>CM076997.1:74717153-75967153 GCA_039090855.1 Macrothele yani | reverse complement strand
TAGTAAACTATTTATCTACTGACAATTCTGATTATAAGCAGTTTCTGTTTCCTTGAGACAATTTCACTTACATTCTGGTCCTGGTTACTTAAAGGAGTCTTGAGTCAATTATTTTCAAAGTTGAAAAGTTCTACAAGCGTCAACAACACCAAAAAGGTCAAGGCGGATATTTTTTAAAAAGATTCAGTCTCAACAATATCAGCTGCAATAATTACTATTTACATTCCCTTATTTGCAACTCTGAATGTAAAGGAAGTACACTTCAACTGCTAGGAAGTCATTGCAAAGACCTCAAGTTTTCGAACTATTTCTTCTGAAACTGTGTGCTACTTTGGAGGATTTTCAAAATTCGCTATGAAAATAACTTTACGGACATCACGAAAAACGTGCTTGAAAAACTCACTGACTAATTAGAATCGCCTCAAGATTTAATTTGCCGTAATTTCTGTATTTGCTGTAGTGACACCTAACTTAAGGATTTACAAAGTTATCTTTACTTTACTAGGATTTTTTATGTAACTTTTCATTAGGGATGCATGTTCATCTTATCGCATTGCAGAGGATTTTACACGTTCGGTATGTCACGTGCGTACGTTATTCGGACATTAAAGCTTGCCTTCAGGTTTACAGAACTCTATGGTCTCTTTCTCCCCCCCCTCCCGCTTCGTGGTTTATTTACTACCACAAACACTGTAAGGGCTATAAATAGTCTTCCATCATTAATTTGGGGCCACTGGCTCTAGGGAAGCGCCGTAGAACAAACATACCGCACATGTCTCATCTGGGATTTGAAGTAGTAATCCAAGCCTAGCTCGAATTACTAGTCACAAACCTGCGCCTTTGACCACTCAGTCTCCAGGGGGTGGTGTGATCTCACTAGTTTTCTTTAATTTCAAGTCTGTTCAGTTAGTTCTTTTTGCTTTGTGTGTTTCTTTTAGCCTGTGCAAAGAACATACTTTCAAATGTGAAAGTACTATGTTCTTTTCACAGTTCTCAATTTTACGATTCGTTCTTTAAATACAATGTATTTGCTTCGTTCAACGACTGAATTCATTAAGACTTTTTGCTAGGTTACGTAAGCCCACTAACCCCAATTTATTAACAGTTATCAGTATCTTGCTCGGTTCTTCCTATATTAGAAGCTTAGCTTTCAAATCATTGCTCACCTGATCTATCAGTATTCATTTCAGGATCAGTTGTCGTAGTTACTTCCCTAGTCGATCTGTCCTGCCTTCCATCAGGGATCACAAAATGTATTATTCCACCGTTCCTCCCCCTGAAATTTGCTCTGTCTTGTCTACCAAATATTCTGTGCCTGATATTTCTAGCCAGTGCTTTAATAACCAATCTCTGATTGCCAAACGCATTACTATCAGTTATTTGCTGTGTTCTCAAAATTCTTAGAAACTTATTTTCACCTAAAGGTGTCATATAATATCTTAATCTATTTTGTGACCTCCGCATGACATTATAAGCTTGATTATCAAGTATTCTGCGTTCAGTTATTCCATTCGAAACGTTATTTCTAGATATTTTCTCTCCAAACGCAATGAAAACCACACCTTGATTTTCTCGCCCAGTTTTTCTAGTATCTTCCACAGATGAGGAATGCGTTCCTTCTGGGAGTGCTAGGTACGTTAGTTTTCTTTCTGGTATCTTGGGATCCACAGTTTCTTGATCATCGGAGATACTGCCCTTAGTTCTTTGATTTTCAAAGCTTTCTGTTACAAATGTCTGTTCTCCGAGATTCACAGCTTCTGCGCTACGTCCTCCTTGTTCCGATTGGGAAATAGTTTCCGGAACAGAGTCGATCCTTTTTTCATCAGGGACAGCGTTAGTTCTTATTATGTTTCCTCTGATATCAGACCCTTCATCGCTTAGTTCTTCAAGTTCCACCTCACCTCTGAGGGAAATATCTCGGCTTTCTCCGTCTTCGTTTTGTAGTTCACTAGAGTCATTGTTCCTGTCGCAACATCTGTTAGATTCCTGAGAATAAACTTGAGTGTTTGCCAGACAGAAGGCATACATCAGCAGGACAAGCATCTGAAATTAAAAAAAAAATGAAGTAAAACCAAGACAGACTGCAGATAAGAAAAACAGACATAATGAACTGCGCATATGTCTAAATGTGCTATATGGTTGAGTGGTAATTAACATATTAAAAGGAATCACGAATCTCCGTAATACCCTGCAGGGACTCATGTATCCGGGAAATACACAACTCAATAAATAAATACTTTATACAGTTTTAAATGTGAGAGTTATTCTTGCCTTCTGTTGGCCCTCAGCAGAACCTCTCTGGATCTGAGTTTTTTTCTGTTTGGGGTTTAACGACCACCTTAAGCAACTCGTTCGCCTGTCCTTAATTTAGGGCCACTGGTTTCAGGAAAGGGAGAGAGTTAGTGCCATAAGACAAATACAACATCCATACCTCATCGGGATTTGGAATCTGACTCACCTTGGAAGAATGGTCAGAAGCCAGCGCTCAGAACACTTTTGCACTGGGGCTGCTATGATTTATATATTCGAAGTTTATGTTGTTCAACTTGCTCGTATCAGTGTAGTAGGACCTTAAAAAGATGCGGTAATTATTGTTTCTTGACTGCCACGTCCAATTTAGATGTCAGCGGTTCTAAACTGCACTATAAAATTTTCGTATGCATTTGAGATACTATTTCCGAGTCCAGTTCTGATAACCCGAAATTGTGTTCAAAAGATAACCTGAAAATTTTGTTCAACAAGAAAGTTATGTACATTTTTTTGGAAAAAAATTGCAATGTTTTATTTTATTGCCATTTTTTAAGAACTAATAATTTTAAAGTTACTAGCATGCACTTCAGTAATTGAGACTTAAGTACATGTTCAGAACTTTTATTTTTGCTTGGGGGTTTAACGACTACTGTCAGCAGCTCGATGAGTTATAAGCAGTCGCCCGTTCCTGATTTTGAGCCGCTGATTCTAGAGAAGGGTGCCGTTGAAGAAACAAAATATCCATGTCTCACCGGGATTCAAACCCGGACTCAACTTGAAAGAATGATCAGAAGCTCACACTTAGACCACTGCGTTACCAGGGTGCTTCAGTTTTTTAACACCGCAATCTGTATGAATGAAATCTTTCTGTACAGACTGTATGATCCCGCAGTATCACCAAGAGACACTTGAACCAATCCTCAATGTTCCATTATTTGGCCAATTCGAAATTTTCTAACAATTCACTACTATGTATATAACACAAGTAACATATCACTGTAGAAGCAGTTTAATAACCGAAAAATTTGATTATAGAGAAAGGCTGGAGCATTTTAGTATTCTGGTACTGGTTGCAGTTTCTTAAGTCATCATTGAGAATCATTTGGAAAACAGCGTGAGTTTAACTAGATGGACAGTACGGACTCAACGTTACCTAGAACTTTCGGACTCAACACAGTAAGAACAACATCACCTCTAACTTTAGATCAAACTTGACTAATAAAATTTAATCTACAGGTGCCTGAGTTTCAGGCTCTTCTAATACCACTCTGGATAACCGAAATCTTTGCTTCAATTAGAACTTGTAATCGATTTCAAGCACTTTGGCTGTTTCTATGAAATGCCACTGGGACTCATTAAAAAACGTTTTCCAATCGGTTTGTGTGGTGAGACTCTCAGCACTGTCTTTATGTTTATGTAACATTACTGCGGAGTGCGGACAACTGAAATATGCAAACACCCACAATAATTAATTTCGCTGTACCATTGAACAGAAATTTGCACCAAAAAATAAGAAAATACGATGACCTTACATTTCCAACCAAACCCTGCAGAAACAGTAAGGCATCCAGATCCTTCTAATTATTGCCTTAACTAGAGAAATAATAATAAAAAAACACTTCCAGGGAACCTCACCAAGTTAAACAATAAAAGTATACATAACAGTTTCCCAAAATTCCGTTATTCTGAGTACTTGTAGATATTATCCGTAATTATTTTTCAACACTTGGCGGTGGCGCAGTAGTCTAAGTGCTGGCTTATGACACTTCGTCCGAGATGGGCCCAGGTTCGAATCCCAGTGAGGCATTGGTGTTTTGTTTTTCTTACACACTGGCTCTCTCTCTTCCCTGGAACCACTTGGCCTTAAATTAGGGACGGGCGACTTATAATCCATCGAGTTGCTCACGGTGGTCGTTAAACCCCAATTAAAAAGAAGTTGGCGGTGAGCTTATATTACGTTATTGCTAGACTTCTCGCCTGTGTCTTCTAATGATAACCAAAAATAAACCCTTCCAGGAACACAACTTTGTTATGATGAAGGAGCATGTATACTTTTGTGAGGTTAAAGTTCACGATGAAGGACCAGAATGGACTTCAAAGCCAGACAGTCCTCACCTGAGATACCAGACAAAATACTTTACTTGGCAATATTCAAGCGCTGCATAGAAAAATCAGTTATCCATACCGGATTGATCGTCGCCAGAGACCACGGTATATGATAGTCAGGTGGTACGATTCTTGAAAACAAAAATCGCCCGTTAATGTCACTTGTCACCAGATGGCGCGACAAAGGTGTGGGCCGATGACTGGACACCACCTATGTTTTCTTATGGGAGGAAGGGGCAGAAGTACTCGTGTTTTAAGAATGCTGATTTGCTTGGAATTGAAAGAACAAAACCTGAAACGCTTCGCAAACATGCACTTTTGTGACTGCCAAGTAGGATTTCATCAATTATAGCGATATATATATGCATATTTATGTTTGATTATCACACTGATTAGCAGGCACCTATTGCGCTTCATGTTTCCACAACTTTATGTAGGATAATTTCATTTTTCGTATGTAGAACAGCAAGTTTAAAGCAGAGGTCAATAGTGTTTTCCATCGTAAAATAGCTGTTTTTTAATTAAAAGAAAAAAAAAAGATGTTTATCTTTGCGCGATCGCCATGGTTTCATGCGGGCCGCCATTTATACACTTAAAAATGGTATAACGTAAACAACTTACACTGCATAGCTCTGGTGAAATTAAAGGGCAAATCAGTGATCGTCTTTAATCTCCTACGACTTTAAAAGCTGATACACGTTCTTTACATGTAGAATAATCTGTCCGATAGTTCGATATAAAAAGCTTTCGTCCCATATAAAAAACGTAAGAATTGAACTGATCCTAGTCCAACACACAACTGCACTATAACTTTTAGTCTCCTTTTATATTAAAAAGAGCTGACGTGCTTTAAATTCTGTAGAGAAACTTCAACGTTTCTAGAATTTCAATGCCACACAACTACACAATGTAATTAACAAAATATACTTATGATAAACACAGATTTAGAACTGATGAAATCCCAAACGCTATGTATTCCTGTGATGAATAGGGTAAACAATCGGCCCACAACTCCTGCACTCCCCTGGCGAGATATGACATTAACGATTCATTTTTCTAACTGTTAACTCCATAGGGAGTTGTATCACCCGACTATCATACACCGTGCCAGAGACAAAGAGTACCGTTAATTAGTATTAGGAGGTTTCTAGGCACCAAACAAAAAGGTACCTAGGCACCAGACAGAAAATATTCTCAAGGACAGAAGTTTGGGCCGTTCTTTAAACAATGGTTCTAGATGATTCATCCAACGCTGAATAGTCCAATGTTTGTTCGTCCAAAGGATAAAATTGATCCGATGTCAATTCTCCTTGAAGCAATTCTCCAACGTACCCTTGGAGAATTGGTTCAAAGCCATTTCTCCAAGGATACGTTTACCGATTTGTCAAGTGGTACGACTGGTCAAATGCGGAGTCTTCCAACAGTACTACTGGTCCTATGCTGATTGATATATTCTACAAACGGGATTTTTTTGCCAATTTTCCACCACGGTGGCACAGTAGTGTATGCGCTCGATTCTGACCGCTCGTCTGAATGAGCACAGGTTCGAGTCCCTGTTGAAGCATGAGTGGTGCTTGGTTTATGGCGCCTGGCTCTTTTCTTTCCCTGGAGCCAGTGTCCGTCAATTAGGGACCAGCGACTGATTATAACACTTAGAGTTGCTCATGTGTGTGTGGTGGTCTTTCAACCCCAAAGAAAAAAATATTTTAAAGAATTTTATAATAAATTAAGTTACACTCTCTTCTCCTTATAGTTTTTTCAGAAATGATTTCCTTCCCTAGAATTTATTTTAACCAGATCTTGTGGTGTAGAGAACATAAAGTAATTTAGTAAATATTCAAATCCAATACCCTGTTGTTAAATTAACAGTTCACACACACACACACACACACACACACACACACACACACACACACACACACACACACACACACACACACGCTCTCCTCTCTCTCTCTCTCTCTCACACACACACACGCACGCTCTCTCTCTCTCACACACACACACGTACGCACGCTCTCTCTCTCTCTCTCTCACACACACACGCACGCACGCTCTCTCTCTCTCACACACACACGCACGCTCTCGCACACATAAATTTTCAATGTTTGAAAAGTAGAGCATTATAAATTTCAAAAGATATTGAAAAGTTATTGATTAAAAACTTCTGCCAAATGCGAAAGTACATAAAAATAGCATGACATTCTTCACTTGAAATACTCTTATAGTGTTTTCTGTAATGTCAAGGTTTTATTATCAGAAAAAAGTGTTATAGGAGCTTTGGCTATTCTCGCCAACAGTTGCAAACTTCATCTACTGTTTTACAACTCTCCATTTTTCATTTGCTTTTTAGTTGCTATGAGGCCTTCCTCCGTCGAATATCAAAGATATATACGCAGAGGTGATGAAAATGATGTTAAAAATATATTTTCACTGCTCGATTGACATATTTTGTAATAATGTTGTGAAATTATACTTCGCCATGATGAGAAAGGGAGTTAGAATGAAAGCTATATGCAGTCGAACTCACATACAACGAGCTCGCATAATACGAAGTTCAGCATAAAGGAAAATTTCGTAAATCATTTGAACTTCATAATATTCTTCCTTGGTATTGTAAACCCATATCATGAAAAATAATTGTTGGAGATACCGCATGTATCGAAGTTCAACAATGTTATCAGCAAGCAAGATCAGTGACATTCTCATCCAGTTTTTAAAATTTTCTCTTTCACTGGAAAACAATGAATTACCTAAACTGTGGTATAATATCCGTTGAGCTTATGAGCATAAAAGATAAACTGGCATAACCGAGCTTTCGCTCACCAACGGTTGGCTTTTTCAAGGCTGAATGATGATTATTTGCATACACGAAGAGAGCAGCAAACGTTGCATTTTAAAATATATACTTGCTTTGAGCTGACTTCAAATTGTGCAAAAATTGGAAATATGCTCGTGTACAAAATGTCAACAGACAAAGCAAAACAAAACAAAGAACTCTGCCTGAAGGAGGTGCAGGCCCCGTGGAATGGCATCGTTCCATGCGTATTCTGTTGTGAGTATAAAATATTGAGACTTTCTTTTGTCTTAATATTATACTCACAACAGAAGAGTTCCTAAAATATTAAGACCTTGTTTCGTTTTCCTTTGTCTGCTGATGTTTTGTTCACGCACACATTTCCAAATTTTGCACAATTTGAAGTCAACTCAAAGCAAATATATATTTTTAAATGTAACATTTGTTGTTCTCTCCGTGTAGGTGAATATAATTCAGCCTTGAAAAAGTCACCCGTTAGGGAGTGAAAGCTCAGGTGCGTCAGATTGTCTATTACGCCAATAAAATCAAAGGATATTGTACCACAGTTTATTAATTTGATGTATTTGTGCTGATTGATTATTATTGTTTATCTGCATCGTATCGCCTCCCCTCACCACCTTCAATTACTTAATCTCTGTTTAGGAAATATTAGAGTTCATTTTGCATCTAGAAACATCTTTACCGCAACCTCGGAGGAACTTGAAAAACATTTAAGACAGCTATCATGACAAGCACAAAACAAACAAGAACTTGCTCTATCTGACGTAACATTTAACAGATGAAATTTCAAATTTTTTTCAGTTACTTTCATTTTTACAATCGTTAAATGTTTTGCCTATTGCAAATCTCACTCGCAAATCTCACTCATATTATTTTTCAGGCTGTAGTTTTCAGTTAACATATATTATTTACCTTCGATTGATAAACAGTTTATGATTGCCTAATTTTAACCCGATATAATGTACAATGATATGCCAAACATAGCTTCATTTTTCATCTGTCCGGCTATAACAACGTTTGCGCATGTTTTTGACTCTCGTTTTAACTTTTTTTTATATACGGGTTTGACTGTACAAACTCTACACTTTTAGTAAGCTGTCATTGTTATAGTTCACTCAATTTCTTTATTGTTTCCTTGCTCTTACCACAGCAGTCCGCTTCAAAAATATTTGTCCTATTGAATAAACAAATCTTGCAAGCTAAAGGCACATAAACGAGAATTATGGAATGGAATTTTCCAGCAGAAAATCACGTCTTTTGAACCAAAGATAGCGTGATAAATGTAAAATGTAGTAATAGTCAAACAATCATTGGCATGTGAAATCCGATACTAAAGGGTTGGGTTCATGAAGTCTATTAAAATTTTCTTCATCAAGAATAACTTCCGCTGTGGTGAAAAATCTGTGCAAATTTTTTGTGTAATTGATTGTGTCTGATGCAAAAGATAATTTTCCAAATTGATACTTTTTCGAAAGCAAACAAAAAGTTTGAAGAAGATCTTGTGCATTCTGTGAAAGAATAGGTTTAGTAAAAAGGAGAAAACATTGCAAATATTCCAAGAGCAGAAGCTACTCAATGCAAAAAGAATTTAACAAATCGGACTTTATAAGCGGCGATAGTACGAGAAACTGAATATACAATTACGTTCCCTTGTAGAAGGACTGTGCATCATTCGAAATAGAAAATGTAAGCAAATTCATGTAATACTGAAAGTAATGCGACAAAAATTACTTTTTAATCGGATTTTTTAGTAGTACTGAGTGAAACTAAAAAGATAAATAAATATCAAGGTCAAGTCCAATGGATTTTCACAGCTTATGGGTGGCATTGTGTATCTCAGAAAAAAATATGGATGAACGATATCACAGTTACTTAAAGGTAGAGGAGAAGGGATTTTCCTAACCTGACTTAGAGGTGCGGAGATGTGGTAGTTACAGGCGAAAGGATAGACGAACATATCCATAATAGTAGCATCAATTTTTACTTACTTTCCATGCTGAAAAGCTTGCTAAAATGAGATAAAAATGACTTATAAATTGTACTTTATAGATTAGTGTCTCGCCTTTCAAAGATAATGTAAAAGCCAAAGTTATTATTTTACTCCTAATTATCCTAACTGAAGACACAGGATTTACTACATGCACGGCAAACGAAAATAGGAAAATAGTATTTTCAGTTATTTAGTGCAAAAAAGAAACATCGAAGTCGATTAAATTATTCCCAGATCAGAATTTTTATACGACAGCTAGGGCAGCATCAACAAGTTTTCTTTCTTGGAAAAAAAACCAGAAAACGAATCCGAAAAAAAATGTCTATAACCACAATATTACGCATGAAATGTAATATTACTTTACATTTTTTGAACTACTTGTACTTTCATACGATAGCAAAAACAGCTTCAGAAAGGATGAATTTGCCCCGCGGACACACTACAGAAAATAAAGGCAGTTATGAAAGGAAAAAGACGAAACAATCAACCATGTAGTTACTTCATGCAGCAAGACAGCTCAAAAAGAATACAAGCAATATCATGATAAAGCCATTAAAATTCTGTATTTGAACATATGTAAAAAATACCATTTACGATCTGCAAAATATTTGGTGGAAGCATAAACTGAAAATGATTTCGGAAAACGTTGTCGTTAAAATCTCACAATACTTCTAAATTCAAGCTGTCGAAAAAAATTATATTACTTTGGTTAAAAAAATGACAATTGCTTTAATAGATGCACGATTGCAGGAAATAGTATAGTTGAGATAAAGAAATAAAAAAGCTTAAAAAAATTGATATTTGAAATTGACAACGATGACTTTGGGAAAAAAGAGCAGCATGTATTCCAGTAATGATTGGTGCATTGCAGCAATTCTAAAAATACTTGAGAAGGTTCTTGAAGAGATGGGAAATTAAGGAAAAGTAAGAATAGGTGCAAAAAAGTGCTAAACTAGATACCTCCTTGGCTCTTAGATTCTTGGAGAAAATCTGAAACATAGATAATCAAACTTCGGTTTCCTTTAATGAACTGTGAATACGACGAGTAAATAACAATATCAGTAAGCAATGCATTATAAAAAACAAAGCGGAACTTCACACCAAAGTAATGAAATATAAGAAAAACTTACTGCTGAAATCGCTGTAATATAAATTATTCGTGAACTTGCTGTAACGACTATAAAAGATCCCTAAACGGACATATTTTCTTAGCAAAGATATTACATAGATAGAGTTTTCAACCACGCGTATTGTACTAATAATTTAAACTGACTGAAGTATGATAAAACCCATTGAAGTTTTAGATGTGGCCCGAGAAATCACGATATTTGCAGAATTTCGATGTAAACTGGAATTTAGGCTAAACAAAGTAGAATTAGATCTGCGGGTCTGTCGGCTTCACCGAAGTACGACTAATCAGAATTTTCTTTCTTTCTTATTTTTTTTTTTTTTTTGGTGAGTAGCGGTAGTAAATTGTTTGATGCGGTAAGAACGGTAATATTGAATATGTGAATTCCAAAACAATTTAAAGCGTAATATTAGAAAACAACAAAAATACTATTTAATATTGTTTAAGTCAGTGATTGCACGTTTTCGGTTCCGATAAAGATAAAAAAGTATCCACTGTAAATCATAGCACGATGATAGCGTGGAGATAGGTTTAACATAGAAAGAACAAGAAGCAGAGCTAACCTTTTTAAATTCGGTGTTTTCACAAAAAAATCTGAATTACTTGTGGTTTTTATTCATTTTCGTACCCAGAATTACTGATAAACCAGAAAGAAAAATGCCTGTTGCCTTTGTCCTGCATTTATTAAAAGGCACTTTGGCATTTTTTTTTTTTTTGCACTGAAATTAAACGGCCAAAGTTTGTTGATCGTGAGGTTCTAAAAAGTTATTTTCCTGCAAATTAAAATTAAAGTTATTTCCCTGCAAATTAAAGCTATCCCTTGAACAACAGCGGAATAGCACCAGATATGGCATTCTTCAGTATAAAAATTTTCATAACATGAGCTCAATGAATTTTAATTCCAGAAATAACAAGAGTTACATGTAATTTCAGATGCATGTCTTAATAAATTACAAGTGACCGAAAAGATTGATTTATGTACTACCCTATGATAATTTTCATAACAGTATTTTACAGAATATGGTTCAAAATAATTCCAAAACACTTCGTCGCCATATACTGTCTCTGAAAATCCTCAGAATTTAAATTCTATACAGTGAAAAAATCTGAGTCTCAGAATTAGTTAACAACAGTTCAAAGCTGCTTCCATTCTTTAATTTCGTAACTGATAATTCGATTTACAACGGTAGGTTACGATTTGAGAAGAGCGTAAAAAGAACGAAATAATTTTAGAAGAAGGTTTTTGCCGTCCCGGTTTCACGGTGGTCTAAGCGCTAGCTCCTGATCATTCGTCCCAGGAGGTCAGGGTTTTAATTCCGATTAGGCATGGGTAACGTGTTTGTCTTACGGCACTGGCTTTCTCCCCCCCCCTGGAACCAGTGTCCCTAAATTAGGGAAAAACGACTGCTGATTACCCGCTGAGTTCCTCACGGAGGTCGTTATACCCCAAAGAAAAGATAAAAAAGAACATTTTAGTCATTTATTTTTTTAAATCAAAGACGCGGCAACGTAGTCGCTAGCCAATATGTCGCGGCTGCAGGTTTTGAGAAAAAAAAATGAGCAGTGCCATGGGAACGAATGCAAAATCGACTACGTAGTTACTAACTATTCAAACCAGGTCCAGAAGGAATACGTTTTTTAAAACAGAATTTGGATGTGCTTGAGAAATGTAGAAAAAGAAATCACTCAAAAGCACGCAGTGAATAAACTTATAAAATGTCTGATTGCGAGACAAAACAAATTCCCAGAATCAAGGCTGTCATTTAAAAAGAGCTGTGGAAAAATATTTTGATGATACGATTGGAATTATTTTGGCGCCCTAGAGTTCCTAAGTGAGGTAAATACCTTTTTTGCAAAATACTTTTTAAAACAATCTGTAATGATGATGTGTGGTTTGCATGGCATTTCTTCGTCAAGACTTTGAACTGTTTGTAATATCTTGAATGATTTTGTAACGAAAACTACTGCCAAAGAGGTCGTATAGTGTGAAATGTTACATTTGAACGGTAAATTGAAGTCCAGAAATTGTTCATAACAATCAGTTAACTGTTATCTCCAGATATGTGTAAAGTTGCTCCGGTGATCGTAAGGTCTGAGACGCTGAACTCAGCCCCGATTGTGAGTAGAGCCTTGATGCGACTGTGCAGGTTCTGTGCCTTTCCTGGAGCCAGCAGCCCCAAAGTAGGAAAAGCGACTGCTCATAGCCCTTTGAGTCGATCATGGGGGTTTGTCAAACTCCGAGACAAAAGAAAGAAAAGAAGATATTCGTGAAAACATACTATGAACTTATACAATTCATAGTCCTTTTTTGCTCTCATTTGTTTTGATTTGTGAGAAACCACAAAAAGCTGTACTCAAACATTACATGAAGCATAGATTATTACAAAGGATTACACCTGACAAAGCTGCGATAACACATACATACGTTAATTTGCAGCTGAGAACTGAATGTCTTTTTACTGTAAACTAAATATGCTCGTTTCTTAAATCGTTTCTTGAAGCTATGATACGTGTATTAACTACATTTTGTGTATCTGAAAATAATTGTTTCTGCACGACGCAAAATATTTCTGCTTTTTCTTGCGCACTTGCTTGAACAATTGAAGATGATTTCTTATAAAAATCCGTAAGATAAAAGCATGAAAAAGTCTGATATGCCCTAGGCTTTCAGAATATGTGTCATCTAAGATTTAAAGTTAAAATTTAAAGAAACATGCAATAGGAATACTTAGTAAAAGTGTGCGGTGTATTTTTTTCTCCAGTGGAGGTAGTTTAATTATCCAGATTATCATGAAAGATCAAGTGCAGGAAAGGGAGACGATAAAAGAAATGAATATAACGTCTGCATTTTGCACAAAAACTGAAGTCTTGTATCTCATACATTTGACTAACAGGCGACACACTGAAAGGTGTCGCCTGTTAGTCAAAGAAAGAAGCCCAGTAAGAAAAAAAAAGAAAAGGGAAAAATAAATTAGCTGTTCGTAGAATGGCTCAATTTACGAGAAGCTTTTTATGCCAGAGATATGAGCTTATGTGTTTTACTAGAAGGTTGACAGTCAGGTCATAACCACCTAGCCTTCACTGTTAATGTAAAACATCACCCAGAGGAAAGCAAATTACTAAGCATTTAAAACGCATAAATCATCTATAAATAAAAACTCATAAATGTTAATATTTGTATCATGAAGATAAACACGTTAAAAAAGGCGATCTTTAGTGTGAATTGGGAACCACGATTACAACGCGGCCAATCTGTTCCACCCATCAAAGCAGTTAATGAAGTTTCTGATGGAAAATTAAAAAAAATCATGTGATACATACAAAAAGAGTAATCGTGCATTTGTCAAGAAGGATTGAAAGCTAAATCTGAATAAAAATGTGCCAACGTATTATTAAGACAAATTATCATCAGTTATTCTATTATTCTCTAAAATGTGAAAGATGCACAGCCTTTGTTTTTTAGTCTTCTCGCAGCATTCTGCTTTACTTTGTATCGTTTTATGAGAAGCTATGTTCAAGTCCGAGAATTTTTGAAAGATCAGAGTATATTTCACAAATACCAGTCAAATTATTTCAGTCTGAAAATGTGAGTGTTGATTGCAATTGCATTGTGTAGAAACTTAACATTTTCGCAAACCTGTGCTCAAGACGTCCAGACTGTGAACCAAAACTCAGTCTTTCATTTCCCTTCAGCAGCGTAAAGTTTGATTGATGTAGGTGTATATCGCACAAATGTGAAAACCAACGCTTCTTTCTATGTATAAAATTAGACAACATGAATTCAAATCATTTCCATAATTGGGGGTTGTCGGCTCCGAAATCCAAGCCGACCATTGAAAATATTGTTTCTAATTTGATGATCTTTAACCAAACATGGCCCTTAGACCAATAGTAAAAAACCCGTAAAAACTGATCAACAAAAAATAAAATTTTTGCAGCCTCTGTAAATGCTAACTTCATAAAATTTCTGATGGAAAAATTAGAGACGCTCCAATTAACTGCCAAAATATTTGAGAAGGCGTTCAACGTGTTCTTAAAATATCAGAAAAGGTTTCTCTTTTCAAACCTCCAACTTATATCTTCTTTGTATCTGAAATTTTGTAAGATTTAATTTTTTGCTCTCGAATATGCTGGTAGATTAATTCAGAGGAGAAAGGGAATTATTTTAACTTTTCAGGAGGACAATTGATGACAAAAATTATTTGTCTACGAACGGAAGTACCAAAGAAACAGGCTTCCGCGCCTAGGGTCACAGGTAAGGTGGCATGGATGTTATGTTCATTTTTTATGGCACTAGCTGTCATCTTTTCTGGATCCAATTGTCTTTAATTAGAAATTGGCGAGTCCTTCCATTCATATAGTGAACCCCATAGATTAAAAAAACATACTTACTGATCTGGAATCCATCAGCCGTCAGATAACTCGAAGGCTCAGGGGAATATTCAGAGGTAGCTCATCTTCACTGGATTCAACAACGTAAATAAAATGAAACTTGGGCGAATTAAATTGAACTGCCTGTTATATATATATAGGAACAAATTGCGCTATGCGTTCATTGTAAATCAAAATACAAAGTGTATTTTGGTTTGCATTCATCTCGGCAATAAACGTAGAATCAAAGGAGTTTCATTGCAACAATTTTTTTTCTCTTATGGTTTCTCAGAATAGCTGCAAAAGAACATGATATGTGGCAGGAGGCAAGGCAACCGTGCAACATAAATACTTCACTTCAGATGATCTATTGTGTATTACTGCTGTCAGAACACTTTACGCGAAATTTTCTTTCTAAGGACATGCTCTTGTGTCTTGTGTTACAAGGCTTGGTCTTCATGCATAAACTAACGTCTGCTGCATCCTTACGACTCACTTTCTTCACAATCTGGTTAATCAGTAAAACTAGAAGTAAAATTCAACAATATTACGCTCATTAAATGTATTCGAACTATTCCTGAAGGCTCTGCTACTGTACTGGAGTTGTAGCTATAGTTTATTGGATTGTAAAAAAGTCGCTTATCATCGGCAGTGACAAAATTTCATTTGAACATACGAATCTCACAAAACGAACGCTGAACCACATAGAAAAACGATTTAACGCTGTTCAAAGTTATCTTAGTTTTTGGTCTTGCAATCTATATGTGCTTGTGAAAGATCCACGAACTAAAAGGGAAGCATAAACGTGATGCAAATAATTTACGTTATTTGAAATAAATGTACAAGAAATTTAACGAAAACCGTTAGCAATAGATCATACTGTTTAACACTGAATATTTCAAAACATTTTCTGGGAACAGAAACAATGCTTTAACTTGAAGTCTCTTTCTGACCATCTGGATGTGTAACAAGTTAATTCAGTTTTTTCAATTTTTTCCTAAAATTCTGTAGGTATTAAAATGTTTATTTTTCGCACTTTAATTCTTCGTTAAGCGTTGTTTTATTCTTTATTTTTTTGTTGTTTAGGCTAATTTTTTTAAATAACTATGTAAAAAGACTATAATTTAGAATAACAATTTATTTCTGTCTTTCATAATTCGACGACCCTTCTTACCTTTACGAATTTTAATTTTTGAAATACCTATATATTAATTCTATAAGGTTTTTTACTGTGAGTCATATTTTGAGAGAACGGCTGAACGTAAAGATATGGTTGAGGTATCGAAATAAAGGTCTTATCATGCAGATGTGTCAGTTGAAGAGAAAAATGAGATTGGGGAAACGGTTCTGGCGTTGTGGGGCGGCAAAGTTCACATGTAAATTCTATGGTAAAAGCGTGCGGTTGACTCACTTGCTGTTGAAGGCGGCGCATGGAGGGACTGAGATAGTCCAAAGTCCGAAGTCTTATCTTTTCTGAGCGAACCATTGTGCAAAGCAACGCTAGCAGGCATTCGTATCAAAGTTCTTCTCATCGGAACAGCGAACACTCTCGAAGACCTGATTGCGTTATGCCGTTGGATTGTGTGATGTATATATACAATTTAATATTCATTCGATCCAGTTTATTCACGTAGGTAAGACGTTTCCCATTATGTAAAAATGTAAATAAACATTACGTTGACCATTGTTAGTAAAAATATGACGGGCGACTGCTTATAGCCCATTGAGTTACTCACGGTGGTCGTTAAACCTTCAGTAAAAAACATAAAAAAAATCACGAACCTAGACTATTGTCTTTACTGAAGTGGTTGAATAAATTGGTCAATCAAATAAAGTTTACATTTGTTGTTCCATATGAGTTTATTCCTTTCATAAAAAAAAAAGAAAAAAAAAGAAAAAGAAATAGAGAAAGAAACTAACCGCCGATTCCGACGGGGGAAGCGTATTCGCAACGCGAATCTCATGCCAACAGCATTTACAAACACAGTTGTGACTGAAGATGAGAGTAAAAGAGTGCGCTATTCAGTTGAATTTTTGTACACGATCGAGATGAGTGGACTTCCGCCTTACATTTTACGACTGAAAAAGGGTGCAGTAGTGATGCTCACCACGAACCTGGCCTCCCCGGTGGCGCAGTGGTCTAAGCGCTGGATTATGATGATTCGTTCGTGAAGGGTCTGAGTTCGAATCCCGGTGAGCCATGGATGTTGTGTTTGTCTTGCGACACTGGATCTCTCCCTTCCCTGGAATCACTGACCCTAAATTTGGGACGGACGACTGCTTATTATAGCCCATTGAGTTGCTCACGGTGATCGTTAAACCTTCAGCCAAAAAAAAAAAAAAAAAAAAATTCACGAACCTGGAATATTGTCTTTACTGAAGTAGTTGAATGAATTTGTCAATCAAATAAAGTTTACACTTGTTGTTTCGGATGAGTTTATTCTTTAAAAAAATCAAACAAATAAAAACTAACCTTCGATTCCGACGGGCTTCGTCTAGTTTAACTAATTTCTCATCAGCAGCAGTGGAAAGAGTGTGCCATCTGAGCATAACATCTGAAAGTTTGACTTTAGTCCCAAAACAATCTTTATTCCGTGTGACAGGTATTCCAAATATAGAAATTCTAGCATTGTTGATTAAGAGTTTAAATTTCCTAGGTGGCACACAGAATGGAAAAATTCATAACATCGTAAGTCTTGGGTCTAAGAGAGAAATTATTTCTTTTCTCTTTCCTCTTTGGTTCCTACATAGCAACCCTGGTCCTTCCTGCTTAACTCTTTTTTATTCCATTTTTTGTTTTTTTGTGAATGTGTGTGGACATCTCCATAGCATCCTTTGTTTAAATAAATTCTTGTTTTCCTTTCCTTCCTTACTTTGGTTTTTATTCCAGAGTTATATTTTAGCGTCATCGTTTCACATCTTCGATGATGGAACAAATATGTTAAATAGGTACACAATATTTTTCAACCAAAACGAGAAACTAAGTATAATTTGTAACATATTCTCTCAGTCGATATTCTTCTGAATGACATGGAAATGTTATCAACTAATTCCATTTGATTCATGGTCTCCATGGTTTTTCATAGGATCTAAGTCGAAGCTTTCTTTTGCATTTCTTTAGTTAGGAAATTTCCGAGCTTAATATTTAAATGAAAAAACTGTGATATTTATTTCTATTAAATAATTCTTGCACTGATCCTTTGAGAAGTGTCTCTCACAATAAATTTTGAAGGACATGTAACCTTATGTGTGGATGGTTATTAACAGAATAGTACTGTTTTTGTTATCACCATTTCAAATTTAATCTAAAATTCCCCCTTAATGCCTTTCCTTTCACTTATATCCATTTTTAAGATTATATATTTTTAAGTTTTCACAGCAATTTTCTCGGTTTTCCGAGATTCATTTTGGAAGTCTTTGCCATTTTCTGAAATTTTATATTGAAAATCTGGGTTTGAGAAAGGCAAATTGAAAAGCTGTTCTTAATATTTTTTATCTGAATTCAAAAAGAAAAGAGCCTTTTATGTGTTTTTGTAATTTTTCCGCAAAGGTCTGTAACTGTTTTACTGGTTTCAGTTATCCGCGTTACGTCTTTAGTTTTTTTTTCGTTTTTCTAATATAATTGTACTTGACTGTATAGAATTGTAAACGTTCTGCGTCTTAAACGAAAAAAAAAATAAAAAGTTGAAAGATATGAAACAGAAACTTATCAATAGATGCAAATGTCCATTGGAAATGAAACAAATAGGCACCCTATTTGTTTGAGTTTCTAGCTACGCTATTTTAATGAAGGGACGATCTTTGACAAAAATTAAGGTACGCTTTGAATATCAGCCAGTAAGGAGAAAGAACAAATCGTAGATAAAACGCGGAATTTATTAGAGACAGACTGGAAATTCTAGAGATGGTGCAAAATGGGAATTTTTGAGGTTTTCTTAAGGCCATATCAACAGAAGATCTAACAAAAAAGCACTTTTCAGATGAGATTTTTCTACGATACGCGACAGAGAAAAAAATACAAAATCACTTAAATGCAACTCTCACTAAGAATATAAAATCCGACAAAAGCTTTAGAAAATAGCTCACGAGTCGTTCCCTATGATTTTTATTTACTATTTGAAACTCGAGGAGCCTTACTATGTTAAAACCAGGAGATCCTACTTTAAAGGAAATTAACCGTCTTTCTCACTTATTGAAATGTTTTAAGTTTTTGATATTCTGTTTTGATTTTTGAATCTGTCTTACAAAAATTTTTTTTGCATGTCTCACGTAGTGTATGTTACTAGATAAATCAAACAGTTTTAGCGCATCCACAAAAGGTATACCTGTCTGCAAGATTTTAAAAGAAAGTTAAGCTAAGTTGTTCACAAGAAGACAGGCGAACACGCATATAAACATTTATATTTATTTATTTTAAGAGTACAAAATTGTTCTTTTGTTTCATTAGGGTACAATATAGTGTAAAAGAGTTTTAATAAGACTTTTCCGCCGCTGTTTCAACAATAGTATCAAAATGCAATATATGATAAACCTCCTTTAGGGCTGACATTAAGCACGTTAGGAGAACTCTGCATTATCACAGCTCCCTTTGGGGACACAGCTTGAAATTTTGAGTACCCTTGTGCACTTGGTATCGCAACTTGCTGCAGAATGATAGGTCTCACAAGAGGAGCAGCCCTCCATCCTTTAAAAGCGCCCCCTTTTGCGAACATAGGGTAGTTCTTTGGCGAGGGAGGAGGTACTGGCGGGCTAGGTGGACCGTTATCAGCTTGCATCATAATAGGCATGCCACCTTTACCTGGCATTGGCTGTATCTGAAATCCAGCAAAAGATCCACCTTTCAGTCCTTGGTAAAATGCAGCCGTAATTGGCACTTTCTGGCTAGGAGGGAAACCAGAAAAGGGAGAGGGTGGAAAGCCTATTATAGGTTCGCTATTAGCTGTACCATCATCCTTTTTATCACCGTTATCTTTCTTCCCTTCGTCTTCTTTTTTGCTACTGTCTCCTCCACATCCTGGTTTATCGTCAGGAGTTGTAGAAGGCAAGGGTGGTAGAGATGGTGTTGGAGGAGGAGTTCCGTCAGGAGGGCCTTGGCTGAATGGTTGCCAAAAGTAACCAGTGCCATGACAACAGTCCAGCAGAGCAGCCACAGAAGTAATGAATAAAGCGATAACCTATAGGACAATAAAGGAAACAGAAATAATAAATAAATTGATCATTTATAGGGAAAGAGAGGTAAGAAAAACAACAGTTAACATAAATGTCAGTACTTTCAAATATTACAAACCACCGGATGTTTAAGGGTTTACAGACAGAACTGAACAATGACATTATGACAAGATCTCCTCTTGAGTTATTTATATACTCGTTTCTCTTTTCCTAGATTGAACAAAAAAATAATCATCACTTTTAAACTTTCAGATCATCCCAAAACTTGCCATATCAACTCGCAATAAAATTCGCAGATATTCTGACACTTCTCGGATGGAGCTCATCTTGGCTACCTTGCACTGTAATGATCAAAGTTTGTACTTCTAATGGATTTGCATTTCAAAAACGTAGATTTGAAAGAGGGATCAGATAAAAACATTTACCATTGTACTCGCATTTCATTAAAGTGGCTTCCCTTAACACAGCTTGTTTTGCGGTGATTTTCCAGCATGTATTGTGTGGTTGTGTGTGGAACAGTGATAGATCTCATATGTACTGTGCAGGTAGAAACAAAATCCGGTTTATTTTTAAGTGTTGTCCCCTTCACCTCACTCATACAAAACACGAAAAAATCAAGTTTTTGCGTTTTGCATGTTTTGTCTATGCTCTAAATACAAGCAAAAAATTCATACCAGTTCCCATATGAACGAATGTGAATAATACTTCCGAAATGGCAACAGTTTTAATTTACTAGTCTAGATCTACGAGCCTCTTGTAGAATACCAGGAGAGGGAAATATCGGGGTTTGGAAGAATTCTGACCCTGATCTTTTCTTTCCCAGTCCACTGTGTACTTTGAAATTTTATTTCTACATATATTTCATGCATTCGTTCATCTGCAGGAAAAACTTGAAACTGGAAGAATATATCCCAATCGCAAACAGAAAAAGGTAAATCGATTTTTTTAAAAACTGCCTGCCTTTGAAAATATGCTGAAAGGTTTACTGAGCTGCCTTTGAGGCCGAGTATTCAGAGGCACAGGCTTTTGATTAATAATCTGAGCTTGGCAGAGGTTTGAATTCTGAGGCAACAAAGGGGACTGCACATTTGTTCTCTTGCGCTGGTTCGGTTCCTTTCCTGGAGCCAGTGTTTTTAAATTAGGTATGGAGCAATTTCTCATATCCTTAGCTACGTATGTGGGCATAAAGTTTGAAAAACAACAGCATACCATATGCTTCACTGATGTGTACATTTTTTGGTGTTTATACAGTATAGGAATAGCAAGGGAATGGGTAAAGGTGACGCCATATCTCCCAAGCTTTTCAATACCTTTTTGCAAAATGTCTTACAATCATTGAACTGAGAAGGCAAGAGGATAAATATTAATAGATGTTATTTAACCCACCTTTCTTTTGTTGATGACATAGTCATATTTGTAAGTACCCCCTCAGAACTACAGAGTATGATCCAGAAATTTGCTGACAAAAGTAAAGAAGCTGTTTTAAAAATGAACTCACAGAAAATAAAGTTGATGTATAATGCCTTTACAAGAACTGAATTTGAGGGACTTGATGGGGCAAACCTAGAAGTAATTGATTCCTTCATTTACCCTGGGCAGTAGATATCAGGCAAAGGGGACATCAAAGAAGAAGAAGTTAGTGGAAGTATAAAACTTGGCTGGAGAACATTTGAAAGAAACAGTATAATTTTCAAGAGTAATTTACCATCATGCCTAAAAAGAAAAGTGTTTAGTCAAAATGAATCCTTTTAGTTCTTACTTAAAGATCACAGACATGGAACTTAACAAAAAAAGACATACAGAGGGTGAAAGGCTAAAAGAAGATGAAACGGTGTATGTTCGGTGTGACCAGGAAAGATAGAAAGAGGAAATCATGGATAAGGAGAATGACAAGAGTTGACAACACATCATTATCTAACTAAAGACCCTAAAGTGGTAATGCACTGGACGTGTTGCTAGAAACACTTGCCTCAAAAATCCTGGGAATAATACTTGTCAATTTCGATTTTCTGGTTTGTATGTATTTGCTTTCAGCTACAAAAATTAATACGAATTAAGATTTGCTATAGGTGTGTGTTACAAACAAACGAACAGACTTCAGTGGAGTTCCTCAAGTTCGCTTTGCGCGTTTGCATAGATTAGTGATATGGAAAAGCTGGCCCACTGGATGTCAAAACATATGCCGATAAAAAATAAATATATTTAAAATGGGAAAACTTACATAATGCAGACGTAACCTTGAATTCTGCAGAAAACATAAATTATTCTGCTTATCATGAAAGAAATACGGGATTACGCCATATAATACAAATTTTAAAGATGACAATCCGAATTTTGGCGTAAATGTGACAAGGATGGTAAGTCAGATAATATCCGAAAACTTGAAAATTTTCATCGTCCTGGAGCGGGACTCGAACCCGCGTCTCCCAGAAAACGCCTAGGTATGCTAACCCTACACCACCCAGAACGACCAAGTTTCAAGTTTTCGATCAATTTGAATTGCGGATATTATCTGACTTACCATCCTTGTCACATTTACGCCAAAATTCGGATTGTCATCTTCAAAATATGTATTATATGGCGTAATCCCGTATTTCTTTCATGATTTATCTGCTTCTCCGGGCAATCACGGGATAGGATTCTTAACCTCCAGATTCGCTAAACATGAATGCCGGTTGCTTCGACTAGCGAATCCTGTGATGGTTAAATTCAAATTGATCGGAAACTTGAAACTTGGTCGTTCAGGGTGGTGTAGTGGTTAGCATACCTAGGCGTTTTTTGGGAGACGCGGGTTCGAGTCCCGCTCCAGGACGATAAAAATTTTCAAGTTTTCGGATATTTTCTGACTTACCATCCTTGTCACATTTACGCCAAAATTTGGATTGTCATCTTCAAAATTTGTATTCTGCTTATACATATTTGGCTGCAGCAATTTAAAAAAGACTAAGGTATGCTACCTATAATAGAAGGAATTAATCATTCTTTCAAGTGTCCTGCGCAAAAACAAGGAACGTGAACTAAATGAAAGTACAGACAGAGTTTCAGCATTTTCACTCAAGGAAAAGGGTTTTTAGTAAAACTAATTACAAGAAAGCTGAATTTTCTTTCTCATAGGCGCTTCGCTTGCAGAGGAAGACAACATGAACGGAATGAATGAAAAAAATGTAATTAAAATGCAAATCACTACTAGATGCTTTAGCAAATAACAAAATGAACGACGATTTTTAAGACAGCTCATTAGCAGTCTATGTTTAATCTCGTCCAAAAGTTTTTGTTCTATAAATGCCTGTTAATATTTATTGCATGCATTAGCAAAAGGTTATTTTTTTAGCCAAAGGGGTCTTCTCAGGTAACAAAGGCTTTGCGCTTCAGAATTTGAGACTCAGAAAAGAAATTATTTGTTTACTCCACTGCTTACTGAAGGCAGAATAATGAATGAATTTCTCGATTAGGCAAAACAAAGTAGTAATGGATTCAGACTCCCAAAATAGATGAACGAACGCGTGAAATATAAAAAAATCGCTAGGCGATTAGAAAAAAAATGTGATTACACAATTAATCTTACCTATAATGCCATTATCGAAACTTGATAAAAAGAAGGTAGATTTCATTTCATTCATATAGAAAGAAAGCTAACACAGCAGAGCTTCCCAACTTCCATAGTGCCGCGGATCAAGGATTTAAAAGAGTTAGATGATGAGTCATATTTCTTTAAAATATATTTTATATATCATCATCATCATCATTGTCAACCATTATCAATCCACTGCTGGACGAAGGTCTCCCCAAGTTTCCTCCACAACGGTCTGTCTTGTGCCAGTCTCCTCCATGTCACTCCCGCATATTTACGAATTTCATCCACCCATCTCCCATGTGGTCTTTTTCTGGGTCTTTTCCTGTCCCTTGGAATCCAATCTAAAATTTCGGCTGTCCATCTATGGTCTGTCCTTCTGGCAGTATGTCCAGCCCATTGCCATTTCAGGGATTTAACTCTGATCATGATGTCTTCCACTCTCGTCATTTTTCGGATCCACGAGTTCCTCTTCTTATCTCTCCTGGTTATACCAAGCATGCACCTCTCCATGCTGCTTTGAGTTGTCTGCAGCCTTTGTATGTCTCTTTTAGTTAAGGTCCACGTCTCTGCACCATACGTAAGCACTGGAAGGATGCATTGATCAAACACTTTTCTTTTAAGACATAATGGCATATTGCTCTTGAAAATTATGCTGTTTCTTCCAAAAGCTCTCCAGGCAAGTTTTGTACGCCGATTAATTTCTTCATCAATGTGACCCTCACTTGATATCTGCTGTCCAAGATAAACATACGTATCTGTTATCTCCAGTTTTTCTCCATCAATCGATAAATCTTCATTTCTTGTAAAAGCATTGAACATCACTTTTGTCTTCTGAAAGTTCATTTTTAATCCCACTTCTTTACTCTTGTCAGCAAGTTCCTGGATCATACTCTGCAGCTCTGATGGGGTAGTTGCAAAAATGACTACGTCATCAGCAAAACGAAGGTGGGTTAGATAATCTCCATTAATCTTTATCCCTTTGTTTTCCCAGTTCAGTGATTGAAAGACATTTTCCAATGTGGCATTAAAGAGTTTCGGAGATATGGTGTCACCTTGTCTCACTCCCTTTCCAATTTTTATGTGTGTTGTATTTTCAAACAGCCGAATCTTTGCACTTGCATTTTCATAGATGTTATTAATAATATTAATGTATGCATCTTCAATACCGCAGGATTTCAGAGCCGTGGTAACTGCTGATGGTTTCACCGAATCAAAGGCTTTTTCATAATCGATAAAAGCCATGCACAATGGAAGTTCATATTCCCTCGCTCTTTCAATTAGTTCTCTCAGTACGTGGATATGATCTATTGTGCTGTAGCCACTCCTGAATCCAGCTTGTTCTCTCGGTTGAGCCATGTCCAGTGTTACCTTCAAGCGGTGTGAAAGAACTTTAGTGAAGATTTTATAAACCACTGATAGGAGGCTGATAGGTCTGTAGTTCCTGAGATCCTCAATGTCACCTTTTTTATGTAGCAGGATCATTGTAGCATTGTTCCAATCCTCAGGAATCTTCCCTTTATATATAAGATGATATAAATATTTTATATATAAGATGATATAAATATGAAGATATTAATTAATACTAAAACAGTTGAAATTTATAGTATGAAAAGATCTTACGGTTATTGAGAGCACTGTGGACAATTAAACTCCACTAAAGTTGTTACAAGTCCAGGTCAATGCTTGTCGTTGACAGTCAAAGTAATCGTTCAAGAGTAGAGACATTCATGTTGTTTTTGTGTTTTGACTTTATGTATTTTACGACAGAAAAGTGTCTTCTCGCCTTTATGACTACTTCCAACATTGAAATAATTTTTCATCCCAAATCTCTTATGTTTGGAAATTTTTCAGTGAAAAATAGTTTTAAACATTCTGCTCCAAACTTTTATCAAATTTTCATAAACTAATCTCCTTGTAGTTCACATAATTCCATTTGATAAAAGGGTTTGTGCTTTCAATATCAACATTCACTGGATTGCTGACCTGAAGCATGCTTGGTTTGGGTTCATTAAATTGTTTATACCAATTATCAAAATTCTTAAGAAGAGTTGTGAAGTACTCAGAGGTGACGAGCATGTCAAGTCGAGAAAGTCGTGGCTACAAACTTCGTTGTTGTAGCTTAACTGGGAAAGTATTATGCTCCGGAGTAGAAGGATGCAGGTTTGATATTTGCCACAGGCAAATGGCTTTTATGCTTAAAAATGTCAAGCTTTGGGACACACATTTTAAAATCTACAGTTTCACTAAGTACTGTCATTTCATCTAAATGCTCTTTGCAGGATTTGAATTGAGTCAAGCTGTTGCTTTCTAGATTTGAATTGAGTCAAGCTGTTGCTTTCTAGATTTGAATTGAGTCAAGCTGTTGCTTTCTAGATTTGAATTGAGTCAAGCTGTTGCTTTCTAGATTTGAATTGAAAGCAACAGCTAGACTTCAAAAACCTTCTATATCGTTGTAAAATTACACATGTTTTAGTCCTTTGCAGATCAATATTTAATGCCTTCAAATGCTTCGGGATATCAGTTAGGAAAGCTAGTGAGCTAGGGAAGAGATTTCACTGAGGCCTTTAGTTATATTGTCATCACATGTTATTTCTTCCAATAAAAAGTAATAAAGTTCTTTCCAAAGTTAGAGAAATCTCACTAAACATTTTCCACAATTCAACCAACGGATTCAATTGTGCAGAAGCAAGTCACATTATTGGGCATCAAGTTCATCTTAAAATGATTTAAATTTTCTATTCGTAAGAGCACGGTTTCTTTCCCTTATTAAATGTATTGTTTTCATTACCTTGTCCGTTGAATTAGATAGTCCCAGCGAAGATCCACATAATATTTGTTAGTGTACAATGCAACGTAATATTTGAGATCACATTTCATCTTTTGAGAAAACCTGCAAATCCAACATTTCCCCCAGTCATACATTTACCTCCATCAGTTACAATTACGGGGCATTTGCCGAAAACTGGCTTATGATCATTGTTCCAAGTGGGTCTATGTTAGAATCCTGGTGAGGCATAGATATTGTGTTTGTCTTACGGTACTGGCTTTCTTCCTCCCCTGGAACCAGTTGCTCTAAAATAGGAACGGGCGACTACTTACAGCTCATTGATATGCTCACGGTGGTCGTTAAACCGCCAAACAAATAAAAAAATTATTTCCGAAACCACCATATTTTGTTATAGGGGATTTCAGTTGGTTAAAAATATATTCTTTGCTTCATGTAATGAAGCCAATTCCAGAAGCTCCTCAGATAACCCTTTCATTTTTTCTGACTTTGTATTAACCTAGTTGCCTTTCTGTGTCGGATTGGTTACGTCACTTTTTCAGTTGGAGTCTCTCAGTCCTTGAAATGAAAAACATATTCCGAGTCTGTGATTTGGCGAGAGACCAAAGTTAGGTTCCTTCTCTAAATGATTAAATGTATCTTTTAGCAACAGGCATATATATATAACTTTTCAAAAATGATTTTCCAGAATTTTCACTGAAACGAAATACTGAACGAGATATTTCAAGAAAAACTGAATGTAACACAGAATTTACCGCACGAACTCGAAAACATCGTTTGCCTCTTGCCAAGCCTGATGTATGAGTGATCTGAAAACACAACATGCCATGCTCAAAATACACGAAGTTAGATTCAGTTTCCATAAATATGCGGTGATCAGATTTCCATTATTCATCGGAATTTCTTGTCTGATATATTTTTTTCGATTAATTAACGGGGTATTGCGTCTCAGAGGTGAGGCGAAACCAAAGGACGCCATGGATAAAAACAGATAAAGAGTTATATTTTTTACGAAACTTGATGAATAAGAAATATCCGAGTTTTGCAAGTCGGTGGTCTTTGACGACCTTTCATTTCAGGGTGTTGTTTAGCGCTGGAGTTCGGGTAAAAAAAAAAAAGAAAAAAGGCTGCGTAAAATGGGATCAAGATAAAATGGCGTCGCTTCTGCGAAGCTGCATGGATACGGGAAAAGCTGTGGGTGGAGATCCACAGAAAACGACAAGAAATGTGTGGTGATGAAATTATAAATGCATATAATGTGTTGGAATAGTATGAGCAATGTTCACATGTGCTCGTTGAGGAGATTGATTTGCTCAAGCGAGAAAATTATCACCTCCATGGCTGCTCTGGTGCCGCAGTTACCTATAAGCGCGGGCTTCCGACATTCGTACGAGATGGGTTCGAATCATAGGTTTGATGGGTCTGGGCTGGAATTGAGGAGATGGTGTGCTTGTCTTTCGGCACTGGCTTTCTCTCTTCAAGGAACCACTGGCCTCAAACTAGAGATAGGCGACTGCCTATCTCTAGTTTGAGATAGGCAGTCGCCTATCACTAAGGTATATATAAAAAAGGTATATAAGGTATATAAGGCCTATCTCTAAGGTTCTTAGAGATAGGCAGTCGCCTATCTCTAAGGTGCTTTATAAGGTGCTTTAAATTGGGATCTCTCATTTCTGTTGCACATTTGTTGGCAGGTTTTGGCAACAACTGACAGACCACAGCATTGTTTAAACAGCCTGTACGGAAATGCAGTTAGTTGATATTTTTCTATTATAGGCATTTGTAGCTGTTCAGAAATTTTGTGCACAAGGTTATGATTTTTTGTTTATGAGTAAATCATTCATACAACATTGCAGCGAAATGTCTCCTGTCGAGAGAAGAGGGATCACGGGATTTTATAAGGCAAGGGCGATATCAAAATCTTGAGTATCGTCGTAGAAGGAAGCGACGGCAGAAAAACTAAATATCTAGGTATAAGCAGAATGTTCATGAAACAGTGGTCGGCTTATGTCAGTGTTGCATGCTTTGTCACCAATAATGCATTGTTCTTGTGCCTTGTCAATTGGTCCTTAGGAATTGTCTGCCGCATCCCGTTTCCTTGAATCACCATCCTGGTTCAGAGAGGTGCGTACATAGGTAGCATTCATTGATTCTAATTCATAAGAAACGAAGTTGCAAGTGAAATAAAGAACGGAAACATAAATAATATATTATATATCTGAACATAAGTAAAACTAAGTATCTGTATTAAACTATATGCTTTTACTTCGGTTGGTATAGTGCACAAGGACAGACCGGTGACGCAGTGGTTTTAACGCTGGATTTTGACCATTCGTAAGAGATATGTCTGGGTTCAAATCGCGGTAAGGCATGGATCTTGTGTTTGGCTTACGGCACTGGCTGTCTTCCTTTCCTGGAATCAATGACCCTAAAATAGGGACTGTAGACTGTTTATAGTCCATCGGGTTGCTCACGGCGATCGTTAATCCCAGAAACAAAACAAGTATAAAAGGATATTCTACAGATGAGATGTTGGAAAATGGAAACTGTGATTCAGAAAACTCCGATCAGAGAAGATTGTATCTTTTTTCCTATGAGCCCAAACTAAACATCCGTTGTAAGTCGAAACTTATTTTTCAGCTTTATTTTCATATACAGTCAAGCAAAAATGTGCTTCCTATAAGTCTAAAATTTTATCTGATGACGAATTTTATTGCCACGAATTTTATTGCCTCAGTAGTATTTCCGATGCTCGTAAAATATTAAGAAGTTTTTTCCATGCTCACAAGTACATCTGTATGCATTTAACAGTTGCAAAACGGAACCAAACAGCCTCGGATTTTCTGTAACTCCTTTATTTAAGTTATGCATTAAAAAACAAAAATACTACTTGCAGTATATGATGACAAACACGCGAGCTTGCTTGCAGACAGAATGGTAATCACTACAATTGCATTTATTGTATGGGACACACACAGACAGACAGACAGTCGTTTGTGTGTATGCGTGCGCCTATGTTCTACGTAAAAATATTATTGTTGCCACATTAAACACCAAAAACACACATTATATGCATCCTATTTCTGCTCACACTTGAACTCTCAATTCCACATCAGAATTTGCGAAATAGGTTTACCATATCGCTGTTCAAAAAGAAAGATTCGCTTTTTATTCAGAATTATTCCTCTCATGATCATGGAAGTAATTGAGTTCCTAATAAAAGCAGTTTTGTTGCTAGGACATAATTTTACCATGGATAAGTTCTGTGACACTATATAAATCCCAAATTCATTCAAATTTTAGGGTATTGCCTTATAAGTCGAAGAGCCAAAACATTATGACCACCTGCCTAATATAATGCTGGTCCTCCACGTGTTGTAACGTACCAGGAGATGTGACGTACCTGCCAGAAGGACGCACACGACATAAAGGCAGATAGGAATCAGAATAAAACGTCCGCGTAGCTCAATTGGTAGAGTGACTTATTCCGGAATGAGGGGATCCGGGTTCGAATCCTGGCGTTTACAGAAATGACGGAGAAATTTACTTCGTTATAGTGTCGCCAAAACAGTTCTTACCCGGCGAGGCGTAGTCGCTACAAGGTTTTTAAAGGCTTCTTGCAATATTTGGCAGCAACGTTTTAGCGGCAGATCTTTTAACTCTTACTTACGTGGTTGAGTTACGTGGCTGAGCTGTCACAGATCAGATTTACTCTTCCAACACAAACCACACATGCTCGATTGGATTGATGTCTGGAGGATTTGGAACCCAGAGCAATATCTGGAACTTTTTCTCATATTCTGCGAACCATGCTCGAATAATCCGGGCAGTGTGGTACGGCGCATTATCCTTCTGAAAGAAGGCACTACAGGGGAATAAATTCGCCATGAAAGGATGTACCTGGTCTCCAATGATGTTTGGTAAGTGGTAGACGTCATAGTTTCTTCCACACCAATGACTGGACCCAGGGTTTCCCAATAGAACATTGCCCAAAGCATTACACTTCTTCCGCCGGCTTAGTTTCAACCCATGATGCTCACATTACCCTAGGTAAATGGCACACATGTACCCGGCCGTCCACATGGTGCAACAGGATACGAGATTCATCCGACCAGACGACCTTCTTCCAATCATTCAAGGTCCAGTATCGATGCTCGCGTGTCCATTGTAAGAGCTTTCGACGGTAACCGAGGTTAGCATGGGCACTCAGAGAGGCCTATGGCTACGCAGCCCTCTTTTCAGCAGAGTTAGATGTACTGTGTGTTGTGACACATTACTCCCGTCACCAGCATTCAAATTACCGGCTAGTCGCGCCACACTATCCCTTCTGTTAGCTCGTATCCTACAGGGATATCTTTCGCTCACCTCTAGCATGACGAGCCGTGGTCGGCCCACCTTGCCAGCGGTTCATGGAATTCCCCTCCTCGGATCACGTTTTGAAATTACTATCCTAGACTGACCTTAAGCACTTCACAAGCCTCGTCGTTTCGGAAATACTCTGACCTAGCCGTCTAGTCATTACGATTTGGCATTTGTCAAACTTGCTTAACAAATCAAAGAAACACTGATTAACAGAGCCCAGTATCAGATGTTATTTATACTTTTCCATGAATTATACATGCGCCGTCGTTTACCTGAAGTTGCTTATATTTGAATATAGGTGCTGGTCATAATACTTTGGTTCTTTGGTGTATGCAGCTGGAATAGTGCGCAAGTGAAAAAATGGCCAGCGTTGTGATTCCATGGCGTGTTCATGTCGTTCAACTGTAACATATGAGTTTGAGCTGCGGAGACAAAACAACCCAGTGAAACGGTGGAGACGACGATAGTTTAAATTCAAACTGTTTTGATTCTGAGCTGAAAAGAGCTGTTCGTCAGGTTAAATAAAACCTCTATTATTCCTCTTGTTTCATTAAATCCACTTCAGCTATGTTAACGATGACGACTTTGTGAATTTTTAGCAAGTACCATTAATCAATAGCTGTTACAGCTGCCAAAGTAATTGTAACTTAATGATATGATAACCATATTGTGTTCTCCTCAGTACGTTTTAGTATAAGTAAAAGTTCGCCAGCATAGATATACAATATGAGATATTTTTGCGTTGTTATGAACATTTCAAAATGACCAAACGAAAGTATATTTCTTATGAATTTTAAATAATTTTTCTGTTGGTGACAGCGCTCTATTTCCTTGCATTAGTTTCGGAACATTGAACATCTCTTGTAGTCTCGCAGAGGAACAATGAAGTACTATAAAACTCTTGCAGTCCCAAACTGTAACGTCCAGAGATATCGATAAATAGATCTTCCTCTGGGTTACGGATATTTAGTGAAATGCAGTGTTTCATTAATTTTAATCTAATTGAAAAGCTAAATTACAACAAATTTGCAGGAAAGTTTTGTGAAAAGAACTCTATGTAAATGTTGACAACATCTTTGGAAATCAAAGGCTACAGACACTTAAACATTTCAGACATCCTCAGCGAATTTTATTTCAGTAAGTCAAACAAATATTTCGCTACATGTTTTCATAGTGAACGTACATTTTCAAATCAGTCCTGTTTAACGAAATACCTATGTTAAGGGAAAGAAAATCCTCCTCGGAGAATGCAGAAATGCGGTAATTATTAACTACCGTAAGTTCGAAACTCTGTTTCATAGATGATAATATAGGTCGCAATTTAATAGAACTTTGCATAAACCGTGTCCATTTACGGTAAGCAAACCTACAGAAATTTTCATTCCATCAGTTACAGAAAGTTGAAATACACTGTAATTGCTAGAACAACGCAAAAGCTGTTGAACAATGATCTATTGAATTAACACTGAACGAGTCAAAAACTGTACTTGTCGTTTTCTTATACGCACTAACGGTTTTCACAAAAATAGCGGAAAACGTATGCACCATACGAATATCAGCTAATTTTCGGACAGGTATCTACCGCACCAAGAAACAGTTCTACAGCTGTCTTTAAAGGAGGGATTATGCTGGTTTTGCGTTACCTCGGAACACAATAAACCATTTCCCGAAAACTTCCAGAGGAAAAATTGCCAGGATACGTCAACAGCTCATGGAAATAGGGCAGATCTGGAACAGCTTGGAATCGCGATGTGCACTTGCTGAGATGACGTGTAATCGTTCCCATCCAGCTACCGCCGTTGAACGGCATGCAACGGCAGCAGCTGGATGAGCAGCAGGGGTTATGAACCGCAATTCACTAAGTTGTTATAATCGATCTTTTCTTCTGTCTATTCATTCTATTCTCTGTGTGTTACAGGCTCTTTGGCTACACGGCTGCATGTCAGTGACGTGCGGAACCACATGGCACTCCCCTTCATCGTCAAATATGTGCCACCCTGTTTCAGGTAGATAACTCCATATCCCGTACCACTGACATCACCCAGGAATGTCGACAATTCATGTCCACCCGGGTCCCAAGATTTATCTCCTATAGAGCATGTGCAGAGCAAGGCGTTATGTGCAGAGCAGACTCTTCGGAACGGGCTTCGATTGTTTCCTCCTGCTAGACTACATGAGAAAATGTAGTGGGCGGTTCCTCTGGACACTCTTCCATGCTTCCACGTGTAGTTGGGTATGCCGTCAAAAGCGGTGGATTTGAAATGTGATGACTAACACCATGAAATTCGGTGTACGAAGTAAACATGTGCCATTACTCTCGAATCGCATATATTTTTCACGCATGTACAATCGCAATTTTTGATTTCGCCTTCTTCACTTGTATGGAGAACTTTTAATGTAATTGAGTATATAAAAGAACACCGACTTTTAATTTCATTCAAACGATAACTAGCTTTAAGAAGTTTTAGAACTTCCCATCTACCTTCTGTGTAGACCACAGGCACCGACTTTGGAAAATTTCTAGGGGTGCCGAAATTCATAACTTTCCAATGTGGAAATTTTAAATATTTAAATATCGGTTCTTAGCCTGTTATTGTGATTCATTGCAAAACACACCTTACGACGTAACTTGTAAAATATCTTGCGATGGATTAATTAAACGACATAACTAGAAAATATTAATGCCATTTATTTTATTAAATTTTATACTAGGAATTTTGCTCTTAGGATGAATTTATATGCATTTGATGCCTCAGCATGCTTTCTCGCGGTATATCGACATGTTGTTTAAATGCTGATTGAATGTAATACATTTTCCACTAAGTGGAGGCTCAGAACCTATTCTCGTCTTGCGACGAATCCGGGATGGCATTGAATAGGTTACGGTACAATTTCAATAAAATTCGCTTTGTGTCATAACTCTTCTGCATGCGAATTCTCCCAGAAGGACCAAGAATTGCACTCTGGAAACTTCTTTTCTCCTGAGACAGCGAGTTAACAAGTTAACACGAAGCTTTGCCATACGCACGCGCAGATATTATATTCAGCCAGTTACTGCGCAGACATTATATTCAGCCATTTTTTAAGCTTTGCCATACGCACGCGCAGACATTATATTCAGCCAGTTACTGAAAATACTCAATTGGCTTTAATTTTCTGAATTTTTAAACTGTTTTATTATCGAGTGCGGTAACTCTTTAAATCTTGGCGAATAGGCGAAAGTCGCTTTAAGTCTTGAATCTAAATTATCCAATAATGAAATTCGCAGAATTTGCAGAAAATTTTTCAAATTTCAGGGTTTGAATCGCTCTATATAAATTAAATAAACTAAATCAACAAAAACATGCAAAGGTAAAAAATAAATGGCTGCATTTTGCACGTTGCTTTAGTTTTATTCATTTAATGATTACTATAAACGAGTGATAGTTTGGAGAATTGTAAAGTGCGAGAAACATCCTCTACTGCACTTTCCGACTATTCTGTTGCTTGAAAATCTGGTTTTCTAAGAAATCATTCGGTAGCGATGTACGATTTCTTAAAAAAATATATTTAATTCTTTTTTATAACAACAAATCTCTTTGTTTCAATTTGATTCTTAAGATTTAATCTTCTATAGCGTGAAAATAATTATTTAAGCATGCATTCAGTGCGCATCACAGCAAGAATTTTGAGGTGCACTCAAGCTCCTTATCATCTGCATACTCTGTGCCATGGTGTAGACAGATTTCCTAGAATAAATTAAAATATTTACTTTATCAAACTAATTTAAAAAAAAATTACATTGTTATTTGGAAATGCCCTGTAAATCTTTGTGAATATTAATTCAAACACTCGACGTGGATCAGGAACATCAAACAGAAATCATCGCTCTTTCACAACGTTAATAAAGCGGGAAAAGAGCGATGATTTCTGTTTGATGGTGAACTTTGATTTAATTTTTTCAGACCAAATATAAGTAGTGTTTCCAGTTGTTTTTCCATTCGTCCGAGTGGGCCAGGTCTGAGTCCTGGATGAGACATGGGTGGTGTATTTGTCTCTGTGCCTTCCTTGGAATCAGTGGCCCTAAACTTGGGACAGGCAACTGCCTACAGCCCTTAGAGTTGCTCATGGTGGTCATTAAACCTCAATAAAAATTAGTTTTTTTATTCCCTAAATTATGTATTGCAAATAAGGAAATTTATTACTTGATTTTTCTAAATTTGTGCGTTAGATCCTTTATATTACTTTGAGAAATTAATTGCAATATTTTGGTATATTGTTGTAAATGGAGAGAGAACATATAATCACTTGCTGAATTTTATTTATAGGAGTTTTAATTAAAACATTATTTCAAAAGACTTTTAAGCTACCTTGATATTGCTATAAAACCATCAGTATCTTTAAGTATTTGCCATTGCAGTAACCAAACTTTTTTATACGGACTTTGCAAACGAATTCCAAAATGAATGTTCTACTTACCATTTTAGTCATAGTTTGTAAGGGAACTCTTGTGCTGTTGGAATCGGAAGACTTGTAAGTCCAAAAGGAATAGTCCACAATCAGTTCCACAGCTCCTAAGCAAATATCTCTTAAAAAATAATGTCGTCGTACAAGCACTGCTTTTTATATAGAAATGGAAATGCATTTTTTGGAGCTCTTTTGTTCTGAGACGATAGCTACGCTTGTTTCCCACAGTAGCCCACGAGTAACAAAATACCTTTGACCTATTTGGGAATAGTTTATTACAGCATTTGCAGAAAAAAGCATTGTCTCCCTGAATGGAAAGGATCTTTCAAAAATGGCCTTGGCACATCCAGAAATTTCAGATGAAGTCTCAAAAACAAACAATCCGAGGATACAGTCATGATTGGAATAATTTCGTTGTTCTCCGAGGACGAAAATGGTATATTCCCTTGTATGAAAACTATTTCTTCAAGGTAGCAAACACTTTATGTGAGTTTGCTTATTATTTAGCCCATCTAAAATAATAGCATTTTCACCTCTTTATGCAAGAAAGTGCCAACTTTCACGTTTTGTCGGAGTTCTAAGTGATAATTTCCAATTGACTCTCAAGTATGCTTTCTACTTCTTCACATCCATTTCCTGTTCATGTCTTTTTATATCTATTATCCCCAACGTTTTGAGTGTTACTTAAACGTTTTCCATTCTTAAACATTACTTTTGTACACAATTTGCCGTTCGTCACGTGCCGGGGAAAGCACTAAAACTCATTTATGGACCATTGTACAAACCGGAAGAGGAACGAACGTTTACAACTTCCTAAGTTATCGTAAAAGCTTGATTAAAAAAAATAAAAAAATCCTGTAATGGATCTGTTTTTTCATAGAAGTAAATGTTTACACAGAAAACCTTATCTACACGTAGAATTTTAACAGTTCTGTTTTTTCTGGCAACAGATACATGTGCACATATGCATATTGGGTCGCTCTGTAATCCAAGGTGTCGACTTTCTAATACCCACATTAATATCTTGTTTCGAAAAAGGAGGTATAATCGGATGTTGTGATCGTTCGAGCAGTTTTGTTTCAATGCTTTTCTCCATGTGGCTCTAAGTTAGGGACAAATGATTCTTACCACCAGAAAATGGACATTTGTATGCTTATGTGTTATGTACTCAACAGTGCTGACTTCTCCTTTCAGACAACTGGAAGTCGGATTCAATTTTAGGTAAGACATGAATTTGTATTCTTTCTTACAGCACCGTTTCTCCTTCATACCTTTAAGCAGTGGATCTGAATTAAAAACGGGCGATATTTTAGGTGGCATGGAAGTCGATAAACTAAAACGCAGCAGATGTGTTCGACTGGGAATCACTAAATTGCTTAGTTAGCAATTTTGATGGTCATGATGAACAGCATGTAAAAAGAAAAAAACAACATGAGCGTAAAAAGGATTTTAATCATATAATGTTTTTTAAAACTTGTTAAATGAAACGGATGCAGAGTCCAATTCTAATGTTGTGAGCTTCTCTGTTTTTTTCTTTTCTTAATTCCATATTGGCGACCTTCAAAAAATAATCGTTCCACGAACTGCATGACATGGCCACTATTTTTCAAATACGCAAGTTCAAAGGATTTTTTTCAGCTGCTCGTTGGGCTGCAACAACAAATCGCAAGGAATTGTACTGAACAGATTAATGCCAAAATGACGAACAACATTCCTCATGGATGCGCATTCACAAAACTAACTTCTTTTGCCGGTGCAATGGTGGATCCCAGTCTTTAGCATTTTTCTCTACGGTTCCAGTTTTTTCCTCTTACGCAAATTCAGTAATCAACTTCCACAGTGAACTATTTATTAACAACAACATTATAGGGCTGAAGCTATTGATACAAGAAGATGAGAGTCTTTTTACTTTTTACAAGTTAGCGAGAACCTCTGGAAAATGGATGTTACTACAGACACTCTAAAAGTAATTGTTTCTTCATGTTTTGTTTGTTTCGAAGCTTGACTACATCGGTTGGCATCCAAGGCTGTATGAATCCTCCCGTACCTAATTTAGGGCCAATGGTTCCTGTGGCGGTGGTGGGAATGACAGCCAGAGCAATCGCATAGGCGAAGGGACCATGCCTTTGCTCGGTATTCGAGCCTAGGCCCAACACGGATCATTTGATCGAGTCTTTCGCTTCTGACCAATCGATCACTGGGAAAGCTTTTTAGTGGTTTATTAAAATTACTTTGGCGTTTCATTATCACCATAAATATATGATCTTGTTTATTTATGAATCGATTTTTTAAAGCAAAATTCAAATGAAGCAGCACAAAGGATGAGTAGCCTAAGAGAAACTTCTCCCTTCCAAAGAAGAAGTAATAGAAACGGTTGTGCCAGTAAATCTACTAAAGGTTAGAGGAGGGAGAAACAGGTGTCATTTTTCAAGCAAAACCGAATTTCGGAAGACTACCTCTTTCCCAAGCATACCGGAATGGATAGTTGAGAGCAAGGTGCATAAAATATGAAACAAAAAAAGTGTTTATGAGAGCAACATTACTTCTAAAGGAGTAAATTGCCTATAAAAAGTACTTACCGATACCCGCAAAGTATTAAAGTGTTTAGAGGAAATTGATATACATATACTTATTTTCCTATGTGAACAAAATACGTTCTGGACTTCAACATTTGATCAAACAGTTTTAGCATTTTGCATATGGAAAATCCTGTTGTCGATCTTTTTCGAAAAAGCATTGAAACTAAGCGTATCACAGTCAGAGTTGGAAACGGGTCAAACGTTTTGGACCAGGATTCGTAACTGAACTGGACCAGGAAGGTAAATGACTTAGACCTGACCCGGACAAATCTGCTTTGAACTATAAATTCCAAAATCAATTCATAATTATACATAATCCTATATACATATTACCATCATCATTGGCAAACGTTAGCAATCCACTGCTGGATGAACGTCTCCCTCAAGTTTTTTCACAACTGACTCTTTTGAGCCAGTGACTTTCATATTACCCCGGCATGCTTTCGAATTTCATTCATCCATTTACCACATGGACTTCTCTTGGGTCTGTTTCTGTTCCTTAGTATCCAGTCTAACATTTCTGTTGTCCATTGGAGGTCCGTTCTTCTCGCAACACATTGCCATTTCAGAGATTTTACTCTGATCATGACGGCTTCCACTCTTGATATTTTCCTTATCCACGAGTTTCTTTTTCTTATCTTTCCTGGTTACACCAAGCACGCGTCTCTTCATGCTTCTTTCCGTTGCCTGCAGCCTTTGTATGTCTTTCTTAGTTAGGCTCCATGTCTCTGCTCCATATGTAAGAACTGGAGGAATGCGTTGATTAAACACTTTTCTTTTAAAACATAAGTGCATATTGCTCTTGAAAATTGTATTGTTTCTTCCAAAAGCCCTCCAACCAAGTTTTATACGCTAATTATAATTTCTTCATCGATGTGACCCTACTTAATATCTGTTATCCAAGGTAAATGTAGATATCAGTTACCTCGAGATTCTCTCCATCTATTGCAAAATATTCATTTCTCGAAAAAAGGAGAGTACATCAGTTTTGTCTTCGGAAAGTTCATTTTTAATCCCACTTCTTTACTTTTGTCAGCAAGTTCCTCGATCATATTCTGTAGCTCTGAAGGGGTAGTATGCTGTATATACTTACATATATATATAAAATATAAAAATTATATATAATTAATTAATTATAAATTGAGTTTCGAATATATACATATAGTGTGGTACCAAAAAAACAAACAAACAAACAAACAAACAAAAACTGGGCAGAGCTCTACCATTTACATTGCATGCTACAACACCCGTGCGGTAAATGGTATCGTTCGCAAACAACGTATATATAGAGGCAGATATATCCGCAAGCTCAAGTATAGTAGTAGTAGCTTTCGCAGTTCAAATGGCAGCTTATCAGGATTTAAGCGATTTCGAACGTGGTATGATAGTCGGCGCTCGGGAGATGAGTCCATCACGGAAATTACCACGAAATTTAGATTAACATGGTCAACAATTTTAACTACACGAACTCAGAGGAAAATCCAGAGTGCAAGACCAGTGAGTCCGTAGAAAAGCCTTGGACGACTATGGGCAGCGCCATCTGGCACGCATAGTAACATTCGCCTAGCTTGCAACATTGCCAAAAATCACAGCCCAATTCAATGCTGGTATAAGTAGTCGCATCAGCGTTCGGACAGTGCAACGTTCCCTGTGTGCTATGGGGTTCCGTAGACGACTCCCCATACGGGTGCCTCTATGAAATGGCAATGGGCTGAAGTTTTGAGTCTACGACACAAAGCTGTGTACCTCGCCTGGGCTCGAGAACACCGCCATTAGACGCAAGATGACTGGAAATGCGTAGTCTGTCCGTCGTAAATCGCGTTACCAACTGTTTTGGACAGATGGCCGACTCCGGGTGTAGCGACACCTTCACTTGGCAATAGATCCCGCATGCCTACAAGGGACAGTGCAGGCCGGCAGTGGCTCTGTTATGGTGTGGGATGTCTTCAGCTTGCACGCATTAGGACCCCTTATACGTCTGTAGACCTCCCTGACCGGTAGAGGCTACGTAACTATTCTTGAGGATCATTTGCACCCGTTCATGTCATGTAACCATTTCGACGGTTGCGACCTCTTTCAACACTACAATGTGCCTCCACACTCGTCCACAGTAGCCTTATTATGGCTGGAGGAACATTCCATGGAGTTTGGCCTCCTGACGTGGTCCTCTGGTTCGCCTGATTTAAACGCCTTTAAACACATTTGTGATGCTGTTCAACGTGCCGTCAATGCCAGGAATCCTCCACCAGCGAATATTACGGAATTGTGGGACGCTCTTCAGGAAGCATGGTTTGCACTGTCTACACAGTACTACAGAGAGCTCGTGGAGTCCATGTCCCGTCGCGTAGCTGCCGTTATCCGGACCAACGCGGTAGTAGAGAGGTATCCCAGTTATTTTGGCACTTCAGTGCATATACATACGAGGCATTCAAAAAGTCTTTCCGCAGTAGGTATCGTAGGTTATATAGTAATCAAACAAATGTATAACGGGAACATATAATTTACTAACTTACAGGAACCTTCGTACTTCATTTGGAAGACATAACCTAACTGTTTTGCACATGTTTTCAAACACATCTATGAGAGTCAAAATGTCCCTCCGCAGTAATATTGAAACTGTTCCACTTAATTCTGATGGCGCTACAGTCACAATTTTTTAATTAAGTAACTTGTATATTTTATTTCAGGTTTTGCTGTTTTCTAGATAACATATCAAGCTTCAGAATATGTTTCACAACAACACCAATTGCCACAAGCTTGATGAGTTGAAATTTTCAAAAAATGTGGGTGTTGATTTCATCATTGCCCCTCAGGAGAAAGAAGAGACTCTCATGAAGTTCACATTCCCATTTTGGAAACTTTCAACTCATCACAAGCTTGTGAAAATTGGTGTTACTGCGAAACATATGCTGGTTTTGTAATGAGACGAAACAACTTCTAGCATTCATTCTTCCCCATTTTGTTTTCATCAAGCACGCATTTATTGACCTCGACGCCTTTTTCAATCTCCTTAATATTAAATTCATCCATATTAGAAAATAAGGTATTAATTCTGACACGACATGCACTGGGAAATGGCTGTTAGCACCTCAAACGAAAACCTCTGAATGCTCAATGCAAAAAATACAGTGTGAAAAGTAACACTCAGTCTTAGAATGTGGCACTCTGGGTGCGAGAGAGTAAATCAGCAGAGAAGCAGGTGACAGGCATTTGCCTGTACTTTGTTCCGGAAAATCTCACTGAAAACAAACGCTACGGAGGTATCCTTTGTACGATATGGTGTTGGTGTGTCTAGCGTCGGCGCCGTATTGTCGGTCGGTGGAAATCTTTGTTGCTTTACGAAAGGGACGACAATAGTTTTGTATGACAAATCATTTTTCACTGCGCTGTCACCAGTATGGAACACAAAATTCAACAGTACGCAGTTTTCTTTGAAATATCTTTTTTCTTTTCAGAAACAAAACGGAATTAAAATTAGATCAAAATCGAATCAGGAACATCTAGACCTGACCCGTTTGACTGGCAAGAAATTGTGAACCCGTTGACCCGTGACTCGTTTCCTTCTCTGATCACAAATACTCAAATATATGCTACTGGCAGATGGATGCCATGCCGCCCCAGTGGAAAAGTGGTCTAAGCGCTGGCTGCTGACCATCATTGCCCCTCGTCCGAGATGGGTCCGGATTCGAATCCCGGTAAAGCATGGATGTGGTGTTTTCCTTACGGCACTGGCTCACTCCCTTCCCTGGAACCAGGGACCTTAAATAAGAAACCGACGACTGCTTGTAGCCCATCGAGTTGCTCACGGTGGTCGTTAAAAGCCCGAACAAACAAAATAATTATGGACGCCATATTAATCATACATGTAGACATACCTCAGGAAACTTGAAAAGTTTGTCGTCCTGGAACGGAGATCGAACCCGGATCTCACGGTTTACGTATTTACGTTCGAGTATGCTACGGTTACGCAACCGCTAACGACAAACCTCCAAGCAACTGAAGTCTTACAATGTGGCTTATGGGACTCAGATGTATCACTCCCAGCTTCCATTGGCGCACGCCGGAGGTGTTGCAGCTGAGTCTCATATACACCTTTAGTTGGTTGTAAATCGAGAGATGCGGGTTCGATCGTTGTTCCACAACGACGTAATTTTCAAGGCTTTTGAGGTTTTTCTACACGTATTACAGTTAGTTCATAAAATTTATTGTCAGGTATTGATTTGAAAAAAAAATCATTTTAACACTTCGTTTTTAATTTTTTTCATGAAAAGCATTATTTTTAACACTAATATTTGCGTTATGTTAGTTCAAAGTTAAACTGCGTTGTACCATTGTGAAAACACTTTCTTCTTAGCATTACTTTGTTTTTTGTTTTGTTTATGATATGGATAAATTATGCGCTACTAATGTAAACAAGCAAAAAGTGAGGAAAGGGAAGGACTTACCAGCTGTAGTTGTGCAAATTGTTATAAAAAATATCCTTCATGCCCCTGGGACCAAGCTATGGAGCTCAATATGACTAAACAATGCTTGAAATATTCTTTCACTAACTGTCATGATAAATCCTTTAATAGTGTATTGTTTCACTTGCCGTGTGCTGTTTCATTGCTGGTGAAATAAAGAATCAGAGAAATCGTTCTTCATCTCCCTTTTGAACAACGTGCTGTAATCCAATTTTGAAAGCGGAAGGGGTAGATCACATTGCCAATCATGTGGTGGTTTATTAGGATGAATGCACTGATATCCGAACTGCTCGTGTTGGGGCCTAAAACTGAACAGACGCTGGGGAAAAAAGAAGCGGACATGTTTGACCGACAGCGAGTGACAACAATCTTGCAAGGATATGGGAAAGTGATTAAGGAGGGATCGTGAGCACAGAAACATGGAGGGTGTGTATGTGTGTGCGTGCTGAATGTTACTGTCGAGAGCCACAGCGGAAGCGGTAGAGAAGCTTAGTCTCACCATATTTCCTCAGGCAGTGCACTAGGAAATTTTCGTCGTTTTTTTTCGAAACGTAATGAGGATCATGATGATCACTTGGGTCAAACACGAAACTGGTAAATGTCTGCCAAGCCCCGTCTGCAGAAAAAAGTGTGGCATTTCGTCATGAAGATTTAAAAAACTTATTCACTCTAGGAAAATTGTGTTAAAAATTTCAATTTGACAATATATAAAAATAGCTCCATATGATAACAAGTATAATGGACGATAATGTTTTGTTTTACTTATTACAACATGACAATTAAATCTCAAGTTATGGATTTAAGGTATTGGTTTTCATTGAGCTAAGTGGAAAAAATATTAATCGAGGCATTTCTGCTTTCCTGCTTGTCACTTTAAATCTTACAGATATCTGAAACCTGAAACGTAATATTATAATCTGAGCCCACTTTCTAAATTTTGCCAGCTTCTAACCACTTGCTCGAGATCGGCAAGGATTCGAGTCTCTGATGAGGCAAGGGTGCTGTTCTTGTCTAATGGAACTGGCTTTATCCCTTCCATGGAGTAAGTGGCCCTAAATTAAGGACAGATGAATATAGGTCTTAAAGTTGTTCATGGTGATGGCTAAACACCGAAACTACGACATTCTAAATTTTCAAGAAATTCCTGCAACCAATACTTTTACGACACATGGTGCAAATCAGATTTTAGTGCGTTGGATATGTTAACTGAACGCCACGATGAAAAGGTCTCATTTAAAATTCGAAATTTTTACGGGTAAGAATTTTTAAGAGTTTAAATAGATGTTACCAGTAGATTTTTTGAGATCTCTGCATAAAAGTCTGGTCATAAACTGTCACCCCTGGATCGAACTCAACTGGAAACGTTTGCTTGAAAATACACTGGCGGAAAGTGAAAAAAGAACATCAAGAAAGAATTGGCGGACGATCATGAAGTTTACATATGTTAATGGGGTCGAGTTTACGTAGGTGTGATGTTAATTTCGGGACCGCCGCCCCGGTGGCGCAGTGGTCTAAGCGATGGCCTCTGATCATTCGTCCGAAAGGGGTCCGGGTTCGAATCCCGGTGAGGCATGCATGATGTGTTTGTCTTACGGCACTGGCTCTCTCCCTTCCCTGGAACCAGTGACGCTAAATTAGGGACGGGCGACTGCTTATAGCCCATTGAGTTGCTCACGGTGGTCGTTAAACCTTCAATTAAAAAAAAAAAAAAATAATTTCGGGACCAACCGGTGAGCGCTTACGCCACAGCACGGCATAATATGCAAATTATCGTCGGTGGTATTTAAGGAGTACGGCGAAATGAATGTAATCAGTCGTCGGCGTACGGACACGTGCAAAGACACTGAAGAAGCTGCAATGCCTGGACATGGAAGACGTGTACGATTTCAGCAGTTATCGGACTTTGAGCGAGGTCGTCTAGTCGGACTCCGCGAGGCCCGGTGGTCGTATCGTTGTATTGCGGAGCGAATCGGACGGGAAGTATCGGTGGTGGTACGATGGTGCCGCAGATGGTCCGAGGAGCATTCCCACACGAGAAGACGTGAAACCGGGAGTCACAGACGAACTGATGAGCGGACCGATCGACGCATAAGAAGAGCGGCGTTGTCAAGCAGAACATCCACTGCGACGCAAATCCGAGCTGCCGTTGCACCTGAGGTTACTGCGCGAACAATCCGCAACCGTCTACTGGATGCAGGACTACGTGCACGTGTGCCTCTGGCATGTGAACCTCTGACTCCAGCCCACTGTCAGGAACGGCTGCAGTGGTGTCGCCAACGTCTGCACTGGAGAACGCAATGGCGATCTGTCGTGTTCAGCAATGAAAGCAGATTCTGCTTGGGAGCCTCCGATGGCCGTATGCGTGTTCGCAGACGAACAGGGGAGCGTTTCCACCCTTCTCGCATCCGCCAGCGACACACAGGGCCTACACCTGGTCTCCTTGTGTGGGGAGCGATCAGCAATCACTCCCGTACACAACTAGTGTTTGTACCGGGTACGTTAAACAGCACCTCCTACATCAGCAACATCATTCAGCTCGTTGTTGTGCCATTTGTAAGGTCGGTCCATCGTGGTGTTTTCCAGCAAGATAACGCACGCCCACACACGGCACGTTCAACGCAAAATGCACTTCATTGTGTGAGACAACGTCTATGGCCTGCGCGTTCACCGGATTTGTCCCCCATTGAGTACGTGTGGGATTTTATGGGACAACGACTTATCTGGTCTCCACGGCCAGCCACGACCATCCCCGATTTACGCGTCCAGGTTGAGGATGCTTGGAATTCAATATCGCAAACTTACATCCAACATCTGTACGACAGACTCCATGCCAGAATTGCACAGTGTGACGCAGTTCATGGCGGTTCAACCTCGTACTAACCATGTTACCTGGAAATGTTATTTTTCAGTTTAGCAGCAAATACAGCTGTATTTTGCCATAATGTTTTGATCACGTTATTCTTTGTATTCCGTTATTATGCTGCATAAATTTCGTTGGTATCAGACGTCTCCTTCTTGGTGTTCTTTTTTCACTTTCCGCCAGTGTATATTGTCCAGGGACTGCTCGGTGGCGTAGTGGTGTAAGTGCCGGCTAATATCTGAGTAGGCCAGGGTTCGAGTTTCGTTTGAGTCATGGAGATGGTGGCTGCCCTACTCCACTGACTGTCTCCCTTTTTCGGAACCAATTACCCCAAATTAGAGAAGGGTTACTGCTTATAGCTCTTAGAGTTGCTCATGGTGGTTGTTAAACCCCGCGACACGTTTTTAGTATCCTCCTCAATTGTTTCTGATTTTCTGTGTGTTTGGATGCTATTTATTAAATTATTCCTACTTACGCTATTCGTGAAGGTTTACAGCATCTCTGAGCCTGCAAGGAGTTAGGTATTGTACCTTTGTTTATTCACATCTCTTTGTTTTCCTTCCTTGGGTTGTGACGCATATTCTATTTTAACTTTCATTTTTAGTTCCTTTTCCTATGTAAATTCGAGTTTGTTCTCTTTCGCTCTTTCAAAACTTAACGTGATATCTTCTCTCTCACATGAATCGAGGTTGGCAACACCATTAGGTCAGTACGTAAGTGACGTTTCTATGTGATAAGAAAAAGACAAGATATATAACGGCTACGCAGTAGCTGCGAGAAGGGGGATTTTGGATGTGAATGTTAATTCTCCTTTTGGATACGAGACTACTTAATTGCCGTTAAAGTATCGTTGAAGTCTGCGTGTTCTACTTTAATGAAAGTGTTGTGTTTCGTAGTTGAGTATTATTGTGGATATTAACTCAAGTTTCAGTGCTGTGTTTCATAGTTATTTGTCATTGTGGATATTAACCCACTTTTAGTTGATCGCACCATGTTGAAGTGAAAATGATCAAGTGCCTATTAACAACAATAAAGGATTAACTACACATTGAAATTTATGTGAAAATGATCAAGTGCCTATTGATAGCAATAAAGGATTAAAACCTCTTGAACTTTAATTGAGTGACTCGCATTTCATTGTAGGTGAAGTTTTGATTTATGTATTGTTTTAGTAAGCCAGCTACACGCAAACGCCACAGGAGTTTTGAAGTGATGGCGGAGATCGCCATTGATCCTACTGACCATGCATCACTTCGTCCAATCATCGTGCGCCAACGTGCATCAGCGTTAAACGATAACGCTGATGGTAAGGGATCTTCTAATTATGTCATTGGCCAAGAGCCTCTACCAATGGACATGGAGTCGTTTGAATGCACGTATATATCATGGAGGGTACGCAATCTTCACCAGTCCACCCTCGCATCTCTTCTTCCAATCGTAGACGTCAATCACGTTGACTGCTGACCGCTTTCTCCAGCCTACACAAGCGAGGTGGAAAGACGAATGTAGCGTTCGCCTACATTCGTCTTTCCATCTCGCTCCACAGATAGAGAACAGGTTTCTGACTCTACCTCCTCTGCTACGTCATATTCGTGGGCCCAAATGGCTTATCAACCAGCCTCTAAACAAACTGATCCAGGGATATTTTAAATTCCCTTTTCTAAAATACTGCGTCTCACACCCGAATGAAGCACAACACGTTCGTGACCGCGCTGTTGTTTTCGAGGAGTTAGATAACAGTAATTTTTCTTCTTATCTTACAGCGCTGAGTAATACCCCTACACCGGATGCCATTAGCCATATTGTGTGTATAGCGCAAGGTATTGTTGTCAGATTCGGGCAGGAATGCATTACAAAGTAATGGAAGTACAGATTACAATTACCGTGTAGTGCGTTACTAGGTAATGCAGTAACGTAATGCATTACAAGGTAATCTGAAGTATGGTTTGCACAAAGTAATGGAATTAACCTTTAATGCATTACAATGAAAAGGATATAATTCAATTATTTAATTATGCCATTCTAACACAATGGAATTTTTGGTAATGAAATTACACAATTTGCAAATAATAATTACATGCTAGTAGTTTTTAGATAGAAATGTACGTGTGCCAAAAGCTATGTCTAGAAAAGTTGGCCACGTAACATAGCAGACAGAGACCGAAGTGTCGTGTAGAATGTTCTAGATGCGGCAGGAATGGGTTAGACGTTTGTTGAATGTTCCAGAACGATCGCGCAGTGGAAAGTTGGAGAGCTTTATGTAAATCTAGAATATTCCAGAAGATTCATATCCTGTCGTCAAGTACGAGGGTGATTCATAAAGAAGTATACAGTTCCAACGCACTATAAAACAAGAACAATGTAAGATATTTTATGTTACTTGTAACAGAATTGTAGGGGAATGTTTCAAGTTTTTTCAGAGACAGTCACAGATGTTCTGTGTGTGCACCCTTAGTCACACGACACACATCGAGTCGGTAATCGATTTCCGCCCAAACGCGAGGTAAGATATCTGAATCAAGTGCAGTGATAGTGGCTGTGATATGCTGTTTCAGCTCCGCTAGATCAACAGGAAGGGGAGGGGCGAATACCTTGTCCTTTACGTACCCGCACAGGAAAAAGTCACAAGGTCAAAATGGCGCTGCATTTCGGCACAATTTTCAAAATGGTGCTGCATTTCGTCAAAAAATTCAAAGCGCTTTGTTTTGTCAAGGTCAGTGAGTTTTGCAACATCTGTACTTTGTATGGAATCATTTTCAGCTTCTTTCTCAAAATTCTCCAGACAGTGAGCTGTGAAATCTGCACTTCACGACTCACCCTCCTCGTTGATTTTCACGGGCTTCTTTGAATGGCGATGCAAACACTATCGACGACTTCTTCCAATACAGGCGGTTGTCTAGGACTTTTACGTTTGCACAAACAGCCCGTAGTTTAAAATTTTTTATGCAATCGTAGATGGATTTTCTGGTTGGAGGTTCTTTTCCGAATCGTGATCGAAAATGCCGTTGCACAACAGTTACAGATTCCGTTTTGCTCAATTCAAGAACACAAAACGCCTTCTCCACTGCAGCCGCTGCCATTTTGAGTGACTAGTTACGTGTCATTCGCGCGATCGCCTACGCCACTTTCCTCAGTAGCGGGACACAAACTTTATGAGTATATCTACCTAACGGTTCGCAGTTGTGGTCCGTGTCTTCAACTGTTACTATTTTACAGCATCTGGAAACTGTATACTTCTTTATGAATCACACCGTATATATAAAGGAGTCAGTCGCTCGCTAGTCTAGTGTTCGAATCGGACAAGTAATGGACAACACTTGAGAAGTACGGCAAAAATGTTAAGAGTTTGCGAATTAATATTCGACAGTACACCCTGAGTTGCTGAGTGGGAGTGTAGTGCTAATATGTGCTGTGGCTATAGTGGGGTAATTAGTTTGGACAGTGAAACGTATGTAATGGACGAGAATACTGTACTGGAGATGGACGAAATGAGTGTTTCGGCAACGGATTGTAGCAATCTGTCAACCAGGGGCAGCCACACGGGATCAATAGCTGATATCACAGAAGCTGTGAGTAAGTATCCTAATTGCATATTAAATGGTCGTTTTTTTGAAATAGTGGAGAATAAATGTAGTGGAGACAAAGTTGTAGCAAAGTGTACCAAATGTAACATCGAAGTAAAAGGATTAAGAAGGTGTAGTTCAAATTTTACAACGCATTTGAAGAGGAAACACGGTGCCGGTTATGTAGAAGAGTACCATGAGTATTTGAAAGAAGTGGAAAAACCACGAAGAACCACTAGCCCGTCAGAGGAATCACGTCACATAGTATTCGAAAGAAAATATTATTCGCAAGAAGAGTTCGACTGGGATATATTTATATATTTTGGGGATTCCATTATATCCCTTAGATGCATTGACAACGTCTATATCCACAAAATAAACGAAAAGCTGAATGGTGATTCCAAACATATAAAAATAATGAGTCGCAAATCACTTGGCCGCAAACTTTCTGATTATTATAAGGAACAAGTGGCAAAAATAGTGGCCGCAATTGCTGACAATGGAAGCGATTTTGTTAAAGCATTTCAAATATTAGGGATTCAAGCGGCAGGCATTGTTAAGGATGATGTGGATTTTGACTTGGAAAACAGTTCAGGTAGTTGCGATTATGATACGGACGCTGCCTCTGCCTCAACTAGTGATTATGACGAAGAGCATTTGTCGGCTACACGTATACATCTTGGGGAATGGTTACCCTTCTATTTCAGATGTGCGTCACATACACTCAGTTTATGTGCAACTACAGATACTCATAAAGTACTAGAAGACCGCAATACCGATCTTTCCAAAATGCATCAACAAGTGATGAAAATGTGTAATACCTTGTGAGGAGCTGCAAATCGCCCGAAATCTGCAGAAATTATTCAAGCTACACTACTGGCCACCCAAAATACAACACCAAGAAGGAAGCATTCGATTGGCCTGAAATTCGCAGCATGCGTCGCCCGCGACAGGACATGCAATCGATTAGCATTGCAGGGCATATGCAAGTCATGTGCGCCAGGCACGCCACGGAGAAGCACTATAAGACGGGTGCACAGAAGGCGGGATGTAAGTAGTGCTAGTGTGTTGTGCTGCCGAACCTGTGCGTGGGAGCTTCCTGATGTCTCGTCGCAGAATACGGCAGTCATTCCAGCACGTTTCGGAGTTCGACAGAGGATGAATAGTGGCTTATCGCGACAGCAGCTTATCGTACCGAGACATCGGCGCCCGTGTGGGACGACATCCAGCCACAGCGAGGCGAGTATGGATTCGGTGGGTGCAGGAGGGACGGACCGACCGACGTCAGCGATTGCCGCAGCCGCGGCAAACCACCGAACGAGAAGACCGGTATGTTGTGCGGCGGGTATTGACGGCTCGCTCAGCCACATCACGAACGTTAGCACAGGAATTAGGGTGTGTTGCGCAACAACCTGTGTCAGCAGGTACCGTTCGACATCGTCTGCAGGAGCGGGGACTTGTCGCACGGCGCCCATTGCTCCGATTACCATTGACGTTACACCACCGGTGAGTGCGGCGGTAGTGGGCCGTCGAACGCCGCACCTGGACTACGGAATTGCACGACATTGTCTTCTTCGACGAATCCCGCTTCTGCCTGCAACACCACGATGATCAGATCCGTGTGTGGCGGCACCGCGGCGAGAGACTGTATGACGCCTGCATTATGCATCGCCATACCGGTCCGTCGTCTGGCATTATGGTTTGGGGTGCAATTGGATATGACACCCGCACTGCTCTGGTACGCATCGCAGGTACACTCAAGAGCCACCGCTACATCTCCAACGTTTTGGAGCCTGTAGATCTCCGACGTTTTGGAGCCTTACCTGCAGGACCAGCCAGCGGCCACGCTTCAATAGGACAATGCGCGCCCGCACGTGGCACGCATCGTCCAACAATTCTTCACGGCCCACCAGGTGTCACTGCTACCGTAGCCCGCCTGTCCTCTCGATTTGTTGCCCGTCGAACACGTCTAGGCGCTGATCGGCAACCGAGTGGCCCCTCAAGCACCACCCGCGGCTACTCCTGATTAACTGTGGCAACGTGTGGAAGCAGCCTGGACCGACATACCCCAAGTCCACATCCAAAGCTTCTTTCATTCGATGCCGCGGCGTGTAGCGGCCGTTATAATCCAAATATCGCATGCGGTATATGTGGTATATGCGGCATGCGATATGCGGTATATTGGGATTAGAAACCCCATGGGGATTCGAATCCACATGCGGCATGCGGTATATGCGGTGTGGTGTGGATTCGAATCCCCATGGGGTTTCTAATCCATGAGGTATACAGTGAATCCCCACTCCCCTCCCGAAAGTCCCCCTTTTCCCCGGTAGCAACACTATTTAAGCCAACGGGAATTGGGATGACGGCCATAAAGGCTTAAATTTATGCCTCCACATGGGGAAATCCTAAAAATAGGGTGTCAAAGGGTTAAACATCTCTTTCCACCATGAAGTAATAGCTCAGTAAGGGATAAATTTATGTTTTCAAAGGATTAATTTCGGCTTTAAGGGGTTAAAGCTTATGACCGGAAGTTGGTGGGAAATGAATAAATACGATGTGAAACATCGCTTTCCAAAGTGAAGCAAGAGCTTATTGAGCGACGAAACTCGCACTTTTTCCCGGTGGCAACACTATTTAATTCTACTCCTTTTCTAAATGGAAGCAGAGATAAAAAGTTGAGCTTTTTGGAGGTGGCAACATTGTTTAAGCCCACATGAGTTGGGGTGACGCAAATTTCGACTATAAAGGGTTAAATTTATGATTCCACTTGGGGCAATCCCAAAATAGGGGCTCAAAGGGTTAAACATCGCTCTCCAGCATGAAGAAACAGCTTAGTGAGTTATAAATCTAGGGTTTCAAAAGGTTAATTTCTGCCTTAAGAGGTTAAGCTTATGAACAGAAGTTGGAGGAAATTAATAAATACAATGTTAAACATCGCTTTCCAACGTGAAGCAAGAGTTTATTGAGCAACAAAACTCACACGTTTTTCCGATGGCAACAATCCTACATGAATTGGGGCACGTGTTTTTATTTTGGGAGGTGATTTTAACCCTCCTAGTAAATATACGTGTGTGTGAAGCGGGTTCATTTTACCCACTAAACGTTTTTAACCTCTTGGGGTTTTTGGGTTCCCAGTCTACTTGATTAAAACACACATAAAAATTTCCATGCGGTGGTTACATGAAAAATTTCCCACCAACGGCGATTGCAACAAGCGGATTTATGGGGAGATTTACAGTTAATTAGCTGTAAATTTAATTTATAGTTAAATTATTTCGTGGTAAGGCATTTATAAAACTGGTTAGTAAGCAGCCATGCCACCCAGTTTTTCTTTGTTTGTGTACGCTAATGTTTTATCGCTCCCAAATATGGTAACGATGTTGCCGCCTTATTACATTAATGCAAGATGCAAATTAAATGCAAATCACCTATATGCAAAGAGTTTACACTCGTGCGGTTTGTTCACACACATATAACTTAAATCTAAGGCTTTTCCTAACCATCGAAGTGGGAACGAAATTCCAAAAAACCAATTAAAAAAAAAAAAAGAAAAGACACTTTGAGGAAATTAGCCAACGAGCGACAAAGAATCTCGTTGCTACTGACACAGGCGTAACGATTTTTATCGAAAACTTGATTATTCAAACGGTTCCCGAGAATATGAAACATCAGACTGACATTGCAATACAAATATTTAAGAAGCACCAAGACATTATATCCTGGGATTCAAATGGTAATTTATTTTCAAAGGAAGTGTTAAGGAGAATTCCAATGCTGTTGTCTTGATGGATTTCTTAATGAGAAGTAAATCTGATAATGCCAGTATTTTCGCATTACCACAATTTTCTCAAGTTTTGAAAGTAATACACTTACTCTCGAGGTATGTAAAAAATAAACGTGTATTTCATCACCCAACTGAAATTTTCCATGACACCCCGTAACTAAAAGGGGTGGGATCGATTGTCATCTCCCTTCTGGTGGGGACCCTATGAAAAGAATAAACCTTGATGTTTCCGCTAATCTACATGTGTTTTTCTCTTGTGTATGTTTCATCTACAAAATATTTACCGTTCATCAAAATAAGAATATTACACATCAGAAAATGAAGTTATGCACATTGTTTACTGGGTTCTTGTAAGTGGCTTAGTTATTGTTTTCGGATAAATAATTTCTAAGAATAGAGAAAAAATGTCTGTATACAAGGTGAATCGTTAAGAATATCATTAATGTGGAACTATAGAACTTGATGTGGAAAGATATGAAAGCAACGAATTGAGGATGTTTGTTTCAGTGTGGGAGACTTCTTGTTGTCTGTTTCTTTAAAAGAAACAAGAAAAAGCATATTTAGAATACGATTGACTGTTCTCTTTGTTCAAGAATAATATGATCTTGAAGTAATTAAATAAATGAGGTGTGATCAGAAAAACAGATGCGATAGGGAAAACCCATTTAAAACGAAAATTAACGCCTAAAGGGAAATACAGCAAACGCAGAATTTTCACATGTAGTGTAATGTCTCGCACGTTAGAACTGGTCATTTAGTGAATGAATTATACACAGAGTTTTGACGCATCTCGATGTAAAGCGAAATAAATGAGGAAAAGGAATGTGTTTAAGTGTGTTCATACTAACTTTGGAGAGTAGAGTAAAATGACCAAATCAAAAACGGAAGCGAGGAAAATTCATGAACTCAAATTTCGTCTTTTAGAAAAAAAAATGAAGTTTCAAAATATTGGCCTTTAGTAAAACATAGGATTTTCAGAAACTTATATTTAGTCAATTTACATTTCCCATGTAATTCTATCGGAATTGCATTCGAAAATTCAGGTATACGGCGTTTTTGACTCACGAGGTATGCGAATGTTTCTGATCCATGAGGTATGCAGTGAAATCCCTCCTCCCGACGAAACACACCTCATGTGGGCTTATACAGTGTGGCCACCGTTTCGTCGGGAGGAGGGATTTCACTGCATACCTCATGGATCAGAAACATTCGCATACCTCGTGAGTCAAAAACGCCGTATACCTGAATTTTCGAATGCAATTCCGATAGAATTACATGGGAAATGTAAATTGACTAAATGTAAGTTTCTGAAAATCCTATGTTTTACTAAAGGCCAATATTTTGAAACTTAATTTTTTTTTTCTAAAAGACGAAATTTGAGTTCATGAATTTTCCTCGCTTCCGTTTTCGATTTGGTCATTTTACTCTATCTACTCTCCAAAGTTAGTATGAACACACTTAAACACATTCCTTTTCCTCATTTATTTCGCTTTACATCGAGATGCGTCAAAACTCTGTGTATATTTCATTCACTCAATGACCAGTTCTAAGGTGCGAGACATTACACTACATGTGAAAATTCTGCGTTTGCTGTATTTCCCTTTAGGCGTTAATTTTCGTTTTAAATGGGTTTTCCCTATCGCATCTGTTTTTCTGATCACACCTCATTTATTTAATTACTTCAAGATCATATTATTCTTGAACAAAGAGAACAGTCAATCGTATTCTAAATATGCTTTCTCTTGTTTCTTTTAAAGAAACAGACAACAAGAAGTCTCCCACACTAAAACAAACATCCTCAATTCGTTGCTTTCATATCTTTCCACATCAAGTTCTATAGTTCCACATTAATGATATTCTTAACGATTCACCTTGTATACAGACATTTTTTCTCTATTCTTAGAAATTATTTCTCCAAAAACAATAACTAAGCCACTTACAAGAACCCAGTAAACAATGTGCATAACTTCATGCAGTCTTAACAAAATGCGTTCGGGCGTTCAAATGTCATTTTCGCTCCCATTCACTTTGCACTTTGAAGTTGCGAGAGCGAGCTGACAGAAGTCTTTCAGACTGAATTTACGAAGTTGTTTGATTCCTTCATGTTTTTCTAAAAGTCAATATTTGAAATGATCATTTTTCATAAAGTTCGTATTTGAATCGATTAAACCTTTACAAGTCAAAAAATGGTTTTGACGTTTTCACTAAGAGTGCGATTTTTTAAATTTTCATTTTTTTAAAATCGCAAAAATCCCATAGAATAACATGGGAAATGCCATCCAACTAAAAGTCAATATTTGAGTCCTTTATTTTTTCTAAAAGTCAATATTTGAAACGTGCATTTTTCAATATGCCAATATTTGAAACGTTCATGTTTCAAAAAGTTCGTTTTTGAACCGTATAAATTTTCACAAGTCAATTTTTGGAATTTTCGTTTTAGAGGGCAATTTTTGGAATTTTTGGAATTTTCGTTTTCTTCAAATCGCTAAAATCCCATAGAATAACATGGGAAATACCGCACAACTAAAAGTCCATATTTGAATCGTTCATTTTTTCTTAAAGTCAGTATTTGAAACGTGCATTTTTCAGTATGTCAATATTTGAAACGTTCATATTTCATAAAGTTCGTTTGGATCACATGACTAAATCAATTTTTCGCTTCTCAAAAAAACAAGCATCAAACTTTCTTATTCTTTCATTGCCACCATCCAATATATAGCATCTCAAAACTTTGTAAAATGAGTGTTGCTACATCCATTGTTCCACCCTCAGACTTCATTCTTTCTTATGGGAACAGAAATGAGCTTGAACCACCATCATAGAAAATGCCTAGTCCGCATTTCTCCTCCCGACTCACACAGGGGCAATCTCGTTGCTTGACGGCGATTGCGTAGCCGGAGCAGTAGGAGTATCAATAGACTTAACATCAGGATCTGGCCCTTGTGTGAGTCGGAAAGAGAAATGCGGTCTAGGCATTTCCGAAACCCCACATACCTCACGATGAGGTATGTGGATCGGTCCCGGCATCGGAAACCCCACACACTTCATGATGAGAAATGGTTTCACCTTCAAACTGTCGTCTGTTTGGGACTTCATGAGAAATTTGGATAATATTGGTAATTCACCGCAAACTTTTGTACTTGGTAATGAACTGTTTATCTCCACATTTGATGTAGAAGGTGTTAGAAAAAGGAGATTACAAAGAATGTAGTGTAGGAAAGCAAAATTTATCCAGACAGCATTCGAGGCCTTCACTTTTAATGTCGATAATATTCATGGCGAAGATAAACTATGGGGTATTATATGCGCTACATTGCTTAGTGAATGTTTTCGGAATTCTGTGAAACATTTTGTGAAGAATCCCTCAACGGCGCAGCTTTCGGAGGAGGATGAAATGGAGCTAACTACAGCGCTTTTGGTCTTGTTTCACAATGTCATCCAATGTAGGGTGGCTGAGTTAATCTACTGTCACGCGTGCTCGGCTAAGGATATTGTCTATACAACCAGGAGGTGTACGCTTGTCTTTCCATAACACGGGAAAAACGTACATCACGATTTTTTGAGAGAACCGTTTTGAGACTGCAACCCTAGGACTTAGCACGTCAGTTTGTAGATGAAGTTGGGGATCTTCCAGTACCACCGAGATTTCTCACCTCCTTGCATGAGCCTAAAGTCATTGAAAGACCTTGCGAATTGTGTTGTGAAGACTACTAAAGAGTGACGAATTTTTTAAAAAAAAGTCCTACCTATGCAGAGATGTGACTATCATCTCTGTGTAGGTAGGAGAGCATTGCGCCTGAATGTAGATGCCCGAAACGCAGAACAAGTTCGCAATACGGCTTTCTCTATAAAAAAATGAGGAAGCGTCAATTCATTAATATTTTTTTTAATGAATTGATGTCATTCACTGATGAATGATCTGCGAAGATAAATAGCAATTTCCCTAAATTTGAAGCACACTTCACTACGAAAATGCATGTGTAAAAATCTTCCCATGTCATAAATGAGTGAATTAAATTTGACCATTTGCATTTTTTTCATTAATTCAAAAACGATCTTTTGTCTTTCGTTAATTCCACATGCTAATCAACAGAAAATATACACGTTTTAAATATTTAACGAATCAAAAACAGCTCTTTGACCGAATCAAAAAATCAAAAACGCTCTCAGGCTGAAATCACTTTGTCTGAATCCAACCCTGTTAAAAAAATGAAACGAACGAATTTCGCCCGAGACCGTTTTCGATGCAAACAAAACCAGACTTTTCTGATGTGTAATATTCTTATTTTGATGAACGGTAAATATTTTGTAGATGAAACATACACAAGAGAAAAACACATGTAGATTAGTGGAAACATCAAGGTTTATTCTTTTCATAGGGTCCCCACCAGAAGGGAGATGACAATCGATCCCACCCCTTTTAGTTACGGCGTGTTATGGGACTATTTCAGTTGGGTGATGAAATACACGTTTATTTTTTACATACCTCGAGATTAAGTGTATTACTTTCAAGGCTTGAGAAAATTGTAGTAATGAGAAAATACTGGCATTATCAGATTAACTTCTCATTAAGAAATCCATCAAGTCAACAGTATTGGAATTCTCCTTAACACCTCCTTTGAAAATAAATTGCCATTTGAATCCCAGGATATAATGTCTGGGTGCTTCTTAAATATTTGTACTGTAATGTCAGTCTGATGTTTCATATTCTCGGGAACCGTTTGAATAATCAAGTTTTCGATAAAAACCTTTACGCCTGTGTCAGTAGCAACGAGAATCTTGGTCATTCGTTGGCTAATTCCCTCAAAGCGTCATTTTTTCTTTTGATTGTTTTTTTGGAATTTCGTTTCCACTTCGATGGTTAGGAAAAGCCTTAGATTTAAGTTATATGTGTGTGAACAAATCGCACGGGTGTAAACTTCTTGCATATGGGTGATTTGCATTTAATTTGCATCTTGCATTAATGTAATAAGGCGCCAACATCGTTCCCATATTTGGGAGCGATAAAACATTAGCGTACACAAACACAAAGAAAAACTGGGTGGCATGGTTGCTTACTAACCAACATTATAGATGCCTTACCACGAAATAATTTAACTATAAATTAAATTTACAGCTAATTAACTGTAAATCTCCCCATAAGTCCGCTTGTTTCAATCGCCGTTGGTGGGAAATTTTTCATATAACCACCGCATGGAAATTTTTATGTGTGTTTTAATCAAGTAGACTGGGAACCCAAAAACCCCAAGAGGTTAAAAACGTTTAGTGGGTAAAATGAACCCGCTTCACACACACGTATATTTACTAGGAGGGTTAAAATCACCTCCCAAAATAAAAACACGTGCCCCAATTCATGTAGGATTGTTGCCATCGGAAAAACGTGTGAGTTTTGTTGCTCAATAAACTCTTGCTTCACGTTGGAAAGCGATGTTTAACATTGTATTTATTAATTTCCCTCCAACTTCTGTTCATAAGCTTAACCTCTTAAGGCAGAAATTAACCTTTTGAAACCCTAGATTTATAACTCACTAAGCTGTTTCTTCATGCTGGAGAGCGATGTTTAACCCTTTGAGCCCCTATTTTGGGATTGCCCCAAGTGGAATCATAAATTTAACCCTTTATAGTCGAAATTTGCGTCACCCCAACTCATGTGGGCTTAAACAATGTTGCCACCTCCAAAAAGCTCAACTTTTTATCTCTGCTTCCATTTAGAAAAGGAGTAGACTTAAATAGTGTTGCCACCGGGAAAAAGTGCGAGTTTCGTCGCTCAATAAACTCTTGCTTTACGTTGGAGAGCGATGTTTAACCCTTTGACACCCTATATTTGGGATTTCCCCAAGTGGAAGCATACATTTAATCCTTTATGGCCGTCACCCCAACTAATTTTGGCTTAAACAGGGTTCCCATCTCCAAAAAGCTTAACGTTTTACCTCTGCTTCCATTTAGAAAAATAGTAGAATTAAATAGTGTTGCCACCGGGAAAAAGTGCGAGTTTCGTCGTTCAATAAGCTCTTGCTTCACGGTGGAAAGCGATGTTTCACATCGTATTTATTCATTTCCCACCAACTTCGGGTCATAAGCTTTAACCCCTTAAAGCCGAAATTAACTCTTTGAAACCATAGATTTATCCCTTACTGAGCTATTACTTCATGGTGGAAAGAGATGTTTAACATTTTGACACCCTATTTTTAGGAATTCCCCAAGTGGAGGCATAAATTTAAGCCTTTATGGCCGTCACCCCAACTCCCGTGGGCTTAAATAGTGTTGCCACCGGGAAAAAGGGTGACTTTCGGGTGGGGGTGGGGATTCACTGTATACCTCATGGATTAGAGACCCCATGGGGATTCGAATCCACACCATACCGCATATACCGCATGCCGCATGTGGATTCGAATCCCCATGGGGTTTCTAATCCCAATATATCGCATATACCGCATGCGGTATGTGGATTCGAATCCCCATGGGGTTTCTAATCCCAATATACCGCATGCCGCATATACCGCATATACCGCATGCGGTATGTGGATTCGAATCCCCATTTCTACACTACTGTCATCACCCCAGGTGGAAAAAGCAGCAATAGCAGCTTTATGTCATCCTAAGTTCAGATAATTTAAATGACAATCTTGTATTCCTAATTCCTATTATATCAAAATGAAAACATTGCTCATAAACGAATTGTCAAAAGAAATTAAATCGCAACAACATCTCATGGATGCACCTTCTACCTGGCGCCAAGTCAAACATGATTTTTTCTGTATTGATTCCATTCTGAAGATGACAGTGAAAACAAACACCCAACAAGGAAAGCTGAACTCATCTATGCACATTTCAGCCTCGAAGAACCAGGAAAGTTTTGTGTGTTACATAATTATAAAGAGGTAAAGCATCTGTTTGTGCAGTATAATACACTTCTGCCCTCCTCAGCGCCCGTCGAACGGTTGCTCTCATACGCTACTATTACCAACTACCGCAAAGCTAATAGACATTTTTTTTATTGAAGTTTTAACGACCACCGTGAGCAACTCAGTGTGCTATAAGCAGTCGCCCGTCCCTAATTTAGGGCCACTGGTCCAGAGAAGGAGAGATTCAGTGCCGTAAGACAAACACAACATCCTCACCGGGATTCGAACCCAAACACCTCCCGGACGAATGGTCAGAAGCCATCGCTTAGACCACTGCGCCACCGAGGCGGCTCTAATTGACTTTCGGATGAAAATGTTTGAAAACAGGGTTGTTTTAAAAGCAAACCTTACGTATGAAGAAAAAAAGACCACAAACAAACTAGGGATAAAGGAATAGGAAAATCCTACCTTGTTTTGCGACAAGCCACCTAGATATTCTACTTCTACTTTACAATGAGAATTTGTCATTTCTTCACTTTGTGATAATCTAGTTGCTCATTCTTTCTGTTGTACTCGTAGTTCACTTTGTGGTTGGCACATTTTGTAGCAATCAGACCTTTCATTCCTTCCATTTCAAGTGATGTAGTGTCTCAGAGTGGTTTCCATTGGCGTTTAATGTACAATTTGTTATATTTCCTGACTGTTTTTTTGTGTGCTTCAGTGAATTGTTGTTTGTTGAAGACTAAGATCACATGCAACGGAATTGATCTTTCTATTTTTGTACTATTCTCTACCCGAAATAAACATCCCATTCGTACTTACTTCATATGTATCTTTTAGTTCAAATCACTTTACTTGCGGTGAAGACGGGGCAACTGCTCATGTCATACACCTAAAATCTCCAATACCTACATACACGCAATTGAGGTCCGAGGGGTGGAACAATTGTCAAGTAACCTACACAACGTGTAAGCGTGTTTTGGTTGCTGGTTTATTCACGTTGTATTATTACCCATAAGTTATTGCTTAATTACCAACATATAGTTAACCATTAATCATTACGTTTATAATGGGTAACTGCTACATGTCATTACAAATACCATGTAATTCTAATGACCAGTTCACCATTATCATGTAGTGGTAACGCTAAGTTCTTATTCCCATTACCATTACTTTGTAATGCATTACCGATTAATTCAATTACGATTTTGCCCAACTCTGATTGTTGTTTATCTGAGTTGTTTATCTGAAGGCCCTTCGAGCGAAAGATAACTTGATGACTAGTGGTCTGGATATTAAATCTCGTCATTTTATCACGAAAACACTTAGTCATCTTTCCGTGAAAGTCATGTTTACGAATATACCTCCGGATGTTCCTGATTCATCTCTATTTGATGTTTTGAAAAAACATGAGAAAATTCTTGGTCCGATAAGGAGGATGGGAGCAATAATCTCTGACGGCAAATTTGGTCATGTTTGTACTTCCAGACGAGTTGCTCGTGCTCCCTTTCCTGATGAAGCCGCTCTCACTGCTTTACCGTCGCTCACCTTATTAACACTTTCAGGCTGGAATTACAGAAGATACACTGCTGGCCACTCCAAGAAGGAAGCATCCGATTGGCCTGAAATTCGCAGTATGCCCCGCCCGCGAGAGGACATGCAAACGATTAGCATTGCAGGGTATATGCAAATCATGTGCGCCCGGCACGCCTCCGAGAAGCACTATGAGAAGGGTGCACAGAAGGCGGGGTGTAAGTAGTGGAAGTGTGTTCTGCTGCCGGACCTGTGCGTGGGAAGCTTCCTGATGCCTCGTCGCAGAATACAGCAGTCATTCCAGCACGTTTCGGAGTTCGACAGAGGACGAATAGTGGCTTATCGTGACAGCGGTTTATCGTACCGAGACATCAGCGGCCGTGTGGGACGACATCCAGCCACAGTGAGGCGAGTATGAATTTGGTGGGTGTGGGAGGGACGGACGGACCGACGTGAGCGATTGTCGAAGCCGCGGCACACCACCGAACGAGAGGACTGGCATGTTGGGCGGCGGGCATTGACTGCTCGCACCGCCACATCACGAACGTTAGCGCAGAAATTAGGGTGTGTTGCGCAACAACCTGTGTCAGCACATACCGTTCGACGTCGTCTGCAGGACCGGGGACTTGTCGCACGGCGCCCATTGCTCCGATTACCATTGACGTTTCACCACCGGTGACTGCGGCGTCAGTGGGACGTTGAACACCACACGTGGACTACGGAATGGCACGACATTGTCTTCTCCGACGAATCCAGCTTCTGCCTGCAACACCACGATGGTCGGATCCGCCTGTGGCGGCGTCGCGGCGTCGCGGCGAGAGACTGTATGACGCCTGCATTATGCATCCCCATACCGGTCCGTCGCTTGGCGTTATGGTTTGGGGGCAATGGGATATGACACCCGCACTGCTCTGGTACGCATCGCTGGTACACTCAACAGCCACCGCTACATCTCCGACGTTTTGGAGCCTGTAGTACTCCCATATCTGCAGGACCTGCCAGAGGCCACGTTTCAACAGGACAATGCGCGTCCGCACGTGGCACGCATCGTGCAACAATTCTTCACGGCCCACCAGGTGTCACTGCTGCCGTGGCCCACCTGTTCTACCGATATGTTGCCCATCGAACACGTCTGGTCGCTGATCGGTAACCGAGTGGGCCGTCAAGCACCACCCGCGACTACGCCTGATGAACTGTGGTAACGTGTGGAAGCAGCCTGGACCGACATACCCCAAGCCCACACCCAAAGCCTCTTTTGTACGATGCCGCGGCGTGTAGTGGCCGTTATTACTAACCAACGGGGGCCACACGAACTATTATGTCTGCGTGTTCCGCAAGTTGCGCGGGGCTGTAAGCTCAATCGTTTCATCTTTGTATTTGTTGTTATGTGTCCAGTAAATCTGGCTTTGCTATCGCGTGTCCTTCTTGGTGCTGCATTTTGGGTGGCCAGCAGTGTATATTCATGTGGGAGACACATGCTTTTATTGTAAGCAAGATGGACATGTTTGTGTGGCATATCCTTACCTATTGCATCAACGTGCTTCAATACCTTCCCAATCTTTTCAGGTTGTGGAAAAGCCTGCATAGCTGCCAAGTCCCCTTTCTTCACCTGGACATTCTGCCGCAGCTAATGTTCCAGGACTAGGGGAACAGACCATTCTTCCTCCGCCACCAGCTCAGTCAGCAGTTGATCGCAATGGTTTCACAATGACTAAAAGAATGTGGTGTCTACGTCATCTTATAATGTTTCTTCACGTACTCTTCCTACGTTACGTCTTCCAAACAACATGCAACTGAAACGTTTCTAGACCCGTATGACTCTGCAACTGAGTCATATGACTCTGCAACTGATGTTGCAGAGTCAGTTTCTAAAGATGATTCTATGGACATAGATGCTCAAGCATCTGCTCGAAAACGCCCAACATCTGAAATGTTCCTTGAAAGTCCAATGTCTGACCGCCCTCTTACTTCTCCTTCCAAAAATCAAGAAGTGCCCCTTTATACAGAATAGGAGTCCCTTCCCTCGACGCCGGCGTCTGGTGGGGAGTAACCCCATCTATCTGGTATGCTTGTCCTTGGACTAAGCAAAGAATATCGTATGATGATCTACGTGAACTCAAAGTTGAATATCTTCAGCATTTGGACATGTCTTGTGGGTACATGTCTTCTGTAGATCTCGTCGAGTATCTAGTTACTATTAAAACATCAAATATCAAAGTCAAAGACACATGTGCAGGATACACTACTGACTTACCGAGAATTGTTGCTCAAATTCAGTCTGTGTTTCCGCTTCTTGATGTCAAGTACCCTGTTGGAAAAGCTTTGAAAAGACGATTTCGCAAACTCCTCACTACTCTTAACATCTGAGAAATTTGTTTCTCAGTATAAAGCTGCGAAAACATAATCACGTTTGCTACATTAAATTGTAGAGGCACGTCAAATCCTTTAGCGAATGCAAATCTCCTACAAGAAATTCAACCTTTTTCCCCAGATGCTTTAATGCTTCAAGAGACGAACTACTCGCAGTTTATTATGTTGAATGGATGGTGTGTATGGCCGTTTGTGGTTCACCACGAATATGTTATATCTACTCCAGATTCTGGTGTTGCAATTGCTCTCGACAACCACTTCATGAAGATCATTGTTCAACACACGAAAAACATGTCGTTTTTCGTGTGTGGAACCCTGATCTCAGTGTCTTCTCATAGAGAGTTGCACGTTTCTTCGTACATTTGAAGCTCGTCTTGACCGGTTTTATTTCTCCAACTGTGCTTTCACGTGTGTCTGCTGTTTCTTATCACCCCTTATCAAGCACTGACCACTTCGTTGTGTTGAATAAGTAAGCTGTTTTCAATCCTAGGGCAGTGGCGGCTCGTGGTTGGAAAAATAGGTGAAGAGGTACAAGAGCAGTATGAAAAAATATATATTGTCTACAATGAAAATCACTTAATGAGGACTTACTTATTTTTTGTATATTAAATCAATTTTTCTTCCTTTTAAAGCTGCAAAATTGTCGTCATAAGATGGTTAGATGGTTATTTCTTCGTGAGCATCAATAAAAGGTCTTCCTGAATAGAAATATTTGCCAGAGAAGCAAGTCTATCTTGGGAACTAGTGTTTTTTGAGCAAGTTTGTATTCTTTTAAGAAAACTTCTTTCCACTGGCACACTTGTAGATGGAATTGTTAAACTGAGGAAAACCAATTTATAATCTTCTGTAAAAATGTCTTTGTCTCCGTGAAACACTCGAAGGAGTTCTTGAGTCAATACATTCCTTAATTTTTCATCGGCATATACAAGACCCAGTTCATTTTCAAGACGCTGGTGTTTAGTAAATATGTTTCCGTAAAAATGTAGATTTTCAAGAGCGCGAGTGGGATAGCATGCATTAAATTATTCGAATTTGATTGTGTCAGCAAGTCAGACAAATTGAAGTATCTTACAGTCTTGAAATCTTATATCCATTTCCATAAGAATGTGGTCCAAAATTTCAAAAATTAAAATACAATTGTTTATAATTTTGAAAAATTGTTTCCTGTGTAAGAGCAGCATATTCCCGTGCTTATTACTGTGATTTTTCTAGATTTCCAAACTGTGTTTCAAATAACTCATTGTTCCTTTTATGGCATAAAATTTCACGAGGTTTTTGTTTTTTAATTTGAGTTACACAGTAGTTTATATTTAGTTATCTTTTCTTCAAAAGTTCGAATAATAGATCGGTGGAGCCAAAAATGTAAATTCGAAAGTGTTCATATCATTCAAAAACCCCTTGACAAGATGAATTGATATTTGTCTGATTATTCGCTATTCGTCAGAAATCCGAACATTTACTTCAATTTATCCCAATCTTCAACAACTGCACTTTTAATTTCGAAGTGGAGGACCATCGAGCTTCTGTTATGGTTGGTCTGCATCTTGCGGTTGTTGATATAAGTGTATAAGACCGCTTCGCAGAATGGTGAACAAACGAAGCAATTCCACTGAGGCTTGCAAAAAGTATTCGACACTTAGAAATTTTAGAAAAACTCTGGTGTAATACAAGATTCAAACGATGAACTAAGCATTGAACAAAAACAGCTTGAGAAGCTCCATCCTTGACTTTTTTTTCTGTAGCCAATTTAAGTGTCCAGACATTATACTTGCCCCATCATAATATTGTCTTATTTATTTGTGTTGGTAATCAGACTGTTCCAAAATTTTGTCTAGCATTTTGTATAAAGCTCCTGACGTTCTATCTTCATTCACATCATGGAAACCCAAAAATCCCTCAACCAATACACCTTCCAAATCAACAATAAAAAATTATTCAATTATTAACGTGATCGTTTATATATTAAGAAATGCATTCAATTAATTCATTTTGAATAGTTTTTTTATCCTTTCGTATTGATTTTCAATTTCTAAAGAACTTTTTCATATCAACAATGAAAGTAATTCAATGAAATTTCCACGATTTATCGAGCCCATGCTTTCGTCATGGCCATGGAATGCTAGTTCTTGTTTGCTCAAATACAGTATAGACTAATACTGCATCAATCACTGTCTGCAGGAAAAGTCTATTTAAACGAACGTTTTCGTTAAAATGCGTTTTCAAAAGCCTAGCATTCTTCTTCAGGGCATCGGCAATGGTGTTTTGAATTTTTTCAAAATTCCTTAACATTATTCCGCATTTCAGGTGTTTGCTAGAATCACGATGTTCATGAAGTGACCGTGTTACGCTTAATAAATCTGAGAATCCGTCTTTATTCCACGCCAAATGTTTATTACTAAAAAGTAAGCAGAGCCAAAAAAATTAACACAGAAGTGCTGCAAATCGCATTTATATTCAGTAAACCAACAATTTTTAAAATTAATATTGTTAGATTTACCGCTCTTCTTGATTTCGTTCTTGGCAACAATTGTCAGAGAATCCGTTGGTCGTCCTTGAAGCAAAATGTCTCTTTTATCTTCATCTTTCGGCAGAGTAAATGGAGTTTGCAATAAATTACAAACAATGTCGTCCACAGGATGCATACTAAAAACTATCACTATCACTTAAATTGTACACAAACCTAAAACATCAGTTAAAGCTTTCAAGAAATAATCACAAAGCACGATAGAACAAATTCTTTTCGGAAAATAATGTCCCACAGCACCACAAGGAAAAAGTCCGAGCAGATTGCATGGTACTCTGGTAGTTCGCCCAGTCCACCGTGATCTCTCACGACTTTACGCTCAAAAACTGAAAGATGCAGAGGTAAGGCGCGTGAAGCTGAAACACTTCACTTGAGCGAGCAGTTTGGGGTGGGAGACGTCACGGTTAACATGGCAACTCGGCGGAAAACTGCAGACTTCTAAGCATTTTCATTTCGGCTCTTCACTTGCACTGTTTTGCGTATAAGGATTTGCTTTCCGTATTGAGCACCCATGTGAATTAATATCTATTCAAAATTTTGAGTATTTTGGAACTGAATAAAGGCAAAAAAAGAATATATTATAAAAAAAATACTGAATAAAACTTTATTTTGAGTAAAATAGGTGAAGAGGCACTTCAATTATTTCCCTGAAAAGTCACCACTGTCCTAGGGTTAGGTCGTGGGCCTTAGACAGTCGCTTATTGCATCGTGATTATTTTAAAGCTCTGGGTACTTCAGTGATGCCTCACCAGAGTTTTCTGCATTTACAATTCCAGATCCCATCAAACAGTGGTTCAGAATGAAATTGCGTTTTCTTACTGTTACCCAGGATTACTCTTACGCGTTCAACACACGTGAATCAATGCACATTTTCTGCTTTACAAGCTCGACTGAATGGCTTAGATCCAGATTCTCCGGAACACCACCTTGTTACTGGATAATTGTATCAACTTCACTCCTCAGCTGCAATATATACTCCTCTGACAGTCTCACAAAGTATTTGCTTTCTCTGGAAGCTGGAACGACAAACATGCTCAGCGAAATCTCTTTCAATTTTGTTGTCCGCTTCTGGTGAACTCATTACTAAGCCCCAAGATCTGTGTGCACATTTACACTCTCATTTTGTTGCCAAATACTCTCGGCCGCTGTTACAAGAATCTTCTTTTGCGAATTTGTTTCAAGAGCTGCCACGCCTTTACCGACTGAAGCTGTGCCGTTAGACTTGACCATTACTGAAGTTGAGATTCAACATGCTATTGCATCTTTGAATTTTACTGACGCACCAGGGAAGGATGGTTTAACGAGTTTCTTCTATTCTGCTTTACTACCGCTTCTTCTTCCTATCTTATTAGCCTGTTACAACGCAATGATATATATGGATGAGCTACCTCAGAATTTCACTGATGCATTTAATCCCTACGAAAGGCGCCCTGACGTCCATTCAGAATTGGAAGTCTCTTTCTTATTAAATACGGACTACAAAATTTTTGCAAAAAAACTGTCTGCTCTCCTTAACAGGGTTTTACATATGTTAATTCACCCGTCGCAAACATGTGCAGTTCCGGACCGTACCATTCAAGATAACATCGCAACTATTCGTGAAGTTCTACATCTTGCGAATATCTGGAAAGAAACCCTGGCTGTTCTAAATTTAGATCAGCGACAGGCTTTTGATCGTGTGGCACACGAGTCTTTGTTTGCCGCTTTGTAGGCTTTTGATCGTGTGGCACACGGGTATTTGTTTGTCGCTTTGTAGGCTTTTGATCGTGTGGCACACGAGTATTTGTTTGCCGCTTTGTAGGCTTTTGATCGTGTGGCACACGAGTATTTGTTTGCCGCTTAGTAGGCTTTTGATCGTTTGGCACACGAGTATTTGTTTGCCGCTTTGTAGGCTTTTGATCGTGTGTCACTCGAGTATTTGTTTGCCGTTTTGCAGGCTTTTGATCGTGTGGCACACGGGTATTTGTTTGCCGCTTTGCAGGCTTTTAACATGCCACAACAGTTTAGATCTACATTGTCTGGTCTGTATAGCCACTCACGACTATATGTTTGTGCCAGCTTATGGATGACGGCGGCCGTATCCTTTTCTACGGGCACTAGACAAAACTGTCCACTCTCTGGGCAGCTTTCCTCCATTACTTACGCAGAACTTTTTGTCACCGTTCTGTCACCTTACGCTATCAGTACAGCAACAATGCGATTATAATGTCAGCGAATACTGATGATCTTTCGATTTTTTTCCGTGATGATGATGAATTTACGCTTCTTGAGGATGGCTATCAGCTATATGCCTCTGGTGCTGGCATTAATAAAATGAAGTTCACCGGGTTATAGTGCGGGTCATGGATTGGCCCCACGGACTTACCATGGGCTCTACTCTGGTCATCGGACAATCAGTTGTTTTTAGGTGTCCTACTCGGAAATACGGATGCTAGTCACTTTCAAAATTATTCAAGGCTTTTTCAGAAGATTCAAGCTATTTTTCGAAAGTGGCATCGTGTCTCTTCGTTCACCTCTCACCTGGGTAAAAGAGTAATTGCTAACAATTTGGCAACATCGTTGTTGTGTCATGTCATCAGAGCTGTACCTCCCCCACCACTGTTCCTGCATCAAGTTCAAGCATTAATACTTCGATTTATCTGGAATTCTACACATTGGGTGGCTACCACGAATATCACGTTGCCTCTAGATTGTAGTGATAAAGCTCTAGTGTCCGTAGATCTTAAATCCAACGCTTTTTGTCTTGCTGCCCTTGTGATTCTGTTGGCAGAAACTGAATCATCTGTCACCGTACTAGTTAATAAAGAAATTGCTCAATTCAATCCTCAGCTTACTCTCTCTACTTTAGTAAAGATGGATCACTATCAGCTCATACCATCTGATCTCTCTGAGTACTGTAAACAGAGTTTGAAAGTTTGAAGGATACTTTCTCCAACGCGTGTACCTCCTTCCTCGCCCACATAATTTTTATTAGAACCGCTGTTTTAAAACTCTGTCCTCCATCCTCCATATTTCTGCTTCTTCGCTTATCCTACGTGGCTTACTGCAGGGATTGTAGTGGTCTCTCAACTAATCACGGTTGATTTTCGCTGGAAACATCTGTCCAACCTCTCTGACACGTTTGTTATGTCAGACAACAACTATTGTAATTACCAGACAATCAAGACGGCCATTTGCACTCTCTTTCCTCAGTGGATCACCATGGATGGGCTCACATCAACCCCTTTTGCGCTACCTGATGTGGCATTTCTTTGTGACAGTTTCTTCCAGAATTGCAGACTGCGCAATGTGATTACATCCTTTTGGTACAGAGCATTACTTCTGGAGAATCTCTCGACTCTTCCTATTACAGATGTTCCTTCACACTCACTGCAAACTATCTGGCGAGCTGTTTATCGCATTAATAACAGACGCCAGGAATGTGGCATTCAGTGGCATTTCCTCCACTGACGCTTGCCTCTACCGGAAGTTCTCTACTGGTTCGGCATCCTTTCTTCACCAAGATGTCTGTACTTCTCGGATGTTGGCAGCGTTTTTCATAAATACACAATTGACGTGGACCAGGAACATCAAATAGAAGTCACCGCTCTTTCCACGTTTATAAGTGAATCACGGAAAAATTCTCATCGGCCGCCACCGGGAATCGAACCCAAGGTCTTCCAGTTACGCGCCGGATATGAATGATAAATACGCAGTTGACGCGGACCAGGAACATAAAATAGAAGTAATTGCTCTTTCCACTTTTATAAGTGAATCACGGAAAAATTCTCATCGGCCATATCCGGCGTGTAACTGAAAGACCCTGAGTTAGATTCCCGGTGGCGGCCGATGAGATTTTTTCCGTGATTCACTTATAAACGTGGAAAGAGCAATGACTTCTATTTGATGTTCCTGGTCTACGTCAACTGTGTATTTATCATTCATTCGCCTTCTAGTTATTAGTTCAGTTGCTACTGTTCATCTTTGGTGAATCACCACATTGTGCGGGGCTCCAAAGAAGCAACCTGCCATGTGGTTTGGTAGTTTGTCGTTAGTGAGTCTGGAGAATTTCGCGGCCGCTGTTGTGCAGTGGAAGCATGTCCGGCGGTTAACTGGCAGACTCTGGGTTCGATTCCCTGTGGCCGCCGATGATAATTTTTCCGTGATTCACTTATAAACGTGGAAGGAGCGATGACTTCTATTTTAGCGTTTTCCATGTTTATGTGCTGTTCCTTGTCCTTCAGCTAGTGTTTGAAGTGCTTCAAGGGATTCTTCGAAGTGTTTGTCGATATGATCATTCAGTTTTTGATTACTGTTTTCTACATACAAATCTTTCATCTCATAATCTTTGTAATTACATTTTTACGTTACTGATGCATGTGATCTATGGTTTTTATTTTACGCATCGCCATCCGGCTGCCAGTCCAAATGTTAATTTTGCTCAGCAGGCGCTTAAAGCGCAGTTTGTGAACCGCCTGCGGTCTGGACTACAGGTAGAGTATAAGAATGCTCAGCTCACAAATTCCATCCCACCATTCTTTGAGATGTGGTCACCAAATGATGACTGGTTTGATGTACGGGATACTTGGGTTACACTTTTTATCTGAACTATATGGCCCTATCTTGATGTTGCGTATTAGAGTTTTTATTGGTGGTTCTTATTATATTGTAGTGTTTCTGTATTTTTTCTTTTGCATTACCGTGATTGTTTTCAACGTGCCTCTCATAATAATATTACAAATTGTGTTTTCGGTTTTAGTTATATGTGTACCTAGCTTTCCAGTAGTTTCCACTGTATCAAGGATTGCTTATTTTTTACAGCATGTAGTTTTGTTCAGATTTTTTGTTATTCTCACGCTGTGCCTTCTGTATCTACCATGTAACAAGCTTGGTTGTAAAATAAAAATAAAGCCCCAAAATAAATAAATAAAAAAAAACATTGTCCAGGATGGTCATAACATACTATTCTTCCTTTCCTGGGTTACGAGCATTTCAATCTTTCTGATGTTTTTGCAGCGTGAACGACTACTGGTGACTGCATTTCAGTGTCAAAAGGTATTGATACTATTAACTACTGGTGATTGTTTGTGCTCAGTGCGGTATATGAGACATATTTAAAAGGAACATTTGTTCCGTATGGAGTCTACATGTGAGGTACTTAGAAATTCATTCGCCATCAACCCCTTTATAATTCTTAATTCTCTTTTCTTGATTGGACATATTAAGACGTACGAAAGCAAAGCATGATGTTCAGAGAAAAATAACACGAGAACATTTAAAACGACACAGTAATGTAAGGTTTAAAAAAGAAAGAATAGCAAATACAGCGCAAGTTTCTGTACCACTAAAAAGTTACAAGAAAATAATGAAAAGCGTGTACGCCTGATGTGGCGAAAATAACACAACCTGACATATTCAAAGTGAAATGTGGTAAAACTGACGTAAGTGTGTTTGCTATCAAGAACCGATTGCTCTAAAGTTAGCAGGAGAACTGAATACAAATAAACCGTTGCTTTACTTCTGACGCTAGTTATATACTGAAAACAATAAATGCAAATATGATGGCACAAAAAATGGATGATCCAGCTCACACGATTCTTTTCGCAGTTTCCTCTTTCTGCTCATAAAAAGGAACAGCAGCCAAGAAAGATTTTTTCCGCAAATGATCTTTTCAGACTAAACAAACTCGAGTCTTTGGTAATCAAATAAACGTATTCTGTGATGTTTCCCAACATGATTTATATTAAAAAAGGAAACAACTTTCGTCGTGATCTATTGCATATACATTAGAAATCCCTTCTAGTAGACTGTAGCTGATGTTGAAAATTTTGTTGATTTACCTTAGTTGCGTAATCCCTTTTTGTGGACAGCGTAGGTAACAAGTGATGTGTGTCGTCGGAAAACTGTTTCATATATTCCATTTATCATGTGGAAGCACAAGTATCCGAGGCGAGATGACCGAGGGGAAGAAAAAACTAATATAACTATTGGGTCCCTGATTTTAATGGCAACCATGCAGTGAGTCTCTCAGGTACTTTATGTGCTCAGTTCTTGAGGAGTCAACGGGTTTCGGGCCTTTCCACTGCTGAAAGGTTTCTTCAAAGGATCGCATTCAAATCGAATAAAAACGTTAGGCCAATGTGGGAGCACTGCTGATAGGACTTTCGGAAATCATGCATGCTTTATGTAAAGTGTTCAAATGGCGCACATTAGTGTTAAGTGAGGTGTGTTCAAAGTGAAAGTCTTCGTGCACAAGTATTTGCAACGATTTCGGGGGCCGGAAAAAAGAAGCATATGTGCTAGCCAAACATTTAGAATAATACTGATCAGGTTTACGCAGCCGTGAGACCAAACTGACAGCGGCCTCCTATGTCATTTGCTCTCACGGCTGCGTAGACTTGATAAAAATGACAGCCGCCTCCCCTAAAGTAACTCTAAAACTGAGTGGTTTCAACTATTTCAGCAGTTGAAAGATAATGCTTAAATAGCCAATCGTTGAACTGTGTTTGTACCAGGAGCAGACATGAAGAAAGAGAAATGGCAGAATAAAAGGAGCATATCATCGTCACTTAAACGGAAACAGGATTATTACTGTAAGAAAACGAAAGCGTGTGGCACCAAAACCTAAGATAAAAATAATTACTTCGACCTTATTAAAATTAAATTAAATGTGGCAAATCACTTTTATTTGAACAAAACGGGTCTTTGGTGGACATGCAGGAAAACGCATTTTCATAGAAATTGGTGCAGTTACATTTTGATAGCAGAGATTTAGGCTAAATAAATGTTATAACTCGATGAAAAAGCAATGTGTTTTCGATGACAACGTAAGGTTTTCGTACTAAGAAATAAGTTATGGTCGTGCTGCTGAATTCAAATTCAAGAAAACGGGTCTTGCAAATAACTCTACTTGGAAAGACCCCGAAATAGAAGAATTGAAACAATATCCCAAACACAGGTTTTTATATTATGTTTAGTGTTTCTTATTATTGCTCAAGAGTCACGGTTTCTTTGGCTTCCAGGAATATGTTTCCATCTCCGTCTCTTTTATTTACATTTGTTTTACGTGGGATCATAAAGTAAGTCGCATGGAAGTCTGTTTTACAGATATCAGGTAATTTGCCGTGTGACGCCAGAGACACGAACTCTCGCTTATCGTTCCACTCCATCCTCCAGGAAACTATGAGGTAATAATACGTGAATCAATATTTCATCCTTTTATCTTGTCAGCTCTCACCCATAATTCTTAGTAAGGGTAGTTTTCTCACAGCCCTTGCCATTGTACTTCATCGTTATTTGCAGCAGCCGAAATGCCTCAGAGCTTCAGGATATTTTCCTTGTTTTGAGCCAAAGAACACCTGCCTTTTCTCACAAATGCTGCCCCTAAGTTATCTATATATTTGTGATAATGTTGATGTAAGATAACTAATGCTTGAACGGCTAGCGCTTCCTCTACGCTTTCGAATTAATTAACATAGATTAAATCATCGTTGCAAGCTTGAGATTTTAAGTTCAAGCTTCCAGTTCAACGGACTCCTGTTCCCGGACTTGATATGTACAGCTCTTTTTTCATCAGATCTTCGACGTCAGTGCGAGAGATCTTGCTTACCGGGAATATGCACACGAAGCTACCCTCACTGTTTTTAAGGAGGGTGTTTTTGACGTCATAGACCCGACGTACCGAGTCAGGGTTGCGGTAGTTGGTTGCGGTAGTTCTTTGTTGACTTAAGCCGGTGTCATGCCCACTTGTCGTAAGGTAAATTTAAGTATAGTTTGTGATTTCAAACACACATAACCCCTTGGCAAGAGCAACAGGATCAAGGAGGGTTTAAGCTCGGTAAGCCATTGCATGTTGTCCCGACTGAGTTTTAGGCATCTGAAACACAAAGCTCACATGAGTTATATAGCTAACACTAAACTGGAAACATTACTTCTTTATTTCAGGAACACTAGGCCTTAAACAAGAAGCAACAACAAAGAATTAATTTCGTGCCAGTAAGGAAATTATCATGCTCAGCCACCAATTTTTGTCCTACGCTGACGCAGTTCCTTTCAGAACAACTGAACCCATTACTGTAGATGATTATGCCAACGCTACCGTACATAGGGAAATTTTGTATTTTATCCCTTAGAGAAAAACTGCAAATTATTTGAAGCAGAAACTGTGCCCTTCTGGTGGCCGAGTGGTCTGAAATGGTAGGTCTCTCTTCTCTGGAACCAGTAGCCCGAAGTTAGCGACGGGTGACTGCTTATAGCCCAAATAGTTGCTCACGGTGGTCGTTAAACCACGAAACAAACCAAAAAAAGTAGAAACGGTGCTTGAAATGGTATTCATGTTAAAAGGCATAGAAGTAAAACAGTTTCTTTCAGTTAGACTCTTGAAGGAGGGATATGCAATAAAACATATTTTAAATTCAGTATCATGAGTTCAAGCCCCTGTTACAAGATTATGAATCTGAAACAGACGAAAAGCTGTGGATCTTCGTCTCCAGAGTTCAAACTTCCCAATTCAAAAATAATTGCTTAAATTAGTCTAATAGGTGCAGTGATGTGTATCTAAGGAAAAGGACAGATATAGTGATATTATTAGGGTGTACGTTTTCCAAACACATTCTAAAAGTTGGCCCCATATAAAATTGATAGATGAAGGTGATGTCGCGATTTAGAGAGTTTCAACCAACAGTTCAGGGTGGTTTTGGGTACCACTTACTGTTTTACAGCGCGATTGTAAAGTCCAAATCATTTTCTGGGAAATTAAACTCTCCGCGACTTACACCTTAAACAAACACTGAAGTAGCAAGTTATATGAAACACCTGCCTAAGAGTGTGTTGGGCCGTCAACAACCTTCAAAACAGCCTGTATTCGGTGAGGCATGGTTTCAGCGAAGTTCTGATATCTTACTGCAAAGCTGTTATAAAGCTTTCAGCAAAGTTGATGTGATCTGCAAAGCAAAGCTGATCTGCAAAGCAAAGCAGATCTGCAAAGCTGATGTGATTGCGTCCGTCATTTGCTGAATGCTCGGGGAAGGGGAACCTCTGTTACGATTGGCTCTCTCAATCTCGTCTCACAAATGTTCAGATGGGTTAAGACCTGGGGACTGTGGGACCAATTTTAGCAGTTTGAAGTCACTGTTATACTTTTGGAACCACTGCGTGACGATACGAGCCTTGTTACATGGCGTATTATTTTGCTGGGAAAAACCCCTCTCCATCAGGAAATACCATGCCCATGCCTGGTTCCGCAGAGATGTTAAGAAACCTCGTTGCATCCAAATGCTATTCCAGAGGTATTAAGGTATTCAATGCGCGCCATGAAAACAGACCTAAACGATTACACCATATCCACAAACTTGTAGAGTAATCTATAAAAAGCTGGGATCCATCGATTCGTGCTGTTGATGCCGCGTTCTGGCCAGTCTATCAGGGTGTATAAACTGGGAACATGATTCATCGGAATAGGCGACATTTTTCCAGTTCTCACGTGTTCTTCCATAGCCGAGAAAGTGTCCCGTTTTTGAAATTCTTGCACCTGCCCAACTAGAGTCCTATATCATGCCTCTTTCAAAGATGTTTAAATTACGAGTCTTTTCCATATTGGCGCTATCTACGTTTCGTACAGGTCTGAATCCTTTGCAATGTGAGCTATTTATAAAGCCATCTCAACGTCATAACTGCGTACATAAGTGAGGATGGCACGTCTCTGATTTCTTTTCGGTGTTCCTGATGACTTTTTACTTCAGTGTAAATATCAAAATTCTTTTGGGTTTTGATGTAATCTCGGTTTCTCGCATTGTACCAGAGAGCTAAAGCAGTGATATTGCGTCCTCAGAGAAGACGTCATGGAGAAAGTCTTGAATTATCTTAAAGAAAATGCTAATAAATGAGTCAAAAATGCCCCTCTACCGGTTTTTGTAGAAACAGCTGGCGAGCCATATGAAAAGCTCTCCGGCCACTGATCCTTTGATAACGATAAACTTGAAATTGATAAGAAAACCACAAAAAAGACTTGACAGTTACGGTGAGACATTCATAACACAAAATTAGAAGCTGTCATAATAGTTCAAAAATTCCTTTAAAACGTAATGTGTAATGCATAATATGGAAGTAGAGTATTATGCTTCATTTTTTCAGTGTGACAGGTCTTCCCTAAGAGACTGAAAAACAAACAAGCAAACAATAAAAATGCTTGGTAATCAGTATCCTGTTTGATATGAAACCACATTTCACGTTTTCAGAAAAAAAGCAGAGATTTGATTGAACAGCAACCGAATGCAACACTGGAATCTACAAAAGATGCAATAAAAAGTGATATTTATTTAAGATCAATGCTATTAATATCTTACGGCTAGAATGTTTTTGTTAAAGAGACAGTTTCGGATTCTGTTATATTAAACTTGCTGTTACAGCTTCGTGATCGATAGTGGATAAATGTTTACTGGGTACCGTAATTTTCCGACAAGACGAGCGTGCATCTCATTTTATAAATAATAATATGAATTTTTAAATGCTGGATGATAGGTCGAAAATTAAAAAACAAAACAAATTCTCAGTATATTTTGGTTTTGGAGCATTTATTTTTCAAAAACGACGCTTCCAAAGAGATAAGTATCACAAAAATATATTTCTAAAAATTGGCGATAAAAAACGATGCTGTCGAAAATATTTATTCTGGTGTACTACACTAATAAGTCATGAAAGAAGTACGGGATTACGCCATAAATCGGATTGTCATCTTCAAAATGTGAATACACTAATAAGTCTCTAGACATTTATTAGTGTAATACACTGGTGGAGCTGCTTTGGATTTTCCGAAAACTTTAGTTTCAATCAAACAAACGTCACGCAATGTAATTTTCCTAGGTATTATACATTATTACCAAATATCATACCCTGAAATTTTAGCGTTTTTATAAGCTAATAACTTTCGGAACAGAAAGTTATTAGCTTATAAAAACATCATTATCATTTTCAAGTTTATCATTGTTTTCCTCTGTGTGGAAAACAATGAGTTTATGAACATTTCTATTTTCTACGTATTTGTGATTACTTCACTGATTTCCATGACATTTATTATTTTTTTTTCGTCACCTTTCGGTCTAAATTTCAACTCTGTACTAATTTGTCCAGGCAAGACTAATTTGTCCACGCGTGTAATAATTTGTACATTTAAGGGACTTTTTTCTTCCTTTTAAAGGTATTGAGAAAGATAGCACAGAAAAGCAGTCTAAGGCACTTAAATGTGTAACGGCGATACAGTTCAGTTCAGAACTGGAAATCTTCCAAACACAATTTTAAAATATACATATTATCTTATGCTACCCATTTACAATTTATTTTTTAAGATAATTGGATATTTTAACGCTTGTGCTGCTCTACAAATCCTGCTCTCATGAGAATTTTTCGATGGCTTTACTTCGTCTCATATTTTCTAAATAATTCTATAGGAAAGAGAATTTGAGAATTTTTTCCAAAAACTGATGGTTTAAATGTAATATGCCATACATACAATGATTGAAATTAATCACTTCAAATTCTTTTTAAAATATTAAATTATAGTAAGTTGTAAGTTGATAAACTTATCAAGAAGACTTGATAAGAACCGAGAATAAAAATTTCTGAAGATTCGGATGGTGTAATACTCATTTATGATATACATCAATATCTATTTGCGCACAAAAAAAGGGGGTTGCAAATGTTTAAATGTACTCATGGAAAATTATGGAAATTTAGAGCTCGTAATATATTCCTTCAAAGAACTGCAAACAAACTGAAAACAGCAGCAGTTAATCGTAATTGCTCTATAAGAAACTCGATTTTAATCAGATAGCTTTAAGCCTGGAGTTCTCAAAAAATATATAAAGTGTGTGTGAGTGTGTGTTTTTATGGACACGAATGCGTATATATCTATAGAAGATTGATTTTCACTTTTCTAACAACTGTTTTGTTTGTGAGGAAATCAAACTTCTAAAGCTCCTCACTTGTACCCAAGAAACCCAGAACTTTTCATAAATTACGTATTATTGAAGTATATTTTCTCCTTAAGAATTAGGTTGCAAAAACCATAAAACCATATGTTACTATAACACTTGCTTTTTGTAGTGACATATGGCTTTATACTTTTCAATTATATCATCATTTTAGTTCTGTTGTAATCTTTTTCAATCTTATATAACTTATCCACCTACTGACAAAAAGTTTTAGTCATGCTTTGATTAAAATTTCATTTACGGTAACTGTTATCATAGCGATTTAGAAAATATCTATGAAAATTATGACAACTGCTGCCCACATTTTCATGTTGCCGTGGCTATTTTCACAAAATTTTTGTTGTCATCTACTGAAGATGTACTGTTTCGACTTTCTTTGTTTAGTATTTTTGTTTCTTACCAAGTACTAATTAGAATTTAGAAAATCAACAGGAGATTATCCATAACAGAGTTCTTGAACTGTTACTTTTCAATTTGACGTCCACTTAAGCAATTGATTTATTTTATATTTGTTTTATAATGTCATGGACAACATTTCCCCGGGAATCTCAATTGTACGAGCAAGGTATTTATCATACAACAGTAATTTATTAGTACATAGTATCGTATTCGTACGACATTCCTGAATGTCTGCCATAGCCACCCCTAGAGTATGAATAATCATAACCACCTGGAGGGAAAGGAGGTCCTCCATTATCTGGTTTAGGATAAGGATATTTGCTTCCATGTGGCCAATTGGGGGGGCGATTGTTTGGGTTCCTATGATTAGGAAAGTGGGGCTGTACGTAATGGTGTCTGGAATTTTTCGGTACCCACTTCTGCCAGTCACCTCCATACGGATAATCGGTTGGTATCCACTTGTCCCAGCCATTCCAATTTCCCCAGTTCGGGCCATTTCCCCAACCATGACCATAAGGAGGTCGATTTCCACCGAAAGCAGGGGTAGTACGCGTCCGTCCTGGTTTTCGTGTTGTAAATGCTGGTTTTGGCTCAACTGTTGTTGGCTGTGTGGTAAAACCTCGTGATTCTGTTATCATTGATGGTGACGTAACAAATGTTGGTTTCAGTGTTGTTAAAGGTGTTGTAACTTCGATTGGTGTCTTTGTTGTTGGAACTGTGGTAACAAAAAATGTCTCCGCTGTTGTTGTCTGGGTGGTAATATCTGATTCCGATGTTATTGATTGTGTTGTAACACTTTCTTCCTCCGTTGTTATTAGATGTGTGGTAATATCTTCTGGTTCTGTTGTCATCGTAGATACAGTAACATCATCTGGTTCTGTCGCTATCCGTTGTGTGGTAACATCATCTGGTTCTGTTTCTATCGGTTGTGTGGTAACATCTGGTTCCGTCGCTATCGGTTGTGTGGTAACATCTGGTTCCGTCGCTATCGGTTGTATGGTAACATCTGGTTCCGTCGCTATCGGTTGTGTGGTAACATCTGGTTCCGTCGCTATCGGTTGTGTGGTAACATCTGGTTCCGTTGCTATCGGTTGTGTGGTAACATCTGGTTCTATTATTTCTGCTTGTGTGGTAGCAAATGTTGCTTCCACTGTTATAATTTGTGTGGAAGAATCTTCTGGTTCCATCGTTCTCGGTTGGGTGATGATTAATGTTGGCTCTACATTTATTAGTTGTGTGGTAATGTATTCTGATTGTTCTGTTGGTTGTGTAGTAGTATCTCCTGATTCTGTGGCTGCATCTTCTGATTCAATTGTTGCACCATCTGCTTCAACTGTTGCTGGTTCCATGTCTTCTCCTTCGACAGTTAAAACTTCTGTTACAAACATGCTTTCAGTTGCACTACTACCAGAATCAGGTGCTTTATCATCACTCATCGTAGTTCCTTCATGATCAGCTTCTACAACCCAGTTTCTTTCAGTTGTTGAAAGATCGCTTTTTGTTTGCAAAGTGTTTTCTGTATCAACATCAATTGAAAGATGGGTGATAAACAGATCCGGTTCATCTTCAATAATCAGACCTGCATCAGAAGTGACTAGGAACACAGCTACTAAAGTTGTTGCCGAAATCTAGACAGAAAGAGTGAAGAAATGAATAGAAATAATTCAATTAAAATAATAAAGGGTGCTCTCGTAAACTTTGCTATAGAACAGTGGTTCATAAATGCAACCATGAGATAATTTCAAAATGTGAAACTAAATAAAAATTTACTCAAAAATGCGGCTGCACAGCACTCTGAACTTTAAATTACAATATTATTTTTCTCAAAGCACAAAGATTTAGTAGAAATTTTATGAAACTTTTGTTTTGCAGATTAAAAATATTTTCAAGGCGTTCTTATTCAGAATTAATTTTATTAACAAACAACCTTTTAAGAATAACTTTTGTGCTCCGCGTCTGCTTCAAAAATTCAGAATGATAACTTTAAAGTAATACAAAGTAGATTGCAAATGCCAGTTGGTGGAAACTGAGTTTTTAGCATGAGTAAACAGCAAGAACGTGTGAGATCAAGCTCAGTGTGGAAAAATGTACGGTGAAGAACACGAGGAAAATACGGGTTCTTTCTCATTTCCAAATTAAAAAAACAGCAGTCTAACAAAACGCCCTCCACAGGGGTGTTTTATTAGACTACTGTTTTTTACGCTTTCCAATCGTAGGTTGAAGAAGCGTATATGCTCCCGCTTTGTCCGTCCGTCCGTCTGTCAGCCCGATAACTCGCGTAAAAATGGTTCGATTTCGATGAAATTTTAGTATATGACAGGGGATGACTGGGGACGAACCCTATTGAAAATGGGACAAATGGGGTCAAAGATCACGACATAGGAGCGGGATCCATTCCATTGCCCTTACGCGTCATAACTTGAGTAACAAGTTAGTAAAATCATGCAATGCATTGATTTTGATACGCTTTAAAACATACCAGAAATCATTACTCAAGTTATGAGGATAATGGCTGTGGAATAAAACTCGCTCCTATGACTTCAACTTTGACCCCATTCCGATAATATTCAACAGAACCGGTAAAGAATGCTTCCGGAACAATATGATCAAGTTTTGTCTCAATCGAAGCATTTTTACGTAAGTTATAACGCAATATCAGGAACACCGAGGATCGCTCGGTTAAAGGGGGGATGAGGGCACAATTTTTTTTTAATTTTGGTATGTTATTTCCAGGTATTGTAATACTAAGTCGTTCAGTTGCATGTTGGCCCAAGTGTTCCAGTCGCTGAACACGTTCATCCGCGGTTTCGGTTACGATTCACTGTGATGAACGGCTTCGTAGTTCTTCCAAGCGCTGGTTACGTTCTTCGGATGATTCAGCTGCGATTCGCTGTCTATTTATTCGCCGTATTCGATCGAGGCTTTCTTCCGATATAGATTCATTGAGGGCTATAATAACGTCGGACGTTATTTTCATGCTCCTCGCCTTAGCCGCTCGGAACGGTCTTTTTGTAGGCTGATCTTCTTCCAATGGGAGGTCCTATGTTTCGAGACTGAAATGTGATCGGAAACCATCGTCTCTTGAATGTCCAAGCTGTTCCATATTTACTTCTTCCGCTTGTTCTTGTTCCATCACTGCCGTATTCTACGTATTCTTCCTATTGAAGTTGAAACGTCCACGTTTCGTAGAGGGTCGACCACTCATATTTTTTTATATTGTTTTACCATCCACGTTGCACTCTGTTAATGTAATGAATAAAAATGAACTCATCATATTTTAGCACAGCGGATACGCTTGTCATCAAGTGACTATTCAAAAACGTAAAAAAAAAGAAAAAATGTTGTATTAACAGTTTACCGTGTGAAGGGAAAGACACATCAGCGTTCCGCTGCTTATACTGTACTACGCATCAACTCCAAGCAGCTGGCACAACTCACTTTTTGTTCTAGAAGAAAATAAAAGTAAAGCGGAACGCGCACACAACGCGTGACGTAATGAGGCAGCTAGTCGCGAGAGTATGACGTCATAAAACTTTAATAGGTTCCACACACAACGCGTGACGTAATGAGGCAGATGGCGTGACCGCACGCCAACATCTCAATCGCGAGAGTGTGACGTCATAAGATTTCTAAGCATGGGAAACATTAATAGGACGACGCCATGACATTAAAAACGTGGTAACTCGGGGTTATTTAACCCACTAAACGAATTTTCCCAAAGTGTAGATCAAGCAAAATTGATTTCTAGTACCAGAAAACGGTAGGTTAACGACTTTCATCAAAATCCTTAGAGCCGTTTTCAAAATAAAATTTACATAGATATAAGAATTGCTCCTTTAAGGTGGACGTCAAATAATTTTGCTTCCTGTAATTCCAATGGAAAAACTTCTGTACACATTTTCTTTCCAATTAATGCGTTCCCAAGGATGAAAATTTGAACATCGATTAAAATAGCTTCATTTTATAACTTAGAATATTTAATATTTTCTAAAACATAACCATAATTATGCAGTCCAACATTTATTTGTCTACTGACGTCAACAAATTACAGGTCGCGCTATCTTTTTTCTGGTTTCAACACCACCAAAGGAAAAATTATTGATTTTTAATATAATTATGGATATGTTATAGAAAATATTAAGTATTCCAAGTTATAATATCAAGTTATTTTAATCGATGTTCAAATTTTCATCCTTAGGAACACACTAAGCAAAATTACTTGACGTCCACCTGAATACTGTAGTATGAGATAAGGGCGATGGAATGGATCCCAATGCTATGTCCTGAGCTTTGACCCCATTTCGCCCATTTTCAATAGGATTCGTCCCTAGGTGGTCCCCTACCACATACTAAAATTTCATTGAAATCGAACCACATTTACGCAAGTTATGACGCATAGGAGCAATGGGGGATCCCACTCTTACGTCATGACCTTTGACCCCATTTGTCCCATTTTCAATAGGGTTCGTCCCCAGGTGGTCCCCTACTACATAATCGAAATCAAACTATTTCTACGGGAGTTATCGTGCCATTTTACGCAAGTTATCGTGTTACCGTCATCGAAATCGAACCGACGCGAGTTATCGTCATCGAAATCGAACGCGAGTTATTGTCATCGGAGTCGAACCATTTTTACACGAGTTATCGTGCGGACAGACAGACGGACGGACGGAAAAAGCTGGAGTATATACGCTTCTTCAACCTACGATTGGAAAGTGTAAAAAATGGTTCGATTTCAATGAAATTTTAGTATGTGGTAGCGGACCACTGGGGACGAACCCTATTGAAAATGGGTGAAGTAGTCAAAGGTCAGGATATCGGAGCGGGATGCATTCCACTGCCCTTATGAATCACAACTGGATTCGATTTCGACGAAATTTTAGTATGTCGTAGATGACCAAATGGGGACGAGCCTTATTGAAAATGGGTGAAGTGGGGTCAAAGGTCAGGACATAGGAACGGGAAGCATTCCATTGCCCTTATGCGTCATAAATTGCGTAAAAATGGTTCTATTTCGATGAAAATTTAGTATCTTCCCTTATGCGTTATAACTTACGTAAAAATGCTTCGATCGAGACAAAACGTTTCATGTTGTTCCGGAAGTATACTTTACCGGTTCTGTTGAATATAATCGAAATGGAGTCAAACGTCAAAGGTCGGGTAATAGGAGCGAGATTTATTCTACAGCCATTATCCTCATAACTTGAGTAATGATTTCTGGTATGTTGGAAAGCGTATCATAATCAATGCATTGCATGATTTTACTAACTTCTTTAATTTTTGGGGAGGGAAAGATTTATCTCACCTTTTAAGCAAACAACGCAAAATAGGCCATAGGCGCAAAAATTGCATAAGAAAATGAAACGATCATGCAGCATGATAAACTGATGTCAAATGTAACTTATTCTCTTAATTGTTTCTGCTGTTTTAATTTAACTTGCATTGTTTATTCCGCAGCTAGAGTTTTTAAATTAGCTGCGAAAAGGATCTAAGTGAGGTTAAATTGAGGCAAGAAAAGCACCATACTGCCGACGACCCTTATTAACTAAAAGAGGATTGATAAAATGTTTTTCGTCAAGTTCATAGCTGGAGATTAAACTGAGGCATTGCGACGAATTCTTGGGGTCAATTACTTATTGAAAACTTCATTTTCTCTTTCTGATCTTTTTTTTTTGAGGATAGCTCACTCTTTCAATCTGTACGTTTTTATATCTTTACAGGGATTTCCCTAATAAGGAATGACGCCACTCGCTGATAAGTCAATGGAACTCGCAAGTCCTTGTTGAAGTGCCCATGTTCACTCTGGACACTGAATTGGCTCCCTAATGAACTGCCTCTCATGAAAGCCGACACATGAACTGGCTCCCATGAGGTAAAATGTGAAGTAAAAGAAATCGAAGTCATGAAATAAAATATTTATATTTAATACGTCAAAACATTATAAAATATTTTGCCAACTTACACTGAGTTATTAATAACTTAGAAAATAATGTCTATACCATGTTTTAACAAGTCAAACCTTGATATTGAGCCGTTCTTATGGTCATGAATTTTGCAGTTTATAAACTCAACATTTCTTTTAGTTTTAAGTAACAGTAGATGAGTTTTTCGTGTTGCAAACGATATTCGTAAAGGAATAGACCTCTGTCATACAAAACACGATAGAGAATTTGTTCAATAACCATCCTTGACAAAGTGATGAAGAGCCCTTACTCATTTAATCAGATTCAAAGACGGATTTACAAGTTTAAAACATATTATAGGTAAAGAACACAGTGTTTTCACAGTGTAAAAAACACAGTGTTTATTACCTATCATATGTCTTAAACTTGTAAATACCGTCTTTGAATCTCATTAAATGTGTAAGTGCTCTTCATCACTTTGTCAAGGGTGGTTATTGAACAAGTTGTCTATCGTGTTATGTATGACAGAGGTCTACTCCTTTACGAATATCTTTTAGTTTTCCCTTTGAATTTTTTCATGGTGTTTACTCATATCATAATGCTATTAGTTTCAATACATTTTTGAAGTTCAAGAAAGATCAAAATATTTGGGTGGGAAGAATTTAAAGTTTTGTTAAATTTTGAGTGGCACGACTCGTATGAATTTGTCGTGAGGTAAAGTGGCGATGAACGTTCTGGCCACATTTTTTTCCAGTATGGAGTTACCTGCCAAGTGATCTAGAAATATCTCTATTTCGAATCTCCGCTGCTGAAGAGGTTTGAAATCAAAGTTTAAACTTTACCCAATATCATTCGGCTGTAAAACTGACAATCTAAATGTATAATGAAGATATTCTTCTGTTTCCCCATTCTTGCACGTTGTGACAACCCGGAGCTAATTCAGTGTTACGCATCCAGTACTCATCTTTCAACCGGGAGCCAAAACAAATATCTTTTTCCCCACCATTGAACGAATTCGAGTGTCCTATTTCAATCACTTGTACCAACCGATCAGCCCCGGTAGCCGAGTAGTCAGAGGCGTAGGTCTCTTAACTATAGTAGTCAGAACCGGGCCCGTTTTCGATCTTTTGATGAATCATGGGTGGTGTATTTGTCCGTTATCTTCCTTCCGTAGAACCAGTGTCTCTGAACTTGAGATACTCATGGTGGTCCCCTAAATTAGAGTTGCTCATGGTAGTTGTTAAACCACGACCGCCCCACCCAAACAAAAACAAAAAAACCCGCTCTCAAATAAAAGCAACGAAAACAGTTAAGCATAAGGAGCTGAACATTTTCTAATCAAATTTCAGGTAAATTTTGCTAAAAAGCCAGATAAATGCATGACGTACACAACAATAAAAACGAACAGATGTCAGCATGTAAGGTGGTGAATGGTCTTGTTTAGTACTTTTGCGAGGCTGAAATTGCTTCCTGTTTTAACGAAATGCTTTCCCTTTTCTGTTTATTGACTAAGCCTAGAACTGTATGTGTAACAAGAAATGAAGCTCATGTCCGCGTACATTGTTGTATGAACAACAAAGAAAAAAAAATAATTTATGCAAAAAAAAAAAAAAAAAACCTTTTTTTTCTTCAAATAAATGTCTTGCAGCCTCAATCAAGTTCAGTGTGGCAATTCCTGAAGCGCCGTGTAACCAGACTACAATGGCTCACATCTCAGAGGCGAATCAGCAAAATGTCTTCAAGTAGCATATTTCAGCTCCTTTTGAACTAGAAGGACAAGAAAGCGTCGAAATGTACAGAATGCACGGCAAGATGAATTTCTTAAATTCATCCAGATGAATTTAAGAAATTCATCTACTCGCAATAAAATTCATCTACTCAAAAGCGGTCTACTCGCAATATTTGGATTTCCTTTCAACAACAAAATCAGATTTATTATGCAATTCAAATTGACTTTCACAAACTGGAAACTTGAAATATCGCTTATTACCGAAAAATTTAATTTATTAACACATTTTTTATTCGCAATTACTACTGCGAAATATCACTCCGTTTAACAAACAAACAAACAAAAGTATACCTTCTCCAAAGTATGTGTCAGATTTAAGGCATGTGCAAGAATATTCGCAGCAATAAAATGCCACATTTTCGGTTTTGCAGGAGGAGGGAGGGGTTTAACAACCACAGTGAGCAACTCAATAGGCTATAAGCAGCCGCCCGTCCATAATTTAGGGACACTGGTTTCAGGGAAGAGAGAGAGAGAGCCAGTTCAGTAAGACAAACACAACATACATGCCATACTGGGAATCGAACCCGGACCTATCTCAGCGCTTAGACCACTGTACGACTGGGGCGGCAGGAAGCAGCGGAGGGAGAAGGGGTGGTGTTCGATCACTCACTTTTATAATGTACGTGAGAGATCCAGAATCTTCCAAAGGCTTTTTAGAGGTACGGCTTCTTAAAGACTATCTTCAACGTTTCAATGAAAAAAAAAAAGAAAAACAAGCTTCTTCTCCAAAAGCATCATTATTCAGTGGGAACGTCAAATGATTTTTTAAATGGCGACTCACTAAAAACCGTATGTGCCTCTATCATAACTCTTTAGAGAAACTTCAACTGATAAAAGGTTTACAGATTCAGTGGCTAATCTACTTTTCTATCTAGAACTTGGCTTCCGCTGATAAATGAAATGTCAGAGTGTTACTTTATGAGCACGTAGAAGATTGGCCCAGTTTTTCTCCAGTCTTCAGAGCAAACTGGCGTTTAATTTCATAAAGTACTCGTATTTTGGAAACACAAAATCTTGAATTCAGTGACTTCAATGTATCAACAGAATGTCATTTTTCTAAGTAAATTTGTTTCATTATTTTTAACATTGGAGTGCATTTATGTACTGAACTTAGGTAACACGCTTAATAGTTAATCTGCATATTTGCTTTTTGACAAAACGAGAAAGTTCTATCCTTATTTCTCGCTTCGTAAAAAATTCAAAGATTCTGGAAAAGCTAACATTCGTCAGAGTATCTGATGAATTGCTTTTTCGAAACTGAGACATCACTAAGAAGATTAGTACACAATTTGATCTCAGCAATGAGACTGCAGCGATGCGTTCGTCCAGCATAATCGGTGGTGTGCTCCAACAAATTTGCGTTCTCAAAATCGAACTATACTGCAGTTTGACAAAAATGTGTGAGCAGAAAGTTTTGTTAAAACATAAAAAAACAGGGTAAAACAGAGGTATTCGAATAATGTGTTCCACTGGTTTCTTTGTCCATCAAATAAAATGCAAATCAACATGAAAGCAATAATTCAGAGGTAGGTAAAGAATGTAAACATAAATATTGGCGAAAATTGTAGAAAATGAATACAATTAGCGCAATTATACTGTATTACTATTTCTTAAACTAATTTCCTTTCAATTTTTTCTAATTAAAAGAAGATGTGCCTGAAAGGTGAATAGCAGGTAAACAATTGTAAACATTATTATACTACTTTGATTTTATTGCTGCCGTAGCCCAAAACGCTGCTTCTCTAAAACGCAGTGATGAGTTTATTAACATAAATATCTTTGCTAAACTTAAAACTCTTTACACAAAAGGTTGAACTTCATGGCCTTTACGTTTTCAGCACATAGTTGTACCGATGGAAGAAGCTGATTATAATAATGGATCTTAAGGTTAGGTTCTTGCTCTTCGGCGGCAGTGCGGTTGTTGTTCAGATGCTTCAAAAGCGCTCAGTAATTGCCAAATTTCTCGATCGCATGTCTTCTTCCGATGAATTATTGCTATCCAGTAGTGATCATGAATAATAATAATGATGAATGACAGCTCGGTTCGCGAAATCGGAAAACGAGGACTATTTCTCCGTGAATCTCTTGCGTGTTGTTAGAATGCATTTTACACTTCCTCTCAAAAGCATCAATTCTATTTCAGAAACAGAAGATAGTACTCACAATGTATTGATAAAAGAGAGAAATTTACTGTTAACTCTTCATCAGGAAATTATGTAGTTCAGTTTAAATTATTTAATCCATTTTCGTCTAATACTTTTAGGAAAGAAAAAACCTTGAGCAATAAATTTCGTATATGAAAATTTGTTTCGCATCAGGAAAATATTTCATGGACAGTAGTTGAGTAGCGTTTACAATCCCAGTGTTTACCAATCCAGATTTTGCGAGAAATCGTGGAATAAATATATAAAGATTGTAAGATACGCGAAAAATTTCGAATGTTGCTCGAAATATCTCAAGAATTTTCGTCCAGGAAATTGGCAATGTTGGAATCTTGGCCTAAGCGTTTCTCTTTTTTTTTCTTCAGTTCCCATTAAGCCTTTATTTAATTAAACTGTCTCTGTGTTCCTTTCGTATTATTTCAGAGGCGTATAAGTGGTGGCGACAAAAAGATGGGCCTTGTGCCGCTAAGAGAAAAACAGCAGTTCGGCAAACGCTCTTCCTGGAAGCAGTGTTCGTATCTGCAGCTCATGTTCTTTTTTTCTTTGGGGGGGGGGGGGTAAATGGGCTGTAAGCAGTCACCCGGCCCTAATTTAGGGCCACTTACTCCGTGGAAGAGAGAGAGAGAGAGAGAACCAAAACCGTATCACAAACTTTACATCCGTGCGGCAATGGGATTCGGTTCCGGACCCATTTCGGATGAACGGTCAGTAGTCAGCGGTTAGATCACTGCGCCACCGGGAAGGCACAACTCAGGTTCTGAGAATCCTTTCATTCTTACGACTGTTCATCAGAATTTTTGGCATTTCCAGACTTTTCTCCATCTCTCGGCTGCCGTGTTTTTGGGATAAGGTGGGGTTTTACTTTATTCAAAGAATGACAACTGGCCAAGCGAGCCAGTTTCGAGTAGACAGTGTGGTCCCATGAATCTTATCAATTGTGATAGGGTGATTAATTTCAGGAAATGAATTCATTGTGGTTTTTAGTGAGTGTTGCAGTTGTTTGGTTTTTTTTATTTGTAAGTTTTGTAGTTCTTTCTTAGTTTTGGGACTAACGTTTTTACCGAAACTGTGATTGTTTTTGTGTGTCTGAAAATACATTCACGTAACAGCATTTTCCTATGGTTGTTGAAAACTGAAAAATGTTTTATGAATATGAAACGAAACCGTATCAGTTAGGGGGAGGAAAATGAAAACCAATCAAAACTATCATAACTAGTACGAGTAATTAAGAAAATTAGTTTTACCATGGAAGTTCTCTTTTGCATGGACTGAAAACGAAAATTTCTGGGGTTTTATTTTACATTGTTTGCCGGAAACGGCTACAAAGTCTCTGGCCAAGCAAAAGTGACACTTCTCTGTTAATCACGTCCACTCATCAAAATAAAACAGTTGATTACTTTCAACGTTTTTTTGGATTTGCCTGGGAAAAAAAAGAAAGAAAGAAGGAAAGAAAGAAAAGAAAATGCATTCTGAGGAAAATTGTTGCTGTAGGAGAAAATGCTCAAGAGTCAAGCTATTTAATAACTGAGTTAGTTGCACAAGAAATAAAATGTCATACTATTGCTGAAAGCCAAATAATACATGTTTATAAAATAACTAGCGTACAGCCTGTCCTAGAACGGCTATTCGCTAGTTATTATAAAGCATGTATTATTTTAAATTTTCTTTCAGTTAAAATAACTGTTACGTCTGACACTTCCACTGGAGTTCTGTGAGTCAAGTGATTAAAAATAAGCAGTCATTTAAACCCTAATTGTTAAAAGGAACGTGAACGAAAAATTTCATGGAAACATCTAATTTTGCTCTAACTTACAACATTCTCAGAAATTTTAAGGAAGTGGTTTTAACTGATTCAGATGACTGAAAGAGTCAAACTCTTAAAGTCAGAAAGATCCCACATTTTTATTGCAAATTTCACGAAAATTCCTCAGTCAAAATGATTGCGATGTAAATAACCCACTCTGAATTTACGTAAGTATCACATACAGTATATTGAAACGAATGATCTCGCTGGAGGTGTAATTTTAAATTGTAAATTTTTAAAGGCATCACATTCTAATTAATGTGCAATACACTCAAAAGTAACTACCGAAGGGCCCGTTTTGATTGAATGCGGTGATTAAGCTTGGAGCTGTAATTCTCTGAATTAAACACATGTTAAATTTCAGGGAAATGCGCTTCACCAAAGTTTCTTAGTCTGTAATTAAAAGAACTCGCAGATATTTCTTCTGCATCCCATATTTGAAAGACTGAAACTTTTACTTTTTTTTTCAAGATTATTTCTTTCAGCCGAAAAGGCATATGTAGAAATTGCTTAGTGTCGTCAAATATGTCAACTTCGCCGAGCATAGTAATTCCAAATTTAAAATTTTCAAAGCTCTAAGAGTGCCGCAAGTCAGTTTCGCAACTCGAACGTATATATGCTTCCACAGCTTGAACGTTTATATATATATCATCATCATCATCATCATCATTGTCAACCATTATCAATCCACTGCTGGACGAAGGTCTCACCAAGTTTCCTCCACAACGGTCTGTCTTGTGCCAGTCTCCTCCATGTCACCCCTGCATACTTTCGAATTTCATCCACCCATCTCCCATGTGGTCTTCTTCTGGGTCTTTTCCTGTCCCTTGGAATCCAATCTAAAATTTCGGCTGTCCATCGATGATCTGTCCTTCTGGCAGTATGTCCAGCCCATTGCCATTTCAGGGATTTAACTCTGATCATGATGTCTTCCACTTTTGTCATTTTTCGGATCCACGAGTTCCTCTTCTTATCTCTCCTGGTTACACCAAGTATGCACCTCTCCATGCTGCTTTGAGTTGTCTGCAGCCTTTGTATGTCTCTTTTAGTTAAGGTCCACGTCTCTGCACCATACGTAAGCACTGGAAGGATGCATTGATCAAACACTTTTCTTTTAAGACATAATGGCATATTGCTCTTGAAAATTATGCTGTTTCTTCCAAAAGCTCTCCAGGCAAGTTTTGTACGCCGATTAATTTCTTCATCAATGTGACCCTCACTTGATATCTGCTGTCCAAGATAAACGTACGTGTCTATTATCTCCAGCTTTTCTCCATCAATCGATAAATCTTCATTTCTTGTAAAAGCATTGAACATCACTTTTGTCTTCTGAAAGTTCATTTTTAATCCCACTTCTTTACTCTTGTCAGCAAGTTCCTGGATCATACTCTGCAGCTCTGATGGGGTAGTTGCAAAAATGACTACGTCATCAGCAAAACGAAGGTGGGTTAGATAATCTCCATTAATCTTTATCCCCTTGTTTTCCCAGCTCAGCGACTGAAAAACACCCTCCAATGTGGCATTAAAGAGCTTCGGAGATATGGTGTCACCTTGTCTCACTCCCTTTCCAATTTTTACGTGTGTTGTATTTTCAAACAGCCTAATCTTTGCACTTGCATTTTCATAGATGTTATTAATAATATTAATGTATGCATCTTCAATATCGCAGGTTTTCAGAGCCATTGTAACTGCTGATGGTTTCACCGAATCAAAGGCTTTTTCATAATCGATAAAAGCCATGCACAATGGAAGTTCATATTCCGTCGCTCTTTCATTTAGTTCTCTCAGCACGTGGATATGATCTATTGTGCTGTAGCCACTCCTGAATCCAGCTTGTTCTCTCGGTTGAGCCATGTCCAGTGTTACTTTCAAGCGGTGTGAAAGAACTTTAGTGAAGATTTTATAAACTACTGATAGGAGGCTGATAGGTCTGTAGTTTCCGAGATCCTCAATGTCACCTTTCTTATGTAGCAGGATCATTGTAGCGGTGTTCCAATCCTCAGGAATCTTTCCTTCATTAAGGCATCGAGTGAAAATTTGGGCGAGTACTGTTCGATATATATATATATATATATAAGCATGTAAAACAGCAAGTATAATAACCTAACTAAACAACCCAGAAAGCTAATAGGAAAATAAAGCAGGAAATGAAGACATTTTAAGATTGCTAGCCATGGCCTTTTCAAGGGCCAGCATGGATAACATTCTCTCGTTTCTACAACGACCTAGTGAAATTGGCTTTCTTCTGCTACGACATGCTTGTATTAGAGCAATTAAATAAAATTCAATGGAGAGATGTATGCTTGGTGTAGCCAGGTGAGATAAGAAGAGGAAATCATGGATAAAGAAAATGGCAAGAGTGGGAGACAGAGGAAAATCCATGAAAGGGCAATAGGCTAGACATATTGCCAGGAGTACAACGGCCACCGATGGACAACCGAAATTTTAGACTGGATTCCAAGCGACAGGAATAGACGCAAAAGAAGACCACGTGAGAGATGGGCGGATTAAATTCGAAATTAGGCGGGAGTGACATAGAGGAGACTGGCCCAAGACAAATCGTTGTGGAAGAAACACTTGAGGAGACCTTCACCCAGCAGTGGATTAACAATGATGATGATGATGACGATATATATACACACACACAGTCCAGTCACATTATTGTGACCACCTCCTACTTTTGGCGTCAATAGCGCGTAGTCAATGAATGAAGGTATGTGTCGTGAGCTGGCTTGGAGGGTATATAAGGTGTGCTGTAGGTATTCTGAAAACATACGACTCGTTGCTGTCATGAATAAAAGGAGCGATTTATCAGATTTGCAAAAAGGGATGAATATCGGCTTTCGGGCCAAGGGTGGCAGTATTTCTGAAACAGCGCAGTTTGTGAACTGTTCGCGTGCTACTGTGATTAAAGTGAATCGTGATTGGAGAAATGGCACCATTGCAAATAAGCGACGTGGAAACTGCGGAGCACAAGGTGCCATTAATGTGAGAGGTGAACGTTGGCTTCGAAGGTGTGTGAGGGCCGATCGATACGTTGCAGTGGAGCAATTCACTGACCGAATGAACCAGGGGGGCCACCGGAAGTGTGTCTAAAACGGTAGTTCAACGAACCCTGCTGCGTATGGGGTTCCGATGCAGACGGATGGTCACTTCACCTATGTTAACGAAGGTGCATCGGCAGAAAAGGCTTACATTTGCAGGGCAGTATCGGAATTGGACCTCCGTTGATTGGCAAAAGATTGCCTTCTCCGGTGAGTCACGTTTTCCGCTTCATCGAACGTATGAAAGTTGGTGTATAAGAACAGAAAAATCGGAGAATAAACACTCTTCAAGAACACAAGCTGATGGGGGCAGCGTTATGGCCTGGAATTTGTCTGGTTATGGCATTCTCTGGGTCCACTCATACCTGTGGAAGGCACTATGGACCGAATTTGTTATGAATCCATCTTTGCAGACCACGTGCACCCATATATGTTGATTGTCTTCCTTGGGGCGGAAGGGATCTTCCAGAACGATAACGCGACGTGTCACACAGCTAGAAATGTCCGAGAGTGGTTGGAAGAGCACGAAGAAGACTTCTAAGTATTTCCCTGGCCCCCTAATTCCCCAGACGTAAACCCAATTGAGCATCTGTGAGACCACATCGATCGTGTTTTTCGCTCTATGGATTCTCCACCACACACCATCCAGCAGCTGTCAGATGCACTGCAGTCAGCATGTCTCCACATACCTGTGAACACCTTCCAGCACCTTATTGAGTCACTACCAACCCGTTTAGCTGTTGTCCGCACTGCACACGGCGGTTACTCTGGATATTAGCTGGTGGCCACAATAATGTGATTCGACCGTGTGTATATATGAAGTATGTCTCGGTGATAAGTTCGGAAGCAATTCGAGCAGTTGGAGGAGTTCGAGTGGGGCCACATCGTCGGAATCCGGGAAGCGGGAGGGTCTTATCGCCGTGTTGCGGCGCGCCATACCGGTCGTGCAGATGCCACGATACCACGCTGTGGGCGGCAGTGGATAGAACAAGGCACGCAGCAGCAACTAGAAGGGTCTGGGAGATCTAGACGAACCACGGAGAGAGAGAGAACCGACGGTTTGTCCGACATACACGGAGTGACCCAACAGCCATTTTACGGATATTCAGCGAGCAGTGGTGCCCTCCATGCATCGTCCGATTAGTGCCAGCACCATTGACAGACGGCTGCGCGACGTAGAACTACATTCACGCCAACCGTTACGACGACTGCCCTTAACAGCATTGCTTCGTCGCCAAAGACTGCGATGGTGTCGTACCAAACTGCCATGGAGCCACTCAGAATGGAAGCGGGTGATCTTCAGTGACGAATCCCGCTTTTGTCTTGGAGGAGACAGCCACCAAATCTGTGTGTGCAGGCACCGGGGCCAGTGCCAAGATAAACGGTTTGTTGTCGAGCGTCACACGTCCAGAAATCCTTGTGTCATGGTGTGAAGTGCAATTGCCTACGATGCCAGATCCCCTTTGGTGCTCATTACAGGCAATTTGACAGCTTAACGTTATGTTAATGAGGTCCTGCAACCAGTGGCCCTACCTTTCTGAACTCTCACTCCGGTGCAAATTTCCAACAGGACAACGCTCCTCCGCATACTACTTCTGTCTTGAGAGCTTGTCTTCAAGGCACTGACACTCTGCCATGGCCAGCCGCATCGCCAGACCTATCGCGGATTGAAAACGTGTGGGATGCTATTGGACGCGCTATCCACACTCCACCCCTGCCTCACAATCTGCAGGAATTGCGTGAGAAGATTCAAGATGCATGGGATGGCTTATCGCAGGACACCATTAGGAAACTGTAAGACTCCATGCCGAGACGTCTGGCATGCTGTGTGAGCAAACATGGCGGCCCGACGCCATACTGAGAGACACTACTTATTGGCTTGCAGCTCATTAAATATTGCCCATATCAGTCTCAATGTTTAATCTTTATAATATACAGGGTGTGGCTGAAGTCTTTTCCTGATTACGATAAATCGTATAAAATGAACCGAGTTAGTTAGACGTACGCGCTTTGTTGCATTAATTGGGTCATATTCTCAAGTTTTTTGTTCGTTGTATTTTTGGAACAATAGGCGGTGCTGCATGTTAGCAGTGCTGGTTGTTGTTGAAAGCGTCAGTCAACAAAATGGCGTCTATGCAGAAGGCTAATTGTGTTCTCTGGTTTCATGAAACCAAATCTGCAATTTCAGTGCAGCGGAAGTTTAGGAGTGAGTATGATAGAGATCCGCCTGATGTGATGAGCATTAGGAACAGGTATCAAAAGTTTAAACAGACAGGCAGTGTCGGTGACCGTGGAAGAAGTGGAAGCCCTTCCATTAGTGAGAAAACTAGGGCCACAGTTTCCTCAACAATGGAAGGTCTTCTCCATTAGTAACTTGATCCTTATGTAGCTAGCCTCTTTATGGGGCTACATTAGATCAAGTTTATGCAACACCAGTTGCAGATATTAACACTTTGAAGGGAAGAATACCTGAAGCATTTGCAACTATCACAAATGACATGTTGCACCAGACATGGAAAGAGATAGAGTACCAACTGGGTGTCTTCCGTGTAACAAAAGGTGCCCACGTTGAGATATACTGATGACCCGGAAAAAAACTCTGGATTTCAGGTAAGCTATATTGGAAAACCGTATGTGTTTAACGAGTGTGGTCCATTTTACATTATTTATCGTAAGAAAGACTTTAGGCACACCCTGTATGTATACACAAACTAGTAACAAGGTGATGGAAAAATTGAAAGGCAAGGAAAGATATGAGAAATAATTTATGGGAAACTAATTCTGTGAAATCTAGCTAAGAAGGAGGAATGGTTTGGTTTAGCTAAGAGAGAGGATGGAGGCATGATGAAGTTTTGCCTAAATGAAAAGACTTTGATAATTTCCAGCTATGCTGCAAAGAAAGATTTAACGAAATAAACTATAAAAAGATAATGAGAATTAAGAAGCAATGATGCAGGAAGTTTTTTCAAATCAAGATATACTGAGAAATTTGAGGGTTGGAGCTATTTTGCGGGAACAGGGAGAAACGAGGATTCTAGGGGCTGTAAAGCTGTGTAAAGGAATAAGAAGGGGAAAGAGAAAGTGATATTGTAACGAACTTACAGAAGCAGTAAGCAATTAAAATTAAAAGGGAAAAGCAGCTGAAAAACATGCAGCTAAGGCAGAAATATTAGGGGTCATGCAACACGGCATCATCAAGGTCAAGGCATTTTGAATATTCCTCCTATCTTTACTACAATCTAGAAATTTGCGTTATTTCCTGTGCTGTTTACCACACCAGTTGCTGCTTGGATTCCAAACGGGACGGTCGCACGCTGGTGTGGTCTCCCGCTAGTTATCTGTCTTGCAACTTGTTGCTTCTTCGGAAGATTTTGTTCGTCGCATCTTAGGTAGTTTCTGGGTTACCAGTCTATTGTAATCAGTCCGGTTAGGAGATCTTTTAGTAGCTAAGCTTTTTTTAAAGCTCTATTAAAATTTTTCCGAATCCACTTCTCTTCGTTTTGCTGTTAGCACACCGTTAAAAATTTCGTTGCGAAAAGGATTGCCGACACTGAGGATGCAGGAATAGAATCTGATGCTGAACAAAGTGATAACCGTTTCACCCCCTAGAACTGGAATCTGCAGCACAACTGAAGCGGAAAATGGTCTTCGTAAATCCAGGAGACTAAGGTGTTTAGCTCCTGAGTTGAGCAACAGTGTTCAAAAAAAGACCAGAAAAAATAAGATAAGTATGAGAAAAAAAAATAGATCAGATAATCCTCCGGGACCTGACTATTTGTTGTTGGAAAAAATAGATCAGATAATCCTCCGGGACCTGACTATTTGTTGTTGGAAAAAATAGATCAGAAAATCCTCCGGGACCTGACTATTTGTTGGAAGAAAATAGATCAGAAAATCCTCCGGGACCTGACTATTTGTTGTTGGAAAAAAATAGATCAGAAAATCCTCCGGGACCTGACTATTTGTTGTTGGAAAAAATAGATCAGAAAATCCTCCGGGACTTGATTATTTGTTGTTGGAAAAAAATAGATCAGAAAATCCTCCGGGACCTGACTATTTGTTGTTGGAAGAAAATAGATCAGATAATCCTCCGGGACCTGACTATTTGTTGTTAAAAAAATAGATCAGAAAATCCTCCGGGACCTGACTATTTGTTGGAAGAAAATAGATCAGAAAATCCTCCGGGATTTGACTATTTGTTGTTGGAAAAAAATAGATCAGAAAATCCTCCAAGACTTGACTATTTGTTGTTGGAAGAAAATAGATCAGAAAATCCTCCGGGACCTGACTATTTGTTGTTGGAAAAAAACAGATCAGAAAATCCTCCGGGACCTGACTATTTAAATAGACCTGATAGTGCTACGGCATTAGGCTATTCCTGTAAGATTTTTCGTAAAAAGAGTGTGAATCTGCGTCAGTCTACGGGAAAAAAAATCGGCCCTTTTCAGGGCCGACTGAAGAAATTTTCAAAAAGGAATTGGCCATTTGTACTTTGCAGGAGAAGGAAACGCAGTTAGAAGAGACTGGAACACAAATTCACACGAGTAAAGCTCAGCTTTACGATAAAAAAATTGAAACACAAAAAAGTTTCAATAAAAGTGAGGAAAAAACAAAAAAAATTCGTAAGGAACAACCTCGCGCACTGCAACAAAGCAGTGACAGCTTCAAAATACAGGAAGCAATAAAAGAGACAGAATTATTAAAAACAGACTCAAATAAATATCTCCGTAATACTAATTTATTACACAGAGAGAAAAAAAAGTTTGCAATTAAAAGCAACTTACCAAATTCTGTTTTAGAGCAAAGGATACAAAAACATCTCTCGAATTATCAAAACACCAATTTGGTTGATAAAATGAATGCAGATGTGGAAAAATATTTAGGTAAAAAAAACTGCAAGAGAGAGGAAACTAATAAAACTATAGAGAAGAGAAAAGTAAATCCCTTCACTGGAAGGCTTAGCAAAGAACTAAAGGAAGCGGAAAAAAGTTTCTCCGAGTTACACGTACAACACTGCAGTTAAAAAAGTTGTAAGTAACAACAATGAAGAAATGCTTCGGTTAAATGCTGTTACTAATGCCCAAGATAGTATTACTGTTAGCAGCATAGCCGTAGAGAAAGACAGCTTAAAAAAAACAATGGCACCTTTCCCTTTTCTTCCTTTTTCTCTGAGGAAGAAAAAAAAACCAAAAAAAAAAAAAAAACCCGGCCCTTTTAAGGGCATTTCTGTTTCTGAGGATGAAAAAAACTGCAAAAGAGAGGAAACCAATAGAACTATAAGGAAAACAAAAGTAAATTACTTCACTGGAAGGCTTAGCAAAGAATTAAAAGAAGCGGAAAAAAAGTCTCTCCGAGTTACACGTACAACATTGCAGTTAAAAATGTTGTAAGTAACAACAATGAAGAAATTCTTCGGTTAAACGCTGTTACTAATGCCCAAGATAGTATTACTGTTAGCAGCATAGCCGAAGAAAAAGACAGCTTAAAAAACAACAACAAAGGTCCCTTTAAGGGCACTTCTGTTTGTTCTGAGGAAGAAAAAAACAAAAAAAACCCGGCCCTTTTAATGGCATCCCTTTTTCTGAGGATGAAGTTTTAGTTACTGAAACAAATGGCCTTAACATTCTAATTTGGAATGCGCAGGGTATCAAAAGACAACACAGAGAATTCTTAGCCTACTTAAAGTATAAAAAAAATTGACATTGCGTTAATTAATGAGTCATGGCTAAGTGAAAAAAATAAATTCAGAATACCCAATTACAAGGTCTATAGGAAAGACAAAACCACCAAAAGCGGTGGAATTTTGATTGCGGTTATTGATAGATTAGAGCAAAGTGAAACACCTTGCAACACTGAAGACGGTCAAGAAGCGCATTCGGTTATTATTAAAATTAAAAATAACCCGATCAAGTTTACGGCCTTTTATAATCATCCGTCACATGCAGTTACCAGTGAAGCTCTGGACAAACGTTTTGAAGAAGACATCCCCACCATAGTAGCGGGGGATTTTAATAGCAAACACCGCTATTGGTACTGTCCCAGAGCTAATAAAAGTGGGAACAATATTTTCAGATATCTCTTAAATAAAAATATTGATCTGTGGGCACCTTCCGAACCCACCAGAACGGCGTTAAGAGGAATTAGTAATGTGCTAGATTTTGCGCTATTAAAAAATAATAGATATTATTATGAAATCTATATTGCAGCAGCGCTCTCCTCTGATCATAACCCCGTTCATCTGCAGCTTTTTACTGACAAAACTGTAATGGTAGCACCCAAAATGGTCACGAACCTAAAGCAATTTAAAAAAATAGCTAGTACCACCTCCAGAAATCGGAGTTTGCAATAGCAAAGAAGAAATTGATAATGCTATCGAAACCTTTAACTTTGCCATTGAAAAGGTTATGGAAGATTGTCAAACTCCTGCCAAAGAAAAAAGAAATCCATACTTTTTACCCAAAGAAATTTTGGATCTTATTAAGGAAAAAAATAGGTACCGCAGTAAATGGCAAAGAACCAGAAATAAAACGTTTTATGACCTTTATTACACCCTTAACAGGCAAATCAAAAGAGATATCAGAAAGTTTGAAAACGGTTCATGGGGACAATTATTAGAGGAAGCACATATTGACTACTCCGAAAATTCGGAAAAAAAGAAAATGACCCTGTGGAACCTTACTTCAAGTTTGCAAAATAAAAATATCAGATTACTCCCACCTCTCTAGAAAGCAGATGGGACGGTAGTTAGAACCGGTGAAGAAAAAGCGGAAATCTTTGCAAACTCACACGAAAAACAGTTTAAAATAAATGATATCCCTGGCACTGATGTAGCCATTAAAATGCAAAATGCTCTGGATACTTATTTTAAACATGCGGAGGATGTAGAAAATTCTAGAGTCATCACCCAAAGTGCACAACTCTATGAAGAATTTACTAGTAAAAAAAACTGTGTTAACATCCCCAATTAAAAATAAACAGAAAGGTTCTTTTAAAAAAAATCGGAGGTCAAGGCATAGGAAACAGCAGCCAAAAGCAGTAAATACTACGGCCTCTCTTACGTCCGATAGACAGCAACCATTACGTCTGGAAACCAAAATATTGCAAAAGTCTAGTATGAGTCATTTTCTTGTAGGACTTCCATCCACAGTGAGTAGATTTTAGGTCCCAGCCACCTACAGCGAGTTCGCCTTTCGGGCAGGACACAGAAACGGAAGTAATGAGAACAAGTCTAGCGACTTTGACAGAACAGTTTGTAGTGAGATTAGAGTACAGTAGACGGCGTCACCGTACAAGTACGATGTTGCACATAGAGGGGTGAGAGAATTTCAGGGGGGGGGCATAGGAAAGGATACCCATTTAACCAGTGGGTCAAACCTGGGGGCCGTCACTTAACGTGCTCGTCCGATGCACGGCGAGTATTCAGTGGTTGGTAGCAAATCACACCACCTCCGCAAGATCAGCCCAGGAACGAACCTGAGGACCTTGCATTGGTAGTCTGAACTGCTAACCACTCAGCCATTCGCGGCTCAATTGCAAACGTCAGACAGCAACCTCAAGTTAAAAGTTCTACGACCTCTTTTACGTCCGGAACGCCAGAAACTGAAAAAATAAGAATAAACAAGAGACCTTTAAAAGACCAAAAATATTTTTTTGTTCCTCCAGACTTTGAAAAACCACTACCCATCAGTGAAAGGGAAGTTTGGTTTCACATTAATAATCTTAAAAATAAAAAGGCACCGCAAACCCTTACTAAAACATACAATTGTGCCATTAAATTAAACTATTTTCCTGATGATTGGAAGACCGCAGAGGTAATATTATTTCCCAAGCCAGGTAAAAACCCGGCAATACCTGAAAATCACAGACCGATTTCGTTGCTCCCAACCATGGGAAAATTCTTTGAAAAAAGTATACTTGTTAGGATGCAACAGTTCTGCGAAGAATACCCAGTTATTCCATTTATTCAAGGAGGTTTTCGTGACAAACACTCCACAGTGCACCAGCTCTCGAGAGTTACTGAAAAATGTGCAGAAGGAATAATGAATAAGAAGAACACAGCGGCTATATTCCTGGATGTAGCTAAGGCTTTTGATAAATGTCCACACGAGGCAATTATCTACAAACTAATAGCACATGACTTCCCACCTTGGATTATTCATATAATCAAATCTTATCTTGAAAACAGAACTTTTTGTGCAAAAATTAATGGGAAGAAATCTTAAAAAAAAAATAATTGAAGACGGTGTTCCACAAGGCAGTGTACTTGCTCCTACGCTATACTCTATTTTTACGTCAGATTTTCCAAATTTTAACAACAAGAATCTGACTACAGCACTTTATGCTGACGACGCTGCACTGGCCTATACTTCCATAAATAAAAATCAAGCAACATTTATGTTGCAATACTATGTGGAAAAACTGGAGAATTACTTCCTAGACTGGAAAATTAAAATGAATACTGACAAGACACAAGCAATTCTGTTCTCCCGTAAAACACGCAATTACAATCCAGACTTTGAAATTGAATTGTATGGCAAAAAAATACCTTGGGTAAAAGATGTCAAATATTTAGGCCTCATTATGGATCATAATTTGAGCTGGAACAAGCATATTAAGGAAACCCTGGCTAAAGCACTTAAACTAAGAGGATGTCTCCGACACATAATTAAAAACAAAAGGCTTAGCAAAAAAACCAAAAAAAAAAAACCTTGTTATGGAAGGCATGCTTCAGCCCGGTGATTACCTATGGCTGTCCTATCTGGGGTAACTGCAGAAAGAAGCAAAAAATAATATTACCTCGTTTCAAAATAAAACTCTTCGTATGATGGTAGGGCTCGATGGAAAAGCATCCAATAATGCTATCCGTTGTATGCTAAATATCAACTCTATACATTATACTATGTATGATCTAGCGCAAAGGTATTACGAGAAAGCCAAGAAACATCCCAATCCTCTTGTCAGGGAGGCCCTTAATTATGTTGTCAATGATACTGACAAATTTAAAAGACCGAAGGCTATTTTAAATAAAATTCCTGAAAAGAATCCAGTTCACAGTTATACTTCCAAAAAAATTAAAAATAACTATGACTAAATTGAAGTTATTCTTCACACATGGGAAGAAAGCAAGAATTGAATATCAGGAGGGGTTTGGGGGAGGGGGGGGCAAAAACGGCCGTTTTAAGGGCCGAGCAAAATGTTGCATAAAAAATTTATATTTTTTGTACTGAATATCTCTCCCCCTAACTAACAAGGTGTTGTTGGTCATGTCTTTTAAATATTTTTTTGACGCCGCAGACAAGTAGCGAAGAAAAAAAAATGATTGGCCCTTATACTACCGGCTCCCTAAATAAGGAATAAAAACCCTGATTGTGGCTGTTTTTATATTTTTGTTTTTCTGTTGTTTACTCAAAATGAGTAATTTAAACCTCGATCGGTGTAATCTTGTGATCACACCACCTCAGCTATGGTTGCTCTGACATGTCAGGTAAGAATCAACAAAAGTAAACCTGAGAAAAAAATTTTAAACCAATGGGGAAAAATCTTTTCTCTCATTGGCTAACGAGTAACGAAGCAATAGCAGACCCGAGAAAAACACTGAGCAAATGGCCAGTTTTGTCTTATCCGGTGTTCAACATCGATTTTCCTCAGGGAAACGTATTCTGTGTGTGATATTTTTTTCAGGTTCCCCTTTCCCTTGTCCTTTCCTTCTTTTCCCCCTGTACTCATCGGTGGCAGTGGTGTACCGGGCATTTTTCTGCGGAGAGAAATATCGCTCGGAACGGCTTGTTGTTGCAGGTAAGTATGTAGGGCAGCTTATAACTTCACTACTTAACGGGAAACCGTTTACTTCTTGTGCTCTAATATTTCCATACTTTTCTTTCGTGTTATTCTATCAGGGCAATCTGCTCCTAACTCTCTTAGATTCTCTTTCACCTGCCAAAAGGCGCAGAGCGCTGTGGGTTCGGGTCTGTCAATCTAAGTTGGGAACTCCTTGTTCTATTTTGTGCTGTTTACCACGGAGTTTTTCACTGTTGTTTGCATTTACTGAAAAATTAAATTTTCTGTAAACTGCTCTCTGCTTGACCTTACTAGAATGTAAAGACCAGGAAGAAAGTCCGAATATTAGAAGTAATACACTGCTGGCCACCCAAAATGCAACACCAAGAAGGACACGAGATAGGAAAGCCAGATTTACTGGACACATAACAACAGATAGAAAGATGAAACGATTGAGCTTACAGGCCCGTGCGACTTGCGGAACACGCAGACATCAATAGCTCGTGTGGCCCCCATGGCTGGCAATAACGGCCGCTGCACGCCGCGGCATCGAACGAAAGAGGCTTTGGATGTGGGCTTGGGGTATGTCGGTGCAGGCTGCTTCCACACGTTGCCACAGTTCATCTGGCGCAGCCACGGGTGGTGCTTGCTGGGCCACTCGGTTGCCGTGAAGAATTGTTGGGCCGTGAAGAATTGTTGCACGATGCGTGCCACGTGTGGGCGCGCATTGTCCTGTTGAAACGTGGCCGCTGGTAGGTCCTGCAGGTAAGAGAGGACTACAGGCTCCAAAACGTCGGAGATATAGCGGTGGCTGTTGAGTGTACCGGCGATGCGTACCAGAGGGGTGTGGGTGTGATATCCAATTGCGCCCCAAACCATAACGGCAGGAGACAGACCGGTATGATGATGAATAATGTAGGCGTCATACAGTCTCACGCCGTGGTGCCGCCACACGCGGATCCGGCCATCGTGGTGTTGCGGGCACAAGCGGGATTCGTCGGAGAAGACAATGTCGTGCCATTCCGCAGTCCAGGTGCGGCGTGTAACGTCAATGGTAATCGGAGCAATGGGCGCCGTGCGACAAGTCCCCGCTCCTGCAGACGACGTCGAACGGTAAGTGCTGACACAGGCACAACACACCCTAATTCCTGAGCTAACGTTCGTGATGTGGCGGTGCGAGCCGTCAATGCCCGCCGCACATCATGCCGGTCCTCTCGTTCGGAGGTGTGCCGCGGCTGCGGCAATCGCTCGGGTCGGTCCGTCCGTCCCCCTTGCACCCACCGAATCCATACTAACCTCACTGTAGCTGAATGTCGTCCCAAACGGGTGCCGATGTCTCGGTACGATAAACCGCTGTCGCGATAAGCCACTATTCGTCCTCTGTCGAACTCCGAAACGTGCTGGAATGACTGCCGTATTCTGCGACGAGGCATCAGGAAGCTTCTCACGCACAGGTCGGGCAGTACAACACATTTCCACTACTTACACCCCGCCTTCTGTGCACCCTTCTTATAGTGTTTCTCGGTGGCGTGCCGGGCGCACATGATTTGCATATGCCCTGCAATGCTAATCGTTTGCATATCCTCTCACGGGCGACGCATGCTATGAAATTCGCCAATCGGATGCTTCCTTCTTGGTGTTGCATTTTGGGTGGCCAGCAGTGTATAATGACCGAAAGTTTTTTTAAAATGGCTAACGAAGAAATCTAGGTAAAAAGCAGCTGTGGGTAAGGAAACAGCAAAGCATGGACCGACCCAAAACGATTAATTTATGAAAATGAAATGAAGCGAACGGAAAGAATGTAAGTTGAATAAAAGAAATAGAGTTTGAGCAGAAAACTTCAAAAAATTACAGTTTTACAGGTGATAATCCTAACTAGTAACAAGGTGATGGAAAAATTGAAAGGCAAGGAATGGTATGAGATATAACTTATGGGAAACTAGTTCTGCGAAATCTAGCTAGGAAGAAGGGATGGTTTTGTAAAAAAAATCTAAGAGATTGTAGGAAAGAATAAAAAGACGAAAAAACTTTACAATATGGAGCAAGATGAGAATCGTTTAACAACAGTTCTGAAGATATATTAAACATAATTAATTCAACTGGTGCTTTGTAAAAGTTAAACATGTTAAGAAGATTTGAAAAACTATTTCCATTTGTGCATAGCAGAAACTGCTGAAAAAGAGTTATCTTAGAATGATCAGTTGTTTAACTGAAACTACAGGTAAACACAAAGATAAAGCTGGCTACTGTTCCTGGAAAACTTAGCTAAAGTAGCTGACACCCAGCTGTAAAACAACGTTTTCCTTAATAATTAGGTAATACCAAGTGTGTTTTTTGTCAAATACGGCGCTTAATACAGTAATTAGGTAATGCCACGCGAAATTTGGCCAAGTATGGCCCTTGCGGCGACAGTTTTGAAGTAATGAGTGAACAAATACATAAAATTCTTTTGGACCAACATACAGTATATTCCAAAAGTTTTACTTTTGACTGGGGTTCTCCTTAATTAATCGTTATGAATGAATCGGCATTTTCCAGTTTCAAATTCTGTAACTCGATCACTTAAATTGGTGAGCGTTTACACTAGAAAAAGTTTCGTATACACTAACTATTAAATAGATGTTCCGGATAACTGCACACACTTAAAACGAAATTTTGCTTTGAAGAAAAATTAACACACACGCACACACACACACAGATAGCAATAAACAGAGCAAAACACAGTACGATTCCGAAATGAAAATAAGGGCGCACCTTATTTAGTGATGTAATATGGCGTGTACAAAACGCCAAGCTTTCGGTCTCCACTAGGATGCTTGTCAAATGCAGGGGGTTAGACATCGAATTGAACATGTTCTTTAATCATTTTATGTCTAACCGTTGCCTTGAAAAAGCCTCCCTGTGGATAACAAGAGCTTGGCGATTTATACATATCATATTACACCACTAAATAAGAGTAGGTATTTTAACAATTGGATTCCAAGGGACAGGAAAAGACCCAGAAGAAGACCACATGGGAGATGGGTGGATGAAATTCGAAAGTATGCGGGAGGGACATGGAGGAGACTGGCACAAGACAGACCGTTGTGGAAAAAACTTGGAGAGACCTTCGTCCAGCAGTGGATTGATAATGGTTGACAATGATGATGATGATGAATGATGATTTTAACAATGCAGCGCCAACACGGTCTTTGACAACCCCTTTCCGAAAGACAATATTCTGTAACTGTGCTATCTTTTCTTTCCCGAATAGCGAGGTCTTATCGAAAAAGTAGTAAAACTGAACATTCAAAAGCTGAGATTTGTTGTTTACACGATCTTGCAAAAGCTCTCTATCAAAATGCACGGTATGTAGCTGTTAGTATATATTTTTCATATGAAAGTCTAAAAGTAATTGTAACCATCAAGGATACCTGCATCACAATATTTTATTTTGCTTTATTATTTATGTTTATACCGTAAATCTTTTACCGCTTGCTACCTATTCTGAACTGAGTGCACAGGTTTTTTGTCGTTTTAGAACGGAGTTGGCTGGCAAGCATCTTTATAAATTTTCATTTATAATGGCCAGACTTGGTCGAAAAGAATTCCAGCCAATTCAGGGATTTTTTTCATTTATAATGGCCAGACTTGGTCGAAAAGAATTCCAGCCAATTCAGGGATTTCCCTACCAGCCAATGTTATGCAAATTCTCAATAGATTACTTATTGACCCACTGATTTTAGAACATCAAGTAATTTTCACAGACTCCTCCCTAGGACGACATAACCATTCAAAATCGCGCTTGACTCACTGTTTCTGAAAATAAAAAGCAAGCCATTCCATGTCAGATCACCGAGGCCATGTCACCTACCGACTCAGATTTTAATTAAACTTCCCAGGTAGATATACCCGATAAAGATATGGGAAAATCCCAAGTTTCAGTTTTTTAAACCTCGTAATTTTTAAAATACAGTGCTCCAAAATTTAGCCGAACACCCACTTTTGCAGCTGTGCAGTAGCATGCCACTTTTTACATAACATGCTGTAGTTTGTGTGCTACTGAATTTAGGAGAATGAAACTTTGGAATCACATGGAAAAAGGGTCCCTACATATTCAAAACACTTTTCATTTTACCTGAAACACCAGTTAAGTGAGCGCCACCTGGGGGGTAACTCAAAAATTACAGCAAAATTTATACATTTTATGGGAGGCACTGTAGAATATTGCTCTGGCATGAGGGAGATAATTTTTTATATTGATGTTTACAAATCCTATAACATATTTGAAAAAAAGTTGGTTATCAGCATATTTTCTCAGATGGTTAAAATTTTCTGAATTTCATAGAGGGCTCTCCTTCGACAGATCAGCCATTTTGTTCTACAAACCTGACCCACCGTTTTAGATTTTGCTGAAAATTAGCCTGTGGATTTACCTAACAAAGCTGCAAAACACTGCAAATTTTTTATCTTCCACATTTTATAGTTTCCGAGATACAGCACTCGAAATTTAAGCCTAACCACTCGTTCGACAGCAAACTGATCCGGTAGCAAATGATGAAGCATATCATGAGGAAGCTTTTCAACTTAAATCTTTGTGCGTGTGTGTTCACACCTGCGTGCATGTGTGTGTGTGAGAGAGAGTAGATATAGTTACTCTTACATGCTGAGGGGTAAGAACCTCTGCAAAAGTGAAAAGAAATAGTTTGTTCATTTTTTACATAAAATTTCAACTTTCCAATTTGCTATCCTGTAGCATACATTGAGAATAATCAAACATGTAATTTTGTTAATAAATTGCTAGCTAGGTAGCAACAAGATCCCCAAAAAAGTAATTTCTTGTATACCATGATTATAAGGATTTTTTCCAGTTTTGGTGAATTTTCAGATCAAATTTAGAGGCTAACTATTTTTAAATGTATTCTTTATAGTTGAAAAAATAAATTCCTATATTCTTAACAACTAATAATTTGGACTCAATCTGCAGTGTTTCTGCTCCATTTTTTACAATTGACAAAGTGAAACAAAATCAAATAGAAATTTTTAAGCACTGACTAATTTTTAACTACTTCGAAACATTATGTGAAATAAATTTTTCAGAGTATGAGTGCACAAAGCATCAACAGGAGTAACCATTTTTAGCATTGCATAGAACACATTTCAACATATCACAAGTTTGCTTTATCAGCTGATTTAATCATCACAAGGGGATGTGGGTAGAGAAAATGTTGAAAGATAAGAACTTTCTGAAATATGTTTCAGGGAATGGAGTTTTATTTTGGGTTTTAAACTTCCAGTCAGTGACAGTAGGGTTTTAAACTGACTGGCAATGTTTATTTTTGGTTTGGTTTTCAACTGCCAATCAATGTTTAGTTTTGGTTTCGTTTCCAATCTGCTAATAAATGTTTAGTTTTGGTTAGGTTTCCAACTGCTAATAAATGTTTAGTTTTAGTTAGGTTTTTCCAACTGCCAATCAAAGTTTAGTTTTGGTTTTGGTTTCAGCTAACAAGCCAATGAGGTTTTAGTTTGATCTTCTTTTGTTTTGGTTTGTTTCATAGTACCCTGTTCATGACCAACACCGTTGGTTTGCCTTTCAGTTAAGCTTGCTGAGAGAGTAAAATTTAAGTTAACTGTTACTGTTCTTTTGCTGAGAGGGGAAGTTTTCTTAGTTTGTGCATATTCTCCTACTGCTTACGTTCTTGGTAATATATCAACGAAACCTCTGCAGTGTTGGGCAGTTGACCCAAACACCATGTCACAAAACATGCTATGTGTCACAAAGGGGACTGAAAACAGTTGAGGAGATAAGTGAAGTTGATAAGGAAATACTGTGTTTAAGAGCTGAAATAGCAGACTGTGGAAGTATTGTGACATTATGTTTTCTTCATGAATACTACTATATAACAAAATTTGAGAACCAACAAAAATCATGCTGCAATCCATATCAAGTTCATAAAAAATCTGTTAGAAGCTCTCTAAAAATGATCAGTCTACGATTAGCAAAGGAATTTATGCAAAAACATGTTAATGTCAAACCTGGGCAGAAGATCTGTTGTAACTGTAGAAATAGGGCTATGCGACTAGAGAAAGCAAGCTCTGAATCTGGTTTAGACATCACAGCTGCACAGTATGAAAGTGAAAGCACAAGTGACAACGAATTAACGCTACTACAAGAATCAGTAGAAAAAGAACGAACACTGGACGAAATCAATATGAGCATGAGTAATATTGGCTGTTCTCCTTTGACGCTGCATTCTGTACCACAGCACAGAAGATTGTCATATGGAAAAAGGAAAATAAAACAAATACAACCAAGTGTTAAACATAAAGTTGCCCGTGTACTGCGACATGATTTTTCAAGCTCTGAAAATGAAGATATTCCTGAGATCAGTGCAACAAAGCAAAAGGCCAAAGATTTAGATAAGCTTGTGGCTCTGATGAAAGAGAAATTTCCCACATTGAAGAGGCAAGAAAAAAACAAAAACAAATGCTAACAATGGCACTTCCATCCTGGTCCCAAAAGATGATTATTGAAACATTTCAGGTGTCAGAATATCTAGTGCGGCGATCTAAAAAACTGATTAAGAAAACAGGAATTATGTCACTACCAGAACCAAGGATAGGGAAAAAACTCATCAATGAAATATTGCAATTAATTCAGGACTTTTATGAAGATGACACTTCTTCTCGGCAGATGTCAGGAAAGAAGGATTTTGTAAGCACCAGAAGAAATCAGCATGTGCAGAAGAGGCTAATTTTGTGCAATCTTAAAGAACTGTATAGCTCTTTTAAACAGCAGTAACCTGACAGAAAGGTTGGATTTTCAACATTTTGCAGTGTAAGACCAAAATGGTGTGTTTTAGCTGGTGCTGCTGGTACTCATTCTGTATGTGTGTGCAATATACATCAAAATGTTATATTACTTCTGAATGCTGCTCACTTCAAGGAATCGTATGAAACATTAATGGCCGCCCCGGTGGAGCAGTGGTCTAAGGCGCTGGCCTCTGATCATTCGTCCGTAAGGGGTCCGGGTTCGAATCCCGGTCAGGTATGGGTGTTGTGTTTGTCTTACGGCACTGGCTCTCTCCCTTCCCTGGAACCAGTGACCCTAAATTAGGGACGGGCGACTGCTTATAGCCCATTGAGTTGCTCACGGTGGTCGTTAAACCTCCAATCAAACAAAAAAAAAAAAAAAAAAAAACGTTAATGGGTTATATGATTTGTGACTTGAAAGATCGTAACTGCATGCTCAGACACTGCAAAAACTGTCCATCTACAGATAACTTAGCAAATTGTTTGAAAACAAAATTTGGGCACTATGATGAAAATGATTCCATAGAATTCAGTCAGTGGGTATCAAGTGGAAGAACAGAATTAATTAAACAAACTTTAACAATAGAAGATTTTATGCAAATCCTATTGTTGAAGATGGAAAACCTTATCCCACATGCATACATTGCGAAGGAACAATCCAGGTCTCTAAAGTAACTCAAATAAATGCTTACGCGAGACATGGCAACTGTTCCTATAGACTTCAGTGAGAACTACTCGTTTGTCATACAATATGAGACACAAGGCTATCATTGGACATCAGAGGCATGCACCCAGTTATTATGTACACAAGAGGTGAGACACAGTTGTTTGAAATCTCCAATCACTGCTTCTTTTCTGACGGTCTGGACCACGATGCTTGTATGGTGTACATAATTCAACAAATAACAATGCAGTACATCAATAATAAATATCCAGAAGTTGTGAAGGTTCACTATTTTACAAATGGGTGTGCAGCACAATATAAAAATCGCAAGAATTTTTTGAATTTGTGCAAGCATGAAAATGATTTTGCAATATCTGCATCATGGTCATTTTTTGCCACTAGCCACGGAAAATCAGATTGCGATGGCATTGGAGGTACAGTGAGGCGAATTGTACGCAGAGCAAGCCTGCAACGACCTATCAAAATTCAAATCACAAAACCGATGGATGCCTTTAATTTTTGTGTTGCAAACATAAAAAACAACGAGTTCTACTTTATATCAAAGCCTGAAATTGAAATTGTGTGAAACAACCTACGGGAACGTTTTTCTAGAAACATCAGTTATTCCAGGAACCAGGAGTTTTCACTATTTTGTACACTTTCATGAAATACCATAGGAATAAAGAGGATAAGCAGAGATGACAAATATTGTTTGATATTTAACTTCAAAAGTAGAACTGAACTTATAAATCGGCCACAGTTGCACACTCAAAACCAGTTATTAGCATGCATAATAACTGGTTTTTTGGTATGATCAGTGATATTGAAAAGGATGAAGACGTGAAAATTAAGTTTATGCATCCACATGGTCCTGCAAAGTCATTTTACTGGCCACTTCATGATGATATATGCTATGTGCCTATGCAGCATATATTGTTTACAGTGCAACCCCAATGACAACAGGCACGGCCCGAGCATATTATTTTCGTAAAGAAGACACGAAAGCTGTTCAGATTAAGTGGTGTGCAGCACAAAAAAGTTCCCTACAGTTAGAAAAACTCCCACTGAGGCATGCATCGGAATAAACTGTAGAACAACATCTGTTATACGTGCAACTGAATATAATAACATTCAAGCAAGGACTGAATAGCAGCTTAATATTAATATGCTGGTAATTATAACTCATTCCACCATTGATTCAGGATAATGCAAATTGTAGTTAATTTTTGAAAACAGCTGATTTTTTCCGGTGTTTTTTTTTACAGCTACTTGAAAAATGGCACTTATTTTGAACATATGATTTTATTTCTTACTCATCACTTCAGCTTAATTAACTGTTAATAACAGCATTTACTCATATTGAGCACTGTGGTTACAGGACCGAGCTCTTTATGGATCTTAGGCTTAAATAAAAAGCATTTAAATGTTTGGATTTATGAGCCAGCACTGCACTCAGAAACTGTACATGTACACATGTTTTCAACTTAAAAGGTACCATATAATAGACTCCACAAGTTGAAACAGGATCAGTTTGCTGTTGAACGAGTGGTTAGGCCTATTTTTCTAGTGCTGTATCTCGGAAACTATGGAATGTGGAAGATAAAAATTTGCAGTGTTTTGCAGCTTTGTGAGGTAAACCTACATGCTAATTTTCAGCAAAATCCAAAACGAGGGGTCAGGTTTTGTAGAACAAAATGGCTGAACTGTCGAAGGAGAGCCCTCTATGAAATTCAGATAATTTTAATCATATGAGAAAATATGCTGATAGCCACCATTTTTTTCCAAATATGTTATAGGATGGGTAAACATCAATATAAAAAAAATATTTCCCTCATACCAGAGCAATATTCTACAGTGCCTCCCATAAAATGTATAAATTTTGCTGTAATTTTTGAGTTACCCACCAGGTGGCGCTCACTTAACTGGTGTTTCAGGTAAAATGAAAAGTGTTTTGAATATGTAGGGACCCTTTTCCATGTGATTCCGAAGTTTCATTCTCCTAAATTCAGTAGCACACAAACTACAGCATGTTATGTAAAAAGTGGCATGCTTCTGCACAGCTGCAAAAGTGGGTGTTCGGCTAAATTTTGGAGCACTGTATTTTAAAAATTACGAGGTTTAAAAAACTGAAACTTGGGATTTTCACATATCTTTATCGGGTATATCTACCTGGCAAGTTTCATTAAAATCTGAGTCGGCGGGTTACGTTTTGCAAAAAAAATCGGTGATTTGACATGAATGACCCAAGCATCAACTGATAAATTTGTTTGACAAAATTTTGATTTCTCGCAAAATTTCATGCACAGTTTCTATTTCCTTGCACAGTGTTGAATTGAATGCATGATTGAAACAGCGTTAAAAAGTAAATGTGCCCTATGAATGACCGAAACGATTAAAGTATATGTGAACATTTAGAACATGCAAAAACTTGTTACACATGTTAACTGAAGCACGTTTATGTGCAAAATAAATTCAGTTTCGATAGATTTTGAGCACGTATGCATTGTAACGTTACAAGATGATCAATGCCCCTAACCGGAATGAATGTTTCAAGGAAGTCGTTGGTTAACTCTTTATCTGCGTCAAAAGCTTTTGCGCGCCATGCCCAGTTTACATGAATTGTATGAGCCTGTTGCCCTAGATAACCATAAGCCATGTTCCGCCTAAAAGCACTTCTAGTTAAGTGATATTTCAGCGTTTCAAAAAAATTCCCCAAATCAACGAAATTTATTGTTTATTGGGGTGTTTAACGAGCAACTCGATTGGCTACATATACGCTGTCGCCTGTCCCTAATATACCGCCACTGGTTCCAGGAAAGGGACAGAGCCAGTGCCACAAGACAAACAAAACATTCATGCCTCACTGGATTTGAACCTAGACCCATCTCGGACGAATGATCAGAAACCAGCGCTTAGACTTTTTCACCACAGAGGTGGCCAACGAAATTTAAATGGCAGTTAAAGGTTAACATTCGTGTTTTATTCGGCTGTTTCTTTGAATGATGACCATAGAGAAACTGACATTTCTGTTTTTTTTTTGTCGCGTATTTGTAATGTCCGATTATGCTAATCACAGAAAAACTTAGAAATTTTAATCAGTTAATGATTTACAATTTATACCATTGTAATGCAATCATTACTTACGAAAATCATATCTCATGAAAACTCGAAGCTCCTCTGATGCGAGAATCAAAACTCCAACAGCCTTATGAAAATATCAACTTTGATCATCATAATATTCCCCGAAAAATCAATGAAATGCTTCTGTATTCTAGGTTTCGTGATTATGTCGAGCGCGAACAATCTCAGTCAGTTTTGAAGTGAAGTGGGGAGTGTCTGGTTTCGCCGCCTGTGTTTAATCAGCTTGAGAGATCATTGTTATCGGTCAAGCAACACGAAAGGTTAGAGTGCTGAACCAATAGACTTTACTTCAAAACTTTATGAAAAGGCAAAGCATCCATTTGTGATCAGGATGTAATGTTACAACCCTGTTGTTATTATTAAGGAAAATCATGAAGCATGTTTTCCAGACAGACTTCCTTTCCTGTGTGGCTTTACATTTCGCATTGATGGCATCGATGTGCATGCTTGCTATTCTGTAGTGCAATAGTTATCAGACTCGCCAGAAATTCTACGCAAATAAAATGTAATAAAATAAATAAAAATAGACGAACAATGATACCGAAAATATGTGTGTGTAATAAATTAAGAAGAGGAAGAAACAGAAATAAAAATAGAGAGAAGAGGAAGGTATAAAATAAAAAATATTTATATCATCCACAAGTCAGGAAAAAGTTAAAGAACACTTGGATATTAATTAAGTTTTGTCAAACGCATCCTCCGTTTACGACGCTAATAGCTTCTTGAAGTGTAAACATAAATTTCCGTAGGAAATAATATTTTAGCTTTTAATTACTGTGGGATATGAGGGAGTCAAAATCCAGCTTTGAATTACAGTGTTCATCACAGCAAATGCTACTGACACCATGTAGAAATACGCGAAATGAGACGAAACTTACCACACTTGTCAACAAGTAGGTGGAAAAAAAGTTGATTATTTTGTTAGAGATTACATGAAAGCGTTTGGCGAGGAGACAGTATAATGTGGCCAGAGTCAGTAGGTCCTATGACCACAATGCTACATCATACATGGGGAACTTGGCGTAGCATAGAGTGCAAAATTTTCCGGATGTGTCCTGAGGTATCCCTGACCATGCATCGTTGACCTGTGTCCACAATTCATCGACAGCGCTGGAGGCGTGCAGATACATTTAGTCATTTGCCGACGACCGAAGTCTCACACGTTTTGTTTATTGCACACCACATGGAATGTTATTTTTTCAGCATATACTCAGTAAAACAGCTGCAGAATTAACGCCCACAACGCTCAAGGTTGATAACGGCGTGGCACATGTGTCTTTTGGGGGATATTGACGCTGCATTTCATCTACGGGGCGGTTTAATCATTTCACTAAAGCAAGTAGTACAGCACGAAGGTGTGAGTAGCACACCAATGTAAAGCCTTTCTTACCAGAAGATATCATTTCACAAGTTCAATGAAAGCTCATCGGACGTCATGTGATATCTTTGTCTCAGTGTGCGACTCTTTTCAGAAGCGTGATAGGAATGATACCTAAAACATAAGCGCCCGTAGCTTAGCTTTCAGGAGGGGTAAACAGAAATTATAACTACGAATAATATATACAACACCATATGCAAATTTCCTTATGCCTTCTTGTTATCTAACCGTTTTTACACTCTCAACACATAAATTTCATCGGAAATCAGAAGACTCAAAAACTACATAAAAGAGATGGATAAATGAAATTTGATAGCTTTATGGTACAAATAGCTAAATACCCGTTCTACGAACGTGATATTAAAATACAGTTGAGATACAGATGATATATATGATATACAGTTGAAATGGCCATACACTGCATATTTCTTCGCTCTTTTGGGAAACACGCCTGCCTGACTTATTCTGCCAGACGACACAGAAACAATTTCGTTCATAATTGTAAATTAAAATCTTCAAGCTTACACGAAACAAATAAAAAATACGTTGTTACTCTTCACTTTCATCGTTAAAATATTAATAGACAAGAGAACAAAATAATAACAGAAAACAGAACAAAATAATAATAGAAAACAGAACAAAATACATTGTTACTTTCAGCATAAATGTAAACAAGAACCTTGCTTATAAACAATTTCGTGCGAAACTGGGCTAGCAAGTCAGGTGTTTTGGGAAGCGTGAGCAAAATTGTGTTGCCATCGCTAACATCTCAAGATGGATACTTTGTTTTTTCAAATTTCAATTACTGTGAAAATCTACCCGCGTATTTATATTTATTGCAGTCACCTTACCGCTTATATGACGTCACCGTTGCTTCGATCAAAACGAATGTTAGTAATTTGATTTTGACTCAAAAAACCTTGACATTCGATATGTGAAACGATAATAAATGTTTAAATGCAAAACATATTATGATATAGCGCTTTTTACGTGATATTTTTAAAAGGTTTTCTTTGTTAAATAAATTTAGAACAAATCAAAAAACCTTGACATTCGATATGTCAAACGGTAATAGATGTTTAAATGCAAAACATATTATGATATAGCGCTCTTTACGTGATTTTTAAGGGTTTCTGTTAAATAAATTCAGAACAAATAAGTTCAGAACAAATAAATTTAGAACAAAATATATACTGAGCAGGTCAACTCACGTCATTCAAAACTTAGGGCGGGGCTTCAGTTGCTGGGCGACAATGGCTCGATCATTGCAAAACGTCCTAGCGTTATCAAAGCTGGGTTATTTAAACAAACTCATTCGAGCTACTTAAAGTTAACGTAAAAAAAAAAAATCCTTTCTTAGTGCGCCTCTATGTTGTAAAATGAACATTCCTGCCAAATATGAAAGTTCTAAGTTCAGTAGTTTCTGAGATTCGGTGATGAGTCAATGAGTCAGTGAGGGCTTTCAGTTTTATATGTACAGATAAGGAAATTTCTTTGTCGTTCCATTGATCCTTTGGACCCCTTGAGTCGCATGCTGCACGGAACCCCAGAAATCACTCAACTGGCCATCAAGAAAGAAAAAAATATCCTAGAGGCAAATTTCTGGGGAAAATTTCAAAAGATCTTTGTGCAGCAGTGAATAACTGCTGCAGAGGATGATATTTTTTTCATTTATAAGCTTTTCATACTTTTCCATACTGTACGTATGTACGTTGTTCTCCAACATGCAATGGAGAGTTTCTTTATTACTTTCTACAGCAAATTTCCGCTTTTTGTACTAGAAATTACAAAGTGTTTTCTATATTTATGGCACACACACGCAGCCAAAGCTTCTACAGAAAAATTAGCAATCAGAATTAGTGTTATCGGGAAAATCTGTATGGTACCATCCAAGAACAGAAAGGGCATAATCCAATTTTTAGGTGAGGGCAAACGCCCTCTCTTAATCCACTGTGTGGGAGCTCATGCTCTCAAAATTAGCTAAAACGTCAAAATTGTTTTCATTTCAGAAGGAACTTTTAGAGATAAACTTTTCATAGTTCTTAAAATAGAACGCTGCCGAGAGCTATTTTTTGTGTTTTGTAGGATGGCGTGCTGTGCAACCCCAAATAGGTTTCAAAAACAAACGAGAAAGTTTCAGATTGAGAAATCAACAAAGATATCTAGCAGGTAAATGACATTTTTAATGAAATGAAAGTGTTGGGAATCAATCGGTGGTTTTAGAGGAAAAAGAAAGCGGAGAAAAATGAAATTGGTATCATGAACGAAGAGGAAAGCACGGTTCACTGTGATTAATCCACTAGCCGATATGGACGACTGAAAGCCGACTGAAGAATAATAACAGTAAAAAGAAGTATACCCTAGGATGTAAATATTGTAACGATGGCCATTTGTGGATAATTGGCGGAAGGTATTAGTGTATAAAATGCGCGGAAAAAAAGAACCAACTTTTTGCAAGAAAGTAAAGTTTGGGAATCCCTATTCTCCATTTGGGACTCTCAGCAGCGACTTTCGTGAAAGCGATATAGTCGAGTGGTTAAGACCCCTCGTTCCTGAATTAACGGGGCAGGTATAGCCGAGTAGTTAAGACGCCTCGTTCCTAAACTAACGGGCAGGTATAGTCTAGTGGTTAGCACGCCTCGTTCCTGAACCTAAAATCTCAGGTTCGAATCCATTCTCTGTGAGCTTTTTTGCTGACTCTGAAAAAAATTCCTCATGACGTAATACAGCCAAATCCACTTAAACACCACTAGAAAGAAAATACGTCGGGAAAAATTAAAATACGAAGAGGTGAAAAAAGATGGCGGGTTAAAAATGGCGTACACCCAGGGTCGAAGGACACCGCCTGAAATTATTGCACCGGTAAAGTGTTGGCATAGGAAAAAAAGTTTAGAGACAAAGTGGCCCAGCTACATAACTCTAAATTTTGTTGGAGCAAGAAATCACTGTGTCACGATAACAAAAAGTTTGGTTGCAGCAACAAAATGTTTACTCACGATAACAATACATACACATTTTGAAGATGACAATCCAATTTTTTACGCTTTCCAACCGTAGGTTGAAAAAGCGTATAACCGATATAATCACGTTCCTTTCGAGCTCTGTGTTTGTGCCCAGTTTTTGAAAGTATATAGTGAGTGTTTGTTCCTATTTTTGTGTTCCCCTTCAAGAAGAAGATCTGTACATTCTTTTAGCTCAGCTCCCAAGTCGGTGAGTTGCATATTTTGTTTGCATTCAGCGTTTTATTATTTTCGATCAAGCTGATCGATCCTTAAGTTAATCCTCGCCATTTACAATGGCTGGCACTGATAAGGGTGATGTCCACGCCCACATCAGTGATGCTCATTCAACCTCCTCCTCACTCTCAGGAGACCAATCAGCATTTATGCACGTCACAGACGTCATACGCATACAAGATGTGACGCGAGACTCCTCTGCAAAGGCTCAAGCTGATATCCCTGCCCAAGAGAGTGACGTCACCTTGACGCACGGCCCTGGTTCATTTGCCGAAGCTATGGATGTGACCGATTGCACGGTTGCCTTCAACTGGCTTAACTCAGTTTACCAAGCCGCTACCAGCAATGAGCACTGTATCGCATCCTTCCGCTGCCAACTCTACGTCTCTCACTTACTCCACAGTGACCTCCGGAGCGAGAGTTCCTTCCAAGTTTATTGCTCCCGTTTTTCCTGACTCTTACGTCAGTGTTGAGGGTAGTTCTGCCACCATCGATATCCCAGAGGATTCCCCAGCCGGGAAACAATTTTTCTCCACAATGGATTTCGGTGTCTGTTTTGATGCATTACCAGACACGAAACTCAAGGAGTATAGTATTGCCCTAAAGAAGATGCTTCCTACAGGAGCTTATATCACTCATATGGCTCGAAAGCCACGGGCCGTATTAGTGTATTTTGCCCGTAAAGAACATGCAGACCTTGTGATGACTGCTGGCTTATCCATCAAAGATGTGCATCTTCTGGCTGAACCTGTGGCACAGCGACCTATCCAGGTCACTTTCCACCCAGTCCCACCTGAAGTCTCAGATGTCGCTCTATGCACTTTACTCAGCAAATTTGGCCGAGTGATTGGACCAATAACGACCCTTTCGGCGGCGCCCAGAGATCCCGATGACAAATCCATTGCAGGGTTTCGTCGAAGTGACCGTGTCATATTTCCGTCGGACGATCATCTGCTTGCGTGCCCGAAGATCCTAACCGTACGGTGTGGCCAGCAACGTCGGAGAATCGACGTCATTACCTCCTTGCACTGCACGCTTTGCCATGGCGAAAACCATCTTCGCGTGCACTGCCCACATCAAGTTCCACCGACTCCGACTGGCGCTCCTACAGGTACTGTTCCTACCTCGAAGCGTACTACACCATCTACTTCAGCACAGCAGGCCTCGTAGCCAAGATATGATGAAAAAAGTCCGCTTACAGACGTTGGTCAACGCAACGCCCACAGGCGCTTCCTCTTTTTCTCTAGAGGACTTTCCTACAATTGCCTCCTCAGTCCCGCAACGTCGTCGCTCCACCACTGAGTCCCTTTCAGAGGGTTTACAACCAGCTATTAACACTGGAACCTCCGAAACAGCTGATGTGGAGTCCGTTGGTCCAGAGACGCAGTGTGAGGATGAGACGACCGAGCCTCCACTGAAGCGCCGCGCCTCTGGCCGCAGCAGGCGAGTAGCGAAGAAGCAAAACTCTACTTCACCTCGTTCAACCTCCCTCTCCAGCAGTTCTCCTCGACACACCTCGCCAGCCGAAGTCTCCTTTCCCACGGTCGAAGAGTTCGCTGCATTTCTCCAGACAGCCAATATACCTCCCGTGCCACTCTCATACATTGATCTCCATACATACTTAACGAATCCGACAAGCTACGCAATAGCGCGTGCCTTAGCAGTCAAGAATCCATCGCTTCGCCAACTTGTGCCGGAGCAGATCTTCAATGTGTCGCATTTCTGCCGCCAGAATGTTCCCATCCATCCGTGGGCACAAATTTTCTATAATCGTCTCAAGTCTTTTCCTCCTGCTCTGAAAGATCTTCAGCTAGAGGCAAGGAACCCCACAATTCAAGATCGTGTCACTTAATTGCAGGGGATTCGCTTCCCCCTCAGGAACTCTCTAGCATATGAAGACCTCAACCCGTTGGGGGCTGATATTCTCCTCCTTCAAGAGACAAATTGCAAACCATCTACCGTCTATTCTCGATGGCGCCAGTGGAACTTTGTGTTTCATCACGCCTATGGACTAACATCTCATAGCGGTCTTGCCATCGGCATTAGTCATACTCTCAATTCTATTATCACATCCCTCTCTGTGCGAAATATTTGTCGAGATCTCTTACAGCATGCATCCTTTACCATCGCGTCTTCCAGATATCATTTATTCAATATCTATATTCCAAGCACTACAACACATTTATCAGTTATCTTCACACGTCTTCGCAGAGCACTCGACCGTATCCCACCGTCAGACCATGTTCTCGTTGGTGGGGATTTTAACTGTACCCTGGATCCTCTTCTGGATAGGTCTTCTACAAATAGAGAGCGCCGCCATGCCCTGGCGAATCTGCTCCAGACAGTTGTCACGAACAACGCTCTTCATGATGTACATCGGCATATTCATCCATGGTCGACTAATTACACTTGGCGCTCCTCTCATGCGCAAAATCCTTTCTTAGCCCGCCTTGACAGGTTTTATGCCTCCAGTACTCTACTTCCTGCCGTGACAGAATCGAGTGTGCATCCCACGGCCTCATCTGACCACTGCGCCATTGCCATCATAGTCCATACTGCACCATTCAAACCCAGGATAATTCGCCCGTGGACATTTGATGATGCACTTCTCTCCGACCCGGCATTCTGCTCTTCGGTCCGGTCATTCCTGATTGACAGACGACCGCAGCTTCAATCTGCACTCTGCGGATTAAATTCTTGGTTGGAGATCAAGCAACAGCTCGTTCTGCATGTCCGAAACTACTCTTTCCAACTAAAGACACTCCAGAACATGCGCCTAGACTATGTTCGCTCAATGCTATCCATGCTCAGTCTCAGTGATCCTCTCTTCTCCTCCTTTCAAGAAGAGCTTCGATCTCTTCTCACTCCTCTGGCGCAACAAGCTCTCCACCAACTTCGTTTGCAACACCTGACGCCGGATGCTCACAACTATGAGTTCCTGACGTCGGTGGAAAACACCCGACGAGCTTCGTCCATACTTCATCATCTACGCCTTTCTTCTGGAGAGGTATCAAATGAGCCGATTGCGCTTTGTTCCCATGTCCGTCAGTACTTCTCCATGAAGTTCAGTGAACCTCCTCAACCATCCTCTGCAGCAATGGATTCTCTCCTTTCTAATCTACCTCAGGTTCCCCCCATCTCGCTTCTTCTCTACTCCTTTCCCCCACGCCCTCTGAACTAAACACTACATTCTTTTCTCTGAATTCTAGTGCCGCTCCGGGTCCGGACGGCCTAACCTTTAGCTTTTGTAAAACTTTTCTGCCTCTTCTTCTTCCGTTTCTCCTATCCGCTTTCTCTGCTGCCTTTACTTACTCTCCTCTCCCGAGGGGATTCACAAATGCATACGTTGTCCTTTTCCCCAAAAAAGGTGATCTCCTTGACTTGGTGAACTGGCGCCCAATTTCCCTACTGAATCTCGACTACAAACTTTATACCAAGCTTCTTTCACAACGACTAAATCCCATCCTCACTTACATCCTCTCCCCTAACCAGACTTACACAGTTCCCGGCCGTTCCCTATCTCACAGCATCCCTCTCCTGACTGATCTAATTCACCTTGCGCGCTCCCGCTCTGAACCCCTCGCCCTCCTCTCTTTAGACCAACAGTCCGCCTTTGATAATATCTCCCACACTTATCTCTCCGCCACACTTCTCCGATTTGGATTTCCATCTCCGTTTATTTCTCTCCTCACCTCCCTCTACCAGGACGCCAGTTTCCAGATCAAGTTGCCCACCTTTCTTACAGCACCAATCCTCTTCCGTCGTGGAGTGAGGCAAGGCTGCCCACTCTCCGGTCAACTTTTCGCTATAGCCTTAGAACCTTTTCTCCGCTCCGTTCAACGCTCCTTTCAAGCCACCCTGCCGCCACTCATCGCCCGCACGAGACACCATGTCACCACTTCCGTGGCGTATGCAGACGACGTTACCTTCTGTATACGCCAGGATTCACAGTTCTCTTTGCTCCAAAGTCTTTTCGCCGATTACGCCTCCTGCTCCGGAGCTGCGATTAATACAACCAAAAGCACAGGCCTGTGGTGCGGCTCATGGGTTGACCGTTTGGATTCCCCTTGGGGAGCGCACTGGTCTTCAGCCTCTCAACGTTTCCTTGGCGTACATCTTGGCGTCCCACGTGAAGCCTCCAGCACAACGTGGAATACCATCCAGCCACGTCTTCATCGGTCAACTGCGTTTTGGCGAAAAGCGCAGTTCTGCACCTCATATTTTCAACGTGCACGTCTTGCGCAAACCTATCTTCTCTCCATGTGCACACATTCCTGGCTTGCTACTAAATCCCCACTTCTTCGTCTCAATGATATCACTCGCTGCTTCACCTCAGTTATCTGGACCGGACACCACTGGCTCAGTGCCCCCAAGCTCAGCCTTCCTCCTGACCAAGGTGGCATTGGCCTAATTGATACACGACTGTACTATCAAGCTCTCCGGATTACTTCGTTCCTCCGTCTTCATACCTCACCTGTTGCCGACGCCGTTACCGCAAGGAATGTCTTCACCTCTTCGAGCAACAATAATTTCACTTTCACTTCTTTCATTCTAATGGACCTCCGTACTACCACTCACTCTCGCCTTCCTCCTGCCTTACGGGAGACTCTTACCTTTCTCCGCTCTCTCCCGCTCACTCGATCTCCACCCGATTCCACCACTGAACTCCTTGCCGAACCCCTGTTCTTCTCCTCTCTTCTTCACCCCCTCATCTTTCATGCTTCGCCTATCCTTCTTGGCTCCGAGTCGGAGTTCTAACCGTCAAAGACCTTGTAACCTCAGATCTGTCCTGGCGACCCTACGCCAGCCTCCCACCCACCGTTCTACTTTCACCCTCCTCTCGCTCTGTCTATGACTCCCTACTCTCTACCATCATTGCTAAGTTTCGTCATCTCGCAACCACCACCGGCCTGACCTTTGTTCCTTCCGCCTCCCTCCCCCTTCCTTTCTGTCTTTCAGTCGGCAGATCTACACTTCCACTATCCTCTCTTTCAACCTCAGTTCTCTATCGGTTACTTTTAAAATCCCACTCTCCTTCTCCCCTTCACATCCCTGATGTCTCCCAATCATCTCTCACCGCTGTCTGGTCTGCCACGCTTTCTCCTCTTTCAGCTCCTCTTGAAATAAACACTCACTGGCTTTTTCTCCACTGCCGACTTCCCGTTCCATCCATCCTCCACCGCATGACCATTCTTGACTCACCTCTTTGCCCCTTCTGTGCTCAAGAAGCTGATGTCTCTCACGTTTATCTACATTGTGTCATCCTCCTTCCACTACTCCATCTTGCATTTTCCATTGCTCAACGTTCAGCCACAACTTATCTTCCTTTCGGTGCCTATAAGACACTCCTCCTGCAGGTCTCTCCGCCAGTCAAGCTTCCACCCATCTGCTCATATATTTTCATATTGGTGAAACATGTCATTTACGTATTTCATCAGCGCTGCCGAGATATCTCATCTCCTTATACCATCCACCAAGCTTCTGTGGAACTTCTGTGCCACTTTCGGGAGCGTCTCCTCTCAAGACTTCGTCTAGAGAACCTTGTGGCCGTCGCCCAACAGAGAGAACAACATTTCCGTTCCACCTGGTCTCCGGCCGCTTCCTGGTTCGCCGGCATGCCAGCGACGTTACAACTGACTGTCGGTAGTTTATAACCTCGTTGCTCCTAGCTCTGTTGAACATCAGTTCAACGTGCATGCTCACCAGTGGTTTTCGGAATCAAACTTCAACATACAGCTTATATCTTCTAACACATGGGAATATATATGCACCATACTGTACAAATGTATATAGTCTTACTTGTTTTCACTTTGATTATAATTTTTTCTACCAGTACTAAGACATCGTAATTCCGTTTGCCTTAGGTTTCACATTGTCTACTTTGCCATCAACAGTTCTCCTTTTGTACAGTGCTTCATTATAATATTCTCGTTCTGTTATTTGTCAGCACTATAATATATTTATGCTTCGAGACGAAATGATTCGACAATCTCTCTTATTGTTCTTGTGCAAAATGCCTGTACCTCTTACCACAAGGCTCCTTTGTGAATCAATACATCGTGCTGTATATAATGTACATATAATTTTAGAGTTTGTATATTTTACCGTACAATATATGTACCAGGACGCCCATGTTCGCCTCCTGAACCCAACCTTGTTAATAAAATTGTATTGAACTGAAGAAGCGTATATGCTCGAGCTTTGTCCGTCCGTCCGTCCGTCTGTCCGCACGGTAACTCACGTGAAAATGGTTCGATTTCGACAAAATTTTAGTATGTGGTAGAGGACCACCTGGGGACGAACCCTATTGAAAACGGGCGAAACAGGGTCAAAGATCAGGACATAGGAGCGGGATCCATTCCATTGCTCTTATGCGTCATAACTTGCGTAAAAATAGTTCGATTTTGATGGAATTTTAGTATGTGGTAGGGAACCACCTGGAGACGATCCCTATTGAAAATAAAGGAAATGGGGTCAAAGGTCATGACATAGGAGCGAGATCCACTCCATTGCCTTTATGCATCATAACTTGCGTAAAAATGGTTCGATTTCAATGAAATTTTAGTATAAGGTAAGGAACCACCTGAGAACGAACCCTGTTGAAAATGGGCGGAATGGGGTCAAAGGTCAGGACATAAAAGCGGGATCCATTTCATTGCCTTTATGCGTCATAACATGCGTAAATATGGTTCGATTTCGATGAAATTTTAGTATGTGGTAGGGAACCACTGGGCACGAACCCTATTGAAAATTGGCGAAATGGGGTAAAAGGTCAGGCAGGGCATAAGAGCGGGATTTATTACATTGCCTTTATGCGTCATAACTTGCGTAAAAATGGTTCGATTTCGATGAAAATTTGGTATGTGGTAAGGAACCACCTGAAAACGAACCCTGTTGAAAACGGGCGGAATGGGGTCAAAGGTCAGGACATAAAAGCGGGATCCATTTCATTGCCTTTATGCGTCATAACATGCGTAAATATGGTTCGATTTCGATGAAATTTTAGTATGTGGTAGGGAACCACCTGGGCACGAACCCTATTGAAAATTGGCGAAATGGGGTCAAAGGTCAGGCAGGACACAAGAGCGGGATTCGTTCCATTGCCCTTATGCGTCATAACTTGCGTAAAAATGGTTCGATTTCGATGAAATTTTAGTATTTGGTAAGAAACCACCTGTGGACGAACCCTATTGAAAATGGGCGAAATGGGGTCAAAGGTCAGGGCGTAAAAGTGGAATTCATTCCATTGCTTTTATGAGTCATAACATGCGTATATATGGTTCGCTTTCGATGAAATTTTAGTATGTGGTAGGGAGCCACTGGGGACGAACCGTATTGAAAATGGGCGAAATGGGATCAAAGGTCAGGACACTGGAGTGGGATGCATTCCATTGCCCTTGTGCATCATAACTTACCTAAAAATGTTTCGATTGCGACAAAACGTTATCATGTTGTTCCGCAGGTATAGTGAACCGGTTCTGTTGAATATCAACGAAATGGGTTCAAAGGTCATTGCACAAAAGCAAGATTTATTCCACAGCCTTTATTCTCATAACTTGCGTAAAACTGCTTCTATTGCGACAAAACTTTAGTATGTTATTCTTGAGGTATTCTGAACCGGTTCTGTTGAATATCATCAAAATGGGATCAAAGGTCAGGACACAGGAGCGAGATTTATTCCACAGCCATTATCCTCATAACTTGAGTAATAATTTCTGGTATGTTGGAAAGCGTATCATAATCAATGCATTGCATGATTTTAGTAACTTGTTGGTGTAAATGTGACAAGGATGGTAAGTCAGATAATATCCGAAAATTTGGAAATTTCATAAATTTTGTAGAATCGACAATAATTTTCAACAAAATAAATTTGCAAGTTCAACAAACATTTTTGTTGACTGTATATCGACACATTTTTTTGGTTGATTCAACAATTTTTTTGCTGAATTAACAAAACGTTTTTATCAGTGCACTACTCTGCCCTGCCGACCTGCTATCCTTCCCCGTTATTTTTTCTGTTGTCATCCCGCACATTCCTGCTTCGCCTTTGCATTGTTTTTCTTCATCTTCGTCGCTTTTTTCATTTGTTCTTTCCGTCCCTGTCGCACGCTGCTCCGTCCTGTTGTCGTTTTCCATCCCACTTTGCCTTTTCTCTTATTGCAGAAAAGCACCGATGAGTCTCTAGAGCACCTTTCGCAACGTCTTTGCTGCGATGGATAAGGAAAAAGCCATTTCGTTTGTGTCTTTGGCTGTTCACCGCCGCAGAAGCAACCGCGGGAGCAGCATGCGCCGCTTCGGTTCGGGTTGACCTGTCGAGCGATTTGTCGTCGGTTATGGCTTCTCTCAGTCCTCGTCTTTTTATTTATTTTCAAAAACAGTATGCATCAGGCAATGCAAGTATTTTTTATTAAAATTAGAAGTGTATAAAAGACCGTCTATTTTTATTCTTGAATTATATTTAAAGTACAAAATTTTATTTAGCCAATGCATTGTGCTTGTATTTTCGTACGGAAATATAGCAGAAAATAGAACCCCAAATTTGGCAAATCTGCGTAGCATTGTGCTACAACTTTTGCTGACAAAATAGCCAAATTACTACTAGACAAAAAAATTTCCAGCTTAAACACAGATCAGAACATCCTGCAAGTGACACCAAAAGCTCGTACAATTTCGTCATGTGGTTCACCATATGTGTGTTATAATGCTGTATTGCGCGCAATTTAAGAACGGATTACCCTCAATCATGTAAGTACTCTTGTAGCACATTCAGTGAAGATCTTCCTTGATTAGCACGATATGATTGTTGCGATAAACGTTGTAGCATGTCATATCCAGGATGACTCAGTTTGTTTGAATGACGGACATTTCCAGTAGTTAATCGTTCAGACTGTTTTTATCTTTTTCATTTCTGTTGTTTACATTAAGCAAATACACTCTTTGGTGCATATCAGTGAATTTTCTCTATTATAGTATTACGATACTTCCTACACCGGGATCGCATCCCTGAGCTTGAATACTTTTGATACAACAAGAATTCAGAAGAATATGATTGAATTCAGCCAATTTGCCGGAAAGGAGGTAGATTCAAAGCAAACAAGCAACACACGCACAAAATACGCTCTGAAAAAAGGGAGGGGAGCTTTCTCTGGATAAAGGTGCTTCAAGAGAAAGCGGCACGTCTTTCTCTTGAAGCACCTTTATTCATGGTCTATACCTAATTCCGATACGAAATCATTCGTCTATTTCTAATGGTATGAGCAGCTAGTTTCCGATCATTCGTCTGAGAGTATCCAACGCCTGCATGAGGCATCAGCAGTGTGTGTTTTTCTAATGGCGCCCATCTGCTTTCCTCTCTTGGAATCAGTTGCCCTAAATTTGGGACGGACAAATTCTTATAGCCCCATGATGTTCTCGTGATGGTCATTACACCCCGAAGCAAAAACAAAAACTGTAGTAAATTTTGAAGATGACAATCCGATTTCTGGCGTAAATGTGACAAGGATTTCTTTCATGAAAAACTGTAGTTTTGATAATTTTGCTTCTTCACTGAATATTATACATTTAATGTCATGAAATATAACAAACTCAAAAATCATTGAATGCATATCAGTGAATTTTTTCAAATTGTAGTGTTACGATACTTCCGAAACTAGGGTTGCATCTCTGAGCATGAATACTTTCGGTACAGGAAGAATGTGATTGAAATCAGTCAATTTGCCGGAAAGGAGGAAGATTCAGAGCAAACAGGCAAAACTAACTGAAAATACACTATTTAAAAAAAAAACGAAACACGCAGATAGAATCATCTAATTCGAGATGAAATTGACATGTGTAATGTATAATAAAGGAAATGATAGGAATTCTGGAGCACTTGGGCCATTTATTCTGATAAAACAGATATACAAGTGAAACAAGTTAGTACGTTGTAGCGCCACCTCTGGCTCGGACACAAGCGGTTACCCGGCGTGACACAGACGCATACAGTTCACGGATACTAAATGGTGTCCAAAATACGGGCCAGTTTGCCGACATTCCGTCATGTTGCAAACATTTTCCATCGGTGAAAGGTCGGGCGATCGGGCTGGCCATGGAAGGGTGCCGGCATTACGGAGACAGGCATGGGAGAGCCGTGCCGTGCCGTGTGTGGCCGAGAATTATCCATTTGAAAAATTTCTCGGTGACGCTGAGACAGGAGCGGCAACACAACAGGTTGAAGAATGTCATCGACGTGCAGTTTAGCTGTGAGGATGCTACGGAGGACGACCAAGGATGTCCGGCTGCTGTAGAAAATGGCTTCCCAAAGATTAACTCTCGGTGTGCTAGCAGTCTGGCGTTCCACGGTAAAGGCAGGATCCGTGTGCTGTCCGGTTCGTCTCCATACACGTATGTGCTAGTCATCGGCGCCAAGTGCAAACCGTGACTCATCACTGAAGACAACACGACGCCACTGGGCACTATCATACTTTGATCGGGCCCGAAACCACTGCAATCGGTGCCGGCGATGCTCATTGGTCAGTGGTAGGCGGCCGAGTGGCCTCCTCGAAGGTAGTTCCCGTGCTGCAAATCGTCCTGCAACGGTCCGGATGTCCACTTCCGTGCCTGTAGACGACGCAACATGGCCAAGGACGGTTGCGAGCGACGAATTCGGTTCTGTTCGTGCGGCTCTCACACTCGCTCGATCCTCGCGTTCTGTCGTTGCTATCGGCCGTCCATTGCCCACGTGCTTCTGGGTTGTGCCCTTCTCGACCCATTAGCGCTAACATCGTCCGATTGCAGCGTCACTTCGACCCAAATGTCTGGCGATACTACGACTTGACTAACTGGCCTCTCTCAGCCCATTTATACGTCCTCTCTCAAACTCGCTGAACTGCTCGTATTGTGCACTAATCCGACGTCGAGGTATTCTCAAAATCCGTGGAGGTAAATGCTACTGCAATCCGCTCTCACAATTGTCACTGCGTGCGAACTTTGCTCTTAATATGCTCTTCTTAATGCGTGGTTCCCATGTGCTGTGGCGAGTCACTCTTTCGGCATTGGTCGTTAGTTTTTTATTGCTTGCATATTCGGCCCTGAGGTACTTGCATGCGGAGTTTCACAAAAATCAAACGACTTTCACGGGATGCTTTTTTTGTTTTTGTTTTGGCAAAGAGTGTAATTAAACGTTTTGTTCGTGCCAAGCCCTTTTGGTATTTACACCTTTTGCCAAAAGTGATAAAAACAAACAAAGAAAAAGCAAAAACAAAAAACGAATCAACCAGTGGAAGTCGTTCGATCCTGATGAAACTTCGCGTGCTAGTACCGCAGGACCAAATATGTAAATGATTAAAAACTAACGACGAATGACGAAGAAATAATGGCCCTCCATAGTACATCAGAACCGCGCTTCGAGGAGGGTATATCAAAAGCAAAGCTCGCACGCAGGTGCAATTGTGACAGCAAATTGCAGTTGCATTAACTTTCATGGACTGTGAAGAAACCTCGACGTCGGATCAGTGCACAACACGAGCAGTTGAGCGAGTTTGGGAGAGAACCGAATTGGTCGCTCTCAATCATTCGTGGCCATGTTGCGTTATCTACAGGTAGGGAAGTGGCAATCCGGAACGTTGCCAGACGTGCTGCAGCACGGAGACAACATTCGAGGAGGCCACTTTGCCACCTACCACTGACCATCTAGCACTGGCTTTTGCAATGGTGTGGGGTCCGATCAAAATGGGATAGTGTCCAGTGGCTTCGTGTTGTCTTCAGTGACGAGTAGCTGGCCGACTGGTCTCCAGACCAGCGCATACGTGTCTGGAAACGAACCGACCCTCGCACGGATTCGGTCTTTACCGTGCGGAATGGCACACGGCTCGTACCCCGGGAGTGCCTGTCTTTGGACCCATTTTCTACGATAGCCGGGCATCCTTGGTAGTCCTCCGTACCACCCTCACGGCTCAACGGTAGTCGATGATATTCTACGACCTGTTGTGTTCTCATTCCTGTCGCAGCATAACCGAGCAATTTTTCAGATGGATAATGCCCGGCAACATACGGCATGGCTCTTCCAGGCATGTCTCCGTAATGTCGACAGCCTTCCATGGCCATCCCGATCGCCCGACCTCTCACCTATCCAGCATGTTTGGGACAGGATGGGACGTAACCTGCGCCTATCTGGAATGTCGGCTAAATGGCGCTTAGTTTGGACACCATCTGGCATGCTATATCTCAGGACAGTAGCCGTGAACTGTATGCGTCCATACCACGCTGGGTAACCGCTTGTATCCGACCCACAGGTGACGCTACAACGTACTGACTTGTTTTCCACTCGCGTTGCTGTTTTATCCGAATAAATGTCCCAACCGCTCTGGAATTGCAATCATTTCCTTTCGCGTACATGTACATTACACATGAGAAATTTCATCTTAATTGGATGATTCCTTCTGTTTATTTCCAGAATTTCTCTCGACCCCCTTTTTGTTGAGCGTATTTTGAGTCCATGTTGCCTGTTCGTTCTTAATCTGCCTCCTTTCCGGCATATTGGTTGAATTCAATCACATTCTTCCGAATTCTTGCTGTGTCGAAAGTATTCATGCTCAGAGAGGCAACCCTAGTTTCGGAAGTATCGTAACACTACAATTTGAAAAAATTCACTGATATGCATGTAATGGTTTTTGAGTTTGTTATATTTCATGACATTAAATGCCTAATATTCAGTGAAGTAACAAAATTATCAAAACTACAGTTGTTTTTATCACAAAGACTAGTCTTGTGACACTTATACAGTATATACAGTATATATTAAGGTAATACACCGTAGTTTGTCACAATTATTTATTTTTTCAAGCCGACCATGGTTTCGCTGGGTATTGACCTAGCTTCATGAGGACGAATGGCACGTAAATATTCGAATTGTATATGATATCATAAATGGTGTTTACAGTCAAGGGTTTTAGTTTGTTGTTTCCACGCGCTTGATAGAAATGGGGTGGATGCTATGTTATTAAAAAGTTGCGGACTTCTGATATATATGGAAAGCTTCCAAAATATCAAGTTTGGTGGTTGAAGCTGGTTTGTTTATTAGTTTTCCTTCTCCAAAGAGAAATTCATGGTCCTTTTCGTAACAGTGTTTAGCCATCGATTACTTCATTGGGTCACAGTTCCGAATGTAGGTCTTGTGCTCCTTCAATCGAAAACGCAAGGCTCTACGGGTCTGTCCTATATACGAAGCGCCACATTTACATGGAATTTGATAAATTCCCCACGAGTTTTTGTCTTCAACATAGTCCTTTAATTATAAAAAGTTCATTTTGCTTATGGGTATAAAAATCACTTTAAAATTAAAGGTTTTGAGAATTTTTACAATCTTGAAGGCAATGTCACGGGAAAATGGAATAATGGCAAAGTTCTCTCGCAATGGGCGCATCACAGGATTTAACGTGGATATAATATAGGCTTCGGTTTCCGGAATTTTGTTAGAGTGTTGTCTATAATGGAAGGGCTGTATCCTCGCTGTACTGCAACACGTTTAAGGAAATAAAGTTCTTTTTCCGAACTGTCTTTATCTGAACATACATGTATCGTGCGATATAAGCAACTGTAAAATGCGCTGACTTTTTGTTGCCAAGGGTGATTAGATTTGGAAGATAAAGACGGAACATATAAATATATGTTCAGGTAAATACAGTTTGGAAAAAGAACTTTATTTCCTTATAGATACAACCTTTCCATTATAGACAATAGATACATCCCTTTCATTATAGACAACGCTGTAACAAAATTCCAGAAACCAAAGCCTATATCCACTTTAACTCCTGTGATGCGCCCATTGGGAGATAATTTCGCCATTATTTCATTTTCCCCGTGACATTGTCTTCAAAATTTCAAAAATTCTCAAAGCCTTTAATTTTAAAGGGATTCTTAAACCCATAAACAAAATGAACTTTTTCAGTATCAAAGGACTATGTTGAAGACAAAAACTCGAGGGGAGATTTGTCAAATTCGATGTGAATGTGGCGCTTCGTATATAGGTAAATAGAAAGTGAATATAAAGAGAGAGACCCGTAGAGCCTTGCGTTTTCTATTGAAAGAGCGCAAGACCTACATTCGGAACTGTGACCTAAAGAAGTTATCAATGGCTAAACACTGTTACGAAAAAGACCATAAATTTCTCTTTGACAAAGCAAAACTAATTGACAAGCCAGATTAAACCACCAAACTTGATATTTTGGAAGCTTTCCATATATATCAGAAGTCTTCGCTACTTGTTAATGACATGGCATCCACACCATTTTTATCAAGCGCGTAGAAGCAATTAACCAAAACCCGTGACTGTAAACACCATTTATGATGTCATATAGAATTTGAATATTCACGTGCCATTCGTCCTGATTAAGCTAGGTCAATACCCAGCGAAACCATGGTCGGCTTGAAAAAATAGATAATTGGGAGAAACTACGTTGTATTACCTTAATATATACTACAGTTTTCGTTTTGCTTCGGGGTGTAATGACCATCACGAGAACATCATGGGGCTATAAGAATTTGTCCGTCCCAAATTTAGGGCAACTGATTCCAAGAGAGGAAAGCAGATGGGTGCCCTTAGAAAAACACACACTGCTGATGCCTCATGCAGGCGTTGGATACTCTCAGACGAATGATCGAAAGCTAGCTGCTCATACCATTAGAAATAGACGAATGATTTCGTATCGGAATTATGTGAGCCGCGGATGGCTTAGTGGTTAGCGAGTCAGGCTATCAATGCAAGGTCCTCAGGTTCGAACCTGGGCTGATCTTTCAGAGATGGTGTGATTTACTAACAATCGCTGAATATCCGCCGTGCATCGGACGAGCACGTTAAGTGACGACCCCCAGGCTGGACCCACTGGTTAAATGGGTATCCTTTCCAATGCCCCCCCCTGAAATTCTCTCACCCCTCTATGTGAAACATCGTACTTGTACGGTGTTGCCATCTTCTGTACTCTAATCTCACTACAAACTGTTCTGTCAAAGTCGCTAGACTTGCTCTCATTCCTTCCGTTTCTGTGTCCTGCCCGAAAGGCGATCTCGCTGTAGGTGGCTGGGACCTAAACTCTACTCACTGTGGACGGAAGTCCTACAAGAAAATGACAAATACAAAGTATCGGAATTATAACCCATGAATAAAAGGTGCTTCAAGAGAAAGACGTACCGCTTGCTTTGTTTGGTGGGCGATGGATGACTTTAGTATGTATGATATTGGTAAGGTCAATCATATGCAGTAAGGTGAATTGGGGGTGCCCGGTTTGGTGCATCGATCTTTGGTTTTGTGCCGATGCACTAACCGCAAGCAGAAGACTAAACTGTTTTATTTCGATTCACTTTATCCACTGTCAGTTCTCAATTATCTTTGGAAATTGATTTTAGCCTGAGAAAATAAAAATAAGAAACATCGTATCTTATTTAAATAGTTAAGCATAGCCGATGTGTTAACACTTCGAAAGAAAAGGAATGAAGAATCTTCGAAGAAAAGGAATAAAGAATCTTCGAAGAAAAGGAATGAAGAATCTTCGAAGTAAAGGAATAGGTTCTGAACACGAAGACCAAATGCAAAGCATAAAGTAATGATAATGAGAAGTGTTGAAACCAGTGCTTTATTAAATATACTTTCTGGCTTCTCAGAATTTGGGGCTTCTATTCATGAAGAAGATTTATACACTGATGATAAAAAAAGCGTGGTGAACTTTATCTCACTTCACAAATTTTAATTCACTTTGCTTCATATTTAGCAAGTCCTTAAGAATGCCAACAACAATTTTGGATTAATTTGTTTTCTATCATCACCGGAAATTCAAATGAATTTATCACCATTCTTTATTTCACTGAAGAATCGTTTGCCGATTGTAATTGCCAGTGTTGTGGTAACGACATTTACACCATTTTCATATATCTAAATTCAAAAACGAACACGTGGCAAAAGTAATCGAGCATTCTCCTTCTTTAAGAGCAAAAACTGCAATTTACGTTTTGCTGGAATTTATTCAGAGCAGGGGCACATTGTCTCAGTATTTTTATTTTCCTCAGCTATCGGAAATATATGCTTTTATTACCTATTGCTCAGTTTCCCGATGGGAAGTGCTAAATCGGTAAAATCTTCAACCGCGCGAGAGAACAAAAGCTACTAACGCTCTTCATAGGGGAGCGGGGCTCTACTAATTAATGGATCTGCTTGGAACGCTCGTCTGAGATAAAAGTACGACTCACGAAATGGCGCAAAAGTCTGTTGCATAATATATTATTATTAAATTTTATTGTTTTGGTCCAATTTCAGAATTTATGCTGTTCTCAGTTTTTGAGGTTCAAAAGCTTTTTCGGGACCTTACTACGCATTTCAAGGGAACGCAGTGTGATTTGGAATGTTCAAAAAGTATCTTTAGGAAAAATTTCAAAATTTCGCAACAATTTGTGTTGTTCAGATGCTTAGAATGGGGGTTAAAGACCAAAAGACGCACAAGTCAGCAGCAACGTATGACTTTGGGACTGACAAAAGATGCAAGTTTTTCCTCAAAATGAGACCAAGAATGACTGATATGATTCATCAGGAAATGTCAGCTCGCGGTTCAAGGATCCATCTAAATATTGGATTCTTAGCGAATACAAAAAAACCTTCCTCGACGGCGATGTTATAAAAATTCTGTATCCTTATTGCAACCAAACAGCTTTGTGCTCAGATTTGTTATTAAGAGACGTTGTTCAGTAGCACGGATGAGGTTTTGCCGATGTTTTTTCCAAGCTATTAATATCTTTTCTTTCTGAGAGAAGGACGCAATTCAAAACGCGTGGTTTGCGATCAGTTTCAATCCGCGAGCGCTCTTTCAGTAAGTTGAAATTCATCGAGTTACGTCTGCAAGCACTGATGAAAAATGATCGTCTCTGTAGTGTTGCTGTTCTAAGCATCGGAAAAGAAACTCGATAGATGAAATTGATTGTAAAGTTTCAAGTAAAGAATCGTTTATCTTAGTAACAAATCTACAATTTCAATGGCACAAAGACCTGAATTGTAAATATCTCCTGCTCTGTAATAATTTCAGGTAATGTATGTATATTGCCTTATAATAACTGTAATGTATAATGCCTTCAGTTCTATATATTAAGATAATACAACGTGGTTTGTCATAAATATTTATTTTTTCAAGTCGACCATGGTTTCGCGGGGTATTGACCTAGCTTCATCAGGACGAATGGCACGTAAATATTTAAATTCTATATGACATCATAAATGGTGTTTACAGTCACGGATTTTGGTTAGTTGCTTCCACGCGCTTGATAGAAGTGGTGTGGATGCTATATCATTAACAAGTTGCGAAGACTTCTGATATACACTGAAGAGCAATTGAATTAGAGACAGCTGGCGTTATGCAAATGTGGCGTTGTGGGAGGCCCTGTAAACGGTAACGACATGACGTATGCAGCAATCCCACAATATAAGGAGTGATGCGACGGGAATCAGTATGAGTCGGACGCAGTATGGGTAAGACGAAGGATCTAAGCGCATTTGATCGTGGGCAAACTCTCAGGGCCCGACGAATGGGTCACTCCATCTCGGAAGTCGTGCAGGCACTGGGATTTTCACGAGCCACTGTGTCACGGGTGCACCGTGAATACATCGAATCCGGTAAAACCAGCCCTGCAAGGGCCAACTGCCGTGGACAACAGCGTGCGGATGAGCGGGGTCATCGTCTGCTAGCTCGCATTGTAACAGCGGATAGACGGGCCACAGTGCAAGAAATCACTCGGCAATTTAACGCTGATGCACAAAAACGTGTAAGCAGCCACACCATCCAGAATCATCTCCTCGCTATGGGGTACAGAAGCCACCGTCCCATGAGGGTACAGCTGCTGACCGCACATCACAGAGTGCAAAAATTAGCATGGGCGCGGGAACATCGCCACTGGACCCTAGATATGTGGAAAAATGTTGCCTGGACTGATGAGTCGAGATTCACGTTGGTACGTGCGGATGGTAGGATACGAGTACGGCCATCCGCATGAAGGATCCACATGAAGCGATGGATTCTTCTTGCCAGCAGGGTACTCTTCAAGCTGGTGGGGGTGGCATTCTCGTCTGGGGACTGTTTACGTGGACTGAAATGGGACCCCTGGTACGTGTGACATCGTCCCTCAAAGGTCAACGTTGCCGGGATATCCTGGACGATCATTTGCTACCGTTTGGGCTTATTCAACATCCCACTGGGGGACCTCATCCTGCAACAAGACAACGCACCGTGCCATCGCTCCCGAATTGTATTCGAATGGTTGGATGAACACTCCACCGACGTGACCTCGCTTCCTTGGCCAGCTAGGTCACCTGACTTCAATCCCATCGAGCACATCTGGGATGCCATCGAGAGAGATGTTCGAGGCTGTGACCCTCTCCATCAAATATTCGTGAACTGTGGAGCTTGTTCAGGGGTCGTGGATCCAATGGCTTTCCCAACGCTTCCAGTGTCTTGTCGAGTTCATGCCGAGACGAATCGCCGCCGTCATCAGGGCGGAAAGTCTTACTACACGTTACTAAACAGGTATCTCTAATTCAATTGCTCTTCATTGTATATGGAAAGCTTCCAAAATATCAAGTTTGGTAGTTGAATCTGGCTTGTCACTTAGTTTTTCTTCGTCAAAGATAAATTTATGGTCTTTTTCATAACAGTGTTTAGCCATCGATAACTTCTTTAGGTCACAGTTCCGAATGTAGGTCTTGTGCTCTTTCAATCGAAAACGCAGGGCTCTACGGGTCTCTCTCTATCTATTTACTCTATATTTACCTATATACGAAGCGCCGCATTGACATGGAATTTGACAAATCTCCCCTCGAGTTTTTGTCTGCAACATAGTCCTTTGATACTGAAAAAGTTCATTTTGCTTATGGGTTTAAGAATCACTTAAAAATTAAAGGTTTTGAGAATTTTTGAAATTTTTAAGACAATGTCACGGGAAAATGGAATAATGGCAAAATTCTCTCGCAGTGGGGGCAACACAGGAGTTAACGTGGATATAGGCTTCGGTTTCCGGAATTTTGTTAGAGCCTTGTCTATAATCGAAGGGTTGTATCCTCGCTGTATTGCAACATGTTTAAGGAAATAAAGTTATTTTTCCAAACTGCCTTTATCTGAACATACAGTAAATGTATCGCGCGATATACGCAACTGTAAAAGGCGCTGAGTTTTTGTTGCCAAGGGTGATTGGACTTGGCATGTAGAGGTGAGAAAACAGCGAAAGGCTTCCGATAAATTGTGGTTGCGAGAGATCCATTCGAGCGAGTAACCAGGACGTCAAGGAATGGTAGGCATCCGTTATTTTCAGTTTCGTAGCTGAATTGAATGGGAGGATTAATGAAATTTACAAGTTTGACTAATTCCGGAATTTCAGAATTTCTTCCTTTCCATGGAACGAAAGTATCATCTACATATCGTATCCATAAGTCAGATTTCACGAGTTTGAAAAGTTTTTCTCTAAATCGACGCACGTAGATTTCACATACTATAGGTGACAGTGGGTTGCCCATGACTAGACCTTCCGTCTGTTCATAAAACGTTCCATGGAAAGTAAAACTGTTCTGTTTTACGCACATGCCACTAATCTTGTTATTTCTTCTACTTCAGGTTGTCAGTAAAGATGCTCTATAAGACTTGCTTTTAGGGATTCCAACACTCCTTTTGCTAGAACATTGGTGAACATAGACACCACATCAAAGGATAGCATAAGTTGATCTATACGCAGGGGTGTTTGTTATTAAAAGACGGGAGATCTAGCCATGGGCAGCCCACTGTCATCTATTTTATGTGAAATTTACATGAGTCGATTTGAAGAAAAACTTTTCACTAAAGAGGAACAACATAAATCTCTTTGATTTCACCCATAATTTTGAAAATTAAGGATGAGAACTTTTCAGCTCGCGAAGAGAGAGAGAGAGAATGAGAGATACGCGAAGGACACGATAAAATATGTACTATGTCTTTCTTCTTTCCTTTTTCTGGGGGAGACGGAGGTGAAATCGCTCATGGAAGCGGCTTTTCGGATCGGCCTAAGTAGTGCGCATTTCACTGCTGCGCCGATGAAAGCCTTTAATCGAAAATAAATACAGTCTCGCTAATTTTTAAGGAAGTCCAAGAGACCTAGTGCAAATTTCGTAATAAAGAAACTATAGATTACATGCAGTAGTACACCGTAGTATGCATATAACAGCAGCACATACGCAGTTTATTTAAACAGGAAAACACACATTAGGTGTAATAAACGATTTTTAGCACTTCCTTATATCCGCAACAGGGAATTTTGACTTCTTTATAAATAAATAATCTATCATGCTGCTTTCAAGAATGGCAGTTTCTTCCTGTAACCGTCACTTTCCTATAAACGATTTTGTTACAAAATGGCGCGATTGTAGAAAAATGATCCGAAAGATGGGTTGCTGGAAATATGATAGCGGACTATTATTAGCTGTTATCTTTAAAAAAGACGAGTGAGAGAAATTCTCTTGAAAAGAGTTTTTAAGGGGATTCTTAAAAAAGTAGGAAGAGATATAAATATTAGAAATTGTCTTGCGCATAACTTTATGCGATGTCTTTTAAACACAGTTTCAGGAAGGGGTGCGTTCGAGGCCTGGCGGGGTTTGGCGCCGACGGGTCACTCTTTTTGAAGGCCAGTCCACTTTTTGCTTAACTGAATCGGACTTTTTAAAATTTATTTATTCCCTTGTCGCCCATCGAAATCGACAGGTTTTTTTTTATCATAAATAATCTTAACCGAGATTTTTTTCTTTCTTCTTCTTCACTCTCTCTCTCTCTCTCCTTCTCTATTTACTTTATTTTATTTATTATTATTTTTTTTTCCATGGTGGATATGCACAAACCCTTTTATTTATCTAATCCACCTCCGAAATAGGCAGTGAAGTAGGTACCAGACAGGATATACGGTTTCTTGTGTCTCCCCCTTCTCCCGCATACCTGCTGGAGTCGATAAAACTCCTGAGCCGGTGTTCGAAGAGCCAGACCACTTCTTTTTTCAGGGCTGCGCCACTGGTTTTAGTTATAAGATGACAGACGAGACTATGTTGCCCGTATATCCTCGCGAAACGTAAAGAGTGACAGGAACTACATTTACAGACAGAAAAAAATTCCTTTTATTTATTTTTATTTTTTTTTATATTTCCGACGAGATGGACTATAAGAAAGTTAATTTAGAAATTAACAAACGGAAAGGATTTTGAAAAGCTGTGCTCTTCATAGCACCCATCGAATTATCTTTACGAAAAAGGCAGAGTGGTAATAAGTTTGCGAATGTTTAGAACTGTAGTTTGCTTAAAAGATATTAAAACATTAGTAGAACTTTAAATTTTAAACTGATTAATTAATTTTTAATTTCTTTTTCTTTTTGTCCTTCTCAATTTTACTCAAAGAGATTGAATGCAAAATGGCTAAAGCGTTAAACTTTGCGGTTTTATGAATTTGATTCCGTGTACAGTGATTATAATAAAATATTATAGTTATTTCTTCAGTATAACGATGAAAGCTTAAAGAACTGCGTCCCGATAGTCGAATATTTTTCAATGTTTGCAAACCTGAAACAGAGCAAAGCAGACAACTCTTACCGCGACAAAAATTGCAGTGGAAAATAATAAAGCTCTGTAAAGTGGCGACATCTTCTGACGAATTAAAGAACTTTGAAGATAAGACTGAATTTTGAAGAACTGAGAGAACTCGACGAAAATTTGAAGAACTGAGATAATTTTATCAAAACAACACTGAGCACATCAAACACAGATAGTTGTTCTTACACTGCCACGATGCCGTATTATTTAAAAACGTATAAGAGCACATGTTGAGTGCAACCAGGGGCGTAGTCAACAGAGGCCAAGGAGCCTTGCCTTCCCGCAAAGTTTATCATTTTTTTTTTTTTGTTGAAATCCTACTTACATTAGGAAAAAATGCCGTAATTTAATAAAAACGAGTAGCCTTTTTAGTAAAAAAACGCACACTGTATGTACACGATACACATAAAATCTGAGATAGTTAAAATTTACGAGCTAAAAAGTTTTAATGTTAAAACCAGATGTTAGGTTACAAAGAACTTTCGAACGCACTAGGGTTCATCATGAAATGAGATAAAAAGGTTACAAGGTGTAGTGGAGCATATTTTATAATAACATTGATTGAGTCGTAACTCTTACTCATTGAGTCGTAACCCTTACTCACTCAATGTTATTATAAAATATGCTCCACTACACCTTGTAACCTTTTTCTCTCATTTCATGATGAAGCCTAGTGCGTTCGAAAGTTCTTTTGTAACCTAACATCTGACGTCACGTCACAGTGGGGGCTCAGCGTCATTTTCTTGTAGGACTTCCGTCCACAGGGAGTAGAGTTTAGGTCCCAGCCACCTACAGCGAGATCGCCTTTTGGGCAGGACACAGAAACGGAAGGAATGAGAGCAAGTCTAGCGACTTTGACAGAACAGTTTGTAGTGAGATTAGAGTACAGTAGATGGCGCCACCGTACAAGTACGATATTGCACATAGAGGGGTGAGAGAATTTCAGGTGGGGTATAGGAAAGGATACCCATTTAACCAGTGGGTCCAGATTGGGGGCCGTCACTTAACGTGCTCGTCCGATGCACGGCGGATATTCAGCGATTGTTAGTAAATCACACCAACTCTGAAAGATCAGCCCAGGCTTGAACCTGGGGACCCAGCATCGATAGTCTGAAACACTGATTTTAACATCAAAACATTTAAACTGCCGCCCATGTGACGCAGTGGTCTAAGCGATGGCTTGCGACCATTCGTCCGAGTTGGGTCTGGGTTCGAATCCCGTGGGGCATGGATGTTGTGTTTGTCTTACGGTGCTTGCTCTCTCACTCCCCGGAACCAGTGGCCCTAAATCAGGGACGGGCGACTGCTTATAGCCCATAGAGTTGCTCACGGTGGTCGTTAAACCTTCAATTAAAAACAAAAAACAAAAAAACTTTTAAACTTGTAGATATTAACTATCTCAGGTTTTATATGTATCGTGTACAGACGGTGTGTGTGTGTGTGTTTTACTCTAAACTTTCATTTACACGAGTATCTTGCTTCTCATGCATAGTCTTACATTAGAAAATAATGGTGTAATTTTTTTTCTATTTTTCATTAACTTTTATTTTGTGGTGATGGATTTCAAAAACTACCATTTTCTCTATCGTCCCCCCCCAGAAACATTTTTCTATATACATCACGGAGAGTAACTGTTGGCAGGCATATTTCTGAAAGAGATGCTTTTTGTTGTTGTTTGGCGGTTTAACGCCTACATGAGCAAATCTCCAGGGAGGAGAGCTCCAGGGAGGAGAGTGCCAGTGATGTAAGACAAATATGCCATCTATACTACGCCAGGTATTGGAACCCGGACCTATTTAGGACGAATAATCAGAAGCCAATGCTTACATCACTGAGCAACTGGGGCAGCCTAAAAAGATGTACACGTGTACTAAAATTTTAGCAACTTAAAGACCGGAGACAGCGCTCGCGACCGTGAGGCTGCACATCCATGTAGAAAACCAATTTCCAAATTTATTTATTTATTTATTTTTTAGTTGGGTATTGAATTTTTGTGTAAGGAGTACGTGTTTATCTATATATATATATATTTTGTTCTTTTTCTGTTTTTGCCATTTGCACCACGTCGTCAGTAGGGATTTTCAGTGTTGAACAAGCCCCAATTTCGGATGATTTATTTTTCTCTCTTTCTTCCTCCTCTCCCAGCCGTCCCTCTGTAGAGCTAGCAATTCTTCAATGCCAGGCTTAGCTACAGGACAACGCGTTGACCGGCAGGTCGAATCCGCCGTACAGCGATACCCCCACTCCCCTTTCGGTGGCTGGCGGCGTTGCCGTAATCCAGGCAGGGGGCATTTTCGGATTGCGTAAGGAGCTGGGAAAGCAGATCGAAGTTTCGAAAATCTTTTGAGTATTGTAAGATGTTTTATGGGGGCCATGAAAGTGTTAGCCGTTCTCTGCATTTTCAAAGGGCTCGAGTAGTCCGTAGTCTGGCTGGCGTCACTGAAGAAACTTACATGGCTGTTAAATTTATTAGTACAGTGGTTACATCACCCGAAGACGTCGGAATTTCAGGAATTTTCCGATGTTCGTCGATTGGTTAGGAAGCGGGAAGTAGTCGGACACCCAGTTTTGCACCCCTATCGAATCCATTGACTTCAGGAAAACTTTACAACAGTAAAATTTCGACTTCGAGGTTTAATTCAGGCGAGGCCCGCGGTTCCCATCACGGGATTGGAGCTAGCATAATTTTGAGGTGTAGTCAAATGGATTGGAGCTAGCATAATTTTGAGGTGTAGTCAAATGGATTGGAGCTAGCATAACTTTGAGGTGCCGGAAAAGTTGCCGAAAATTTCGAGAGAGAATCACTTGTTACTTGACTTTTGTCACTTCACTCTTTGTCACCGCCATGCAAGCATTTCACTTTTGTCACTTGCACTTTAGACTTCGCATTTGGCACTTCAGCTGGTTAGTTATCATCCGCCATGTCGCCATGTAGGCACTTCACTTTAAATCTTGACTAGGTCACTTCAGTTTGGACTTCACTTTATCAGCCAGGCACTTAGAAATTAGCCCTCGGAGTCTTCCGATGGGTTCGTACCACCATTTATCTGGTCAGAAAGGGAGGCATGTGAGGTCTCCGAACCTACCGAAGTTTCCACGTGCCTTAGCTGGAAGCTGTAACAGAAGGATGCTGCACACCGGAACTGCCATCGAGCGGTACTGAAATTTTGGGAAAATACCTACGGATAACAAAGTGGGCCATAAGCCCCAGCGAGACCTCCTGACACTGAGGAGCATGAAGGACAGCGACGTCTAGGTGGATTGACTACTATTTCGGGACCAGGAGTGGTCAGCGGCGCGAGTCCAAGGGCTACTGTGGCAGACGAGGATGCCAGTGCCTTAGTGTTAAAGAACTGTATAGTTCTACGGACCCTTTACTTAAGTGATGTCAAGAAAGACGAACTTTCCATATGGTTCCGTATTTCGTGTGGTGCGGGAACAGCAGTGCGGTCTCCAGTCCAGGTGGATGTTAAGGTAAGAATTCCATCCTATTCTTTCTTTTTGGTGTCCCCTCAAAATATCAGCGTATTAGCGATTGATACATGCTGAAGTTTTCCGCTAAAATTAATAAGGTTTTAATAAGAGAGTAGTCAATGAGCTCATGATAGTTCCTGTCAGAAAAGTCGGTATTATTATTATTATTATTATTATCATTGTATGTTTTTAACGAAGTGTTAATATATATAGGATCAATAAGTGACTGCAAGTTTAATAATTTATGTACGCTGAAGAGCAATTAAATTAGAGACAGCTGGCGTTATGCAAATGTGGAGTTGTGGGCGGACCTGTAAACGGAAACGACATGACGTATGCAGCGATCCGACAATATAAGGAGTGATGCGACGGGAATCGGTAAGAGTCGGACGCAATATGAGTAAGACGAAGGATCTAAGCGCATTTGATCGTGGGCAAATTGTCGGGGCTCGACGAATGGGTCATTCCATCTCGGAAGTCGTACAGGCACTGCGATTTTCACGAGCCACTGTATAACGGGTGCACCGTGAGTACATCGAATCCGGAAAAACCATTCCTCCAAGGGCCAACTACCGTGAACCACAGCGTGTGGATGAGCGGGGTCATTCAGCTAGGTCGCATTGTAACAGCGGATAGACGGGCCACAGTGCAAGAAACAATTCGGCAATTTAACGCTGGTGCACAAAAACGTGTAAGCAGCCACATCATTCAGAATCGTCCCACGAGGGTACCGCTGCTAACCGCACATCACAGGGTACAAAGATTAGCATGGGCGCGGGAACATTGCCACTGGACCCTAGACATGTGGAAAAATGTTGCCTGGACTGATGAGTCGAGATTCACGTTGGTACGTGCGGATGGCAGGATACGAGTACGGCGCAAACCACATGAAGCGATGGATCCTTCTTGCCAGCAGGGTACTCTTCAAGCTGGTGGGGTGGCATTCTCGTCTGGGGACTGTTTACGTGGACTGAAATGGGACCCCTGGTACGTGTGACATCGTCCCTCAAAGGTCAACATTGCCGGGATATCCTGGACGATCATTTGCTCCCGTTTGTGTGTCTTCAACATCCCACTGGAGACATCATCTTGCAACAAGACAATGCACCGTGCCATCGATCTCGAGTTGTATCCGAATGGTTGGATGAACACTCCACCGACGTGACCTGGCTTCGTTGGCCAGCTAGGTCACCTGACCTTAATCTCATCGAGCACATCTGGGATGTTATCGAGAGAGATGTTCGAGGCTCTGACCCTCCTCCATCAAATCTTCGTGAAATGTGGAAGCTTGTTCAGGGGTCGTGGATCCGTATGGCTTCCCAACGCTTCCGGTGTCTTGTCGAGTCCATGCCGAGACGAATTGCCGCCGTCATCAGGGTGAAAGGTGGTGCTACACGTTACTAGACAGGTATCTCTAATTCAATCGCTCTTCAGTGTATGACAACTCATAATTATGGTAAATTAAGGCAAGCTCATAATTTTGCTTTTTTGAGGCCTTTTTTACTCTGCTGGCCACCCAAAATGCAACACCAAGAAGGAAGCATCCGATTGGCCTGAAATTCGCAGCATGCGTTGCCCGCGAGAGGACATGCATATGATTAGCATTGCAGGGCATATGCAAATCGTGTGCGCCCGGCACGCTGCAGAGAAGCACTATAAGAAGGGTGCACAGAAGGCGGGGTGTAAGTAGTGGAATTGTGTTGTGCTGCCAGACCCGTGCGTGTGAAGCTTCCTGATGCCTCGTCGCAGAATACGGCGTCATTCCAGCACGTTTCGGAGTTTGACAGAGGACCAATAGTGGCTTATCGCGGCAGCGGTTTATCGTACCGAGACATCGGCGCCCGTGCAGGAAGACATCCAGCCACAGTGAGGCGAGTATGGATTCGGTGGGTGCAGGAGGGACGGACGGACCAACGTGAGCGGTTGCCGCAGCCGCTGCACACCACCGATCGAGAGGACCGGCATGCTGTGCGGCGGGCATTGAAGGATCGCAGCTCCACATCACGAACGTTAGTGCAGGAATTAGGGTGTGTTGGGCAACAACCTGTGTCAGCACGTACCGTTCGACGTCGTCTGCAGGAGCAGGGACTTGTCGCACGGCGCCCATTGCTCCGATTACCACTGACGTTACACCACCGGCGAGTGCGGTGGCAGTGGGCCGTTTAACGCCGCACCTGGACTATGAAATGGTACGACATTGTCTTCTCCGAAGAATCCCGCTTCTGTGTGCGACACCACGATGGTCAAATCCGCGTGTGGCGGCACGAGAGACTGTATGACGCCTGCATTATGCATCGCCATACCGGTCCGTCGCCTGGCGTTATGATTTGGGGCGCAATTGGATAGACATCCGCACCCCTCTGGTACGCATCGCCGGTACACTTAACATCCACCGCCACTTCTCCGACGTTTTCGAGCCTGTAGTCCTCCTTTACCTGCCGGACCTGCCAGACCTTCCAGCGGCCACGTTTCAACAGGACAAGGCGCGCCCGCAAGTGGCAAGAGTCGTGCAACAATTCTTCACGGCCCACTAGGTGTCACTGTTGCCGTGGCCCACCTGTTCTCCCGATATCTCGCCTATCGAACACGTCTGGTCCTGATCGGCAACCGAGTGGCCGGGCAAGCACCACCCGCGGCTACGCCTGATGAACTATGGCAAAGTGTGGAAGCAGCCTGGACCGACATACCCCAAGCCCACATCCAAAGCCTCTTTCGTTCGGTGCCGCGGCGTGTAGCAGCCATTATTGCCAGCCATAGGGGCCACACAATCTATTGATGTCTGCGTGTTCCACAAGTCGCACGGGCCTGTAAGCTCAATCGTTTCATCTTTGTATCTGTTGTTATGTGTCCAGTAAATCTGGTTTTGCTATTTCGTGTCCTTCTTGGTGTTGCATTTTCGGTGTTGAGCAGTGTATATATATTTTTTTCTTATTGTTGGCCAAAACAAGACCAATAAATTGTTTTACATGTTAATTTATCTAATATATTCTCATGAGTGTTTCTATAGCTGCAAATTGTGTGCTCAACCCTGGATATACGGAAATAATATTTTTACGGCAGGGACTCAGCTATTCTTTATCATATGGTTACAATTTTAGACGGTCTAAAATTTGTGCGGCACACGGCAGACCCTTTGACTCCCATAGGTTAATCTGCTAGATGATACACAATGCTCGTCAGTAGATCCTGAAGCTGCGTCAGCCCTAATTCAGGGAATCGCAGAGTCACAATCGACTTGGCACCCCCTTGGTTACCAATTATAAGTCGGGTGCACCTCTGCTGGGACCCACACGATATTTTCTACTAACATTTTGAAATGTTTAAAATTATGTATTTTAAAGAACCTCTTCCGACAAAATGTGCTGCGTAACTGATGCAGAGTAAAAAAAAATTGATATTTCTGCTAAAAGTCAATGGAAATTTTATTCAAATTTTCACTTTGTACTCAGCTACAGTTTTTATATCTCGGTACACGGGTACAGGGCGGGATCCAGAGGCTTACTTTAGGAGGCGGTGGTTGTTCTGGTCTTTAAAAAAAAAGAAAAAGAAAAAAGAAAAAAGAAAAAAATGATTGATAGAGACACTTTGGGAAGGGTCACACCGGGCCAACATTCCTGGGTTGGGCCTGAACGATCTAAGTTTTCCCATGCCGTGACCAGTGCTGGGAAGTAGCGTGCTATTAAGGTCCTTTAATTACTAAACTGGTTTTATCTGTGATCAAACTGCGGATTGCTCGTACTCAAGCTTATCCTAAACTAAAGTGGAGAAAGTGAGTTCGCCGTCTTGACTTCTGTTCGCGACAGATGCTACCATGGTTACAAGTGAGGGTAGGGTGGGAGTGGGTTACCTTCAGCCGCCGATTTAAAAGTAATGGACTAACGGCGTTACAGTAGTGCCTTACTTTTATTGTATTTCGTTGCGTAGCGTAACTACAAAAGTAAATAAGTAGTTTTATTTGTAATTCGTTACAAAAATCAAGAAGTTGTAACTAAATTTCATGTTACATTTTTGCGCTACTTTTTGGCTATGAGGCACAAATTTTACCATTACAGCAGGACGAGGGGGCAGGCACGGACACACAAAGAAACAAAAAAACAAAAAACAAAAAAAACGCGCGCGCAAACATTCACACACACAGAATGAATAGCCCTACAGAATCGTGCAACGGGTGTACAAAGGTGTAGAAATGGCCACCGGAGAACTGGCCACAAAATTTTTAAGTGGCCGTATAAAACAATGCGTTTTTGACCGCTTCGTAGTCACGTCTCCAGAGGTTGGTTATCTGAGTCACATAAAGTTTCCGTAATTTCGTATTTTCTTCATTGCGATATTTAGCGTAATTCTTTCCAAAACGTGTTTATAACCTACAACTGAACAAAAGAATTTGAGGGTTTATAAATTACAGTTCAATAAATTATCTGCAGGCATGTTCTAATGCAGGAAACCTATCGGAGCTGGGGGTGGGCTGTTGGCGTGGATGCCGAAAATATAAAATATAAAGAATTTCTGGTCCGATCGGGAGATTCTTGGCGTTCACAAATTGCAGCTCAACAAATTCTCTGTGGGCATGTGCTGACGCAGGAAACATGTCGGGGAGGGGGACGAAAAAATATAACATACGTATAAAGATTTTCTAGCCCGAATTCGGAACATCTTCAGCATTTACATAATACAACTCTACAAAATTCCTTCGGGCATCTGCTACCGCAGGGAACTTGTCTGTGGAAGGGGGGATAGCACCCGACAGGTTTCTTGCGTTAGCACATGCCCGCAGAGAATTTGTTGAGTTATAATTTGTAAACGCTGAACAACTCCCGATCGGAACAGAAATTCTTCATATTTTATATTTTCGGCATTCCTCCCGCGCCCCACTATAGGTTTTCTGCGTTAGCACGTGCTCGCAGACAAATTGTTGAGCTGTAGTTTGTAAACTCAGAAAGAAAATATCTCAATTGGGTTACAAAGAATTTGTTGAGCTATAGCTTATAAACCTTGAAATTTTTTTGTTGAGTTGTAGATTGCCAACATTTTCTATTAGGAATTACATTAAATATCGCAATTAGAAAAATACAAAATTATGGAAGCTTTATGCGAGTCAGATAACCAACCTAGGGATTCGTGGCCACGAGCAGTCAAAAATACGGCCCTTTAAAATTTTTGTGGCCAGTTCTCAGGGAGGCCATTTCTCCGGTGGCTGGTTCTCCGGGGGCCAATTCTACACTTTGTCCCATAAATCATGGAAATGTCTAAATTTCTTATTAAAAATGAAATACTAAAAAAAATGTTTTGTGAACAATTGTTGCTCAAGTATATATATAGTTGGAAATATAGCCACACGATATTTGTTCCTTCAGAACAATTTTATGTCACTGAAATTGTAAAATGGCCAGTTCTCCGTACCCGTCATACCACTGACGACCCGCTAAGTCATCACACGGACTGTAGATCCTGCAGTGTGGTCATTCAAGCAAAAGTTGTATTACCATTGCGTTTTCAATTTCAGTTTTAAAAACTAATGCATATTCTTTGATTAATTCCCAATTTCTTTGATTAACGATTCACTAGCTAATGAGCAATCTACAATAATTATTTGAAATTAAAGAAACAAAACGGCCAGGAGACTACATGATACATTGCGTTCCTTGCGGACCAAAAGGGAAAATCCTTTTGCCTTCGAAATCATCCAACTCACTGCATGAGTACACCACATTATTTTTCTTTTATTTCATTTCCCCCTTGGCTTTGTACAGATGTAATCCATGCGCCCCCTTCCCTCTCCCCAAGATTTTACTTCCTTCGAAGTCTTTTAAAGAACGCCAGAAGAAAAAAATGCACTACCATCGAGGATTTTAATGCAATCATTTCTACACTTTTTAACTTTTCATGACATTCAATTAATTTTTTCCTTTAAATTGTGTAAATAAAATTTTTAGTTTTACTACGATGTTTCCGCTTTTAGGTTTCAGGTCCAAAGTTCTTTTATTTTTTTCTTTGGCATTAGTTTCGAATTCTTTTAGGTACTTTATCTTTTCAAACCTGTTTTTTTTCAAATACCACAGTTTCCGAAAACTTTTTTTGTCAATCTCGCCACGGTATCTGCCTAAAACAAACGAACTTTTCCTTGTTTAACGCAGCTTAAATTAAAGCTCCGTTGAACAACCAATTTCCTTTAGTTAAAAAAACAACAAAAGGAAACATCCGCTCCGTTTGGCGCCGTGGTCTAAGCGCTGGCTTCTGACTATTCGTCCTTGAAGGGTCAGGGTTTGAATCCCGGTGAGGCATGGATGTTGTGTTTTTCTTACGGAATTGGTTCTCTTCTTATCCTGAAGCCAGTGACTCTAAATCAGGGATGGGCGACTGCTTATAGCTCATCCAGTTGCTCAAGGTGATCCTTAAACCTTCAATCAAAAACAGAAAAACAAAATCAATGAAGAGAAATGAGGGATACAAAATTATTTTTTGCCCATTTAGTCCCGGACAAACTGGAATGAGAATTCAATGGTCCCAACTTACTTTGAAATAAAGTTCAAAATTAAGAAATGCTGATTATGCAAATTGTGACACGCAGAAGAAAAATAAAAAACTCTTTATATGCATTCCTGACACAGCCCACCCACATCTAAGTTCAGGAGCTGCTTTTTATTTCACTGCCCCACTTCCCCAGCACCAGAAAGTAGACAAAAAGGGCATTACCTTCGGCTTCCGGAGGTTATGCTCCCCAACCATGCGTTTTGCAGTATTGTCCCCATCTCCGCCCGAGAAGTTGGTCCATGATCCATGGATTATGCAAATTGTGACACGCAGAAGAAAAATAAAAAATTCTTTATATGCATTCCTGACACAGCCCACCCACATCTAAGTTCAGGAGCTGCTTTTTATTTCACTGCCCCACTTCCCCAGCACCAGAAAGTAGACAAAAAGGGCATTACCTTCGGCTTCCGGAGGTTATGCTCCCCAACCATGCGTTTTGCAGTATTGTCCCCATCTCCGCCCGAGAAGTTGGTCCATGATCCATGGATCTGAGGTCCTGCTTCGCGACATCCCAGGAAGCTTCCAGAGGGTTTTCATTTGGAGATCCTGGGGGAAGGGCACTGAATGATTCCAAATTCAGATGAGGGTTTCTCGAGCCATGCCTGGGTGGTTGCCGCCCGGTGGGAAATTCACCGGGCAGCAGCTGATGACGCCCGGTGAGGTAAATCGATATTTGAACCGAAATTCCGATGACTCCCGGTGAGGCGTCATCGAAAATTACACCTCGTCTGTTGCCGGGAACATCAAAACTGGACCTTTGCAGAGTGGTTCCGCTTCGTATGGTCAGATGAATCCCGTTTACAGCCGTTCCGAGCTGACGGAAGGGTCCGGGTGTGGGGTCGACAGCATAAGGCCATGGCTCCGTCATGCCAGATTGGCTCTGTTCAAGGCGGTGGTGGCTCTGTGATGGTTTTAGGAGCCTTATCGTGGGACACATTAGGTTCCTTAGTGTGTCTGGAAAGCCCCTTAACCGCTGATCGCTACAAGCATGTCCTGTCTGATCACCTACACACTTTCATGGCCTTTGCGCATTCTGTGGCTGATACTTTGTTTTCAGAAGAACAATGCGCCGCCCCACCGACCCGCAACAACCCAGGCATAGCTCGAGGAACACTCATCTGAGTTTGGAACCATCCAATGGCCCCCAAGTTCTGTGGATTCAAACCCTGTGTAAGCCTTTCTGGGATGCCGTGGTACGGAACACGGGGACTTGACCGGCGTCTCATGCAGTGTTGTGGACAACACTGCAACAGGCATGACTGGCATTACCTCCGGAAACTTTCCGGGATTTGGTGGAGTTGTATTTGGTGGTCTTTTAAACACAAAAATAGTTTTTTTAAATCCGTCTGCCAGATGCGAATATATCGCGTTAAAAAGGTTGTCGGCAACTTTCTTCACCACCACCCAAGACACTTTTCTTTTTTCACTCTCTCTTCTTTTTACCTTTTGCAAAAAGACGGGTTAATAATGCACAAGAATGGTGTTTGATCTGAAAATTTATCGATTGTATTCTTGAAGGAAGAAACAAAGGTTCAAAAATGTTCTTAAAGCAATGAGGGATTTGAACTAAGTCTTTAGCTGAGCTATTTTGCTAGTCGTGTTAGGCTATTTTGGAAGTTGTGGTTGAAGTGATCTTCCAATTAAGTCTGAATGGAATTATTCTCCTTGTGTGACGGAGAAGTTGTGTTATGTATATGCGGTCTTATTTAAAATTAAAAGACGAAAAAAAATTCTATGAGAAATACGAAATATTTTATTTTTCAGTCGATTTAAAAGGCAGTTCAACATGAACAGAACGCAAAGCGTTTTTTAATTTTCATTTTGAAATGAGACATCTTACGAATTTGATTTTCTTTCCAGTGAGAGTTTTTTAGACCATGAGACCACGAAGTTCGATAAAAAAAGAAAGAAAAATTCGATGAAATAGTAATCAAGATCAGACAAAAGCTGAATGCTTTCGAAAAACAAAGCGTCAACACAGTGTCTAAAAAGCGTTTTTTCGATGTTTTTCCGTTGCAGACCCCGAAATTTAATTTTAAATTACATCTCTTAGTGAGAAGTTCTACTGTTCTGAATGATTAAAAAATTGGGATTAAAATTGGGCAGCAAAAACTGGTCTGTGATTAGAATGCTCCCTCCTTTGGTAAGAAATCTTAGAAATTATTCAGAGAAGTGCCAATTCTTTATTCGCACTTTCCCTGACAAGTTTCCCTAACTTTTGTTACTTTAAATAAATAACGCATTTTCCAGAATATCTTGTTTTCTTCAAAATCACGTCGATAATAAAATACTGAAAACCAACGTTTCAACTGTCAATAACATTTTCAAATAGTGGAGTGCGGAACGGTTGACTGTTTGAACGTAGAGAAAATTGTTTTCAACGGCAGCATTTTGTGCGAATGCAAACATACCGCTGGCTGCTATATACACCAATGAGCCATTACATTACGACCACCCCCAGCCTAGAGAAATGAGTGCGCCTGGAAACCGAACGGTGGCGCAGGCCAAGTTCACATAGCAGTATATATATAACCCGAGGACCGGCTTTCGGTTAGTAGAGTATTCGGAGACAGAATAGGAAAAGCTGTCGATTTATAGGAGTTCGATAAAGGAGAAATTCTGACGGCACGGCGCCACGGAACTACGATCTTGGAAACGGCGAGGCTTGTGGGTTGTTCACGTGCCGCTGTAGTGAGTACGTATCAAAAGTGGTGTACAGATGGCCAAACGACGAACCGGCGTCCAGCCGTGTGTCGTCCGCAGCTCAATGATGCGCAGTGGATACTATCGCGTATTGTTCACAGCGACCGCAAGGACACTGTGCGACAAATCACCCGCAGCTACAACAGTGTTGATCAGGGCAATGTGTTACAGCACACAGTTCATCGCAGCCTTCTGCGCATGGGCCTGCTTAGCCGAAGACCCAGCCGGGTACCCATGCTCATTACACGTCATCGCCAACAACGCATAAAATGAGCCCAAGGTCATCGAGATTGGACCGTGGATGATTGGAAGAAAGTAGTCTGGCCTGACGAATCAAGATTCCTGGTGCATCAGGTAGACGGGCGAGCGCTGATACGCTGATCACTAACGGAGACTATGACACCTGGATGCACTTTTGGTAACAGGCCGGCGGTGTTATTATGTGGGCAATGTTTTTTTGGGACACTTTAGGCCCCATTATCCCAATAGCACAATGCCTGACAGCTGTCAAGTATCTGATGTCGTTGCGGACCAAGTTGACCCATTTATAGCAACTGCTAATGATGGCCATTACCAACAGATAATGCGCCATGCCACACTGCCAAAATTGTCAAGGAGTGTTTCGAGAAACATAATGGTGACTTTCTGTTAACGTTCTGGCCTCCAAATTCACCTAAAATGAACCCAATCGAACATTTGTGTTCGACTCGGAAGCGCGGGTTCGTGCTAAATCACCACCACCCCGAAATGTACGGGAACTGGAGGTTGACATTATGGTAGCTGATACCCCAGGATACCATTGCCACCTCATCGAATCGATGCCTCGCCAAGTGGATGCTGTTTTGCGGTCTAAAGCGGATCCTACAGCTTATTAGGCAAGTAGTCATAATGTTATGGCTCATCGGAGTACGTTTAACATCTAATGGAAAGCTTTCTTTCTACTGACACCTTTCACCACAGAGATCATTTTGTGCATTATTCCTACACTACTTCATATAATGTCGAGTTTTCATGCCAGGAGGGTAATTGATATTTAATTTTTATCGCATTCATCTGCTTCTAATAGTTCGATTTAAAAAAAATGCATCAATTATATTCTTCTAGGAAAAGCGTTTTGTACATATTTTCTGTTTCTTCCAAATGCATGCGCATGTTGTTAGTGGTTTTAAGTGCATATTTCTACTTTAATTAAAAATTCGCCTAAAATGTTATTCAGTCATGTATACCTGTTTCTAAATATCCTGTTGCGAAATCATTTTTTTCACGGAGTACAATTCATTGTGAAGAACACGGGGCAGTTTGTTTATTTTAAATAAATTGCAGTTCCGCTAAGGGTTGAAAATTTTGTATTTGAAATCATAGCTGTACTTCTAAAATATCAATTAAAAGAATTTCTTCTGAATGAGATACACATAATATACTTATATGTATCTCATTATATATAATAATAATGAGATACACATAATTATTTACAAACATTTCTTATTCTAACGATGCGAAATTTGTCTAAGTGGACGCGCAAGGTTTAAAGCAGTTTGCGATCTTATCAAGTCCGACCTAAAAACACTTAATTTTTCAGATAGATATCTTTGTGAATAACATTTTACGCGAATTTTTAACCACCGAAATTCAGTTTTCTCGTTCCTTCGCATGGGGATATTTCTGTTTGTTAGCGTTTCTCTGCTTCTAAAAGACTAAAAGTTATTTTTAAATCCGACTACATTTTCTAAGCGACGAACACATTTTTGGTTTTGTAAAACCTAAATTTTAAAATTGCTCGTGCCAATAAATTTTCGATGATTATAGTATGTTATAATGTCGCACTTTATTTCTTTTGATTCAAAAGACGTGTTCATTACAATTAGCAGAAAATGAATGATTTCAGCGATATTAACTCAACGGAGAGAAAATGAGTAAATTAAGAGTTTTGGCTTCTATTTTAAAATGACCCAAGATGAAGGAATGGTAACAAAAAATACACAAGGAAAACTATTAAATTACTTAGTAACGGATTTTGAGTGGGCAATCACTTTCCCAGAGCACATAACTAGTACTGGTCCACGAAAGTGCTGTAACTGAGTTTATGTGAACGAAAACCTTTCTGTGCACAAAATTACAGGTAATTAAAAAAAATTTAGATTCCCCAAAGTGCCCTCCAAAATCACAAACTCTAGCCTTCTTGATAAAACAAATCTTGATTAGGTTAAAGCAGTTTTATGTTGATAGCTAGAACAACTGTTCCACATCTGTCGCCTAATGCATTGAAATGAGAAGTACTACGAATAGTAACGCACGCAATTATGACAATAAGATGACTTTATATGCAGATCACGGCAAAGGATTCAGACGTGTCGTGTACCATACGTGGATAGCGGTAATACGGGAAAGACGTATGACATATGCGACTTTGAAATGGCATGATATTGGGTGCTCGGCAGGCAGGTGCAAGCATCTCAGAAATGGCAAACCTTCTCCGCTATGCAAGAACAACTGTATCGAAGATGCACAATGTGTGGTGCACAAACAACAAAACAGGTAATCAACGATATTTCTGGGGGTGGAAACGACTGGTCAATGTTCGAGGGCAACGGCGGCTGGGGAGGATGGAACGAAGTAACAGAAGAGCTCCATCGCTTCAAGTAACTACGCAGTACAACAGATGTATCAAGATGATATTTTCAACATTTACAGCTAGAAGAAGATTAGCGCGAATGGGTTGCTGAAAACCAACATATATTTGCTGCAATGGGCACTAATGCACCAAAAATGAATACTCGAGAACTTGAAAATATCACCTGGCCTGATGAATTACGTTTTCAGGTAATACAACGGGCCAGAATACGGCACCAACATTCCAAATCGATGGATCCCAGCTGTTTAGGGTTAGCTATAAAGCTATGTGGTGGAGGCATTCCACGGCGGGAATGGTGTTCTTTAACACCTCTGGAACAGCATTTAAATACCACGAGGTATATTAACATAACTGTGAACCACCCACACCTGTACATGTGCATGATGTTTCCTGGTGGAGGCAGATACTTTCAGCAAGATAATGTACCATATCACAAGTCTCGATCATCACACAGGTGTTCCATCAGCACGACAGTGACTTCAAAGTGGTAAAATGGCCACGACAGCCCACGGATTATTACCTAATTGAACACCTGTGAGATGAGATTGAGAGAACCATTCGGAGCAGAGATCCAATTTCTGCGAACATTTGGCAACTGACGAAAGCTATCACATCTGTTTGACTGAACATGCAAGTAGAACGATATCAGCACCTCGTTGTATCCGTGTCACATCAAAGCGAGGCTGTTCTGAAGTCCAAGGGCGGCCCAACACGTAATTAGGTAGGTGTTTCTAATAATTTGCTACTTCAGTGTATACCCTTACTTGTTTTCCTGTTTTATTGTTGAGTAATGAATACTCCGAGATAAAGCCGTGCGATTCCAAACGTATTTCATTTGATTTGATCTTTGCCAAAGTTTGACAGCCGTATGCTCCATGAATAACTGTAGGTACCTATGTCTCTTCGTTGCTTAACAGTTTCTTTGCACTGATGGCAATTACGTTTGCTATAGCGATTATTCTGAGCATTTTGATTGCTACGAAACTACGTATAAATGAAATCTATTGATGTTTCTTTTAAGATCAAACAGGATAAGAGCATATAGAATACAAGCAGTTTGAAAGTATGAAAATACACTAAGAAGGTCTTAAAACGTATTCTTTTTAGTGTCTTTTCGTGTTTTAGGTGTTAATTCTCTGTTAGATTAGTTTTAAGTTTAAAGGCATTGTTTAAATTTTAGATTTCTTTGTCTTCTTCTGCATTCCATCGCGTTCTCAGGAAATAAATTAGGAAACAGTGTGTGAATTGAAAATTTTATGAGAGCATATTTTACATTTCCAAGCGTAATCTAATTTCTCGTGAGCATTTGTGTTTGTCTATAACAGTATTCTGCGAAGAACTTGTGCAAGTAATGAGGACTTCCTTCAGCAAAGTATGTAATGTGTCTCACTCTATCACAGCATGAACTGATCTCTTGATTTAGGAGGTTCATGAGGTCAATGACTATTCTGACTTTTCACTCTCTCTTGAAAAATTGATGTCATCAACTTCTTGTAGGATTTTATCATTTTAAATTCATTGCAGCATGGACACTATTCTAATTATAACAAGTGCAGCTCGCTTTAAGATGTAAATCTTAAATAAAGCTGCTGTTTCCTTAAAGTGTCAATTCTATAACAATGTTCAACTGTCCCCCCCCCCCAAAAAAAAAAAAAAAAACCCAACAACATGCGAACCACTTAAATTTCAATAAATTAAAAACATTTTTCATTTTCTTAGAATAAATTACATGCAAAGTTGCAAAAAGAAGTACATATTTATTTATAGTACGCTTTTCTTATTTATAGTTATCTTCTGAGAATGAAAATAAAAATATTTGTAAATTATGGGTGAAATAACATTGTTATGCTATCTGCAATGAAAAATGTTTGTTCTTGTACCAAAACTTAAAAAGAAAAATATACCAAAGCGTTTCATCAAATTCAAAAACATACTAGTGTACAAATCATGAGTGCTTTTTATTTTACAAACTTTGTTTCCTTATTGACACATTGCTTTAATAACTAAGGGCTTCTTGCAAAAATACGTGGAGTAACATCTTGCGAATACATGGGATCATTAGCCAGTTGATATCTTTGAGGTACCCCAGGTAGTGAGAAAGTATTATACATCGGCAGCGACGAAAATTTCGAGAAATCCGTGGTGAAACCGTATTCTCCAGGGGCAGGAGCTAATGCGCTGTAGCTAGCTGGTGGCCTGAATGTGCTTGGGACACCAAAAGTTAATGATGAAGCATATATTCCAGGCCTGGAATTATCTCCTTGAGGAATGAAAGCGAAACCTCCTGGTGGACCAAACCCTGCTGGACCACCAAAACTGCTGGGAGGAGGACCGTAGAAATTTGGTACTCCAAACACTCCTGGGCTGCCAAATACGCCTGAATTGGGATATCCAAATGTTGGTGGGTATCTTCCGTTTCCACCAACAGGGAAAGGATAATATGCAGGAGTGTTGAAAGGTGGCCTCGGAGAGTTCGGGTTGCTGGAGATCGGAGGAACAAACGAAACTGACATATCTGGTGGAGGTCCATCAGCATCTTCTCTTACACTTTGAGCTTTAATAAAGCTGCACCCGGAATGGATAAGTGCGATGGACAACAAAAAATATGGCACCTACAAAATAAAAACATTATTTACGAACTACTATGATTTTGCAAATAACAAGAGATCAATAGCACTACATATTAGCATTAGCAGTACCAAGCGTTACACTTATATACACTCTATGCCTAAAAAACAACAAACAAACGAAGCACCAAGAGGGAATCATCCATCGAGATGCAAATTGGTATGTGCAATGTACATGTATTGGAAAGGAAATTACTGTAAGTCCAGAGCAGTTGTGCTATTTATTCGGGTAAAACAGCTACGCAAGTGAAACAAATCAGTACGTTTGTAGTGCCACCTATGGCTCGGATGCAAGCGACCACCCGCAGTGGAATAGACGCATACAGTTCACGGATACTGTCCAGAGGTATAGCACAACAGATGGTGTCCAAGTTGCGGGCCAGTTCGCCGACATTCCAGGATGGGAGTAAGTGGCGTCCTATTATATCCCAAACATGTTCGAACGGTGAAAGGTCGAGCGATCTGGCTGGTCATGGAAGGGTGTGGACATTAGGGAGACAAGCATGGGAGAGCCGCGCCGCGTGTGGACGACTATTATCGTGTTGAAGAATTGCTGGGTGATGCTGCTAGGGGAACGGCAGCACGACAGGTCGTAGAATGTCGTCGACGTACCGTTGAGCCGTGAGGGTAGTATGGAAGATGTGACGTATATTCTTAATTTACTTTCCTTTTTAGTTTCTGTCCCTATGTAAATCATGAGTTTGTTCTCAGTTATACTTCACACTTAACGTGATATCTTTTCTCTCAAACGAATACTGTTGGCAACATAATTGAGGTGGAATGTGGTGTGTGGAGCATTTAATGTGGAATGTGGAATGTGGTTGATACTGATTTGTTATGTGAAGTGCTATATCTGTGCTGGAGAAATAAAGCATCATTTCCGTAAGTTTGACTTCTGTTTTAAATGTTTCGTCTGGCGGTTAAGGTTTAATTTAGGAACTATTTCATCGTATGGTGATGTTTTTAAAATAACGTAGCAGTACGAAAAGACATTTACGTTATAAAGATTAAAAAGAGTGTCCCGCTATCGAAGGAAATGGCTCCCCATTTAGCCTCTCCTGGTGTGCGAGTCGTGTGCCGTTACACGTCTCCAGACACGTATTCGTTGGTCATCGGGGCCAAATACAAACTGTGACTCATCACTGAAGACAACACGACGCCACTGGGCACTAGCCCACGTTGATCGGGCCCGACACCACTGCAACCGGTGTCGACGATGCTCTATGATCGGGGTGGACTCTTCGAATGTGGCCCCCGTGCCGCTTGTCGTCTGTCAATCTTCCGTATTGCCACTTCCCTACTTGTAGACGTCGCAACATGGCTACAAATGTTTGAGAGCGACAAATTCGGTTCTGTTCGTGCGGTTCTTACAGTCGCTCGATCATCGCGTGCTGTCGTTGCCCTCGGCCGTCCAGTGCCCGCTTGCTGCTGGGTTGTTCCTTCCTCGACCCATTGGGGCCAACATCGTCCGATTGCCGTGTCGCTCCGACCGAAATGCCTGGCTATACTGTGACTTGACCGATGGGCCTTTCTCATCCCAATTATACGCCCACTCTCAAACTCGCTCAACTGCTCGTATTCTGTACTGATCCGACGTCGTGGCAGCCTCACAGTCTGTGGAGGTTAATACAACTGCAATCCGCTGTCAGAATTGCACCTGCGTACGAGCTTTTCTCTTGATATACCCTCCTCAATCCGCGGTTCCGATGTGCTGTGGAGAGCTACGTTTGTGTCATTTGTCGTTTTTTATCATTTGCATATTCGGCCCTGAGGTACTTGTATGCAGAATTTTATCAGGATCGAACAAATTTCTCGGGGTGCTTTTTTTTTCTTTTCTGCAAAGAGTGCATTTTAATGTTGGAAGAAAAGAATGATCAAAATAAAAAAAAATTGTCATGAAAACTTTTCAGTGGTTACTGAAAACATTTGTGCTGAGGAAATTTGACAAATAACATTTTTCAGTGTGTGCAGATAAAATTTGCTTAATAGTATGTTTTCAATGCTTACTGTTTGTTGATTAGAATTAAGTTTTACCGGGAGCAATGCACATAATATGCGAGGCAGAGCCATTAAACATTCAGATTGAATCACACTGCAGCTGTGAGCATTACTATAGCACTTGTATGAAAGGGTTCTTCCAGTTGACACATATACATGGTATCATGCCGTCAACATGATGGTTTCGAAAAATTCTTTCACTCTGTAGGTATGATTTCACTAACAAATGGAACTTAACAAGGATTTATATCAGGTGAGAGTGATCGTTGCTGGAGTTCTTCCAAGCTCGAAAGAGCCACAATGTTCGAAGCGAAAAGTTTTTAAAGAAGCGTACATTATGATATTAGTTCTCTTCACAGTACCAACTGTAAATGACTTATCTGGATTATTGGCGTCAGAATACGTGCGTTCTAGAGTTATTCTGTGTTAATGCTGCTTCAGTTCTGACCTTAGAAAGCTTTTTATTTAATCATCATCGTAGTGTTCCTTGAGGAACAGTAATCGCGGGTTTCTTCTGAGTTTCCTTACTTTTTGTGTTTTTGTTTTATCTAATCATCTTTCTTTTGGATTTTGAATGACGACATCTCAGTTGGCATTTGAGTGCTAAGCTGACTGTTAAATAATATCAGTAATTGAGCAGACCAGTACTTCCGCTATAAGTGTACCTCACCTGAAAATCAGACCGGAATGTGGAACTCTGCAACCTCGCTCTTTACAGAAGTGCTCTAGGAAGCATACTACATTGTGTGCCGACCAACTTGATACGCGCAAATAAGACACTTTATCATCCACTATCTCCTTTTTCCAACAAGGCAGATCTACAGGAAATGAGCTGCACTGATCTATCTTCTATGGAGAATAGAACTACAATCTAATGCCTCTCTTGTGTACGAACCTGCTATCTGCGAGGAAGTTGACTTATTGATAAAACAGAGCCTTTTCGTACATAATTCATCGGTCTCGTCGTACATAATTCAGGCAGATAACTCTGTGTTGTTACGTCCATAAAAAGACCATTTAATCCTAAAGCATCAAGGAAATTATGCTTTGGCTTAGAAAGGTTCTAGTTACTACGTTTCAAATGTATGATCGAAATTCCAAACTAGGAATTCGAGACTGAGTACTATCAGCCATTAACGATACTACTAATTAAGGTTCGGAAAAGATTGCGCTACAGATTCAGCTGAAAATGTCTGAACGATAAGTATTAGAGATTTTAAGCTGTTTTTGAGTTGATTTCAAAAGGGGGCAACAACCTTTTAATTTTGAACAAAAAAATGCACAATGGGAACTCAACGTTTAGAAAGTGACAAGTCAAGTAATATATACACTGAAGAGCAATTGAATTAGAGACAGCTGGCGTTACGCAAATTGGGCACTGTGGGCTGCCCTGTAAACGGAAATGACATGACGTATGCAGCAATCCGAAAATATAAGGAGTGATGCGACGGGAATCAATAAGAGTCGGACGCAGTATGGGTAAGACGAAGGATCTAAGCTCATTCGATTGTGGGCAAATTGTCGGTGCCCGACGAATGGGTCACTCCATCTCGGAAGTCGTGCAGGCACTGGGATTTTCACGAGCCACTGTGTCACGGGTGCACCGTGAGTACATCGAATCCGGTAAAACAATCCCTGCAAGAGCCAACTGCCGTGGACTACAGAGTGTGGATGAGCGGGATCATCGTCGGCGAGCTCGCATTGTAACAGCGGATAGACGGGCCACAGTGCAAGAAATCACTCGGATTTTTAACGCTGGTGCACAAAAACGTGTAAGCAGCCACACCATCCAGAACCAACTCCTCGCTATGGGGTAAAGAATCCATCGTCCCACGAAGGCACCGCTGCTAACCGCACACCACAGGGTGCAAAAATTAGGATGGGTGCGGGAATATCGCCACTGGACCCTAGACATGTGCAAAAATGTTGCCTGGACTGATGAGTCGAGATTCACGTTGGTACATGCGGATGGCAGGATACGAGTACGGCGCAAACCACAGGAAGCGATGGATCCTTCTTTCCAGCAGGGTACTCTTCAAGCTGCTGGGGGTGGCATTCTCGTCTAGGGATTGTTTACGTGGACTGAAATGTAACCCCTGGTACGTGTGACATCGTCCCTCAAAGGTCAACGTTACCGGGATATCCCGGACGACCAATTGCTCCCGTCCCACTGGGGACATCATCTTGCAACAAATAATGCACCGTGCCATCACTCCCGAATGGTTGGATGAACACTTCATTGATGTGACCTCGCTTTTTTGGCCAGCCAGGTCACCTGACCTCAATCCCATTGAGCACATTTGGGACGCCATCGAGTGAGATGTTCGAGGCTCTGACCCCCTTCATCAATTCTTCGTGAACTGTGGGAGCTTGTTCAGGGGTCGCGGATCCGTATGGCTTCCCAACGCTTCCGTTGTCTTGTCGATTCCATGCCGAGACGAATCGCCGCCGTCATCAGACGATAGGTGGTGCTACACGTTACTAGACAGGTATCTCTAATTCAATTGCTCTTCAGTATACATTCACGGACAATGAAATTTGCGCACCAAGAAGGAAGCATCGGATTTAACTGAAATTTTATGGACCTAATGATACATATGACTGATACACATGATGGCAAAAACAAAGCTGCAGGACAATTACAGAGGGATCTGTGGCACGCAGCCCGGTCATCGATACATGCTGCAATACGGTCCGGCATAGAGGCGAACAGACGCCTGATGTTGTCCTGCGGTAGACTGGCCTACACGTGTTGCACGGTGTACTCCAAATCCCGGATAGTGTGGCACGGCGGCAGCCGGCGTTTCAACTGGTCCCACACATGCTCGATAGGGGACATGTCCGGAGAGCGGGAAGGCCATGGAAGTGTCTGGACATGACGTAGGCAGTTCTGGGCAACCAGAGTCGTGTGTCGGCGGGCATTATCCTGCTGGTATAGCACACCTGGAATCCCGGCCAGGAATGGGAGCACATGGGGCCGTAGGATCTCATCAACATACCGCTGGCCCGTGAATGATCCACGTACCACTACTAGAGCTGATCGGCTATCGTAGGCTATGGTTCCCCAGACCAGTAGGGGAAGAGTGGCACTCGATAGCGAGGTTGGGGTTGCACCGTTGACCCAGGGACCTCCACACCAGGACATGATGATAATCTGTCCCCAAATCGAAGCGGCACTCATTGCTTTACACCACACGTTGCCAGTCTGTGGCGTTCCATGTCGCTTTGGCCTGGCACCACTGCACACAGAGCCGGCGATGTTCCGGTGTTAATGGCAGCATATGTAAGGAGCACTGGGATAGCAGATTCGCGGTTTGCGAGGCATCGGGAAATGGTTCGTGGGCACACAGGAGCCGCTACATCTTCCTGTATAGTGGACCGGTTCCCCGTGGGATCCGTTTGTGCTTGGAGCACGATCCATCGATCCTCTCTACCAGTGGTCCTCCTGGTCCGTCCGAAGCCTCTCCGCATGTGGCAGTGCCGTCATGTGTCCACTGCTTCCAACACAGTTGGACGGTATGGTTAGACGATCCACGTGGAGGGCTATACGGCGCGCTGACCACTTTGCGGTTTTCGGACCGATGATCAGGCCTCTATCATAGTCCGTAAGTTGCGTAAATTGACGTCTCTGGCGTCTATACGTCATTCCTGTCACTCTGTACTATTGCTTGCGTCGGCCGGTGCTTTTCTTTTCCATGCGGCATCGACTACAAGCCGGTTTATAAGGCTGCCGGTTTGTGCTTGCAGCGCCACCATAGGGTGTGCGGTCATGCGCAATCGCACCAAAAGTGGATCATTTGCATACCAGCATGCACTCTTGCTATTTGCTAAGTTTCGCGGTTGTAGCATGCTTCCTTCTAGCTGCGTAAATTTCATTGTCCGTGAGTGTACTTCATTCAGACTTCATTATGAGCAAACACTTTAACACTAGCAAACGAATATGGGAGATACACATCAATACTGGTTATGAAATGACTTAAAGTTTCCTGATTTTAAGTCAGAGGAAAAGCCGCGTTGAGCAGTTTATATTAATTGTCTGAAAGCGCAGTAGATTCATAAAGAGATTGATATAGAGCCTTTTCCTTGCATCAAACTACTCAACATATGATTATATTATCAAAACTTCCCTAACAAAATTATTTGCCAGTTCATTATTTACACCGAATAGTTCCAAGGTCGTCCAGGATCTACCCGCAGAGTAATCTGCCGTAATTAACGTGATAAGAAAGTTTTGAGTAGTGTAATTTAGTAAAATCTGAAGGTGAAATAGTTCCCCTACATATAATGAGCGTATGTCCAGAAAAAGAGGTCCATCTTTATAGAGAACGTTCCTTTGGTCATGTCACACTTCGGGAAAAGATTTAATGTAAGAAAGTCAAGAGCATGTTTGCTCCAACTTAGAGAAAAATTCAAGCTTCCTAAGTAAAGCTGTTGTTAGCTCTAATCACTGAAAACACGAAGAAATGTAATCATCTTTATAGCAGAGTTTTTCCTGTATCGAAGGAAAATTTGATCAGCAAATATGAATAAATTTAATTAAATTTGAAATTTGCGTTATGGAGAAATAAATATGATAAGCAGATATTTGCATGAGCTTACATTATGTTGATACGCTACGTTACCGAAAATCATTTGGACACCAGTTTCGAATTTGGCAGGTTGCCTTGTTACACAGATTTACACTTTTTATCTGGTAAAAACGTTTACGTGTGTAGTAAGCAGATACTCGTACTTTAAAATTCCAATATGAATGGTAGCCGCGAAACTGAAACAGGATGGTCATTGCTTTCCATATCAGTGGTTTGTCTGGTCATATACTAAAAGCAAACATTAACGTGTTCACGGAAGATTTTGGTGATGCGTTTATACTTAAAGGATTCAACTGGAGATGAAATTTAGGCAACATAGATTGTTGGCCATCGAAAAATAATGCCGCTGGCAAAAGACAGTAACCTATGCAAATCAGCAGTCGAAAGTAGTAATGTCCACATATGAATTGATTGGCTGAGTATTTGCATATTCATTGCACCAGGTAACGGCAGTAATAGATAAGAGTGGTTAAAACCTATAGTGAGATCTACTACGAATAGAATACATTCTACGGCTGAAATGCTACATTTAACTGTCCTGCTTTGAATGCATACAGAAAATTCTAAAAGAACGCATTTCTCAACGAAGAATTCCCAAAAGAAAGTGTCATGGTGTGAAGCTCATTTACGCTTTCCAACCGTAGGTTGAAGAAGCGTATATGCCCCAGCTTTGTCCGCCCGTCTTTCCGCACGATAACTGGTGTAAAAATGGTTCGATTTCGATGAAATTTTAGTATGTGGTAGGGGACCACTTGGGGACGAACCCTATTGAAAATGGGACAAATGGGGTCAAAAATCACGACGTAGGAGCGGGATGCATTCCATTGCACTTATGCGTCATAACTTGCGTAAATATGGTTCGATTTCAATGAAATTTTACTATGTGGTAGGGAACCATATGAAGACGAACCCTATTCAAAATGGGTGAATTGGGATCAAAGGTTAGGACATAAGAGCGGGATGCATTCCATTGCCTTATGCGTCATAACGTGCGTAAAAATGGTTCGATTTCGATGAAATTTCAGTATGTGGTAGGGGACCACCTGGGGACGAACCCTATTGAAAATGGACGAAATGGGGTCAAAGGTCAGGACATAGGATTGCGAACCATTCCATCGCCCTTATCCCATATTATTAAGGTGGACGTCAAGTAATTTTGCTTCCTATACTTCCAATGGAAACACTTTTGTACACATTTCCTTCACAATTAATGTGTTCCCAAGGATGAAAATTTGAACATCGATTAAAATAACTTCATATTATAACTTGGAATACTTAATATTTTCTAAAACATAACCATAATTTTATTAAAAATCAATAACTTTTCCTATGGTGGTGTTGAAACCAGAAAAAGCATGGCGTGACCTGTACTTTGATGACGTTAGTAGACAAACAAATGTTGGATTGCATAATTATGGTTATGTTTTAGAAAATATTAAGAATTCCAAGTTATAAAATGAAGATATTTTAATCGATGTTCAAATTTTCATCCTTGGGAACGCATTAATTGGGAAGAACATGTGTACAGACATTTTTCCATTCGAAGTAGAGGAAGCAAAATTACTTGACGTTCACCTTAAAGGAGCAATTCTTGTATGTATGTAAATTTTATTTTGAAAACGGCTCTAAGGATTTCGATGAAAGCCGTTAACCTACCGTTTTCTGGTACTAGAAATCGATTTAGCTTGATCTCGACTTTAAGTGGGTTAAATAGCCACCCCGAATTACCACGTTTTTAGTGTAGTGTCATGGCGTCGAGCCATTAAATGTTGGCGCGCGGTCACGCCATCTGTCTCATTACGTCACGCGTTGTGGTGGATCCTATTAAAGTTTTATGACGTCACACACTTGCGAGCAGATGGTCGCGATTCCCATCTGCCTCATTACGTAACGCGTTTTGTGCGTATGTTCGTCCGGACGATAACTCGCGTAAAAATCATTCGATTTAGATGAAAGTTTAGTATGTGGTAGTGGAACACCTGGGAAGGAACCCTATTGAAAGTGAACGACATGGGGTTAAAGGTCAGGACATAGGAGCAGGATCCATTTCACTGCTCTATGCGTCATAACTAACGTAAAAAAGGTTCGATTTCGATTAAATTTTAGTATATAATAGGGGACTACCTGGGGACAAACCCTATTGAAAATTGGCGAAATGGGGTTCAAAAGCGAGGACATAGGAGCGAAATCACTTCCATCGCCATTATGCATTATAACTTGCATTAAAATATTTCGATTTGGATGAAATGTTAGTATGTTGTAGGGACCTGCCTGGGGACGTATCCTGTTGAAAATGGGCGAAATGGGGTCAAAGGTTAGGACACAGAAGCGGGATCTATTCCATAGCCCTTATACATCATAACTTATGTAAAATTGCTTCGATTGCGACAAAACTTTATAATGTTATTTCGGAGGTAAACTGAACCAGTTCTGTTGAATATTATCGAAATGGGATCATAGGTCAGGGCACAGGAGTGAGATTTATTCCATAGCCATTTTTCTCATAACTTGAGTAATGATTTCTAGTATGTTGGAAAGCGTATCATAATCAATGCATTGCATGATTTTACTAACTTGTTTTGTGGTTGTTTTTAGTTCTGTTATGTCAGCATCTCAAGTTACAGCGTGTTATACTGAGGTTATGCACATGTGTACCATGCATGCGTGTGTGTCTGTCTGTGTGAAACAATAACCGAAAACCTACCTAAACAAAACATAATGATTCAAGAAATTTGTTACTATAACAGTATTTAATAATCTGATGAATTTCTAAATGCAATGTCTTTGTGAGGTTTTTAAAACAATTTATACATGCATATGTACATCATGGAAAATGCAGCTCCAAGCACTACAAAACTGAGTTCAACAAAGAATAAAATCAGCAATAGACTAAATTTTTAAGGTCTTTATTTATTCCCAGTACGGAATGGAGATCTTTAAAACTTATCGCACATCTCCACGATGAACCTGAATGTCAAATCATACCTCTCCGTTTTCACTACACGTTAAACTGAAGTGCCAAAAGTAATAGCATAGCAGTATGCAAATTTTTAACTGGCGCTGCAGTCATATAACAGCTTCGACGTACGCTACGACTTTTATTAGATGCGAAGTGTAATCTCGTGAGTCAGGTTGAACAACCGCCAGTAAGATTATGGCAAGCCGACGTGAATTACCGGAGTTTGAACGAGGTATGGTAGTGGGAGCCAGACGGATGGGACATTCAGTTTCCAAAACTGTGCGAACATTCAACATTCCTCGATCCAAAGTGTCACGTGCATACAGAGAATACCTTATGGTAAGCATTGCCACCCACCGTGGACAGCGCAGTGGCCAACCAGGGGTGATGAATGACCTTGACCAGCGGCTTCTGACCAGAATTGTCAATGCTAACAGAGAAGTGACGCTGGATCAAATAACATCCACATTTAAAGCTGGAGGTACCAGAGACATATCCATCAGGTTAGTGCAGCGTAATTTAGCTTCCATGGGGTATGGGAGCAGAAAACCCACCAGATGCTTTCGTTAACACCAGGACATCTGCCACAGTGCCTCACTTAGGCTCGTGAACACGGTAATTGGACACTGGAAGACTGGCAACATGTGGCGTGGTCCGATGAGTCACGCTACCAGTTGTTACGAGCTGATGGTAGGGTTCGGGTGCGGCGCAGACCCCATGATGCCATGGACCCAAGCTGTCAGCAAGGCACTGTGCAAGCTGGTGGTGGTTCCATACAAGTGTGGGGTGTCTTTATGTGCCACGGTTTGGGTCCTCTGGTCCTCATAAATGCGACAGTAACCGGTAATCGCTTTGTTGATCTGCTGGGTGACCATTTGCAGCACTTCGTGGACTTCATGTACCACAACAACTATGGGATTTTTCAGGCGGACAATATACAATGTCATCGGGCCCAAGTTGTCCAAAAAAGTCCGAGGAGCATTCTGGACAGTTCCGACGGATGGTGTGGCCACCACATTCGCCCGACATGAACCAGATAGAGCACTTATGGGACGTAGTGGAAAGGTTTATTCGCACCCGAGATCCTACACCTACAAGTTCTAGGGAACTGTGGGTGACTGTTCAGACGGCATGGCTCAACATCTCTCCAGAAGTCTTCCAGGCGCTTCTAAAATCGATGCCATGTCGAGTTGTTGCACTTCGCCGGGCTAGAGGAGGTCCTACACGATACTAGGTACGTATCCCATGACTTTTGGCACTTCAATGTATGTAGCTTTTAGGAAATTGTTAGAAAGAATACAACATTACCGTCGTATTCCACTAACAAAAACTCAGAAAATATGCCTGGGATGAGTTTAAACTGGCCTAGGAGTCACTTTTGTAACCAAAAATGTTAATATTACCGGTTTCTAAGAAGATCGAAATACCCGTTGTTTTATTATCACAGGGGTAGAGAGACTGTCACGTGACACAGAAACAAAAGATTTTATCGTTGAAAACTTTTCGGCAGTGAGAAAGTTGTATATCACGCGAAGAGACTGATGTATATTTCATATGAAATATGCCAATCATGCTTAACATCAAAATCCATAGCACAATTTATTAAATTAATGGAACAATAAGTTAAAATAGTGATTTTAATAGTGATAAGTTAAATAGTGATGAAAATATAGCTATATTTATACTGCAAAGCGGCACTTAGGCTGTCAAAACGAAAGTGCTAAGGGTGTAAAGTTTTTGCTGGTAAAGTATTGGGTTCGCGAACACCTATATTACATTGTGTTTGTACTAATTTAAGAACATGGTGTTACATTATTTATTCAGCATCAAGATAGTACTGTTAAGAGAAATATTTGTCCATCTTCTCCAGTGTTTTGTGCATCTGATTTACGTTAACTCCCACGGAAAAGCATAAAGAGCTCTTCTTGAATTAAATGTTTAAGAAACGGGTGTGTAATAAAAGTGATACTTCTTCGCCGATTGAGAAATAATTCGTACGTTAAGTAACATTTAAAAATAGCTATTTCAAATAAACATTATTTCGAGGGAAATCCTTACATAACTGCTAAAAAGTAAATCAGAAGATGGAGAAATTTTCTGACGTAATGAATAATTATATGGTACAGGTACAGGATAAAACTTTATGGAGACGTTTTCCTTTAATATGTTAACCAAAGGTATTGTTCGCTTTATAAAAATATTATTTGATGAGTCATGGGGATTTATAGTTCTGAGAACTTGTGTTCAGCGTGGATGAATTCAAAAATTCATTATGGATATCAATATTATATCAATATTGGGTCTCCCATAAAAATCCAGAACAAAGTTGTGGATTTGATTTCCTCAAATTATGCAGAGTTAAATGTATGGTTCTTCAGTAATATAGCTTAAATTTTTTGTCACAAAGAAAATTAAATAAAACAAATGCTATAAACTTTCTATGTAGCAACCTAATTTTTTTTTTTTTTTTTTTTGCAAGATATGCCTAAGAAGACCTGCCCTTAAGTAGGTTGACCACATGTGTTGCTTTTCCAAACGTAATACTTCACTTTCTTTTCTGTTTTGTCCTGGTTTTTCAAATCACAAAGACCTAAAATATTTTATCAATTTAACTTCTTCCGAAACTTTGGAAAAAGTTATCTTTCCAGTTAATTTGGTGCTTTTTGTGAGATTCAGTTCAGGATCCTGTTGATACAGACGGAAAACCACATGCTATTCTAAAATTCCTAAAAGCTCTGGCAGGGCAAATCTTCATGCTCGGTAAAGAGAATTTCAACTTTCAACTTCCTATTAGCACGAACAGTGTCTAAAAAGGTTTCTGGAATTTGAAAATAATTTCACCTGGTGTGATTAGTATGGGAACAACTGAGAAGTTAGATTTAGGACAGAAGCTTTGAAATTCTACTTAATTATGAAATTCAACTTCAGCCTTTTCTGCTAGGAATTTATGACCCTAATTTCGAAAAAGACAAGGTAAAATTTGATTTACAGCTGGAATGCACACGTGATGCTTAATATTTATCGCAAAATCTTTTTCGTATTTTTAAGTGAATATTACATTTAATGAATGAGATATAATTTTGATTGGAGCCGCTTCCAAATTTATTGGAATAACAAAACAAAAAACAAAGCAAAACAGAAAAGCAAAAATTCTCAAAGCAATATTTGTAAACAAAACTTTAATTGAGAAATTATGTGCTTAAAAGTATTCTTCAAATTTAAATAAGTAATGTCCTCTGTTTACCTGTTTGTGATTTTTGTTCTCACAAATTTTGTTAAATATCCTGATTTTTCTGTTATGTTCTCACCTTTCCAAAAACATTAAATATCTCATCAATGAAGCTAATAAAGAATTTATTCATAAGCACTAAATCACATTATTCCTGCATTTTATAGTTCTAATATTTATCACAAAGAAAAGAGTAGAAAACAGTTTCAAAAATTTTAAGTAACCCAATTCATCAATGCAGGAAATAATGCGCCGGTCTTTATAATTCAGGTAAAATTTACTTAAAGAAAAAAAAAGGAAATGATAAAAGTCCTAGAGTGGCCATTGTCATTGGCACATGATTATTTAATTAAACACCATACAGTTTGTGTTATGGAAGTGCAGTAAGTGAAAGACAGATTCTATTCTATGTTGGGCTCCATACATATATTTTTAAACACAATTTGCACATTTCCCTTGGGTCGTTCCTAACACACACACACACACACACTATAATGCGTTGTGTATTTTTTTACTTCATCTATACATACTGCCATTTTGACTTGGTGTGTTGTGCTGCCGTTTGAGGAAAATAGAACTCTAACTGTGCATCATGGGAAATTCGGATCTAAAACAAAATTCTATATAATTGTTATGCCTAGCCTTTCACAAAGAAAAACAATATTGGAAGAATAATTTTTGGATGACGTGATTCATAGTAATTCGTTTGCTTAATTAATTCAAATAAATTATCATGCATTCAAAACTTTTGAGGACACATGTGAATTACATAGGTGGGTACGTGAATATGCAGTTAGTGCTTCAGAACAAGTGATAATAAACTACTTTTTTTGAACATTCTACAGCTGAAAGTGCAATATCTGGGCTTGTTAAAAAATAATCATTGAAAGCAGGATTTATTATTATACACCACACCCATTCGAAAATCTGCCCTATCCCGCCACAATATTCGGATTAGCTGAATCTCATAAGGACTACAAGTAGGTCATATATCTACGTTCTTTACATCATACCTGCGACTGTGATGATGGGTAAAGAAAGTGATCTAAGGTAGTTCGATCGTGTGGAAATCGTCCGTACGAGAAAAGTCGAGTGCTCCGTCTCTGCGACCATAGAACGTTTGAATTTCTGTGTGCGACCGTCGCACGTGGGAACCAGGACTACACCAAAACCAATCCCCCTACCCTAAGAAGGTGTGACTGGTAACGGGAAGTTGATGTTCGAGATGAGCCTCGACTCTAGAGAATCGTGACATCGGAACAGAATAAGAGTGGAATGGTTGAAGTCAGAATTGAACGACGGGGAACCTACGAAGATTTGTAAAAAGACCGTTCGACGTATGATGGCACGACTAGACTATGTCAGCCAACGTCCGCATCGAGTACTCCTCGTAACAGCCCGTTCTCGAGCTCTGAGGCCGCAGGGGGCTCAGAAATACCGCCGCTGGGCAATGGAAGAGAAGAAACGGATAGCTTGTGCCATCGAACAGAAGTTTCAACAACAGCACGCGATGGATGTAACTTATGTGGCGAAGATCACACGAGAGATTGACCCCAGCTATGAAATCGGGGTGACAGGCCTGTGAGGAGGTATAATGCTCTGAGGCGTAGTTATGTAGACCATCTTGAGGAGACTTGTACATACTGAGACCACAATCACTGCACAAAGCTGACGTACTAGCCGAGTAATTGCAACCGTCCATAGCTGTCACTTTTCCACTGCAGGATACCTTATTTCCACAAGACAATTCTCGGTCTCATTGCATTCATTTGACGAAGGACTAAGTGGAAGATAATTTCACCGAGTTCATAGCTCTTGAATGACCTTCTTACTCACTGGATTAGAACCCAATTGAGCATCTGTATGATGAAATAAAGCGATGCATTCGAGTCCGAAACCCAGTATCGGCAAGTATCGGTGCTTTACGAACGAGTCCCCTGGAATCATGGGCCACAATACCACCCGAACGTTTCCAACACCAGGGGGAGTACACGCCACGACGTTTTGCTGTCGTTGTAAGTACAAAATGTTTGTAAAGACTTTATTAGCTGGATGTGTATAATTAATTGTCTTTTCAGTGTATGAAGAAAAGTATATGACCGCTAAATTGTAAATCAATTTGAAAGGTGTCGTTAACAATAATGCGAAATTATTTTGAAGAATACTGAAGACTATAGCCAAATTACAGGTGTTCCACAGGAAGGAAATTAGGGAAATTAGTGTGCTTGTGCGTTTAAATTAAAAACAACATGAGAGAGAGAGAGAGAGAGAGAGAGAGAGAGAGAGAGAGAGAGAGAGGGAGAGAAATTCTTGTTAGGCTTAACCCTTAGCCCCCTCTACAGCTTTGGTGCATTTCGTTTCGAATACAAAAGCGCAGGCTTGAACTACTAGGGTTACAGGGTTAAATAAAATCGCAAAGTCATACGTTTTCTATGAGAAAGGATTTGATTTCACAAATGCGCTTGACACCACTTCAAAGAAATATTTCTGTGTAGTAAACTCTCTATTATTCGGAAGCAATGGGAAAAAATACCGAATAATAGAATTTTAATATAGTTTTCGTTTAACCCACTATCCGCATTAAAGGTTCACTTTAAAGAAAATCGTACCAAGGGCTTTGTATAATCATCCCAATAGACCATTCAGAAACATCTTTTCTTTTTGGAGAGGGGGTGGTAATAACAAACGTGAGCAGCTCTACATTCTGTAATGATTAGTTCGTCCCTAATTTGGGGTGCTTGGTTTCAGGAAAGGGGTAAAGCCAAGAACACCACCCATGCCTCATCCAGTGCTCCCGGAGCCATGTGGGACGGATGGTCAGAGTCCGGAAGGATAGAATCTTTGGCAAGCTTAGTTAACGTATTTTATTTTCTCACGATAACCAGCTCTGTTTGGTTACCAACGATGTAATCGTTCAACGTTTTTACCGTGACATCACCTTTTTTTATATCATATATTAATATAAGTCAAAATTCCTTTATGTGGTTGGAATAGCCCTTTTGAGTAAAAAGACGATCATCAAAGGTTTTTCGGTTTCTAAGTAGTACAAGAACGACAACAACCAAGTGCAGTAAAACACAATGATTGCCTTTTAGCTTCCTGAAAATGCAGAGAAGCGTTGAGCAGAAGTTTTCTGCATACTATTGAACTGCCTTTTAGTACTGCATCATATTTGTATTTTAGCTGCCTCATCCTCGTGCTCCATACTTTTCCCAGCATTCCGATTGATACAACCCCGTAAAATCGAAGACATTGCATGAGTTTTGAACTGAAATGATGAACTGAGAGCAACTCAATATTTTATACCACCCATTTGTTTCTCATAACTCATACAAAGGAAGGCATCTATCCGAAGAAAATTACTTCCAAAGAGTTGGAAATGATGCCATGAACATGATATTGTTATTGCTTCTAACCTTAAAATGGGCTGAAACTAAAATCAAAGTTTTCACTGTAACATTATAAAGAACCAGAAAAAGCATCTTTTCCAACACGAAATCGAATATTTCAATTGCTGAAACAACATTTATCTTTAACGTTATCCTCTAAGTAAGGAAAATTCAAAATTTACCTAAACAGATATGTCAACAAGGCTTATAGCACAAAAATAAATAAATAAAAATTGAATTAACAGAAGAGATGCAGGCAGAAAGAGGCAAAATGTAACAAAGTTCTAGTTACGCAAAGAATTGAACACAGCTATTTTTTTTAAAGGAAAGGAAATATTTTCCAAACACATTTCTTCATATTTATGTTCAGAGGTGTTAATATCAGGACTGTTTACTAACTTCTGCCAAAAATTTATTTGCCTTCAGAATCTACTTTTAAATGGAAATCAGTTCTATTTCCTAAACATCGTGCCCGATACTAGGACTGTTTCTACTAGTTAACGGTATGTTCAATTTATTTCTTTTAATTCTCTTGATAACTCATAAACCGTTTTTTGAAAAGTGTCTTGAGAACATATTAATATCTACAAAACTGTAAGAAAGGTTTTAGCTGTTGCTGTATGATTGTACCGCAAAATTTTATGTTTTATTTTTTATGAAATGCATGATTGATTTAAAAATATAATTTGTGCATACATTTTTACTAAACTAGTTTGCACAAAACAAGAAAGTTAAATAAAAGTAGATCGAAGAATACTTCTTGGGTACTCAGTTGTAACGATTGACATATCCAAATTGCAAACGGTTCGCAAACCCGATATTATTACCCTATATACTTACAGATACTAATTTTGAGACAGGTGTTAACTTTATTGGGTTGACGGGCAATGAAGTATTGAAATTCCGTCCAATGAAAAATTCCACATCAAAAGATTTCAGCTCCGTTTGCAACGCAAAATTTATTTAGTTAACCATACCTTCAACTACGAGGTGCATTATAAGTAAAGATGAAAGGTACAGTATACAAACAAATGTCACCTTCCATATGATAGGTCAGCCTGTTTAATAGACGAGCACAAAATAATCATGCTAACTGATACCGTAAGATAGGACCGAAACACAGGTCTTGAAAAATCGAAAAGGGGAAAAAATTGCTACTTATGCTTTCAAGGACGACTCTTAAAACTTTAGATGCTATTTGTACTGTACAGGTTATGGGCCTCCACGTGTCATGTTTCTTGTTGTTTCGAGGCTTAACTATCTTTAGAAGCAACTAAGGCCACGGAGAGTCGCCTATCCCTAATTTAAGGCTACTGGTTCCAGAAAAAGGACAGAACCAGTGCCTTAGGACAAACAATCACCTATAAGCAAATGGGGTTCGAACGCAGACCCAACTCGGATAATTACTTCATCCTTTTTTTCGGTTCTGCTCCCCACAGATCTTATGTTTGGTGGTCTTTGTGGCCTCACCTAGTCGGTGAAACTCCGCAAATCACTGATTCACTCACGCAAATACACAGATGGACTAGAAGTGAAATATTCTTTCCCCAACACCCTACAGTCTGAAATTTTCACAGTTTGTGTTAAATTCGGAAAAATGAAAAAAAGGAATTGGATGTGGAAACATATCGTGTTCGTACTTCATCAAAAAATATTGTTTTTACGGTGCATTAAAGAGAAAGTTTATTGAAATGCAAATTTTATAATTAGATTCTTATCGAAAAAGGGCGTGAGACATGGGGTCCTGTCATAGTCATTGCGTATAATATTTTCCAGTCTATGAACTGATATGGCAAAACAGTAAAATTAAGGTAAATTACATTAACCTCTACCGTTTTTTAATGAATATTCACGCGTCTCTAATTTAGGGCTACTGGTCCTAGGGAGGGGATAGAGCCGATGCCGTAAGACAAACACAACATTCATGCCTCACTGGGATACGAACCCAGACTCATCACTGGCGAATGATGAGAAAACAGTGCCACCGAGGCGGAATTTTAAAAATCAAACCCCATATCTGCAAATTTACGATGTAAGAATATGCAAAAAAAAAAAAAAAAAGGAAGAAAAGTAGTTGCAGATCAGCATTCGAATTCGAGTTCAGGTTATTTAAAAGAACAGTTGATTTGAGTATCGATGATAGGAATTGAACTGCAGCATTGGAAAAACATCTTTTCTGGGAAAAGTTCTCTTTTATGCAGTACTGAGGAATAGTCAGGTGAATTTTTTTGGAGTTTGTATAGAAAAAATAATGCAGATTTTGAAATTAAATTATCATTATGTTAAAAAAAAATCATTTGGAAATTCTTACTGTAATTTGTGAATCAGAAATACGTATGTATCTTTCATGAAAATTGTGTCCATACTCTGCATATTACTAGAAAACCATATACAGAAATCTATTATTTATATAAATAGGAAAGACAGACGAAAGAAAATCATGGACTGCAAAAATCCATGGAATTCCAAACATCTTACGCTGCGTAAAAAGTTTTATTGTTTTTTAATGATCACCGCGAGCAGTTCGAGTTGCTATAACCGGTCTCCTGCCCAGGGTAATGAAAAGAAGAATTGAGGCCACTAGTTCCAGTTAGGGAGGGAGCCAGAACCATAAAGCAAACACACCATCCATGCGTCACCCAGGGCTCGAGCCCGGACCCATATCGGAAGAATAATTAGAAGTCATCGTTTCTACCCACCCGGCCACCGGGACAGCGCAAACAGTTTGAAATAGTAACATATACGACATTTTTCCAGAGGTAACGTCCTCTCACTGAAAGACAGAAATGCTTGAGTAGTCATCAAAAGCCCAAATAATATTCAGATAACCACCAACTAAAAGATAGATGATGAAACTAGGAAGAAATTTTAAAAGGTATGACGAAGTAAATTTTTCCATCATCTTTATGCCAGGGGCAGGATTCGAACCTGCAACTCTCGGCTCCGGAGCTCCGAGTGTTATCTACTATACTACACTGGCATGTGCTCTCACTGCTATCTGCCTTTATCTCATGTGCGTCCTGCGGGGCAGGCACGTCACATCTCCCCCCGCCGCCCCGGTGGCGCAGTGGTCTAAGGCGCTGGCCTCTGAGCATTCGTCCGTAAGGGGTCCGGGTTCGAATCCCGGTCAGGCATGGATGTTGTGTTTGTCTTACGGCACTGGCTCTCTCCCTTCCCTGGAACCAGTGACCCAAAATTAGGGACGGGCGACTGCTTATAGCCCATTGAGTTGCTCACGGTGGTCGTTAAACCTAAAAAAAACAAAACAAAACAAAAACAAACATCTCCCCCCCCCCCTAAAGAAGGCCGGGGGCATGGCCCGCGGGACAGCTGGAACCATGTGTTGCTGTAGGCAGTCATCCGATGAAGAAAGTGTATTTGAGAAATTCCAGACAATTTTGGTGTGTGGAACGTAACAACACACTGATTTATTTTTTCGAAGCATTGAAGAAGAGATACTCATTTTTCCTATCACGCGGTGTGGAAACTTTGCGAGAAATCTAACAACCAAGTCATCCTTGAAGTTCGGGCGCCAATATGACGAAGTAAATTTCTCCATCATTTTTATGCCAGCGGGAGGATTCGAACCCACAACTCTCGGCTCCGGAGCTCCGAGTGTTATCCACTATAATACACTGGCATGTGCTCTCACTGCTATTTGCCTTTATATTATGTGCGTCCTGCTGGGAAGGTACGTCACAAAGACATGAGAAAAGTTTGGCCTATATAGAGAGGTGAAAGAAAGACTGACCCAGAAGTACATCGGGAACTATTGAAGACAGTCATTTTTGGTTTCAGAGCCGTAAATTTGAGTCCAGTGTAGTGAAAAGAAGAATAGAACATTAAAGGATTCTGAGAATAGGATTACCTAGGCCAGAAGACGTTTTGTATTCCCCTTGTCCAAACACATCCTTTTTTGTTTCATACATTTTGATAAATATCTATTGGCGCTTCTAATCTGGTAGTTATATTTTCACACTGGGTACTTTATGAAAAGTCTCAGTCAAGACTGAAATAAATTTAACAACCAGATTTTTTATTAATTGTAGCGAAACGAAAATAATGCTCAGCAGCCTAATGATGGCAAATAATCTTATAATTGATAACAAGACAGTATTAAGAGTTGATTCGTACATCCGTTAGCGTCAGCTCAATAGAGGAGCTACTAATACTATGAAGACATTTTGGGAGATGAATATAACTAAGCTGCTAAATTATACTCCGAAGAGCCAAACCATTATGGCCAGCGCGGTTTTATGCAAACCGAAGCAACTGAAGGTAAACGACGGCGCGTGGGAAAGTAATGAAACGGTATAAATAACACCTTAAACTGAGCTTTCTTAACAAGTGTTATTCTTGTTCTTCGGATGAGAAAGGCAACGGATTTAAGATAGTTTGACGAAAGCCAAACTGTAATGATCAGAAAACTGGATCAGAGTATTTCCGAGACGGCAGACCTTGTGGGGTGCTCACTATCATCCGTGGTTACTACCTTCAAAAAGTGGTCCAAGGAGGAAAAACCATGAACCGCCGGCTACCTGGGACACTACATCGAACCCTACTGAAAAGCGGGATGCATAGCCTCAGACCGCTCCAAGTGCAAAAACTAACCTCGGTCCACCGTTGAAAGCGCCTATACACGCGAACATCAAAACTGGATTTTGGATGATTGGAAGAAGATCGTCTGGTCCCATGAATCTCGTGTCCTCTTGCACCATGTGGACGGCCGAGTACGTGTGCGTCGTGTATGTGAGTAAGCGTTGGAACCAGGATGCACTGTGGGACGAAAACCAGCCGGTGGTGGAGATACAATGCCTTGGCTAATGTTCTGCTGGGAAGCCCTGGCTCCAGTCATTTATTGCAAGAAACTATGATTGCCTACCTCCTACTTAAGCATCACTGCAGACCAGGTAATCCTTTCATGGCAAAGGATTACCTGGTCTGCAGTGATGCTTAAGTTTCTCTTCTAGTAAGGCCTTTCATCAGGATAATTTCTCTTCTAGTAAGGCATTTCATCAGGATAATACGCGATGCTATACTGCACGGATTGTTCGAGAATGGTTCGCAAAACACGAGGAATCCAGGTGTCGCCCTGGACTCCAAATTCCCCAGACATCAATCCAATCGAGCATCTGTGTTTCATGTTGGAACAGCAAATCCGATCTGCGGAGGCTCAAGCCCGTAACTTACAGGAGTTAAAGGATCTGCTAGCAACGTGTTGGTACCAGATACCACATGGCACCTTCGGAAATCTTGTAGGCGTTCATGTCTCGCAGGTTCAGAGCTGTTTTGGCGGCACCTGGATGACTAATATCATATTAGGCAGGTTGTCATGATGTTTTGTTTCTTCGGGGATGTTTTGTTTACTTCGAAAAATGAATAATATGTTTGGAATTGAAATGTTAATCTGCTCAAGAATGGAGCCATTTGATCCGAGTACCTTGTCAATATTAATGAATGGTTTTGAAACTGGGGATTCCGTTAAGAGAATTATAAAAATAATTACAAAAAGATTTACGAAAAAAAATGGGAAGCATAACGGCACGTGACCCTTAAGGATAAGGAGAGAGATCAGTTGCAATTATTATTGAGAGAGATCATTAATAACTATTATTCTGGACATCAGTAAAACACGAAGTGTAGATAGTCTGGAAACATGACAAGTGAGAAGAATGATGAGTGGGTAAAACGTGCCACTGAGTTTTAATTAATTGGCGGGGAGCAACGAAAAGTAGGAGAAAAAACTGAAGTTCCCTTACCGTTAATATTGGTGAAATGTAGTGTACGGGAAGGACAGTAGAAATAATGAAGCCAAACAGCCCTGCAGTAAACTGAGAAAGGCTCATGAAAAAGAACGCAAATGCGTTTCCGTATGTTCCTCTAAAAATAATCATCACACTGTTGAAACATAGAAAAAATTGCATTCAATTGTTTCACTGCACTTCTACTTGGGAAAACAAAGGCTGCAAATATTTAAAACGTTTTAAAAAATCCAGCGAATAAAATTAAATAAAACTTTAGAAAATCCTGTAAGAAAATAAATTCGTGTTTGTAAATAAAGCTTTAAAAAGCTTATATGAAACTAAATCTCTGTTCATAAATGAAGCTTGAAGAAACCCTGCATGAAACTAAATGTACTTACCCCAGAGTTCATGGTAGTAAAACGATGTCTGTGTCTAAGGTGGTGAGACGAGTTCCAACGGCAATGAACTTCCTTGTAAAGTTGGGAATATATCGCATCCCCTTTTATATCGTGCTCGTTTGCAAAAATGGATTTCATGGGAATTTAATTTACTGTGCATATATGACGGTATGAATCAGCTGGCTCTTTGTCCCAAGCCAACCACCAAGAAGAGTTATTTGTGGTTTAACCCGCGCCCAAATTTCATGAATCAAAGTGAAGGATCTGAAATGAAGTCAACAGTACGGTCAAGGTCGATTTCCTTTTACGAATCATTTAGATATACTAAGAAAATCAAAATAAAACTCAGAGAAGACAATGCCTTTGACACAGGAAGTTATCGGGAAGCAACCAGTTTAACTGCGATATGGAGGAGTGAATATGGAAAATATGTATAAATCAACACAACTCTCATGAATTTGAACAAAGAGAACTTCCGATTTATTTCTATTTGTAATGTTTTATTTATATTTATATAGCAGGGCTTTTTAGAAAGCGTCGAGCTTTAAATCCTTGGCGAACGGAAATCACTGCATTCAGTAGAATGCTTAGCGAGAATAATAATGATATTGTACATTGCTTTTGGTGTGAATATGTTCGGAGAATCTGTCTGAAGACTACTTGTTTTGGAGGAAAAGAAAGAACAAAAATTCTATTTCGAATATTGTATTTTGTTTCGAAGACAACGCACACCAAATCCTCTTGCAAAGAATGAATAAAGAGCACATTTCTTAATCAAACGACCATATCATGAGTTCTGCTTAGATGAAAGGCATCTGCGTTCGCGTTTATTTTTCATCTTCAAATGCCTGCTACATGAAAAAAATGATTTAAATTTAAGGAAAAGCACCATTTTGTTTGCGTTTTGACATTTAGCCCTTCAGTTTCTCTTATCCAGGAATATAATGGCTAAGCTTTGGGGAAAAAAACTGCAGTGCTACTATACTTTTCCAAAAAAATACAGTAAAACTCTGTTATTATGACATTGAAGAGCACACGAAATTCACGTCGATATAAAGGAGAGTTGTACTAACCGACCAAGGACGTTACTAATTTATTCATGGAGATCTAATTAGCACCACTTAATGTTTGACGCTATACAGTCGAAGCGTTTGGCGCTAAAACCGAAGTCAACAAGCAGATGAGGTGTCCGAAGTGATACTGTAAACGGGTTTGCTGCACATGATAAGCGTACAAGCAACTATAAAAGAGGAATGCAACCAACAAAGTTTCTAAGATTGGAAGTTTTGACCCTAGTTTTTTCATATTTTCCTGCACAAAGAACATCAAATTCATCCCTAAGCTTTTCTAGAACAACAGTTGCTTTCTCGTGAGTAGTGTGATTAGTTTCAAAATGAAAAAAGAAGAAATATGGATGTGATCCTGCTATAAATGAAACATAAACCTGACTGTGGCGTCCAAATTTAAATATCGAAATTTGGCTGAACTAACACAGTAATAAAGCGTTTAGATGTGGAAAAGCATTAAGTCCCACTGGAATCAACGTGTGGTACATGATGATAAAAGTGTCCTGCAGGAAATTATTTTAACTGAACAGAAGAGCAGCTCGTGAATACGGTTCTATAAGGAAAGCATTTACCAGTCTGCAACAATTGCCGGAGCGTAAAGTTAATTTTCCATATTCTGATGACATGAAAACAAAACTGAGTAGAAGGCCGACAAAAGACACAAACAAGAGTTTCTATTTATGCAATAAAGATGTACAGCAGATGCAATGTTTTCATTGAAACAGCTCATGGGGAAGTGGAGAAAAGGAAACGCACAGTTTTGCAAGGTATTTAGGGATCAATAGAACATGCACACTGTAATGTTTTAGTGTAATTGCTTGAAGTTAATTGTCTATGTTACACCAAAACACTAGCATTACTTAAATGTAAATATTCTTCGTACTGAAACGTTCAGTAAAATTGAGTTGGCCGCCCCGGTAGCGCAGTAGTCTAAGTGATGTCTTCTGATCACTCGTCCGTGATGGGTCCGGGTTCGAATCCCGGTGTGCATGGATGTTGTGTTTGTCTTACGGCACTGGCTTTCTCCCTTCCCTGGAATCAGTGCCCTAAATTAGGGACGGGTTTAACGACCGGGCTTATAGCCCATTGAGTTGCACACGGCGGTTGTTAAACCTTCAATAAAAAAAAAGTTGAGTTGTGCTCCGGATAGCTTAACTAACAACTCATTAAAAATTTAGCGGGCTCAAACAGCCAAGGAAAATATCAAGCGGGCTCTAACAGCCAGTAATATATCTGTACGTACTCGTAATAACTGTTTATTGGATCCACTTTAAGCATATACAGTATGTCAGCACAATATCAAGTGCCGAAATTACTTCAATCGTACTTAATGGTTGCTTCAAGAGCTGAATGATTCTTTACTTGAAATACAAAATAATATCCAAGTCACTTTAACTAGATAACAATTTGACTTCGGTAATCAAACAAACATAATATTCAGCGTGATTTAATGTCAATACCACGCTGCAGATTATCTGATTAATCCAATTATATAAGATCAAACGCTAATCGTAGAACATCAAAGTAGTCTGAGCTCTCTCAACATCTCTCTCCAAAGCTATTACAACGATCTCACGCTGCATCACTCTTTTCAGTCTGGTTAAATTAGAGTATACGTCGTATACCTTTCAACAATTTGTATAAACTCAAAATCAGCAGTTGTTGTGTAAAACCCAAGATTTTCTTATACAGTACCTTATTTATTTTGTTTTCGCGTACTGTATTGAGTAAAATACAAAAACAAAATTGCATCCGTTAGAAGGAAATTTATACATCGGGAAAACTAGAAAAAAATTTGATGATTTGCCGTATTAATAGATATTGGTTACTGAAGAACTTTTTCTACGTAAATTATGAATGCCGAGATATTCGAAAATGCCACCTACTCTCCGGCTACTAGATCAAAACTTTAGAGCCGGAAACCGGAAAATATGTGGATCACTCTGATTATGATAACTACTATTCTACAGGAAAATGTATTAACCCGATTTCTGGAGGCACAGATATCGTGATAAATACATATTTATATTTTTCACGAGTGGTAAAACTGTGCTTCGGAAAAAGCTGAAAAATGCGCAACAAATCCTGGACGTCAATTTTAACAATTCGCCGCGCTTAGTACTAATATGCATTTAAAAGTAATCTTGAGAGAAAAGTTGGATAAAAAAAAAGAAATGAATGGCAAATTATGAAAATTTGAATGACAAATTATGAAAACTGCCAAACACAATATTTTAGCCCAATTTCTAGAGGCGAAGGTGTGCAAAATTTAACATTCTAACCTAGCGGGGAAAACTACGTGTCAAGAAAAGCTTTTTTCTTATTTCTGGGTTTAACGAACACCATCAAAAACTCTACGGGATATAAGAGTAGCCCGTCTTTTAATTGAAGGTCAATGGCTCCAAGGAACGGGGAGAGAACCAGTGCCGCAAGGTGAATACATCATCCATGCCGGGACTCTGACCTGGGTCCACGTGAAACAAGCGGTAGGAAACTAGCGGTTTGACCATTGCGCCCATTGGGCAGCAGGGGGAAAATTTAAAACTCGTGCAGAGATCATCATTTTTACGGCTACAGATATTCCTTTGACACATGGTATGTTCCAGTTTGCAGGAAGATGCATAAATATTGTGTCCACAGACCCACTGGCTGAAAGTCAGACTGACAAACGAACATATCTAGATATGAATTACCTTTTCACGCAAATTCGCACACGTGTGCAAAAACATCCATTTTGTACACGATTGCTATAGATGTTAGTGTGTTGTTACTTATCAGACTGAATTTGATTTCCTGTCCATCACCAAATAGCTCAGGAGGAATTTGGTCCGAATATGTCAGATGAACGTGCTCGACGGTTCGGTGAACTTGGGATTTATAAATCTAAAGTATGAAGTACGGAAGAAGAAAAATATCGTTTATACAGTAAAAAGAAGATTTGCCTTGGGAAAAATTTGGAAATGAAATGAACACGTAGAAGAAATTCAAAAGCTTAGGAGAGACAGACAGCCACAACACGCTTTTTTTTACAAAATAAAAAAAATAAATTTCGATCGCCTTTGCTGTTTACAGTAGCTCGTAATCTAAACATGTGGAGCAAAATGCTTCAAGTCTTCATTTATCTCCTAGTTCACTTGCTGGGTCGTAAATTGACCTTTGAATTTGTAAGTTACGATCAGCATTAATTATGTCACTTCCTCAGCTTCTTACCTCTGCTTCAGTGGGAACTCCTCCCTGATATGTAATTCATTCAACATTTATGCAAGTAACATCGAGTAGTACACGTTTTCTTTTTTCTGAGTCAGTATCAAGGCATCCAAATGCCTGTTTTAGCCAAAAAACCTCTTAATCATGTTCTGTACATGAGTGAGTAACCTTGAGTTTCGTAGAAATTAATAATTTTATACGAGATACATAATTAGTAGGTAATGAAATCTGTCGATTGCTCTGTCTCATGAATATTCAAATCATTGCACAAAACATTGCGTCGCCAGATTTTCCCCAAGACAAATTCGCCCTCAAGGTTGAGATTGTGCCATCGCTGAGTCAACTATGAGATATTGCAATTTCTTTTTCATCAAAGCGCTAGCACAAAATAAAATGTTTCAGAAAGGGAGGAAGTTTCGTCATAAGACAGAAATTACATGGTGAAATGTGCCTGATTCACTAAACGGTAGCAGATTTAAAACCTTCACCTCTAGGGATAGGAACACCTTGAATGAATATCTCATTGCAGCGGCACATCCGAGTTTGTGTGATATAGTCAAATTTAAAAATTTCACTACGTAAGCGAGAAATAATCTTTGCGACTATTAATCTCTTCATAAATTACATACAGTCATGAGGATATGCAACTTTCTGGTAAGTCTTGTATTTTGAAAATGTACAAAAACTAATTTGTCGGTTTTAATTAATACGATATCATTTATTTCCTCTTTATATCTCATGAATTACTTCCAGATTTCTAGGGTTGATTTACAAATTCCTCTTATTTTGCGAGAAAGCGAGAGAGATGTTCAAGGGAAAGGGGATTTAATTCAAAGATTGAAGAACAGTAGTACTAGAAACTCCACTGAATCAAAATGTACAAAACGTCTAAAGATTTTATTTAATTGGCCACAATGTGCCCAAAGTAGCAGAATGAAGAACAATTTAAGTTCCACTTTCTTCATATTTATTTTAGCTTCCATGGTAAATATACCTATTATACATTGAATATATTTCGCAGTAGAACACAGCTGCGTCTATCTTTTTTAATGAAAGAATTATTTTAGACGTTACTGAATAATTGAATCTTAACTACAGTGTTTTCGACATGGGAGGAAAGGGTCCTTTAATCCGAAACATCGAATAGATTATTTATTCTCCATCTAAACTCTGTCGCTACTGATAGTTCTTAAAAACAAAATAATCAAACAAAAACAGAAATAATTAAAGAACAATACAAAAATAAATACATTAATTGCTATATAAGTAAGATTTCCTCAAAAAGTTTGCTTTTCTAAAGCTCATGAAGCACAATGAAAATGAGTATGATTTAAATTATGTATATTTTTATGCTTATGAAACAAAACAGAAAAAGAAAAAGTTAAAGACAAAAAAAAACTAAGGCTTTAAAAGCAAGGTATCACTACGAGTGAATTCAATTTTTTTATTCTGATGACTTGGTGACATGGTTACTTTGAATAAACACTTCATGTGACGAATATAATTTGTATGCTATTACGGGAATCGAAATCAATTATTTGCAAAAAAAAAAAAAAAAAAGAAAAAAAAAGAAAATGAAAAAAAAAGAAAGAAACAAAAGAAAATAAAGAAAAGGAAAAAAAAAGAAAAAAAGAAAGAAAGAAAGAAAGAAAAATGAGCTCACGAACCTAAAATTTTATACTGCAGGACTATTGTAACTTTAATAAAGGAAGACCACACATTTAAAAGCACCAATAACATTCTGGACAACGTGTAGTAAATCTCAGTTACCTACGCGAAATGAGCGAATACACCGCTCGACCGGAGCAGTGATATTCTCAAGTTGGATGATTATTGAATTACTTATTTTTGCCATACCATTCCTGGCTTTGATATTCCATGGTTCCCTATGTTTTGTGTATCATTAAACAGGAAAATCTCCTTCATATAGCCACACGGTCACTTCTAGCTTGCAGTTCTGATTCACATTTCCATATTTTTCTTATTGCACATCTTTCCATTTGGACTTTTTAATAAACAGGAAAAGTTCCGATGAGTAATGCAAGGTACTTAGTTTCTAGGCTGATGAATTTCAGATTTAACAGCTTTGAACAGGCTTAGTAGCTAGAGCAAGAACGAAGAAGTTAAAGAAAATAATTTATAAAGATAAACAGAGACTTTGGAAAAGATAGACTGTAAAATGCCGGAGAGGACTTTTGGAATTGAAAAACAGCAAGATTTTGACACTATCCTCAGTTGTGGTACAAACAGTCGTGCGGAACGCATACCCGATCATTTTCCTATGTTGAATGAACCCTGAATACCAAGATAGTTCGAACTTCTTCAGATATAAAACTGTACGCAAAAAGTATTTTTCATTTCAAAGGAAAACAATAGTTTTCTCACTCCTTCTCCTATTCCTGTAATGCCTCAAAATTGATCCCATTCCTTCAGTTGTAAAACAAAATAAAGAAAGACAAAGGAAGAACTTCATCATCCTTAGAAACGATAATGAATACTTAAAATGCTTTCATTTCTTCAATGGTTCAAATAAACGGCATTAAAGCTTCCATTTTTTTTGTGATTAAATATTCTTACATTCAAGTTCTGATCACTTGTTTAGTGCCTTAAGCATTACAAATACACTGCGGCAATTTGCCCAAGAGTTAGAACATAGTAAAGCACAATTTTCTGGACTGATCTGGAGCAGAAGGTAATCCAGATAACTCAAAAAAAAAAAAAAAAAAAAAAAAGGAATTCCTGCTTCATTTAACGTTCAGAAACGAGCAGGCAATACGGTGGCGTAGTGGTCTAAGCACTGGTTTCTAACCATTCATCTGAGATGACTCCGGGTTCAAGTCCCGGTGAGGCATGGATATTATGTTTGTCTTACGGCATTCGCTAGAAGCCGTCACCAGCGGCACTAAATTAGGGACGGGCGACAGCTTGTAGGCCGTCGAGTTGCTCACTGTGGTCGTTAAACCCCCCATACTTAAAAACCAGTCAGTGTTATAATTAGTGGCTCATTTTTCTGCGCGCCCTTACACTCTTTCAAGCATGTAATAAACATACATAACTCCTTGGCTGATTTTCTTTCTTCGTGCATTTCCTTTTAATAGTTTTACTATTTTCATTCTGTTAAAATAGTGCAAGATTTTCCGCTTTAATAGAACCATTTATTTTCATGTCATGCAGTTTTTTTTCAGACACAGCAGCTTAATGGGATCAGAAATTTATTGCCTTTTAAACTGTTTTAATTGTATTTTTCATGTTTAAAAAACTGAACTCTCCTATATAAGAAAATCCTACGGCTTTTCATGAATCATTTTTACTTATTTCACTAACCAAGTAATTTGTTCATATTTACGAATACTTTTACCTTCTCATAATCATTTGAAGCCTGACATTTAAGATAATTTTCATTACAGGTTAACCATTCTTTTATTTCAAAGAGTCTACACTCTGAGCTCACAAAAACTTCTTTAGCAATCATGTTTGATACATGGATCACGAAATTTCAATTCTGTGGAAGAAATATTCTTCTCATAATACGTGGAAATACGTCAGAATTATTAACACAGCAATCACACATCTCTGAATTGCTTGTATTTACTGTTCATGTCGTAACATCAGTCATATCAGCAGCATAATGTCTGATTGGTGTGTTAATAATTCTGACGTATTTCCACATACTATTAGAGGAATATATCTTCCACAGAGTTCATCTGAGAGATTGATGATTTACCTAATTACGTTACGAGGAAGCGGAATTTTCTTCGACGGATGAAAATCAGAGAATGTTCGGTTTCCTAACACTCAGATATTTCGGACTACATTGTCCTGGGATAACATGCTGTAACGAATAACATGCTGGAATGCAAATCGGAAGATGCTGGTTAGGTTTCCGCTCTAGAGCGACGTAATGTTCAAGTTTTCTGGTGTGATTGATGTTACGTGATTGCCAGTAAATACAGGCCTTTTAGAGATGTCTGATTGCTGTGTTAATAGTTCTGACGTAGTTTTCATTTTCGATACTTTTCACTGTCCTAAGAGTTTGTCCTTGAATTCTAAGGAGTTGTGTTAAAAGATTCCAAGAATGCCTATTATTTTATTAAACCTTGCGATAGATCCTTTATTCTGTTCTGTTGAAAGGAAGTGTTTGACAGGCTCTATGATATTCTGCTTCATTGGCTCTAAGATGGATGTATCCCTTGGGGATTGAAAGAGAACCGTTTTCATGTTCTCCAAGTTCAGCTTAGAGACGTGTGAGGGCGTTGCCCAGGAGTACTAATAATGTTTCATATTTTCAAATATTTCCATTTTATTTTACATTGACAATGAAGTTTCTATTACATCAATCCGGAAAAACATGACGTCATCTATACTTTTAATCTGGTAGTTACAAGAAGCCTTCCGGAAATATTAAGTCCTCTTGTTTTTTAAGTATTTCCATCAAGAGATTACTACGATTATCCGTAGCATTAACGCAAACAAAAATAATTACGTTCTTACAGCTAATGAGAAAGCCTGACATAAGTGACATGAATAATACAACGACACAAATAATAATCGATATTCTATTCTATGTCTTTTCCATTAAGACTATGAAAATTTATGCTTCATATTTGTAATAATTTGAGTGCATTTGTTAATTAAACCTGTTATACTAGTACTTCCCTTATGATTGTTCAGAAAAATGAATAACACTAAAACATGAATAATTACGTATCACTATAATCCCATGTTTACTGATCTTGACAAACATGCTGCCACACTCACTTTGAATTTTCTCCTTTGTGGAATGTTTGCTATTTCAGACTAATGATGCCTTCATAAAATATATATACTAGCCTGTTGTACCCGTCGTTGACGGGCTAGTGATAGTATAAAGTAAAAGCTATATCGGCAATTAAATTAAGACTGGTAAATCAAGGTTTATTTGTAGTACAACTTCCCGGAATCAAATATTAGAATAAAAATGTATTTGAATTATTTATTAGTTATCACATCCAATGTAAATAATTCAAAAAGTTTGTAAACAGAAGGCTTATGCAATGAAATTGATTGAGATGAAAAGTGCCTTATTCTTGTACAGTCTCGGGATAAACAATATTAACAGCCCTTTCATTCGGAGCTAAGATGTAAAGATTTTTCCCATTTCTGACTCTGGAACAACCAACGTACAGTTGACCATGGGAAAAACATGGACTTTGTAGATCCAGTCCAACAACTTTTAGAGACTGCCCTTGTGCCTTATTGAAGCTCATGGCGAAACTCTAACGAATCGAGAATTGAAGACGTTTAAATTGAAACGAGACATCAGATGGGATGATCGGGATCCTTGGAATAAAAACGTTTTTGCCTGCTGCATAGTGAGTCGATTATGCTGGTCGTGTGTCTCGTTGCTGGAGTGTTTCCTGTGCCCTCGATTGCGCCGTGGAAGTCCTATTGTGTTCCAGTCTTCTTTCTCGCTGCTGGTATGATTCTTGTGCCCTTGATTGTGCTCTGGAAATCCTATCTTGTTCCAGCCTTCTTTTTCATTCTTCTGCTGTTTCTTGTTCTCTTCTTCTTCTTTGATTTTATCTATCCATTCTTTGTGTTCTTCTTACACATTGTTTCTTTCTGGGAGGTTGAGGCACAGTATGATGACCTTCTGACGTATGACACTTTTGAATTAATAACGGAGATCGAAAAACAACGTTCTATTTTCTGTTTTTTCTTCTCCGCCCTCAAGGTCATAATACAATTGGCAAACAACGTTTAAAAAACATGTGCCTTTCCGTTTCTTTACATGCAACCTGATCACACCCAACGCGAAGGCGCGAAGATAAGTAGTTCACGATAAATTTGAGCCATTTCGTTTTTAGAATTACGTTAAAGCAACGTTCTATTTTCTAGCTCACAACGTCGTCACATTGTGACGACCTTCGGACATATGACACTTTTGAATTAATAACGCAGATTGAAAAACAACGTTCTGTTTTCTTTTTCTTCTTCTCCGCCCTCAAGGTCATAATACAATCGGCAAACAACGCTTACAAAAAAGGGCGTAATAAATGTATTTACGAATGAAAATAGTCGTAACGGAATTCTAAAAAAGAAACGCCTAAAATTTATGGTGAACTACTTTTCTGCACGCCTTAACGTTCGGTGTGATCAGGTTGATGTCAACAAAGCGAAAAGACACACTAAGATCGGGTAGAAACGCGTAACATTAAATATCTAAAAATCAAATTCAAATGAAAAAAAATCGCTTCGTGGTGCACCAGAAGATGTTTACAGGTACCTTCATAACAAATTTCGTCGCTCTAGGTCGCCTAATTGTGAAATCCGACCGACAGAAATCCGACATAGGTGAAATCCGACCGACAGATACACACACAGTCTGTTTTATATATATATATATAGATAGATAGATAGATAGATATAGAGATAACATCAGGTTGCTGTGCTTATACACATTTAGTACAATGAAAACATTTTGATGCTGAAAACTTAATATGTCTGTACTCATATGTCTATGCTGAACCCAATAGTCTTAATTCTTTCATTGATCAGAAAGTCAAGAGAAATTACATCAATGTTGATCTTTTAAAATTACATCAATGTTGATCTTTTAAAATTACATCAATGTTGATCTTTCAGATCTTTTAAAGAAGATCACAAATTAAGAGTGTTTTTAACAATACTACTCAAGAGGTCCTAACACCTCGAACCAATGCTTTCCGGAACGTATTTCGTTGTGCAAATCATCAAATCATCAGAGAACAAGAATTCCGAAACTGTAGCCACTGAAAGCATTTTAGATTAAAAACAAATCATCACATACTCTGATGATACGGACTCATCGATAAGGACCATAAATACCAAAAATTAATATGTAGCAACTTTGTCTGGGAGTCAAGCAAGAGAAAAAAGCATCGTAGATACAGAATTCCTGAGTTTTTACAGTGCTGTGAGGAAATAAGTTCTTTCGATTTGTCAAACAATTAAAAAACGCATATTTTAAAAACTGTATGTAGGCTGGTCCAGTACGCAAACAAGAGAGAAAAATCAAAATGCACGTCCTAACTCTGCAAGAATTCCTGTTTCCTGCAGTTCTGAAATAAAAGGAAATTTCTGGTTAGCTAAATATCTGATTATTTTGCGGTTTAACAACTACCATGAGAACTGTACAGGACATTGCCCATCCTTAGTTTAGTGATGCTGGTTCCAAGAAGGGACATAAAGTAACCGCACCGCACATACCTTATCCGAGTCTCAAACCAGGGCCCATCTCGGACGAATGGTCACAGGCCAAAGCTTACACTATTGCACTACTCAGGCAACGGCTACTTTTCCGAAAAATATGGTTGGAATTGTGACCTCCTGCCAGTGGCGCAGTAGTCTAAGCGCTGGCTTCTGACCAATCATCCGAGATAGGTCCATTCTCGAATCCTGGTGAGACATGGATGTTGTGTTTGTCTTACGGTACTAGCTCTCTTTCTCCTTCCTGGAAACAGTGGCCCTAAATTTGGAACGAACGACTACTTATAGCCGATTGAGTTGCTCACGGTGGTCGTTAAACTTAAACAAAATCTCCAGTCTCTAATTCAGGGGCACTGCTTTCATAGAGAAAAGGTCGACAGGTAGTCCAAGAAGTGCGAACATAACATTCATACCTCATCTTTGTATATCAGGTGGAGTGAAGAGCTTATACCCTATACCACTACTACACAAGGATAACATGTAGATACTTTTTTGAGAAAAGCATATAGAAAATTTAGAAGTCTGTAATTATGCAAAGGGTAATTTTCTCATCGTCAGTGCAAACTAAAGGGATTTCGGAATAATCATCTTACCTGCATTCTATGGCAACACACAAAAAAAAAAAAAGAAGAAAGAAAGGAAGGCAATAAAAAAGGTCTGCACCTACTTGAAATTTTGATATCTATACTTTTTGATGAATGTAAATGTTTTGTTGGAAGTGGAGAAACAGAAGTAATACAGCGTGCTGATTGCTTATCGGGTCAATCACAAATTTAAATTCGCCTGACAGTTTATTTTTGAAATTTGAAGAGTTTGGAGCATTTTGAAGTATTTGTATTCATATTTTTAAATATTTTGAACACCAAAGGGGCACATTTTGAGATGAATGCTTAGATTTTAAAGAATTATGATACTTATAATATACATAGACATAATACACGTGCATTTAATTTATCGGGTGCGGCACAGTTAGTTTTTCGTAATGTCAAACTCATTATTTGTTACAAAAGAATGCTTTACTGCTGAAAGAAATTGCAACTATTGTAACTGAGAGTGTGAACTTGTTGTAATGTTTAAAGTTCATATTCGAGCTGAGGATGAGACTTGGGTTTCATGTACGCATTTTTCGATTCAGGTTTTCTGCTTTCATTAGCGCCAGGAGCACTAAATTAATTAACTTCCACTAGTCTTAAATTATCCTGATAGTAGTTAAATAACAACACAATATGAACTAAGTTTGCAAATTATTCAAAACAGTGTATGTAAAACCTTATGTAATTGGCCTAACAGGAGGTTCACTGTTCCAGAACGCTACGAAGGAGCACTTTCACTTGCCGAAAAATATGTTTTTCTTATTTTTTCCACTTTAATGAAAGAAAAGGTGCAAGATGAGTTTACAAACACCAAAAATTCTTTCTATTCATTAGTGTGATTTTAAAAGTATTAGCGCAGAATGTAAACTTACACAGCCGTGGCTGGAACTTCCGACTCGTTTTTCATGCGATCTAAGTCTGTTAAAGTCTGGTTGTCACTCTACTACATCAATGACCTAGACAATTTCTATTTGAAACGCGTATTGAAATATTTTTGAAAAGCACATGATATCCATTTCTGCCAAGTATTTGAATCATCTTTATGCGATCGACGCACTGTAAAAAAGGCATCATTTCTAGAAAAGCATTTAACTCCGTTGTACAACTCAAACATGGAACCTTTTTTTCACTCGTGTTGCTCTACATCTTTGTAAAAAATGCGGGTCCGCGCCGGTCGTCAAGTGGCACGAAGCGCTGTATTCTAATCGTTCGTCCGAGATGGGTTCTGGCCCGAATCCTGGGCAAAGCCTGGATGGCGCGCTTATTCCGCGGCACCGTGCCCAAATCAAGGACGGGCGTCTGCTTGTAGACCACTGAGTCGTTAAACTCTCAAACAAAAAATAATAGGGGAGACGAAGTCATATCGCTATAAGACATTCCTACAACTCCAAGAGAGAAAAAAATAAAAAATACTTAGTGATTTTTCCTTTTATAGAGGGAAACGTAGTCATTTTGGTAAATGCTAATACGTTAAAAAATTTATTCCTGTCTTTTATTTTGATAAATGTAATTGTAATTACGTATCAATCGTGGTTTTCGCATTTTTGTAGGTGTTCTACATAGGTTTGTAATTTTAGCCGGTATCATAAGTTTGAAAACCTGCAGCTTTTTTATGTGCCTACATATACGCAGGTTTCAGGTGCGCCCACTGTAAAAATCGCGAGACTATGAGATTTTTAAGACACGGGATTTAGTGAAGCTTAACAACAGCTTCATAAATAGGTAACATTGTAATATTTACTAGTCTTGGTAAATAAGTTTTGACCTGCCATTGAGCCAGTTGTAACGATGTATTAACGAATACGTTTATTGAACGAAAAAAAGCCTACACAGATGAACTACACTGGTTTCCATAAATTGAGGAAAAAACAGAAAAATCGCGATTATCTGTGAAAGAAGGGTTGGAAATGCACGAAACTTGTGTGCATGACGTGAAATGTAATACGGAGTCCGGGTGTCATATGCAAATGGTGGCAATGGCTTCGGCTTATGCAAATGAGCCTCAGTATAAAAGGGGCTGTTGCGGAGGCATCTGCATCTCATGGTTTGCGGAGTGTAAATAAAGGATTTTACGATAGCAGATTTGTTATAATGGCTATGAGACATCATCTAACAGATGAACGGGGAGAGAGATCGGAAGACTAGAACTAGGCTAAGAGGTAGAAGTTGAAAGACGGCTGCATGTGCGCCCTTCTGTGGTCAACAGACCGCGGAACCAATTTCAAAAGATGCAATTAGCTTCCCGAAGGTGCAGCGAAGGAAGGATTAGGGTTACAACATCCGTGGATGATCGATATCTCCGATTAACCGCGCGGAGGAACAGAACAACTACCCTGACACAGCTGCGATCTATCCTGTCTGCGGCTAGAGGAACTGAATTCTCTACTTACACGATGCGCAGAGGGCTTGACGAAGTTGGTCTTTTTGCTTAGCGACCAGCGCTGGTAAAGATTTGCTCTGCAGAGAGATTCTAGGCATGCTCTGATCTGGAGAGAATATCATCCCTCTTCTACCAGCGAAAGGAATGCTTATGGTAGTGGTAGCGTAACAGCTTGGGGTTGTATATCCTTAGATGAAAGCACAGATCTCTACGTGCTTTCAAGAGAAACCAAGAATGTTCGACGCCATAGGGATGATGTTACGGACCCATATTTTGGCCCTTATGCAGGAATCATAGGCGACACATTTCTCCTACAACACGATAACGGTCGACCCCACCGAACGAGACTAGGGAAACAATATCTTCATGAAGATTATCTTCATTTTTGAATCGGTCAGAGAGATCTCCAGATACCAAACCGATCGGACATGTCTAGGATGCTCTGAAGAGACGTGCTGCTTCCCCTAAACATCCTACCCAAGACCTGGAAGTGATTAGAGAAGCTTCGTATGAAGAATGGTCGTTTCTACCTGCTGAGCTCGTAGATACCGTCATCAAAACCATGAAACATCTCTGTGACGCCTGCATTGCTATGAGGGGTGACCATACTCCTTAACGAGGTACGTTGGCTATTTCATTTTGATACCTTATTTTTCATGTGGTTCTGTATGTGGTCGTTTTAATCGGAATGAAGTGTTTTTTCGAAATATCTTAGTCTTTCTCTAACGTACGATGTGATACAGGTTGTAACCGAATTTCTTAACATTTCATGGGGTATTTTTTGAGTTATCGTAATTTTTCTGTTTTTTTCCTTAATTTGTGGAAACCACTCTATCTCTGCACAGTTATTGGAGTGACGGAAGACGGGGATAACCGAATAAAATGCAAAGGAGTTAATCGAATTTTGTATGTTTTTGCATAAATTCTTGGTCAGGCTGGAAATTAATGTTTGATTTTCTTTTCGTTGATAATAACATCTCTCTTTATCAGCCGCTGATGCACTGATTTAATAGCAGAACACTGAAATTATTTTGTTTTTGTTTTCGGGTTTTAACGCTCACCATAATCAACTCTAAGCCCTATAAGTAGTTGCCTGTCTCTGATTTAAAGCCACTGATTAAAGGGAAGTGACAGCGTCAGAAATATGAAATTGTGAGTTACAAACATCCTGACGAGATAGAATAACAGGATTTGATATTTAACAAATCTTCAGGCGTATAAATAGCAACACCGTTTTCATCCTTTTATGGACACGATTTGGAATCACCAAGAAAATTCCTTTATAGTAATTAAAATGTGGTCCAAAGTATCATTATGAAATTCAAATACCTAGCCAGCACCTTAAATACAAATTAAGCAAACTGAAAATATATACCTAAGTAATTTGGGAAATCAGATTATCTTTCAAAATATTGGAGCAAATTAACACTGACATGGAGAACATAATGACAAGTAAACTGTGATAACCCCAGATCTAATATTTTTTTACAAGGGGTAATTTCATCTAAATTGTGACGTAATTACATTGATGGAGTTACTATAGTGCGTCGCATAAATATAGAGACAGAACAAATTCTCGAATAAAAATGAAACAACAACGAGCTGAAATGCACACCTCATTTTTATAGCAAAAATAGCATAGGACACGCAGCTGCACAATAGTTTGACGGAAACATAACAATTCCAACGCCAAGTACAAAAAAAAAAAAAAAAAAAACAGACATATGCTGTCTCAAAAATATAAAGACTTACTAGTTATGAGCACCTCCGGTACTAATAATGGATCCGTTGTTCCGAATAACACTGAAAACCCGATTGGGCATGCTGTCCACTAAGTGATGTAAGTGTTCTGGGCGGAGTGCTTACCAGCTTCGTTCAATCTGTCCTTTCAATGCCACCGCACTTGAGAACTGCCGTCAATTCGCTTACACATCACGAGCGAGAATACCTCAGAGGTTCTCGATAAGGTTCAGATCTGGACTGAGTGCTGGCCAATCCATTACGGTCACATGATGAGTGTTAAACCAGCTTTTCGTTGATGCAGACCAATGGATAGAGGCATTGTCTTGCTGGAACAGATAATCAACACCCGCTAGAGTTTCTGCGAACGGTAGAAGGTGGCTGCTTAATATGTCCTGATACGTTTCGGAGTTTTTCCTGCCTTGCAGAAAAGCGATATCCGTTGTCCCATTGAACGCAAAAGCTCCCCAGACCATCACAGGTCCCTCTCCTTTCTGCCTGCTGAAGAAGGTGCGTGGCTCGCGTCGTAAATCATGCCAATAGCAGTTCCAACCGGTAGGGCCGTCCAGGTTGAACTTTTTCTCATCGGAGAAAATAGTTGTGACCCACTCGTCCGTCCAGTGCATGTGGCTGCTTGCCCATAACAATCTAGCTTCCTTGTGGCGCCGCGTGAGGTGTGGCAGACGGCGCATTTTACGGAGCACAATGTTAAGACTTTCCTTGATTCATCGATGAACTGTATCCTTTGAGACGGTGACACCAACAGTCCGAGAAACTTGACGTAGTGATAGCCTGTGGGATGAAACTAAACGCATGAGGGCACGATCATATCGTTTGGTTGTTGTTCGAGGCCTTACAGGCCGTTTTCTGGCAGTTAACGCACTGCGTTTCGATAAAGTCTTATAAATGACTGCCCTACTCCTCTCCATGGCTTTATAAATATTCGCTACAGGCAATCCATTTGCTCCCAGTCTCCAAATCTTCTGCACCTCCTGACCAGAAAGTTGACTCTTGCGTCGCATTTCGGCAAATGAATGTCTGACGGCAGGTCCACTGTCTTTTGTAGGCTGGACCGAATTACTGCTCATGCGTGTGCGTACAACATGCTAATTTGTACGTTGCACGTTGCTACTTTACATAGTTGTTTTTATATTTATGAGACACCAAAAATTACACTATTTCACTTTGTGGTGTTGGTCTTTTCATACAATCCGGTCATCTCGACGGATCGAAACGATTGTTGTAGGGTTATGTATAAATAGGTACCACTTCAGCTTCCTACCTATATTCGCATTGCGTTCACGGCGCAATGTCGACTGTCTCTATATTTATGCGACGCACCTCATTTGTTATTTTTACAACTACAATAACAAATTTGAAACAGTAGCCCGATGATGAACAGTAAGATTGTTTGATGAATTTTTCTGAATGTTTTGGGAACATAATTGTTTTAAATGAATCTCCGGTAGGTATTTTCCGAAACATTTTTTTTAAACAGTAATAAATGAGAAAAAGTTTGCATGCAATTTTTTGTTCAATTTTATATTAAATACAAAATGAAATTACAATTCTCATTTGGAATTGACTTTCTAGAAAAATTTTGATAGCGTACATTTCTGAAAATGTTTTATTATTTTATTTTCAGATATTTGCTTTTGTTTTTCTGCTTTCATTGGAAATGTTTGGGACTGATGCTGCCGCTGTTTCTAAATCAGAAATTGCACTGTCTCGGCAGAAGAGGATCATAAGCTATGGTGGATGGAACAGTTATAACATCGGAAGCGGTCTTCGGTCCTTCGCTATAGGAAAGATTATTGGACTCAAGCTCGGAGCTCTCCTAGGAGGAAGAAGCCGTAGCCGCTATGGATGATCAAAACACTTCTAAAATCACTGGCATATCAGACTAAAAAAATTGCCTAAATCATTAAAAACGCGCTAACTGAACTGCAAAGAACTATATTGTTATGCGCTGATGTTGCCTAATTTCATATTCATTTATTCAAATATTGCGTGATTCACTTCTGTATTTACATGAGGTACAATACATGCAACGGTTTTTATCTTTATATTGAACCATGTTCTTTAATTTTATGACATAAAATTATGAATGTTACGCGTATATATATTTTCCTAGATTTTCACTGGATGTTTTTCTCAAATAAAATAAGATCTGAAACATTTACAGCAGGGTTGCACAACATATGGGCCGCAGACAACGAGGCCCGTATATTACCCAGCGGCCTTTCCAGCTTACCCAGATAGCCAGGCTTATAAATATTTTCTGTGGCTCAAAAGGAAATTTTTGTTTTTGAAAATTTCAAATAATAAATTTGACATTTTATAAAATTTTCTTTCTAAAGTCGAATGCAACATTTATAGAAAACAGGTTTTAATGAGACTGAACGTTGCTATGTAAGCGAGTAAGCTATGTGGTACACAACTTAACAGTCGATATTTCTCTCCACTGACTCATCTTCCTCCCCACGTGTTGAACACGTGATAGTAACGTCATGCCACACAGCATCCCCGCCAGCCCCACTTTCCCTTAGTGTTTACCTTAGTACCAGTATAATTAACTTTTAAGTTTGTGTTTTTATTAGTTAGAGTACAATGTGTGCTAAAATACGAAAGGTATGATCATATATATATATAGTTTTTGATGACAAATAAATCTTTTTTTCAGATGTACTAGAGAAAACGTACTGTGCTGTTTGTTGAGGAAAAGTGATTGTGATGGAATTCAGACCTTGCCGATGCTTTGAATCAAAACACTTTGAATTGAAAATATTTGATACTAATGAGAAAGTTAATCAAGCGTTACAGAAATTTTATTAATAATTTTAGGAGAAATATTTTATCTCTCGCAACGTTTCTTTTGCCTCGTGTTTATTTCGGAAGCTCTTGAAGTAAAGATAGCAGATAGCAAAGGTACTAATTGTACTGGACGAAGCTTCAAGCACAAAGGCGAAATTTGCAGATAGCTTTGACTATTGTCATAACTTTGTAGACGACTATTAGAAAAAAGCGTCTGCATGGCGCCACTGAGAAACCATACTTCCCGACATGGGTGACGAACATAAAACTTTCCCAGGCTCAAAAGAACAATAAAAGAGGGAAATACGAGGCAGAAAAGACGTTGCGAGAGATTTAATATTTATTTTTCCTGCAATTCCTAATTATATCTCTGTAACACAAGCATCTACGAGTAACTTGTTGAAGAACAGCATATGTTACGAAGGTAAAAACATTTAACAACACCTATGAGCAAACTTCCAAAAGCTGTCCAGGCAAGTTTTGTACGCCGATTAATTTCTTCATCAATGTGACACTCACTTGATATCTGCTGTCCAAGATAAACGTACGTGTCTGTTATCTCCAGCTTTTCTCCATCAATCGATAAATCTTCATTTCGTGTAAAAGCATTGAACATCACTTTTGTCTTCTGAAAGTTCATTTTTAATCCTACTTCTTTACTCTTGTCAGCAAGTTCTTGGATCATACTCTGCAGCTCTGATGGGGTATTTGCAAAAATGACTATGTCATCAGCAAAACGAAGGTTAGATAATCTCCATTAATCTTTATCCCTTTGTTTTCCCAGTTCAGTGATTGAAAGACATTTTCCAATGTGGCATTAAAGAGCTTCGGAGATATGGTGTCACCTTGTCTCACTCCTTTTCCAATTTTTATCTGTGTTGTATTTTCAAACAGCCGAATCTTTGCACTTGCGTTTTCATATATGTTATTAATAATATTAATGTATGCATCTTCAATACCGCAGGATTTCAGAGCCATTGTAACTGCTGATGGTTTCACCAGGAAAAGATACAGAAGAAGACCACATGGGAGATGGGTGGATGAAATTCGAAAGTGGAGGAGACTGGCACATGACAGACCGTTGTGGAGGAAACTTGGGGAGACCTTCGTCCAGCAGTGGATTGATAATGATTGACAATGATGATGATGATGATGATGATGATGAACAAACTAATTTTAAGAGCGAGGGAATATGAACTTACATTGTGCATGGCTTTTATCGATTATGAAAAAGCCTTTGATTCGGTGAAACCATCAGCAGTTACAATGGCTCTGAAATCCTGTGGTATTGAAGATGCATACATTAATATTATTAATAACATCTATGAAAATGCAAGTGCAAAGATTCGGCTGTTTGAGAATACATCCCACATAAAAGTAGGAAAGGGAAGTGAGACAAGGTGACGCCATATCTCCGAAGCTCTTTAATGCTACATTGGAAGGTGTCTTTCAGTCGCTGAGCTGGAAAAACAAGGGGATAAAGATTAATGGAGATTATCTAACTCACCTTCGTTTTGCTGATGACGTAGTCATTTTTGCAACTACCCCATCAGAGCTGCAGAGTATGGTCCAGGAACTTGCTGACAAGAGTAAAGAAGTGGGATTAAAAATGAACTTTCAGAAGACAAAAGTGATGTTCAATGCTTTTACACGAAATGAAGATTTATCGATTGATGGAGAAAAGCTGGAGACAACAGACGCGTACGTTTATCTTGGACAGCAGATATCAAGTGAGGGTCACATTGATGAAGAAATTAATCGGCGTACAAAACTTGCCTGGAGAGCGTTTGGAAGAAACAGCATAATTTTCAAGAGCAATTTGCCATTATGTCTTAAAAGAAAAGTGTTTGATCAATGCATCCTTCCAGTGCTTACGTATGGTGCAGGGACGTGGACCTTGACTAAAAGAGACATACAAAGGCTGCAGACAACTCAAAGTAGCATGGAGAGGTGCATGCTTGGTGTAACCAGGAGAGATAAGAAGAGGAACTAGTGGATCCGAAAAATGACAAGAGTGGAAGACATCATGATCAGAGTTAAATCCTTGAAATGGCAATGGGCTGGACATACTGCCAGAAGGACAGACCATCGATGGACAGCCGAAATTTTAGATTGGATGATAAGGGACAGGAAAAAAACCCAGAAGAAGACCACATGGGAGATGGGTGGATGAAATTCGAAAGTATGCAGGAGTGACATGGAGGAGACTGGCACAAGACAGGCTGTTGTGGAGGAAACTTGGGGAGACCTTCGTCCAGCAGTGGATTGATAATTGTTGACAATGATGATGATTATGATGATGAGCAAGTCTAAGAGCTACAAGTAGTCTTTCGTCCCTAATTGGAGGCCACCGGTTATAGGTAATGGATCTCCATAAAGCAAGAATCGCCACCCATGTCTCACTCATGGTTTTAACCCTGCTCCAGCTGAGATGTCTAGCCATAAACCTACACCTCTGACCACTCAGCCACCGGTACTGCAATTTCGAATTTAGATCATGAACTGTCCTAAGTTTTTCCTTTTGTAAATTAAGGTAAGAAAAGATTGAAGCCGAGAGCAAAAGCTCGCTCTACCACACGGAAGTGCATTGATTGAGCAGAGAAAGAGTAGAGCAATGTTATGTTGTTTTCGAAGAAGAATTCACTCTATTCTTAAAAACAAGGCAGAAAGAAAAATAATGCGAAATAAAATCTAGAGTTAAAAATACTACCTGGAGCAATACCCTTATCCTTTATGGCTTTTGTAATGTTAGAGGCCGTCTAAATAAATTAAGTATACAGCTTCAAGGTTTCAAAGTCTCATGTTTCAAATCATTGCGACAGGTAAGATTCTCAAAAAAAAATCGAGATCAATCAAAATCCAGAGCAAGGTGTAAAAGTTATGTCGTTTCGCTCCTGGTATTCAGCATACACAGTCGTATCAGAATAACATGTACACCATGGGAATAATCACCCTAGGCCAGGATGACAGTGGCGAGACGGCGTGACATGAACGCAATGAGGCCCTGGAAGGTTGCCCGAGCCACATGTGCCCATTCAGACTGCAGCAAAGCACGGAGGTCCCGAAGATAACGTGGTTGTGGGTTGGCACGTCGAACCTGTCGATCCAAATAGTCCCACAAGTGTTCTATAGGATTGCGGTCGGGCAATTTCTCTGGTCAAGGAAGAACCAGTCACGCACCCCTTTAGCGATGTGGCACGGCGGATTGTCCAGTTGGTAGACACCATCACCACCAGGGTATATAAACAAAGACATCGCTCTTTCCACGTTTTATCAAAGCATAGCAACCGAAAATTGTTATCCAGTCATCGCTTGGGATCCGAATCCCAGATCTCTCGATTAAGGGGATCCAAATCCCAGATCTCCCGATTAAGGGGATCCGAATACCAGATCTCCCGATTAAGGGTATCCGAATCCCAGATCTCTAGAGATCTGGGATTCGGATTCTTAGTGGTGATCGGATAACAAATTTTGGTTGCTATGTGTTGATAAAACGTGGAAAGAGCGATGTTTTTGTTTATTCACTGACGCCACGTATTTGGAGGATTTTCATCATCAGAGTAAACTTTCAACATGAAGGGATGCATGCGGTCAGCGAGGATGAACAGGCAGCCATTGGCGTTCAGGGACCCATACAGTGGTACCAGCGGTCCCAGGTCATACCAGGAGAACATCCCCCAAAACAGGCACACTGCCATCGCCGGCCTGTATTTGACCGACAAGCGTGTCCGTGTGTTGGTTCTCGTGTGTCTGACGCCCGTGTCCTCCACCACCCGTCACTTCTGTGGAGCAGAAACCTCCGGCGGAGAAGGCAACTTTTCCCACTCTTCCACTGTCCAATGACGATAGTTCCATAAGAACTGCAGGCGTCGTTGCCGATGGACCTGGGCTAACACGGGCGCCTTCACGCAGCGTCGACTCCGGAGACCCATGCGCTACAGAATTCGCTCTGCTGTTATCGCGAACATGTACCTGGGTGCTCCAGAGTTCATTTGTATGGTCAATTGCTGCACTATTGCGCGTCGATTGACTTTTATGAGACAATGGAGGTGACATTCTCCTTTGGGGTTGATGACCTTTGGGGCCCCACAGTTATGACGTCGGGAAGTACTCAGTGTGCCAGTGGTCCATTCTTGGTATACCCTTACTACCGCAGCTCGCGAACAGCCTCTGAAGTTTCCTGTCTCTGAGATGCTTCCACCCTTGGCACGGTAGCTGATGATCATTCCTTTTTGAACGTCCATCAAATCACTACCTCTGCCCATTGTGTTCACGTGACGCACTATGGCTCATCTGTCCTGACCTGCCGTTTATATCTCCGAGTGGTCGACCTTGTCACGTACACTCTGTGACGCGCCTGGGCGGGTACACTGTGATTTCGAGGGTAGTCATATTATTCTGATACGACAATGTATGTCTCTGGTAAGCATGAAGATCAAGGGAAGGACATTCGAAGAGTAGTGAGCTGTTTTTCTAGGAGTTCAACTGATGAGCCATACTGTCCAAAAAATATGACACTAAATTCAAGTTAATTCAAGAGAACCCCATCTCTGGTATTCCAGGTGGGGGGAGGGAGTCCAATGCGTTTGGAAATAGAGGTTTTAGGATAATAGCTGTTTGTTGAGTAATGTATAGGTCACAAAGTTTAAACAAATATTTAGCAAATTCGTCCAATACGAAAAATTCAAATAAATGTCCACCTGTCAGAGTCTTAACGCTCTTGTATCATCGGCTAAATCAAAGGTTATTTTTAGAAAGGCTGTCCACCTGTGTAAAGGCTGATCCAATAAATATCCACCTGTCAGAGACTTAATGCTCTTGTATCATCGGCTAAATCAAAGGTTATTTTTAGAAAGGCTGAATCCATGTTCATCGATATATAATAATACAAAGGCTGATGAAAAATTACTCCGTCCTACGCTTCATATTAGAATCGTAACTGCGAAAATTATGGAACTTGCACGGAGGATCCAAACACCTTTTACTACGTATCAGTACTTTTGTTTCATCAAAAAGTTTTGGTTAAGGTTCGCAAGATACTGTGCAGATATGCAGAAGATTTATTTGTCAAGATTTCCGAGTGTATCAGAGGATCTGTTTTCAGAACAGCATTGCCTGAAAGGGTTTTTTCCTGTAATTTATTCTTACGGGTCGAAAAACCTTGTTATCTGTCGGCGTCATATTGGGCTGAGAACTCTACGAAGGAGAACAGTGGCATTGTAATGAGCAGGTTAATGTGTGGCAGAATTGTTAGTCCTATAAATTATCAAAATTTTCACTTTTCACATACTTCACAGAGTTGGTGGTGTTTCCCTTCTTAATGTAGGCATTAAGAAGAATGCCATGTTTGCTTAGAAAGTTGGGTACTATAGCTTTCACCATAGAAGGCTGAAGTTCTAATTTCTTCATCCGTGGTGATGCACTAACTCCATAATGTATCAATTTGTCCCAAGGGTGTAATGAGGAATCTATGTTTCACGATGTGTGGTAATGCGAGACAGAAAATCATCAGCTGTCACTCTTCTGTGGTAATGAGAGACAGAAAATTAGCAATGCCGTTCTCTTATGTCCTCACAAAACGGTCTCCTTGGCACGTTTTTGCTCTCCTTTATTAATCTGATTTGTGCCCTTATTTCACAAACCTTGGAGCATTCCATGATGGGAATGATGTCTAGTGCTGCAGTTTAACAACTAGAACTCACCACATTGCTCTCGATGCGCAAACTACCGTGGACAATGTGGTGTCTTTCTGAATTTGCCATTCAGTTCGTCACTTGTTGTCCAGTGCCGCTGTTTTTGCCACTTTGAAAGTATCCGACTCAGTTTGTTACGGAACAGGCACACACAATGGTCCGATGAATTACACTTCTAAGGCGACGATGTTTTACAGGCGGGGAAATACATCTAATACATCTTTGGCATTTAAGAATTCAATCATCACTTTCTGATTCATAGGTGTCTTTCAGTTTTAATTGGTTGTGCTTCGCGTTGGGTTGACCTATAGCCGCTCGAGTTGTCTGCCAAAAACGGGAGATAACAGTGATTTGCTTTAAAGCAATCGTTGAACATGTTTGAAAAAAACATTCAGGGGTATCAGTTTCGTACCTAATTCCCAATAACATCATATTTATCCTTTTACGAGACACTAATCTTAATAAAATCAGCATATACAAGGTTTGGACAGTAAATAAGTTAAACAAGTTAGTAAAATCATGCAATGCATTGATTATATTATGATACGCTTTCCAACATACTAGAAATCATTACTCAAGTTATGAGGAAAATGGCTGTAGAATAAATCTTACTCCTGTGCCCTGACCTTTGATTCCATTTCGATGATATTCAACAGAACTGGTTCAGTATACCTCCGAAATAACATGATGAAGTTTTGACGCAATCGAGACATTTTTACGTAAGTTATGACGCATAATGGCGATGGAAGTGATTCCGCTTCTGTGTCAGAACAGTGGCATTGTAATTTTTAACAGGATTCGTTCCCAGACAGGTCCCCTGCCACATACTAAAATTTAATCGAAATCGAACCGTTTTTACGTTAGTTATGACGCATAACAGTAGTGGAATGGATCCCGCTCCTATGTCCTGACCTTTGACCCCATTTCGTTCACTTTCAATAAGGTTCCTTCCCAGGTGTTTCCCTACCACATACTAAGCTTTCAGTTAAATCGAATGACTTTTACGCGAGTTATCGTGCGGAAGAACATACGCGCAAAACTCGTCACGTAATGAGGCAGATGGGAATCGCGACCATCTGCTCGCAAGAGTGTGACGTCATAAAACCTTAATAGGATCCACACAGAAAGCGTGACGTAATGATACAGATGACGTGACCGCGCGCCAACATCTAATGGGACGATGCCATGACACTACACTAAAAACGTGGTAATTCGTGGTGGTTATTTAACCCACTAAACGAATTTTCCTAAAGTCGAGATCAAACTATATCGATTTCTAGTACCAGAAAACGGTAGGTTAACGACTTTCATCAAACTCCTCAGAGCCGTTTTCAAAATAACATTTACATGCATACATACAAGAATTGCTCCTTTAAGGTGAACGTCAAGTAATTTTGCTTCCTGTACTTCGAATGGAAAAATTTCTGTACAAATTATCTTCCCAACTAATGCGTTCCCAAGGATGAAAATTTGAACATCGATTAAAATATCTTCATTTTATAACTTGGAATACTTAATATTTTGTAAAACATAACCATAATTATGCAATCCAACATTTGTTTGTCTACTGCCGTCATGAAAATACAGGTCGCTCCATCCTTTTTCTGGGCAATTAATGCGTTCACAAGGATGAAAATTTGAACATCGATTAAAATAGCTTCATTTTATAACTTGGAATACTTAATATTTTCTAAAACATAACCATAATTATGCAATCCAACATTTGTTTGTCAACTGACGTCATGAAAATACAGGTCGCTTCATCCTTTTTCTGGGCAATTAATGCGTTCACAAGGATGAAAATTTGAACATCGATTAAAATAGCTTCATTTTATAACTTGGAGTACTTAATATTTTCTAAAACATAACCATAATTATGCAATCCAACATTTGTTTGCCTTCTGACGTCATCAAAGAACAGGTCGCGCCAACCTTTTTCTGGTTTCAACACCACCAAAGGAAACGTTATTGATTTTTAATATAATTATGCTTATGTTTTAGAAAATATTAAGTATTCCAAGTTATAATATGAAGTTATTTTAATCGATGTTCAAAGTTTCATCCTTCGGAACACATTAATTGTGAAGGAAATGTGTACAAAATTTTTTCCATTGGAAATATAGGAAGCAAAATTACTTGACGTCCACCTTAATAATATGGGATAAGGGCGATGGAATGGTTCGCAATCCTATGTCCTGACCTTTGACCCCATTTCGTCCATTTTGAATAGGGTTCGTCCCCAGGTGGTCCCCTACCACATACTGAAATGTCATCGAAATCGAACCATGTTTACGCACGTTATGACGCATAAGGGCTATGGAATGCATCCCGCTCTTATGTCCTGACCTTTGACCCCACTTTACCCATTTTGAACAGGGTTCGTCCCTAGACAGTCGCTAACCACATAGTAAAATTTCATTGAAATCGAATCATATTTACGCAAGTTATGACGCATAAGGGTAATGGAATGATCCCGCTCCTACGTCGTGACCTTTGACCCCATTTGTCCCATTTTCAATAGGGTTCGTCCCCAGGTAGTCCCCTACCACATACTAAAATTTCATCGAAATCGAACCATTTTTACGCCAGTTATCGTTCGGACAGACCGACGGACGGGCAAAGCTGGAGCACATACGCTTCTTCAACCTACGGTTGGAAAGCGCAAAAAACCGTTCTATTTTTAAATTTACTGTGCACTTATTCCATTTTATGTTGCAGGAAGATCTTTTCGATTCCCTATTGCCGATGTCACTGGACATATTTTAGCCGTAACTCCTGAATAATGCTGATAACTGTTGTTCTTACCAAATCTTTTGACACGAAACTCCGTGTACTATTTTGCCGTACTGTACAATATCATCGTATCTTTGTCACGACTCCACTAGTTGGCGAAGAATTTCTCTAGAGGTCATTATTCTCGCATTTAAAAGGTGATAACTACGCAGGCTTCTTCGTAAGCTGTTTCACTGGTCTTCATGTTCAGCTGACCGTTATTTGCACATGAGATTGCAAATTAAATTGTATTATTGCGTTAAATGGTTTAGAAATTTAATTTACATAACCACAATCAATGTAAGTTCTTTAATTACAAAATTATACGCTGTGAAACCAAATTTACTAACAAACGCGCATATATAGATTTTTGGAGGTACCAAAAGAAAGAGAAATTCCAGACTCTCTATTTAATTTTTTCGTCTGTTTTCGTTGTCCATTTTTTGTTGCTATGCATCTTTCCCGACAGTAGTAAAGTAATCCCCAAGTAAAATATTTCTGTGTAACGAAAATGGGTAACGAATGTAATCAGAACCATTATTGAAATCTTATTTGTGAATGCTGTCCCATGGAGTGGCGCAATAATAGTTAATTTCGTTGCTACTCAAAAATATATTTTATTATACTATCGCCGAGCATTACTTCATCACGTTTTACATAAAAGTAACAATATCTCATTGCAATCTTCCGAAATTACGAGAACCTGACGCTAAATGTGATAAAAGCCATTACAAAAATGTTTTTTGATGATATGAAAAAGTTGCGTCGTTGCGAAATTTGGCTTCATGCTGTTGACGAGAGGTTTAAAATGATGGGGTGAAACCTGTAGATACACGATGGTGTGCAATATGTAGATATCATAGACCAAAAGTTGCCAATCCCCCTCACTAACGCACTTGCGATTCAGCTTTTCTTTCCATCTTGAGGTTAGACTTTAGCTTGCGCATGCGCAGATGGACTTCCGTAGCTACATCACATCTCATCGATGTTACAGTTGTTTACGTTCGTCTAAATTTGAATAATATATAAGAAAATCAATAATAAATATTTATGTTGTTTTTGAAAAACTAAACAATCAAAAACACATATATAATTTATGACTACAAATTTGTGTTGGGATAGAATGAAAATACCAACGTTTACCACAATAAAAAGAGTATTATACATCTACTATAGTTTCGCAGAGCTTCTGGCTCGGCATCATCAGGACGAATGGAGCGTAAACATTTAAATAATTGTGACATCATTAGAGTTCTTACGGTCACGGTTTTTGGTGAGTTGTTTCCACGCACTTGAAAGAAATGGAGTCGACGCCATGTCGTTGACAAGCCATGAAGAGTTCCAGTATATGTGGAAAGCTTCTAATACATTAAGTTTGATGGTCGAATCAGGTTTATCAATAAGCGTAGCTTTTCCAAACAAACATTTATGGTTATTTTCGTGACAATGTTGGACTAGAGACGACTTCTTCAGTTCACAGTTCCGTACGTAAGCCTTGTGTTCCTTCACACGGAAACTTAAAGCCTGCGGGTCTGTCCTATATATGAAAGTCCACATTCACAAGGTATCTGATAAATTCCCCAGGAATTTATATCAACGACGTAGTCTTTTGATCCGTAAAAATTTATCTGGCTATTGGGTTTAAAAAGGACTTTGAAATTAAAACTTTTGAGCATTTTTTGAAATTCCGAAACAAATCTGAGGAGCAAAATGGACAACCGCCCAATTCTCTCGTATTGGAAGGTTTATTGTCATGAGCGAGCAGACTGGTTTCGGTTTCCAAAATTTTTGGACAACTTTGTCTGTAACGGAAGGGCTATATCCTCTGTGTACTGCAATTCGTTTAAGAAAATCAAGCTCTTTCTGCAAGGAATCCTCATTTGAGAATATATGTATTGCCCGATATACGTATGTGTAGAAGGCGGAGATTTTCTGTTTCCATGGGTGATTTGATTTTGCATGTGGGGGTAAGAAAACAGCAAATGGTTTTCGATAAACTGTTGTACTCAAGGATCCTCCAGAGCGTGACACAAGGACGTCAAGGAAGGGTAAGCAGCCATTATTTTCAGTCTCACATGTAAACTTTATATGAGGATCAATTGAATTGATAAGTTTAATTAATTCAGGTATTTCCGAGTTCGTGCCATTCCAGAGAACAAAAGTATCATCTACATATCGAATCCACAGGTCAAATGTGACAAGCTGAAACAGTTTGTCTTCAAAGTGACGCACATAGACTTCGCATAAAATAGGCAACAGTGGGCCGCCCATTGCAAAGCCTTCCGTCTGCTGGAAAAAGTTTTCCACGAAAAAGGAAACTGTTTTGTCTGATACAAATTTCTACTAGTCTCAAATTATATTCTACTTCCAGTTGGCTGAAATGATTTTCACAGAGACTAGCTTTCAATGATTCGAGGTCTCCATTCAGTGGGATACTTGTGAACATGGATTTCACATCGAAGGATACTATGAACTGATCCTTGTATGGATGTCGTTTTAGCCGATTGACAAACTCGATGGAATTTTTCACAGATGTTTTGTTCGAAGAAGTCGTTAAAGTAGATAGTTTTGAAGATAGAAACTTGGCCAACTTATGTGTAGCTGAGCCAACATTACTGACTATGAGACGGAAAGGGATACCAATCTTATGTATCTTCGGAAGTGCATAGAAACGTGGACAACGGGCATATGAGGGCTTTAGACAAATTTTTGAGCTTTGGTCAAAAGTTACACAACTTGATACCAATTTTCCAACTTCTTTTAATTGTTTCTCCGATGGATAATTTTTTATTACTTTATAGGGTCCTTCGGAAATGAGTTTTTCGACTTCTGCTCCATAATGTTTTTTGTCCAGAATAACAACTTGTCCTCCTTTATCGGCTTTAGTAATGATAATATCAGGATTTGACTGTAACTCTTTTACAGCATTATTTTTTCCTTGTTGAGATTGGGTTTAAATGATGGAGAGGACTTAGACGTTATTTACTGGCTGATGCAATGTCTAATTGTTTCTTTTTGATCAATGTTTTGATCGCTTTTTATCAAGAACTTCTTAATTGGATACTGGTACCTTTTTCGAAACTGCAAAATTGGAATTGTAACAAAAAAATCCGTTTTTAAATTGCATTCGGCTTAAAAGAAGAAATGTTAGATATCACTTCAGTATCTGTGAAGGTATCCTCAATTTGCGAAATGGAATTTTCTTTATTGTTGCTGTTTTTTAATAGTTTTTCAAATTTTCGTTCTAATGTCCTTTTATGAGTAAACGGCATATTGGAACTCCTAGACCAAGATTTGCCGTCCAGGTCAGAAAAATCTGGTAACATTTTAGCCAGTAAAAGGTATATGTTCGACCTCAACGTTTGCAATATTTTTGCTTGTATCTTTAACAATACTGTAGTTCTTAGTAGTGCAAACGAAGCATTAGATATGGCTTTCTTGACGTTATGGGAAGTTCGTACGTTGCATTTCACAAAGATGAAATTTGGTAATATCCGAGATCTCTTGCACCAATGCAGGAAGTTTAAGTAGTTCAGTAACCTGAACTTTTTTATCCTCAGCTTCGAAAAACGGTTGATGGTCGCAGCCAGTGAGTTCGTCATAATCAGGATTAGGAACTAGGATGTTATATTCCTGAATAAGTCCGAGAATATATAAGTCCACAAAAGCTATATAAATTTCTAGGGAATTTATCAGATACCTTAAAAATGTGGACTTTCATATAAAGGACACGCCCTCAGGGCTTTAAGTTTCCGTGTGAAGGAACACAAGGCTTACGTACGGAACTGTAAACTGAAGAAGTCGTCTGTTTCATTGTCACGAAAATAACCATAAATTTTTATTTTCATTGTCACGAAAATAATGTTATTTTCATTGTCACAAAAATAACCATAAATTTTTGTTTGGAAACGCTACGCTTATTGATAAACCGGATTCGACCATCAAGCTTAATGTATTAGAAGCTTTCCACATATACTGGAACTCTTCACGGCTTGTCAACGACATGACGTAGACTCCATGTCTTTCAAGCCCGTGGAAACAATTCACGAAAAACCGTGACCGTCAGAATTTTAATGATGTCACAATGATTTGAATGTTTACGCTCCATTCGTCCTGATGATGCCGAGCCAGAAGCTCTGCGAAACTATAGTAGATGTATAATAAACCTTTTATTGTGGTAAACGTTGATATTTTCATTCTAAATAAAAAAACACTAATGCAGCTGCCATATTTTAGTAAATATTTACTTTTATGACTCAGATATCTTCTTTCATTGATTTTACAACAATAACATTCATAATTGCGCAATGTCAGGAATTAGTAAACCTTATTGTTATGATTTAATTTCGCTTATTATATACTAGCTTTTGGCTCGGTGTGGTCGTGACTGACGCGGATAAATGTGATGCACTGTACGTAAACAAATGCAGAATAAGTTATTTCACACCCACAAAAATTTTGGCATGCGAAAGATGCATAGCATAAATTATCTACAAAGAGTATCAGGGTACTCTCTCGATTTATTTGTTTCTGGGCGGAGAAGGCGAACTCATAGAATTTAAGTTTGCTTGAATTCCAATTATTATTCTCAGTAATTCTTACAGAACTGAAATTTTGTGTATAACGTAAACTTTCTTAGATGTACTTGAAATAATCTTGAGTAAAATGAAAAGGAGATTTAAGATTAGGAAATTTTGTACTTTGGTGATTCAAGATTTTTAGAAGTCCTACAAATAACAACTGAAATTTATGTTATTTAGAGAAACTTCAAAAAGTCCGCAATTGACGCTTGGCTGAAATTTCTTATGTACGTAACTTCTGAGAAGTAAGGGATTTTAAATACTTGCTACTTCTAACTATCTCCTATAATTACACAAAGCAGAATATTGTTATGCGTGTAGCTTTGCACTGTAACAAGAAGTTCAGAACTCTGTATTATTCAAACGCACAAATATCGAAAAACAGTAATCATTACTAATACGTATTCTTAAAAAATCAAATTTCGGAATTTTGAGCAGTGTAGGCAAGAAACAATTATGTAAAAAACTATTAAAAGTAGAAACAAGAGATCGTAGTGATAAGTCAAGGTGACAGAATGGCTAAGAAAATACTGTAAAATATCTGAAGAAAACTCTTTACGCACCTTCAATCTGATTGTAATTCACTTGCTAATGAATTTCCGTTTATTTTTATAAAAATAAACGCGTCAAATGTGGCACGCCGAATGTGTTGCTTTATCGACTGAGATCTGTTTGCTCTTCGTCTTGAAATCACACGCATTCGTCATCAGCACTTCGCCTGAAATTTTTTACGTACCGTAACTGAGCTTTAAGACTGATACTGAAATTACCGACGCTGTCCGTTGTAAGAATTCGCGTTTTATGGATGGAGCGACACGGCAATCAATTCTAGCATTGTCTTATGATTTCGAGAGGAATCTCAAAATGTGTTTTTCTCTTTTACTTGTTTCGGAGTTTAACGACGGCAATCAGCAACTCTGAAGGCTATAAGCATTAGCAAATGACTAATTTCGGGCCAGTGGTTCAAGGAAGGGCAAGAGGCAGGCAGCACCACAGTACAAACCTATTACGCATAACCCAACTCAAACGACTAGTCAGAAACCTAGGCCTCTGACCACTCGGGCACCAGGGCTGCTTAAAAGGCGCTGATCTCGAACAATCGAATTTGTTTGGAAATAAACTTTCCCTTCAAAGGTTTTCCAGGGATATTAATTATTTTCATACTTCAATTACATACATAATCATTGGAATGATTTTTATGCACCAAAAGATCACTACGCAGAATATAGCAATTTTTGTTCATGTCAGTAAGTATAAAAACTAGCATGTTTGGCTCTTATAGATATCATATTTCTTGCGTACATGCTAAAATCTTCGTGTAAATGTTTGAAACTTAAGATTTTTGAAAGGTGTTAAGCAGAATCTTTTCATAACGAGGTGGCCCGACGTGAGCAAATTTTTTTGCGTGCGGAAACTTCGGGTATCTATTAGGCGTGATCAAATGAAACCCATTCGAGTGGCTTTATTAAGACGAACGAAAAGGTACATCCGTACGTGTGGCAAAATTAAACAAAGCAATATACAGGGTTCAAAGGAAAGTCCTTATTCAGGGCAATAACTGCGGAAGAAAGTCCGAGTGGTTCACAAGTTAGGTCTATGAATAGGAAAGGGACGATGGCAGATCGAATGAAAGCCATAGGAACGCCCCTAGAGGCAAAGGTAAGAAGTTAGGAAACCTAACTCGCGAAAAACGCAAGATAGAAACAAAATTTCAATAACAAAGTTGTAACGCATCGTCTAATTAGTAAGAAACGACATATGGTGCGCACGAATTATGTTCATGGACGGGTCAAAATGCGGATAAAGTGCACGCGGTAGCTGGATGGTTAGGCAATGCAAAATACCGGTCCACGATGGAGAACGATTCAAATGCGTATGTAAATATTGATAGTGACGTAGGAACCAGTCGATGAGATAAAATATCGAGGCAGGAGATTTAAACATCAGTCAACGTACACGTTGCAATGGCGGCTTACTCGAACGCTGTGTACTGTGAAATGGTCGTGCTTTACGGCGAATGTCGTCCCAATGACCACGAAGCTGCAAGGTGATATGCCGAGCGTTTTCCGACTGGTCAACATCCAACTGCAGTGACTATTAACAACTGTGTTCGCCGCCTCCGAGAGACTGGAAGCATACAGGCACTCCCGCGATCGGGCAGACCTACGGACTTGGAGGTTACAGTGCATCCTGAAGCTGTCCTGGTACTAATGTTGGGATGGGTCCTTGCCAATCCCAACATTAGTACCACAGCAGTCGCCGGAGCATGCCGATTAACAACACAACATGTTTGGCAAATCCTGAACAAGCATGGAGCTCACCCGTACCACGTTCAGCTAGTGCAAAGTTTGATGGATGGAGACCAGGGAAGGTGTTTTGGTTTCTGCAACTTTGTACATAACATGTTCGAGGTTAATCTAAACTTCTTGGTCGATATCTTGCTGACAGATGATTCCCGTTTTACACGGGACGGAATAGTCAATCGGCATAACACCCATTACTGAGCTCTGAGCTACCCATCTATGGGACGAGCTGCTCAACATCAACGACGTTGGGCAAATAACGTTTGTTGCAGTATTTGGCGAAACGCACTAGTTGAAACCATTTTCAATGATGGGACATTAACAGGTCAGTGGTACCTTCATCTCTTACAGGGCCTGATATCTGACTTCCTGGATGATCTTCCCCTCAGAGATCTGCTGCGCATGTGGTACCAAAATGATGGTGCACCACCTGACATGACAGCCAACGTACAGAGTTTCCTGGATGAAACATTCAGACACCAGATAATTGGTTATGGCGGTACGGTTGGACTTTTTCCCGTGGGGTTACTTGAAGGAACAAGTGTATGCTACAGAACCTGCTAGTCTGGAAGATTTACGACAGAGCACTGTGTGCGCCTGTAACACAGTGACACCTGCCATGCTAGATAGTGTACGAGAAGCTATTATTACACGCCTTGGAATGTGCATTGTAGCCGATAGTGGCCACTTCGAACCGGCTGTACATTAAGGCTAGGGTTAAACGAGTAACCCTTGTTGATTACCTTAACTGTTCATTAACTTCGCGCAGATGTGCGTTGTGCCTGTAAGTAGGCATATCTCCTGCAAACATTTTTCAGTATTATAAATAAGCCTGCACAGCTTCTGTCTCGTGTCATTATTTTTGTGTCTATTTCACCCGCTTTACTGATTTCGAATTAATAGCATTTTGACCCATCCATGTACATAATTCGTGCGCACCACATGTCGTTTCCTACTAATTAGACAATGTGCTACAACTTTGTAATTGGAATTTTGTTTCTATCTCGTGTTGTTCGCGAGTTAGGTTTCCTAACTTCTTATGTTTGCCGCTACGGGCGCTCCAATTGCTTTCATTCGATCGGCCATCGTCTCTTTTCTATACATAGACCTCACTTGTGAACCACTCGGACCCATTCTTCGGCAGTTATTGTCCTGAATAAGGACTTTCCTTTGAACCCTGTATACGGAAGCAAGAATGCACTATTGTTTGTTAGAATTAGCCGTAGGCATTCAGACACGCATCCCACTGCTTGTGGAGTCGGCAGATATAGTCCGAGAAAAAAGACTTTGGTTGCTCCTTGAACCATTTGGTCACGGCGGCCATGATGTCTACATCGAAATGGAATCGTTGTCCCTTTAGAGCTTTTTTAAGGGTCTGAACAAATGAAAGTCACATGGTGACAGTTCGGGGCTATAAGTTGGGTAGTACAGAACCTCCCACCCTTTCCTAGCTAACGCATCCTGCACAATGTTCGCAACATGCGGATGAGCATTGTGGTGCAACAGAATCACACTACGTGAAAGATTGCCGGGTCGCTTATTCTTGATGGCTTTATGCAGCTTGTTCGCTGTGCCCTTGTAGCAGTTGGCATTGATGTTAACGTGAGGCTCTTTAAAGACCCCAAAAGCCCTTCATGGTTAAAAAATGCGGTCAGCATAACCTTAACGGCGGAAGCCAGTGACTTGAATTCTTTTTGTTTTGGTGATCCGGGATGTTTCCATTGCATGCTCGGTAGTTTGCTGAACGGCTCAAAGTGGTGGCATCACAATTCGTCGCCTGCCGCTGTGCGCGACAGAAATACATCACCCTCCGCTTCGTAGCTCAGCAAGTGATTCAAACTCCAACTCATGCGTTCTTCCTTATGGTGGTCGGTCGTGGGATCCATTGCGAACACACCTTACGATAACCACCGTTTGAACTGTCCGAAAGAACATTTGGATTAGCGAATTCCTCCGCTAGCGAACGTAAGCTTCGACGGCGGTCCATCCGTATTGCTGCATCAATCTTGGCGATGACTTCGTCTGTTGCAACAACATGCGCCTGGCCCAGCCGCGGAATATCTTTCATTTCTTTACGTCTTTACTGAAACATTCGCTCCGGGTCAGTGACTGTTGTCTTCGACACACATTTACCACCTTACACTGCCTGCATTCTGCGATTAATGTCGACTGGTCGACATTCTTCCGCTGTTAGGAACTGAATCATCTATCGCTGATCCATTTTGGACGGATTCGGAATCAACCGCTCATGTTGTCAACGATCTGCAGCACGAACCACACATGCTAGGAGAATGAACGCGTGCGCGCTTATTCATTGGTCTGCGCTTATCACGCGAGCTGTGACGTCATCATGCTCCCCGTTAGCCGGTCCACGTGACGCGGCACGGACAGGTTTCATTTGATCATGCCACATACGATTAAATAAGCTTTCCATGGATATGCCAAGCAAAACCAGTCTTTCTGAAAATGAAAGAAATCCTACATTTAAATCTATGGCAGGGGCGAAGCGTCCATAGACGCAATGGAAGCGCCGCTTCCCTTTGAAATCATGAAACAAAATGCTGTACGAAATCGTGAAAAAAGTCAATAAAAGATAAAAGTTCAAATTCATTTATGCATTATTTTTCAGCTATTTCGTAATAGAAACAAGTTTCATGATTACACTACTAAGTGAATGTATTCGACTTGCAGCCGGTCACGTTAATGCCGACGGTTGTAAACCAGGCAATTCCGCGAGGCTTCTCTTTTTCGGACACATATGGCCATACAACGTTCGCTGTGGAAGCGATCTGTACTGCGCTTCCAGCATGTCCTCCCAGCCCAGCAAGCAAGCCAAAGAGCCGCATGCGCGTGACGTACCTTTCAGACGCGCATGCTACTTTCTTCGTGGATGCGATTTCAGCTGTAGCCTCTTAGCCTTGCATAGGAGCCTGAGCGGCGCATGCGCTTGACGTTTGACTATGCGTTTAGACCGCTTGCAGCTAGTGACCTTATATTTCGGCGAAATTGCTTGTCTGCGTATAAAATGATTACTTCGTTGTTTCTGTGTTCTATTGTATTGGCTGTTAATGTGTGAAAATGGTATTCTGCAGGGATATTCATCGTGAATATACAGTATATGTGAATTATATTGAATTCACTTTTTTGATCGGCTGCTGTGCGTCAATCTCAGTTCTTTCTTACACTTTTCTGTATGGTTTTTCGTTACATTGACAAGTTGTTTCAAATCTTATAAGCAATCTTCTTTCCCTTATCAGAGAGGAATGCGAACTGATTCAATTTCTGGCGAAGACAGAAAATTACGGTGCAGTCGATTATTTCGAGAAGTCCTCGACATTGTTAGTTTGAATATTTCCGTAATATTCAGTGAAGTGCCCTGTTCTATGTACGTCTGCTTGACAAAACACAATTTCCTCAATTCATCACGAAATTTCCAGAGATCGCTTTTTCTTATTCGAAAGAAGCTTTTCCTTCATTTTTCGATCTCATTTGTCTGAAAAGTGAACTCAACGTAATTTATTCACAGACGGATATGCTGAAAGGAAGTGTCAGGGAATTCTATCAGTATCTGATTGCTGAAGACCTGGTCAACGTATTCCCCGAGGTGTTCAGACTCCGTTATCTTATATTGACTATTCCTGCTACAAATGTATCTGCTGAAAAGACCGTTTCTGCACTCAAATGAATCAAAACATTTAAAAAAAATATAGATCTGTTTTAATATGTATTCACAATGACGTTTCCGTATTTACCACATAAATTAAATTCTTGTAACCAACAAACGTTTTCACTGCTATTATTTTATACGGTATGTGTTAGTATATATAATGTTTAAATGTTTATAAGTACATAATTTTTAAATATATATGCGTATACACATTTATTTAACATTTGCATGCATATATATGCATAATTTTTATTACATATGCATTGTATGTGTATTAATAAAGTGACTAAAGATGGGCTGTTCTGCCACAGATGTATATGCCACAGAATCCGTGGCATATGCATCTGCACATTTATCTTGAATCTTATTTACTTTTTAGAAAACATTTGCCTCACTAGCCATATCGTATTATAGACCTTAAAAAACTATAGAGTTTTTACAGCATTTGCCCTTGAAATCTTGCTTCAAGTGATTTTCTCCCAATGAAACTCGTAATCTTCTGTGATACTTGTTGTTTTCTTACTTAACTGTGCATCAGAAACTAAAGTGCAGAATGTACCGTTCGTGCTGCATATTACCTTGTGACGTATATTCTAGATTAACTTTCCTTTTTTAGTTTCTTTCCCTATATAAATCTTGAGTTTATTCTCAGTATTCTTCACGCTTAACGAAATATCTTTTCCTTCAAACGAATACGTTTGGCAACAATTGAGGTTGAATGCACGTGACGTATGCATATAATAAGACAAGAACAAGAGATAAAAAGCGACGACTGATCTGTTGTATGAGAGAGGTGTTGATATTATTGAGAGCGATTATTGAGGTGTGTTGATAAGAGCGATTATTGAGAGCTATTATTGTGAGCGATTATTGAGGTGTGTTGATAAGAGCGATTATTGAGAGCTATTATTGTGAGCGATTATGATGAGCGTTGTTCAGAAAGTGCTGTACGAGAGAATTGAAGAGTGTTGAGATAAATGTGTGGAGAGTGTTGTGATTCCATTCCGAATAAAGGACTGTTTCCGTAAGTTGACTTCTGGTTATATGTTTTGTCTGGCCGTTAAGGTTTGTTTCATTTAGGAACAATTTATTAGTATGTTGATATTTTAAGTTAGCGTAAAGGTCAAGACTACTTTTACGCCACAACCTATTGAGCTTTCCGTATTTGCTTCATTTCTCATACGTAAATTTTGAATACCTCTAGTTATAGTTTCTGAACTTAATGTTACGTCGAAACTCCTAAGGGATTATTTCTTTGTGGCATCACTAGCAGGGAGTCAAGTCAAGGAGACTCAAATAAAAATAAGAACATTTTTCAGAACGTGGGTGGTGTTAGATGTTAGAGGCCTGAGATCTGCAAATTGTCGACGTTGCTAATGAGATAGGCTGATATTTGAACTGAGAAGTTACGTTGTTGGTACGTAACTTCTCAGTCCTCTTCGTCTGTTTATGCTATTGATTGTTTTTACGACGAGTCGTGAGAGTTATGGTCTTATCCATCAAGTGGTGCACCGTATTGTAGTCATCCAATAAATTTGGGCACTTAGTATTATAGTTTTCTTACTATTGATAACAAGCTTACTTTAGTAATAATTTGTTGACGTCTGTGTAACACTGCACGTTGGTCTCCGAATTCTGTACGGATTTCTCGTTGTAGCTTACCTCTGAGCAGTAGGAATGCCTGTATATGCTTACAAAGGTGAAGTGTAACGAAGTTAATTTCTCCGTCATTTCTATCCACGCCAGGATTCGAACCCGGATCCCCTCATTCCGGAATAAGTCACTCTACCAATTGAGCTACGCGGACGTTTTATTCTGATTCCTATCTGCCTTTATGTCGTGTGCGTCCTTCTGGCAGGTACGTCACATCTCCTGGTACGTTACATCATCTCCCCCTTATTTTTTTTTTTTTTTTATTCGAAGTGCTGGAGAAGGGATTCTCTTATTTTTCCTATCTCGCGGTGTGGAAATAACATCACACCAATGCGAGATTTTGAACGGTCGGGTCATCCGGATAGTTCGGGCGCCATTATAACGAAGTAAATTTCTCCGTCATTTCTATCCACGCCAGGATTCGAACCCGGATCCCCTCATTCCGGAATAAGTCACTCTACCAATTGAGCTACGCGGACGTTTTATTCTGATTCCTATCTGCCTTTATGTCGTGTGCGTCCTTCTGGCAGGTACGTCACATCTCCTGGTACGTTACAGAAGAAAAAAAGCAATGAAACCTGAAAGTTTCGAATTTATGAAAAACAAAAAGGTAATTTTACCTGTTTAAAAAGCATCACTTAAAAAAGATAATCATGGAAGACGAATGATGCTGAAATTAACTAAATTTTGCCAACAATTGGGCCAATTTCGATAGTCTTTTTAATAACCTATGGGTGACAAAGAGAAATTTTGATTTTAAATATGCATATATATATATTATTATTATTGTTTTAATTTGCTTTTTTTATATTTTTATTTAGTTCTATTATTTTATTAATTTACCAAAAATTTTGTTTGCTTTTCTCTTGTCTTATGTGTGTGTGTGTGTGTGTGTGTGTGTGATGATTTCATGATTTCTATTATATATTTATATATGCTTTCACATGCGCTGTTGGGCTTATGGATGCAAAGAATAACGCTATAAAGAGCAAACCTGCCTGGTATCAATCATGGGTCTTGTTAATAAGGAGTTGTAACTGAACTAAATCCTGGAAACTAAAAAACCAAGCCTGGATTTACATTCGGTTTTGTGACACTTCGATACGGATCTGTATGAATTACCTACTTTTTAATTTTTTCATTAATATTTTTAAACAGTTAAGACGTGACTTTGAGCTGCGTCCTCAGAATAAAGGTCTTCCGCTTCAGCTGTGTCTGCGCATGGTCTTTCTTGTAATTTCGTGTCTCCAGTGCAATTGTCTGAGCGTCGTTCTTAAGGAGAAATGAAAAGAAGAAAATTATTAGTGTCGTTGAGGTATGTTCGTTTCTCACGCCAGTTCCTGTGTCACGCCACGTGATCCGGGCGCGTCAGTGTATGTTATTGTTTCGCGGATGAATATTCCTCTTGCGCAAGTCCGGTAACACTTTTATTCTAAGTGCGTAGAATGCGTACTTCTGGGAAGTTTCGTTATGTCACCTCGCGTTCCGCAACGTCGACCTTGGCTGGAAAGCGTTCTGCACAGAATGTCAACAATCAGCTATCACTGGAAGCATTGACATAAAAGCGTTGCAAATGTAGCAAGCTCTTGGAATTACGCGGACCAGTGGTTTCAAAAGGAGTGCCACTTGGCTGCAATTAAAGCTACTGCACACAAAACTTGTTGTTCGACGAAAAACTTTCTCTTTCTAGTGTATTCTTATTCCCATTTTTCGTAATCAAAGTCCCAAGACCGATTGCTACAGTAAGGGATTAACATATGATTCCATAACAGGTCACAAAAGAATGATAGGAAGAGTCAGCTACAGGCTCTAAACAAGTCTTTCATAGAATGTTTTTAGAAAATTATCATACTGTTGGTTAGTTTATGCACACTGTCTAACCATTTGTTAAGGACTCCCCTTCTTATTTGGTGTGGAAAGTAACCCGCTGGCAAGGCGCACTTCTCTGATGTAGCATAATATTCTCTCAAATTTCTTTGGGGAGACACGCAACCTTTCTACAACACCTAAATCTGCTTCAAAAATTTACAGCATTTCTCTCTATTTCTACACGATACCCTTCATCCGAACAATTTCCAACTTATATAATTCTTCAACTCTGTAATGTATTACAGAGATAAAGCACGTGTCAAAACGACAAATCTGCAGCGATATATTTCGTCCGTGTAGCTTAGTTGGGAGGCAACTTACTCCGGAGTGAGAGGGTCGCGGATTCGATCAGTCACGGACAAATTTGTGTTTTCACAGTTCTTTATACCCTGTTATCTTTGTAGAACAATAATACCTATTGATCTGGTTGTACCATATCACTCTAAAATTTCTTATCACCCTAAAATACACTACATCACTCTGAAAATTCTGAGCACCCTAAAATCCACCTAATCACTCTAAAATTTCTTATCACCCTAATATCCACCATTTCACTCTAACATTTCTTAATGTTCTGGAGAAAAGAGTAATTCCTACTTTTAATAACTCGAAGATAACCTCTTATGTTTAATTGCTTTGCGTTAAATGTCTGTTGGATGCCCTGGATCCTTTTTTAATGTACACTAACTAGGCAGTCACTGTAAAAGTCTGCCGACTTTAACTTAATGTGATACTTAAATATAGAACGGCTTGTAGTTTTCTGTAATGTTTGATTGCAGCTGTTTAAGTTATTGCAATGAATTAAAAATGTTCGTAGATAGCTTCGTTGAACATAAGTTTCACTTCAGCGATAACTATGTGAATAATAATAGCAACAGCCAGGTTGGATGAATCAGCAAAAAGACTTACGTAATAATACTTGTTTATCTTCCACTTACTGGGAGTTCAGAACAAAATTTATGTACCGATAAAATACGGCAGTCTCTGTGATATAACAACAATACGTATTGTTTGATTTACATCTAAACATATAAAAATGTTTTTTGTCAGAACGGAACGCCTGTCCCGTTTTGTTGCGAACCACTTTGTTTTGTTGTCGTAACAACAAAGACTGATTTTTCACAGCTACTGGTGTGCGTCATGTCATCAAAATCATTTTGGCATGACGTCAGAGATGCGCTACGTCACGCGATCAACTCTTTAGAAACAGGAAAACGTTTCGTCAGGAATTTTGGGTCTACTTTGTCGTTCATAAAAGACATGCAGAATTTTTCATTTAGAATCCTATCGTATGAAATTCGATTTTAAGATTCCCCTTCTAAACTTTAAATGATTATTTTAGCTTATCAAACAAGTTTATTTTCTCATTTAAGTCTAAAAATTGAGAGTTCAATATAGTAGGTAACCGTGTGTTATTATTTTTTCATGCGTATGATGAAGAAATATTATTTGGGAAATTCCTTTTTCCTGAAATCACGCAATTCTCGGAATATAACTAAATTTTTTTCCCAGAATATAACCAGGCACTCTTTTACTTATATTTGTAGAAGGAATGAAAAAGAAAAGAAAAACATACTGTTTGTGCTTCTGCGCATGAACTATCATAACATTTTAACATTTGCAACAGCGCAATTCTAAGTCTCCGAAAATGCTTTTACTATTTTAACACTTTTCTGTTTTCTGGCAACAGCAGGAATAAGTGAACGTAGTTGCTTGCCATCTGCGTGATTTGTTTTTACAGCAAATGAAACAATGCGCTTTAGGGAAACTATGCATTTTTTGAGGGGTTTTGAATTACGAGAACCTCTGATAAGGCTTGCTTTCTAACGATTTCATCAAAGAAAAACAATGTAGGACATATTACGACTGGCTGCTGTGATGTGTTTCGATATTTCATTAGCTGCGTATGGAAACCTAATGTGAGGCGAACGAACACTGGGAAAATGCGCTTGCTTGCCTGTTTTAATTGCTGAATCCCTACCTCAACAAATGTACTTTTTTTATTATTGTAATGTTCATGAAATATATTTTGACTTTGGACATCACAAACAAAAAGAATACGTGGTTATTTAAAAATTACACATCTTATTTTCTCCCGTCATTATTGACGGGCTTTCACCTAGTAGATAAATAAGAGGTTTCAATCTTTTTGCTGTATCAACTCTTCACAATCTACTCGCTGTCTTTCTGTCTCTACATACCACTTCATTTATTTAATTTTAGTCTGACGCAATGTCAGCGTTTCCAAAATGTACAAGCTGTTCGGGAGAGTAATGTGCTTTTTAGTGAGAAAATGGTTAACTAAGAAGTAACAAAGTTTACATTAGATAACAGAAACTCAAAAGGAAGGTACAATAGAGGTATAGATCACATGCTCTCTACTCCTCGCTCAAGTGTTAGCTCTCGTGAGTTTTCACATTATGCAGGTTCAAGTGGTGCCACAACAATCGCTTAGCCAGCTTCTTTGTTCTTCCTACATCAACATTTGGAGTTTCTTAATGTCCACATTTTTCCTGAAAGTCACAACAGTAATGCTTTTTCAATCTAACGCAAGCAAACTGATTTTAAGTAGTTTCATATTGTAATCATAAAACAGTAACAATTATAGTCGTTCTGTCTAATGCTAAAATCCGCAAAAATGCCAGCGGAAAATAGTACTCATGATAGCATTTTAAATGAAAGTTCCTTAAGAAAGAAAGCAATGAAGACAAGCTGAACTTGACAAACCTCTCCAAAAGCTCGAATGTGGCCTTATCTATTGAACTGCAAGAATATGGCAGTTCAAACTTCTGAGACCATTCTCACAGAGAAAAAGTTTTTTTACCTGATTATGGATAAAACTGAAAAACGAATATCCTCCATCGATCTTTGTGAATATACGAAATACATATATAACAATTTCAATCAATTTTAAATAAACGGCTTGTGAGATAAAAAATTATTTAACTGTCTTTAAGTTTGCAAATTCTTGATATATGGTAAATAACAGATGAAAAATTTTGTGTTTGAAACAGATCTCTCTGATTGTTTTTTCTTTAAGTTCACTTTTCTTGAACTGTTATTTCACTTGTTACATTAGCTATTGGTATTCGTTCATGCAGATTTAATATTAAATTATTCAAAGTACCGCAGCAAGGAAAAATGAATTGAACTTTTTGTAACGTTTTCAGATCATCATCATCATTGTCAAGCATTATCAATCCACTGCTGGACGAAGGTCTCCCCAAGTTTCTTCCACGACGGTCTGTCTTGTGCCAGTTTCCTCCAGGTTATTCCCGCATACTTTCGAATTTCATCCACTAATCTCCCATGTCATCTTCTTCTGGGTCTTTTCCTGTCCCTTGGAATCCAATCTAAAATTTCGGCTGTCCATCGATGTTCTGTACTTCTGGCAGTATGTCCAGCCCATTGCCATTTCAGGGATTTAACTCTGATCATGATGTCTTCCACTCTTGTCATTTTTCGGATCCACGAGTTCCTCTTCTTATCTCTCCTGGTTACACCAAGCATACACCTCTCCATATTTCTTTTAGCTGTCTGCAGCCTTTGTATGTCTCTTTTAGTTAAGGTCCACGTCTCTGCACCATACGTAAGCACTGGAAGGATGCATTAATCAAACCCTTTTCTTTTAAGACATAATGGCATATTGCTCTTGCAAATTATGCTGTTTCTTCCTAAAGCTCTCTAGGCAAGTTTTGTACGCCGATTAATTTTTTCATCAATGTGACCCTCACTTGATATCTGCTGTCCAAGATAAATGTAAGTGTCTATTATATCCAGCTTTTCTCCATCAATCGATAAATCTTCATTTCTTGTAAAAGCTCAGGAATCTTCCCTTCATTAAGGCATCGAGTGAAAATTTAGGCGAGTACTGTTTCGTAAGAACATCACTTTTATCTTCTGAAAGTTAATTTTTAATCCCACTTCTTTACTCTTGTCAGCAAGTTCCTGGATCATACTCTGCAGTTCTGATAGGGTAGTTGCAAAAATGACTACGTCATCAGCAAAACGAAGGTGGGTTTATAGCGAAATAAATTTCTCCGTCATTTTTGGTCTACGCCGGGATTCGAACCCGAGTCCACTCATTCCGGAATAAGTTGCTCTACCAATTGAGCTACGCGGACAATTGTTCTGATTGCTATGTGCCTCTATGTCGTGTGCGTCCTGCTGGCAGGTACGTCCCATCTCCCCCCCCCGAAAGAGGGCCGGGGGCATGGTCCACGGGTCAGCCGTGACCATGAATCGTTGCAGGCAGCCATCCACTGTAGAACGCGCACTTGAGAACTCCCAGTCAATCTGCTGTGTGGAATGCAACATCACACATTTTTATTTTTCGAAGCGCTGGAGAAGGAATTCTCTGATTTTTCCTGTCACGCGGTGTGGAAATAACATCCCACCAATGCGAGATTTTCAACGGCAGGGTCATCCGGATAGTTCGGGCACCATTATAACGAAGTAAATTTCTCCGTTATTTTTGGTCTACGCCGGGATTCGAACCCGAGTCCACTCATTCCGGAATAAGTTGCTCTACCAATTGAGCTACGCGGACATTTGTTCTGATTGCTATGTGCCTTTATGTCGTGTGCGTCCTGCTGGCAGGTACGTCACAGGTTAGATAATCTCCATTAATCTTTATCCCTTTGTTTTCCCAGTTCAGTGATTGAAAGACATTTTCCAAAGTGGTATTAAAGAGCTTCGGAGATATGGTGTCACATTGTCTCACTCCCTTTCCAATTTTTATGTATGTTGTATTTTCAAACAGCCGAATCCTTGCACTTGCATTTTCATAGATGTCATTAATAATATGAATGTATGCATCTTCAATACCGCAGGATTTGAAAGCCATTGCAACTGCTGATGGTTTCACCAAATTAAAGGCCTTTTCATAATCGATAAAAGCCATGCACAATGGAAGTTCATATTCCCTCGCTCTTTCAATTAGTTCTCTCAGTACGTGGATATGATCTATTGTGCAATAGCTACTCCTGAATCCAGCCTGTTCTCTCGGTTGAGCCATGTCCAGTGTTACCTTCAAGCGGTGCGAAAGAACTTTAGTGTAGATTTTATTAACCACTGATAGGAGGCTAATAGCTCTGTAGTTCCTGAGATCCTCAATGTCACCTTTTTTATGCAGCACGATCATTGTAGCGTTGTTCCAATCCTCAGGAATCTTTTCTTCATTAAGGCATCGAGTGAAAATTTGGGCGAGTACTGTTTCGATTTCTCCACTTGCTTCATGTATGATGTCTACAGTAATTCCATCTTCTCCTGTAGCTTTCCCCCGCTTCATGTTCTTGATTGCATGTGCAACTTCTGCTGGGAGGCCTGGAAGAACTTTGGTACTGGTACCTTTCATGAAGTCTGGAGTACATGTATCACCCCTTTTATATAATTTGGAGTAGAAATCTTTCACTTTTGTCAAAATTTCGCCTCTATTTCTTGTTACAGAACCATCTTCTTTTCTCAGTGCCATAATTTGTTTTCTTCCCTTTCTGAGATGTCCCTTAGGCTTTGGTTGTTTTCAATTGCTTTCCTCACTAGCTCACAGTTGAATTTCCTTACGTCTTCAGTGATAATTTTTCGTACTGTCTTCCATATCTCTATATATTCCACTTTGGAAGTTACATCTTCTTTAGTTGTCCTCATCTCTCTTCTTTTTTGCATCAACATTCTGGTTTTTCCTGATAATTTGTTCACATGCAACTTGTTCTTAGACCCAGCTAATTTTGTTGCTGTTTCCATAAGAGCTTTGGTTACTTTTCTGTTAACTTCAGAAATATCCTCCACTTCTCCCGATGTTAGGCCTTCTAAAGCAGAGAATCTGTTCTTCAGTTCCAACGGGAAGGTATTATGGTGTTTTCTAAGGTTGGTTATGTCAATGCAGGTTGTTTGTTTTATGAGCTTGCCACGTTCGAATTTAGTGTTGAGGTGCATCTTACATCTCACCAATCTATGGTCACTGCCTGTGTTGAACTTGTTTCGCACACTGCAGTCTTCTATGACGAATTTTTGTTACACATAATAAAATCAATTTCACTTGTCGTGCCATTTGGATGTCTCCATGTCCATTTCCTGTGTGGCTTTTTCTAGAAAAAGTAGTTCAAGATGAAAAACCCTTCTGCCTCTGCAAACCCTACGAGAGTATTTCCACGCTGGTTTCTGTTGCCGTGACCGAATTTACCTACTGAAGTTTCATTCTGTTGCTGTTGCCCTATTTTTGCGTTGAAATCTCCCATAATTATCTTCAAGTGCTTCTTACCTTTATTATTTAGATGACGAATTTCCTCATAAAATTCTTCAATTTCTTCTTGAGGATGACTTGTGGTGGGTGCATAAGTTTGAATAATCTGAGCCTTGTATCTTCTCGAGAGTTGGATAACGAGTCGTGCAGCTCTGTCAGAGGAATTTTCATTTTCTACAACTTTATTCTTCAGTTTCTTGTTTATTATAAATCCAACACCACTAGTTCTGCCAGCATTTGTCCCACGATAGTAGAAGAGATGTCCACTTTTCAGTTCAATGAGATATTCTCCTTACCTCACTTAGCCTGACGATGTCCCACTTGATCCTTTGTAGTTCCTCTTCCAATTCGAGAAGCCTTGAATCAGAAGATAGGGAGCGTCCATTATACGTAGCCAAGGTTAGCATCAGATGGCAGCCTAGTCTACCCTCTGCCGTCATGTCACACTGGCCGCTGCCTTGACCAGGTACATTCCAGCTGCCGGAGACTGAGGGCCAAGATTTAAGTTATGGAGTCATTTTGGAGGGTTTGGCCATAACTCACCACGCTGGCCAAGCTGGTTGGTGAGTGTGGGATAGCATTTCCTCTAATGCCGATGGTATAGTTATACCGCTACTGTCGGTCGTCAGAGCCCCTTTAGTGGGAACAGGATGCACCACGAGAAGGCGGGGTTGACATTTGTCAAGGAGAGACTGTGATGTTGCGCATCACCTGACCTTACGTTTTCAGATATAGCCTGTTATATCTGAAGGTGAGACTCTAAAATTATCTCTTCGTCCGTCTGTCTGCGAACAAAGTATCTTTGCTTTTGTAAGTCAGATTGGAAACTGTTTATAAACATGACTAAAATCTATACGCCCATTGCATTTCTAGTAACCCAGCTATTCGGTGTAAATGTGTATATCTGTATGTAAATGTGTATATTTGTATTTGTCAAATGTCCGTCTTTCCAGAAAACATAATTAGAAGTGCACTCTTTAGATTAGAGTTTGGGGTATTTCTATACATTTTAGGACGTCTTTTGTAAAAAAGATCGCGCTTATGTTACTGGCTTGTCCGTCTGTACCTCCGTACGTCTGTACGTCTGTACGCCCGTCCGTCTGTGGACACCATATCTCTGTAACTATTAGTCGATTTAAAAAAATCTTTTCGCATTCGGAAGCTTCAAATGTGCGAACGATTATCCTTCATTTCATTTTTACGATGAACAATTTCGCCGCTAGAGGGCTGAATGCAGATGATATCGAATTCAAAACACATTTTATTCCATACATTTTCTTCTAAACATCCGGTTGAAATGCTTTTTAACCCTTCGATTCCCTTCATGTCGAAGACTATTTTAGGTATAGTCACTTCTAATAGTTACGCATAGATTTTGCGCTACGGGGATAAAGGTAAATTGTGTTTTTCCCGATATCTCTGTTTCTAAAACTCCGATTTGAAAAATTCTTTCTGAAGCTGGTACAGCTCCTGATGGGAATAGTTACGCATAGATTTTGCGCTACGGGGGTAAAGGTAAATTGTGTTTTTCCCGATATCTCTGTTTCTAAAACTCCGATTTGAAAAATTCTTTCTGAAGCCGGTACAGCTCCTGATAGGAAATCTCTTATTTTTGGTAAAAAATGGTTTGGCCACAAAGGGGAGTAAGTTCTAATTTTTGTTTCAGATGTATTTGCGACAAAATCTGAGTTTCTAAAATCTCGATTGAAAAATTTCGTTCATGGACCAAGGCCGCTCTCGTCGATAAAACTTTTCGGAATATTTTCTTCTTAGAATAATGCATACTTTTTCCGCCAGGAGACCTAGACAAATATCTTTTTTTTTCTTTTTGTCAATATTTTAGCTTCTAAAGTTCGATTTGAAGAATTCCTTTTTTGTTGAATAGAATTTCCCGTCTGAAATGTTTTTCATATAATTTCAAAAATTGCGCGTAATTCATAGGCTTTCGGCTAGGGGGCTTTATGGTAAATTGCGTTTCCCAAATATCTCTGCTTGCAAAACTCCGATTTGAAAAATTCTTCCTGTATCGCGTACAGCTCCTGATGGAAAATGTTTTGCATATAATTTCTAATATTTTGTAAAGAACGGGTTTGTCACCAGAGGAGTAAGTTTTAATTTCTGCTTCTGACGTATTTGCAGCAAAATATGAGCTCCTGAAAACTCGATTAGAAAAATTCTTTCGTGGACCGATACCGCTCACATCAGAAAACCTGTTGAGAATACTTCCTTCTTAAAGTAATGCATAGTTTTCCTGTCAGGGAGCGTAGCCGCATATCTTGTACTAGTCGATATCTTTGCTTCTAAGAGTCCGATTTGAAAAATTCTTTCTTTTTGGGAGAGCGTTTCTGCTGCGAAATGTTTCTCATATAATTTCACATTTTTCTTAACGCACAAGTCTGCAACCACAGGACGTAAGTTTACGTTTTCGTTTACAGCAATATCTGTAAGATTAAAAACCCGATTGAAAAATTTCTTTCTTTGGTCACCTATTTCGGTTTTCCATACCGGTCCCATTGACTTTTTTTTTTTTGATTGGAGGTTTAACGACCACCGTGAGCAACTCAACGGGCTATAAGCAGTCGCCCGTCCCTAATTTAGGGTCACTGGTTCCAGGGAAGGGAGAGAGCCAGTGCCGTAAGACAAACACAACATCCATGCCTCAACGGGATTCGAACCCGGACCCCTTACGGACGAATGATCAGAGGCCATCGCTTAGACCACTGCGCCACCGGGGCGGCTCCATTGACTTTGAGTAGCTTTGAGCCACCCCGGTGGCGCAGTGGTCTAAGCACTGGCTTATGATCATTCGTCCGTGAAGGGTCCTGGTTCAAATCCCAGTGAAGCATGGATGTTGTGTTTGTCTTACGGCACTGGTTCTCTCTTCCCTGGAACAAGTGACCCTAAATAATTAGGGACGGGCGACTGCTTATAACCCATTGAGTTGCTCATGGTGGACGTTAAACCTTCAATGGAAAACAAAAAAAACTTTTAAATTTAATTAGTGTCAGAACGGGTTCCAAAGACGTGCTCGTCACAGCTGAAAATTCGGTGTCATCTTTCTTGTTTACTTTTCCATGACATAACAATCTGTTTTTATCAAAGTAAGAGAATATTTACCATCCAATCTCTACATTGTGCTGTTGTTTCTTTCCCCTCTGTGATGCCAGTGTAACTGAAGTGTATTCCGGATGAAGAAAATTCGATGATTACTTGACGTATTTTGTTGAACATGTGGCACCAATCTGAAGTATGATCTGTGATTAGGTAGGATTCAGTGGTTAGATTTCGACTTACGTCGCGTTTTGAGATGACCTTCTTATAAGGTGTAACAGAATTGAAGGCGGTAAGTTTGAAAGAATGTTAGATTGTACTTTTGTTTAGTTATAATTATAAGTTCCTGAATGTGGGTTGTGGTTCTTCCTCAGTTTTTTGTATATGTTAACGATCACAGCGAGCAACTCAATGGGCAACAAACAGTCCCTCGTCCCTAATTTAATGCCACTGGTCCTAGGGAAGGAAGAGAGCCAGTGCTTTAAGACAAACACACTATCCATGCCTCACCGGGATTCGAACCTGGGCTCATCTTGAAAGAATGGACAGAAGCCGATGCTTCGTCCCACTCGAGCAGTGGGGCAGCTCAGTCACGTTCCAGTCAGTTTTAGTATAGAATTGTACAAAGTGATCTGCGATGTGAGCGCCTCGAACCACTCAGATACCGGGGCGGCTGATTCTTTCTCCATCTCTCTCCCTCTTGTGTGTGTGTGTGTGTGTGTGTGTGTGCGTGTGTGACGAGTTTATTATGCAAACGCTTAAATAATGCTTATGAAAAGGAACGTTCAAAGGCAATACAATAGTTGAAATAATGTTTACGCAAGAACTGTGCTTTTTTATGTTGCACCACACAAAATAAATTCTCTTCAAGTTAGATTGGAAACTTTCAAACGGACTTCTCCGAAAATTTTGTAAAGAACCAGTGCCATTGGACACCCACACCACACTGCCCGTTCCTCATCCGAATATAGAGTACGAGTTTAAATCCGACGATTAGCGAGAAACCGCGACTGTGGCCATTTTCTAACCCTGACGATGTTTTTTAGTTTGAAGACATGATTTATGAGTACATGACTTTTATGCCATCACCAATACTTTATGTTATGGGATTTTATAAATTTCTCTTTATGCCATGAGAAGTTTGAAAAAGAATAATAACTTTGCACATTGGTGATTTACCTCACGGTTTCCTGCATTCTTGGGGATGCAGTGTCTTGCTCTAAAGGATGAAAATCATGGCGAAATTATGATTCCGCCTAGGTGGATAAACGCATTTATTGTTTCGTTTCGCACGGTTAGAAACCTAAATTACGGAACCAAGTCCTTTGGGAAACATGGAAGTAGTGTTTGTTCTATCGATTAAATTCTGTAATTGCGTCGGTCTGACAAACATAAACCAAGAATACACTACTTCTTATCCTTCGTCCTTCAATGCTCATCGATGTTCGAACATTACAAGACGAAACATTATTTGTCTTTATGCAAAATTTCAGACTTATTCATGCTCATAAAAATAATCTGCCACAAAAAAATATCGAAGTTCTTTGTTTTGTTTGTTTGGAGCTTTAAAGTCCATTGTGAGCGATTCGATGGGATATATACTCGTCCTTCCCTAAATCAGGGTCACTGGGTTCAGAGAAAGGAGAGAGACAAAACATCAATGCCACACCGGGATGAGAAGACGGACTTATCTCGGACGAATGGTCAGAAGCCAGCGTTTAGACAACTTCGCCACCAGCCCGGCTATAGAAGTTAAAGGCCATCGACAATTAGCTCCTATTTTGTTAAAAATAATGCAGGCTTAATAAAAATTCCCTTCCTCTATCGCGGTTTCTAGGAATATGATACCTCCTCCCCCAAATATGAGCATTGAGTTTCAAAATATTTCTTTTTAAGATAGTTTTCTGAAACCTTTTTCTAATTTTAAGTATTTTCCGAGTTCCTTATTAAATATTCCATTAACGTGCCTTTTTTATTATCTCATAAGATTTTATGTTAAGAGCACTATAAATCCGATAAATCTGGAAGCTAAAACACATCTGTTTGTGCTTAAAGATAATTTAAAGTTCGTTTTTCTTGAAAACACATTTGGGAAATTTTCGACCAACTGAGAACCATAAATTTGCAGAACTGTAAACTAGCCTTGTGAAAGTATTTTCATTTTGATACATAATACTGACATTACCAACTCTTCAGGAAAATGACATTTCCATTTGGGAAAAAGGTGGGTTGTCTTTTACCACCATGTACAAGTCTGTACAGCCCTGAAAACAGAGGTCAGAAAAAGAATTAATGGAGTTGGAAGGTATGTGAGAGCCTGAGAAACATGCGATCTAGTCATAAGAATAATTCATCATTTTTGTAGGAGTAAAAACAGAAATAAGTGACAAAAAAAAAAAAAAAAAAAAAAAAAGGTAGTGCGGAAATGTGTGAAAAATTTGCTTGATTTTGTACTGCTGTTGGAAGCACATGATAACGCCAGGACTGATTGGCCCTGAGGAAACTAGAATTTTTTTTTTTTTTGATAGGAGGTTTAACGACCACCGTGAGCAACTCAGTGGGCTATAGCAGTCTCCCGTCCTTAATTTAGGATCACTGGTTCCAGGGAATGGAGAAAGCCAGTGCCGTAAGACAAACACAACATTCATGCCTCACCGGGATTCGAACCCAGACCCCTTTTGGACGAATGATCAGTAGCCATCGCTTAGACTACTGCGCCACCGGGGCGGCGAACAAGAATTTGCAAAATGCATGACAGGAAAAAGGATATAACGCTTCAGGTGTTTTCTTAAAACATTAATGCCTGCGACGTAGCTATAAACTTAGTTAAATAGTAATGATTCAATTGGCACTTCAAAGCATGAACTTAATCTTTTCTAATCAAATGAGCAGAAAATACATGTAATGGCAAGCATCGCTAATTTCAAAAGGGTATATTAGGTGTTAAGGTGAAAAATATAAATGTGATTGTGGCATTATTTGATTTTAGGCGAAATACGAAAGGAAGAGTATTTTGAATATATTCTTGCAGAATATATTCAAAAAATATATAGTGCAGTGTAAAGGCTGAGAATAGAAATGCGTCATAATGCGATTTAAGAAGTGGACACTTGCTGCAGCTGACAGTGAAGCAGATGGGGAACACTTATCCAACTTTTCATGGAGGCAGATAAAATATATTATCCAAAATGTTCTCTTATATACAAAGAACACACACCGCAGTTTTCATAGATGCAAAGAGCGCTTGCATAAGTTGTCTCGGTGACAAATAGGAAGCAGTCATTCCATTTAAATGAAAAGACGGTGAAAATAAGTCAAGCATCTGTAGGGGCGAGAAAATACGCCCCTATATAAATTGTGTGATGGACTTTTAAATCCCATCGATCATTCCGGATACTAACATTTCAGAATAAATATTTCCATGTGTATTATTGGAAACGAGTGCAACACGTGGTAATGCACCAGACTAGGTGACATTTCGATGTGCCTGTTTGACAGGTCTATTGTATTCACGGAAGGCACAGCTGTTGTTCCTGGCCAGGGGGAAATGTAAGCTGCTGGGCACACGTGAGCTAGAGGTCAACGAAGAGAGGAGGTCAACGAAGGGATTAGGTGAAGGTCACCGGCAGAAGCACTGGTAGTAGGGAGCACCGAGAAGAGGGGGGAGGTGTCGCCTGCTCTTGGAGGGCTCCGACTAGGGAGAGAGAGGGCACCTCAGGCGAGTGAGGCAGGAGCCAATCAGGAAGGCTAGTGAAGTTAGGGGAAAAAAGACTTCAGGTTAGGAGTAGAAAGAAAAAGGACACAGTCGACGGGGAGCGAGGGTGAGAGACAGTGGACGGGGAGCGAGCGTGTGAGATAGTCGACGGGGAGCGAGGGTGAGAGACAGTGGACGGGGAGCGAGCGTGTGAGATAGTCGACGGGGAGCGAGGGTGAGAGACAGTGGACGGGGAGCGAGCGTGTGAGATAGTCGACGGGGAGCGAGGGTGAGAGACAGTGGACGGGGAGCGAGCGTGTGAGATAATCGACGGAGAGCGAGTGTGAAGGACGGTCGACGACACAGCGTGTGCTGTGAACGGTTAGGAGGTGCTGGGTGACAGCGCTGGGTAAAAGAAAGTTTGGTGATAGAAACGTGCCGGTTCGGGCACGGGGAAAGCGAATGTAGTTGGAATCAGACACGTGGGCCTGGAACGATGTACGGAGAAAGCGTTTTGAGAGAACACGTGTTCGGGACGGAACACGAAGCATAGCTTCCGGAACAAAGGAAGGGAGACGACGATTAAAACCTTTCACGTCGGTGATAGAAAAAGAACGGGCAAAGAGTATTGGCAGGAAAGGGTATTCTGGAATAATTAGATACCCGGATCATTGTCACGTGGAACTGCAGTTACAGGAACTCGAGGTCAAGTAACAATAGCTGCCGGAACAAGTTTCCTTTGATTAAATGTTTCGTTAAGTTTGCAACAAGCTTGAGAGTGAATTTATGCTTGCAGTGTCTTGTCATCATTTTTACGTCCCCTCTCCTGAATAGCAGATTTATAGTAAAGCTGGGAGAGAAAGAACGCCGGGCTGTCTTCAACTTCCGTTGATAGACAGTCTTTAGACAAAGAATCTTATAAATGGTTTTCTTTCCTGCTGTGGGGAAATTTTGATCAGCGTTGGAAGCCAGTGGTTGTTTGGCCGAGGAGCCATTAATGAACATAATGAGCTTCCACCCCTACAAGCATCTATGTAAACTGAGTTGCTGATGCGTTTCGAAAGCGGTATTCCAGAAAATATTCGGCTGTTTTCGTCTATGTAGTCAAGTTGTATGAGGAATGAAATCCATTTCCTTTTGTCTTTGTTTTTCACATCTTTAAATTTACGTACACGTGCATGCCACAATGAGAAGCTGCAAAATGTCGACGTTCTTGAAGAAAAATTCCAACTATTAGTGACCTGATTATCATGTACCTTTCCAGAATTGAAGCAATCAGTTAAATTTCATGATAACAAATCCCGTGAATGCATTTTTAACCAGAACGACTCTACAAACCACCTCGCATTTGGAAGAACAGTGAGACCAAAACTAACACATCTCTCTCGCTCGGTGTGTATGTGCGTTTGTTTATGTGTGTGTGCGTGTGTGTGTGTCTTGTTCAAGTTCATTCATTAACGATAGACGTCAATGTAATTTTCAAACCGCTAAGATCATGCAAGGTGCTATGGATCACTCATCATTTATTTGTACAACGGTGGCCAGAGGGTGACAGAATATAACCGAAACTAATAGATGCAGTTGTTCTAGAAAACAAAAACTCGTAAAAGGTTAGGAAGAGGCACTTACACTTGATTGAGCCTCGCTGCTTGGACAAAAGAGGAAAAGCCACAACGGAAATCAGCGGGTGTTTTACTTGTCTGAGACACTCACTTGTAGAGGACAGATACTGCAGTAGCATTTTCTGCGGTTGCAGCTGGTTCTTCTAATCGATTGAGGTTTGACGTTTCCAAGAAATTAGCTGGTTCTTCTAATTGATTGAGGTTTGACGTTTTCATTCTACGACACTACCTTGGCATCTACTGTATTCAATTTCAGGCTATTTTAACGAGTCAATTTTGGGCTATTTTAGCGTGTCAACTTTGGGCTAATTTGGTGTGTCAATTTTGGGCTATTTTTGTGTGTCAATTTTGGGCTATTTTACAGTGTCAATTTTTGGCTATTTTAGAGTGGTAATTTAGCTATTTGACCACAGATGGCTTTTGCGAAAATAAAATTTAATTAACAACAGGTAGAAAGATTTAACTATTTCAGCTTTTGGCTCTATTTTAGAGCTAAAAGCTGCAGGAAAGAAGGAGAAAACAAAACTGAAGTTGATACATGTTTTTTTTATGAAGTTCGTAGAATTATAAGATGCTCCACGAATACAGAAAAATGTAACCGATTCCTAATTTATGGTTCTGTATCCTAGGAAAGTTGTGGAGTCATTTTGGCTGCAGACAACCCAAAGAAGCATGGAGAGGTGCATGCTTGGTGTAACCAGGAGAGATAAGAAGAGGAACACGTGGATCCGAAAAATGACAAGAGTGGAGGACATCATGATCAGAGTTAAATCCCTGAAATGGCAATGGGCTGGACATACTGCCAGAAGAACAGACCATCGATGGACAGCCGAAATTTTAGATTGGATTCCACATGGAAGATGGGTGGATGAAATTCGAAAGTATGCGGGAGTGACATGGAAGAGACTGGCACAAGACAGACCGTTGTGGAGGAAACTTGGGGAGACCTTCGTCCAGCAGTGGATTGATAATGGTTGACAATGATGATGATGTTGATGATGATCATAGGAAAGGATAAACGTAACCTAAGCTGAGATAAATGCAGCATTTGCTCTCTGTGATACCTTTTCATAGATATAGGCATTACTTGAGTGCCAATCCAATGTTTTGTAAGCATAAAATGCTGGTGAAGCCATTCATTTCTGATTTAGGACATCAAACGACTGAGAAAGAATAAAACTAGAATAGTGAGTCCCGTGAACACGTAGTTCTTTCACAATAGTGAACACGTAGTTCTTTCACAATAGTGAACACGTAGTTCTTTCACAATAGTGAACACGTAGTTCTTTCACAATAGTGAACACGTAGTTCTTTCGCACGACTAAAACCTAGTTGAATGTTAACTCACTAGAAATAGTTTCTACGGCATTTTAAGAAGGTTTGCTGTAGGTATGTCTTCTTAATTTATTGTTTTACAAAACAAAACCTTTTTATGTACTAGCAAGATTTATTTTGTCTGTATTCCAGCTAAAAATTATTTTTTCCCTTAAAACTACGGGTGATTGATTTGTTGAAATAGTTCTAAAATTTAGTAAAAATGTTATTTGAAATTTGAAGTTCAGTCAGGCTAGTGCTGAAAAAAAGACAGCAAAATATTCTGTCAAATATTACAAAAACGTAAGTTGAAGATACGTCATACAGCACTCAGAATGAGCACGACGAACAACACCTAAGGACAAATGCGCAAAAAGTGAGATTTTCACAGTTTTTCTTTTCATAAATTAGGAAAGGCAGAGGTTGCATGGGAAAAACACACAACCGAAAACGAAACTTATGGAATACTTATGAAGTCCTACTGACCCAACAATTTAGTCTTCTTGGAATCAGCTCATTGTTGCGCTTTCTAAGTTACACCCTACGAACTGCTCGGGAAAGACGCGAATCCGCCTGCGACTGCGTTAAATCACTTATTTTGAATACGACACAATACCCTCTTTACCCACTACTGTCTTCTTTTTCCTTTTTTATTTCTGTTCCAGAATACAGATATACCTCCGAGTAAACGCATAGTGATTGTCTAATGGAATGAAGCAATGCGATGCTTTTGAGGAAATAAAGCAAATTTTTAAAGAAACGCTTTCATTTCCTTTAGATTTTTTAAATTTTTTATTTTTAAAGTGAACCATTTCCTTGAACAAACGGGCCTTTATTTTCTTTATTAAATGCATATTTTTGTACTTTTAATGCTTTCTGATTCTCGGCAGTTTTTATTCCTTGTTTCTTTCCTTTTTTTATAATATAGGTAACATGGAATTCAAGTATGTGTTATGCTGTGAAATGCCAGAAGACCAAGCCACAAATCTACAGGGAGATATAAGTGGCGGACCAGGACAGATGAGCCATATTGCGTAACGTGGGAACAGTGGGCAAAGGTAGTGATTAGATGGACGTGCAAAAAGGAATGATCACCGGCTACCGCGCCAAAGGGGGAAGCATCTCAGAAACAGCAGACGTCGTGGCCTATTCGCGAGGTGCTGTAGTAATGGTGCATCAAGAACGGACCGCTGGCACGCCGAATACCTCCCGACGTCACAACTGTAGAGCCCCAAAGGCCATCGATCCCAGAAGAGAACGTTGCCTCCATCGACTCAAAAAGGACAATCGACGCGCAACAGTGCAGCAATTGATCCCGCAAATGAACGCTGGGGCACCCACTTAGGTGTCACCGATAACAGTAGAGCGAACCCTGTTACGCATGGGTCTTCGGAGTCGATGCGGTGTCAAGGCGCCCATGTTAACACAGGTCCATCGGCAACGTCGTCTGCAGTTCGTATGGAACTATTGTCATTGGACAGTGGAAGAGTAGGAAGAGGTTGCCTTCCCCGACGAATCGAGGTTCCTACTCCACAAAAGTGATGGGTGGTTGCGGATACGGCGTCAGACACACGAGAACCAAACACCCCGACACGCTTGTCGGTCAAGTACAGGCTTGCGGTGGTAGTGTGCATGTCTGGGGGATGTTTTCTTGGTGTGACTGGACAGCTGGTACCATTGGATGGGCCCCTAAACGCCAATGGCTACTTGTCCATTCTCGCTGACCACATACACCTCTTCATGTTGGACGTTTACCTTGCTGGTGATTGTGTCTACCAACAGGACAATCCGCCGTGCCATGTCGCTAAGGGGAAACGTGACTGGTTCCAGGAGCACGACAGCGGCGTCTCCATTCTCACTTGGCCGGTGAATTCTCCCGACCTCAATCCCATAAAGCACGTGTGGGACTATTTCGATCTACAGGTTCGACGTGCTGACACACAACCACGTTATCTCCGGGCCTCTGTGCTGTACTGCAGTCAAAATGGACACATGTTCCTTGAGCAACTTTCCAGCGCCTCATTGCTTCCATGCCATTCCGTCTAGCCACTGTTATCCGGCCCAAGGGAGGTAATTCCCATTATTAGGTAAGTGGTCATATTATTCTGATACGACCGTGTATGTCTGCCACTACATAATGCGTATGCACGCCACAAGAGAAACAGACGCTTGTTGGTACACTCTCTCTTTATTAAGTTTTGCCATTTTTCGTATTAGATCCATTCATATTTTAAAAATGCAACAATTTGACGGGAAATGTACGCTTGTAATGAAGCATTACTACACTTGGATAATTAAATAGTACATTTTTCACATGTATGACTTCAATACCAATGACATCTTACTCCACTGACGGGGAAATTTGGAATGTAAAACAAAACGGAGTTTATAGCGTTTTTAGTAATAACACTTTTAAAATTTTGGCGTTCATTATTTTGATAGCAAGTAGTCGCAGAATTGAAATTTTAAGAGCAGTTGGTCCTCTGAAGTAGCGAAACTTGTTGGAAAGATTACAATGACATTGATAGTGGAGATTAAGTTCATTTAACTTAGAAGAAAAGATCAGTTAAAGTTTTCTGCTGAACTTCAGATCGATAAGAGAATTTATAGCACTTGAAACAAAAGACATCTAAGAAAATTTAAATCAATATGAAACAAGAGCGACATTTCATTTATTGTAGTTTGTTGGAAGACCTTCATAAAACAAAATACTTTTGCTATATTTTCCACAGGCATATATTTTGCATTCCATGAACTGAATCATTCTTCCTTGTCCTGTTGTTAGAGAGTGAATCCAAACAAAAATAATGTAATCAGTTTCTTCGTGCGATCTTAATAAGTTTTCAGATTTAACCAAATGATAAGAAAAAAATTAGCAACTCCAAAAGGCTGAAAAATGAATAAATTAATTAATTAACGAAATACACTGCTGGCCACCCAAAATGCAGCACCAAGAAGGAAGCATCCAATTGGCCTGAAATTCGCAGCATGCGTCGCCCGCGAGAGGATATGCAAACGATTAGCATTGCAGGGCATATGCAAATCATGTGCGCCCGGCACGCCAAGGAGAAACACTCTAAGAAGGGTGCACAGAAGACGGGTATAAGAAGTGGAAGTGTGTTGTGCTGCCGGACCTGTGCGTGGGAAGCTTCATGATGCCCCGTCGCAGAATACAGCAGTCATTACAGAACGTTTCGGAGTTCGACAGAGGACGAAAAGTGGCTTATCGCGACAGCGGTTTATCATATCGAGACATCGGCGCCCGTGTGGGACGACGTCCAGTGAGGCGAGTATGGATTCGGTGGGTGCAGGAGGGACGGACGGATCGACGTGAGCGATTGCCACAGCCGCGGCACACATCCGAGCAAGAGGACCGGTAATTTGTGGGGCGGGCATTGACGGCTCGCACCGCCACATCACGAACGTTAGCGCAGGAATTAAGGTGTGTTGCGCAACAACCTGTGTCCGCACGTACCGTTCGACGTCGTCTGCAGGAGCGGGGACTTGTCACACGGCGCCCATTGCTCCGATTACCACTGACGTTTCACCACCGGCGACTGCGGCGATAGTGGGCCGTTGAACGCCGCACCTGGACTACGGAATGGCACAACATTGCCTTCACCGATGAATCCCGCTTCTGCCGGCAACACCACGATGGTCGGATCTGCGTGTGGCGGCACCTCGGAGAAAGACTGTAGACGTCTGCATTATGCGTCGCCATACCGGTTCGTCGCCTGGCGTTACGGTTTGGGCCGCAATTGGATATGACACCCGTACCTCTCTGGTATGCACCGCTACATCTCCGACGTTTTGGAACCTGTAGTCCTCCCTTACCTGCAGGACCTGCCAGCGGCCACGTTTCAACAGGAGAATGCTCTCCCACACGTGGCACGCATCGTGCAACAATTCTTCACGGCCCACCAGGTGTCACTTCTGCCGTGGCCCACCTGTTCTTCCGATATGTTGCCCATCGAACACACCTGGTCGCTGATCGGCAACCGAGTGGCCCGGCAAGCACCACCCGCGGCTACGCCTGATGAACTGTGGCAACGTGTGGAAGCAGCCTGGACCAACATATCCCAAGCCCACATCCAAAGCCTCTTTCGTTCGATGCCGCGGCGTGTAGCGGCCGTTATTGCCAGCCATGGGGGCCACACGAACTATTGATGTCTGCGTGTTCCGCAAGTCGCACGGGCCTGTAAGCTCAATCGTTTCATCTTTATATCTGTTGTTATGTGTCCAGTAAATCTGACGTTGCTATCTCGTGTCCTTCTTGGTGTTGCATTTTGGGTGGCCAGCGGTGTATATATACGAACAAGAGCTGCAGATTAAAAAACGCTATTTGCAACAAAAAGCACAAGCTAAAAGATTTCTCGATTTCCCAAGGCTTAATGAAGTCATACCTCATAGAAATAAACCAAATAACTCCATAGTACCTGGAACAGAAACAGCCAAATAAACCAAATAACTCCATAATACCTGGAACAGAAACAGCCAAATAAATCAAATAACTCCATAGTACCTGGAACAGAAACAGCCAAAAGACGCAGTGTAAGGAGAGTAATAAATGGAAATTCCTGTAAACGAGGTGTTTTGAGCTACGCTTTTCAGGGGAGTATAAGGAGATCTTCGGGGAGTAACAGTATGAGGAGAGTAACAAAAAGAAATTGCTGTAAGCAAGACACTTTAGTCTAGGCTATTCAGGGAAGTATCTAATTCACAAGGAATTCTGGATTAGACATTCTGCCAAACTGTCTAATTTACAAGGAACTGGCCTAGAAGTTTGTCTGTGACAAAAGTTCTACTGCAATTACTGAGCAAATGCACCTAGATTTCTTACCACCTTTGTTTCTGAGGCTAAGGAGAAATTTCAGCATAATATACTCATTTAAAGCAATGAACCACAATAACGCGAATTACCTTTACCGCAAACTGTTTCTCAATTCCCCGACCGTTTTTATATATTAAGATCTTTTGTTTTATTCTTTTAACGTGAACACGTTTAACATGAAATACTGGTTAAACGAGCTGATATTTCCTCAGCGTGAAAAAAACGTATTATTTTAGCGCCAACCAAATTTTTTTTTCATGTTAATTCTACTGCTTGGTCGCGTTGGTTTTGAAGCCCACTCGGGTACGTGATTCATCTTTCGTTTTGACTGTGGTAATGATGAAAATGGGACTGCGGAAAAGATTGTAGGAGTAAAGTACTTTGGCTGAGGGGGAGAATTGGTGGACACCAGAAAGAAATAAGGTGTACACCAACAAGAAATAAGGAATTTCAGAAAGAATGAGGCTTCGAGCAAAAGGTATTCCATTTTATTCCCCTCTGAATTCTCATCTGCTTAGGCTGAATTCCCTCCACATTAAAGAAAGTTAAATCTTGGGCATATTCTAAAGCTTGATTTTGTATTGAGCGTGTTTTGCTTTCTCTCCGTTTTCCCTACATGCTGTTCATGTTACCATGAGTGGTAAAATTCAGCAATCTTAGAGCTTAGAGAAAAAAATTAAACGAACTAGAAGACGGTATTTTAAACAAAACTCCAGTTGGGGCGGAATCTCACCCCCGGTGGGGTGGTGGTCTAAGACCATTTCAGACCATTCGCCTGAGATAGGTCTGAGTTCGAATCCCGGTGAGGCATGGATGTCGTCTTTGTCTTACGGTACTGGATCTTTTCCTTTCCTGGAACCAGTGGCTCTAAATTAGAGACGGGCGACTGCTTATAGCTCATCGAGTCGTTCATTGTTGTAAATAAATGTTTAAAAAGAAAAAAAGAGAGAGAGAAAGAGAGAGAGACGGAATTCGGCATTGCAAAAAGTACATTGTTGGATATTCTAAAAAACGTAAGGAACTTGAAGATGCTTGTGCTTAGAGCAACGTACTCGAAAGCGTATGCGAACCGAAAAAAAAAACAAAAAAAAAACCAAAAAAAAAAACCGAAGAAGTTGAAATTGCGTTAATGAGAGTTATACAATATATAGTGCTGTACCCTATATTGCAGTTTGCGTTACCACAGAACTATGCATAATTTCGTCTTCGATGTGTAAATTGCTTTAGGAGCCACGAAGTATGAAAATACTTTTTTTTCTTTTTTCTTTAATTCTTTCAGTGCGTCTTCAGTTGTTTCATTAATTGCAATGGTGTGCAAAAATTTAGGACGAATAGGAGAAATTAGCATAACAACGGAACGAGCAGGCAGAACGGACCGAAAGACCACTCAGGAGATAGACTAGGGTCCGGTACGGTAAGGCATGCGCATATATGCGCATGCCCTAAAACTATTGCATGGTGTACATCGGTTTGAACGACGTCGAGTTGCTGCCACCGTATGATATGGCCAACAGGCAATCCAGTAGACGACATGTGGATGACTTTACCAGAGGTCGCGTCATTGGGAAGTTGAAAGAAGGTCGAAGTGTGACTAGTGTAGCCGAGGAGTTCGGGATCGCTCACAGCATCGTTTTACGAGATTGGAGAGCATTTCAAAGGACAGGAACAGCTGTCCGAGAGTTTAGCAGTGGTCGTCCACGAGCAACCACGGCAGCGGACGACAGGTATATTGTCCTACAGGCAAGAAGAGACAGACAGCGGGAGAAATCGCAAGGCACATGCAACAGACAACTGGACGTCCGTTATCGCGTTTTACCGTGGCCAGGAGGCTGCAGAAAGGTGGTCTATTTGCACGACGACCAGTACGGTGTGTGCCATTAACGCCTGCTCATCGGAGACGGCGATTTCTGTGTTGCCAGGAACACAAGAACTGGACACATCAGCAATGGGGTCGAGTTCTCTTTACGGATGAGAGCCGATTTAGTTTGACGAGCGATTCTGGACGTATACACATCTGGAGAGAGCAGGGAACACTCAATCACACCTCCAACATCATCGAAAGGGACCGGTTTGGAGGTGGCAGAGTTCTCGCTTGGGGCGGTATCATGCTTGGTAGCTGTACTGACCTCCACATCTTCCAAGGAGGTTCAGTCACTGGTGTCCGCTATTGTACCGAGGTTCTCCTGCCTCACATGCGTCTCCTCTTTAGAGGTGCTGTGGGTCCTGAGTTCCTCTTCATGGACGACAACGCTACAGCTCATCGTACAGTGGCCGTCGTAGAGATCTTGGAGAGTGAAAATATTCAACGCATGGATTGGCCCGCAAGGTCTCCGGACCTAAATCAATCGAACACGTGTGGGACCTTCTCGGGAGACGCTTGACAGCACGTCACCAGCCGCCAGCAACGATTCCGCAGCTGCGATTAGCGCTACAAGAGGAATGGGCCGCGATGCCTCAACAGCTCTTTGACAAACTCGTGCTCAGCACGGACAGACGTTGTAAATCCTGCAACACAGTCAAGGGTGATCATATCGCCTACTAAACACTGGACTTTTCTTGGCAGCCGCCTGTCACATGGACGTTTCTGTCTTCTGTCCAGTTGTGCTCGAAGCTACCTTTTCAATAAAGTGCCTTTGTATCCTTTGGATTCCTTGTTTGGACGGTTTTGCTCACTTGTCCCATATTCGTACATCTTGGGGGTCTTATGGTATGATTTGAGTCGATGTGGAGCACTTCTGCACGACGTTATATTCGAAAAACCGTCTCGTCCTTAATTTTTGCACGCCAGTGTACATATCAATAACACGAACTACGTTTAGTGCGAACTAATTTTTGGGTCCCTGCAATGTGAGTGGTGACGAAGTTCAACTCCATATCTAAATAGTATCCTTGCTAAATTAGATTTCTTTATCAAATTTTAATGGGAAAACCTTGCATACGGTTTGTACACCCCGAACCAGTCTCAAAATGTACAAGCAGACAAAGAAATTTGTCTTCTTATTTCTTTGTTTTCTTTTACAGCTGGTTTGGGTCGGGGGTGTATAAGAAAATTTTGATAAATAAAAATTTTAAATTTAACAGATAAAAATAAAAAAACTATTAAATAAAAATTTAATATTTAATATACACTATCTACCAACAAGTAATTGGACACCCCTGCAATCGACGATATATGCGGTCCTGATACACGTCACGGCCGCCGCCGTTAAATATCGTGTGGGAAACAACAACGCAACCAGTCGCATGCAAGATGCCACGCAGTTCGGAGCTCTCTGATTTCGAGAAAGGTGTAATCGTTGGGTATCACAAAAATGGCCGATTCATACGTGTCATATCCAGCGAGTTGAAGTACCCAAAATCGACAGTGGCCTACGTGATTGGCAAGTGGAAGATGAGAGGTGACTGTCGGAATGGGCCCCGACCCGGCAGACCCACAAAACTGGGAGTTAGAGACCGACGGATGCTGGCCAGAGAAATTCGGAAGAACCGCACCAAATCGATAGGCCACATTCGCGAGGAGTTTCAACAGGCATCCGGGAGTGTTCTTTCGATGAATACCATCCGTAAGGAAGCACATCTGTTCGGTTATCATGGACGTGCTGCCGCCCACATACCTCTGATCACCTAGTCCAATAGCGCTGCTCGGCTAACGTGGTGCAAAGAACGTCGACAGTGGACCGTTGAACCGTGGAAACAGGTTCTCTGGATCGACGAATCAAGGTTCACCCTCTACTGTTCGGATGGCAGGGTTTGGGTTTGGCGTCTGCCTGGAGAACGCCTCCTGCCGGAATGTATTTTGCCAACTGTGAGGCTCGGCGGCGGTGGAATTATGCTATGGGGCTGTTTCTCTTGGTATGACACGGGACCCTTAGTCGCAATTCCTGGTAGACTCAACGCCGAGACCTACTGCACCATTTTGGATGACCATGCGCTTCCTACGTTGCGGCAGTTTTACGGGGTGGACCCATGTTACTTTCAGGATGACAATGCCACCTGTCATGTTGCGAGGTCCACCATGGCTTGGTATGGTGACAGTGGGGTTAATCGAATGGACTGGCCTGCGCAGAGCCCAGACCTTCACCCTATGGAGCACCTCTGGGACGAGTTGGAGTGTCGACTTAAGGGGTGCCCCCACCGTCCGAAATCGGTGAAGGAACTGACCTGTCTTCTCTAAGCCGAGTGGAAGAAAATACCGCTAGCCGTCGTACAACGCCTGGTTGAGAGTATGCCCCGGAGGGTCGCAGCTGTAATCGCCGCTCGTGGAGGCTCCACCAGCTATGGAAGGTGAATAAACTTCGTTTTCCTTTGCTATCACAGGTTTCCAATTACTTGTTGGTAGATAGTGTATAAACGTAATAAATATTCTGCAATTTTTGTAAATACAAAAGTGAATCAGATTTCTTCTGATAATTTTGAAGAAAATAAAAAAGTTCCCAATAGATATCTGGAATACTCTTACGGCTGCTAGATAGCCTCAACATAGATTAGCTCTGAAGATCAGCTGCATTCAGGTTCCTATTCACATTCTCCAAGAGTTGCGAATCGTCACTGTTTGTCTGTGAAAATAGCTGACATAGAAATATTTATTTTCAAAGTGAAATGTACAAGAAAACTTTTTAAATCATCTTTGCCCCCTCCAAAGCTAACTTGCTGTTCTTCTCTGCCATAAAAAAAGCTGAACGTTTCCGTTTCCTCCCACATTGATGATGACTCCCAAAAAGTTAGAAGCACAAACTTCTCGGCAAACTGACATTGAGTTGTCGAAGTCACCTTTTTCATACGGATGGCTTTTTCGTGTAGCTTTTTCAAGAGTAACCAGTATTGGAAATATTGAAGTTCGAATCTTAAGTAAGTTAAATGTAATTGGAAGGCTAGATGTACAGCAGGACATTGTTCCCCTTGGTAATTATGGCGAATGACAGAATCGTGCTAAAATGTATTGTACCGTAGCTGTTATCTAAGTTCGCAATTAACAGGATACTCCCATAGAATTGCAGCTTATCCGTAATTTCTCGACATTAATATATACTGTATTAGCATTTGCAATTCGGTGTTTAATCGAGTTTTCTTTTTTCTTTCTTTTAGGGACTGTACAAAACAAATTTACGTACAAGCTGATCATGAGCCATCTATGCGGACACTAGAGATATGTAGAAATGTTCTTCAATAGTAATTGCAATAACATTAATTGTATATATATTCTAATGTGCGAGACAATCGCGAATTAAATGCACTCTCCGGATCGACGAGTTTGTATTTGTGCAAGAATTGAAAGATTTCGCTTCGTTAGTAAGTAACTACCAATGAAAGTGATTGGACGTATTCATTGACAGTAACTAACCAGAAAATCATTTTAATGACAACACTGCAAATATAAACCGTCACTGCAAAAGGAAAATGCATATTTAAGAAAAGGACTGAAACGATTTTCCAATCACTAGTATAATTTGCTATTTGTGCAAACAATGTTTAGCTGCATGTCTTGCGAATGAGTAAACTGGAATATTTAGTCTGGAAATCATGTATAGAGTGACGTTTTTGTTCCAAATATTATGGCTATAATAAAAATTCTAAAGCGGAACTGAATTTTATCGCTTCAAACCAAAAACAGGATTTTCTACATAATTACAAACGTACGTTAAACCTAAGAAAAACTAAACTTTCTTGAAAAGATAATGTTTTATTTTACAATATATACTGAAAACATCATTTTAGTGGAAAAACCATTGAGCTAGGAAAATGAATGAATAAAATGTTCACATAATTTTTTTTAATCTTCATTTTCCTACGTGAATTCCTTTGAAATTTTTTTTGTTTTATTTTTTTGGCGAGACAGCTGAACTGAAATAATTTTACAAAACTCTACGAAATTTGTGAATAAAACTCTAGGCACTCAAAGGAATTTCATAAAATGCAAAATATTGAGGAGTTTTTATACTTTCTGCAACAGTTTAGTTGTTTCATGAAAAGAATCGGAATTTCCATTTCTTCGTCAAATGCTTAATATGATGAACTAGCTGTAAAGCCCGTTGAGATAAGAATACAGCGGGTTCCAGAAATCACTTATTGCTATTCAAGCGTTTATTAATTCCGTTGGAAAATATCTTTGTACATGATGTTCTTTGTAAATATCTTTTCTGAATCCGGAAGTAGCTTTCCTTGTCCTGGCCCATGGACTACTTTAACTGTGACATCATCAAACCGTTGAACTCTTGACAATGTGTCAAGCATTTTTTTAAAATTGTCCGTGACTAAACACTGGTCCAGAAAGGTAGATACCTACTTTCACCAGCGTTTGACCTTGAGACTTGTTAATGGTCATAGCAAAGGCGAGTTTTACAGGAAATTGTCGTCATCTTAATGTGAATGGGAAGTCTATATCAGTAGGTGCGAGGTCCATTCGCGGAATAAAACCAGTTTTAGCACGTGCTGAGCCTGCGAGTACTTCTGCAATGATCAAATTGGTTTTAGTTCTTTAATTATTTATCAGTCTTGTTCCATTGCATAAACTTCGTTGTGTATTGATTTTTCTCAGGAGCATAATAATAGATCCAATCCTCAACTTCAGTCTGTGAAGTGACATTTCTGATGGAGTTTGCTCATTTAAAATCTCTGTAGGATAATACTGTTCAGTATTTTTCTCCATGAGTATCAATTGAATCAGAGCTTAAGTATGTGCTTACTGTCCCCTCTAAGAGTTTATGAACATTCTCAATTAATATGTCAACATCAGCGTTTTTGGTACAGAGAATGGCTTTCTTTGCAAATGTTTTAAAATCAGAAATTTTCAAGCTCTCACAAAATATGTTTTTGGCTATATCACCATCATATAAAATAGGTGTAGGTACCTCTATCATTTCCTCTGGTAGGCCATCAGCTGTTTCATGGGCACCATCACCAAGTCGTAAAAGCCATTCATTGAATGATGAATCAACAGATCAAACATTACTTTTGAGTTTTAAAATCTTAAACTTCTCCCATAGTTGGTTGAATTTAATGCTGGTGGGGAGTGCATGGCCCACAGAACGCACATGAGATAAAGGCAGATAGCAGTGAGAGCACATGCCAGTGTAGTATAATGGATAGCACTCGGAGCTGCGGAGTCGAGAGTTGAGGATTCGAATCCCTCCCCTGTGCTAAAAATGATGGAGAAATGTACTTCTTCATACTGGCTTCGAGTATTTTGGTTCTGTCACCATGTTTGACAACAGGGAGAGTTTGTCTAAAGTCTCCTCTGAGTAAAAGGACTTTGCCACCAAAAAGTTTCTGATTTCTTACAATATCTTTCAGTATTAGGTCAACTGCAGGTAAAGCAGTACCGGGGGTCATTGTAGTTTCGTCGCAAAAGATGGCTTTCGCAGTTGGAATGATTTCGGCGTCGGTAGAATGAATATATATATTCGACGTAGACGTTTCATTTAAAGATGGCACTAATTTAAATTGGTTAAAATACATGTGTTTTGCCACCTTCTAACAGATTAGCAGTGATTTCTGTGGATGCAACAGGCAAAACTATGTTTCCTTCTCCACGGATAGTGCTGAGGAGGGTTTCATACAAATAAGTTTTTCCTTCGACTCCCAGGCCATCAAGGAAAAAACATCTATGAAGAAGATCATCGTTAGTGGTTGCTGACATAATACTGTGAAACGCTGCTGTTTGCTCTGCATTTAAATTTCTTGCCATTTTGGTAGCTTTTTGTCGTTCAGCAGCAATGTCGAAATAAACATCCGGATTTTGAGGAATGTTACTTAGTGGAATTGGAAGATTATATTTATCACATGAGCTGTTGTTAGCTTCAAGAGTATCATTAATTTCTTGAAGGGTCAAATTCAAGCAATGTTCACAATCCTCAGTATGTCCAATGTTATGTCTGTGTGCAAAATCTTCCCAAAGATGGGATTTATATTTTTCAAACAGTTCTTGTGCGTTGGGTGGTGAAGTAAAGATGCCGCCCCGGTGGTGCATTGGTATAAGCGATGGCTTCTGATCATTCGTCCGAGATGGGCCCGTGTTTGAATCCCGGCGAGGCATGGATTTGTATTTTTCTTACGGCCCTGTCTCTCTCCCTTCCCTAGAATCAGTGTCCCTAAGGTAGGGACGGGCAACCTCTTATAGCCCATTGAGTTGCTCACGGTGGTCGTTAAACCTCCAATCAAAAAAAAAAAGAAGAAATAAAGATATGAATGTATGCAAATAAATCTCGTAGTTGTCGAGGCATGCTGCAAACTGATGCTTCATCTAAGGTTTTCTCCCATATTTCGTCATTCTTAATTAAACCTTTCTGCAATGCAGCTTCTTGGAAGGTATCATATATAATTCCATTGACTGTTCTTAGACTTGTAAAGCTTTTCACTCCAGACACATGAAGTAGCAGTAGTCTCAAACAATATCTTTCTGGATCAGAGTCAAGGTTGACTGAATACATTCTTCCAATCACATTATCTCCACCACGTTTCCATTGGACCCATTGTCTTTCCTTTTGATTAAACAAATAATGTCTTGGCATGTCGCTATATGAAATGGATCGCGCATCTTCATTGCCCTCATTTACTTGAACCATGCTGTCAGCGTTGTATCTCTTTGAACATTATGAACAACTGCATTTCGATCATTGTTTAAACGATCCAGATTAAAGGTAAGGTTCTGTTCTTCAGGAAGGTGAACAGATAACTAAACTATTGTATGAGATTGCTGATGCATATCGTAACCAAGTACTCTCCACATTTCCTCAGGTGCGCTAACGTATCGGGAATCAGCATGACTTTTTATTTCGTCGTATTTGGTGTTGTGCTGTGTTATATGCACATTTTAACAGTCATGACCTTTGTATACGTACTTGAAAAGGTATTTCAAGCTTTTTACAGTAGCGCACACCTCGACATTAATGTGGCAATTGTACTTTAATAAAAGACACGGATTATAAGGACAATCCAGATGTTATCAATAATTTTACCACGTACAGTTGTGTTTGCACCATTCTTTCCATGACGATATAAAAAATGCCCGCCTTTGTTAGTTACTGTTTCATTTTCGAAAGACTTCGGAAATTGCTTGGTACATATGTCGTTTTCCATACAGGGTGAATTGTGATTGCTTTCACCACACGGGCCATGAACTATGTGTTTCACAACAGTTGCATGCAAAACTGGTAAATGCTCTTTATCTGGAAGTTCTGCCGATACAATTTGGTCAATTTTCTCAGGCAATGTTGGTTTGTTCTCTTCTTTCAAAATCAAGAGTATATGAGCATGGGGAAGCCCTCTTTTTTTCGAATTCAATTACATGAACGTTCGCCACAGGGACTCCAAAAATATGCCTTTTGATTATATCGTCCATTAATTCTTTCAACTTTAGTTGGAATACTCTTGCAACTAAACCTGGGCGGTTTTCGACAGATTGACTGTTCAAGTTTTTAGCAATTTCTTCTCATTTTAGGTTGCAAGTCACAGTAAAGAAAAGATCAGGCTTGCCATACTTTCTGACTATCGTCATTGCATCCTGATAATTTTCCATCACATTTCGTGGATTACCTTGAAATGATGATGGCAAAATAAGAGCTTTTCCACGGAGAAACTCATCATCTCCAGCATTCTGAATTTGGTCCATCAGACCTTTATAATTTTCGACCCTTAAATGAAACTGATTTTGTCGTATGTAATTCAGTCTCTGTGTTATTCAAGATGAAAAACCCTTCTGCCTCTGCAAACTCTACGAGAGTATTTCCACGCTGGTTTCTGTTGCCGTGACCGAATTTACCTACTGAAGTTTCATTCTGTTGCCGTTGCCCTATTTTTGCATTGAAATCTCCCATAATTATCTTTAAGCAGCACTTGAAGATAATTATGGGAGATTTCAATGCAAAAATAGGGCAACGGCAACAGAATGAAACTTCAGTAATTAAATTCGGTCACGGCAACAGAAACCAGCGTGGAAATACTCTCGTAGAGTTTGCAGAGGCAGAAGGGTTTTTCATCTTGAACTCCTTTTTCAAGAAAAAGCCACACAGGAAATGGACATGGAGACATCCAAATGAGACGACAAATGAAATTGATTTTATTATGTGTAACAAAAAATTCGTCATAGAAGACTGCAGTGTGCTAAACAAGTTCAACACAGGCAGTGACCATAGATTGGTGAGATGTAAGATGCACCTCAACACTAAACTCGAACGTAGCAAGCTCATAAGACAAACAAAATGTATTGACATAACCAACCTTAAAAAACACCATAACACCTTCAAGTTGGAACTGAAGAACAGATTCTCTGCTTTAGAAGGCCTAACATCGGAAGAAGTGGATATTTCTGAAGTTAACAGAAAAGTAACCAAAGCTCTTATGGAAACAGCAACAAAATTAGCTGGGTTTAAGAACAAATTGCATGTGAACAAATTATCAGGAAAAACCAAAATGTTGATGCAAAAAAGAAGAGAGATGAGGACAACTAAAGAAGATGTGACTTCCAAAGTGGAATATATAGAGCTATGCAAGACAGTACGAAAAAGTATCACTGAAGACGTAAGGAAGTTCAACTGTGAACTAGTAAGGAAAGCAATTGAAAACAACCAAAGCCTAAAGATAGCAAAGGGACTTCTCAGTAAGGGAAAAAAACAGATTATGGCACTGAGAAAAGAAGATGGTTCTGTAACAAGAAATAGAGGCGAAATTTTGACAAGAGTGAAAGATTTCTACTCCAAATTATATGAAAGGGATGATACATGTACTCCAGGCATCGTGAAAGGTACCAGAGTTCTTCCAGTCCTTCCAGCAGAAGTTGCACATGCAATCAAGAACATGAAGCGGGGGAAAGCTCCAGGAGAAGATGGAATTACTGTAGACATCATACAAGAAGCAAGTGGAGAAATCGAAACAGTACTCGCCCAAATTTTTATTTCCACTCGATGCCTTAATGAAGGGAAGATTCCTAAGGATTGGAACAACGCTACAATGATCTTGCTACATAAAAAAGGTGACATTGAGGATCTCAGGAACTACAGACCTATCAGCCTCCTATCAGTGGTTTATAAAATCTTCACTAAAGTTCCTTCACACCGCTTGAAGGTAACACTGGACATGGCTCAACCGAGAGAACAAGCTGGATTCAGGAGTGGCTACAGCACAATAGATCATATCCACGTACCGAGAGAACTAATTGAAAGAGCGAGGGAGTATAAACTTCCATTGTGCATGGCTTTTATCGATTATGAAAAAGCCTTTGATTCCGTGAAACCATCAGCAGTTGCAATGGCTCTGAAATCCTGCGGTATTGAAGATGCATACATTAATATTATTAATAACATATATGAAAATGCAAGTGCAAAGATTCTGCTATTTGAAAATACAACACACATAAAAATTGGAAAGGGGTGAGACAAGGTGACACCATATCTCCGAAGCTCTTTAATGCCACATTGGAAAATGTCTTTCAATCACTGAACTGGGAAAACAAAGGCATAAAGATTAATGGAGATTATCTAACCCACCTTCGTTTTGCTGATGCCATAGTCATTTTTGCAACTACCCCATCAGAGCTACAGAGTATGATGCAGGAACTTGCTGACAAGAGTAAAGAAGTGGGATTAAAAATGAACTTTCAGAAGACAAAAGTGATGTTCAATGCTTTTACAAGAAATGAAGATTTATCGATTGATGGAGAAAAGCTGGAGATAACAGACACGTACGTTTATCTTGGACAGCAGATATCAAGTGAGGGTCACATTGGTGAAGAAGATAATCGGAGTACAAAACTTGCCTGGAGAGCTTTTGGAAGAAACAGCATAATTTTCAAGAGCAATATGCCATTATGTCTCAAAAGAAAAGTGTTTGATCAATGCATCCTTCCAGTGCTTACGTATGGTACAGAGACGTGGACCTTAGCTAAAAGAGACATACAAAGGCTGCAGACAACTCAAAGCAGCATGGAGAGGTGCATGCTTGGTGTAATCAGGAGAGATAAGAAGAGGAACACGTGGATCCGAAAAATGACAAGAGTGGAAGACATCATGATCAGAGTTAAATCCCTGAAATGGCAATGGGCTGGACATAATGCCAGAAGAACAGACCATCGATGGACAGCCGAAATTTTAGATTGGATTCCAAGGGACAGGAAAAGACCCAGAAGAAGACCACATGGAAGATGGGTGGATGAAATTCGAAAGTATGCGGGAGTGACATGGAGGAGACTGGTACAAGACAGACCGTTGTGGAGGAAACTTGGGGAGACCTTCGTCCAGCAGTGGATTGATAATGGTTGACAATGATGATGATGATGATGAATTCAGTCTCTTAGCTTCTATTTTTACATACGCATCAACAATGTATTGCTGCGTAAGCTTTCCTGCACTTAATAATGGATTGAATTCGTCACGGATCGAAAGACGATGTTGATAGTACTGCATTTGTGTAACCCTTGACCGTGGCTTTGTACAGTACATTGGTTAACAACATATAGTAAAGACTGCTCTATGTTGCAATAGAATGGCAATGACCCAACTTTGATCACCATATGGGAAGAGAAGAGGATAAACTAAAGGCTCTAAATTTGGATCGAGAATGCTGATTCCTTCTGTTTTTCTACGGTTGGTGCTTGTACTTGCACAGCAATGAATCAATAATTCACGTTTGAGTGGAGGCTCGCCATCTGCATTTTCAAAGATAATGTCAACCTCATTAGATCTTGGAACATTATAACGCGTTTGATCCCTTCTACGATCTTAAATAATAGCCATTGATACATTAGAAGGAACAACATTATTCATTTGAGCATCTTGAATACTATCTTGCTCGATTTCATAAATCATTTTACATGCTTCCACAAATGAATTATTTTCTGTCATGAATGTACTCCGTGATTGTAACAGATATTTATTGCGCCCACTATTTTCTCGCATTTGCACTCTTTAGGCAGCAGCCTCATCGGGATCCAATATGTACAATTGCGCGTATTTCCACTGTTCACCATTATCAGGATGCAATGCTCCTGCACGATGATTGATTGATCCATTTATTCTAAATCAATAAGGCCTATAACCTGGTAGAAGAGCTATTTGTGCTCCCATTGATGCAAATGCAAGAGAACTATTAAACGACCGTATGTTAACTATAAAGTTTTTGAATGCTCGTGCTCAGACTTCATAACTTGTTCAATTAATGGGGAAATGTGAATGGGATATAATTTTACTGCTCCTTTTGAGCAACATTTAGAAAATTCACCATCTGAAGGTCTCTTTCCGGCAAAGTTTTTGGCTTTATAAAATTCACAAATTTGCTCAAGAGTGCAACATGGGCATGAGGGCCACAGGTTTTCCTATTTCTAAAGAGTTGACCGCGTGACTAACACATCTCTGACGTCATGCGAGAATGATTTGGATGAGATGACGTCACACCAGCAACTGTGTTCTTCGTTGCTATGACAAAAAAAGTGATATACGCGTGCACTGTGCGAGTGTAGGTGATGACGTCACCTGCACGAAAACACGAAAAGCTAAGCGGGACACCACAAAAATTTATTTCTCGGTTGTTGCTATGACGACTTAAAAGATGATCCACGTCGCCGGAACTTAGCCTTTTATATATTAGGATGTTAAACTTGCTTACACATGTAGAAACAGTTGTATTTATAACCCTGCAGAAGCCGTTGTACTTATAATCCCTGTTGAAGCCGATGTATTTTTTGTCGCCCAGGTATTGATAAATGTTTACCTTCGTTTTTAATCTCACTGTTCTTAATATTAGGATTTCATACTTTTATTTGTTTCAAACTCAGTGTTACATTTTGTGTTTTTAGTAAAATTTTGAGTTATTTGCAACTGCCTTCAAAACTGCAATTTCGAACGTAATCGTACTCTCTTCATAAATGATTTTTCATACCTAGTTCATCATTTGTGAAAATGAAGGAATTTAACTCAACTAAAAGTATCTGCCTTTGGCATTTCTTGAGGTTGTAAATCTTTAATACCTTTGCATGATGTAATAATGCTCACCGATACAACAAAAGATAGCATTCTGTGGAACTTCTTATCAGTGGCGCATTCAGTGGAGTGGCCCAGGGGCCCTGGCCCTCACCATGAGGTATCACTTCGTCATTCGTTCTTTGTTAATGGCTGCTTATTCTTAAATATATTTGTACACTGGTGTCCAAAACCTAAGGACGGTCTACATTTTCACATGTATAAAAAAACAATACATGACCGCAGACAAATGAGGAGATACTTATATTGCCAGCATGCAAACACACGAAATAACAAAAAGAACTGTTTATAACTGATGCACAAATTACATTGTAATCAGTTAAGAATTTCCGAAAGATATTGTTGGAGAATGGATGCACAGTGCTTACCGATAACCAGGCTGAGAGACAGGAACCCCTGGGGTCACTTGGCGGCATGCTGAGCACCAAGTGACCCCAGGGGTTGCTGAGGCAAATTGGCCCACTCCTCCCTCAAAGCACGAATAAGGCTTTGCTTGTTTCCTGGAGAGAGATTTCGAGCACCAGTGCGTCTATCCATAGCATCCCAGACGTGTTCTATACGGCTAAAGTCTTGAAGCATGCTGGCCAGTCGATGCGATGAATATATTTCCCCGGTTTCCAGAAGTGTCCGCACTGCTCTTGTACGATGAGGTGTCACGTTGTCATCCATGAATAGAAAGTCTTCACCTACAGCACCACTGAATAATCACACATAACGTAGAAGAATTTTGTTGCAATATCGTTCGCCAGTCATAATCCTATTTTCCAACACCTGTAGCCCGGTGCGTCCATTAATAATGATGCCTATAACGAAGAAAATTTCTCCGTCATTTTTATCCGCGCCAGGAATCGAATCCGGGTCCCCTCACTCCGGAATAAGTTGCTCTATCAATTGAGCTACGCGGACGTTTGTTCTGATTGCTATGTGCCTTTATGTCGTGTGCGTCCTGCTGGCAGGTACGTCACATCTCCCCCCCGAAAGAGGGCCGGGGGCATGGCCCACGGGTCAGCCGTGACCATGAATCGTTGCAGGCAGCCATCCACTGTAGAACGTGCACTTGAGAACTCCCAGTCAATCTGGTGTGTGGAATGCAGCATCACACATTTTTATTTTTCGAAGCGCTGGAGAATGGATTCTCTTATTTTTCCTAATTCGCGGTGTGGAAAGAACACCACACCATTGCGAGATTTTGAACGATCGGGTCATCCGGATAGTTCGGGCGCCATTATAACGAAGTAAATTTCTCCGTCATTTTTATCCGCGCCAGGAATCGAACCCGGGTCCCCTCACTCCGGAATAAGTTGCTCTACCAATTGAGCTACGCGGACGTTTGTTCTGATTGCTATGTGCCTTTATGTCGTGTGCGTCCTGCTGGCAGGTACGTCACATGCCGAGCTACACCATGACCGTATCTGTCCTTTCCCTGCTCATTCTCGCTCTGGTACGCAGTACCACACTCATGCCAGATGAATCCGAGGACACACTGAATCTGCTCTGATCTGTGAAGAGTAAATTAGCCCATTGATGACGTGTTCGATTTCTGTGAAACGTGCGCTATGTTGAGCTCTGGATAGAGGGGCACAGACTACAGGCCTTCAAGCATATAACTCTATATGTCGCATGCGTCATGCCACAGTTTGTCGGGATACCCACGTTTCGGTACTAGAATGGAAGTGACTCGCAAGCTGAAGAGCCGTGGTGCAGCGATTACCTTTTGCTGCTACAACTAAAAATCTGTTTTCATGCCTCGTAGTAGAGCGAGTGCGACCTCCTAGTATGCGTCTTGAACACATTCCATTGCCTTGAAAAGCTGCCCAGAGCCTGGATACCACACTATACGCGATTCCAAACTCCATGGCAACATCACTCACTTTGTGGCTTTCATCCAGCTTCCCTATAATTCCTCCCCGCGTGAAATCATGAAGATGATGTCTTTGAGACATAACGTAAACTACTCGTTTGTACCTTTTTGCCTTCACGTCTAGATTTTCATTCAAACACAATTTTTTCTTTTATCCGTTGAAGTGATGCCACGTGACTCCTGTGTGCACGATTCGACATTTTCGATGTGCACCGGCTTCCTACTGAACGTCCCCAGTTATACAAATTGCCACAAGGTGTTGCGTCTGATTTTGTGGTTGCAACCTTTCAAAATAGTGTTCGTCCATAGGTTTTGGACACCAGTATATAACAATGTATGTTTTTATATATTAGTTTTAAGAATATTTGGAACCGCAAAATTCAGCTTGTAGTCTAGCTTTTGCATCTTACCTGAACTTGGAGAGAACAAATTTAAGCTATAAAATGTGTTTTTATGATTAAATATTACCTAAACAATGCAACACACCCCTTCTTCCGGTAGGATAACACAGGAAAATTACGCGCCAAACGAATATTGCTTTCCATCAGTGCGTTTTTTCTTTCATTTCCCTTCTCTTTTCAAAAGAAAAATGATCATGAAAAAAAAAAAACAGCCCTTACCCAGGCATAAAACTTGTGTTCGATGACCGCGCAAGTAGCTCTGCAATGTAAAACAAGTCGACAACCATTTTTATCTATGCCTGTGGTAGAACCAGTGAAAGACGTACTTTTCCTCATAATATCTCTATTCGCAAATAAACAATGCGAACTAATGTAATTATAACTTGGTTGTTTCACATTTGTTAAAAATAACCTACTTGTCAGAATTACAAACGTATTTTATCAAAACAGAATTTTATTCAAATAATATGCTAATGCATTTGCCTTTCTTTTTGTACCATCTGAAATACACTTTCATGAAACTGAGTTAATCGTATTAAACGGAATTCCAATTTTTGGATGATGTGGAAAATCTAGCTCCACCAATTTTGAATTTTAATCTGGCAGATGAGCTTTCTCTGACGAGCTAAACTCTGAATCTCGGAGTAAAGCTTAGTGATATGTATGTATGTAAAAGTTTCTGTTGATGCGGAGCTTTTGATGCTATATTTCTGTGTCCTCATGCATACGTTTCCTGGTCGTGCTTTGAACTTAACGATCATGAAAAGCACGCTAAGAAAACAATGTTTTACTTCCGTTAGACTATGTCACTATGCCAAAAAATATGTAGGCAAGATCAACATCAACGTAAAAGGTACTCTCCATTCAGTGGCATAAGTATACCCAAGTAAGTGCATGACCGCTATTCGTTTAATGAAACCTTCTGAGTTTCGAGAACGCGAAATGAATAATTCAAAACACACTCTGCGTACGTTTCAGTAATCTGAATGAAAACGAACAATAAAGAAGTCATTTCGAGAGCTCGCATGTTTCATATTTTTTGACAGACATTATGAAAGAATAAAATAAATTTGGTTTGGGGAAATATTTTTCTTGACATATTGAGCTCAGATTGGCAGAGTCATCTCATGAGCTACCAGTCTAAGCAAATATGTCTTACTTACAAAAGGAATGTAAAACGTAAATTCCCCTGTTCTCAAAAATTCCCTCTTAACGCCTTGCTGTCTTGAAACTCTGGTTTTCCAAAATGATATGAAATCTATTTCGTAATTTCAAATGGAAATCTCGTTATTTGACATACTTGTATTCATTTCAATCAATCACTGAACAGATACAAAGATTTCACGAGGACTCTTATGAAGTTGGAAGCTCAACCACAAATATTCAATTATGTTGAAATGCAATTTAAATAATTACCTAGCATGAAAGTTAATGATAATGTGTTCTGAAAAATAATTTTGATCTCCGTGAGGCTTAGGAACTGAATTCGAATTTAAAACCAGCTTTTTGTTAAATAACTGAATAAGATCTTCAGGGTACGAAATGTTTAACCTTCACTTCATGTTAACAGCTGGTCGTATATCCATTAACCTATCATGAATCTTATTCCTGCCGCCCCGCCCCGGTGGTGCAGTGGTCCAAGTGCTGCCTTCTAACCATTCGTCTGAGATGGGTCCTATTCAGGACACGTTAAACCCCCATACAAAGAAACGTATTCCATAAACTTTTGAACTTACCATGCTGAACCCTACTTCTAAGTGTCTTCTTACGGGTTCAAAAATCTCTTTAAGATAGAAGAACGTTTGAGTCTAGATATCCGTCCTCTTCAGTTGATTGAAAAACTTGTCATTAAAAGTGAACAAGATTGACGGATTCATGCTTGTAGTGAGCATGATTTTAAATAAAACTTGAAAAAAACGTTTGAGTCTAGATCTCCGTCCTCATCAGTTGATTGAAAAACTTGTCATTAAAAGCGAACAAGAAGTTATGTACAAAGTGAAATAGAGAAAAAAATCAAACAACCTTACCAATTCTTTATTAATCCCACATGGTTGGATTTCAATAAAGTCGGGCATGAGAAAAAAATAAAGAAACAGAAGATTGACGGATTCTTGTTTATAGTGAGCACGATTTTAAATAAAACTTGAGCGTTCTCTATGTGTGTGTGTGTGTGTGTATCCGTGTGAGAAGAGAGCCAGTTCAGTAATATTTTCTCATGGCTGAAGGTATTTCAAGGCATAAGGTATTTTAAAGCGGGTAACCAGTAATTTTCAAAATACTGAAGATGTGTTAGACAACACGTAGATTAATTAGTTTACATCCCTTAATGGCGCTGCAAATCACACAACTTAAAGCGAAGATACGGCGTCTGATACAAACGCAAATTTACGTTGTCTAATGAAATAATTTTTAAGAAACACCTGGGAGGGATGCAGTAATTTTGGCCATACTGTCCACTACCCGTTTCGATGAGAATTTTCCAATGCAACTTCAAGCTAAGACGCGGAGCTAAAACTGTGTATATACAGTTGCGCTATCTAGTGGGAAATTACAAAATCATGGAAAAGATTACAGATGTTTACAATTGCAAGGTAATACGAAAATCTTCTTTCTCGCCGATTTATTTAAACCATGTTTAATACAGTCATACGTTTATGCTGGCTAGAGAGAAATACTTACATGAAGAAAGACCGGAAATTTTGTGAATAATCATGGCCATGGTAGTATAAGGTATTTGCCCCAAAAGGATTCCTTAACTATGACGTTTAGGAGTACAGATTCTTAAATACAAACACGCTGTTGCGCCGTGCAGCACAAAATTAGTGCACAAAAAATAGACAAGAAAAATTGCAGCAAATGTTTAGGCCTAATGGCCTCTTCTTTTGACTTTTTCAGACATGAAAATAACTTTTTAAAGCATGTTTTTAGAAAACAAAATCGGCGAAACAAAGATTGCATTTACGCACCTAAGTGAAAAAGCTGTGCATTGTTTAAAAAGCACAATGCCGCGATGTTCTTCTTATGGAACCAGTTATAAAAAGTATTTTCAACCGGATTTCTGGAATATGTAAAACATCCAAAAGTAGAAAATACGTGCTACGAAAAATCACAAATTGTTTTAAAACTTTCATCATAACTTTCCTCATTGCAGCGGAAAAGCTTACCGCTACTATGAGGAAAGTTATGAGAAAGCAGCAGTAAGCTTTTCCTAGCGGAAACCTTACCTCTGTTTGAAGAAGAAATGAACGCAAATATTCTTCCGAGTGAACGGTTCGCTAACAAGAACGGGCCTTCTAAGAGATTTTTTTAACCGAAGATACTTTTGCAAAATAAAATGTATACTGACTCCCTTGAAGAAAGAACTGTGAATTATGAAAAAGCAAAAAATATGAGTTAAAATTCTTCATAGCTGGAGCTATATAATGGAAAGGTATTTTTAATACGGCTTGCAGAAACAGATATAGCAGGAAAACAGTTTATAAATACGTCCCTGGGGTAAAAACTGGTCTTTGTGAAACACAAAACGAATATTTTCAATCGTTTTTTTTTCGGAAGAGATACAGTTACAAACAGGAATTCGTACCTGAAAAGAATTTTTAAAATTGGACTTTTAGAAGCAGAGCTATAAAAAATAGATCATATGTTTGCGTGGTTTCGTGGATAAAATGTGTTTTATTTTAGCAGGAAATGCACATAAAATGCTTTGGTAGTGGGCGGTATCGAAAGGAAAATAAATTTATTCAGCTGGAGTTTTGGAAGTGTAGATGCGGCTGTGAATGTGTTGTAAACCGAACTGTGTGCTTGCGGCCTCTAGTAGCAAAACTCTGCGTAAAAGAATTAGAAATTATATACAAAATATTTATGGCCCCGAACTTGATCCAACGCAAAAAGAGTTTTTCGAATAGAACATTTAGAAGCACAGATATCCCGAAAAATGTAATATACGTTTACGCCCCTTGGAGAGAAAAATGTGGGTTATTTTAAAAAGTTGTACGCAAAATTGTCTTAGTTGTAAAAGTTATCGAATGAAGAAAACAACTGCTTTAATCGGACCTTTTAGAAGCAGTGAAATGGAATAAAATATATCTTGAATCCGGTAGGATGTGCATTTGCGTCCTCCTATATAGCGACGAAGTTCTGCATCGAAAATTCATCAAAATGCAAAGAACATTGTTCTCACCGTTCTGGCCTTCCGATGATGAAACAATATTCTAAATCGGATTAATAGGTGCAGGTATGAGGTGTCCACAAACGGATATAGGCATATAGTGCCAACATAAACGCATCCTTTTCTTTTAAAAAAGATATTCTAAAAATTATATTGATAATGTTAATTATACTGATCAGAGAATAAAATTTATTTTTTGAAAAACTCATCGCCTCTACAGCTTTATTAGCCAGTTGTAATCGTTTTTTTTATTTTGCGAAAATAAGAAATTCGAATCGAATACAATAATGTCTTTCATCCTAATTATTATTCTTATCGATTTTCTACATGTTTTCTATGTCGAAAAAGTAACAGCATTCCACACACGTCTTCTGTGTGGAAGCAAAGGATCGATAATAGATAACACGGATGTTGATTTTGATTTAGTAACTGCAGATTAGACGCTGAGTCAGCAGTTCAGTGTTTTAGAGCAACAGAGGTTTGTGGGCTCAACGCCCTAACAATCAGCAGCTAGTTCCGATGCGTAGGATGTTTGAACTTCCTGACCCCAAAACGCTCTTGAAGTTAATCATAATTCTTTCCCTGATATTCTCGCTGTGGGAGAGAAAGGATTTTTTTCTTTGTCTCTGTTTTATTGTTGTTGTTGTTGTTAAACGCAAGTGTGTATCCTACTGCCTTTTAATTACGTTTCCATAGGATGAGAATCAGTGGCGCACCCGGGATTTCTTTATGGGATAGCCCAAAATATTGAAGATGCAAATACACTGGCGGGAAGTGAAAAAATAACACCGAGAAGGAGCCGTCTGATACCAACGAAATTTATACAGCATAATAACGGAATACAGAGGATAACGTGATCAAAACTTTATGGCAAAATACAGCTGTATTTGCTGGTAAACTAAAAAATAACATTTCCATGTAACATGGTTAGTACGAGGTTGAACCGCTATGAACTGCGTCACACTGTGCAATTCTGGCATGGAGTCTGTCGTACAGATGTTGGATGTAAGTTTGGGGTATTGAGTTCCAAGCATCCTCAACCTGGACGCGTAAATCGGGGATGGTCATGGCTGGCCGTGGAGATCGGATAAGTCTTTGTCCCATAAAATCCCACACGTGCTCAACGGGGGACAAATCCGGTGAACGTGCAGGCCATGGAAGTTGTCTCACACCCTGAAGTGCATGTTACGTTGCACGTGCCGTGTGTGGGCGTGCGTTATCTTGCTGGAAAACACTACGATGGACCGACCTTACAAATGGCACAACAACGGGCTGAATGATGTTGTTGATGCAAGAGGTACTGTTTAACGTACCCGGTACAAACACTAGTTGTGTACGGGAGAGATAGCTGATCGCTCCCCACACCAGGAGACCAGGTGTAGGCCCTGTGTGTCGCTGGAGGATGCAAGAAGGGTTGAGACGCTCCCCTGTGCGTCTGCGAACACGCATACGGCCATCGGAGGCTCCCAAGCAGAATTTGCTTTCATCACTGAACACGACAGATCGCCATTGCGTTCTCCAGTGCAGACGTTGGCGACACCACTGCAGCCGTTCCTGACGGTGGGCTGGAGTCACAGGTACACATGCTAGAGGCACACGTGCACGTAGTCCTGCATCCAGTAGACGGTGGCGGATTGTTCGCACAGTCACCTCAGGTGCAACGGCAGCTCAGATTTGCGTCGCAGTGGATAATCTGCTTGACAACGCCGCTCTTCTTATGCGTCGATCGGTCCGCTCATTAGTCCGTCTGTGACTCCCGGTACCACGTCTTCTCGTGTGGGAATGTTCCTCGTACCATCTACGCCACCATCGTACCACCACCGATACTTCCCGTCCAATTCGCTCCGCAATAGGACGATACGACCACCCGGCCTCGTGGAGTCCGACTAGACGACCTCGCTCAAAGTCCGATAACTGCTGAAATCGTACACCTCTTCCATATCCAGGCATTGCAGCTTCTTCAGGGTCTTTGCACGTGTCCGTACGCCGACGACTGATTACATTTACTTCTCCGTACTCCTTAAATACCACCGACGATAATTTGCATATTATGCCGTGCTGTGGCGTAAGCGCTCACCGGTTGGTCCCGAAATTAACAACACACCTACGTAAACTCGACCCCATTAACATGTGTAAATTTCATGATCGTCCGCCAATTCCTTCTTGGTGTTCTTTTTTCACTTTCCGCCAGTGTAGATATAAAAATAGCCCAGAAGAAACATCTAAAAAACATCTTGAAAAAACAAGATCGCAAAAAAGTATTGCTTATATGTTTCGAATTACTACACTTTCTCGGTTTGAATTAACACACTTTTGACCTCAGATTTAGTGGTTCTGTTTCTGAATGTGTTTAATTGCCTAAAACAATGTACAAAATGCGTTAAAAACTTCGTGAAACATTCTGTAAAAAAAACGTGAAATATTTTGAATATTCATTCAACATTCAGTGCTGATTTATACAGAGACTCAGTCAGATAAACTGAAAGTAAACTTAAATTGCTTCTGAACGGCTGGAGTTTTGTATGCTACCTGAATATATTCTTGTATATCAGTGTGCTTCATAAGACTCTTCGTTGCTGAATGCTTCCGCTAAGATTGAAATTCAAATCACTACTCTGCTTTTATTCTTGGCCTTTTTTTTTTTTTTTTTTTTTGCATGCGTCAGGAAACATTCTTCGTACGCACGATTGGGAAAAAAGGGTTAGATGAAAATTGTACCACACCTCTAATTTTCTCACAGCTTAATCCGATATGATCCCACGCTGTTCTTACGCCGTGGCCGAAGTTCAGATTGCAAGTGCAGGCAGCCTCGTTTAGCACCACATCATGCATTGAAATGTCTCCCTTATTGTTATATGTCTTCTCTTTCTGCTTAAATATAATTAAAAACGTTCTCCCTTTGAGATCATGTATGAAGCAATCGATCAGAAAAATGGACGCGTTGCGTTGCGGGCCAGATAGTGATTTATTTTGTTCCCCGATTTTCGTGCAATGACCTTATTACACCTGTGTTCAAATCATGTTGCGCTAGGGAAATGAGAGAAAATCTGTGAGGCTCGCTTTCGCGGTTACAATTTCGAAATGAACTTTTCGCAATGTTCCTATTCATGAGAAAGCAAGTTAAGACTTTATGCCTATACGATTTACGTAATATCCGTTGTATACGTATATCGGATACGTATATCCGTTGTATACGTTTCTGCTTAACCACTAACGTGTCTCCTACGCAAAAGCCTGAGTTCAGTTGTTAATTTTGCTACCTTAATTTCAGATTTATCTACGTTTCGTTGGGCCGATTTCACTGCTCAAAAATTGAAAAGGTCTTTTCTGATGAGAGGGCAAAAGACAGCACACGTATATAAAGTAATGTCGGACAATTTAAGATGCTGATATTGGGTTGATGCCTAAGTTCATGCCGTTTTTTTCATCGCACTACAGGAATGTATTAGATCAGAATGGAAAACGGAATCAATCAACTATGTATGACCCTGGTCATTGTTAACGATGATGTTCCAACGTCTGGATAGGTCTGCAATGCCATACTTGAAAAAACGTGTAGGTTTTGCTGCGAAGAAATCAGCAAGGAAATTCTGGAGATCAATATCATTGTTGAGCGTTCTGCCTCGAAGTGCATTCGACAGAGATCGTAACAGGTGATAGTCTGAAGGGGCGAAATCTGGGAAACAGGCCAGATGTGGAAGGATCTCTCATTTCATGTCCTGAATGGCCATTTTGCACTGTGAGGGTGTGCGTTATCATGTTGCCGAAGGACACCATGGCGCCGATGTGGCCGTTTCTGCTGAATTGCTCCCTCCAGACGGCGGAGTTGTTCATAATAGAGTGCAGCGTTGATAGTCCGATTCCTCGACAGCATTTACTAGTGAATAATGCCTTCCATGTCCCATCAGACACACAACATGATCTTCGCAGCATGAAGGTGATGTTTTGGACGTTGTGTGGACGTCTTGTTCGGGCTCAACCATTCCATCCGCTGTCTGAAATTCATGTACAGGCAACACTTTTCATCTCCAGTAAAAATACGTGACAGAAAAGGTTCGTGTTGCAGAGAACATTCGCAATAACGGGCGAGCTATGAACCACATACCGCAACAAGCTGATTCTTGTTGTCCTCGGTGAGAGTGTGAGGCACCCAAGATCCCAATTTCTGTACCTTTCCCATACGTTCCAAGTGCCGCACCACGGTGGCCTGATCACAGTCCATCTTAGCGGCCAATTCGTGTGTGTTTTGACGCGGATCCAAGTGGATGAGATGGTTCAAACGATCCTCATCAAAGTGAGATGGACGACCTGAGCGTGGAGAGTCGTTGAGGTTAAAATTGTCTCTTCGGGACCGCTCAAACCATTTGGGGGCTGTTCTCGGAGCAATAGCATCCTCTCTATACACAGCAAAAATTTATCGAGTAGCCTCAGTGGCCGTGGACCCCTTGTTAAATTCGTGGAGGAGCAGATGTCGGAAATGTTTGTTCCTCTCTGCTTGACGCTCCATACTTCCGGACCTGAAAACCAAAAAACCATTAGCCACAATCACACAACGCAATATGATTTAGATACACGATATTACTGTATACATTTTGATATACAACTGGTCATCTGCACCGTCACTACTGACCTGGGAAAAACTCGCATAATAAAAACGCATGAACTTATGCATCAATTCAATAAATAACGCCGTTTGAGTTTAATCTATTTCAAAAAGGGCAAAATTTCTCTGCCAAAAGAGTAAGAAGCAATTCTTTAGGTGTAATCCCTCAACATACAGAGTGCCCATATCAGTCTCAATGCCTAATACTTAGGCTCAATATTCCGTGGGATCGCATTAACCATGGTTCTCTGTAGTACATCCAAATTTTATTATTTTCTTTCTAATTCTCTATGCAAGTGTATTAGCAAAATAACAGAAGTCATTACTGAGTATTTTAAATATAGTAACACGTGCATCACCATTAAACAATATTGCATTCCTTCCAGTTCGTAATTATAAATACACAAGACTGTGAATACTCAAGAGACGCCTATTGCGTATGAAACCCGTTTTTTTTTGACGAGGCCGATGACGAGGAATTACAACCAACATACAAAGTAAGTTATAATTCAGTCATAACAGCTGCAAAAACATTACCTACATTCGTGGAAATTCAAGTTGATGCTGTGTTTTACTGGTTTTACAAATTCGTGAACGTATAAGAAAAATAAAACAAAATAATACTACAAAGAAAGCAAACAAAAATTACGGTTTTTCTGGCTTTCTCAGTTATTACCTAACGGCAAAAACTGAGAAAACCAGAATACATGGGAAATGTTTCATACGCTCATGTACACTCATCATCAAAAAAATAGTTGCATCTAGAAGGTGTCGGATTGCAATGCTATTCGGGAGGAAGGTAAAGGTTACCAGGAACAACACATTGAAACTGATATGGGCAATATTTATTGAGCTACACGCCAATAAGCAGTACCTCTCAGTATGGCGTCGGGCATCCGTGTTTGCTCACACAGCATACCAGATGTTTCGGCATGGAGTTGTACAGGTTCCTAATGGTGTCCTGCGATAAGTCATCCCATGCCGCTTGAATCTTCTCACGCAGTTCCTGCAGATTGTGCGGTAGGGGTGAAGTGTGGATAGTGCGTCCATTAGCATCCCACACATTTTAATCGGCGATAGGTCTGGCGATACGGCTGGCCATAGCAGAGTGTCAATGCCTCGAAAGCAAGCTCTTGAGACAGCAGCAGTATGCGGACGAGCGTTGTCCTGTTGGAAAATCGCATTGGAGTGAGCGTTCAGATAAGGTAGCGCCACTGGGTGCAGGACCTCATTAACTTAGTCAAAGTGCCTGTAATGAACAACAAAGCTGATCAGGCATCGTAGGCAGTTGCACCACACACCATGACACCAGGCCTTCTGGACATGTGACATTCGACAACAAACCGTTCATCTTGGAGCTCACCACGGTGCCTGAACACACGGATTCGGTGGTCATCTTTTCCAAGCCAAAAGCGGGACACGTCACTGAAGATCACCCGATGTCATTCTACGTGGCTCCATGAGAGGCTGGCACGACACCATTTCAGTCTTTGGCGACGATGCAATGTGTTAAGGGCAGTCGTCGTAACGGTCTGCATGCGTGTAGTCTTACATCGTGCAGACGTCTGCTAATAGTTCTGGTACTAATCGGACGATGCATGGAGGGCACCACTTCTCGCTGAATATCCGCAATCGAGGCTGTTGGGTCACTCCGCTCATGTCGGACAACCCGCCGGTCCTTTTTCTCCGTGGTTCGTCTAGGTCCCCCAGACCCTTCCTCTCGCTGCTGCGTGCCTTGTTATTATCCACTGCCACCAACAGCGTGCTATTGTGATATCCGCATGACCGGTATGGTGCGCAATACGGCGAAAAAGACCATCCCGTTTCCCGGAGCCCGACTATCCGACCCATCTTGGACTCCTCCAACTGCTCAAATTACTTCCGAACTTTTTCCGAGGCATACTTCACCTGCAAAGAAAGGATGTAACCAACACAACAGCATGAGTCAGAATGGCAAGCACGTTCAACGGAACGACCTTATATGCCGGTCAGGCATAGCGCTACGACCCTTCCTTGCTTGCGTCACATGGGCGGTCGAGTGTGATACTTGAATCATTTGCATGTCTCACGATGTCAAACCTACTTAATAAGTTTCATTCCTGTCGGTTGCTTCCTTCTGGGTGCAACAATTTTTGGAACGACGAGTTTATAACTAATCCAAAATGAACATTTCAAATCGAACTTTTAGAAACAGAGACTACTAGACAAATTTAATTCTACACTCCACTAACTACAGATCCGGATAACAATTATATCTGAAGAATATTTCTTCTTTTTCCACCCCGATGAGCAAGTGGTACAAAACGTTGGTTTCTAACCTATTGTCCATTTTAGGACCGGTGTTTAATCCCGAGTGAGTCACGGATGTTGCAGTTGTATTACGGCACTGGCTGTCAATCTTCTCTGGAACCGGTGGCCTAACAATTTGGACGGGAGACTGCTTATAGCTTACTGAATTGAAACGTTTTTCCTTTACTGAACGGAAAGAAAGCTTTTACCTCCAACTGAAAATTACGAGACGAAAAAAGAACAGAAAATATTTACTTATTTTGGTCCTGCTTATTTCTGTCTTTTCCCTTAATCATAGACATCGGGAAAATAAAACCCATAATTACATTTCTGTCAAGAAAACTGTTCCTTAAGAAAAGATGGAATGTAAAAAAAATGTGATGATACTTCTACGCAATGCATATCAAACGTTTTTGATTTGTATTACCTTTTATATAGTTCTGCGCAACACAGACCAAACGTTCTTGATCTGACATTTAAAACAGGAGGTATCGTACTCACGATTGTATGTATGATCGGATAAACAGACAAATCCACAGCATAAGCACAATCCATAACATTTTGATGACTGTGCCAAAAACAAGGAACTCAAAACTTTCAGGTTTTCGTAGCAATGCTCTTGTGAATATAATATGAATAATATCGACTTGAGATCGACTACTGCAACTCAGACGACAATAAAGAACAGTCTGCTAAATTTGAAGTGTCTGTCCCGGTTTCTTGATGAGTAGTGGACCCAACATACAGTCGTGGCCAAAAGTCCTGCACCGGCAGACCGAAAGTCATTTTTTGATGTTTGAAGTCCACTTATACAGGGTAATGGTAAAGTCAGGAATACATATTATACATCATTTTAAAATAAATTTTATGCTGAATTCAAATATTTTTACAGAATGCTATTACTATTAATTCAAAAGTTAAAGACAGCACCGTCAATACACTATAAAAATTTATGAAAGGGCAAAAAATATTTTTACAGAATGCTATTACTATTAATTCAAAAGTTAAAGACAGCACCGTCAATACACTATAAAAATTTATGAAAGGGCAAAACCCTTTACAAGTCAGGTAAAACTTACAGATAAAAAAGTTAGATCTTTCGGGTTCACTATGTCCCATCCTCAGACTACAATAGTATGTGCTAGTGTGCTCTATATATACATTGTTTAAGAACTTCCATGACGTAGGTCCGATTTCGACGGGTGCTCATTCCGCACTCTAGCGGAAATCAGGTTACAAGAGGAAGTTTGTCAACATTTCAAATTGAATCGACATAATACACATAAGGCAAGTTATAACATAAATTTAAAAAATTTAGAAACATACAGGGTTATTCCGTCTGATGCGGATACTCTCCTGGAAATAACAATTTCCACGGTTGTGGTATTTCACTATATAATGAGTCATTACAACAGACTTGCAACTTGGAGTAGATATACAAGCTCTCTGTGAAAAGAAGAGTAGACACATCTGATGGAGTGAAAAGGATACTGGCCTCTTCACAGGCTGGATAATGGGTCCCACTGTGAGTAAGTCAAACAAAATCGGACCTACGTCGTGGAAGTTCTTAGACAGTGTATATACTACATATATATAGAGCACACTAGCACATACTATTGTAGTCTGAGGATGGGACATAGTGATCCCGAAAGATATAATTTTATTATCTGTAAATATTTTAACTTTTAGTAAAGTTTTACCTGATTTGTAAAGGATTTTGCCCTTTCATAAGTTTTTATCTTGTATTGACGGTGTTGTAGTTAACTTTTGAATTTTAACTGAACGAATGTTTACCGCTCTTATTACCAGGAATAAAAGTGAAGTTACAAGCCTAGTCATAAAAAACAAAAAATAGTACATCGTCTAGTCATAAAAAACAAAAAATAGTGGAATTTGTGAAATTAGTGTACAATGCATTTAACGTAAAATTACTGTACAATGCATTATTGAAACTTCCAGGACACTTGAAATAACTAACCAATAACCAAAATATGCTTTAATATTTCATTGGATAATCACAGTTTCTTAGTAACAAAGTGTATCTTCTTGGCATGGAACTAATTTGTTTCTTTAGTTGTCCTTTGGTGATAACACGGTGCCAAGATTGCTGTTAAATGTGGCTGTGATCATTCCACTGTCCTGCGCACAATTAAAAGTGTTGCAGAAACTAGATGTGTGGGAAACAGAAGATTAACAGGTTGACAAAGGCTGTGTACTGAACGTGATGATCGCATGTTGATTCGTCTTTCCTTAAAATCAACTCTTAAAACAGCCACTGATTTAAGAAATGACTGAGAGAATAAAGTAGGCATTATTGCATTTGCACGTACAGTTCGTCGTGGGCTACAAGAAAATAGACTCACTGCACGAGAAGCTGCAGGAAAATTTTCCTTACTGAACAACAACGGCTCAAAAGAGTTGCTTGGTCCAAGGCACACAAAAATTGGACTGTTGATGAATGGAAAAATGTTATTTGCAGTGATGAAACAGCTGTTACTATTTCCGCTAATAATGGAAGTAATTATGTACATCGTCGTGCTGGTGAAAGATATAAGGCATGCCGCACCCAGACAACAATCAAGCACCCACATTCATTGATTTTATAATCCTGTATTTCAGCGAGTGGTTTTGGCCGTCTGCACATTGTTGATGTCACATTGAATGGATCGAAATATGTGGATATATTGGAGCCCAACCTGCCACCATCTGCACAAAACACGGGTTTGCGGAATTTTATCTTCCAGGACGATAACGCGCTATGTCATCGGTCAAAGTTGGTTGACGAGTGGTTTAATCGAAAAGTTATAAGAAAACTTCAATGGCCGGCACAGTCACCGGATCTTAATCCCATAGGGAATCTGAGGGTGAGATTGCAGCAAAAAATCCGTCAACAAGGATCCACATCTAAAACAGCATTAATTAAGTCTGTAGTAAGAGCCGTATAGCACCGTGTTATCACCAATGGACAACTAGAAAAGCTCATTAGTTCCATGCCAAGACGGTGCACTTTGTTACTAAGAAACCGTGGTTATCCAATTAAATATTAAAGCGTATTTTGCTTGTTGCTAAGTTATTTCAGGTGTCTTGCAAGTTTCAATAATGTACTGTACAGTAATTTTACGTTAAATCCATTGAACACTAATTTCACAAATTCCACTATTTTTTTGCTTTTTATGACTAGACGCTGTACTTTTGCTTGTACCTTCCCTTCTATTACTGGTAAAAACATTGTGTAAAATTTTTTAATTCAGCATAAAATTTACTTTAAGATTATATATAATATGTATTCGTGACTGTACAATTGCGCTGTATAAGTTGACTTCAAACATCAAAAATTGACTTACTTTCGGTCTACTGGAGCGGCACGTTTGGCCACGATTGTACATACACACAGAAAATCTTCTCTTTCGCTATATAGACTAGATTAATTGAGCTAGCTCTGTCCGGTTGCGACTTTAAGACGCAGCTGTACACCGATGAGCGATTCCATTATGACCACTTACTCCCCAGACAAATGAGCGCACCTGGAGACAGAAAGGTGGAGCAGGTGAAATTCACAGAGCCGTATATATATACAACCCGAGGACCTGCTTTCTGTTAGTAGAGTGTTACGAGTCAGAATGGGAAAAGCTGCTGATTTATCGAAGTTTGATAAAGGACAAATCGTGGTGGCACGGCGCCTTGGAACTGCGATCTCGGAAACGACGCAGTTTGTGAGTTGTTCAAGTGCGGCTGTAGTAAGTACGTATCAAAAGTGATGCACAGACGGCCAAACTACGAACCGTCGTCCAGCAGTGTGTCATCCGCAGCTCACTGATGCCCGAGAGGAGCGGAGACTGATTCGCATTGTTCACAGCGACCGCAGGGCGACAGTGCGACAAATCACCCGCAGCTACAATAGTGGTAATCAGGGCCACGTGTCGCAGCACACAGTTCATCGCAGCCTTCTACGCATGAACCTGCGTAGCCGTAGACCCAGTCGTGTCCCCATGCTCACTTCACGTCATCGCCAACAAGGCATGAAATGGGCCCACCATCGTCGAGATTAGACCGTGGATGATTGGAAGAAAGTGGCCTGGTCTGACGAATCAAGATTCCTGGTGCATCACGCAGACGGCTGAGCGCGGATATGCCGATTGCCGATTACTAACGGAATCTATGGCACCTGGATGCACTGTTGGGCGGAAACAGGCCGGCGGCGGCGGTGTTATGCTATGGGCGATGTTTTCTTGGGTCACTTTAGGCCCCATTATCCCAAGAGCACAATCCCTGACAACTGTCAGGTATTTGAACATCGTTGCGGACCAAGTTCACCCATTCATGGCAACTGTGTTTTCTGCTGGTGATACCCATTACCAAAAGGATAATGCGCCATACCACACTGCCAGAATCGTCAAGGAGTGGTTCGAGGAACATGTTGGTGAATTTCTGTTAATGCCCTGGCCTCCAAACGCACCTGACGTGAACCTAATCGAACATTTGTGGTTCGACTTGGAAAAGCGGGCTCGCGCTAAATCACCACCACCTCGAAATGTACCGGAACCGGAGGACTTGATGTTGACATTATGGTACCAGATACCTCAGGATACCTAGCGCCACCCCACTGAATCGATGCTTCGCCGAGTCACCGCTGATTTGCGGGCTAAACGGGGTATTAGGTAGGTGGTCGCAATGTAATGGTTCATCGGTGCATATTCTAATTGTTACATCAGTGAATGATTGAAAGGCCACCTGGTGAACCACCTAATCAAGAAACATTTTCCACTGTTTTGTGCATTCTATGTGCGTATTTCTTTTTAAAAGAGAAGTAAAAGTACCTTTGGAATGCATGAATGTAAAAGAAGTCATCCGGTATACGTTCAGAATGCTTTTTCATAAACTTTGTCAATCGTCTTTTTCTCCCCCCCCTCCCCTCCCTCATTAGGTACTGTGTATATAGAATTTAAGCTTTCAGCATGCACCAATTTAACGGAATTATTTATGTTGCTTTGCTAGTTACTGCAAGTGGTGAACTTCGCAGAACATATATTCAAAACCATTGAATAATTAAGTAGTTGCTAACGATCAAAGGAAATAATCAGCATAGGACACTTTCTTAACTATTCCAACTTCTTTATTCTTCTCCTCAAGGGAAGATACATTCGGCACCAACACATTCCACGTGCCCATTGTAGGCACTTTCGACTGTGCACTGAGGTGAGCATGGGCACTTGTAGCAGCCTGCGGCTACACAGCCTCTTTTTCATTAGGGGTTGATGTACTGTGTGTTGTGGCACATTAATCCTGTCGCCAACATTCAATTTTTCGGCGAGTTGCACCACAGTGTCCCTTCTGTTGGCTCATACCATACAGGATAGCCTTCGCTCACCTCGAGCATCGATGAGCTGTGTTCGGTGCACACCTTGCGGGTGGTTCGTAGTTTTTGCCCTCCTGCGACCTTTTTTTGAAGGTTCTAACCATTGTTGACCGACAGCACAACACGAACCTCGCCGTCTTAGTCGTCTGGCCATTACAATTTGGCCTTGATCAAACTCGCTTAAGTCCACTATGCCTTTTCCATCCGAACGACAAGAATAACACTGATGAACACAACTAATTATCAGGTGTTGCTTACAGCGTTTCATGACCTTCACACACGCTGTCGTTTACCTGCAGTTGCTTCCATTTCATAAAGCCGTGCTGGTCATAACATTTTGCCTATTCGGTTTATTATCTCCCTGATCACACATATCTCAACAGGTTTTATAGCTACTAACAATCTCTCACATATACAAACCTCTTCCCTCCCTTCCATAAATTCCGTGTTTCTACAACTCCGCTTTACTACATTCAAGGTTTTGGTTCTATCGTGCTGTGACCCACTGTCAATGTTTCCAAATTGTAAATACTGTTCGGTGAAGTAATGAGCTGTTCAATGAAAAAATGTCTAACAAAGAAGTTACGTAATTTACTTAAGAAAACAGAAACTTTGTATATCACAATTAAACTGTCCTTTTCTCTTTCCACCCATTTATTCTGCCTCCATAATTCTAGATTATGCCATGAATTTCCCCTTTGAAAAGGAATACAATAAAAAATAAAAGGGAATTTGTCAAGCCACCCTGTTTAATTCGGGGAAAGAATTTACTCAACTAGAGACCGGTAGTGAAGCACTGCATGAATCAGGAAAGTAATGCACATATCTCGTCACCAGAAAATTGTTGACATGGATGGAATAATAAAGCTAAAAATGAGACATATCGTTTTGCTTCTTGTGATCCATATATGGCAGAAGCGTTTTCATACAAGCGTCAATGGCAACGCGCGCACGTTTAGGGTCACATACGCGTTCTGGCTTCATCTTTAGCTTCTTGGTACCAGTCAAAATAGAATAACATGATAAATACTTTTGCTTCTGGCAAGTTCCCTTTTCGGAATTTTGTTTTGAAACCAGTCACTGCAATTCGAACAACTATCTGCTAAATTTTGATGTATGTAGCAGGATTTCCTGATGAATTATTGGTTTCTCAGTAACATACAGTTTAATACATAGAGAATCATAATACAATTTTATGTCATTATTCGTATAATGTGGAAAGCTGTTACTAACTAATATTTGTACTCATAAACCCGTTAAACACTGCGGTCAAAGATCACCCGTTAAACACTGCGGCCAAAAATCACCCATTAAACACTGCGGTCAAAAATCTGATATCTGAAACTCTTTCCCTAAAATGTTTAAATGTAGCTGACACAGAAAATTTGATAGTCCTCTACAAATAAAAATCAGAACATTAAAAATCGCATGTCTGCAGCCGAAAAGATGATCCAGAAAGCCAAAAGAAGACAGATACTGAAAATATGACTGTTGCGAGGTACGTCATGATACATCCGAAAAATAAAAACATGAAACAGAGCCAATTTTTTTATTCGAAACCAATAAATCACTAAAGAGCTGTGAAATAAAAAAAACGGCTGGTTGTTTGGAAATTTGCTAAAAGATTAATTCATCATGACGTAGTGAAGCAACAAATATGAAAATCTTGGAGATACATCTAAGGGTAGTCAGCGCCGATTTATTTCATATTCGCTATATATGAATTTACAGCTTTTCCGTGTTTCATGCGGCACACTTAAACAAATAGTGCATTCCTGGCTCAGTCACATGCTAAACGACCAAATCTGAAGAGCAAGTATTGGCGAATAAAAGAAATCTACTGTCACTTTTTTAAAACTGTTTAAGTTCGTTGAGGATTACTAATGAAGCAATAAACAGCATTTTAAAATGGTCGACGAATTTTCTGAAAGTCACATGGTTCATTACTCACGAAACAAAGCTCATTCGGTGATCAAAGAATTGATTGCGCGTGGACACTGAGGTTTCATTAATACGGGAACAATAGATCCGAGCGCGCGTGCGTTCAGGTATAATCAAATAAATGTGTACTTGGACATTCAATATAATGAGAGGCGGAATAACCTTGACATACACACTCTGCCTTCCTTAACTATGGGTCAAAGGGAATCTCAATGAATCTGCAATCTTGTAAAACTTCGGCTGATCTTTATCACATCGTGTGATTTATTTACACACAAGAAACTAATTCAGTAGCCCTAGGTCACAGACACCAAGACATTTATCTTTTGTGCTACCTTCTTTTTGGGTATGTGTGTGTCCTTAAGGCAGAATAAAGTGTGTTGGAAAGGAAATGGGTTAGCAGACCCTGGAGGGTGGTGACTGAATACATGAGTTTAACGTGAACGCCCCTTTGTGAGCTCCAACTATTTAAGACCGAGTTGTGCGCCTTCTTGATGAATCACCTTCAACTCTGAGAACCGGTTAACATTTAGTAGCGTTCCTTCTACTTTCGCTTAGTGATGAATCTTATAGTAAGTTCTGTTTGACATTATTTAATTTTTTCCATACGTTTCCCTTCTCAACAGAAGTTTTAGCATTTTCGATATTGTTTCTAAAGTATTCATCGTGTTTCTTTGAAAGATATGTAGCTATCATGAAATGTCACTTACAATTTGATTAAAATGATTCGCAATTTCCATCATTAAATTATTGTTAGAATACACCTCAATTACGTTAGGCCCTCCAATATGCATTCGTTTAGCGGATGCAACCTTGGTATCGGCAATATTACTCAATTGATGAAATACATTACTTTTCGTTCCATTTCCTCAGATTAAGAAATAAAACTACACTTAACACTTTCTTTAGTTTATTATTGTTTTTTTTCGGGGTTTAATGATAAACCCTCTGGGCTATAAGCAGCCTAACTTAGGACAAAGCACACCACCCATTCCTCATATAGGATCCGAAACCTGGCTCATCACTGAGGAATGGTTAGAAGTCAGAGTCTCAGACAACAATGACAGCGGGACGGCGTAGTTCACCGTCCCTTCATTTAGATATTACAAACTGTCTTGTCTGGCTTGATGAAATCATTTTGGAAAATATTCGAACTGATTCTGAGATGCAGCCAGCTTCAAGATATGTTAAATGTAGCCTAACGAAAAACATATTCGTTTGGTATTTCTATCGGCTGAATCATTCGAAAGATAATCATCGCACTCTCTTGCGTACAAAACCTTAGGTATGATCAAGGAAGGACGTCACAAAATTCTTCTGTTATGCGTGGTTAGAAAAACTGGTAATTTTAGCCACTTTCATTGAATTATATGTATTTCAAGAGATCAGAACTGATTGTAAGTGAGTAATATCCTCCTCAAGACATATCAGCTTTCTTTTAAAGTTAAAATTGAAATTTTGTGGACTTACAACCGGTGGTTTATGAGATCGCCATCCGCCCTTGATGTGAATTTTCTTCGGCGATTCATTAATGATGGAGATTGCAGTTTGAAACAATAAGCCATCGATAACTAAATATATTGAGATAGCAGGCATAAACCAATATCGCAGCCTAGAGGGATAGGTATTAGCAATTATGAATGCACTGAGTCTGCAATTTAAAACTGTAAAAATAAGTAAACGCAGCACCGGTGGCGCAGCGGTCAAAGCGATAGGTTCTGATCATTCTTCCGAGATGAGCCCGGCTTCAAATCTCAGTGAGGCATGGATGTTATGTTTGTCTTACGTTGTTGGTTCTCTCCTCCCCTGGAACCAGTAGCCCAAAATTAAGGACGGGTCACTGCTTATAGCCCACTGAGTTGCTCACGGTGGTCGTTAAAACTCCAATCAAAAAAGAAAAATTAAGGGAACTAAGTATCTTATTTTGATAATATGCTTTTGAAACGAAAAAAAATAATTATTAAAATTCTTGTAAAATAATAAGAACCTCTTATAAAACATGTGTGCATTGTTAAACGTTCATCGATACAATCAAAACGCTGATGTAGTAAAATTGATTTTTACTTCCTGAGCTTATGATATTTGGTTAGCTTTTGTTGCAAACAAATGCATTGCTTGCGTTAATCGTATATGAAATTTTCGTGTTTCTTTAACAATATTTTCAAGTGAGATACTTTCATACAGAAACAGTGTGTTAGATTGTTTTTGATTTGATATTTTTACTTTCTGTTTTGAATTTTCTAAAATGTCAGTCACGGTTTTGAAATCAGTGAAGAAGATTATTGATTCAGAGTGCAAGAACAAGATCTTGAACTTTCCAAAATCTTTGAAATAAAGATTTCTTTTTTTCTTTTCCGAAATTAAGGAAACATCAGCAGACTGTGACATTCAAGCACACACCCAGACCTGCCAAAAATGAGGATGTGAAAATATACATAGGTGTGTGTCTGCGTTTATATATTATTTAAACTAAGCCGATTGTTATCAATAATCACCTTTTGCATCAGTTGAAATCCAACAATGCTATTATTTAAGACATTTTCCCTTTCTCTAAAACAAATTAGAAATTCTCAAAGAATTACTTATGGGGGAATTGTCTCCCCACCAGTGGTTTTCTTCAGGTCATTTAATCCTAGCAGTTTTAATGGAGAAATAAAGAGAGAAAGGGACGGATAAAATGAAACATCATAGAGATTAGACAGAGAAGGAAAGGAAAAGACAGAGTTTCTCCGTCTAAGAGAAATGAAAACTGTCGTTTCCTTCGTTTCCTTTCTCTAGACAGAGAAAGGGTAAGACATTTTTACTTCTTCTTCTGTTATCGCTCAACACAGAAATATGTTGAGCTACAAGAAGCCGAGAAGTGAAGAAAAAGTGAAAGGGGACGACAAATGCGAGGAAAAAGTTAAAGATATGGAAAAGAGACGAGAATGAAGAAAATGAGTTAAAGGGAGAGGAAGGCCGCAAAAGTAAGAGAGAGAGAGAGAGAGAGAGAGAGAGAGAGAGAGAGAGAGAGAGTAAGGAAGCCCAAAAAGTTAGCGACAGTGGGAAAAGGGGTTATGATATGAATGTGGAGAAATGTAAACAGAAAAAAGAGCGGAATATGTAAAAGCAAGGTTGAAGGAGAAAGAAGGACAGGTGAAAAGAGAATGTTAGAAACAGGGTATGGAAGTGAAAAAAAAAGAATTTCAGCCAGGGGAGATATAGTATTTATCCTGAAACGATGCTTCTGTAATGACAAATATTAAATTGTCAAGATTCATGCTGTCGCTCCGGTCGCGCAGTGGTCTAAGCGCTGGCTTCTGATCACTCGTCCATGATGGGATCCGGGTTCGAATCCCGGGGAAGAATGAATGTTGTGTTTGTCTTACAGCACTGGCTCTCTCCCTTCCCATTCCCCTTAGCATCTGTTCCCTTCCCATTCCCCTTAGCATCTGTTCTGTTAACTTAGCATCTGTTCTGTTTATTTATTGTAATTATAATTACTGTTACTATTGTTATAATATCCATGAGAATGTGAAAGCTCAGAAAGCGTTGGATGGACCTGAATTAGCATTTTTACTTCCTGAAAAAGGAGAAAATCGACGTCACAAAGCAAATGCGGTAGACATTTCTCATACGGAATTTGAGTTCGAATGCTTACATTATTAAGAAGCCACATTGATTATTCATCCACTGCGTGATTTTGCCGTTAACATCCTTTCAGTTATTTTTATCCTACGGAATTTTACTTCCTTAATTTTCCGTAAAATTGAACCCTGAAAATCATTTCTCTTGCTATGATTACAGAGATTTTTGAGATTCGCAGTAATGGGTGTGGTTAACAATGGCTGAACAATTCACAAACCAAACAGAAGAAAATCCGTGTATCAGGTACTCTCGTAAGATTTCGCGTTAAGCGAAACATCCTGCTTGTGTCTCAAAAGTCGAAACGAGTTTTATATGTGACCTAGTACGCTAATTGAAACCTGGGTACTGGTATGTTTCTTCTGCAGTACCCAGGTTTCACTGCCTGGGTACTGCAGAAGAAACATAGGAGTCGTTTGTGTGCTGGAGAAATGCGTTACTTACGTGGGGTTTGTGGCAAGACACGATCTGATTGTGTGAGGAATGAAGATGTATTGCAGTTGTGTGATGTAAAGCAAAATGTTGTTAGCAAGGTGGAGACCAATATGCTTCAGTGGTTTGGCCATGTTGAAAGAATGAGTGATGAAATGCCTACTAAGAAAATATTTTCAGCCCAAGTGGCAGGAAGGAAAGGCAGAGGAAGGCCAAGGAAGACATAGGTGGATCAGATTCAGGAGTGTCTGCATGAGAAAAAGATTATGAGTATGAAGTATAAAAGATCTTGTGCACGGCGTGTAATGGATATCAGTGAAGAACGAGTTGTATGTAAAGATCGCTGTAAATGGAGAAGTTTGATACGACAACAATAAGTAAAAATATCTGGAAGTTTGTATTTCTTTTTAGAGCTAACCTCTGAATCTCAGAAAACAGCTTAGTGATATGTATATGTGATATAGTACGCTAATTTCGAAATGGTGTAGAGTCAGAGCTGGTCGACACCACCTGACCAGAAACTTGTAGTATTGATGTAATTGATTACAATCCAGTGTTTGTCCATGGCTGTTGAATGTCTTCTTCCCCACTTTAAAATTTTCTTCACCCATTTCAAACGAGCTCGATATTGTTGATAATTTAGCTATACTCGGTTTTTCTAGTCCAGTCGGTTTAGAAGGCGCAAGGCTAGCTCGATATAACTGCATTCATTCTGCAGCAGGTCTTGCTGCATTTGACGATTCCTAAAATTTTAATTGGGGGGGGGGGGGTATTTTAATTTTATTTCAAATTCTAAGTACAACAACGTTTGAATTTCCAAAATCTCACTAACAATAGAACTGAGACACAACACTGTGGTCACGTGTGACTAAGCAATAGGTGAGTGACACTAACCTAGCTAACCCAACCCTTCCACCGATCCGGGTTAGCAGTGGGTGACGTCAGCGTAAGGGAAGCAATGTTGCATACCAAAAAGTTGTTTTGTTCTCATGGTTAAGAAAATTGCGATTGAGGGTGACGTCATTTCCGTAACGATATTTCCGTTGCATCCAAGAACAAAGTTTACATGGTTACAAAATCTTGGGTATCGCCGGTAAACATACATGTATTTCACGTCAAAATAATTTCAGCAAAAATAAATTAACAAATTGTATGAAACAACTGAAAAAGCCCTCATATGTGATATACAAATGAAGTTTGGAACTTCAGTTAACCCGTGTAATTAAAATGTAATATTATTTAAACAATTCTTCAATATGGATCTTATTGCAAAAAGAATTGTCTTCTTATAGCAGAAGTTATTTGTTTCCGTACTGGTGCTAACTGCGCTTTCGTATTGCTTTGAAAAAGTTTGATAAACAACTCATGGGGCAAAAGGTCCGATCTTTCCATCTTTGTGAGATTAAATGAAAAGCAAGGTAATTCTACGTCTTAAATACATTCCAAAAATTCTTATCTTGATACATGCATAAATGTTATACATATTGATGTAGTTATAAAAGGAACTTCATTGTTGTACAAAAATCGTAATCCAATATATTTACGCATGCATTATCTGTCATAGATGACAAGTATCTGTTAGCATTCACTCTTTTAGTTCAGGTTAAAAAATAAATTTCTCGCATCACAGTATATCCTTCCGAAGCCCGAAATGGAACAGAGAAAAGGTAGGAATATATTATCCTACAAAGCTAATTCCAGTTTTCTTACAGGCCGGCTTCAAAGGAACAGTCAACAAAATGTCAATATCAAGCCGCCGCCTCAAACCCAAAATGATGCTTTATCGAAAAATGCCGTATAATAACACTTGCCCAAATCACAACCAAAAATAAAGAACCAATAATTACATGAAGACCATGAAACCCCGTAGCTACAAAAAATACCGACTCGAACACGGAGTCTCTGATTCCAAACGTAGCTATAAAATATTCAAATCCTTTGCATGGAAGGAGTTAACAGTATTTCAAAGGGGAGTGCGGTACTTTAATGTCATTGGAAAAATTGTCAGTGGCTTCGCGTTAGAAATTCTCAAGCACGGATGTGAAAGTTCGCTGAAAACATGAAAGTTCAGAGGTGTTACTGCACCTAAAACACCAACAGGTTAGGCGGAAATATTGACTGATAAAAGACAACGCTTCCTAAACAAAAAGTGAGACGACATTTGACATGCATCAGACCAGATGATTTACAAGCCAGCTTCGTATTAAGACATGTTCTTTTTCTTTAAAAAGTGGGTATTTCTCTGCATTGAAAAACAGAATGTAAGTCTAACGGCCACCAGTTTAAATATGTTCTAACAAGATAAATTCTTTGACTTTTCTTGCTATGAATAGCTTATTTCTTGTTCTGAATATTAACTTTATTTCATCTTTCCGTTGCAGCCTGTGGCTAACCTATGATTACAAAATTTCGTCTATTGAAACTAAGATTTCTTTTTCGAGTAAGGAGATATTTTACTTTACGGGATGTTCGCCGGTGCGATGATGTCATCTCTTTAAGAAAATTCTATATTGTTCAAAAACGACAAAATGTTTTGGCTGATAATTCAGCATTTACTAGTCGGCTAAAACATCTTTCTCGTTTTGCTTTAATTACTTTTGTTTTATTTTATTTTCTGCTCCTTGGGAGATGTCAGTGGTACCATTAGCATTTCTCACACGGAAATGAAATCACAATTTGATGATCCGAATCAGTTACAGGCAGTGGCGGCATTGAACTACGTACAAATGATATATTAGTAAGTATAAAAAGACATAATCCATTAATATAACTAACTTGTACGAGGGCTTACTGTGGGTTAGCCCAGCAAAACTGATTCGAATGTGTATTAACTTTATGAAATTCTGCACTTCCATGGAATAACATCTCTCATTTAATGCACTTCATAACGAATTTCTGGACAGGTGACTACTGAAGTAACAGACATATTATCACTAAAACAATCGATTATATTAGTTCAGTCAAGCAAATATAAACAGTCACATAATAATTCCCTTCTCCATTTTAAATGGACAGGTCTAAGTAATCATAACCTCATCCCGACAAACCAGCTTCGAGTTAAGACATGTTCCTGGGACAAACGCTAAGGAAAGAAATGTGAAAAAAAATAAAAGGATCACTCATTGGTGATTTTCAAAAGATTTTCTCTATCCCTTTCATTTCGCTTTCATGCTTTCATTACTACTTCCTAAGTAATGAAAGGGAAACTGTTACCAACGATTGCTTAAGGTAAACGATCTCCAGACTATTTGTTTGTAGCACAATACTTTCTTGATAAACTGAAGGTTGATTTTACACTTTCAATTCCTCTGGATTAAGATTTGCGTCCTATTTCCAATGTTGGGTCTTTCTAGGTAAGCTGTCATAGCCCCCAGGACACACATATATAAATGACCTCAATATTTATTTATTAGCACTTTTCCCTACAGAAGTGCCTGACTACCTCATCTCCAGTGTCTTAATTTTAACACTGCTCATCAATTTAATGCATCTGCTTTACTCAGATGTGGCTCATATTACCCTTGTTAGCAGCTTCTTATATCCTGAAGATCTCTTTACTTTACATCCGACTCTAGCAGCCCAAATATAGAGTTGGTCTAAATGCTGCAATATATAGGCCTAGTTTTGTTCTTTCATTTTTCTGCAAAAATTACAGTAGTTTATGTAGCCTAAAATATTTCTTTTCTTTGCTAATTCTATTGTATTTTCCAAGCTCATAGTTCTCATCAGTAATCCCATATAAGTAATTAAAGCGTATTCCTTAACTTTGCTTTAAAACGGTGAATTGCAAAATTCAAAACTTTAGAGGTTGTGACGTATATTCTAAATTAACTTTCCTTTTTAATTTCTTTCCCTATGTAAATCTTGAGTTTATTCTGTTATTCTTCACTCTTAACGTGATATCTTTCTCTCAAACGAATACGTTTGGCAACACAATTGAGGTTGAATGAACGTGACATATGCTTGAGTTTCGATAAGAACAAGAGATAAAAACGACGACTAATCTATTCTTTAGCGCGTTGGGTTGTAAACTAATTATTGAAAGGGGCGTTGTGAGAAGGTCGTTGTGTTAAAGATTTGTGTGGTGTGTGGAGAGTTTAGTGCAATATGCTTTGCTACGATGTGTTTGCTACATCCTGAATAAAGCATCTTTTCCCGCAAGTTTGACTTCTGTTGTTTTCATGTTTCGTCTGGCCGTTAAGGTTTTCTTTCATTTAGGAACTATTTCTTAGTATGTTGATGTTTTAAATTAACGTAAAAGTAAGACAAGACATCTACGCCATAAAGTCGTAAGAATAATGACTTCTCAACATTCGTATTTATCCCCAGATTTTTAACAAATCCTACTAAATCGGTTAATGTTATAAGAAAAATTGTTTATACTTCTAAAAAATTGCACTAAATTATGACACACGCATCAAATTGCTCTTGCTTAATTTTTTTTAATTAGTTCATATTTACAAGTAAAAAAAGAGGAAACATCCTAAATTCCTGTCTTATACAATAATCAATTTCAAACTACTTAATAGTATTTCCCTCCATCTGACAAATGAGAAATTTCGGATATAAAAGCTTGTGACGAGCTTCAAAATCTTGCCTTTCACTCAGGATCTTTTTTACCACATTGAATAACACGTTCGTAGATATCCGCTCAAAATATTTTTGCTCGCTGCGTCTAAGTAAACTTTGCAGGGAACAGTTCGAAGGTGCAACTGTTGTATTATATCGAGATCTCTGTATTCCATTTATTATGAACTGACACAGTGACTGATTATGCCAGTTTTCAGAAACGAAAGCGACTTCTCATCCGAGTTTAGAGATTCTGTGTAGCAAAAGAACAGTTGTTATTTCGCCGAGCTTAATGCATACTAGATAAGTGGCATCACAACACTCAGCCTTACCGTTTTCTAGAAACAGCAGTATATCGTACTGCATGAACATCTAATTCATATCGTACTGCATGAACATCTAATTCATATCGTACTGCATGAACTCTAATTCATATCGTACTGCACGAACGCCTAATTCTTGTCATCACTCACATTCCTATCATCATTAGTTACTGTCCAAAAGTTCGGATTTCTCATTCATTATTACTTGAAACTATCCACACATCTAATCCTTAGCTGCTCTTGTGGTGTCACCGAGCTGCTAATTTTTGGAATGAAAACCTTGAGTTGCCTAATTTCCTTCCTTTTCTGTACGTCTAACGGGACTTAGAATTACATTTACAGCATTTTGGAAGTTATTTGCTATAAAATTATCGAAATCTACAGGTACCTTGTCTTTTGCATATCTGATCCCCTCTTTGTCTTTCTGTAAAGTCATTTACAGCCTTTTATAGTCTACGAACTACAGGTTAAACAGTTGAATTAAGGTTTTCTTTTCGTTTCTGCAGTCTCCAAGAGGTGCAATATTCATGTCTCTTTGTTTTAATTTCTGATGCAACGATCTGCATGAGCATCTATTGTTCACGTATTAATAAAACCCTGGTGTCAACGTGCAATCAATTCTGTGATAATCGAAATTGCTCTTGAAAGTTGTAGTGTCTTCCAAATACACTCCAGCTAAGCATTATACGCCTATCAGTTCTTTCTTGGATGTGGCCTTCGCTTGATGTCTGTTGTCCAAGGTAGATGTAAGCATCAGTTACTTCTAAATTTGCTCCATCGACATCGAAATCTTCAGTTTCTGTGCATCAGATAAACTTGTAGAAAAAAACTATGTACTCTGCCGCTGTTAGAGGGAATTAGCAAAAATGACAATGCTGTCGTTTTTTTATGCAGTTTCTGCATGCTGTCACACTAATGACTTCCTTTGCTGACTAAGTGAGCAAGCATTTAAATCTTTTCCATTCAACATCAGTGCTTTCTGTGTTTGAGGATCTTCACATTTTAATATAATCTGCAGCAATTTATTGTTGAAAAGCGTACTTCATTTCAATATAATTCAGACTACCGATAATAATGCTTCATAATATCTTTACTGGTCGCTTAATACTTGACTGTTGACCTCAAAAACAAACGCTGCTAAATATATATTAGTGCTTATTTCGAAAACTCTGAGAATTCTAATATACTGAAACATGTTTTAGGGACATTTTCAGCTGTACCTTCCCTGTTTCTAGACTCCTCCCATGAAATAAACTTGCCAACATTTCTGCACCTAAAAGTTACATTAAAATTACTTATTCACTGCTTTTAAATATAACGCGAAGAGATGCTTCCCATTCACATTTACAAAACAATTTCTGCTGAAAATTGTTTCGTGATATTCTAATAGCTTGTTATCATTATGTTTCTGTTACTGAAATCACTATAAAGAACGATCTTTTCGCCCTGTTTGTTTTTAACCGCCATATGAAGATTTCCCATCTTTTCTGAACTGAAAACTCCTGCTGGTTCACATACATCTAAAACTTTTAACTTCATAATTCGGAAACAGCCCACATAATTCGCTCAAGTACAGACTCCAATCAAATAAACTTCGAAGAAAATGTGCCACCATCGGCCAAGGCTGTTCCATCTCTGCTTGTTCTTTTTACCATGTCTTTCGCAAAAACAAGTACAGGTTTATACGTTGTATTCCTGTGTCCATCTGTCTATGGCCATATCTCCGCAACCATTAGTCTGATTTGAAAAATTCTTTCCTTGAATATACGTATTTCAAGTACGTGGAAATAATGTAAATAGACGATGTTATTGCTCTGCCCACGTTATTTTATAAACAACGCATAGCAACTGAAAAAATTGTTCTTCTGACATCGCTGGGAGCAGCGATTAGGAAAACATTTTTGTGTATTTCTGTCCCAAAGTAATGCGCAGTTTTCCTGGCAGGTGGCACAAACGCTTTATCTGTTTTTCTCGATATCTCTTCTTCTAAACGCCCGATTTAAAAGTTCTTTTAACACTTACCTTGTGGAACACTTTAGGTTTGTACTTGAGGAGTTTTTTTTTGTGTGTATTTCACAGTTCTGTCGCTAGGTGGTGTTTGAGTACTTTTGCAGCTGTATCACCGCTTCTGAAAACCCTGTTAAAAATTTTCTTTTTTTTTTTTTTTTTACTGTATGCCCTTTATTACAATTAAGATGGGAATCATTATCTTCTTTTAATAACGCACAGCTTTTCCATTAGGTCAAACTTTTTCTCGATATCTTAGCTTCCGAGAGTCGTATTATGAAAATTTCTTTTCTTTTAGTATGGCTTTTGCCACGAAGAATACTTTTCGCATATTTTCAACTTTTCTATTTTGTAAAATTCTTCCTCTAGGTGGCGCAGAGTTACAGCATGTGTCCTTTTATATTTCTTCCTTCAACTGTTCGATTTGAAAATTTCTTTGTCTCTGATACCTTCCTTCTGTTGTTAATTTTCGTAACATAGTTTTTAGCCGCTGGTGGAAGTAAGTAGCTATTTCTATATCTGGGTGTTCTATATATTGTAGAAATCCGGTAGGTTTTGTCTTCTAACCAGTTCCATTGACTATAACTTTGATAAATTTTATTCACATCGGAAAGGACTCAAAAGACGGGCTCATTACAACCGAAAATGTGGTATAATCTTTTTTGTTTGGGATTAGAGTAAATCATGTTAAAACCGTAACATTCCTCTGATATGTGCTTCTTAGTTTCGTTCATGCCTACCGCATTAAGGTTAATTCTTCAAATTCTTTGATTCTATATCTTTCCTACTTTTTTTCTGTACGTTTATGCATGTGAGCCTAATCTCTTCAATCGTTCCTGTATATTTTAAAAGAGTTTTCCTCGAGGCTTCTCACAAAATTGCGCTTCTGAGGCTCTTTTCTCTCCATCATTTAAATTTACAATTCTTATCAAGGGTACGATCAAAATAAGAAAAGTACAGCCACATTTCTTGGCACCTCGTGTGACACTGGGTAACGGTATTAGGGTGTTACTCACTGATGAAGACGTCAGGAAGTATCCGTTTGTATATACAGAGGAAATTTAGGAACAGGTTATGCAGAACAATATTGTGCATGACATTAAGCAGAAAATCCTTGTACTTCTTAACAGAGATTTAATCCATTTAAAAACTGAAATGTGTAACAGAGGGAGATTTTCTGACATGAGCGAACATTTTTATTTTTTTGATTCACTGAACTGGTGACCCCTGACTCCTTTTTATCTTTGTTTTTGGTATCTAAGAAGGATCGCAGTCTGTCAGTCAAGACTAGCATTATCCTGTTGATTGCTTTATCTTCTAATCTATTCGCCCAACTGCAAGACTTTAAGATTTCTTTCCTTTTAAGGCTTGTCTGAATCTTATCGTCTATATTATCTAAATTCAAGGAAAAACTAATCGCCATTAAAGAATTACACAGAAGTATAATGGCTACTGGTTCGGCTTACCTTAGCCCGTATGAAATCAATTTGATAGAATTTGGACGAGCGTTTTGTATTCTAAATATCCCTTAAATTAAAGTTTGGGAAGCTCAATGCAATGAAACCTTCCGATGGGATAAAAAAAAGGCGTTCAAAACTAAATCATTTAAAAATAAATGACTATTTCTGATTTATCGTCTCCATAAAATCTTTCGTAGTTACTGTAAGAGAGGATGGAAGGTTCTAGGGAGATTAGGATGTTACAGCTGCTGATCAGGCACTAAGAATTTGTTTATTCATTTAAACCCCATTCACTCTCTGGTGCTTCACATGTACTGCCCTCTACCCTCCGCCACTACTCAAAAAGGTAACAAACTAGCTCACTCAGCTCCAAAAAGTGATATCCATGGGCTGCCTATAAAAATGATATCCATGGGCTGCCTATAAAACTGATATCCCAATCTGCCTACGTCTTTTTTGTTCTGCTCATGGACGACGTGATAATGATAACTGACTGCATTGCTTTATGTCATAATAATAGTACTTAACATACATTGAATGCCTTTCCTGCGCCAACCGTCATTCAATTCTGATATTAAGTGACCGCTTAAATTAATTTATTTGAATTGTCGGTTTTTTATAGTTCTGAGCACTTTCAAAAAAAGGTATTTTTATAAATTTCAGTTGTTTTTCTATTGTTAGTTTAATTCATTATTGAAAAAGTTTTCGTTTTTTAAATAAGTAATGAAGAGTTATTGCATTTTGTTTCGCAGATCTCCTTTGTTCTTCTTCTCGCTGGCACAGCTTATGCAACTTATGCGAACAGCTACGGACACGGTTACGGCAATTATGGACACGGTTACAGCCAAGTGTATAAGCCATACTATGGATACGGACATGGCTACGGATACGGCTACCGACCAAGTTACGGATATGGACATGGATACGGGTACGGATACAAGCCATACTATGGTGGATACGGAAATGCGTACAAGCCATATTACAGTGGATATGGTTATGGTTCTTACTACGGTAATAAACCATACTATGGTGTGTATGACAGTGGACTGTATAGTCATGGTTACGGTTATGGCCATGATTGGTAGGAACGTACTTTTTTCAGCTGTGGAACTTATTCAGAAAGAAATGTTTTGTAAAAATAAGATGAAACAGATGTATAAATTCATATAAAAATATATATATGATGCTGAATTAAATCTTTATAAATGCAAAATATTCCAAATTAATGTAACATATACAGTGAATTTTTTAATAAAATGTCAAATACCCTTACGGTTTTCATTCGTCTAGGAAAAGACGATTTTGGTGTTTTATTTTCTGAGAACAATTGAATAAAACGAAAGGACGTGCAAAGACGAAATGAACGAACATATGTACTTTTTATTTAGAACAGCTTTTTCAAAAATAAAATTCCCATTAAAAAGTAGAAGTAATTGGAATTCCTTAGCAGTACGTAAGCAGGAAATAGGTTTCAAAGACATATAAAAAAATTGCATGCAAAAGATTTGTTTCTAAAGCAGTGCGTAATCATTATTAAAATAATTTCTTTTTTTTAAGCGCATTTGCTTTAGAAACAATGTTTCTCTTCAATTACATTACCACAGTTTGTTAACGTCAATTTGAATTCATCTCTTGTGAAAAATAAGATAAAAGGCTTGCTGGATTACTACAGTGGTTTTATTGCCATTAAAGCAAAATTTAGGGATTTCAGGATGCGTTAAGTAAAATGAGGAAAAGGGATATCACTGTTTTCCCAGGGCTCACATTTCACATCGTCTTGATGGGTACACTGTTTCAGTTTAGTGTATTCCGGAAAAGAGGCGAAAACTCGATCAAAAATTGCATTTTAGAGGGTAGAAAAATTCCCGTAAAAAGAACTTGCTCAACGACGGTCCTTCAGACTTGGAACAGAACGCAAATTATCAATGACGTATCAGTAGGCCATTCCTTGAATTCAGAGGTTAGTTCTTCCGAGATAGAATTCCTTCTGATATTAAATTTTACTTAATGTCGATTTATCCAAGGTTTGCATTTACAGAGATCTTGCGCGGAAATCCGGCTTCACAAGTGTCTCACATAATGCTTTATATTTCTTGCTCGTTAGGCCCTTTCCATTTCATGCATTTCTGAATCTAATTTCCCGTGATTTCCTCAGCTTTTCTTTTGAATTTTTTCCTGCCATATGGGCTAAATTAATTCTCTTGGATATAGCCTCTCATTAGCTTTTCCAACATGTCCAAACTAGCTCAGAATATTTGTCTTTATCCTATTAATGGCAGTTCGCTTCCCATTATGCATCTGCAAAACACCTTCGTTCCGCACATGATCACAACGAGTAGTGCCGAAACCTCTCTTCCCTCCTAGAAAGTAACACATCTCAAAAACACATCAGCGACTTTTTAATTATGTTGTCTTTAGCCTCGATACCAACCCTGTTCCAATTATGTACGAGGTACAGGCTCTACTTATTTTACAATACTATCAGATAATATGACGACCAAACTGCAAAATTCTCCAAGTAACAGAAATTTCATCTTCTTTTCTCTCATCTCTCTACCTTCGGCTTTGATATTTTGAGCCGAAGATATTATAAGAACGAAAGGATTACTGGGCAATAAACCAGAAATAAATGGGCATAAAACAACAGATAAAGCTGCCAACAAATTCTGTTCAACGCAACTAGTCCCTACAGAGGCACATTTCGAGGGGGAGAGAGGGCAACGAAAGTGATTCATATTTTTATGTTTTTAGTTAAAAAAAATTATGTTTTTAGTTAAATTAGAAAAATGAAAATGCTTTAGTTTTTTTTTCTATTTTTCATTAACTTTTGTTTTGCCCTGGTGGATTTCAAAATCTTTAATTTTTTGTCGGCCCCCTGAAAAAAATTCTATATACGCCCCTGAGTCCCTAATTACATTGGACACAATTTCAGGTTGCATAAAAATTGAAGAATAGTGTATAAGACGTCTCAACAGAATCGCAAGAAACAAAATTTTCTTTCTGAAAAAAATATCTTGAAAACAGTAATGTATTTTCACAAACTTAATCTATTTACCTATTTTCTAGGCATTGAAAAGCTTGCTTACAGCGCCTGCGATTATATCCTTTATAATAAATACAATCTAATAGAATAATCTATATATCACACCAGTCAACATTTTTAAACTCTGTTTTCCTAACGTGTGAAATAAGGTGTTTTTAAAAGTAATCGAGGTAGTTGCCGTCAATGCACGATCTTAATAACAAGAGTCACTCACAATACAAATTTAATTTCGTTGGCTGAATTTAAAGATTTTATTGTGTGTACACTGGCGGGAAGTGAAAAAAGAACACCAAGAAGGAGACGTCTGATACCAACGAAATTTATACAGCATAACAACGGAATACAGAGGATAACGTGATCAAAACTTTATGACAAAATACAGCTGTATTTGCTGGTAAACTGAAAAATAACATTTCCATGTAACATGGTTAGTATGAGGTTGAACCACCATGAACTGCGTCACACTGTGCAATTCTGGTATGGAGTCTGTCATACAGATGTTGGATGTAAGTTTGGGGTATTGGGTTCCAAGCATCTTCAACCTGGACGCGTAAATCGGGGTTGGTCGTGGCTGGCCGTGGAGACCGGATAAGTAGTTGTCCCAAAAAATCCCACACGTGCTCAATGGGGGACAAATCCCGTGAACGTGCAAGCCATGGAAGTTGTCTCACACCCTGAAGTGCATGTTGCGTTGAACGTGCCGTGTGTGGGCGTGCGTTGTCTTGCTGGAAAATACCACGATGGACCGACCTTACAAATGGCACAACAACGGACTGAATGATGTTGTTGATGTAGGAGGTGCTGTTTAACGTACCCGGTAAAAACACTGGTGTGTACGGTAGTGATAGGTGATCGCTCCCCACACCAGGAGACCAGGTGTAGGCCCTGTGTGTCGCTGGCGGATGCAAGAAGGGTGGAGACGCTCCCCTGTGCATCTGCGAACACGCATACGGCCATCGGAGGCTCCCAAGCAGAATCTGCTTTCATCGCTGAACACGACAGATCGCCATTGCGTTCTCCAGTGCAGATGTTGCGGCACCACTGCAGCCGTTCCTGACGGTGGGCTGGAGTCAGAGGTACACATGCCATAGGTACACGTGCACGTAGTCCTGCATCCAGTAGACGGTTGCGGATTGTTCGCACAGTCACCTCAGGTGCAACGGTAGCTCGGATTTGCGTCGCAGTGGATGTTCTGCTTGACAACGCCGCTCTTCTTATGCGTCAATCGGTCCACTCATCAGTCCGTCTGTGACTCCCGGTTCCACGTCTTCTCGTGTGGGAATGTTCCTCGGACCATCTACGCCAACATCGTACCACCAGCGATACTTCCCGTCCAATTTGCTCCGCAATAGGACGATACGACCACCCGGCCTCGCGGAGTCCGACTAGACGACCTCGCTCAAAGTCCGATAATTGCTGAAATCGTACACGTCTTCCATATCCAGGCATTGCAGCTTCTTCAGGGTCTTTGCACGTGTCCGTACGCCGACGACTGATTACATTCATTTCGCCGCACTCCTTAAATACCACCGAGGATAATTTGCATATTATGCCGTGCTGTGACGTAAGCGCTCACCGGTTGGTCCCGAAACTGACATCACACCTACGCAAACTAGACCCCATTAACATATGTAAATTTCATGATCGTCCGCCAATTCCTCCTTGGTGTTCTTTTTTCTCTTTCCGCCAGTGTACAAATATAAGAACTTTCAGGTTTCTCTAGAACTCATCATCAGACACAGAAGAAGGAATAAGTTTAAATAGAGTGTTACGTGACATAATATAGATATCAGATATTAATATGACATAATGTCACGTGGCATCAAATTGTCAAACAACTTGTCATGTATCATGAAATAAAGAAAATAAAGAAAATGGAATGCAGGTATACATGCAATACAACATTGTAAAAATAAAGGAAGGTTAGTAGGTAACTAAATGAATTGTGTTGTTTTCATCTGGAGATACAACAAGGATCACTATAGCAGAAATCAAGATTAAGTGATTTCGTCTTCAGTTTGCCTCGTATTCGGACCTGTAAATAGTTTCCAGATTGTAAGTATAGATACTGGAACATTTTCATTACAGCATAAGTGTCTCTGAGTAGCAATTACAAGGCTCTCAGTGAACAGCAATGAAGAGACAGCACTAGGTGTTACGATGATGGAAGCATCATTCCAAATTGGATAGTGCAGGCCATCGCACACGAGTCGAGACAATGCAGAATTTTTAAGCCCATTCTTTACGGCGTTATTATGTTCATTCAGTCTTGTTGCTAGTGTACGTTTTGTAGATCCTATATATTTACTGTCGGAAGTGTCACCATCAATACTTTTTAAGGGGATGCTGTAAACGCCAAATTTGTTTAGCTTTGTTACCTGGTCTCAATCTTTTTTAATTAACTGGAAAATGTTTGTAGTACACATTCCGAATTCCAGGTGAAAGTTTCTGCAAATGGTTTTAAGAACAGGTGTTATGGTTAAATAATAATCTATGGCACCTACATATCTACGGAGTTGTTCGTCCCTCTGGAGAGTAGTTGAGTTTTCTTGGTGGATCTTCTTAAGAGCTTTTTTTATGATAAAGGTGGGAAAGCCATGGTTGAGGGTGATGTTGAATAGTTTGTTAATTTCACATTTGCGTCTGCTGAAACCAGATGAATGCGTGATGGCTCTGAGTAGAAGGAAAGTGATTGAGGAGAGTTTATAGCTTTTTGGATGTGCTGAAGAAGCTGGGATCAATGTAGGTATAGAAGTGGGTTTCCTATATACAGAGTGTTGCAAGGTGCAAGTGACAGCATTTCGTTGAAGCATAAACTGCAGGAATGGCAATTTACCTTCACTTTCCAGTTCAATGGAGAATTTTATGGTAGGGATTTGAGATGAGGAGTGTTCAGCGAGAGTTCGTAATTCAGCTGGCTCGTGATCCCAGAAGAGAAGTACATCAACTACATATGTGATGTAAAAGCACGGAGGTTGCTGATATTCTTGTAGCACTTTATTTTCTATGTGTTGTAGCAGAATTTCCGCTAGAATCGGAGATAGTGGTGATCACATCGAGACGTCCTCAGTTTGGCAATAAATAATGTTGTCGAATTGAAAATATGATCTGCTCTGTACTATGTTTTAAGGCTGTAATGATGGATTGGATCGTTTCTGGTTCGTATTTTAGTTCAAGTAGTTTTGTCTGAATGATGTCATGTACAGTTTTGATCGGAACATTAGGAAACAAAGAAATGACATCGAGAGAAGCCATAATAAAGGTTGAGTTATTTGCATTAAAGGATTTGATCTTGTTAATAGCTTGTACTGTGCCTTTAACAGAGTAGAGTGAACTATTAACTAGTGGTTGAAGGAAATTAGTTAGTGCCTTCTCTATAGATCTGGTAGGTGCTGCAAATCCAGATACTAGCGGGCATAATGGGTGTCCGGGTTTATGAGTCTTTAGTTTACCAAAAAGTTCAGGAACTCGTGCACCTGGAGGGCAGTTAAAGCATTGTGAAATGGCCGTTGGGAGGTTTGAGATTTTCTTGAATTTCTGTATAGCCGCTATGGTAGCATTAATAGGGTTCGATCTAAGAGTGACGTGCGGGATAGTATCAATTGCCTCTAGCATTTTCCTCCGATAGTCTATTTTGTTCAGAATAATAATTTGCGAGGTTTTATCAGCGGATATCATTGATATATTGAGATCGTTGCGTAATCCTAAAAGTTGTTTTTTCTCTTCTGTAAGACGAGTCAAATCCGTGTTGTGTCTTTGAACATGAAATTTCCTAATCGAATTGATTAATCGATGTCGTGCATTGTTTTGTTTTCTTAACGGTAGATGGGAAATGATGGCTTCTGCTTGCGGAATAAGTTTCAATCTATTAATCCCGTAGTTCGGGAAGGCGAATTTTAGGCCTTTATTTAGTGCTGATATTTGGATTTGGTTTCGATGATAATCACTGTAAATGATGAAGTTAGTTGAAGGTTGTGATTGATTCTGGTTAGGCCTACGTGTACATGAATTACGGTTCCTCTCAACAACGTCCTGGTCCACAAGATTCCGTAGTTTATGGATGTGTCTTTTCTGGGCTGGCTTAACTTCAGATTCGATAATAGCCGTAAGTACCGTGAGGTATTTATTAAAGTGAATAGCATGGATAATACCAGCCAGTCGCAGGTATGAGTCATAGTATCTTCTTTGTAGTGAGTCCAGTAGACATCTTTTAGCTCTGATTTCAGCGAGGAGTCTTTTATTTTCGGCGTATTTTAGCACTTGAACGTCCCTCCACGAACGAGGTTTCGTCCTTAGTCTGAGGAATCTGGGTATGATGTGCAAGTCTCTACAATTTATTAGAAAACACAAATGCGTTTCCCCCACGCGAATCTTATTCGTAAGCGTTTGAAAGCTTTGAATATTTCCTTTACATTGAGAAGGAGTGATGCAAAAATATATACGTGATAACTAGGATGGTATTAGGAGAATTCAAATTTGTACAGAAATAGTCAAAAGTAATCAAGGTAGTTGCCTTCAATGCACGATCTTAATAACAAGAGTAACTCACAATGCAAATTTAAATTCGTTGGCTGAATTTAAAGATTTTATTGTATATACAAATATAAGAACTTTAAGGTTTTCATAGAACCCATCATCAGATGCGTTTTAAGGAAACCTGAAAGTTCTTATATTTGTATATACAATAAAATCTTTAAATTCAGCCAACGAATTTAAATTTGTATTGTGAAGGTGTTTTTAACTAATTTCTGGGTGCTGAATTCAAATATGATTCTACAAGCTGTCCATCACGTACAGTTTTTTGTGTATGAACATTTTCTAAATTTCCAGATAGATGTATACAATGGAAGATGCACATATTAGAGCTTCACATTGTAATGTATTACAGCTTTGCCTTGTAATATAATACAGCATTTATGTGTCTTGTTATCTATAGAATTAGTTTTAAAAAGTATAAATACCATATTCATATATCACTGCATATGAGACAGCAAAAGAAAAATGAAATGGAGTAAACAATATTAACATAAGTGTAAATGTATACACACATACTCGTACACCCGACCAAGTAGTTTTTCTTTTTCTCTTACATGTCGTGTTGTCCTTCTCCTGCAAAAACCAGCAGTAATCACACATCATTGAGGCATCCCATCTGCCTTGACACCTCTCCTCCATCGTTTGGATATCTTGATGGAAAATTTCTTCTTGTTCATTGCTGACTGCTCCTAGATTGTCAGGAAAGAAGTTCAGATGCGAATGGAGGAAATGTATTTTTAAGGACATTCGGCACCCAAGGATTTTATAGTTCTTGAGAAGGCTGTGAATCAGCTGTTTGTAGTTGCCCTCTTTATGCAATTTTTTACATCTGTGGTCAAAGGTTTACCCAGAAATCCTTTGACAACAGATGCAAACTGCCATGTGGCGACCTCCGTGCTGTTCAGCTTTTCGGTAAAAACCGAATCACGCAGTAGTTTCCCTATCTGAGGACCAACGAAGAAGCCTTCTTTGAGTTTTGCATCACTTAATTGCGGAAATGTTTGCTTTAAGTGAAAGAAACGTGGGCCAGATTTGTCCATAGTCTTTACAAAGTTTTTCATCAACCCCAGTTTGATATGAAGTGGTGGAAGCAGCACAGCACATCGAAGGGATTAACTAGGCGCTTGTGAGTAACGTTACGCTCTCCAGGAATGAAACCATCTCGTTTAGGCCAGTCTGGCAGTTCGGACTGTTCTGTTGTGGCACTACTGAAAACAACAAAATTTGATGAACCCTCTTTGAAACCCGAGCAAGAGTGATATCACTTTCAGATCACCGCATATTGACCACCTAAACTGGTCATATTGTTTTGCGGTGCGAATTTTGTCCATGCTTTCATGCGTCTCCTTGATTCCTACAGCATGTGTGTGACTGGAATGGAAGGCTTCTGGTTTCCGTTGTACAAAAGGACAGCTTTTATACTAACATTGGATGAGTCGACAAATAGACGTCATTCCGTAGGGTTCTGAGATATTCCTAATTCTATCATTAGCCCCAGAATATCTGAACAAAACCACATACAATCCTGCATTTCTTAGAAAGAACATAGACCCAAATTTCCACACAGTCGAGTCACATTATTATGACCACCTCCTACTTTTGACGTCAATAGCGCGTAGCCAATGAAACAAGGCATGGGTCGTGAACTGGCTTGGAGAGTATGCAAAGTGTTCTGTAGGTATTCTGAAAACATATCACTTGTTGCTGTCATGGATAAAAGGTGCAATTTATCAGATTTGCAAAACAGTATGATGATCGGCTTTCGGGCTAAGGGTGGCTGTATTTCTGAAACCGAGCAGTTTGTGAATTGTTCGCGATCTGCTGTGGTTAAAGAGTATCGTGATTGAAGAAATGGCATTGGGTATAAGCGACGTGCAAACTGCGGAGCACAACGTGCCATTGATGTGAGAGGTGAACGTTGGCTTCGAAGGTGCGCGAGAGCCGATCGACACGCTAGAGTGGAGCAACTCACTGGCCGAATGAACCAGGGGCTACCTGAAGTGTGTCTAAAACGACAGTTAAGCTAACCTTGCTGCGTATAGGGCTCCGATGCAGACGGATGGTCACTGCACCTATGCTAACGAAGGTGCATCGGCAAAAACCCCTTACATTTGTACGGCAGTATCGGAATTGGACCTTCGCTGATTGGCAAAGGATTGCCTTCTTCAAAGAGTCACGTTTTCTGCCTCATCGAGCGGATGGACGTTGGCGTATGAGGCGGGAAACATCGGAGAACAAACACTCTTCAACCACTCCTGGAATAACACAAGCTGGTGGGGGCAGCGTTATGGTCTGCGGAATGTTTTCGTGGCATTCTCTGGGTCCCCTTATACTTGTGGAAGGCACTATGGATCGAATTCGGTATGAATCCATCCTTGCAGACCCCGTACACTCATACATGCTGATTGTCTTACCTGGGGCTGACGGGATCTTCCAGCGCGACAATGCGACGTGTCACGCAGCTAGAAATGTCCGAGAGTGGTTGGAAGAGCACGACTAAGACTTCAAAGTACTTCTGTGGCCCCCCTAACTCCACAGACGTAAACCCAACTGATCATCTGTGGGACCAACTCGATCGTGTTGTTCCCTCTATGGATCCTCCACCACGCACCCTCCAGCAGCTGTCAGATGCACTGCAGTCAGCGTGACACCACATACCTGTGAACACTTCCCAGCACCTTATTGAATCACTCCCAGCCCGTCTAACTGCTGTCCGCGCTGCACACGGCGTTACTCTGAATATTAAGCTGGTGGTCAAAATAATGTGATTCGACCGTGTATTTCTGAACACAGACACACGCGTACTTTTTGCTAGCAGGTTCCACTCTTGCAGTTGGGAACCTAAAAGTTCAACTCATTGTTCGGAAAGATGTAGGTCTCGAACGAGATCATTCAGTTCCTTTTGCTCAATCAAGTGGGGCTCGTCTAAGTGCTTAGGAGTGTATGAAGGATCCGGATCTTTATGTACGTCCATATCTTCATTGGATGGATTTGAATCTATCTTTTCACAGTTCAAAGGGGGTTTTGGTATGATAATATCTTTCTTGTGCGGAGCAGTCCTTAGGTTGATGGCAAATTTGGATACTGTATTTTACCTTTATTCCTCTTTGAAAAGTCACTCAGTTTGGTTAAACAAAAATAACAACCATCCGCGTGATGAGTTGGCTCACGCCAAATAATCGGAACTGCGAAAGCCATGGATTTCAGCTTGCCTTTCAACCAATCGCTCAGGCTAACGAAGTGGGAATTGCAGGAGACATGTGAAGCCCACGATTTATTTTGATCTCCAACATGACTTACGTAGTACAAATAGTAAGCTTTCCTCACAGTCTTTGTCAGTGGACGACTCTGCGATTTTATAATGTACTGTCCACACAGATAGCAAAACTTATCCCGAACAATAATGCATCCGCGAAGATCCCTTTTCTCCATTATGCCAACCTTGCAGCATGTGTTTCTCCTTCAATGTAAAAAACAGCAACAGCGGTTCGGTTGCGGTTACATATTCTCTACCTGTGAAAAAATCAGTGTTGCCATCCATAATATGTCCGGTGGCGAAATATTACAATAAAAATATCTGGTATCCCTTTACATGCCTACAATCGCTAATGTGAACTATATGTAATACCCCATAACAAGAAAACGTGACATAGTGACCATTTTTAAGGTCAGATATGAAATCAGCACACACAAATTAGTTAAAAACATCTACATTTGTTCATGTTATAAAAACTTGTAGACCAGTGTTATTATTCCCACCAGCACTTCAGCTTCAGGGTCGACTGTCAAATGACTCTTCCCACCGTTGCGTCCTTTCTAGGGATGTAAAGTTGTGAACAGGCTCGGAATTAAAAAGCGTTAGGGCATCTCATTATTAAAAATAATTCGTCGGTGTTCATCGGATGTTCTGTTTCAAGCTCACAAACGGACCAGCTTTCATCAGGGGATTTCTTGTTAAAGTGATGTGAAACCACCTTTGTTATGGTGAGTATCGACCATAGAGGCTCACGTAGAGCAGTTAATCTCGTGTTATATTTCTGTTGGCTATCTCCACGTAGCATATCTTATTGTGCATCTGGGTTATGTATAATTTTATTAATATCACGATGTGTGGTTAAGTCCCGATAATTTCCTGAATTTTGACGGTCAGGTTGATGTTAAACTGAGACTAACTGCTAAGTATGCTTTTATTTCTTGTTTTATTTTTGTGATCATTACGTTTTTCGTTTTCTTCGTTTATTAGGCTGTACTAGGTTTGTGAGGTTCTTCCCATACGAATGAATTCTGCAATATGGATCTCGTTTTGCGTGTGTGTGTGTGTGTTCAGAAATGAAGTTTGTTTCTCCAAAATAGGTTCAAAATCCAGTTCGAGGCAGAATTGAATCATTAGGGTTCGTTCTATTTTTTATTTTTTTCTTGTCATTTCAATCCTTTAGGTGTTCTTGAGGTCTTGTTTTAAGATACCTCTTAATGCTTCTTATATATTTCATGTCGTTATTGTTTTTTGATTTCATCGGTGTTTGATACGCACCTGCATTTTGAAATATTGATTGTTAGAGTTGCCTATACGAGATTTCATATTGTGCATTCTTTTGTTTTTGATCGGAAGTTTAACGACCACCGTGAGCAACTCAGTGGGTTATAAGCAGTCGCCCGTTCCTAATTTAGGTCCACTGGTTCCAGGGAAGGGAGAAAGCCAGCGGCGTAAGACAAACACAACATCCATGCCTCACCGGGATTCGAACCTGGACCCATCTAGGACGAATAATAAGAAGCCATTGCTAAGACCACTGCGCTACCGAGGCGGCATATTGCGCATTCATCGCAATATCAGTAGATAATATATATCTCGTTTTACAATTTCATGATAGTGCTAGTAATTCTTGTATTGTACGGAATTGTTCCACAGTACTTTGCAGCACCAGTGGAGCAGTGGTCTAAGAGATGGCTTTTGAGCATACGTCCGATATGGGTCCGGGTACGAATCCCTGGTGAAGCATGGATATTGTTTTAATACTACTGCATTGGGTCTCTCCCTTCGCAGGAACCGGTGATCCTAAAGTAGGGACAGACGACTGCATAGCCCATCGAATTGCTCACGGTGGTCGTTAAACTCCCAAACAAACAATCCGTGGTACTTTTTAGGATTGTTTTCCTTCAGATCTGTTTCAGTAGATTCATCAGATTTATACAAAGTGTTGTATTTATTGTTTTTCATTGCATCCATTATTCCGGACTTAGTTTTTAATCCAGTTTATTTCTTTGTTTTGTTTTTCTGGTTGTCTAATGAATATGTAAATATTTTTTTTTTGATGCCATACCTAAATGTGGCATATTTGTATTTCAACGGGCGATGTGTACTTTTTGGTATAATAGGTGATATGAAAGGCAATTTACGGTAGACCTCATATTTTATATGTTGTTTTTCTGGTAAGTAGGATATCAAGATGGGGTAAAGTACAATTTGTATCCTTTTCCAGCTTAAGTTTGGTACTTGGTTATTTTTAAGAATATGCGTAAATAAATTATTCCAGCTCATTTTCTTCATGTCGCCAAGTGACAGTGTGTGTATTTTCTTGCCAGGTGCACAGTGACATTTGTCTCACCCTGTAGATAAAAAATGTCAAAATTCGAGTTTCACTGGACGAAGTCGAACGAAAATTGGCGTAAACATCAGTCTTGGCATGCTTTATCCAACGCAGGGTTTAAAGGCCGCTATAACTGTACAGCACTTATAACTATAGTTTTAGACGTTTCATCACGTTGTGCGGATAAAGTACGAGTGGTATACCTTCGAATATGTCAAGAAGAAGGCATTTGAATGATTGTGAAAAATGGAGGGTGATTGAAAGAATGGAAACCAAAAGAGTCAGTCGGAGGTATCCATCGCGCTACATATACCCCAAACGTTCTCTCAAAACTGTGGAAACAGTCCAGAATGACAGGGGAGTATCCCATCGGCGAGGATGAAGCCATCCATGGGTCGCAAACACATCAGAGGACCAATTCCTAGCTTAAAGAGCAAAGAAAAACATGAGATGACAGCACAGCAGATTGCCCGAGAGCTTGTTGCATCTGCAGGGACGCATGTGAAAAGGTTTAGTTGCGTACTAGGCTGCAGGAGAAAGACCCCAACGCGAGAAGACCAATGCTTTGTGTTCCTCTCACTTCAACGGTCAAGTGCGTATGTTTGATGTGGTCTAGATAGCATCGCAACTGGAATCACACTGACTCAGGCCGAGTTCTCTTCATAGATGAATCTCGCTTTTGCTTGGAGAGCGATTCTAGACGTATCATTACCTAAAGACAGCCGAAAGCAAGAAATAACTCCAGCAACATCCTAGAAAGAAACAAATTTGGTTTGGGATGGCATAATGTTAAATGGCCCCATAGAGTTCCATGTCGTTCAGGAAGTTTAACAATCTGGTCAGAAATATAGAGACATGTGTAAAGTCATCGCTCTTTCCACGTTTTTCTTTAATTAATACACAGCAACCGAAAAATTGTGATCCGGATACCACTGGGATCGTACTCCAGATCTCTCGATAACTAGCAGAGTGCGTTCGCCTTACGCTACGGTGACCAACAATCCACGGCGCCATGTGTGTTTATCTGTCAGCATTTGATTTCATAAATCCGAAGGGATGGTCTCAGTTGCTGAGCCCATCTCTTCGGATCTGTGATGTCAGATGCTGACAGATAAACGCACACAGCGCCGTGGATTGTTGTCCACCGTAGCACAAGGCGAACGTTTTCGGCTAGTTATCAGACGAAGCTTCCCACACACGTACACCGATGAGCCATTGCATTATGACCACCTACCTAATAAGCTGTAGGACCCCTTTATCCCGCAAAATAGCGGCCACTCGGCAAGGCATCGATTCGATGAGGTGGTGATAGGTATTCTAGGGTATCTTGTATCATAATGTCAACAGCAGGTCCTCTGGTCCCGGTCCTTTTAGTGGTGGTGGTGGTAATTTAGCGCGAACCCGCTTTTCGAAGTCGAACCGCTAACGTTCTATTGGGTTCATGTCAGGTAAATTTGGAGGACTGGGCATTAACAGAAATTCACCAGCATGTTCCTCGAACCACTCCTTGATGATTCTGGCAGTGTGAAAGCACGAATGATCCTGTTATTACTGACCATATACAGAAGGGAATACAGTTGCCATGAATAGGCGAACTTGGTCAGCAACGATGTTCAGATACCTGACAGCCGTCAGGGATTGTGCTATTAGGATAATGGGGCCTAAAGTGCTCAAGAATATATCGTCCACAGAATAAGACCTCCGCCGCCAGCCTGTTTCCGCCCAACAGTGCATCCAGGTGCTATAGCCTTTGTTGGTAATCGGCGTATCCACGCTCGGCCGGCTGCGTGATGCACCAGGAATCTTGATCCGTCAGACCAGGGCACTTTCTTCCAATCAGTCCAATCTCATTGATCTTGGGCCCATTCCACGCGTTGTTAGCGATGACGTGCAGTGAGCATTCGGGACACGGCTGGATCTTCTGGTACGCATGCCAATGCGCAGAAGGCTGCTATGAACTGTGTTCTGTGATACATTGCCCTGATCACCACCGTTTTAGCGCGAGTGATTTGTCGCACTGTGGCCCTGTGGTCGCTGTGAACAATGCGCGACAGTCTTCGCTCCCCTCTGGCATCAATGAGCTGCGGACGATACACGGCTAGACGACGGTTCGTCGTTTAGCCATCTGTGCATCACTTCTGATACGTAGTCACTACAGCGGCACGCGGACAACCCACAAGCCGCACCGTTTCCGAGATCGTTGTTCCGAGGCGCCGTGCCGTCACAATTTCTCCTTTATCAAACTCCTATAAATCGGCAGCTTTTTCCATTTTGACTCCAAACACTCTACTGACCGAAAGTCGGTCCTCGGGCTCGGGTTGTATATATATATTGCTCTGTGAACTTCACCTGCGCCACCGTTCGGTCTCCAGGCGCGCTCAGTTGTCTGGTTTTGGGGTGGTAATAATGTAATGGCTCATCGGTGTACAGTGTAGACAACTGAGTAGGGAAGAAATGGTTTAATTTCTGAGGGATTATATTCATACGATGGGCGAAGAGACAGCCTGAGTCAATAAGTCGTACGACCGTCTTACTGGACTATACATTCCACAAAACGGCGTGACATCGAGTGGAAAAATTCCCCGGGTCGTGCCCTGAGGTATCGCTGACAATACGTCGACTTGGTCAGCGCTTTTTACCCCTGTTTACACAATTCATCGGTTCCTCAGATCATGAAGAGACATTACGTGGTCTGCCATTGACGTCCACACGCTCCTTATTGGAAAGAAATCTGGGGATCGCGCTGGCCAGAATATCACCTGGACACCTTGTAGGCATTGTCAGCTGTGCAGGCGGGATTATCCGACTAAAAATGGCCATCAGGGATACAACGAAGATATGCAACAAAACGAACCGCAGCACCTCATCTACAAATCGTCGTGTTCTCATTGCACCCACTATGCGTCCGAGCGACGAACGGCTGCTGAAACTGATACCGCCTGAAACCATGACACCAGACTAAGGAACCCTATGAACTCACGCATGGCAGCAAGATCAGCATAGTGATAACGTCGTCTTCAGATTCTTAATCGGCGATATTCGGCGCTGAGACCGAAGCTAGACTTGTCGTTGAATACTATATGGTCCAGTCGTTCAGTCATAGATGTCCGATACGGCACCACTGCAACCATGCGCGACGATTTGCTGAAGTGAGTGACAGTCGTCGCAATGGCTGGCGAAAGCGCAATCCTACTGCCGCCAATCTGTGATTCACAATCCGTGTCGATACGGTGACGTCCGTAGCTGCTGTACGTATTGTCGAATGGTGTCCGCTATGGATTGTGAAGCTGCTACAGTTTGTCATCGAATGTGGCGATCAAAGATTTCGGAGCCCTCTAACCTACGACAGCCCCACTGCGGTGACGCACGCTATCTTCTTCCAACCACTGCTGCCACATTCGGCCGACAGTTGTTGTATTCCGATGCGTTTCCGCAGCAATGCGACGCAGAGAAAAATCAGAAATACGTTGCCCTATGATGACGGCGATGATAAAACCCCTGTGTGATGTAGGAATCCCATGACATCACTAGATATTCTCACTCCTTACACGGGCTTATACCACCGAGATCACTCTTATGTACTGGTCCATACACCCAGGTGAGACGACCAAACTTAGCCACGCCGAGCCCCTTTTTACTTTTACCTATCACGTAATCGGTTCGAAAATATAATCATTTAAATAATCCAACTGTCAACACATGCCTAACAATTTGCATGGCGCTCTTACAAACAGTTCCTGCTGCGGCATTCTACTTTAAGCAGTACATTACATTTTTATATCGAATTTCTTTTATTGGAGGTTTAACGACCACCGTGAGCAACTCAGTGGGCTATGAGCAGTTGCCCGTCCCTAATTTAGGGCCACTGACTACAGGGAAGGGAGAGAGCCAGTGCCGTAAGACAAACACAACATCTATGCCTCAAGGGATTGGACCCGGACCCTTCTCGGACGAATGGTCAGAAGCCAGCGCTTTTTTATGTAGAATTGCGAAACGGCATTGTTCGATATTAAAAGTAAATGAAAATTTTGTATATTTATTTTATTATTAAATGTCCATTCAGTGAGATGCCTGGGCTTGTTTTTCGAAGCTAGTAGTTCACAATTCGTTGCCAAGTCCGCTCTGGATCTATGGGAGTTTTCTCCTTAGTTTTGACTGATGACAGAGCAGAGTAGCCTTGTTCACACTAGTAAGTCAATGGAAATGAAAAAATATTTGAAACACAAATGTCCCTTACTTTCTTGAACTCTATACGAGCTGCTGACCAAAGATCGCATAATAATGTGTTCTCAAATGTTGCCTTTAGTGTGATGTCAGTAAATATTTCGATGAAGTTTTCTTTCAGTTTCATAGAAAGTCTGGTGAAGTGCCTGAGACGGTATTGAACGGATTTGTTATTCAATTGTGTGTTTTGTCCTCTTTCTCAATCTGTGAAATGTATTTCGAACATGCTTCACTGTGGCTGACACAGTGGTCCCATTTTGTTCTCTAAATTAAAAGATAAGTAGAAATATTGTAATATGTACATCAGTAACACAATTTAATCAAAATAAAACTGTTACAAAATCCTTCGACATTGTCGCGTGTCTTAAATTTTATTTTTGTCAAACACTTGGATCTATGATTTAATTTAGTTTGTTGAAAATACCCGTAAATTAATTGAATTAGCAGCGCAAGTCTTCATTTTCAAAATACGTCACCAAATAAGATTTCAGTTTTGAGAGAAAACACATTATTTCTGTCTTAAATTCAAACAGGCAGGTTAATACTTGTTCTTGTGACGACCATAGCACCTCTGTGTGTAACAATAGTTGTGAATCAGCAGATCTCACCTCATTAAATATTTTCTTGAAAATATAGAAATTTAATGCCTGGAGATCATACAGTTTACCACATTTACAACACTGCTCAGTGTTTCATGCCGCTAAGGAGTCACTTTCTTTTCAGGCATACATAACGTAGTTTACGATTATACAGTGTCATTTTCTTATTCAAGGTTTAACGACCACAGTGAGCAACTCAATAGGCTATAAGCAGTCGCTCGTCCCTAATTTAGGGCCACTGGTTCCAGGGAAGGGAGAGAACCAGTGCCATAAGACAAACACAACATCCCTGCCTCACCAGAATTCGAACCCGGACCCTTCTCTGAAGAATGGTCATAAGACAGCGCTTAGACCACTGCTTCACAGTGTTTCTAGTTGATTTTTTATAATGCCAGAGTTTCCAATAGATGTCAGTTTTAACTGCGCGGATCCAAGAAATATGACTAGTCTTTTGGTTTCCCAACAAAGCCGCTCCATCCATGGATATAGTTATACATCATTCCCACTGCAAAACTAATTCAAACTTCGTAGCACTGGGTGCTTATAAAATAAGTATCATTATTCTCGGGTGTATAGAAACACGAGAATGGCGTAACGCGTCGAAACTATGGAGGTACCTTATTGTTGATATGGGAGAAATATTTAGCGGGTAAAACAAAATTAGTTCAAATATCGCCGCTAGGCGACAGTGATACTGCAGACGCGATAAACGAGCAGCAACGTGCGTGAATTTCCTGGTTATTGACCGCACAAACGTTTCGTTTACAAAATATGCTGGACATGACAGCAGACTATTTGTAATGCACTGAAGCATCACTGGCATGACTGCTGAAATCCAAGAAATTGGAGAAGCATCACTGCTGATATACAAGAAATTGGAGAAGCATCACTGCTGATATACAAGAAATTGGAGAAGCATCACTGCCGAAATCCAAGAAATTGCAGGTCCTTCACACGGGAAGTTTTCTATACAAATATTCACATGCAGATTTGGCATGATGTGTCTGCCAGGATAAAAGTGGGAATGACTAGGCTGCCGGTATAGTAATTAAGGTTCTTGCAAAAAAGGAACGCGCGCTACTGGTCAAATTTCGTTATCAAAATCAGACTGATGCCGGTAGTGCACAACGCCGGTATTGATGAATCAAAGGATTATAAAGAAGACCCCTCCGTAATCCTTAAGGTGGATAATACAGAAGTTCGAAGACACGGGAGAATTGAATACAGCGTCAGTTAGAGGACGTCCACCAGTTTCCAAAAATGTTGCTGATGAGGTTGTTGCCAGTACCGACAGGGAAAGCCAGAACGCACTCTCACTCAGCAGTGCCAGAGTAGTTATTCAACAGTTGCACCTTCCGTGGTCAACAGTTCACAAAGTGCTGCGGTCTGTCTTGGGATGATATCCATACAAGAAATGCGTGATGCAAGAACTTTTAACAGGTGACAAAGAACAACATTCGGACTTCGCTATCCTATTCCTGTTCCAGACAGAGGTTGATGGCCTGTGGCTTTGGGCTATCATATGGTCAGATGAAGCACATTTTACTAATACTGGGACTGTGAATTCGCAGAAATATCAATATGGGAACTGCACGACCAGCTGAAATTTACGAAAACCTCAGAGCATATTTCATCATTGGACCAACAACTTTTTTCTTCAAAACCACCACACCGAAGGGCCTAGCAAGGCGTACTAGAACCAATGAACGGTAGTGCGCTCTTCTGCTACATATTATTCCCACTTTGCAGGAAATACAATCTTTTGACAGTATCGTTTTTACGAAAGACGGTGGACTTCCACACGTCGGTCGGTAGGTGAAGGAACTGTTCAGATGAACATTCGGCAATGAACGCGTTTCAGCAGTCCTAGACAGTCCGCTCACTGGACCTTACTCCTTGTGATTTCGAGCTTTGGGGATAACTGAAAAAGAGAGTTTATCGGGATAGCATACACACACTCTCTCTCTCTCAGATCTAAGAAAAAAGTATCAGACGTGAAGTTGCCAACATCGAAACGTGATATGTTAGGAGCCAGCGGTGTCACATACCTTTCTCCTTTTGCAGCATGTCATCACTTGTGATGGCCAGCATAGTCCTGAAACGTACGGGCTATGAATAAATAGTAAATTAACGAATATGTCTGTTCATTAATTGAGTCTGCAGCGTCATTGTTTCCCGTACCGGCGCAATTTTGAACTTTTCTCTGATAAATCGTTTTCCCATGTCCTTAATCAGCTATCTACCAAGTTTTGTCGCGATATCCCAATTTCTCGCTTTTCAAGACCTCCGAGGATAGGGGTGCTTATTTTTTAACCACCAGGTACTTTCAAGAGTTTGAAATATGATTGCCGCTATGGTGGGGTAGTGGTCTAAGCGATGGTTTCTGATCATTCGTCCAAGATGGGTCCGGGTTCGAATTCCGGTGAGGCATGGATGTTATATTTGTCTTACAGCACAGGCTCTCTCTCTTCCCTGGAACCAGTGACCCGAAATCAGCGACGGGTGACTGCTTATAGCCCACTGAATTGCTCATGGTGGTCGTTAAACTCCCAATAAAAACAAAATTCTTTGTATGTATGCTGTGGTAGTTGTTTCTTTCCAAGTATTGGGTAGGTGCAAATGAAATATCCGGCAAATGACCAGCACACGTAGACGACGAGAACGGAAAAGTAGTGGCTGGGACCCGAAAAAGTCATCAACTCGTCGAACCTCGTTGTCTTATGTGAACTGTTTTTGGTACAGGAAGTGATCCAGGCGACGAAACAGATGATAGTCTGTCGGAGACAAGTCAGGGGAATAGGCAGGTTGAAGCAGAGCTTCATAGCCGAAGGCACTTAGTGTCAGCACCGTTCGTTGTGCGACATGAGAGCGGGCATTGTCCTGGAGCCAAAGAACGCCATGTCTGTTGACCAAAGCCGGTTGTTTCTGCAGAAGGTTTCGGTGCATCTGATGTGATTCAGCAAAATAACGTTCTGCAGTGATGGTTTGTCCTCTTGTCAAGAAACTCCGATGAATTACCCCGGCTGTGGACCACCAGGCAAGGAACATCATCTTCTTGGTGTGTAGAGGTGGCTTAGGATGCTGTCCATCAAGTATCCTAAGCCACCCCTACACACCAAGATATCATAAAGGACACACTTCTCGTCACAGATTCGATGCAGTAGAGGTTCCTGTTTACTTCGGGCAAACAACGACGTGCAGACTTCGAAACGCCTAGTCTTGTTGGCAGTTATCAACTCATAAGGTAGCCACATGTCCGGCTTTTTGATCTAACCCAGCACAGCCAGAAGCCGAACAACTGTCATGTGGTAGACACATACCTGTGGTGCTATCTCACCACACATATTCGGGGTCCGCTTCAACCACAGGTAACAGAAAATCGTCAGAAACAGCAACAGGTTGGTGGCCACGTTCTTTATTTTGCAGGTCGGTATCTCCGTTTCGAAACTTCACAAACCATCGCCAAATGGTTCCTCCGTTTGGCTGTATGCTCTCCAAACATTTTGTTAACGTTTCGAGCGGCAATTCCTGCAGAATGGCTCAGCTTAAATTCATACAGGAAGATGACTCTCAAATCCGGTGTCTGCATGTTTCTTTTGCCAGCCACGTTACGTCCAAAAAAACCACGCCAGAACCTTGTTCTTCACACACGTGCTAGCTATTTATAGCAACTCGGTGACGTAATACCCGCAACGCCTGTGATTGGTTCCATTCCGCTGTGGTTGGGGTCCATCACCAGCGCTCGCTCGCGCCGGACATTTCATTTGCACCTACCCAATATATCGTCAGTATTGATGCCTTTCTCGATCAGAAAAGCAAAAGTACACAATCAGTTGGGCATCATTTGAGTTATCCGTTGACTCACAAAATTGGTTTACAAATCGTTTATCGAGTTTAATTTTTCCAGAGTATACATTTACAACTTCAGCCATTTCATGAATTGGACGACTTATCAGGTATAATTAAAGCACCAAAAATAAGGACTCCACTGTTGTATGTAATTTCCTATTTTTGGCTGTTAGCAATGCTAGTTCGTACGAAGTCTTCAAAATCTCGCTTGACGATTGTGTAAAACTTTAATTTACTTGTAGATTTTTTTCACACTCTCAACTTTCCGTTCAAAAAATCATTTGGCTTATTCTTAAACTCAGTGCTGTTGTTTGATAAAATTTCGTTGCAACATACACAGCTGAAGAGGTAGATCACGCATATTTCAAATGAAATCATGTTTAATGTAACATAGTTTCAATGCACCGATACTTCACCTTAGTGTCCGTTTTCATTGTTTTGATATTAGTTCGTGTTGGTTGTGTTAAACTTACCTTCACACTGCTTGTACCGAGATCAAAAATCTGAACAAAAAGTGGCACACTACTGGATTCTTGTGATTCAACATTATCACTGTTAAAATTGTTGTTATCAACTTTGCGCATACTTTTTACGATAAACTTATCCGTGCCAAGCGAAACAAGTACAGTGTACTAATAAGAAACTTCACGAAATGGTTGCAACTCTAGTCTTCCTCCTAAGCGGGTGCGTACAGGAAAGCATATGGTACGAGAGTTTTCGGGAAAGTTAGTGAGAGTTTCGATTGCTACCAATTCAAGAAAACCAACCCCAGAAAGTGAACTATGCACTCGGCACGTCGGCAGTGATGACTCATTACCCTTTCCTTCCACCCCACTCCACACACACATATTCCACTTTCTTGTCACCTGTTGAATAGAGCCTTTTTGCCAAATGTTTTGAAGCGAAAACTGATTTTTTCTCAAAGAACGCAAAACTAAAACCAAATAAATTGAAATTAAGAAATATTTTTAACCAAATTAAATACATTTTGCGTACTCCTCGGGGTGTCTTCCCCGTAGCTCCGATGGTACGCGTGCCACACGTTGAGTACCGTTCATTTAGATTACCGAAGCTGTAAAATTCACAAAAAGTGTTTCTATCATCGTGATTCTTAGCGATGGCCTACACTTTAAACAAACCACTTAAGCAACTTGAAAGATCTTGATGAAATGGTGAAATATCAGTGATCGTGAATTCCCACTCTCCCGAAACGTGGTGCCCTCATTAAGGAAAACTTCAAATACTTTATTATTAATATCAGCAAAATATGATCTGAATTACTAGTCATTTTTTTAACGAAGAAGAAACGGAGCGTACTAGAATTTTTTGAATCCAGTTGTAGTATCACAAAACGAGTTCCATTAATATTGCGGTCACTTGGGCATTTTATTTCGTTTTGTAATGATCCTTTCATTACATTAGCACCAAAATTACATACAGTACAAAAACATTTACATTGAGTAAAGAGCAGAAGGCATCAGTAATGCATTTTTGTTCAATGCCCTTGAAGAAAAACAATTTTCTCTTTTCACTCGGAATTTGCGGAACTACGGTCGATTCACGACAATGCTCAGAAACCGTATTGCAAACAAAAAGTGTCAACATCAATGTATCAGCTGCATTATTACATAGCACGAGAAGAATTAGTAATAACCTTTTAATTCATGGCACTGATGGTTGTTCATTTCATAATGCACGAAAATGTATGCAAATAAAATGAAAAGGTCAGTTTTCAATATTAGGTATTAAATGCAAATGTATTTAAATTTATCAGATGTGAAAAATTAATCTCTATTTTGAAATAAAATGACACTTATTGTACCTAAGGAGAAAATGAAAAAAACAAAACAAGCAAAGTTACCTCTGCTGTAAACTCTTTACTGATTCTAGGAGAACCGTCGTAATTTTTCGTTTATAACAGGGACAATGTTTTAGTTCCTAAAAAGTACTCTGAGCATTAAATGAAGTATCAGGGAAGGAAAACCTAATTTCTTGGAAAATCTTCTTGTCCTGCTTTATTGTTGAAATGAACTCCTGTAGCATTTTTATTATCTGAACACTGCTTCTGTTATTTGAATTCACTAGATAGTGTCCTTATCTAACTCGCTGAACATGAATCACTCTCCAGAAATACAGTAACTAAGGGAATAAAACGACCAGATTGAAAAGAATCATCAACTTACATGAACGTTAATTGTTTACTCTCAACGAAGTAAAGCTTCAGTATCCCATTCGTTTCCGTCGACCATTCATAGGTTGTATTTCATCTAAACGACTCTTAACATCAATCGCACATGCGCACGAAGAAATCTCCTCAATATAATTACTGTATAACGCTGTTCATCAGCAAGAAGTTTTTCATCTCTCCATTACTCTACTTCACCATTCCTTATATAACTTCACTCAACCTGGTCTGTTTATTTTCTCTTGACTCACTGTCAGCGTTGCTAAAAAGTGATTGTGAAAGTAATGTGCCGTTCGGTGAGGAAACCTTAAACCGACAAGAAACGTAATTTATGTAAGAAAACAAAAACTCAGAAGAGGGGTAAAATTGGAAATATACGTCACATTTAGTTGCAGATTTGAAATCTTGATTATCCTTTCCGATGATTTTTAACGCTCAATCAAAATTCATAATTGTAGCTAAAGTATTTGATTGACAAATGAAATTAATTATTACATACCTTACTGAGTCTATATATGGAGATTAATTTTCACAAACTGAAGTTCCGTGTTTTCTGTTTAGTGTCATAGTCTGTTGTAAATGACAATCGTCTCCGTAAACTGTGATGTTCTAGAGTTTACCTTGTATGAAAACAAATGGTGATAAATGAAGGTAATTATAAGCCTGGTTGTGTAAGTTTATATTTAATTCTCTTTTCATTCACATTTATATTTATGCTTTGCGCATGTTGACAAATTTATATGGAAGAAAATTCAAATTTAGTACAATAAACATACGTTATTTGCCTCTGAAAATGTTAATGATGATCTGAAGAGGTATAAGTTGAAGTTCAAAATTAAAAATTAAAAAAATGAGCCAACATTTGATATAATGGAAACCAAACATTTAAAATAAATATTACACTGGAACTTTAGCGAAATATTTACCCACTAATGAAAAAATACCTCATGAAACAGTGAATCGCATCTAAAGTTTATAAACCAAAAAGTTGTTATAAAACAACAACACAAAATCAAAAACTAAAGGGAAGAGCACTTCGATTCTGTGTGTAGCTGCATTCGTAAAAGCGTTCGAATGTTTTTGCCAGATAAATCTTTTGTTTCCAAATGTTTTTTTTTCTGTCAGTTTTCATTCAAAATCATTTGAAGATATATGCTTATATTTATTCGTGAAATTGCCTTCGCTCAGTTCTGCGTTAATGCTGTATTTTATCAAAAGAATAGCACAAAGAAGTGCCTCAATTAAGGATTTTTGATAAAAAAATAAATTACGTAAAAATAAAAGGTTGGATAAAAGAATGAAAAAAAAAAGGGTGCAGCTCTTTGCAATAAGTATTTAAACGGAAAAACCTTTAAGCAGGAAGAGAGATTTGTTCAAAAATGTCTTTTTGGTAAAGAAATGGGGGCCACACCCTTAGGGAAGAGAAAGTTGAGTAAGATAGTGCTTGAGAGTTCGCTAGAGCAGATCGTTTCCGAACGATGTGTCTTTGGAAGCGGAAAGATTTCAAACAATTGCAGCCAGAAGGGATAGTAAATTTGCAAAAGTGGGTTACTATGACTATAGTGAAGGTCAGTGGTCGGAAAGAACTGTTTTCCACGCGTAGTCGCCCACTGTGACACTAAGAAAAGTGTATACAGGGGAGGGGGCGGACACGGCGAAATTGAGACACTGTGGTCTTCCATAGTGGTTCCTCTTGGAAGGTGCACTCATAGGAACGTATTATAATGGCTTTCTTGGCTGCTGATGTCCTAATAATGCTCGGAGACATTAATTCATGTCTCTAGTTCTTTTTGTCCTAAATTCGAGGTATATAAAGATCCCAAGCACAACACACTCACAGTGTTTTCCGATAGCAATCAAAGTAACTCCAAGTATTTTGGATAGAGCTGACAGTTAGTGTTGAAGCATGAAATCAATGGTAAGTCTTCACTGGATAAATCTAAACGCTTTGATATTGGATATAATGTGGTATAAAGTTTATACATGAATTCCAAATAGAAGTCAAGAGTGGATTAGTGTCATCCGAAAATGAGTCATGAGTCATATCGTAACTAGTTGAATGAACTGTCGTAGGGTAAAAAATAACTTTGTACAGTTTGACACAGAGATCAATGAGATGACCTAAGTAACAATATAGAAGGAAAGCGAGTTATATTTGAAAGGTTCTGAAAAGCTGTCAGAATGTGATGAAATGTCGTGATAGTATAAAGAATAGTGTGAAAATTCCTTCTAATTGTAGCAGAGACGTCGTCCTCGGATATGGTTTTCTTTCAGCACTCAGTCTCTTAAGTAACGAACTTTGTTGAAACTCCAACGTCAGCACTAACAAGTTGTTATAATTTTTTTTGGTGGCTTCGAAATTTTCGAAGTTTGATTGAATTCACAATGAGATTTCATGTTTCCCGTCTTCAAAGGAAACCTTTACCTAAGCTTGGACATCCATTTTCACATTCTTCTGAAAATACTTTAAATTTAATCACCGTAAAAATTCACACATTTTAAAAAGATGTTTACACGATGTCTCTCCTTTTCGAATAATTCAACATTTTGTTTTCGTTCAACAAGGATTAGAACCTAGCCCTGACCTTGTGCAATAATCAGTCTTGTTTTTTAGTTTCACTGTGATGTAATATTTTATCACGAATAGTTTATTAACATTAACTATCTCTTGATAAAAAAATACTACATAATCAGTGAAACGTCTTTTGAGATAGGACAAAATTTCGATTCTGTTTTTCGATTCCAAATTTCGATTCACTTGGGGCCAAGATTGACTGGTTCCTCCTCACACGTTTCAGGAATAACTTCTAAAACCTGGCTTATGCTAGTGCTTCGTGGTCATTTGCATGCAATTGCACATGATTTATTGCAGGAAATTCTTCTTCAAATGATATTTATTTCAAATATATTCTGTTTTGCGACTCATATTTAGAAAATTTTCAGATCACAAGACTTGCTGTTTGGTCTTTTTGTTTAGATAAAAATCGGTGTAAATGTCTCTTCAGAGAAATCAGTGAGCGACTTTGTTTCAAGTAAAAGATGATGAGTTAAGATAAGATAATTCCAAAAAGGAACACAACTGGGAAGGAAGATGAAGAGATATAATGAGGTGGGAGAGAGAATGGTAGTTTTCTCTGTTTCTCCATGATTTCCTGGCTTCTAATTCTGACTTCCAGTGCTTCACTTTGAAAGGGGTGAGAAAGAAAGAAATACAAGCATCACCATTGGTTTGATCACAAATCTGTAGTTACTATAGACAGAAAACATGTATAGTTGGCTGACCATCACCGCATATCGGTAGCGGTATGCAAACACACATCTTAATGTGCAAATATGCAACATCTGTGAATTTACAAGCTCTCCTCCATCTGAATTCTTTGCGTGGTTCTTGCGTTCAGAGGGTATGGCTAGAAGAAAGAATTATAAGATATGCCATCATCAAAATTTAAAGCGTGTGTCATGGGGGAATTTACATCGGTAAATCTCATCAAAATTATTGACGATTATAGCAGGGAAGTGATGATTGTTTATTGCATGCATTAGGAGTTCAATAGGTTTTAACAGGTTTAAAATTATTCTGCGTACTTTGACGTTACTGAAGAGCAAACTTCGCATTCAATACACAGCACAGAAAGATGGTAAAATATAAAATAGTTGTTGGAATGCAGCAGTTAGTATAACACTTTCCAATTGCCTAGGTATAACAGAATTTATTTTTTGTTACAATTTGAAATCCATCATACAAATATAGAAATATTCAAACTCAAGCTTCATTAATTTCATAATATTAACAGCAGGGCCCAAATCTTAGTTCAAAATGTGATGTTTTTGTTTGGGAATCTCCAAAGATTATCTGATATTCAGATGAGAAAGGTAAGTGAATTTAAAAATAAAGTTTGGTTCATTTTCTTGCAATATGATCCGGGTTAGTTGAATTTCTATTGTTGGTAACCTGGTGGTGATTTCGTACGATACAGCTAGTTTGTGCTCCTTTGGAAAAATCGATAAGTTCTTCCGTGAAATTTGCCGAAATTTCATTGCAGGTGCATAATAATGCAGAAATTCCCCTGTTGTTACAATTTGGAATTTGGAAGTCTGTAGGCGGAAGAAGACTACTCGAAATTCTTGCAGAAGTTTTAAGACATTTTTAAGAATAACTTTGATTTCACAAACTAGGAGAAAATGCTACCAATTTTGATGGTTTTTTGAATGGCATGTTAGAATGGTGCAAATAGATTTCACTTTGGCACACCTGGGTAAGGAGTAGAGTTGTTCACTATGTCAGAGTTCTCGAATTTTCGAATTCTTTTGTTGAAGATAGTGATTGAAAGCTTTTATGAAAGGCGTTCTTTCAATAACGCCATTCCATCAAAAACATCTTTTTTATCAGAAATTACTTTAACTGTCATGAAGGCACAACTGAAAACGCATGTACTTGTAGAATCAGGGTATACGTCATCTAGTAATGTGGCTGCATTACTGTAGAAAATGGCTTTCTGTACATTCTAGCTCTAGATTTGTCAGAGTCTTTTTGAAGAACTTCATTGTCGAGGAATAGCAAAGAAGAATTCGTTTCTACTTCCAGTGTGACTGCAATGTACGGCTGACGGCTGTTTGTTTTATTAAGAAAATATCTCAAAGATGTTTCATTGCGTCTCCAAATGAATATGTAGTTAAAAATATTTGTTAACTCCGCACCATCATCCATAATTTCACTATTTTTTCATTTAAGGAAACGAATAATGAATTTGGCGTAAAAGTACGAAATCATCTCTAAATTTTATTATATTTATGAAATACATATGTGTGTTCTATCAACAAAATACTGTGCACCTTTACTAAAATTCAACTTTTAAATCATACTTTTCAATGTAAATCAGCTGTCTTTTCTGTTATTGCATCTAATCATGAAAACATTTTTTTATTCAAAACGTCAGAACTAACCCAATGGCGAATGACGAGGTAAGCCTCATCTTTACATACGAGTAAGTCATTGTTCCAGCTTTGACTTAGCTCACGTATTTTAATGAAACATGGGAAGCACATAAAAGACTGAAATAAGAGGGAAGGAAATGATATCTAGTAATTATCATCCGAAGGTTTTAACAGTAACGTAACTGAACTGCTAAGATTCACATACATAAATCCATTTCGCTCTAGGCATTACTTGATTTACAGGCCGCTAGATCAAAGAAGAAATGTTTTTGAAAATCTTACCGCTATAGTAGTAAATTACAGCGAAGGAAGCACGTCAACTTTCAGGAAATGTTTCTAGATAGGAGCGGTCTCAGCAGCGCGGCATCAGTTCCTTATATTACAGGTACTTACATGCCAATCGATGTATGCACTTTTTAACCGCATATGAAACTTCCAAAATGATCGTGATCAAACTTTCCAGGAATGTCACTTCATTCGTTTCAAGAGCCCAGTACTTGGCTGATTCTCTCACTAAATCATAACTTCAGCATGCGCGTTGGGAATTAGTTCTCAAAGGTAATGACATGGACTTGTGTCATAACGAAAATGCTGGTTTTTCCTTTCAGAATCATAACACAGTGCATTATTCATCTTCATTTGTGATAACAATACCATTCTTTCTTCTTCTTTCGTATCGGTAAAATACAGGCGCCCTAAATCCCTTTCCCCCTTTGATTCAGTTACTTCTGCTCAGCCTCGTTATTGGTCATTGGGAAGTCAAACTTCGTTACTTTTCTTGTTCTGCAATTTAGTTCATGAGGAAAAATATTCTTTCTTTACAGATATCATGTCTTTACATCTTGATCTTCAGTATTGGAGCAAATGCCAATGGATATGATGGAGCCGGATACGACGAAATAGAATACAACGGTCTAAGCACTGGTGGTACTGTCTCTGATGGTGCTGGAATAGGAAATGTTGGATATAAAACTGTTACATCTGGTGGAATCGGAGGCACTGGTATCGGAAGCATCGGATACAAAACTGTCAGCTCAGGTGGTATCGGCATTGGTGGACAAGGTTACGAGGGTCCAAATGCTGGAAGCGTCGGATATAAAAGTATCAGCTCAGACATTATCGATGTCGGCGGCTATGATGGCGCCAGTACTGGTGGAATTGGATTCGGAAGTATCGGCTCGGCAGGTATTGGTGCTGGAGGTTTAGGTTACGGTGGTGTCGGAGTAGGAGGTGCTGGCTACGGAGGACTTGGGGAAAAAAGCATCAGTTCCGGTGGTACAGGTACTGGAGGCTTAGGCTACGGAAGTTTCGGGGGAAAAGTATCAGCTCCGGTGGTATAGGCACTGGAAGACTAGGCTACGGAGGCATTGATGCTGGAGGCATTGGCTACGGTAATTTAGGCTATGGTGGTATTGGATCGAGAGGAACTGGATCCGGAGGTATAGGATATAAAAGTAATTCTGCAGGAATTGGTGCTGGAGGTCTCGGCTATGGAGGTGCTGGAGGTCTCGGCTATGGAGGTGCTGGAGGTCTCGGCTATGGAGGTGCTGGAGGTCTCGGCTATGGAGGTTCTGAAGGTCTCGGTTATAAAGGTGCTGGAAATCTCGGATATGGAGGATTGGGAGGTATTAGTTCTGGCGGTGCTGGTGGTATTGCATATGGAGGAGCAGGCTTGAAATCTGGAGGGATACGAACCGGAGGAATTGGATACGGAGGTACTGGTTTCAAAGGGATCAACTCGGGGAGCATTGGAACTGGAGGTATAGGCTACAGAACTACCAGCTATAAAGGCATAGGCTCATCAGGCGCTGGAGCCGGAGGAATCGGGTATGGTGGCCTCGGCACTAGAGGCATTGGATTGGGAGGCATTGGTTCTGGTGGAATTGGATATCCTGGACTTGGTAACAAAGGAGTTGGTATTGGTGGCGTGGGCTCTGGAGGGTTCGGCTTTAGTGGACTTGGTTCTGGAGGTATCGGCTTCGGTGGACTTGGTTCTGGAGGACTTGGATTCGGAGGACTCGGCTATGGGGGACTCAGATACGGCGGTCTCGGATATGGCTCAGGTATGGGTGGTTCTGGATTCGGAGGCATTGGATATGGTGGTTTGGGCGACGGTGGACTAGGATTCGGAGGCATTGGAGCAGGAAGAGGATCAGGAATTGGCTACGGACTTTATGGATTTGGATATGGAAAAGCCTTGGGACCTTACGGTGGATATGGACTAGGACTTGGATCTTTAAGCGGACTCTTCTGAAATTTTCATCCAACTGCCTAAGCGGATCATGAACAAAAGAACACGGTAAGCTTTTCCTTTATTATTATTTTGTCTTTATTATTATAGGATAGTTGGAGACAGTCTGTTGAAACATGCCTTTCAGTGACTCAACTTTCCAGACGAAAATAGTAAATACTTACAGAAATCGTCAGAATACCTAAACGGACCTAACAAATTACACGTGGATAACAGAATATGCAGTAAAACTCGTAAGAGTATCCCCTGATTTGAGGAAGATAATCTTTCCCAGCAAGACACACACGCAGACACACACGCAGACACACTTAAAGTACGTCTGTTTCTTACAACCGAGTTTGAGAATTAAGAACCGTTCCGCCCATTTTTTTCCCTACTGTAAGAGCTCATCACCAAAAAGTGATTTCCTCTTTGACGTTAGTTAAGCAGTTAGACTTGATTTGTCAGAATAAAATTTTTCTTATCATTCTTTGTACCGGATCTGCAATATAAAATAAGTAAGGCTAATAGAAATTTCGAGGTGTTTAATTTCGGCTTTTTGCTTGAACTAGTTAACATGAAAGACAAATGAGCATATCTTTGATAAACAGCATTACAATATAACTGGATACGAGCTTCACTACTTTTTTAATACCAGCGATAGTCAGTAGCATAGTTCTCAGTAATGATTTAAATTTTACTATGTTTCTTGGTGCAAGCTATCTCCGATGTCATTTGCATAATGAAGATTACTGCTCTACAGATGGGATTTCTTCATGTTCAAATGACTGTTATTAGTTTGTCCACTAACATACGTGGCATGTCAACCCTTGATTTGCTTAACAGCTATCAAATTGTGATGTCATAAAACCGCACATCTAATCACCACTGAATCATCATCTTGTTTTCCCTGTTCCTTTCCACCAACTTACGTTAGCGTGCACCAAAAAAAAAAAAAAAACTACACCCTCATAAAATGCAATCAAACAGACGCATGCACAATAGTTACACTTTCACGTGCTATTGACGTTCAAGTGTTTGACATAAGTTTAGTTGCGAGAAAATAGTTGTAACGTGCTGCAAAGAAAAGATTGATAGAACTTTAATTAGAAAGGAAGCTTTTCGTGGTGGTGCATGATTTTGTGCTTTTACTATTGTACAATTAATTTCATTTGCTGTTATACTCATATTAATGTGCTATGGATTAGTTTGCTGTTTTGTTTGTTTTGTTTGTTGATGCGCGTTTCTTTTCATGACGAATTAAGTACAAAAAGTAAAATATTTATAATACATTTTTTCTTTCACAACGAACAAAGTTTGATCAGCATTTGTATGTTATCGTAGCTATGAAGTTTCGTAAAAAATACACTTTGGCTTTGTTCCAAATCATTTAAGCTAAGATTTATGTAATCTATAATTGCATAGGAAAAGCACTTTCGCTAAGAACTCTTTCTTTCCTCGTAAAAGTGTTTTAACCTTGAAAATTCGTCTTTCGTCATGGTACGTGTACTTGGAAAAACGAATCTCCTGATTTCCTTGGCGCGATCGTTTGCTTTACGCAATTAAGCAATCAAAACAGATGAAGGAAGGCCTACCCAACCGAGATCAATGTATTTCCTTTCTTTAATTTGCCGCAGATCCCATTCAGAAGTTCATATCTGTTGTCAATGCCGGAGATTACCTCATATCCAATTCTTTCAAATCATGCGTTTTTTGGATCATATTTATATTCAACTTCCGGTTGCACTATTACGAATAAAAATAATTTTCTTTTTAACTGAGAAGAATAACACGAAAGTTTCAGTTCGTCCTTGATCACTTTTGAGCCTTGCATAAGTACTAGAGGTGCTTTTCTCATTGATGTAATTTTCTTGTTTGGAACTCTCACTGCCTTTCAGAAATATTTAATTGGATAACTTGCAGTTTTCTTGGTTAGACTTTATTTAACTGCATTAGAACTAGTTCTTCAGTTGCTTGAACTCTTGTGAAGCGTTAGAGATATATATCTGATTATACACTTAGCAGACAAAATATTGGAGATGTGGTGATGGGCAGTTGACATAGGCATCTCCCCCCGCGCAGAGTGGAAACGAACCCAAACTGAACGCAGGCCATGAATAGGCGGACAGCAGGGCTTCCCAACAGTGTATCGCAATCGACCAATATAGGTGAACATGGTGATCTGAGAGACTTTGATCGTGGACGCATTCTCGGCCCAAGACAGCATTCTATCGCCCAAGTGGTAAGAACCCTAGGGTTCCAGAGGGCTACAATATAAAAGGCATACGGTTGTATGCCAACGACGGATGTACCAGCCCCCAGAGGGCAAGCTGTGGCTAGCCATACGCTATTGATTACCACAGTAGATGCATATTATCCAGGCTCGCACATACTGACCGGTTGGCAACGGCGGCGCAAATCACATCCAGTTTAAATGATGGATGCCCAAGCAGCGTCAGAGAGTGGGCAGTACGGCTGTATACTCTGGGCTACGGGAGTCGACAACCTACACGTTGGTCACTGTTGACTGCTCGTCATCGGACATTACACCTCGCCTGGTGCCGGGAACATCAAAGCTGGACATCTGCGCAGTGGCGCCTCGTCATGTGGTCAGATAAATCCCGTTTTCAGCTATACCGAGCTGATGGGAGAATGCGAGTGTGGCGTCGACAGCATGAGGCCATTTTCCAGTCGTGCCAGGTCGGCTCTTGGTCAAGGAAGTGGTGGCTCTGTGACGTCTCGGGGAGCCTTCTCATGGGACACATTAGGTCCTTTAATGTATCTAGAAAGGTTCTTAACCGCTGCGGGCTATCAACATGTGCTAGCTGATCACATACACGCTTTCATGGCCTTCGTGCATCATGTGGCCGTTTGTCTGTTTCAGCAGAACATTGCATTCCCCACAGGGCAGCAACCACCCAGGCATGTCTCTAGGAACACTAAGTTGAGTTCGGAACCATCCAGTGACCCCCAAATCCCCGGATTTGAACCCTGTGGAAACTTTCTGGGTGGCCGTGGAGCGGAACATCGGGTCCATGGATCCTGGACCGTTATGACAGCCCTAAAGCTCCTATAAAAGCTGTTCGTGAGAGGCACTTCACTGCGCAGACAGATGAAGGCATGTGTAATGCTGCAAGAGGCATGGCTGGCATTACCACCAAAAAACACTCCAGCATCTGGTGGAGTCGATGCCTTGGTATGAATAGGCTGTTATTTGCGTTAGAGGATGACAAACATACTGTTAGGTTGATATCTCTGATATTTTCTCCATTGAGTGTACGTAACTTTATTTGAAAGCCTCTGCACAAGAATGGTGTTAATTAACTGTAATTCTACATTTTTATGTAGCGAAAGTATCAGAAAAGTTTCTCTGGTTTCAGGTGATCAGAAACATTTCATTAATTAGTCTATAGCTCTCTTCAATGAAATCAGATAAAGTACCAGAATTTCTCCCCGTTGATCTCTTGCTTTCGTTACATGAATCCCGACTGTAAAACATTTTACTTATTAAACTGTAATTATAAAAGTTTTCCCTAAAAATAAGTTACTTACTTTTTGTTTCTTTCTTCTTTTAAATAGAACCAGCGTTTTTGAAGTATTTACTGTCTAAACAGTTCCTTAGTTCGGAAAGGAACCGGTATTTTATATACTTTTCCTTCATCAAACTATATTTTCCTTATTTGAAAGCAAACATTTAAAAATAATCTTTCTGCTGCTTGAACGTGGAAGATAAATGAATTTGACGTGTTTAACGCATTAGCTTGCTGTTTCATCTTCTTGGATTTGACCTCTGCATTATTAACATTTCTCTCGTGAATATTTCATTTTCTTTATTTGAACACAAGTTACTGATCAAAAATTTTTTCAATAATTTGTTGCACTGTGGTTTCTCAATTCTCAGCTGGAAGAAACGAAATGGAATTGTCCTGATAAACTAAGACTTAATTAGTCCGTAATTAAGAAAAAACGCCATTAATCTTGTCATTCAGGTTCGCTAATCGCAAAGAATTTCACATAACTACACAGGTGCGTTTATAAATATCATTTTAAAGAATAATATTCACATATTATACCCATATAAATAAAATAGCACCATATATTTTGAAAAACAAAAAGTAGACAGTTATTTTATACTTTTATTTATTTTTGACAAATATTATTCAGCGAATTTCTTAGAACGGGCTTGTCATGAAAAATGCTGTAATCCCGTTGTTGAACGTAAATGAATTGGACTCCGCAGGAAGTAGATTGTGCTTTTGACTGATCGGTCCTGGTATGAGATGTGTCATTCACTGATACGATTTCCGGACTTTCCTTCGTTCCTTGGGGTATGATTTCATCTCCTCGCGAAATTTCATGGCCGAACAAGTTTTATTTGCATTTACTTTCTCCTCAAAACTTCTCATCACTTCTCACTTCAAAGACTGTTTCGTCAACAGGGCCTTTATTTTTTGTTTATTTTGAAAACAAGAACGTTTTCGTCACTTCTCAGTAAAATTTTCTGCAGCAATTTTCTTGCACTGTGCTAATGCATTAATCTGATTTGACCACAGCGGCAGGGTTTTTGGGATGGCATCCAAACTGTCAACTTTTTCCAAAGTTCACCACTCCTCTTTGCTTATGAACTAAACTTTTAGCGTAAATCATTATATATATATAGATAAATAGATAGATAAATAAATAGATAGATAGATAAATAGATATATAGATAGATAGATAATGTGTTTATTAAAGGGTTCGTCGGTATGTCAAATTAATCCTCAAACCTGTTGCGATACCATTCGTAGCAGAGTTAAACAATACATCGTTTAAGCACAATGATACCTGTAAATGCATCGAGGCAATGTCTACAAGTCGTGAACATGCTGCATTGGCTAGTACTATTCCCGAATTTGTTGCCGGTAGAACATATCTGGGACATCGTGGTGCGACATCTCCAGACTCAGGGTCAGTTACCACTGACAATAGATACCTGCGACACAATCTCAACGAATTGTGACTGTGAGCGCCTCAGGATTTTATAAGACATCTGTACAATTCCAAACTAAGCCTTTGGTGGCCGAGTGCCTTGCTTCAGGAATGATATACTACTTCATAGTTGCAAGGCCCTGTAGGCCTCCATTTCCAGCATTAGTTTTGTTTAAACTTGTTTTTTTTAATCTGAAACTGGGTTTGTTATCTTTTCTTACGCATGTAACATTTTGTGTGCCCAGTAAGTTTAGATGCAACTTTATGGTTTTATAGTTTTTTATTTTTTTAACAGAGTGCATTTTTAAGGTCCATGCTTCTAAAATCGAATGTAAATGAAGCCAAATTTAGAATGAAATGAAAGGATAAAAACTATTGTGAACCTTAAATCATAAGAAAAAAACGAATGCTGAGGAACACATTATGTCTCCGCGGTAAACGAGTGGTCAGAAGCGTAGATTTCAGGCTAGTTTTCCGAGCAAAACTGGTGTTCGAACCCCGTATGAGGCATTAGGGCGCGAGCTCTGTTCTCTCCCTGAAACCAGTGCCTCTAAGTTTTGACCGACACCCGCTTTATTCCTTCTAGCTAGTTGCTCGTGGGGTGGTAAAGGCCAAAAAGAAACACATTATACTCAAATATGAAACAACAAACTCAAAACGGAGAAAGTGGGATAGTAAGGAAGCATCCTGCTGCCAAAATGAAAGTCCGGGACAGCAAATAAGATTACGAATGCCAAATATTGTAGTAGGAGCTCAGCTGCGAATGTTCAATACAGTGAATGAGGATTGGTTGGAGACTCCTGCTCGTCGTGTCTCTGACATTCGAGTTGGTCTTCCACAGTAAGAGTGCAGTTGGAAAATAATCATTGACGCACCAAAACGAAATAACAACACGAAATATGTCCTCGATATGTCTGCTTCCATATCGAAAATATCCGTGTATTATAGTCTCAATATATCATTGAAGTTTTCAGTGATAGAATAAACCTTTCTTTCATTCGCTTTCTAAAACTACGTTCTAGCAGGTTTTTAGAAAATGAGGTGTTATCACTATGCCAGTCTGTCAGCCTGTGGAAACCATATCTCAGCATCTCTTAGTCCGATTTGGAAAATTCTTTTTGCACTGAGAATCCTGAACTGCAAGAACGATAATCTATGCATTCTGATTACGCATATTTCGATGCACAACTTCGCCTCTAGGAAGAGCTGATACTATCGAATTTAAACTACGCATATATTTAATTCTATAGCATTGCTTTAAAAAATCCGAATGAAACAAATCTTCTTTCCTTCCATATCTTTTTCAACGAAGCCATTTTATGTACAGTTTCTTCTTTAAATAGTGAGTAGTTTTCCCGCTAGAGGGCGCAAATATATGTCTCCTTTTTTCGATATCTCTGCTTCTAAATGTCTGACCTGAAAACATTTCACTTCTGATATCATTCGTGGTGAACAATATTTCGTACATGACTTCTAATTTTTCGCAGTGCGTACTGTGGTTACGAGGCGCATAACTGCATATTTCTACTTCCAATTATTTGCAGCAGTATATATGCTTCTAAAAACTCCATTAAAACTTTTTTGACCAAATACCGCTCACGACAGAAAATAGTTTGCGCATATTTCCTGATTAAAAACACAGAGTTTTTTCGCTAGGCGGAAGTAAATATATGTCATAGTTTTCTCGATATCACTGCTTCTAACCGTTCCACTTAAAAAATTCTTCTAAATCGGATGAAAACATTTTTGCATATAACTTGTAATGTTTCTTAGAGCAAATGCTTTCGCGGAGAAGTAAGGAAATATTTTTGTTTAAAACACCCTTGCTGTAAAAACCTGAATTGAAAAACTTCTTTTCCGATCACGTTGGAAAACTCACTGCGAAAGAAATTTACGCACATTTCCTGCCTAAAACAATGCACAAATTACCCACTAAGGGGAGAAAATTTATATTCCATTTTCCTCGATATGTCTGCTTTTAAAAGTCATTATGAACAATTCTTTAAACCTCAGAAACCTTTCACTTCACGGAACATTTTGCATATATTCTTATATTTTTCATGATTTCGGAAAGAGTTTTTCATAATTCCGGAGAGCACATCCGAGAATTCTGTGCCATATCTTTTGCGCTTCTTACCAGATAAAGCGGAATCATTGAACACGGGTTTCCTAGATTCAAACATGAGAGCAATGATAAACTACTCTGCCTATGAAATTGTATACTCAAAGCGTGAGAAAATATGAATGTTTCTTGTCATATTATGAAATGCAGCACAGACGCGCGTGCGGTTGGTTAAAACATGGAACACCTGTCGCTGCGCCCCAGAAGTGAAGGTTGCTTCAAATTGTGGACGTCTCCAAGCGATTAATGTGCATGATACGGTAACGCACACATACACACTTACAGATTCTTTAACTTTGGCTTTTATGAAGGAAGAAATAGTCTGTACGTCGTTGTTAAGAATTAAAAATATAGTAGCTTCAATAAAGCATACTTAACAGTCGCTTAGCTTCATCTGCGGAACGACGGCGAACTCCTATTATTTACGTCATCGAAGGAACTGAAATCTCTGAAAAAAATTAGTTTTCAATGGAACGGCAGTTACTGGCAAAATAAAACTAATGTTTTAAGTAAAAACTGGATTTCCTGAAGAAAACTAATGTTTTGAAAGAAAATTTGATTGGACGTAATTTATATTTCACGCAAAAGAAGACTATTTAATATTTTTACAAATTCATCTCATCTAAGCGTAAAACAAATGTCTGCTTTTCTTCATTTAGACTATTTTCGAAAATCCGTCGAAAAAGTAATTAAAAAAATAATGTTTTTTTGAAAAACATGAACCGGTAGTTTTTCCACCAGCCGGTAAGAGGACGTGAAACGGTTTTTAAATACAAGTATCTGAGTTTAAAAGGTTTGACATTATCTAGGAATTAACGTTTTTGTTACTGAATTATATTGTGATTTTCTTGTCACATCTACAGTGACATCACGAATATCATCAAAAAGTAAACTTAAAAATTTCATTAGAAATTGGAAGTTCAATTTTTCCCCTTCAGGATGTAAAAATTTCTAACTGGTTTCTAATACTCACGTTATTGTTTTTTCTAATGATTTCCATTTCTTGATACGGGGAAGTCCTGATCGTTAATTAAGGGTTACGATATGAACTTTCAAACTTTGAGAAACCACAAGCTCCAATAATTGCAACTGAATTTGTGTGATCTCAGTGAATGAAACATGTGATTTTATTCTGATAAGGTCTGTCCAGAAATATTATATATTTTGAATAGTTAAAATTTAATCCATGTATGAAAATGGTAGATCTTAATAGCTTTTCAGAATCAAACTGTTTCATTGGATATGAAAAAAATATTAAGTTTAAAGCCATAGTTTCTTAGTGATAAAAGTAAATTTGCCTGCTTTTGCATAATCCCTAACTCTGGGATTCATTTGCGAGACAGAAACTATCATTTTTTTTGGCATTTATTTTTCGGTCCTTTAGAGCAACTAATGTAAGAAAATCCAAACCCATACGACTAGGAAGCTGCCCGTGGAATTCTCATAGCCTTTTTTTCTATTTATTTAAAGCGCTTGTCCAAAATTTAGGGAGCAATATTATTGGGAATTTGATTTTCAAAGAACTGTCAGAAGAAACAAAAATAAATCTAACAGTTATAGGTTCAGCAGTCAACTGATTATTTTTGCTGTCGAATATTTCAAATTTGGCATCTCAGAAATTCTTGTGAAAACACAATTTCAGATAAGAAAGGCTATCTGAAACACAGAGATTTTTATATCTTTAATAATTTGTGAGTTACTGCTGGCTGTCTGTAAATGCTTTAAAGTAGGAAACATATCTGGATTTGTACTTTTCCAGTTTACCATGGCACAATTTGATTTGCATAAACAAAGGTTTTCACTAGTCACTGAGTTGAGGTATATAATCATTACCGCCTAATTGAAAGGCATTAGGAGTGTTCAGCTTATCAGCTTCGACACTACATGCAAACTGAAACCACAGTCGATTAACATATGTTCATTATGATGTCATTCCTCTCTTTGCTGGAAAACACATTTCGAAATGCTTATTCGCGACAACATTAGGCTCGTAGTAAAACCAAAAATTCTGTCCAGCACGCATCTTTTCATAAAAACCTTGAAATTATCTGCACTGATACAGGCCTGGTTTGAAAAAGTTTAAAATTCCCAAATATTTGTAGAATTTTCTCCAGTGCTGGGCTCAAACGTTTTGAAGTGAAGATCTTGCCTATGAAATGTACAGTGTAGCTTTGTAGTTTACTTTCTTTTCAAACACCCGACAAAAAATTTTCCACATTGAATGGAAAATAATTTAAAGTTTATTTTATTTTATTTCATTTATCGAATTTACTTGTGCATCCTGTAGTGTAGGGTACCCATCGCAATGTATTACAGATAACAAAGAGCTCAACATGAAATTCACCCATAACATTTTAGCTCCCATGCTCATCTCTTTCGGACATTAGTGAGAATAATAATACTCGACATAATAAAGGTGGTTGAGCTCAGAATACCTTAAACACTTCTGTTTTCCGTTTTCATCATTATTAAAGGAGAGATGCCATATTTGGTGCCCTCATGGAAGAGCAATCATATTGCTATCGGAGAAAAATTCCCATTCTATGAGATTACTTGAAAAAGGAAAAGGGCATATAAACAAGTGAATAGCGATGAAAGGAGGAATTTTCCTTGCATACCTCAGCGTTTTTCTGTTCTTCTCTGAATGTGGGAAGCATACGCACTCAGCTGCCAGTAGTCAGTTCTTTCACTATTGTTGAGTTGGCAAATATCCCGTTTTTAGCGAATCTGATTTTCATTATAATGCTTGAGGATAAACGCAAGAAAAAAATCGGTAATATCTACTCGTAATTTGCATGCGACCCTAGTTTGAGAGACCCTGTATTAAGCATATAACTTTTACAGCTTGCTGATGCTTTTTATGATAACAGCTCAAAAGTTTTAAACACAATGGATGCAGTTTAACACCATCATTCAAATATTAATTTAATGCGATCAGAGAGTTATCACGTCCCAAATAAATGTATGCAACGGATAAATATTGTTCATAGCAATCCGCTTTTCAACTTTGTTATCAAAATCTGATGAGTTGATTTGATAACACAAACCGATTACTTAGAACCTATTACTCATTCTTTTTCATAAATTAGGCTAAGCTAAGTAAGCTATGTATAAAGTAAGTTTAACTACCCGATAATCAACAGTTCGTTCTCCGCTGCTCATTCAAGAGTCAACAAATACTAAAAGCATTGCAAATTTTATTCACATTTAGTTGTCAAGTACACCGGAAACGAAAATAAATATTTAAGTAACAAATTTTTTCTCTCTCTTGCTTTCATCACTACCTCGTTCTTGATATACTTCGGTGGAATTAATCCTTTAGGATATTAAAAAAAAGATCATAAAATAAAGTCCTTTTTCTTGTTAGATCATTCTAACTAAACTCCGAATGTGTGTACACTACACTGGCTAGAATGATATAACACGAATAAGCCACTGTAGTGTACACACATTCGGAGTTTAACTTTAAATTTCTTCTGTTAGTGCACATGTACACACTTTATATGTGAAAAAAAAATCAATACCAGAGTTTTCTCGAAGTCTTGAAAAAGCATGTTATGTTATGACAGCCCTAAAGCTCCTATGAAAGCTGTTCGTAAGAGGCACTTCACTGCGCAGACAGATGAAGGCTTGTGTAATCTCGTTTCTTACTATTTACTTCCTAACAGTTTTTGAATGAAGGTCGGTGCTGGCACAAATTTTGATTTTCGTTAACCCTCTTTAATGGAAAGACCGCAAACAAAACGTGAAAATCGAAAAACAGTCACAAATTACCATTTTTGAAAGTTAGAATGATCTAACAAGAATAAGCCAGTGTAGTGCTACTAAACATTTCCTGACATCTAATCAGCAAAATTTAAAACATAGGGCTATTATTGAGAAGGCAGCAAAACAGAATGAAAGCTGCATGACGAAGTACAGTTGAAAAGAACAAAAAAAATCAACATTAAGTTTGGTTTACAAATATACATAAAGAAGATGCTCGGTGGTTAAACGTTCCATTTGAAAGCAGAAGGATAAGTATTAAAGTGGGTATAGCCTTTTTTGAAATGGACGAGCGTTTTAATGATGGGTAAAACGGAAGAATCCTGCTTGTAGAACTCATCGTAAAAGAACGGTTGCTAATACCCAATCTGCGAAAACTTATCTTAAAGGAGAATGTTGAAAATTTAGAGAAGAATGTTTTACAGACAAGGTGTATAACGAAGTAAATTTCTCCGTCATTTCTGTCCACGCCAGGATTCGAACCCGGATCCCCTCATTCCGGAATAAGTCACTCTACCAATTGAGCTACGCGGACGTTCATTCTGCCTCTTATCTGCCTTTATGTCGAGTGCGTCCTGCTGGCAGATACGTCACATCTCCTGGTACGTTATATCATCTCCCCCCCCCCTTTTTTTTTTTTTTTTTCGAAGTGCTTTAGAAGGGATTCTCTGATTTTTCCTATCTCGCGGTGTGGAAATAACATCACACCATTGCGAGATTTTGAACGGTCGGGTCATCTGGATAGTTCGGGCGCCATTATAACGAAGTAAATTTCTCCGTCATTTCTGTCCACGCCAGGATTCGAACCCGGATGCCCTCATTCCGGAATAAGTCACTCTACCAATTGAGCTACGCGGACGTTCATTCTGCCTCTTATCTGCCTTTATGTCGTATGCCTCCTGCTGGCAGGTACGTCACATCTCCTGGTACGTTACAGGTGTACATTACAGATGAGACTCCATTTTATGATTTATTTGCTCCGGAACATACTTATATGTTGAAGAATGAAAAGTATTCGAGGCGTCTGATTTCGAATAAACACATGACAGCGTTATTTTGTGTAAATGCATGTAACAACAAAAACCGTTTTTTTTTAAGAATCCGAGGTGTTTCAAAGATATGAATAAATTATCCTTTGACTACTGCTCAGATTTTTGTGTCTGGATGACAGCCCCGTGTTTTTTGTTGTTGTTGTTGTTGCTTTTAATGAAACAAAATAATACGTTAGGGTAGAATAGTTTACTTTCGGACTCAAACAGCACGAGTCATTAATGTGCCATTGAAATGCACTAAGATCTACATTTTCCTTGAAAATATGTGACTGGCCCAACAATGTGATGACGGAATTATATGACTATCAATTCTTAAGTACACGCCGAAACTGAGATGCAAATTATTTCGCTAAGTAAACTAAGATACTTGAGACATTGAATCTTTTTGTTAATTCATGGAAATAAATTTGTGGAAAGAAATTTCGGATCCGTTTTAATAATGTGAGTAGTCAAGACAACACGAAGAAGTAGAAAAAGTGGTACACAGATCTCCTAATCAAAGCTAGAAATCAAACGATTTTGGAGCTTTGATAATATTAATAAATTCACTCAAGTTGTTGATACTCCAACAGAGTTCTGGCACACTGAGAATTTACAGACGTATAAATGCTGAAAACCACTTCCGATGCATGCTGAAATGAAGGAAATGTTTTGGATTTTGCTAGTTGGGGTACTTCACAGATTACGTGTGTTCCGTTAATTAACGTTTTGAAGATGTAAGTCTAGTAAGTGCGCTGTTCAAAAACATTTGTAACAGTGAATGGTAAACGAATTTTTCTAATTCCCTTTTAATTGATTTCTCTTTAATTGCCTAAGATAAAGTTAATAAATTCACAAGCCAAAACTATTAAAATTTAGCTCTCAAACCCATAGGTGAGTTTTTGAAAATATACATTAAATTATACTGATGTTTTCATATCGATTAACGTTATTATGGGCTCATTTTTCACAAAATGCCATTATCCCAAAGTGCTCACGTCAAGCGATTCTTACTATATACACCTTATTAAGAAACCTCTATATTTCTTTACTAATGAAGTCAAGTTTTACATTATATAGTAAGAATTGTTAAAAGAAAATTCAGTGCACTGAAAATTATGAAAAAGTCGTTCAACACAATTGGTATATTAAGCAGATGTATATTAAGCGCCATATATAACAGCAAAAATAGTACTGGGGTTCCACAGTGTGCTAAACGAATATTTTATTCGTTCCAGGATTCACAATTTTCCTTTACTATTTTAAAAGTCATTGTTTGTCATTTTGACATGAATGGATGACTCATAGCTGCTCATTTTTGGTATCGGGATATTCTCCTGTCATTCATGATCATTGGAGGTTGCAAATTGAAATTAATGTGTTTCACTTATGTTCCCGTCCTCTTATATAAACCAGAATCTAATTTTTCGACTAATTATTTCCTGTTCCAGGTGTCATTTCTGCAAGGTCGTCCAAGATTTGCTCAAGCCATGCCCAAGCACAAAGTATGAGGGATGCCAGTACTATGGGAACATTGTTGCTTGTAATATATACAAATACTCGTTTTATGTGAGTGGTTAAAAAAATTGTGAATAAAATAAGAGGTGTTTTACATTTTCTAAAGTTTATTCTCTGCTTTTTGAATTCGTTTTAATTTCCAGATAGTCAGTAATTTAAAAAATGCGCCTCATTCGAAACACAGACTGAATTAAACATAATTGCATCTTTCAACGCTTCATTTTTTTGTGTCAGAAAGAAGCACAGTACAAAAATAGTAGACATATTGTAACCATACAGAATAGAACAAAAGGTATAGAAACCAGCAATTAAGGTTAATCAAATATTCTCTGCCTCAAAACGAGCCACTTTCTTCTCACTAAACGTGCACTGTTCTACCATTAATATCCGGACATCCCTCCCTCTATTGATGACGGATTTGATCTTACGCAAGCACTACGTTACAGACCGAGCTACAAATGTATGTATGTATGTATAGGCCTATGATAAGACAATTATCACGATTGTGAATGCAAGATGCCTCGATCGGCTGAGTTGATTGATTCCCAGCGAAGATTGCTAATAGGGAGTCACATAACAATCGCTTTGCGCGTGACATTTCAGCGGCATTGCAAAACCCAAGATCGACTTTTGGTGAAGTGACATTCAAATGGAAATGGTCTAGGACTGAATCTACCAAGAGACGATCTGGTAAACTTCTGAAGTTAACATAACGTGATAAGAGAGATCCATAAGGGACCATCAGGTCATAACGCAAATGAGTATTGTCTCAAGCCGCATGAACCCTATGTGTGACTACTGGGACTGATGTCAGCACCAGTACAATGCAGAAGATGCTGCTCGACACAGATTGTCGGTCGTGCAGCAATCCAAAAACTGCTAATAACTTCGTCCACACTCCGATTGGCTTTGTATAAAGGATATTAATCTTTGACTGCAGACCAATGCGAAACTGTGCTTCGGACTAACGAGTCAGGGTACACAGTCTACCAGTCATTTAGTTCTTCCTGAGGGGGAGGGCATGGGGCAGATGCTAGAAGAAAGGTACCTTCCAGAATGTATCGTCGCGACAGTAAATATCTAAGGCTTAGTCCATTTCCAAAATTAACGCTCTATCAACAGCCAAGAAAATTTTAAGGGTGAGTTGTGTTTACAAACCTCAACCTCGTATGTCCAAAACACCCATATTCAAAAAGCAAAGCAGTGCTACTAAAGAGGTCGTCACAAGTGTTAACTAAAGTTACTTATTGTCCTATCAAACATGTAATTGTCATCGTAATTCAGTGAATGAATATTTTCAAAAAAATGTTTTGCTGTTTTTATATTATCTCTAATAACAGAAATGTTGTACATTTATTTGATTTATAAAAGTGAGTCAATAATTATTCTGAACGTATTTGCAAAACATGCATATTACAACAATTATAAGCATACAAGTACATCAAATTTTAGCACAGTTTCCTTGATTTCCAAGCATTGGTTCAGTTTTGCACGACCTTTTTTGAGCCGTCAAAACAATGTTTTCTGAAGAGAGATGATCCAAGCATGCATTTCTGATCCAAGATCCAAACATTCTTCCCTTCTTGGTTTATCGCAGTTCAGAAAGTACTTTATGTGCAAGAACAAAACAATACAATTGAAAACATAAAAGTATTTACAATTAAAATTACGTACATTGTGTGAGGTTATACTCACTTAAAATGAGTCATCAAGACTCAAGATACATAACAAAAGAAGTCTGTGTTGACGTCTAAATTTGCAGTAATCGTCCATAAAGGAAAATGTTCATAACAATGAATGTGCATTTCGTAACCGTAAACAGAGAAAAAAATCTTATAACAAAACAAGTCTCTTGACGTATTTCAAACCGCTGAGTACATGGTGTCCATTTTCGAAGGAAGTCCGAGGTTTTGTTTCTACAGCATAGTCATATTCAGTATATTTAATAACACTAATATCTCTACGAAAACTTTTACTTAGGAACTTTCGTGCAGAAAAGTAGGAGCGAAGAGTTGTCTGTCCAAGACTTTTTACATAATATACATATATGACATACTTGGCATGTAGAATACCAAACTTACAAATAGAGGTATGAGCAGCAGATGTAGTAGGATGACTTTGAAGGAAATGATAATGAAACATAGAATTCTGGAAAGAACACACTTTGCTGAGGAGCTGTAACATGAGCATTAAACAAGTGGTATAAGAATGATGTGCATAACGGAGAGTCGAACAGAAGGCTCAGTCTAGAGAGTTGAGGTGGCCAAAACGATGTACGATGCGTGGAGCGATGAGACGATTATAGAGATGGAGCCAGTGTACATCACATGGCTTTAGTCAATCATATGAACTATTGCAATATGAGCAGCAATCCAAGTAGATTCTAGATCAACAGCTGGAACAGAGGAGATAGCTGTCGTGGTGATGAAATATGTAACAACATGTGGGCATAGAAATTTCGTCATGATCATATGTGGAAGATAAAGCTTATCCTAGAGATATATTGTATGGGATACAGTAGAAAAAGTGAACCAGTTGGGAGAACAATAAGGCCCGGCGTAGGAAAAGAAGAAGAGGGTCTTTGAGCGACCAACAAGTAACAGTTCGAAGGGAAGTGGCGCAAACTGTGCATGCTTCAATATCTCAAACTTAACTTTTGGAGGGTTTCTGCAGTGAAGGATTCAGTTTGAGGACGTGCATTATAGTGGAACGACGGAACGTCAGTCCTCAGCGTTTCCTTCTTTCCTTCGAATTATGGGCTTCAACTTGTCGTATAACATCTGACTATAACAATTATTGTTTATAGCTGAGCCCCTGTTCTGAAAATGTTGCATATTGTCTGTTGCAAGTAATAGTGAACAACACGTTTGCAACCGTTTCTTCAGTTCTGAACTTTTTGTTTGACTGGTGATTCCAGATATTTCCATTCCAAACTCTAACCTTTACTCAACACCTCCTAACGGCATATTCGAGTTTCGTCCACACAGGTGATTCTTTCCGAAAAGCGGCGTCACGTGTTTTACCTTAAACACTGAAAGGCGTTCAAACAATTGCTTTTGTGCACTTCCATTAAAAGTTCATTTTACAAAGACTTTAGGAAAGTTAAATATGTTGTAAGATGATATCATAACAGGACTATTGCAAATTTGGAACTAATTTCATACTTCATCAAGAGCTAGCTGTGTAAATTCTTGCACACACACACACACACACACACACACACACACACACACACACACAACTGTGGCTCTTTGAAAACGGGAGTGGAACAGACTAACACACTTTCGTTAGCTGGAGTGATGGAAGCGCATCACTGTCATTTTCAGGAGGTGAAAAGGGAATGGAAAAGGGAATTTTACCCAAAAGAATTAGTTCCAGAGATTACACTAGGTAACAAGTAGAACGGACTTCAGCAGAACTGTGAGACAATATCGGAATTTGCTCATGTGCTGTGAACAAACGCACAATTGTGAGCAACTAATCAGATATAAGCACCACTAACGGGACAGTTAGTTTTCCATTAAAACCTGGCAACCATCCAGATACGAGCGAACAAATGTGTTCTGCGCGTAAAGAGTGTTGTAACCCGGATTCTCGGCATAAGAGCATGACTCTGTCGCTATCTTTAGTTGAGATACGATATCGAATACTCAATGATACTGTCGCTAATGAAACCTTTTACTCGTAAAATTGTTTTAGAAAAATAAGCTGTACACCAGGTGTGGTAATGAAATTTTGGAAGTTAAAGAATCTTTGCAAAGGCCCACTGACGGAAAATACAGTAGACCTAACGAAATGATTTTAATATTGACATTGATATGCTTGCCCGAGAAGAGATATCTGTCTCGATTCGAATCTTCTACTTCCATTCTTGGTTCATCGCAGTTCAGATATTGTTCATCGCAGTTCAGATATTGTTCATCGCAGTTCAGTTCAGATATTGTTCATCGCAGTTCAGTTCAAATATTGTTCATCGCAGTTCAGTTCAGATATTGTTCATCGCAGTTCAGTTCAAATATTGTTCATCGCAGTTCAGATATTGTTCATCGCAGTTCAGTTCAGATATTGTTCATCGCAGTTCAGTTCAGATATTGTTCATCGCAGTTCATTAATAACACAGTTCATCGCAGTTCAGATACATGCAATGTTTTGCAGACAGAGTAAGTTCAGTTTCACTTGCAATGTGCTTTAACGCCCAGAAACACAGAATTTCTTCAAGGGGGTGGGGGGTGGATCCAACAACAAATGCATAGGACAAGCGCAAATGCATTCGGACAACAGAAAATCCTAGTGTTTCTGCAGGCACAGCTGCACTTGACAAAATTTAAGGTTGATATGATCTCATTGCGGCGCTGATAAACACACACACATACTACCGACCAGCGCTAAGAACATCTTTTGATTATTTCCGAGATTCAAGATTTTTAGGAGCGTGAGTTTCTCGTTACGATGGCTTTTATGAAAGGTGGTAATCTGCCACACGTGTCAAACAGCTTCTGTTGGCACATTTTGCGGGTAACAGGAACTTTAGTTGGCAATTATTCAACGGAATGCTCATCACACTCGACTTGCTTGACACGTGCGGCTTTGTGTGATGGAATACCATCCTGTGTGAGTAAAAACAGTCGCACTGTAGCAATGACGCAGATTTTCAGTGGCTAAAATAATAAAAAGAGATTTGCAGGGCTGGTCGCGATGAAACACGTAATGGGACTTGTCGAGTGTTTTGAAACAGAAAGAATTTGTAATTGCAGTAGCGCACACAGAATTTCTTCAAGGGAGGGTCCAACAACAAATCCACGGGACAAGCGCAAATGCATCATGTACTTACATACCTACTCCTGACTGCGGCAAAATTAAAAACAGTAAATGTATATATGAATGTATGTGTTTTTAATGGAATGTTGACATAAATCAACATTGATGTGCACTCAGGTAAAAAAAGAAATATTTTTGGAGAGACAAATTTGATAACTTTAGGACTGTAAGACATACAGAAAAATAACGACCGTTACGAAAACTAGAACTAGGACATACAGAAAAATAATTGATCATAACGAAAATATTAAATTTATAATAAAACTATCTGCAGTAAGATTTTTTTAATGCTGTAGTAATTGGAATAACGTATTTTAAAAGAACATCATTCGTTTCCTTCATCAGATGAATGAACGACAAAGTCATTCTTTGGAGGGTCCAGACCCGGCGGACCCCTCCAAAGAATGCCCAGTAAAATCAGTGGTCTAAGCGCTGAATTATGATCATTCGTCCGAGATGGGTTCGGGTCCGGATCCCGGCGAACCATGAATGTTGTGTTTGTCTTACAGTTCTAGCTTTCTTCCTTACCTGGAACCAGTGACCCTAAATTAGGGACAAACGACTTCTTATAGCATCTCGAGTTGCTCACGGTGGTCGTTAAACCCCCAAACAAAAACATTACCTGAAATATAAACTTTCTGACAGTGTAATATTACTTGTAAAGCACACAAGAACTTTGTTTTGGGAGGGGGTAGCTTAACGACCGCGGTGAGCAACTCGATGAGCTATAAGCAGTCGTCCGTCACTAATTTAGGACCAATGCTTCCAGGAAAGGGAAACACCCAGTGCCATAAAACAAGCACAATATCCATATGTCCCCGGGATTTGAATCAGGACCCATCTCGAACGAATGATAAGTAGAAACCACTGTGCCACAGGTGCAGTGGTTTCTACTTATCATTCGTTCGCTTAAACTACTGTGCCACAGGTGCGTCACAAAGATTTTTCGTTGTCCAAATTCAGTATCTTTGGACATTGACACTCCAGTGGAATCGAGCTTTGTCTGTCAGCAAAATGCTTTACGTTTATATTTCGTCGCTTCAATGCAATCAAGAGACCAGTTACTTTTGGCTTGAGGGATTTCTTAAGAGCAATGTCTCTCATGATAATATCGGCATATTAGCAGCCCTGAGGTGTAGCACAATATGCATGTCAACAACATCGCTCGTTATACTGAATGAGCACCTGATCGAACACGACCTTCTCTAGGAAACTTCGATTTGTTTAACAAGAGTTATTCTGAATAAACAAGATAAGTCCCGAACATTGCCTATTTTGTTATATTTATCTCCTGCTTGTGTACTAAATTATATTTCTCGTATAATTGTCTTTCACATTTTCTCCTTGGCATACTTGCGCTTTCTGAAAGCATTCTGAGAACTACTTTGCACTGCATATGTGGTGGAATAAGTGCATTTTAAACATTTACATCTAATACTTTCACCAATCATACCACTGATAGGGTGTCTTAGACAGAGTTGGCCGCCCCTGAGGAGCAGCGGTCTGAGCGCTGCTTCTGACCGTTTGTTCGAGTGGGCCCGAGTCCCGGATGAGGCATGGATTGTGCGCTTGTTTGGCGGCGCTGGCTCTCTCTCTCTCTTCCCTGGAACCAGTGCCACCAAATTAGAGAGAAGCTCAGAGGGTTCTGAGTTGCTCTAAACCCCGAAAAAGAAAAGGCTGTAATTGCTTGTCTGCGATCTTTTGTTTTCCCAAACCCGAGAAAAACTTGCGGTATCTTCCAGTGCAACAAAGGAAGGGCATCCTATAGAATTTCCCGAGAGAATAACACAAAAGTTATAGAGCATGGAAGAACAACTCAGCTATAAAATTTAAGTATTTATGATATGGTGCAATTTCTGTTTTTTAATTTACCTTATTTTGAATGGATGATTACAATTTTTACATTCAGTAGAAGTGATGTACACTGACGGATAAAATAGACAATCCTTGATGTGATACAGACATTCACTATTGTGCCAACCTCGCGAAGGTTGGCACAATAGTGAATGTCTGTATCACATCAGGGATTATCTATAAGCTCTGTCCGACGCTGTTTGCTTCATAAAAGCGTTGTCGCTCGCCGTCCGTTGTTTCGGCGTCATAAACTGACGGAAAAAAATCCCAACACCAAGAAGTGGTTGTGTTAGATAAACGACAGTTGGTAGGCGGTGAGAGTACATCTGTAAGATGACGTCTATGCAAATTTCGTGCTCGGTGCATACATGTGGCGCTAGTAGCGCCCCTCGGAACATGCAAAGCAGGTTTGCTGTAAATACTCGCTGTAACGTTCGTGAGCGTTAGTTATCGTTGAGATTCGACGTAGTGTGTTGATGTTAGTCAAGAATGACTTTAAGAAGACGAAGAAGCCATGATCAACAGCTCACGGAGTTTGAACGAGGTCGTGTAATAGGGCTACGAGAAGGTGGATTTTCGTTCCGCAATATTGCAGAACGACTTGGCAGGAATGTAACCACTGTGCATGATTGTTGGCAGCGGTGGTCAAGGGAAGGTAGTGCCACGTGGCACTACTGAGAGGGAAGACCGCCGTGTACGGCGTATGGCCGTGGCGCACCGCACCGCGTCTGCGGCAGCAATTCGAGCTGCAGTTGCCACCACAGTGACACAACGAACTGTTACAAATCGGTTACTTGAAGGACAGCTCCGAGTCAGACGCCCTGTAGAGTGCATTCCACTTACTCCAAACCACTGCCGTTTGCGACGTCAGTGGTGTCAAGCTAGAGATCATTGGGGGACGGAGTGGAGATCTGTTTTGTTTTCTGATGAAAGCCGGTTCTGCCTGGGTGCCAGTGATGGCCGTGTGTTGGTTAGAAGGAGGCCAGGTGAGCGCCTGGAAACAACCTGTCTGCGGCCGAGACACACTGGACCTACACTTGGAGTTATGGTCTGGGGAGCAATTTCCTATGACAGCAGGAACACTCTCGTGGTTATCCCACGCACCCTGACGGCACAGTTGTACGTCGGTCTGGTGATTCAACCTGTTGTGCTGCCATTCATGAACAGCATTACAGGAGGTGTTTTCCAACAGGATAACGCTCGCCTGCATACCTCTGTTGTAACCCAACATGCTCTACAGAGTGTCGACATGTTGCCGTGGCCTGCTAGATCACCGGATCTTTCACCAATCGAGCACGTATGGGACATCATTGAATGACAACTCCAGCGTCACCCCCAACCAGCATTAACCGTCCCTGTAGTGACCGACTAAGTGCAACAGGCATGGAACTCCATCCCACAAACTGACATCCAGCACCTGTACGACACAATGCATGAACGTTTGCGTGCTTGCATTCAATTCTGGCGGTTACACCGGTTATTAATGTACCAGCATTTCACATTTAAAATGGCTCTTCTCGCGCTTACAATAAGCTGTGATCTTGAAACCTTAATCGATTAAATATGTTACCTATACAAATGTATTGCCGCCGTTTCTCTCCCCTACAACTATTTTTTCGTGGTGTTGGGATTTTTTTCCGTCAGTGTATTTATTTGGCTGGCAAATGATTGTCCTCTCAGAAAACTTTATTATGCATTTCTTTTATGTTAGTCCAATGTTTGCCCTGTGATCCACAACCAATCCCTCACTGGCTACTAGAAGCCTTGTGTTTTCTTTAAACTGCTGGTTATTTGGAAAAGGATGATTTTTCATAATAGCTAGATGCAAAGTGAAAAAGGGAAATAAATATTTTTAGAAGTAGATTATGTAACAATCTATATCACAGGAAAAAGCAATCTTCCTTCACTGCATGTAGATTATTCACATGGAGCCAATATTAAAAATAAAAAAGATATTTTATGAATTCAAACGGTTACCGAAAAAAATTAGAAAAGGTGAAATAAAAAGTAGAAATATGGAAATAAAATAAATAAATATTTGTGTCAAGACTGTTACGTACTACTTAACATGACGTAGATCCAGAAGAAGCTGCAATGCCTGGAGATGGAAGACGTGTACGATTTCAGCAGTTATCGGACTTTGAGCGAGGTCGTCTAGTCGGACTCCGCGAGGCCGGGTGGTCGTATCGTCCTATTGCGGAGCGAATTGGACGGGAAGTATCGCTGGTGGTACGATGGTGGCGTAGATGGTCCGAGGAACATTCCCACACGAGAAGAGGTGGAACCAGGAGTCACAGACGGACTGATGAGTGGACCGATTGACGCATAAGAAGAGCGGCGTTGTCAAGCAGAACATCCACTGCGACGCAAATCCGAGCTGCCGTTGCACCTGAGGTGACTGTGCGAACAATCCGCCACCGTCTACTGGATGCAGGACTACGTGCACGTGTGCCTCTGGCATGTGAACCTCTGACTCCAGCACACCGTCAGGAACGGCTGCAGTGGTGTGGGCAACGTCTGCACTGGAGAACGCAATGGCAATCTGTCATGTTCAGCGATGAAAGCAGATTCTGCTTGGGAGCCTTCGATGGCCGTATGCGTGTTCGCAGGCACACAGGGGAGCGTCTCCACCCTTCTTGCATCCGCCTGCGACACACAGGGCCTACACCTGGTCTCCTGGTGTGGGGAGCGATCAGTTATCACTCCCGTACACAACTAGTGATTGTACCGGGTACGTTAAACAGCACCTCCTACATCAACAGCATCATTCAGCCCGTTGTTGTGCCATTTGTAAGGTCGGTCCATCGTGGTATTTTCCAGCAAGATAACGCACGTCCACACACTGCACGTGCAACGCAACATGCACTTCAGGGTGTGAGACAACTTCCATGGCCTGCACGTTTACCGGATTTGTCCCCCATTGAGCACGTGTAGGATTTTATGGGACAACGACTTATCCGGTCTCCACGGACAGCCCCGACCATCCCCGATTTATGCGTCCAGGTTGAGGATGCTTGGAACTCAATACCCCAAACTTACATCCAACATCTGTACGACAGAATCCATGCCAGAATTGCACAGTATGACGCAGTTCATGGCGGTTCAACCTCGTACTAACCATGTTACATGGAAATGTTATTTTTCAGTTTACCAGCAAATACAGCTGTAATTTGCCATAATGGTTTGATCACGTTATCCTCTGTATTCCGTTACTATGCTGTATAAATTTCGTTGGTATCAGACGTCTCCTTCTTGGTGTTCTTTTTTCACTCTCCGCCAGTGTAATAAAGACACTAACATTTCTTGACGTAACTTTCGGTGTACGGCTTAGAAAAACTTTTTCGTATATTTTTTTTCGGACTTGCAATATTAGAATACTGTGAAGTCGGAATATGTTGAAGAATTAGAATTTTATTTTATAGGGTTTCCCATGATATACTTAACGTCAGTGTGGCTGTCTCTTTGTAGGCTTTCGTCGTATCTTTTTTTTTTCTTCTTTATTTTGTGGAGAAGGGGAGTTCTGAATTCTTCTTTTGATTTCTAAACTATTTAAAGTAGCCACTCCCTTTCTTTCTCTTTTAATATATTCATAGTTTACAAAGCTTTTTTCACCAGCTTCCATAAAATCATCAAATACAAGGTAGTTTTTGCACATTATTTCGACAGAATGCCACTGCATTTTAAACGATTTTACATTTTCTTCGCTCGATATGATGAACGGCATGTACGACAACAATTCCCATGTAAATTTACTGATCACGGACAATAAATTGTCAGTATATCACAAACTACAATAAAGTGTCAGTATATCACAAACTACAATAAATTGTGAGTATATCACAGCTGAGTTGGATTTTGCCAGTACCTTTCTTTAACTTTTTTACATCATCATCATCAACAACAACAACTATTATCAATTCACTGCTGGATGAAGGTCTCCCCAAATTTCTTCCACAATTGTCTGTCTTGGGCCTGTCTTCTCCATGTCACTCCAGCATACTTTCTAATTTCAATTAATCCATCTAACATGGGGTCTTCTTCTGGGTCTTTTCCTGTCCTTCGGAATCCAGTCTAAAATTTCAGTTGTCCATCGGTGGTCCGTTCTTCTGGCAACATGTCCAGCCCATTGCCATTTCAGTGATTTCACTCTGGTCATGATGTCGTCCACTCCTGTCATTTTCCTTATCCACAAGTTCCTCTTCTTATCTTTCCTGGTTACACCAAGCATGCATCTCTCCATGCTGCTTTGAGTTGTCCGCAGTCTTTGTATGTCTTTTTTAGCTAAGGTCCATGTCTCTGCTTCATACGTAAGCACTGGCAGGATGCACTGATTACAAACTTTTCTTTTGAGACATAATGGCATACTGCTCTTAAGAATTGTATTGTTTCTTCCAAAAGATCTCCATGCAATTTTTATACGCCGATTAAATTCTTCATCAATGTGACCCTCACTTGATATCTGCTGCCCAAGATAAATGTAGGAATCGGTTGTCTCAAGCTTTTCTCCATCAATCGATAAATCTTCGTTTCTTGTAAAAGCATTATACATCACTTTTGTCTTCTGAAAGTTAATTTTTAATCCCACTTCTTTACTCTTGTCAGCAAGTTCTTGGATCATGCTCTGCAGCTCTAAAGGGGTACTTGCAAAGGTGACTATGTCATCAGCAAAACGAAGGTATCCCTTTGTTTTCCCAGTTCAATGATTGAATGACATTTTGCAATGTGGCGTTAAAGAGCTTGGGAGATATGGTGTCACCTTGTCTCACTCCCTTTCCAATTCTTATTTGTGCTGTATCCTCAAATATCCGAACCTTTGCACATGCATTTTCATAGATATTATTAATAATGCTAACCCTTATATGGCCTAACTGTTAGTCCCCACTTTTTTTTGCTTCATTATATGAAATAGATTGAGTGTAGCTACTTCTTTATATTTACCCGAATATTATATTATGGGAAGAACTCTCAATTAAGAGTGTCATTTAAAATGCAGTGTCACCATGGAAAATGAAACCAAGTTGAATACGAGATATTATATCTAATTCACCAAAATATGACATGAGTTATTTTTCAAATTGCAAGGATACGGAAGCTCGATCTTTTGAGATCGATTTTTCCACGACGGAAATTTTTTACTTAAAGAAAGCATTAAAATGTATAAAACCAAACACATAATTTTATTTCGGAGTAATGTTTATGTCTGTTGAACGTTTATTGCCTATAATTCACTTCAGTAAGTTTGAGATTTTTGAATTAAAATAAAAACACGCAAATTGATTGGCTCACCTTTTTAGGCGAAATGGCAAAAACACAGAAAACAATAATTTCGTTGATGAATATTTTAAAATCATGTATTCAGTATTTGTTGATGAATATTTAAAAAAAATAAAATCAAGCAACAATGTGTGAATGCAACAAAAGTTTAATTTCTCATTTTTTGTCTATAACTTCAAATATGTAATAGTAAATAATGAAAACAACTTGGTGACTCTTCTTCGAGAAAATGATGTTATTCCAGTTAAGGTAGTATAAAAGTCGATATTCTTTCTCAATGGTTCGCTCTATTTTCCGGAATTTTCTGAAATTACAATAAAAAACATTTAGTACCAGTAAAGCACATATATAGTACTATATCTATCTATCGATCTATCTATCTATGTATCATCATCATCATCATCATCATTGTCAACCATTATCAGTCCACTGCTGGATGAAGGTCTCCCCAAGTTTCTTCCACAAAGGCCTGTCTTGGGCCTGTCTCCTCCACGTCACTCCAGCATACTTTCGAATGTCATCCTTTCATATCCCATGGGTGTCTTCTTCTGGGTCTTTTCCTGTCCCTCGGAATCCAGTCTAAAATTTCGGTTGTCCATCGGTGGTCCGTCCTTCTAGCAAGATGTTCAGCCCATTGCCATTTCAGGGATTTTACTCTGATCATAATGTCTTCCACTCTTGTCATTTTCATTATCCACCAGTTCCTATTCTTATCTTTCCCGGTTACACCAAGCATGCATCTATCCATGCTTCTTTGAGTTGTCTGCAGTCTTTGGATTTCTTTTTTAGTTAAGATCCATGTCTCTACTCCATATGTAAGCATTGGCTGGAAGTATGCATTGATTAAGCACTTCTCTTTTAAGAAATAATGGCATATTGCTCCATAAAATTGTACTGTTTCCTCCAAAAGCTCACCAACCAAATTTTATACTCCGATTAATTACTTCCTCAATATGGCCCTCGCTTGATATCTGCTGTAGAAGGTAAATGTAGGTATCCGTTACCTCCAGCCTTATGTATATATAACAGACTCTACAGGGCGTGGCATTGAATGGAAGAGGTTTTCGATATCGGCCTGGGAAATAGCCAGCCAGGCTGCTTCCATGCGAGACCAGAATTCATTTGTGGTGACCGGTAAAGGCGCTTGACGGGCGAATCACTTAGCTACCATGCCCCAGACATGTTCGATCGGGAACATATGCAGTGAACGTGCAAGCCAGGGAAGAAGCGGCATCTGCCGTGTATTTAAGAGGTGTTGGACATTCCGGGCTACATGTGGCCGAGTATTGTTCTGCTGAAATATAGGGACAGGACAACTCTGAAGAAAGGGTATCACCTCTGCCTCGCTGGCTGTTGAGGGTTCCCTCAATTCGTATCAGGGGAGATCGCAATTTGAACCCAATAGCGACGCACACCATGGCGCTTGGCATTGGGCCGGTATGACGCTGCATGGTGCTGTTCATCACGATGCCTTCAAACACGCATGCTGCCATCATGGTGCATCAAGTTGAATCATGACTCGTCAGGAAGCACGACCTGTTACCAATCAGCGCGCCAATGTCTGTGACCCCATTGCAGTCTGCGGCATCTGTGTTTGAGGGTCAAAGGAATTCTCATCAATGGGCTGTTAGCGACCAGTCCTGTGTTAAACAGACGACATCGAGCTGTACTGGTGAACAAAGCCTGACTTAAGAACAGAGTTCCAATACTTGAATGACTCTGTAGATGTCGCTGTGCGATAGGTCACTGCCATGCGGTAGCGAAGCCTGTCATCCCGTGCAGTAGGGCGATTTTGCTGCCCATTTCCCGGATTTCTGTGCTGCGTCTTAACCTCATATGTCCATTGACGCCACATTCGCATCCCAGTAATGGGGTTTTATTCTGTAGGAGTGGAAATTTCATCGTGGGAAAGTTCAGCACCTATCATCCCAACAATCCTTCATCGCTCAAAGTCCGTCAGATGTTCATAATACAACCTTCTTAGGCGATGGGGGATAGTGAGACTCAAGAAACACCCTTTCGACTCAATATAGGATCTTCACTGATTGCAACATCTCGTTTGAGCCAGATCTTTGTACCCAAGACCGTAAAGTTCAGAGGGCGCAGCTGCGAAACCCTCAAGCGTATTTTCACTGATATTTTAATCATTTGCATGTCCCAACCTGTTGTACATATCCTGTAAGTTTCAAGCTAATACCAGCAGCCCTTCACTGTGTTGCAAGATGATGATGATTATATAAAAACCATTAAAAAAACATTTGCCGACGTCATAATCTAGTTTCTGTAATTAATATTAGTAATCTGTTTCTGTAATTATCCATAATCTAGTTTCACGGTTAATGTTTTACCTTTTCTGATTCTATTTCTATTTGAATATTTGTCCTTAAATTTTGCAGAATTAGGTGGTCGGCATAAGTCTGCTTTATGATTAGCATTCCCCCGATTTCCAATAGTTATTGGGATTCAATATAAATTTCTACGAGAAACTGCATTTTTGGAGCAAAACATTTACTGAAAAATTATGTAAATGCCAGAATTCTGCTTTTCCTAGATGTTTCTGCACTAAAATATGTTTTCTGAAATTCCTTGTTTCCATAAACAAAGATTTTTTTGTTTCCGTCCTCTTGTGTCGAGCTATGCCAGCCCCGCTTGACCATTAGAAAAAGGCTCTGGCTAACTACCTCAAGCAATTAACTACTTCTTCTAGTTATTCTGTGTTGGGTTTAGTACAAGCACTTCATAAAATCAAAGCTTTCCAACCGGGGAATACTTCATTTTTTATGGTCTCCTTGAACGTAATCTCGCTCTATCCTAATGTACCAATTCCTACAGTCCATAATCCCATTCAGAAAAATCTTTAAAATATGGGAACACTTACCAAATAGATCCAGGCCATCTTTTGTGCTCTTCGATTGGTATGTAAACGTGCCTATTTTCGCTTCAATAATATTGTTTATTGCCAACTTGAAGGAGCCCCCTTGGGTTCGCCACTTTCGGAAATCCTCGCCGAGATAATTCTACAAGACGTAGAAGATTCTGTCTTAGCTGCACATCATTTAAAGCCGGCCTTTTACATTCGTTGTGTGGATGACGTGCTTTTTCTGGACATCTACAAAAGAAGACCTATACCGATTTGCAAACACTTACGTCATTCAATATCCCACACTGAAATTTACTGTAGAGGTAGAAAATGACTTATCGTTACCTTACCTGGATTTCCAAATGCAACGCAACCCCGTGTCAAACTCCACCAAGTACTCTGTTTATAGAAAATCTTCAGCTTGCCCAGTAATAATCCCCATGGCTTCATCTTATCCTACCAACTATATTTTGTCATCCATCTATTTTATGATCCGCTGTGCGTTTACCCACTCTTCTGCCCTTAGGCTGCGTAGGCTTGAGATTTCGAAAGTGAAGGAGATTGCAAAACATTTTGGATATTCGGATATGGTCGTCAACAACATCCTGCGTAAAATCCAGAGGTCGGCATTTATTGCGTTGCTCAGAGAGGGTTCTGACCATCGATTTACGTAATCGATGAATAACGACCCCAAAGTCACGCCCATTTTAAAAATCATTTGCCTACGCCATAATCTAGATGTTCGAGTAAGAACAAATAATCTTGTGGAAGTTTTTAAAAAAGATCGAGAGCATGCGGATATCAGCAACAGATACGAAGTGTACAAAATCCCATTACATCCTGTAGATCAAGGGGGAATCAATCAAGTTTACGTAGGCTCTACCCTACGAAAATTAAAAACCAGACTAAAAGAAAATAAATATGATGCAAAATCAAGAACAATGTTAACCGCTCTGTCACATTTGACAAGATGTGGAAGGCTCTGCCCTATATGGAATGAATCTTCTATTTTGGACACTCCCCAATCAAAGTTTTCAGCTTTGTTGACTGAAAGTATGTTCATTTATAGTTACGGAAAAAGATGTTACGGCGGCACTCCACACTACATCCCTCAGTCATGGAGACCATTGTTACCTGGAATGATAATGGATCGTGAGAAGCCAGAGAACATCGGTAATAATTAGTTATGGTTCTAATCAACGCACCATGGATACGTCATGATATTTTATTGAGCATGTGCTTTGTTCATAATAAATGTTACAAACTGCCTTCCGCTAATGCGTATATAAACCCAACACTTGTACTCCATATGTAGCCATTACATCTGAGGTAGAACTTCACGAAAGTTCGAAAGATCCTGTGTGTTTATTTATAAACTTGTAATTTTAAGATTAAAGTATTTTAACTGCTATGGCTTTTATCTTAGCGACTCGCATTTCACCGGGTTATAAAGATCGTGCGTAGACGGATATATTGTGAATCTTTATGAAGATTAGCACAAAGTGATCATTCTTATTCCTTGTTTCCTTCTTTTCCAAGCCTAACACTGTGAGAATTTTCTGGCCCAAGACTTCGTAAACTCAAGGCACCGGTCATGGCATTTTTGATCCGATGTCATTAATGTCATAAGAAGAATCTCCGCGTATTACAGCATGACTGCATTTGTTTTAGTCAAATATCCAATTTTAAGAAATTTTGATAATATTTTTCAAAAGACATTCGCTGATCTGTTCTTTGTTTTTCTACTTTTTCAGGAATGAATGGACACGTGAAAGGGTTGAGAATCACTAAAGGTGGTTCACATTAAACACACCTTTGAAACTATATGTGTTCTGCAGAGGCCACATACTTTTTTGACAACACATTTAGAATAAACTGTTTTTTCCCAGGAAGAAGGTGACATTCGTTCAGCATTTCAGGCTCTTTCTCTCGTTATATATAAGGCAAAATATATCTTCATCTAGTCATCAGCTGCAGAAGCCACAGTTTCAAAACAACATATACACCTTTCTCAAAGCAAGTACTGCGAGTGAACATTGTCACATAATATAGAGCCAGCCTATTTAATAACTAACCAGTAACAACATTTGAGGAAATATTTATCAAACATGGTTTCATATATGATTACACTCAATGAAGAAAAAAGGAAGCATACCTACCCATTTATCAGCAAGAATTATATGAGAATTCCACCATATGGCAGTCCGAGCAATAGACCCTTGTTTAATCCGACATTTAAGGCTAAGTCTTTTTGTGCTGCAATTCTCAATCCTACGGGATCGACGAGCCCAAGTTTGTTTAATCCGCCTGCAGTTGGTAATCCAAGGTATGGGTACCCAAGGCCTAGTCCTTTTCCAAGGATTAAGGCTCTGTCAACAACCAAATCTTTTTCTAGTGCCAGTTCTTTTTCTAATCCCAATCTTTTGAGTCCTAGGCTTCCAAGTCCAAGGGGAGAGGCAGAGACTGCTGCGAGAGTCATTGCAAGAATTACCTGAAAATAAGATACTTTTTAATATTTTTGTTATGAAAACTTATTAAATGATATAAACCATGTTCTTAATGAATTACATACGTTTTTCCTATATACTTTCGTTCTAAAATGGCAGCACTTTACAAGAATTTACGTGTGTAAAAGGAACAGAGAATGGTATCTAACTGCAGTGCAATTGTTAGAATATCAGCATTTCCTCTGATAAGATAATTTGGCTGTGATTGGTTATTTTATTGACCAAACACAGGATACCTCTGTGCCTGTTCAACTAACTAGAACTACTTTTTGCTCTGCGAGCACACAAGAGCCAGGAAAATAGCGCAAAACTCCGGTGGTCACTAGAATCCGAACATAGCTCAGCCCGACACATCAACTGATCTGAGTCCGGAATTGAGTCTCGGTTAGGGCATGGGCGACGCATTAGTCCTATTACCCTGATGCTCTCCTTTTCTTAGAAAGACTAACTAGTAATTAAAAGGACGCGCTTCGTAGCCTTAGGGGCTCAGTAGGGCCGTTAAATCCCGAAACAAAGAGCTTCGAAGAATATGGATGAAGCACTCTGAATGTGTAAGGTATGTGTGATATCATACCCTTAATCTAATTAATATCTTCAGCATTTCGATTGATTATTGTTTGTGTTCTAAGCACGAATTGCATTCAGTCCAAAAGCAGTTTCGCCTCCAGGTAACTTCAATCAGACGGTTCATGGATATTAGGCAAACATTCATGTGTTTACGTTTAAACCTAATCGAAAAGTGTTTTGAAATGTGTTTGTTTGTTTTCGTTTTTGAAGGCTCGTCACTCACCTGAGCACAAGAAGTAGCTTTTCTCCAACTTAAGACCGCTGCTTGCACAGAGGAAATGACCACCTCAGCATCGCGATAACAATTTCTTTTCACATTATTTTTCATAACATAATCTAAAATATATAAATACAAAGTTTTCCAACAAATTAATGATTTATATTGGGTAAGTCTAGTGAATTTTAATCCTGTGGTAAGAGACGTTCGATTACCCGAAATGTTTCGGTTTACGATAAACTATAAACAAGCAGTAATGCTGTGATGTTATTAAATGTGTAGGAGTATAGTATGTCTATTAAATGTAGGAGATATGCAGCAGGTTCACTATTGTAATCCAATATTGGAAGCGGACACAAATGATGTGACTAAACAGTCAGCCGCGCCTCTGACAACTCGGCCACAAGGGCGCCGCGGTATGGTTCACATTATAACATTGGCAAATGATCATAATTTTGTCTTATATGTAAAGCAGAAACTGTTGTAGTTTGCCTTTTACGCTTATGAGTGCGGTACATAAGAGTTCACCCGTTCATGGCAACTGTGCTCCCTGCTGGTGATGGCCATTACCAACAATATAATGCGCCATGCCACACTGCCAGAATAGTCAAGGAGTGGTTCGAGAAACATGCTGGTGACTGCCTGTTAATGCCCTGCCCTCTAAATTCACCTGATACGAACCTAATCGAACATTTGTGGTTCGACTTGAAAAAGCGGGTTCGCGCTATATCACCACCACCCCGAAATGTACGGGAACTGGAGGATCTGCTGTTAACATTATGGTACATGATAATTATCACTACCTCATCGAATCGATGTGTTGCTGAGTGGCTGCTGTTTTGCGGGCTAAGGGGGGTCATATATCTTATTAGGTAGGTGGCCATAATGTAGTGGCTCATCGGTGTATAAGCAGACAGACTGTCTGTGTCACACACACAAGTGTGTGTGTGTGTGTAACGTTGTTGTTAGCAACCGCGTTCGAAGGCCTCGGTGTCTCAAAGCCTTCCAACATAACACTGTTTTTTGTTAGCAACGAGGTGGCGTCACGGTTTCTAAGCCTCGCAATGCATTGACATACCCATAGGTATCGCTGCCAGTTAAGCCATTGCAGCAAAATGTTACTTTTGGGGAAGTAAAAAGTCAGCGAAAGCTCTGCCAAAATCACGGTTTACGGGTTTCCTGCAGAAAGAATGAATCTAGCATCTTCCGAAACTAACAGACATTATGTTTTCGTTTTTAAGGATCTGGAATCCCTCTAAAATTTACAGCAAATTACATTTTCCTCGTAGTACAATGGATGAGGATCTAAATCAGAGAAGAAGACGCTTACAAGTGAAGGACAAGTGGAAATAGGGTTGAGCGCTTTACGGAGAATTGCCAAAATCCAGAAATTCGCATCATATAAAGGTTTACGTTAAAACAACTCAAGTACAAGGAAGCCTTTCAAACAGTAATAAACAATGCACACAAAATATTGTTTATCACGAGATCTTTCAATACTCTTAAAAAATATTTTTAACACATTTAGAAAACTAAACAGCAGAATTTTCAGCACCAGCAGTTCAAAAAAGAAATATTTTTATCATTTTAATTGACACCTCTTCCAGCTGCATAGATAGATAAAAAGAAGAAAAATTTTGGTAACAGCTTTTCTACCCGAACATGACACGGGCCAACGGCTAGTTTAATAATCATTTCCTATGTGATGCAAAAGTTTATATTTGAGGGTTTAATGACCACCGTGAGCAACTTGATGGGTTATAAACTGTCGTCCGTCCCTAATTTAGGGCCACTGGTTTCAAGGAAGGTGCTGTCCATGCCTTGAAACACAACATACATGCCTCAACGGGATTCGCATCCTAACCCATCTCGAAAGAATGGTCAGAAACCATGGTTTAACGACTACCGTGAGGAACTCCATGGGCTATAAGCAGTCGCCCGTCCCTAGGGAACCCAAACCTATCTCGGACGAAAGGTCAAATGCGAATCGTTCGAATGCGAATTCCGTTCAAGATGGATTTGGATGCGAATCCCGTTCAAGACGGATTTGGATGCGAATCCCGGTACCGTAAGACAAACACAGCATCCATGCCTCAACGGGATTCGCATTCGGACCCATCTTGAGCGAATAATTAAAAACCAACGGTTTGACCGCTGCGCCAGCGGGACAGCGATGTCAAAGCTCATGTTTTCGTTATTTGAAGTCGCTGAATTTACTTTCCGATATACTACCTTATACTTGAAACTGCATTTTAAGGCAGTTTTATGGAAACGAACTCGTTTGAAGACTTAGTAGTTCTTAAAAGTTTTGTATCTGGAATGCATAAATCCAAGTCTGATAGGGGAAATGGAAAAATAGGAATTAATTAAGCATACAGACTTTAATTATGGATAACATTGGCTCTGATGATGGCTTCTCCTAATCATAGAAATGTTTGACAGTCTGAAAGTGAAGTGAAAATAGAACCGTAATTAAACACAGTGCTAACAAAATTAACTTTCCTAATTCAAATATTAGAGTGGAGAGTGAAATGGTTAAAATACTTTTCTGAAGGTATTTGTGATGCCTGAAGATCTGAAAGACTTATGAGTAATATTAAATGGGTTCTAAGTACACTCACGGTAAGTGTCTGACTAGAGATCAATAAATGGCCCCGGAATGGATTTTTTGCAGCCCACTGTTTAGGAAAAATTTCCAAGGTAACAATCCTAAAATTGATCCTATATCGGCATCACGATTTCCTGCTTGAACATCTTTTCAATATAAGTCTACGAGTTACCACTGTGTTTTTATTGAGCCAACAATTAATTAACATTTTACGCATTTTCCTGGAATTTAGCATAAAATATTCCAATAAATTCAATGAAAAAAGAGGCATTATCTATGTTACTGTAGTAACAGGCAGGGTATGTTCTCTGAAAGATACTTCCGAAGATTTTATTCCACCCTTACGGATTTCATTGCGATAGCTGAATTTAAAACTGCAATAGTTGTTTCGCTTTTAGAGAGAAGGGAAACTCAAATATACCAAAAACGTTTTTCAAAATTTACCTGCCATAAAAATGATTTTTATGAAAAATTTGTATTAAGAAATTGAAAACACTGAGAGTTGCAAGAATTTTTTATAAAGTGAAAGAAATTAAAGAGTGCAGAAATAAATGTTTATTTAATTGCTTTCAAACGGAAAAATCATTTTTGCTATAGCTGAAACAGACTTTCCAAAACTGCAGTTCAAGTGTTCGTGTAAGTAAAAGTAGTAAATCAGATGCAGATGCCGGAGAAAAATAAAATAATTAATGAAAAGCTAATGTCAGTATGTAAGTATATACATACCTCGTATACATAAAGTGGTCCAAAATTTTACCATACGTGAAATTCAATGCATTTAACGTATACAACAAATGTTGAGTTTTTGTCCCAGATTTAACTAATACATTCATAAGACTACAAAAAAGAAAGCATAGTGCTTTTAGTGGATTTCATGCTGTTATATTGATAGTATATATGATTATTTGGATTTTTGGACTGCAGTTATTAAAAGCGGATAGATGTAAAGGAAATCAGCTGAAAGGGACTGTGCCTAACTTAGGGGGTGGTGCAGTTGCATAAAAAGTAATGTGTGCCAAACAGAATATTTGGTAGGCAATCTTCTTTTTCTTTTTGCCGTCAAAGAGGCAAACGAATTTTGCCTTTTCTGCATAAATCAATTTTCTCTTGCATTGAAGAACAAATATATACGTATTTAAAAGATGTTACTAATAAAAGGGATCAAGCCGAATTCTCAGGTAAAATGAGATGGTCTCTTGACAAAATCTTCGTCCCTAAAACATGCTTTACATTCTGCCATGTATAGCTTTCCAGCAAAAAGTCTTTGTTTATGCCTTCTAGAAGAAAACATTTGCATCAGAAAAGGAGAGGAAGAGATACAGATTTTTGCTGTAGATGAAATAGCTTACGTATATTTGTGCAAAATCGTTTTCATGATTTCGACAAACAAACAAAAAGGAAAAAAAGGTCTCCTGGGAGTACAAAATATTGCTTATAAAAATCAGAACCCAAGTGAGTAATAGTGAAACTGGAAAGAACTAACCAAAGTTAAAAGAATTTTTCCAGTCTGATCTGAAGTAGGTGAAGTATCGTCGAACAAGAAGTAAATAAACAAAACAATTATGCCACTAAAGAAATTTAAAAAGAAAGCTGTATCACTCAACTTAAAAATATGTGATGCTTAATTTCATTGTCACAAACGGTTTTGCACATTAAAAAGTTAGTGCTCTATCCAAGAGGAAAAATATCTTTGTACAGCAGCGTCAGTAATTGTTGTTTCGGAGTTTAACGACCACCCTAAGGAACTCTAATGGCAATAAACTGTCGACCTTTCCTAATTTGGGGCCACTAGTTCTAAGGAAGGGAGAGAGACAGGGTTGTCAGACTAACGCGTAAGCCATGTTCATCAGGGAGTCGAACCCGAGCACATTTCGGAAGAATGGCCAGAACCTAGCCGCTCAGACCATTCATTTAGTCACAGGGGTAGCCATCGTTAGTAGGGATTGATTTAAATTGGCATCATAAATAATCTCCGATGCTCCTAATAAGTTTCCAGGTTTCCGAGAGAATTAAATCAAGACATGTAAGTGTAGTTTTGCCGTGTTGGATTTAAGCCAATTGTATTGAAATTCATCAGGCTCATTGTCCTTTGTGAATAGCTGAAATTGTATCTTGGAAACATAGATCTCAAGGAGACACGAGCTTGTAATTAAAGTTGCCCAGTTTTTGGAAAGGAAGACAACCGAAAAAGCTAAAGGCTAAATAATAAACCTAAATCCACAAGTCCACTGAAATACTGGTTTTCTAACAGCTCAACCACAGGACAATGAAGCCTTCTAGTGTCTCAAGGGATAAATTCTATTACCATAATTGAAAGATCATCGGTTCTTCGAGCAGTGACAACTATATCTATACGTATATCAGGTAATATTAGCTAGATTCACTGGAACTATTTAACCTGTTCCAAGCACTCCGCTTTGCTGTTTTAAAAATATTTTTTTTGTTTCAGGGTTTACCAACCACCATGAGCAATTTGAAGGGATGTAAGCTAGAGTGCTATCACGTGCCCATAATTTGGGACTACGGGTTCCAAGAAAGGGATAAAATAAGCGAAATCGGAAAAGCGCATCGCCCATTCTTCATCGGGAAATAAAGCCCGGGCCAATCTGGGACGAATGTTTAGAAGCTGGCGCCACAGACCACTCGGTTACCGGCTTTAAAGAGGTTGGGTGCTTCAAAATATGAAATGGACATGACGTGGCGCTGCTTGAAAACTAAATGAATAATTTGGAATTGAAATGCAGTTCACAGGTTTATAAAATAAAGAATTACGAGGAGAAAGCAAAAATGTTTTAATCAGCATCTCATTGCAGATGTCCCCCTTTTAGTTTTTTCATAATTCTTGATGATTTGACGACTCCAGTAAGAATGTATCGCTAACACCCAAACCCTGATGTACGAGAAACTGGAAAGGTTGAGGAACACAACATGAAACTTTTACTTGGGAGTCGAAGCCAGGTATGGAAGGACTGAAATCAGAATCCAAACCTCTCTCTCTCTCTCTCTCTCTCTCTCTATGTGTATATATATTTTTTTCAACGATAATTTTTACAGCTCAATGATTTAAAGGTGCATCATGTTTCAGGGAAGTTTGAACAAAGGTAAGCTAAAACATACATACAGTGTTTTTCCCTAGCTTTAACTCTTGCGATATCAGATTTATGCCCACAAGTTTCCCCACTACGACATGAAAATGAACATGAACTACTTACGATGGCCTTCATGACTATTGGCGAACAGATAAACGAACTCTTCCACAGATGTATGAGGCTTGGTCTATCGGTCTACTCGTTCTAATGGAAAATGGTCTCAAAATGAACTTTTATAGTTACAGCATAGGATGTTTGCACACGCTTTTCGAAACATTATAAATTCATACCTTTCTCCGCATGGTTATTTTGTCATGTGTATTCCCAGAAATGAAGAAAAAGTAATCTGTTTCAGCGAAATGTTTCAAGTGCAGCATAATTACGACGCGACGTAGATGCCTATGCGTGTCCAATATCAATACAGCCCCAAACTTTGGAATCTCATACCTAAAATTTAACGACGTGCGAAGATAAGCTTTTAATTACAATTGGGATCCGTGACAAAATGGAAATATTTCTGCTAGCCAAGGTTGCGAAACGGAATTTTCGTGTTTATGGTTGATGAAGCGTTATTTTACCTTGAATTCCTACGGTCTATAGGCTCACACATACATGATGATTGTGAAGGCAACTTTGAAAGTAGAAACAACAGATGGAAAACCCATTCCCTTGAGGAAGGACGTTACTTCACTGTTTTGGCTAAAACTTCACAGAAGACGGAAAGGAAATCCGTGTACTAGAGATTTTGGTGTGTAATGATAGCTGGATGTTTTTTTCATTGGGGGTTTAACGCCCACCGTGAGCAACTCGATTGGCAACAAGCAGTCGCCCGTCCCTAATTTAGGCCGCTGGTTCCAAGAAATGGAGAGAGAGTCAGTGCCGTTAGACAAAAACAACAACCCTGCCTTAGGGAGATTCGAACCCATCTCGGACGAATGATCAGAAGCCATCGCGTAGACCACTGGGTCAGCGGGGCGACAGCCGGATTTGTCAGGGAAATTGTATGAAAATGTTTGCATCTTCATATATTTGACTTCTTCTTTATGATCAAAAGAAGTTTTTCTGTTTGGAGTTTGGCGACCACCGTGAGCAGTTCGATAGGCTATAAGCAGTCTCCCATACCTAATTTATGGTCACTGGTCCCAAGGAAAGGAGTGAGTCAGTGCCGTAAGATAAACCATGCCTCACCGAGATTCCGACTCGGCCCCTCTTGAACGAATGGTCAGAAGCCAACTCTTAGACCACTGCGCCACCAGTGTCGCCAAATTAACTTCCATGCTAATAACGAGAAGAAAATCGAAATATTAGTAAGGATAGAACATAAATTTCATCACAGAGATTCTTATGTATATTCTGTTGAAGATATACGTAGCCAAAGATAATGCTGCTTTAAAACCGAGAAGATGGGTAAAATATAATTCACTCATTTCTGTAGCTGAAGTGAAAAGCTGAATGTGATAATTCAGAATTTTCTATTATTTCTTATCATAACTGAGCGCTGTATTCGCCAGATTAAAAAATCCATCATATTATGCTGTATAACCAATCAGGAACATTCTGCCTCTTTTATTGTTACAATGCACTCACTTGTGTAAAAGCTAGAAGAATAAACATTTTACATAGCAGCGCGATCTCGTATAATATCAAAATGAAATTGAAATTATCACAAAGAAAACATCAATTTTTCGAACTTAGGTTTGTAAGAGGCGTGCCACAAATGTTTTGGAAGTAATGAGGACGTCTCTTGGCTCAGAATAAGGTGTGATGATATAATAAGTAACAATCATTGAACAATTAGTGGCATATGAATTCTCATAAGAAAATATTTACAATAACTAACGAAATGTTCGTCCTTCAGAATGCAGCATTTCTTTCAGTCGGCTTTTTAGAAGTGGAAACACGGTCGCAAATCATAATATCAGTCTGCGCCCATATCGGAAACAGTAAATACTGTTGCAGAAAGTTCACGCATAATGATTATAAAGAAATTTTTCTGAAGCATTTTTTCTGTTGGACTTTCAGAAACCCAAACTTGATCGCAAACAGAAAGACAGCACTTTCACATCTAGTAGAAAAATTGCTTCATTCTGCAGGAAACTCACGAAAATGTTTATTATAGTGTAGTATTCTAGAGGCTGCAGAAATCTTTCGATCGATGTTTTAGAAACAGAACTTTGACTTCTAATGCATACATGTTTTGTAGCTCTTAGAGGCGCAAGTTTGGTATAAGCGTCCGAGATTGGCCCGGTCTCAATTTCCAAGTCAGTATGTAGTCTTTTCTGGAACAAGCGGCCCGATATTAGGAATGGACTACTCCTCTAAGTTTGGGATTCACCAGTCCCTAAGTTAGAGATTCAGTGGCACCTTTCGGATTCCAAAATAGAGGGAGGAAAGCACTTTAAATAGGACATTTACAAGCTCAGGTATCAAGAAAAAGTTTATTCACAGCCACGTGGCCGAGTGGTGTGGGCCATTGCGCCAATGAATTAATTATGGCAATTCATTCCTTATAATACAATTAATTATTGTATTATAAGGAGTGAATTGCCATATTATATGAATATTAATAATATATTTACAACACTACCTTTCTGGGAAAAGAAGACAGTTGATCCCAAATTTTTCAGTTCATTTCGGTATAAGAATACTTTTCTTAACATATAGCGTCCTTGTTAGCACGTCTTTTGTAAAAAAAACAAAAAAAAAAACCGTGCTTCAGTCATCACTTTGTCCATCCGTCCATCCGCCTGTGGACACCATATCTCTGTAACTATTTGTTCGATTTGAAAAATTCTTTTTGGATTGGGAAGCTTAAAATGTGAGAATGATGATCTTTGCATACTGAAAACAATATATAGCTGTCTGAGCACAGTAACAACTCACCAGATACTGAATAAAAGATGTTATTTATTTACATTTTAAAAACTACACGCACGTAATTTAAAAAAGCAACCATAGCGAGATCTTTCGGAAGTAGGTATGGAAATGTCCCAAGTATAAATACACTCACAAGCAATACCATCATGCCCCAGTCGAGAAGAGTACATTGCCAACTGAAAGAAGTAGTATTATAGAAAACAGAAAGTGACGTCATAGTTATGAGTTATTCATAAGGTACGTCCGAATCATCAGGAAAGCAGTTCAGAAGAAGAAAACTCCAGGGTGAAGGCACAGATAACAGTAACTCGTCGTTGCAACTGGAGGACAAGTAGCGTTGAATGCACAAGCTTTCTGTAAATAACAGAGATAATTTATCAGAAGTGACAGGAAGAATGGAGGATTTATTCCATTTTGGGTAAAATTCTCCCTTGGCAACATTCCGGGCTAAAGCAGTCGAAAAATGTCCTGAACGAATATCTTATTTATGTTCTGAGAGTCTGACTTTCAATGATCTCAAAGTGGAGCCGATGTAGGTTTTCTTCATATTCCACGTTGAGTGAGCAGTCCGAGGAACGAAATATACACCACGTTTACTAAGAGTATCAACAGTGTCTCGATCACAGCGGATAACGGAAAAGACATAGAAGTACGAATACCAAAATCTGAGTCAAAGCGTCGACAGAAGTTTTTCAACACATTTACAACTTGAGGGAGAAAGTTAATAGCGTCAACATAAGGCCGAATTGTTGGCCTTACGTCTGTAAAAATATCGCACAAGAGTGAAGATAACGTTTGGCGAATAAACAAAAGAAACGACAATATTTATATAATTTTAGAAAGTTCAATCCGCTGTTGAAAGTTCAATCTACATCGGCTCCACTTTGAGATCATTGAAAGTCAGACTCTCAGAACATATATATGATATTCGTTCAGGACATTCTTCGACTGCTTTAGCCCGGACTGCTGATAAAGGAGAATTTTATCCAGAATGGAATAAATCCTCCATTCTTGGTGTTGCTTCTGGTCAATTCTCTCTGTTACTTACAGAAAGCTTGTGTATTCAACGCTACTTGTCTTCCTGTTGCAACGACAAGTTACCGCTATCTGTGCCTTCACCCTGAAGTTTTCTTCTTCTGAACTGCTTTCCTGATGATTCGGACGTACCTCATGAATACCTCATAACCATGACGTCGCTTTCTATCTTCTATAATATTGTTTCTTTCAGTTGGCAATGTACTCTCCTCGACTGGGGCATGATGGTATTACTTGTGGGTGTATTTATACTTGGGACATTTCCATTTCTGCACGCTAGGCCTGAAGATGGAGGTATAGTACCTCCAAAAGATCTCGCTATGGTTGTTTTTTAAATTACGTGTGTGTAGTGTTTAAAATGTAAATAAATAACATCTTTTATTCAATATCTAGTGAGTTATTACTTTGTTCAGACAGCTATATATTATTTTTAGTATACAATTTAGCACGAGAATCATTTTCATTTATCTATCTGCTGACGATCCCTGCATTCGGGTTTTTTTTAATGCAGAATTTCACCGCTAGTGAGAGTAAAGCAGATGATATGGAATTCAAAGTCCATTTTATTCCATATACTTGCTTCTAAATATTCGACTGAAAAAATTATTTTTTGTTTCGATGCCATTTATAGCTAAGACTGTTTCAAACGCTCCATGTGGAAAGGGTTTCAGTCCAATTTTTTCCAAAATAAAGAAAGTGATTTTCGTATGTTTGATGTCTAACCAATCAATCTTTTCAGAGAAAGCTTCAGCCCACAGTCACCGTCTGTTCTGGTAGGGCAGAACAGACGGTGCAGTTTTCTTGTTCTAAGCAGAAAGGGCTTTAATCTCAGACTGTAGCCTTTTCTGCCTGGAATAGACTGTGGTGTCTATATACCACGTCATGGTTAGTAATAAATGAACTGGGGTATATAACAAAGCTTTCTTATCATTGCTTGCTATAACTAAGAAAATAGTGAAAGGCTCCGAACGTTAGCGCAGTGTTAGGACAGAACCCTCATGGAAAACGTTTGAAAATACTAGCGGCAATACCAGAAGTACATGAACTCATGAGGCAACAAAATGAATGTTTCCCAGTAAAAGAATTACATTACTCCAGCATACTATACAGATACTTAGATGCTAGGTTGAATGTAATAAAAAGAGGAGTGTGACATGTTTGTAAAAAAAAATTATATCTAAGAGGGAAATGCATCTGTCAAACGTGCATTGATTTTTTTTACAATTTCTCCTTATTATTTCTCTACCCTTAAGCTGACTCTTGCAGTGTGTGTGAAGAGCTCATAATTAAAATAAAAGGCTTTCATCTTAGTCATCTTAGTGACAAAACCAAACAGTATGTTACAGCTGAACTGATGATACATAAGATAAGAGCCCAAACAATTTATAATAAACTGAAAGAACAAAGTCACATTAAAGATGAATCTCATGTTCTTGCCCTCTCAGTGGACTACATGCAAACATTCAGCTGCCAGTAATTCCTGTACAGTAAACATTTCTTGAAAGAAATACGGGATTACACTATATAGTACACATTTTGAAGATGACAACCGGATTTTTGGTGTAAATGTGACCAGGATGGTAAGTCAGATAATATCCGAAAACTTGAAAATTTCATCTTCCCGGAGCGGGACTCGAAACCCGCGTCTCCCATTTAGCGTCCGGGTATGCTAACCAAGTCTCAAGTTTCCGATTAATTTGAATAAAACTATCAGAGGATTAGCAAGTCGAAGCAACCGGCACTCATGTTTAGTGAATCTAGAGGTTAAGAATCCTATCCCGTGATTGCCCGGAGTAGCAGATAAATCATGAAAGAAATACGGGATTACACCATATAAAACAAATTTTGATTTTGAATTTAGATTTTTTTATTTCACTTACCATCCTTGTGATATTTACACCAAAAATCGGATTGTCATCTTCAAACTTTGTATTATTTGGTGTTATCCCGTATTTCTTTCATGATTCCTCTGCTCTTCCGGGCAACCACGGGATAGGATTCTTAACATCCAGATTTCCCAAACATGAATGACGGTTTCTTCGACTAGCGAATCCTGTGATGGTTTTATTCAAATTAATAGGAAACTTGAGACTTGGTCGTTCTGGGTTGTGTAGTGGTTAGCATACCCGGGCGCTATCTGGGAGACGCCGATTTGAGTCCCGCTCCACGACGATGAAATTTTCAAGTTTTCGGATATTATCTGACTTACTATCCTAGTCACATTTACACCAAAAATCGGATTCTCTTCTTCAAAATTTGAATTAAACATTTCATCTGAGGCAGTTGACAGCAAATGGCTTCTGCATCCATGATATCAAAGAAAATTCTGCTAAATTGTATCTGTGTCGTGAAGGCGTAGCAAGAAAGGGACCCAATGGGTTTGCTCAGTTTTATTCGACTATTTGAAAAATGTACAGTTAAAAATTTAAACGATTCGCTTGTTCTCCGACAACTGTGGTGGAAAAAATTTAAATCACGCTGTTTCAAGATTTTTGTTAGCCCTTACGGACTCTCATCGTTTTGTTGAAATCGAGTACTTTTTCCCTGTTAGGGGACATTCATATCTGACATGCGACAAGGATTTTGCATTGATCAAGAGGAACTTTAGTGGAAGAGGTTCATTCACTTATTGAAAGAAAACTTTTAGAATCGGAACAAATCACCCCTACAGAAATTTCTTCAATTATTGCAGCCCTTGGGCTTATTCATAAACGAACCTACTTCCGGTTTCAGGGACAAATCTATCAACAACTTCAGGGAGCACCTATTGGGTCTCCACTCGCCCTCATACTAGCTGAATTTCTTCTCCAGTACATAGAGGACAAGGTTTTAGCAGAACACCCGAAGGTCCCACTCCTCTATATGAGGTATGTTGATGATGTACTCTTCCTCTGGCCACACACCTATGCAGAACTTGAAGCTTTTACTGTACATTTATCTTCTATTTTTCCTTCTATTTCTTTTACTATAGAACTAGAAACTAATTTTTCTCTTCCTTTTCTGGATTTCAAACTTTGCAGGGACCCTCTGTCTAATATCATTTCATATTCTGTATTTCGCTAACCTTCTACCTCCCCTATCTTAATCAGTTTTCATTCTTATCACCCTTAGAACTACAAACTGGCGGGAATTTCTTTTTTAGTTAAACGAGCGCTAACCCAAAGCTCTTCTCAACAGGCAAGGACTGAAGAACTTTCCTTCATTAAAAATCTGGCAAAGAACTTTGGGTATCCTGATTACGTAGTCATGAAAGTAATTAAGAAAAGCATGAGAACGTATGAAACCACCATGAGTTCCGAGACTTCTATCATAAGATACATTGGTTCAGTAAACTTTCATCCATCGCTAACCCCAATCCTTAAGGATATTTGTACAGTTAGGAATTGGGTTCCGAACCCGGAATATTTTTTCTCTTGTACGTTCAGACCGTGACAAAGTAAACAAGGACAAACAACATGGTGTTTATAAGATACCTCTACGTACCCTGGACCCGTCATTGCCTCCTTCCTGCTACATAGGCTCCACCCGGAGGAACCTTGGGTTACGTTTGAAAGAACATAAAAATTATTTGAAACAGGGGAACTTGTCTACGGCTCTAGTAAGAACTGTAAGCATGGGTAATTACGTTCCACAATGGGACGAAGCAATTATTATCTCTTCAGTCTCTACTCAAACCAATTTGTTATTCTTGGAGAGCCTGCACATTTACAATTTGGGCGACCCCTGTTGTAATGACGGCTCCCCTCGTTAAATTCCAGGGCCCAGGCAACATCTCTTCCGCCTAGTCACTTAATTGGGAACTGGAGACTTTTTAACCGTGATTCAACCGTGATCAAGACTGATATGTAAATTTTCTTTTAATTTTGGCCTCTTACCTGTTGTTACCTATATATACTTGCATGGACGGTCTAATTTTACCATCTGAAGATGGGCGTACAGTAATGCCCGAAAGGCCTAATGTGTGTCAATGCTTTTAATAAAGTTTTTACTTCAATGTAGTTTTAACTTATTTTATCGTGCAACTAGACGGAAGTCGTTAATACTAATACATGCAGCATGAATGTTATTGATAGACCCATGACAGAATTCATGGAATTGAGGAAGTCGCTGAACTGAATAAGACCAGCTGCAGATATGAAGCGAAAGTAGTTGGTGCTAATAAAGTGATGAACTTCAAGAGCTGGTGGCCAAGGTATTATTAAAAGACCTGCACGCCCGAAGAAATATCTTCTCAGATATTTCTTCAGATGCATTTTAAATACATCAAGAAAGTTGAAGGGTATGTGATTGCTAGTCAGTTTATTGATAGTATTGTGTATCATACTTTTAGGCTATAACAAGGGGACCTTACAGCTGACCACCCGCAGATTTCAGTGAATTTTTTTAATGAAAGTAGAGGCAAAATGAGGATATATATGTCCCGGCATTTGATCTAATCCCTCTTATTTACGGAATAAAAATTATAAGGATCCGAGGATATCATAACGAAATTCGTGATTTCCTGTAAATGATTCTTCCCTGTAAAGTCACGAGGTCTTGCAGCAGTGCATTATAGCATACATTTCTTGTCATGGTAGCTAATGTCGAAAAGCGGGGAATGAACAGTGAACTATCAGTAGCAGCAAAGAACGGAATGCCTGCATTTTCCCATCCTCCCTTAAAGCTCTCTCGTTCCCACTGTTCAGAATTCTGTAAGAAATCACGAAACCATTGTTTGATATAGGTAGATATTTAATGAAACATATGTATTTATGTGCATCACATTTTAGCATATAAAGTTTAATTACGTACTTTTATTTGAAGCCTAACATATCTGCTGTTAGGTATCACTATCGGAAGTTTCGCTATCGTTTATTGGTAACAAAGTTGCGGATGATAATTATCATAAAAACAATGAAAACATAATACTTCTCTACAACGCGAGCATTTGATCAAATTACTTTTCAAGCACTTAGATTTCATTTGTCGAACGTCGTCCGGAAAACACATTTCGTTCACATTCCCCAAAACCTTTCATTCATTTATTAAGTTCGCAGCAAACCAAGCGTACTGCAGCATATTCTTGAAAATCGGCGCAGAAAGTTGATGATGTATAAGTGAATGGATCTTTAGGGCACCTTTTCGCTTGTTTAAATGCCTATTTTCTTTTAAAAGTTCGACAGAGTTTTGTAACATTTTAATAAACTTTTTACTTGACGGAAAAGGTACACATCACAAGGTACAGTGAGGTGGAATGATTTCAAAAGTAGAAGAACAGATGCCGTCATGCTTTGTGAAGACATTATTAAAGTATACTGGATCTGTTTGACCTCCCGATGATTCCAAGATCAACAGAAACTTCCCTTCTTTGCAAAATGGTCGGATAATATTTTTCACGAAACTGCTGAAATGCTCTTTCGTTAATTTCCCTGATTTCGACAATGTTACGAATACATTTCCAAATTCCGCCGTTAGTCCTTCCACAATCTTGGAAACAAAAGGTCCAAAATTTTCCTGAGGCTCTTGCATACATAGAAAAACTTTTGGCAGTAATGCTTTAGAAGAGGTCAATGCATACTGCGGGGTGTAACTATGTGTTACTTTGTTAAAATCTCCCAAGAACACCTCTGTTGTTTTTCTCCACGCACAGAAAGCGTTCTGTGCACATTGATTCTATACTCACATCCTGTTTGATAAGTGTTAATGACGTAATCCAATGGAAATTCTTTGATCAGTCGTGAAAGACGTTTTTGGAATTTCTCTGCTTCCGCGATAATACTTGACAAACCCAATTTATTTTGAGACTTGATGTAGCGTGTCACTTTTCGCTATAGGATGCCATGAATCAGTTTGAACTCTTCAACTCACGCTTGTGATCCTGTAAAACGCAAATCATCCGGTTGATGTTACACCGCTGCAGCATAAGCCCATTATTGTATCATTCGGTTTGTTAGCGGCTGCTTTTTCTCTCAAGCTTCACGAAATCGATCGAAGGTTCAATTTTTGGTTATGTCATTTTTTCTCTTTAATCCACCTTCCCGTTCAATTTCTTGCTCCCATTTTTTTTAGGTCTGCCTTCCGTTGTAAAGCAGTACATCATCCTTTATGTACAGCTTTTAAACTCCATTTTGGATGCTGTTTAGCAAGCTGTACGATTTTGATTTCCGTGTCTGGTGAAATGTATTTTTTCTTTGATTTTTTATCCTCGAATTCATATTCGTTCACACTCTCCGGAGTCGAAGAAGAAGTAGAAAAGGAACTGTCTTCTTGTATGACGTGTGATGTTGACGCTCCAGAAGGTATTTCCTGTGTCTCTGGTAAAGGTTCCTCACTTAAAAACACCTCCTCGCTATGCACCACTTCAAAGTTCTTCAACACGTAAATGATGGCTTCAGTCATAGATTTGCCCATCAACACTGCTTTTTCGGACACATGCTCCGTTTTGTTCGTTTGCAGAACGTTCATGTCTTTTAAAATTTGCTTGCACATTGTCAGAGCATTTGCAATGTCTTGCGGTTCCATATTAAACTACGGAGTTCGGAGTCTCAACGTCATGATTTATTCCACTTGTTGACGCCATGGAAGCACTGCTACTTTCCATACTTATTTTACAAAATGCATCTGAAAGATTTAGTGATGTTTCTAGAATTTGTTTGCACAGATATTTCCCAAAGCACAACCACTTAGTTGGAAACTCGAAGGATACTGATGCGTTATTCTACAAATATTTACAACGACTTCTTCAACCTTCGACAACCTATATTTTTCTGTTTTCTTTAACCTCCAAATCCGTACAGAGTTCTGCCCTGCCTCTTCAAAGCATACACAACATCCACAGCGGTGACAGTTTTCCTTTTCGCATGCTCGGTGTAGGTGACAGCATCCCGGATGACATTCTCAAGGAATACTTTGAGAACTCCCCTGGTTTCCTCGTAGATGAGACCTGAGATACGTTTCACTCTACCTATCTTGCGAGCTACTTCCATAAAAACTAGAGTGGTTGTCAGATAGCGCTCATGCTGAAGAATAATGGGCTGGCACTTCTTTGTTTTGCTACTAAAAATCTAATCGAGAAATTTCTTTTCTGTCGAGATAATTATTTTATATAATTATTATAAGATTTTCCGCGGTGACTATATTATTACAGTCACCACAGCATTATAATATACACTATCTACCAACAAGTAATTGGACACACCTGCAATCGACAATATCTGCGGTCCTGATACATGTCACGGCCGCCGCCGTTAAATATCGTGTGGGAAACAGCAACGCAACCAGTCGCATGTAAGATGCCACGCAGTTCGGAGCTCTCTGATTTCGAGAAAGGTGTCATCGTCGGGTATCACAGAAATGGCCGATCCATACGTGATATATCTAGCGAGTTGAAGTACCCAAAATCGACAGTGGCCTACGTTATTGGCAAGTGGAAGATAAGAGGTCACTATCGGAATGTGCCCCGACCCGGCAGATCCACAAAACTGGGAGTTGGAGACCGACGGGTGCTGGCCAGACACATTCAGAAGAACCGCACCAAATCGATGGGCTACATCCGCGAGGAGTTTTAACAGGCATCTGGGAGTGTTCTTTCGATGAATACCATTCGTAAGGAAGCCCATCTGCTCGGTTATCATGGACGTGCTGTCGCCCACAAGCTTTGATCACCAAGTTCAATAGCGTTGCTCGGCTAACGTGGTGCAAAGAAGGTCGACAGTGGACCCTTGAACAGTTGAAACAGGTTCTCTGGAGCGACGAATCAAGGTTCACTCTCTACCGTTCGGATGGCAGGGTCTAGATTTGGCGTCTGCCTGGAGAACGCCTCCTGCCGGAATGTATTGTGCCAACTGTGAAGTTCGGCGGCGGTGGAATTATGCTATGGGGTGTTTCTCCTGGTATGGCACGGGACCCTTGGTCGCAATTTCTGGTAGACTCAACGCCGAGACTTACTGCACCATTTTGGATGACCATGCGCTTCCTACGTTGTGGCAGTTTTACGGGGTGGACCCATGTTACTTTCAGGATGATAATGCCACCTGTCATGCTGCGAGGTCCACCATGGCTTGGTATGATGACAATGGGGTTAATCGAATGGACTGGCCTGCGCAGAGCCCGGACCTTAACCCTATCGAACACCTCTGGGACGAGTTGGAGCGTCGACTTAAGGGGTGCTCCACCGTCCGAAATCGGTGAAGGAACTGACCTGTCTTCTCCAAGCCGAGTGGAAGAAAATACCGCTAGCCGTCGTACAACGCCTAGTTGAGAGTATGCCCCGGAGGGTCGCAGCTGTAATCACCGCTCGTGGAGGCTCCACCAACTATTGAAAGTGAATAAACTTCGGTTTCCTTTGTTATCACAGGTGTCCAATTACTTGTTGGTAGATAGTGTATCTTATGATATATATTTTATATCATTATATATCATTATGATATATATTTTATATCATTATATATCATTATGATATATCTTTAGTACAGCATATCGTTATACACTGAGTGGCCGCTTTATTATGAACACCCCCTCAGTTCTTCGTTGGGACATCTTTTGTCTTTAATACTGCGTCCATTCTTCGTGGCGTGTACTCCACGAGATGTTGATAGGTGGTTTGTGGGATCTGAGACCATGCTTGATGAATAGCACTTTCCAGGAGTGTGAGATCGCAGGGTTGTGGATCCAGCGGTCTGATGGCTTGTTCGACTTCATCCCACAAATTCTCAATGGAGTTGAGATCTGGAGATAGTGGGGACCTCTTAAGCAAGGTAAACTCATCGGCATGTTCCTGAAACCAATCCTGTACAATACGAGCACTATGGCAGGACGCATTATCTTGTTGAAAGTAGCCATCGCCATTGGGATAAACTATTCACATGACAGGATGCACTTGGTCCGCAACGATGTTTAGATATGATGTGCCAGTCAGACGGTGATCAACACGAATTAAAGGGCCCAAAGCATGCCAGGAAGCAAAGGTGTTCGAACAGGCCTTCAGCTGCCATATCCCATCCGATGCAATGTACGGCAAACAATGCGTGCAGAGATCATTTGAAGGGATCCTTGAATAAGATGGTCTGTAATTTGCTGCACTGTTGCCCTTCTGTTGTCTGTTACCAGTCTGGACACTCTCCGTTCCGTCCGAGCAGTCACTAGTCGATGACGACCACACGTTGCACGTAGAGACCCAGTCTTTTGGCTGACAGCCCAGTCTTTAAACACTTTAACAACAGCTGCTCTGGAACATTTCACGAACGCGGCCGTTTCGGTGATACTCGCTCCATGGCTCCGATCTCATACAATCACCCCACGTTGCAAGTCCGTCAAATCGCATTTTTTACCCATCTCGTCACCCAAAAATCACTTCTACTAGTGTCGCAAGCACTAAGCTTTCCCTTTTTACACTAGCCTCGCCCTCTGGCGGCAACAGAATGCAGCCATAGATCATTTACTTAAAATTGTCAGGTGGTCATAATAAAGTGGCCACTCAGTGTATATCATTATGATATATCTTTAGTACAGCATATACCTTTCGTGGTGAGTATTATCTTTAGTACAGCATTATGATATATATTTCGTGGTGAGTATTATCACCTTGGAAAACATTTTGTTTATATGTCCTGCTCAAAATACCAAAGAATTGCCCCGCTAGGGAAAGTGAATATGTATCATGATTTTCTCGATATCCCTGCATCTAAAAAAAGTCAGATTTGAAAATTTTTTTAGCGCCCAATAGGGTTTATTCTGAAGAATATTTTGCACATAATTTCTTATTTTTCGTGACTTACAATTTCGCCGCTAGGGGACATGAGCCGATTTTTCTGTTTACTGTTCATTTTCCGCCGTAAAAACAAAATGATTACTAAAATTCTAAACTAATCGTGATTACTAAAATTCTTTTTCAGTGATAACTTTTTGAATAATTTTCATGATACCGCTCACCAGAAAATATTTCATATATGGTTTCTACTTAAAGAAATGTACAGTTTCCCAGGTAGAGGGAATAAATATATATTCTGTTTTTCTCAATATCACTTCCGCTGAATGTCCAATTTCTAAAATTCTTTTTATATCGTGCACTGTTCACTGTGTGGAAAAGTTTGCATGTATTTTTAAATATTCTTCAGGATACTTTCACAGTTCTGACCTTAGGTAGTGTTGGTATGCATTTTTGTTTGCAACTGTAACTCACCTTCTAAAAATCAACTGAAAACAATATTTCTGTATTGCGTGACGTTGCCTACGATAAAAATTGCGAACGTTATAAATTTAAAATAATACACGGTTTTCTCGATTGGGAAATGTATGCTACATGTACAAAATGTTTTCTTGCTATTTTTGCTTCTAAAAGTTATATCTGAAAAATTATTTTCCCACCGCAGACCTCTGACTATGAGGAAAAATTTGCCTCTACCTTTCGTTTCATAATGGACAAATCTGCCACTATGAGGCTTTTGTGTGCATTTCTGTTGCAAAAGCGTCTTCGATTCTAAAAAAATATTTTAAGAAACCCTTTCTTGTTCTCATACCCTTAACTACACTGCTGGACAATTGCTAAGGACGGATCATAAACGGCTATATAGCGCATAAAAAAGTAAGTGTGGTTGGATACCAAGTGAAATAAAATAATGTCAGAATGCCAGGACATTACAAGAAAGACAATTTATTGTGCTCTGAAATCCAGAAGGCTTTGGAACGTGTTCAAGGGACAAACAGGCCATTTTGTGCAGAATACGTAAACGTGAAAAAAATGCAATTACCGTCGGCAGGCGTTCCGGCGTAAGATGTCAATAAGGGATATGGCCACCATGGAGGGCGATGCAAAATTCCACACGTCGTGTCATGTTTTGAACAATATTATCAAGCAGCTGTTGGGGTAATTTATCCCATTCCTCTATCAGTGCACGGATGAGGGTGTTCTTGTTTATTGGAGGGCATTGGCGACCAGCAAGACTCCTCTCCAAAGCATCCCACACCTTTTCAATGGGATTCAGATCTGGAGAACGTGCTGGCCATACGAGGCGTTGAATATCCTCGCTCTCAAGACACTCCTGGACAGCGACTGTTCGATGACATGTTGCGTTGTCGTCCATGAAAATGAATCTATCACCGACAGCACCACGGAACATGCGAACATGAGGTAGCAGAACATCATTAATGTATCGTTTTCCAGTCATAGTCCCAGTTGGAAGCACATAGAGGGACGTACGGCCATTGATCATGATGCCTGCCCATACCATGACACTACATGTCGGATATCGGTCCCTTTCCTGTATGTTTGTTGGACAATATGCAGTACCACTATCACGCCAGATCAGTTGTCGTCGACAATCAGACGATAGACTGTATCTACTCTCATCTGAGAAGAGGACAGCAGACCAGTCGTTATCAGTCCAATTGCGATGTTGATGGCACCATTGCAAACGGGCGTCACGGTGACGTCTGGACAATGGGATGCACACAACAGGACGGCGGGCGTATAGTCCTCCTTCATGCAAACGTCTGGCGATAGTTTTTCGGGAGATCCGCTTGCCAGTAGCAGCCATAAACTGATTTGCTACCTCACTAGCTGTGCTGCGCCGGTGTCTTTTTGTTGGTAGCACTATGTACCGATCTTCTGCAGGTGTCGTACTGCGAACACGACCTCCCCCGTGACGTTTGCTACACTCTTCATTTGTTTGAAATGATTTCCAAAGCCTTGAATTAACACTGTGGCTGACGTCGAACTCCCTGGCAACATCTGTTATTTTTCGCCCTTCTTCAATCTTGCCAATAATACGGCCACGCGTAAAATCATCTAGGTGATGTTGGGAAAGCATACTGAAAATTGCAAGTTCGTCAATTGATTCTTTCCCTTTCAACTTTGTGTTTGAACAACAACGGTCAATACGCGTCAAATCCTTTATATCTCTTATCAGCGCTATGACGTCACGAACAAGTTCGGCAATCCAAAATTTGCATACGCACAACACGTCTTACTGTATCCCGCACTTATGCTAATTTCCACATTTTCCTGCCTTCCATTTTATGGTTGCTATCGTTGCTATTGTCATGCGTCCTTAGCAATTGTCCGGCAGTGTATTAAGAACGTTCTCCGTCTGTTTCCTTTTTCAACACACGACGATTTTCCGCTTGGGGGCTAAGATGGACTTTTCTTCTTCAACACACGACCGACTTTCCGCTTGGGGGCTAAGATGGACTTTTCTTCTCCCTCATTCTTTTTTTTTTTTTTTTTTTTTTTTTTGCACTTCAAATTTCTTATAGTGCACCTACTCATTTCCCCTCTTTGAATGCAAAATTAAAACAGTCAAATTTTGAAATCAATCCGATAATATTAACAAAGGTCGCTTTAAGGCTGAAATTTTGAAAATAATCTTCTATTTCTCTTCCTGTTAATTACTGCGCAAGAATGTGAAAAAAGAAAAAAAGTGTCCAAAAAGTAAGAATGTATTACAGGGCTTTCGAATCACGGAATGTTCGTTCTCTAAGGTTACTACAGATGAAGGAACGCGCTAGCAGATAGGGTAGTAAACGGGAAGACGCGTCACGTGATACAGATGTATAGTTTTTCTTTCCAAAGCGTGATTCATTTCCTCTGTGCCGCCCCGGTGGCGCAGTGGTCTAAGCGATGGCCTCTGATCATTCGTCCGAACGGGGTCCGGGTTCGAATCCCGGTGAGGCATGGATGTTGTCTTTGTCTTACGGCACTGGTTCTCTCCCTTCCCTAGAACCAGTGACCCTAAATTAGGGACGGGCGATTGCTTATAGCCCATTGAGTTGCTCACGGTGGTCGTTAAACCTCCAATCAAAAAAAAAATTCCTCTGTATCCCTTTGTCTTTGGTCTAAATCGTCAAGTAATAAAATCAGGCTTATTTCTAAGGAGATGGCCCTCAAGAATTGAATTTTCTTGCCTTACCTAAACGTTCGAAATGAGTTACTTCCGTGTGGTTCCCTGCGCAGTTAACAGCTTCTTAAAATGTAGGGTATCCCACTCGCTACCGAACCTGGCATTTCTTTAATAATATTAACATCAATAAAGATATTGCAATGAAATTTGAAGCGGTCTAACCTCATTTCGTGCGAAATATGATGGCATCATAACATGTGCTGGAAGTGGCCACCATTTGCGTCCAGACAGCATTGAACCCGGCGTTGTACGCAAGCCAGTCGGAGTGCTTCTTAGTGGCAGACACATTCCTAAGTTCGGCGCCACAGAGGAGCAGTCCGCCAGCCAGCCGGACGCGCCTCTCTACTGCTTTGTTATGCCATTTTGCTGAGCGTGTTTACACAATACGGTTGTTGATAGTGAGTGTTCCTGCTTGTTGTTGTTCGCGTACGTGTGAAAATGTATCGGTATACTCTGGTGGAGCGAGTGTTTATTGTTCGCCCTTATTGGAAAACAGAATCGATAAAGAGTTGTCAACAGCAATCCCTGGAGAGGTTTGCAGGCAGACATCCGCCGAGCAAGTCCACCATTTGGGCATTGTACAAGAAATTGGAAACCAAGGGAATTTTATTAGACGACCATGCAGGAGGTCGTGCACAAATGTCCGAGGAAACGATCTATAATGTATAGGGCCGACAACTTGCCCCTCCAAGGAAGTCACTTCGCTGACTGTCAAAGGAAACAGGGTTGTCCAAAAGCACTTGCCAACGTGCTGTGGAAAAAGCGAAGCTTCATGCGTGCTGTACTTCCGTGGTCCACGAACTGTGAGAGCCTGACCACGTAAACCGAGTGACATACTGTCGATGGTTTCAGACATTTCTTCAAGAAAATCCAGGCATTCTGGACTACACGTGATTCTCGGACGAGGAGTGGTTTCACCTGTCCGGATACGTCAATTCTCAGAACACCGGGTTGTTCAAAAGTACTTGCCAACGTGCTGTGATAAAAGTGAAGCTTCATGCGTACCGTAACTCCCTGGTCCACAAACTGAAAGAGCCTGACCACGTGAAAGGAGTGACATACTGTCGATGGTTTCGGACATTTCTTCAGAAAAATCCGGGCATTCTGGATTACACGTGGTTCTCGGGCGGGGCGTGGTTCAGCTATCCGGATACGCCCTTCTTAAAATTCCCGTATTTGGGCTAGTGAAACTCCCAACGCGATACATGAAGAACCCCTTCATTCACAGAAAATTGGTGTTTGGTGTGGCATCTTCTTCGATACAACCATCACAACAGCTGCATATGTGGGAATCTTCGACACCTTTGTAAATCAACTGGATGACGAAAAAATCTTCATTGGATACTACCAGCATGATGGAGCGACATCACACACGTCATACACCAGTATGGCCGCAATTCAGTCTTATTTCTGCGACCGAGTCATTACGAAGGGTCTATGGCCACCGCGCTCGCCCAATCAGACGCCTCTTGATTACTTTTTATGGGGATATCTAAATGGGAGAATTTACCTAAAGATACCGCGAACCATAGATGCCTTGAAAGGAAACATCACCGAAGAAATTCAGGCAGTGACGGCGGACGTACTGGCAAGGACATTCCACAATATGGTGCGCCGGGTTCAATGCTGTCTAGACGCAAATGGTAGCCACTTCCAGCACATGTTGTGATGTCATCACATTTCGCACGAAATGAGGTAATTCCTCTTCAAATTTCGTTGCAGTATCTTCATTCGTGCTAATGTTATTAAAGAAATACTGGGTTCATTAGCGAGTGGAACACCCTGTAGCTTGTCCGACAGGGTCTATACTGGTGCTATATTACAATATATATATATATATTGGTGTTATATTACGTTCCAATTTTTCGCTAATTTTCTTCTTTACTTTTGTGTTCCATCATTACATACAGATTGTATTTTTACATCTGTACATTAGTGACGGGATGTAAAGTCAGGGGATGCGTAACATCACAGCATCTCCAGGACAAATGTCAACCCCGCCTTCTCGTGATACATCCTGTTCCCACTAAAGGGGCTCTGACGACCGCCAATAGCGGTATAACTATACCATCGGGATTGGAGGAAATGCTATCTCACACTCACCAAACCGCTTGGCCAGCGTGGTGAGTTATGGCCAAACCCCTCCAAAATGACTAAACAACTTAAATCTTGGCCCTCAGTCTTCGGCAGCTGGAATGTACCTGGCCAAGGCAGCGGCCAGTGCGACATGAAAGCAGAGGGTGCTAAGAATTCCCGGAGGACCGGACTAGGCTGCCATCTGATGCTGACCTTGGCTACGTATAATGAACGCTCCCTATCTTCTGATTCAAGGCTTCTTAAATTGGAAGAGGAACTACAAAGGATCAAGTGGGACATCGTCGGGCTAAGTGAGGTAAGGAGAAAAGGAGAAGATCTCATTGAACTGAAAAGTGGACATCTCTTCTACTATCGTGGGACTGATACTGGCAGAACTAGTGGTGTTGGATTTATAATAAACAAGAAACTGAAGGATAAAGTTGTAGAAGTTGAAAGTTCCTCTGGCAGAGCTGTACGACTCGTTATCCAACTCTCCAGAAGATACCAGGCTCAGATTATTCAAACTTATGCACCCACCACAAGTCACCCTGAAGAAGAAATTGAAGAATTTTATGAAGAAATTCGTCATCTAAATAATAAAGGTAAACAGCACTTAAAGATAATTATGGGAGATTTCAATGCAAAAATAGGGCAACGGTAACAGAATGAAACTTCAGTAGGTAAATTCGGTCACGGCAACAGAAACCAGCGTGGAAATACTCTCGTAGAGTTTGCAGAGGCAGAAGTGTTTTTCATCTTGAACTCCTTTTTCAAGAAAAAGCCACACAGGAAATGGACATGGAGACATACAAATAAGACGACAAGTGAAATTGATTTTATTATGTGTAACAAAAAATTCGTCATAGAAGACTGCAGTGTGCTAAACAAGTTCAACACAGGTAGTGACCATAGATTGGTGAGATGTAAGATGTACCTCAACACTAAACTCGAACGTAGCAAGCTCATAAGACAAACAAAATGTATTGACATAACCAACCTTAAAAAACACCATAATACCTTCAAGTTGGAACTAAAGAGCAGATTCTCTGCTTTAGAAGGCCTAACATTGGAAGAAGTGGATATTTCTGAAGTTAGCAAAAAAGTAACCAAAGCTTTTATGGAAACAGCAACAAAATTAGCTGGGTCTAAGATCAAGTTGCATGTGAACAAATTATCAGGAAAAACCAAAATGTTGACGCAAAAAAGAAGAGAAATGAGGACAACTAAAGAAAATGTAACTTCCAAAGTGGAATATATAGAGCTATGCAAGACAGTACGAAAACGTATCACTGAAGACGTAAGGAAATTCAACTGTGATCTAGTAAGGAAAGCAATTGAAAACAACCAAAGCTTAAAGATAGCAAAGGCACATCTCAGTAATTGAAGAAAACAGATTATGGCACTGAGAAAAGAAGATGGTTCTGTAACAAGAAATAGAGGCGAAATTTTGACAAGAGTGAAAGATTTCTACTCCAAATTATATGAAAAGCATGATACATGTACTCCAGAAATCATGAAAGGTACCTGTATCAGTGTTCTTCCAGTCCTCCCAGCAGAAGTTGCACATGCAATCAAGAACATGAAGCGGGGAAAAGCTCCAGGAGAAGATGGAATTACTGTAGACATCATAGAAGCAAGTGGAGAAATCGAAACAGTACTCGCCCAAATTTTCACTCGATGCCTTAATGAAGGGAAAATTCCTGAGGATTGGAACAACGCTACAATGATCTTGCTACATAAAAAAGGTGACATTGAGAATCTCAGGAACTACAGACCTATCAGCCTCCTATCAGTGGTTTATAAAATATTCACTAAAGTTCTTTCACACCGCTTGAAGGTAACACTGGACATGGCACAACCGAGAGAACAAGCTGGATTCAGGAGTGGCTACAGCACAATAGATCATATCCACATACTGAGAGAACTAATTGAAAGAGCGAGGGAATATGAACTTCCATTGTGCATGGCTTTTATCGATTATGAAAAAGCCTTTGATTCGGTGAAACCATCAGCAGTTACAATGGCCCTGAAATCCTGCGGTATCGAAGATGCGTACATTAATATTATTAATAACATCTATGAAAATGCAAGTGCAAAGATTCTGCTGTTCGAAAATACAACACACATAAAAATTGGAAAAGGAGTGAGACAAGGTGACACCATATCTCCGAAGCTCTTTAATGCCACATTGGAAAATGTCTTTCAATCACTGAACTAGGAAAACAAAGGGATAAAGATTAATGGAGATTATCTAACCCATCTTCGTTTTGCTGATGACGTAGTCATTTTTGCAACTACCCCATCAGAGCTGCAGAGTATGATCCAGGAACTTGCTGACAAGAGTAAAGAAGTGGGATTAAAAATGAACTTTCAGAAGACAAAAGTGATGTTCAATACTTTTATAAGAAATGAAGATTTATCGATTGATGGAGAAAAGCTGGAGATAACAGACACGTACGTTTATCTTGGACAGCAGGTATCAAGTGAGGGTCACATTGATGAAGAAATTAATCGGCGTACAAAACTTGCCTGGAGAGCTTTTGGAAGAAACAGCATAATTTTCAAGAGCAATATGCCATTATGTCTTAAAAGAAAAGTGTTTGATCAATGCACCCTTCCAGTGCTTACGTATGGTGCAGAGACGTGGACCTTAACTAAAAGAGACATACAAAGACTGCAGACAACTCAAAGCAGCATGGAGAGGTGCATGCTTGGTGTAACTAGGAGAGATAAGAAGTGGAACTCGTGGATCCGAAAAATGACAAGAGTGGAAGACATCATGATCAGAGTTAAATCCCTGAAATGGCAATGGGCTGGACATACTGCCAGAAGGACAGACCATCGATGGACAGCCGAAATTTTAGATTGGATTCCAAGGGACAGGAAAAGACCCAGAAGAAGACCACATGGGAGATGGGTGGATGAAATTCGAAAGTATGCGGGAGTGACATGGAGGAGACTGGCACAAGACAGACCGTTGTGGAGGAAACTTGGGGAGACCTTCGTCCATCAGTGGATTGATAATGGTTGACAATGATGATGATGATGATGACATTAGTGACACATTTATATTGTGTGTGTGTTTGTGAAGAAATGATGCAAACGATTTACTGTCGGTCCACTAAGAAATCTAATAAGAGACAGTAAATTGCCTTCAAATACAAAAGTACGGTTTTATGGTATGCGAATTTTGAAACTAACAATGTAAGTTGGCAAGACAGCATTTTTCTTATTGTTGATGAATTCATCACTTTTTCGAAAAAAGTACGTATACCTGCTAGAGATTGTCGTAAATTGTTTGAAACACAAAACGATATATATGAAGAGTTGCAAACCTTCGAAAAAGTAAACCAAAAGAGAGTGAACTAAGAACAAGCGAACGTGAATTAAAAACAGTTTGGATAATGTTTTCGATATCGCGAATGCAAATGATTTAAATACGATAAAAATAAACAAGGAGAAAGAATTTTTGTTATTATAAAAGAAAAAGGTCATCCAGTATGTATGCTCGGTAAAGATATGGAGTTAGCTACTGTTGAAGAAAAGAAGGCCAGTTGAAAAGAAAGGGAAGCTCGAAGAAAAGTGGAACACTTTTCACAAATAACTGCGTTTCATTTCCTGTCGCACTGTCATCAGTGGCGGCCCGTGAACAAAATTGCTGGGGAGGCAAACTACTTTTCAACCTGGATTCAAATAAATTTATTCAATTTAATGCTTTTTTTTCACATTATATTTTTTTTATTTACTTCCTCATGTGCGAAGTATAAAATAAGTAACGTGACCCGAGAAAAGATTTATAAAGATTTTCCCGGAGACGCACGTTTTACATGACTTTGAGACCTACACAAAACCTGTTTATGTAAGATTCCAGCCCTTCGCCTAAATATATTTTTCTCAGTCTGAATTGCCCTCTTGGACTATTTGGGAATTGTTAAGCCAGTTTGAATAAGAAATACATTGCTTCGAAATAGTTTTTTATTAAAGAGATCAACAGAAGATAAAAAGCAAGACTGAACTATACATCTTTTTCATCTCAAATGAAATTCTATATACACCTCTACCTTCACTGACGCCAAAAGAAAAATGTCTTGAAAACTTCTGCTATCTTTCATTCTTTCTGTTTGGTGAAGTGATTTTTTATATGGTCATACCATGTCTGTTCTGCTTCCATCCTCCTCACAAGCTCCTTCTCGATGGACAGAACTGATAAACTTGACAACCTTTCTTGCTCAATGGAGTTTCTCTTGTAGTTTTTTATCCTCTTCAGACACGAGAAACTGCGTTCCACAGAGACCGATGTTGCAGGAATCGTTGCTACGAGGGAAAGAAGTCTAAACAACTCTGGCAGTGCGTGTGTTATATTATTATTGTATATGGAAGATAGAAGTTCTGTTGTACTTTTGGCATTGTTCCACAGATCTCTGTCTGAATACAGAACCTGCAACTCACTGTGCCGTTTTGTGCTGTCAAAGTATTTTTCATAAGTTTGAAGCAGAGCTTTAAAACAATGTTCAGGAAAAATTCTAGAATGAGCTTCAAAGCACTGTACATCGACCAGCTGAAGAAATTTTAAATTTAAATTTTCAATGTCAGAAAACCGGCATTTTAACTGAGTTGTAACATTGTCTATTACCTCATAATACAATCTACTGTATTGCACGGTGGGTGGAATATCATTGCTTCCTTTAAAATCTTTTATTTGGAGAACTAACCTCACTGCACACGTTATGATAGCGATCATCAAACTGTCTCTGGTCTCAAAAGTACAACAATTTTTCACATAAGCCAGTAATTCGTTTGTTACAGAATGTAACATCGGAACTATTTGATTGCAGTACAGAGAAAGTAACCTCAGTTAAAGCAAATATTTTTTTATATGAGAAGATAAGAAAAACGAAATTAAAATCTTGAAGCCACCGTTTTAGTCCTTCTGCTTCGTGAATTGTCTCATCATCATAGTTGGAATCATCCTCAATTTTTTCAAATACTTCAATTAGCAGCAACCTGTGGCTATGGTAGACACTGAACGAGATTTGAAGTTCCACCTGGTCTGTGATACACGAGATGGTCTGGGTCCACCAATAGATTCTAGTAAATGAATACGCTTTGTCTATTTGGAAAATAATGCACAAATTGCATTTAATTTGCAAAAAATAAATAAAAAAATACGTGATTCTTTCAACACTGACGCTGCTTTGCTCAAAACTAAGTTCAGCCTGTGTGCGTAGCAATGAACAAATAACGCTTGAGAGGCATCACACTTCACTTTTGCTTGCAATCCATTCAGCTTTGATGACATCACTGCTGCGCCATCATAGGTCTGTGCAACTACACGGACGGAAAAAAAGTCCCAACTCCACGAAAAAATAGATGTAGAGGAATGAAATGGCGGCAATACATTTGTATAGGTAACATATTTAATCAATTATGGTTTCAAGATCACAGCTTAATGTAAGCGCGAGAAGAGCCATTTTAAATGTGAAATGCTGGTACATTAATAACCGGTGTAACCGACAGAATGTTGAATGCAAGCACGCAAACGTTCATGCATTGTGTCGTACAGGTGCTGGATGTCAGTTTGTTTGATGGAGTTCCATGCCTGTTGCACTTGGTCGGTCAATACAGGGACGGTTAATGCTGGTTGGGGGTGACGCTGGAGTTGTCATCCAATGATGCCCCATACGTGCTCGATTGGTGAAAGATCTGGTGGTCTAGCAGGCCACGGCAACATGTCGACACTCGGTAGAGCATGTTGGGTTACAACAGCGGTATGCGGGCGAACGTTATCCTGTTGGAAAACACCCCCTGGAATGCTGCTAATGAATGGCAGCACAACAGGTTGAATCACCAGACCGACGTACAACTGTGCCGTCAGGGTGCGTGGGATAACCACGAGAGTGCTCCTGCTGTCATAGGAAATTGCTCCCCAGACCATAACTCCAGGTGTAGGTCCAGTGTGTCTCGGCCGCAGACAGGTTGGTTGCAGGCGCTCACCTGGCCTCCTTCTAACCAACACACGGACATCACTGGCACCCAGGAAGAATCGGCTTTCATCAGAAAACACAACAGATCTCCACTCCGTCCTCCAATGAGCTCTAGCTTGACACCACTGACGTCGCAAACGGCAGTGGTTTGGAGTAAGTGGAATGCACGCTACAGGGCGTCTGGATCGGAGCTGTCCTTCAAGTAACCGATTTGTAACAGTTCGTTGTGTCACTGTGGTGGATACTGCAGCTTGAATTGCTGCCGCAGACGCGGTACGATGCGCCACGGCCATACGCCGTACACGGCGGTCTTCCCTCTCAGTAGTGCCTCGTGGCCGGCCGGAACCCGGTCTTCTTGAGGCAGTACCTTCCCTTTTACCACCGCTGTCAACAATCATGCACAGTGGCTACATTCCTGCCAAGTCGTTCTGCAATATTGCAGAAAGAAAATCCACCTTCTTGTATCTTGTAGCCCTATTACACGACCTCGTTCAAACTCCGTGAGCTGTTGATAATGTCTTCTTCGTCTTCTTAAAGGCATTCTTGGCTAACATCAACACACTACGTCGAATCTCAACGATAACTAACGCTCACGAACGTTACAGCGCGTGTTTACAGCAAACCTGCTTTGCATGTTCCGAGGGGCGCTACTAGCGCCACACGTATGCGCCAAGCGCATTTGCGTAGACGTCATCTTACAGATGTACTCTCACCTTCTACTAACTGTCGTTTATCTAACACAACCCCTTCTTGGTGTTGGGATTTTTTCCGTCAGTGTAGTTTTTCTTTGTAGCAAAGTCTTTCCAGCTCACGATCCAGTAATTCTTTAAGCGAAGTAGCACACCGATCAGAATTTACGTTAAAAAATCCCAAGAATCTTTCTATTGGTACTCCATCTTTTACGAATCGAACTATAATTGATACTTGTGCATGGGAGCTAATGTCTGTCGCTTCATCAATCTGCCAAGAAAAAAACTGGGCATTTTCAATATCTGCATTGATTTCACTCTTAACTATACGAGCAACTGATTCGATTAAATCATTCTGTATTGCTTTTGAAGTTCCTGAAAATGTTTTACTATTCTCCATAAACACTCTCAATGTTTCGTCACTCTTGAGGAGTAAATCAATCATCTCGAGGTAATTTCCTTTATTTTCAGAGGCTTTGCTCTCATCGTGTCCACGAAATGGGAGCTGTAGCCGGGCCAGCAGTGTTGTAATATCAATCAACTTCTTCATTACATCACGATTTCTTTTTTACTTTTTCATTATGACGTAAGTCACTTGTTCTCTTCGCTTCGTTGAGAGAGTATAGTATATCCTTGTTTTGCCTAGCAACTGTAATTTAACAACTGCCAGAATGTGATCTTTACACTTTTTGTGCCTGTCCAAAGCACGTGGTAAATTTTTCAAATCATTGAAGCATTTCTCTTGCCAGACTTAATTGCAACTCACAGGAAACAGCAAACATGGCCAACAATATAGTTTGATCGTTGATTCACTACCAGCTAGCTATTGTTCTTTTCCGTACCAGTCAATATTAAAACATCTGTTTGAAGTTTTGCCTTTTGAAGTCGTCTTTTTCATTTCAGGTGTAGGCCTACCATAATTTTTAATTTGTTTCTTTTCTTCAAAATCTCTCCTACTGGAAGGCTTTTCCAATAAGCTCTCCACCATATTAGATAACTTTGAAGCAGTGGCCTTGGTCTGAAAAACAACTCTTCATGAAACATAAATAGAATTAGTTTCACAAACATTAGTGTGGAAAAAAAGCAACTAAGAAGAAGGCGCTATGTAATGCCGTTCGAAGCTATCAGAAAGAGGAGTTAACACAGTGGAGGAAGAAGGCGCTATCTCGATCTCGAAGCTGTCAGAATGAGGAGTTAACTATAGGAAAACAGCTGTTCCCGTGAGGCAAGATAGCATCTGCCTCACAGGAAGTCCAGGGTGCGCGTGCGCTCTTTGTGTTCGCCGTTCCACCGTCTACCCTTCGGATCTACTGATTCAGTGGAAGTAAACAGGTTTGGTACAAAATCTGCGAGAGGCATTTCGCTTCCTGCCTCACGGACAGAGATCGCAAGCTGAGAACGTTTCGTAACTACGCGCTACCGTTTGTTTTCCAAAAGCGTCAATTTAAAAATCCGAATGAACGCATGGACAACATTTAATTCAAAAGAGTTAACTAGCATAAACTTTTGCTCTCTAATATCCAAAAGTACTGAATGAACAAAACGAATAATTCTAACTAAGAGTGTTGAAATTCTGAGGAGGCACTGCCTCCTCCCAAAAGCCGCCACTGACTGTCGTGTAGTTCGAAAGAGGTATAACGTACAAGTTCGTCCGCGTTGGACATCGAAACCGGGTCTCCTTATTCCGGAGTAAGTCGCTCTCCCAACTGAGCTACGCGGACAGTTGCTCTCACTGCTATCTGCTTTTATCTTATGTGCGTCCTGCGGTGTAGGCAAGTCTCATCTCCCCCCACCCGAAAGAGGACGGGGGTATGGCCCACGGGTCAACCGGGGCCATGTGTCACTGTAGGCAGTCATCCCATGACGAACGTGCATTTGAGAAATCCCAGACAATTTTGTTGTTGTGTGGAACATACATCAAACGGATTTATTTTTTCGAAGCACTGAAGAAAGTATTCTCATATTTCCTGTCTCGCCGTGTGGAAAGAACATTGCGTCATTGCGAGAAACTTAACAGCCGGTTCATCTTGGAATTTCGGGCGCCAATATAACGTACAAATTCGTCCGCGCCGACTTCGAATCCAGGTTCTCTCACTCCGGAATAAATCGCTCCCCCAACTGAGCTACGCTGACATGTGCTCTCACTCCTATCTGCCTTTATCTCATGTGCGTCCTGCGGTGCAGGCACGTCACAGAGTTTGAAATTTGAAATTCAAAAAGTGATGCAATGGAACGAAACAGCAAACGTTCTGAGATTCCCTGCCCATCAGGAATCAAAGGAATGAAAAGGGAAGCCATGACACCGCAAGTTGGGGAAGGAACGAAAGAGGAAGTCATTATTTTTTCACGTCATGTTAAGTGCAAAATAATTGACAAGGATGTCGGCCACTTGTTGACAGCCCGCATGGAAGCCGCTTTCCTTAACCTTTAGGAATTCATTACAAATCGAACTTCAATCAGAATAGCAGGAGAAGATTTTCTGAAAACAATTACGTCGAACATAAGATCATTTTTTTTATTTAGAATACATTTTACAGAAGCACATTGGAACTCAAAATTACAGATAGATTTAATAGGTAAATTAAAGTTTGATCGTCTTTCTTTGTTTCCAATGGCACAGAACGACGAATAATTTCTGGAATTCCTTAAATGTCAGCAGGAATGGTGCAAGAAATATCATCTGCTGCATATGAGAGCCTAGAAGAATGGTCATTACCAAAGTTCGTCCCAGCCAGTATTTCTGACTCTACTGCTTCTAATATTTGGCGGTTTAAATAGCGCTTATGTTCTGTTAGAACAAAATAAGGGACTGGTATGTTTTATTTCTTGCTTGCTAACACCCTATGTATGAGATTATTCTTCATGAAATTTTCACCGAAGCGGTTTCTTTCTTCATTCGTGGCCATATACATTTGTATATACACCGATGAGCCATTATATTATGATCACCTACCCAATAAGCTATAGATACCCTTTAGCCCCCAAAACAGCGGCCATATATTATGATACACTTTAGCCACCGAAACAGCGGCCACTCGGCGAGGCATCGATTCGATGAGGTGGAGTTAGGTATTCTGTGGTATCTGGTACCATAATGTCAACAGCAGGTCCTCCAGCTCCCGTATATTTCGGGGTGGTAGTGATTTAGCGCGAACCAGCTTTTCCAAGTCGAACCATAAATCTTCGATTGGGTTCATGTCCGGTGAATTTGGAGGACAGGGGATTAACAGAAATTCACCTGCATGTTCCCAGAACCACTTCTTGACGATTCTGGCAGTATTGCATGGCGCATTATCCTGTTGGAAATGGCCATCACGAGCAGGCAACACAGTTGCCATGAATGGGTCAACTTGGTCCGTAGCGATGTTCAGATACCTGACAGCTGTCAGGGATTGTGCTCTTGGGATAATGGGGCCTAAAGTGTCCCAAGAAATATCGCCCACAGCATAACACCGCCACCAATCCGCCCAACAATGCATCCAGGTGCCATAGCCTCCGTTGGTAATCGGCGTATCTGCGCTCGGCCGTCTACATGATGAACCACGAATCTTGATTCGTCAGACCAGGCCACTTTCTTCCAATCATCCACGGTTTAATCTTTGGCCCATTTCATGCGTTGTTAACGATGACTTGCAGTGAGCATAAAGATCCTGCTGGGTTTTGGGCTACGCAGGCCCATGTGCAAAAGGCTACGATGAACTTTTGCGGGTGATTTGTCGCACAATGGCTCTGCGGTCGCTATGAACAATTCGCTACAGTCTCTGCTCTCTTCTGGCATCATTGAGCTGCGGACGACACACGGCTGGACGACGCTTTGTCGTTTGGCCATCTGTGCATCACTTTTGATACGTACTCACTACAGCGACACGTGAACAACCCACAAGCCGCCCCGTTTCCGAGATCGTAGTTTTGAGACGCCGTGCCCTCACAATTTGTCCTATATCAAACTCCGATAAATCGGCAGCTTTTCCGATTCTGACTCCGAACACTCTATTAACCGAGAGCCGATCTTCGGGTATATATATATCATCATCATCATCATTGTCAACCATTATCAATCCACTGCTGGACGAAGGTCTCCCCAAGTTTCCTCCACAACGGTCTGTCTTGTGCCAGTCTCCTCCATGTCACCCCTGCATACTTTCGAATTTCATCCACCCATCTCCCATGTGGTCTTCTTCTGGGTCTTTTCCTGTCCCTTGGAATCCAATCTAAAATTTCGGCTGTCCATCGATGATCTGTCCTTCTGGCAGTATGTCCAGCCCATTGTTATTTCAGGGATTTAACTCTGATCATGATGTCTTCCACTCTAGTCATTTTTCGGATCCACGAGTTCCTCTTCTTATCTCTCCTGGTTACACCAAGCATGCACCTCTCCATGCTTCTTTGAGTTGTCTGCAGCCTTTGTATGTCTCTTTTAGTTAAGGTCCACGTCTCTGCACCATACGTAAGCACTGGAAGGATGCATTGATCAAACACTTTTCTTTTAAGACATAATGGCATATTGCTCTTGAAAATTATGCTGTTTCTTCCAAAAGCTCTCCAGGCAAGTTTTGTACGCCGATTAATTTCTTCATCAATGTGACCCTCACTTGATATCTGCTGTCCAAGATAAACGTACGTGTCTGTTATCTCCAGCTTTTCTCCATCAATCGATAAATCTTCATTTCTTGTAAAAGCATTGAACATCACTTTTGTCTTCTGAAAGTTCATTTTTAATCCCACTTCTTTACTCTTGTCAGCAAGTTCCTGGATCATACTCTGCAGCTCTGATGGGGTAGTTGCAAAAATGACTACGTCATCAGCAAAACGAAGGTGGGTTAGATAATCTCCATTAATCTTTATCCCCTTGTTTTCCCAGCTCAGCGACTGAAAAACACCCTCCAATGTGGCATTAAAGAGCTTCGGAGATATGTTGTCACCTTGTCTCACTCCCTTTCCAATTTTTACGTGTGTTGTATTTTCAAACAGCCTAATCTTTGCACTTGCATTTTCATAGATGTTATTAATAATATTAATGTATGCATCTTCAATACCGCAGGTTTTCAGAGCCATTGTAACTGCTGATGGTTTCACCGAATCAAAGGCTTTTTCATAATCGATAAAAGCCATGCACAATGGAAGTTCATATTCCCTCGCTCTTTCAATTAGTTCTCTCAGCACGTGGATATGATCTATTGTGCTGTAGCCACTCCTGAATCCAGCTTGTTCTCTCGGTTGAGCCGTGTCCAGTGTTACCTTCAAGCGGTGTGAAAGAACTTTAGTGAAGATTTTATAAACTACTGATAGGAGGCTGATAGGTCTGTAGTTTCCGAGATCCTCAATGTCACCTTTCTTATGTAGCAGGATCATTGTAGCGGTGTTCCAATCCTCAGGAATCTTTCCTTCATTAAGGCATCGAGTGAAAATTTGGGCGAGTACTGTTTCGATTTCTCCACTTGCTTCTTGTATGATGTCTACAGTAATTCCATCTTCTCCTGGAGCTTTTCCTCGCTTCATGTTCTTGATTGCATGTGCAACTTCTGCTGGAAGGACTGGAGGAACTCTGGTACTGGTATCTTTCATGATGTCTGGAGTGCATATATCATCCCTTTCATATAATTTGGAGTAGAAATCTTTCACTCTTGTCAAAATTTCGCCTCTATTTCTTGTTACAGAACCATCTTCTTTTCTCAGTGCCATAATCTGTTTTCTTCCCTTACTGAGATGTCCCTTTGCTATCTTTAGGCTTTGGTTGTTTTCAATTGCTTTCCTCACTAGTTCACAGTTGAATTTCCTTACGTCTTCAGTGATACTTTTTCTTACTGTCTTGCATAGCTCTATATATTCCACTTTGGAAGTCACATCTTCTTTAGTTGTCCTCATCTCTCTTCTTTTTTGCATCAACATTTTGGTTTTTCCTGATAATATATATATATATATATATATATATAGTGCTCTGTGAACTTCACCTGCGCCACCGTTCGGCCTTCAGGCGCGCTCATATCTCTAGGCTCTGGGTGGTCAAAATGTAATGGCTCATCGCTGTATTGTTCAATACGTTTCAGAGTGGGTGGTAAACATGAGAAAAGTTTTCTCCATGGACAAGGGATTCATATGCATTATGGGTATAAGTCATTACACGTCGCATGGGTCGTGTCCTTTGCCATTATAACAGCGTAAAGAGTATACTTTCACAAGTTATTAGTTTAACATATCAGTACAAGGATTAGTTACAAATACAAAGTTATGATCAATTTTATATATTGTTGGATAGACACAAAAGGACAGTGAGTTAGTATGGACGGTGACAGTGTATTACTAACTCACTGTCCTTTTGTTTCTATCGAAAGCCTACTGATTGTAACGGCCTTATTCCGTTTAACTCTTCACATCCAACTCCACAAAAATTTTGTGCTATCAATTTTCTTTTTAGAAGAGCCTTCACGTATCCATCAAATGATAGTCATTTCCAGTCTGAGATACAGTTCATTCTTAAATTAGCGGATAAACATGGATACCCCAAGACTATGATTAATAGGTTATACACTAGAATATACAGTGAACGAACTATTAATCTGAAGCCAGATACAAGACCTAATAAACGATTCGTTGGAGCATTGGACCAACACCCCCATATCACTAACACACTATCTCGTATCTGTTCAAAACATGGTATACAATTCGGCACCAGCTCGAAGAACCTCCTATCATCAGTTAAAAAGGATTGAGCAGCAACAGATATTATGAACAAATGGGGTGTGTATAATATTCCACTGCTGGACCCCTCGACAGGAGAAGATGTTAGCAACTACGTAGGCTCGACACGAAGAAGTTTGGGTATCCGTGTCCAGGAAAACAGGTACGATATCCGAACCAACAGCAATAACACAGCTTTATCTAGGAATGTGGTAAATGGAATTTTTCAACCAGACTGGAAAAACATTAGGCTACTGGACACTCCAGCATATATACATTCGCTGCATTTTGTTGAAAGTATGTATATCGAAGCTTTGTGATATGTCAACAGGCAAGTAGTCATTATTTGCTGTAATGACTACTTGCCTGTGGACATATCAATAATTTGGAAAGAGCGTATTACTAACCTGAACTTTAAAATATAGTAATATATATTTACGATTCCAACAATATATAAAATTGTTCATAACTTTGTATTTGTAACGAATCCTTGTACTGATATGTTAAACTAATAACTTGTGAAATTATACTCTTTACGTTGTTATAATGGCAAAACGGTCACGACCCATGCGACGTGGGATGACTTATACCCATAATGCATCGTTGCACAACTATATAAAGGAGTACTACATTGCCTGTGTTCTACCTGATGATGGGGTAAATGTTACCCCGAAAGTGCTAGTGGGGTATTTTAACTGTAAATATCTTTCGTATTTTATTAAATATCGTACATAGGCGGTGAGTTTCTCATTTCATTTAACGTATTGTGCGAAGTCATCCTTTTGTTGTTATTTTCCAACAGTTTCCCACTCGGTGAGCGATAGTCGCATGCCAACTTTTGCTTTCAGATATTCAGTTATTCTCTTCACAGCTTTCCAGTCTTGTGCTGATGAATTCTCCGCTTTTGTACTTAAAATGTCAACTGCTGTAGCTATATCGGGTCTCGTGCCTGGAAATGTACAACAAGGCTCCCACTACTTCACGGTATACGGAATTATCAGTAGGTGTTTCTTCTTCTTCTTGTTTGTGATTTCCAAGGTCTGTAGATAAGGGTTAGTCGCTCTTCAGCATACTTGTTTACGATCTCCTTTTTTCTTGCACATTGATCAAGTAATTTCCATTTTTTTTCACCTGTATGCCCAATAAATTTGTTACTTTGCCAAGATCCTTTATTCAAAAACATGGTTTCAAATATTTTCCTGGTTTTGCTGATGTCTTCCATGAAAGCAGATGCAATTAATATATCGTCCACACGGACGATTATGTATGCGTATGAGTCCCTTTCTTTGCATGTGAAGTAGCATGGACATGCTTTCTCTTGGGCGTATCCATTCTCACATCGGAATTTTGAACTGGCTTAATTCCATTCTCTGGCTGATTGCTCGAGTCCATAGGTAGAACCTTTAAGTTTACATACTGTTACGACCCATCCGCGCTATTAATTTAGTAATTAATGGGCGTGAAATTAATTATGTTCAAGGCTTGATTGGAGTTTAAAAGTGTAAACAGCAGAGAAAGTTTTATCTGGGGATAGGACAGAAAGGAGGCGAAGCATTCCTCTCTGGCTGGGTAGTCTAGAGTTCCTAGCTCTGTTAGGTCGTAAATATCAGGGTGCAACTGACGGCCAGTCTAAACAGGGAAGGAGTTACATTTCGAAGAGGGACACTTGAGTAGAAATGAATGAAGATGGGGGACAAAAGGTTTAGCGAATAATCGTAAATTCGTCGATTGTTTGGGGCATTTTTGATAACAATTGCTCTCTGTGTGGTCCGTGCAGAAAAATAAGATTTCGCACTTAGGGTGAAAATAAGGAAGAAAGTTTAGTGGTCTGTACGCTCTCCGATGTGAAAGGCTGGATGCCTTGAATCTGCTATTTGAATTGGGAAATGTAGCCGAGAACCTTCCGGCATTTACTAAGAAACGGAGAAGCAACAACTCAGGGCAGCTGGAGATGCTAGTTTGCCATAAAGACAGCGGAATGCCTAAATCCGCGTGATAAAGCAGCAATTTCTAGGCTGGGAGCCTAATGGAAATTAGGGACTGGTTGCCCCAATGAAAGCAAAGTTACAGAGGAATTAAAAAGTATGCGAGTGGACAGTGGTTATTCCAATGAGAAGCGAAGCCAAGCTAAGCTCGGGTTCGAATGCCAACCACTGCAGTGTGGAATCATCATCCCCATTCATCCCCTACTGTGAAGGAGTGAAGAGTCGCGCTTATGTTACGAGGCGAAGCGAGGCTCCCTCAACAAACGCCTGGATTTATGTGTGTGTGTACGGTAGCGCCAGGGGACGCAACTCCTACAATGAAATCTTCCATGTAAAAAGGAAGGTGTGGTTTACTTTACTAGTGCAATCACAATTTGGATTTGCTCTTGACAGCATCCATGTAAGTAGAAACATTTTGTTTTTATTGTTACATCAGCTACGCAATTAGTTGAGGAACTGAACTGACATATTCCAAGAACTAAACTGAGAAATAGTAAGACTGAACTGTGGAATTTGAGTTCATTAAAACTATCAGCAGAACTGATTTAGGTCAAAGTTGACCCAATAGTTATGTTCAGAAGACAGCTAAATTTTATTCGTATGTGTGCCATTGTTATGTTTTTATAGCCAATTAAATATTTGCTTAGGCAGTCAGAGCAGTCATAGAACACATTATTTATGTGTACGCATGTGATTGGTTCAAATTGTTTAAGTGTATGCTCATATAATACAGTTTTCGCGCCAAGAACTACGTCGAAGGATCTCAGAGAAGAAATATACTAATTGCTCGGCTACGGTTGTTAAATTGATTGACCGCGGTGGGATAATGACCCACTGTCGTAACATTTTGGTGGCGAGCAGTGAATGCTTAACCTAGCTCGGCCCGGTACCGTAACATTTTGGTGGTCAACGGTGGGATAACGACCCACGAGATCGCAATAATACTTTTGTCTCCTTTCCTTTTTCTGTGTATCTTGATGGTTGACAATTATAGGTTTCATCTGCAAGATTCCCACATAAAATGCAGTTATTATGTCAAAATGGTGAACATGCATTTTGAGAGCGGGCGCATTATTTATGCCCAAGAAAATAATGAACCGAACATTATGCCTATTATATTAGGAAAACATACATTAATAGACTAATGTGAAAAATATTATGTTAATTCAATTTCATGCTAATGTGTGTTCAGACGGACTTAGGATGACGTATCCGTATACATATACGTAATTGTTTAATGAACTCAAAATGGTTCAAATGTATAACAGAGCAATCGATTGTTCCAGAACATGTTTACAAAGTATTGGTTTATGACAAAGAGATTCTAAGATTCTCACGCTCTGGAAAGTGGATGCCGTTCCCAAGCAGATAGGCATCAGCAATTAAGCAGGCGACATCCGCTGGTATTGCCAAACAGAGAGCAGACGCCTGAATGTCTGGGAACCTAGGCGTTATTCATTGTATCCATGTAGCAGGATGCATTATATTCGATGTTTATTGTACCTTGCAGAAAGTTAAGTCTGTCAGAAGTACCGGTCACCTACTGCAGAAAGCGAGGTATTCGTAAACAGGAAGGGCGAGGCCGGTTAACGGTGGAAGAGACGCGCTGGTCATCGGGACGTAGGACGCCAGCAGGGAGAGAGCAAAGAGGAAGTGGGACGCCTCAGGGCAGGAGCGCGCATGGGACAGATGCGCAGCGCCAACCAAAGTTGGGAGAGGTAGGCGCATGAGAGGACTCAGTGCGTTAGTCTGTTTTCGGAAATTGCAGGCGCAAGTTCACCGGGAGAGATAGCCCAAAGGTTTTTGGGTAGTACGGGCACCTAGCGTTATGGGCCCGGGAGTTCAGTCGATGTACTGAACGGCGTCGAAGTATCTTTGCGAAGATAAGTTTCCCAGCCGTGATATAGGTCCCTGACTTTGGGAATCTTACGTGCTTTATTTAGTTATCCTGGAAGGGATAATTCTACCAAAACAGCGAGGACTAAGTGCAGAGCGGAGTTAGATAGGATTCGGAGATATGAATCTTTATCGGGATATACAGGTTGCTTCTCTGACGAGGACTCTCTTCCAAGCGTAGGAGCGTATTATCGTGATAAAGACGTCAAGTTTACTTTGACTATTTACTAGGTCTGCATTAGTTGAGGGACGTCTGATCAACATCCAGAAAGCGGTATTCCTATGGAAAGACTGACTTTCGAACTTCAGTTTTTATCCATAATAAACTTGTTTAAGTTTGAAACAATTTCTCCTGTGCTATTTTATAACATGAGTAATTTATACTTGGAGTTTCCGCGGCCTCAATCCACTTCCCTGAATCGCAAATCATCAATTTTAGAAAAGCGGGGAGGTTTCGTTTGCTCACATAATCAGAGTTTGGGTAAGTTCTGAGGAACGAACCTTTGAAATATTTCCATTGACTGTGAGATGAGCCTATAGCGTGGATGCCACAGAAGTATAATTACAATTTCATGAATGAATTTTGGGGAGCGGGTCCACATAGGAGATAAGATCGTTCGCTTTCACAGCAATAGGAGAAAAAATGTGCGTTTTTCTGTATGCTACGTTTGCAAGTAAAGTGTGTATTGTAATATGTTTTACGACATGAGCGAATGTTTGGTCGTAATATTCGCCAAGTCTTGGACTAAAGCCTTTGTCTACAAGTCTTACTTTGTACCTAGCTATGTTGCCATTTGCATGGTATTTGACATTAAAGTTCCATTTGTATCCGACGGCTTGTTTATCTATAAGAAAATCAGTAAAGTTTTATTCTTCTTGAGATTCGATCTCTTCATTTGTGGCTTTCAGTCATTTTTGTTTTTCATTCATCTGGCATTTCCTGTAATTCTTGGTAGTTTGTGGGCTCAAGTTTAGATTGCACTTATGCAACGTATGCTAACCTATCTGGCGGTTTCCTTTTAATGGTTTTGGTAGAACTCCAAGGTTGTGGACTTGTACTTTCATCTGTAGGTTCACTTGATTCTAACATAGGATTTTTATATAATTTATGACTACAAAGCTTGCGTTGTTAAGATAGAATAATAATAATAACGTTTCGCACAATAAAATGTTTATTATACATCGACTATAGTTTCGCAAAGTGTTTGGCTTTGCTTCCTCAGGATGAATGGAGCGTAAACATTCAAATCATTGTGACATCATCAGAATTCTGACAGTCACGGGTTTTGGTGAGTTGTTTCCACGCGCTTGAAAGAAATGGAGTCGACGTTATGTCGTTGACAAGCCGTACCGAGTTCCGGTATATGTGGAAAGCTTCTAATATATTAAGTTTGTCGAGTCCGGTTTATCAATAAGCGTAGCGTTTCCAAACTGAAATTTATGGTTATTTTCGTGACAATGTTGAGCTATAGACGACTTCTTCAGTTCACAGTTCCGTACATAGGTCTTTTGTTCCTTCACACGGAAACTTAAAGCCCTGCGGATCTGTCCTATATATGAAAGTCCACATTCACAAGGTATCTGATAAATTCCCCAGCAGTTTAAGTCTTCAACGTAGTCTTTTGATCCGTAAAAATTCATTTTGTTTATGGGTTTGAAAATAACTTTGAAATTAAAACTTTTAAGGATTTTTGAAATTTCGAAGCAAATCTGAGGAACAAATGGGATAACTGCCCAATTCTTTCGTATTGGGAGGTCTACAGGCATGAGTGTGCAGACAGGCTTTGGTTTCCTAAATTTTTGTACAGCTTTGTCTATAACGTAAGGGCTGTATCCTCTGTGTGCTACAATTCGTTTAAGAAAATCAAGCTCTTTCTGTAAGGAATCCTCTGAAAGAGCTTGATTTTCTTAAAAAACTTAGAAATGGAGTCGACGTCAACGACATGACGTTGACTCCATTTCTTTCAAGCGCGTGGAAACAACTCACCAAAACCCGTGACCGTCAGAATTCTGATGATGTCACAATGATTTGAATGTTTACGCTCCATTCGTCCTGAGGAAGCAAAGCCAAACGCTTTGCGAAACTATAGTCGATGTATAATAAACATTTTATTGTGCGAAACGTTGTTATTATTATTCTATAGGATTTTTAATTTAAAAAAAATATCTTGTGTGTTTTCGTCTGTTGTTGATATTGGCCAGCATATTTCATGTACGTTCGAACTTCTATCAAATTTTACACTGCTGTTTGTTATCACTCGGTTTGATCCTTCTATCAATTATGATATCTTTGGGATCTATCACTGTACCCAACCAGTCATCCTTCATGAGCATGGCTATCAAATTTCTTTCTAGATTTTCGGCTCATAAGCGTATGCTTTGCAGCCGAACACCTTTATGTGTGCTATGTTAGTCTTGTAGCGCTTTCATAGTTCGAATGGTGTTTTTCCTGTAGATCTGGTGGGTAGCCTATTTTGTAGGTATGTAGCATTGATGAGGGCTTCTTCCCCAAATTTTTCTTCCATTTCTGAGTTTAGGAACATTGTTTTTACGATTTCAGCGAGATATAATTTTTTTCTTTCTACCACGCCATTTTGCTGTGATAAATAATGTACGCTCGTTCGGTGTTCAGTCCTATTCTTGGCAAGATAGTTTCCAAATTCCGAACCAGCGTATTCTCTCCCGTTGTTTGTTCTAATTGCGCCAGGCTTGGCTTTAAATTTGATTCTTGTGACTCCAGCGTATTGCTTTAACTTTTCTGTGGCTTAATTTTTAGTAGATACTAAATATTATATAAACATACATAAATTTGCTTATAAAAAAAGATATTTCTGATTATAGATAAACATAGAATTAAATAATAACACAAGGAACTGTACACCAACTATATATAAGATAGTACAACTATACTAGTTATCCGAATTTATTGGTGTATATAAAATCTCTGATTTTAGATAAACATACGTAAATCTGCTGAAATCATCATTGAGGGTTATGAAATATCTTTTCCCTCCATGAATTAATGTTTACATAGAACCACATATGTTGTTATGGTGGTTTTTGTGCCTTATGTACACTCTTTTTTACGCTTTCCAACCGTAGGTTGAAGAAGCATATATGCTCCAGCTTTCTCCGTCCGTCCGTCCGCACGATAACTGGCGTAAAATTGTTCGATTTCGATGAAATTTTAGTATGTGGTAGGGGACCACCTGGAGACGAACCCTATTGAAAATGGGACAAATAGGGTCAAAGGTCACAACGTAGGAGCGGGATCCTTCCATTGTCCTTATGCGTCATAACGTGCGTAAATATGGTTCGATTTCAATGAAAGTTTACTATGTTGTAGAGGATCACCTGGGGACGAACCCTATTGAAAATGGGACAAATGGGGTCAAAGGTCACGACGTAGGAGCGGGATCATTCCATTGCCCTTATGCGTCATAACTTGCGTAAATATGGTTCGATTTCAATGAAATTTTAGTATGAGGTAGGGGACCGCCTGGGGACAAGTGTTATTCAAAATGGGTGAAGTGGGGTCAAAGGTTAGGACATAAGAGCGGAATGCATCCCATTGCCCTTATGCGTCATAATGTGCGTAAAAATGGTTCGATTTCGATGAAATTTCAGTTTGTGGTGGGGGACCACCTGGGGACGAACTCTATTGAATGTGGACGAAATGGGGTCAAAGGTCAGGACATAGGAATGCGATCTATTCCATCGCTCTTATCCCATATTATTAAGGTGGACGTCAAATAATTTTGCTTCCTATGCTTCCAATGGAAAAACTTTTGTACACATTTCTTTCACAATTAATGTGTTCCCAAGGATGAAAATTTGAACATCGATTAAAATAACTTTATTACAACTTGGAATACTTAATATTTTCTAAAACAAAACCATAATTACATTAAAAATCAATAACTTTTCCTTTGGTGGTGTTGAAACCAGAAAAAGGATGGCGCGACCTGTACTTTGATGACGTCAGTAGAAAAACAAATGTTGGATTGCATAATTACGGTAATGTTTTAGAAAATATTAAGTATTCCAAGTTATGAAATGAAGCTATTTTAATCGATGTTCAAATTTTCATCCTTGTGAATGCATTAATTGTCCAGAAAAAAGATGGCGCGACCTGTATTTTCATGACGTCAGTAGACAAACAAATGTTGGATTGCATAATTATGGTTATGTTTTAGAAAATATTAAGTATTCCAAGTTATAAAATGAAGATATGTTAATCGATGTTCAAATTTTCATCCTTGGGAACGCATTAATTGGGAAGAAAATGTGTACAAAAATTTTTCCATTCGAAGTACAGGAAGCAAAATTACTTGACGTTCACCTTAAAGGAGCAATTCTTGTAAGTATGTAAATTTTATTTTGAAAACGGCTCTGAGTATTTTGATGAAAGTCGTTAACCTACCGTTTTCTGGTACTAGAAATCGATTTAGCTTGATCTCGACTTTAAGAAAATTTGTTTAGTGAATTTAATAACCACCCTGAATTAGCAAGTTTGTAGTGTGGTGTCATGGCGTCGCCCCATTAGATGTTGGCGCGCGGTCATGCAATCTATCTCATTACGTCACGCGTTGTTTGTGGATCCTATTAAAGTTTTATGACGTCACACCTTGCTAGCAGATGGTCGCGATTCCCATCTGCCTTCTTACGTCACGCGTTGTGTGCGTGTGTTCGTCCGCTCGATAACTTCCGTAAAAATCATTCGATTTTGATGAAATTTTAGTATGTGGTAGAGAAACACCTGGGAAGGAACCCTATTGAAAGTGAACGAAATGGGGTCAAAGGTCAGGACATAAGAGCGGGATCCATTCCACTGCTCTTATGCGTCATAACTAACGTAAAAAAGATTCGATTTCGATTAAATTTTAGTATGTGGTAGGAAACCCCCTGGGGACAAACCCTATTGAAAATTGGCGAAATGGGGGTCAAAGGTCAGGACATAGGAGTGGAATCACTTCGCCATTATGAGTCATAACTTACGTAAAAATGTTTCGATTTGGATGAATGTTGGTATGTTGTAGGGACCTTCCTGGGGACGAATCCTATTGAAAATGGGCGAAATGGGGTGAAAGGTTAGGACACAGGAGTGGGATCTATTACATAGCGCTTATGCATCATAACTTACGTAAAATTGTTTCGATTGCGACAAAACGTTATCATGTTATTTCGGAGATATACTGAACCAGTTCTGTTGAATATCATCCAAATGGATCAAAGGTCAGGCACAGGGGTGAAATTTATTCCACAGTCATTTTCCTCATAACTTGAGTAATATCTTGAGTAATGATTTCTAGTATATTGGAAAGCGTATCATAATCAATGCATTGCATGATTTTACTAACTTGTTGGAATATGCTTTTTGTGTTAGCTTGGCCTTTATGCAGCGTTCGCACTTCATATTTCTTTTGCATTGAGATAACTTCAATCCTTTCACCATTTCCTTTCTTTCCATCTCCCTGTTGATGTTGGAATCTTTGCGTCCCAAATGTTTATGCCACAGGTTTATACAATTTTGTTTTTCACAGTGCTTAGCAAAATCAGCTTTTTCAGTTTCTCCCACTGTTTTAAGCTATAGAGGTTCTTATGATCAGCAGTGCATATTGCTGCAGTTATTTGCCTCCGCTTTATTATGCATCGGTCTCCGCTGAAAGTAATACTATAACACTTTTCAGTAATTTTTCTCACTGGTAAGAGGTTAGTTTCATACTCTGCGATGTAAAGTACTCCTACTTTTATATTGTTTACTTCCCCTTGATTATTTCTGCATTGGATAAATATCCTGTTCCCCTTCCTGCGGATTGCATTTTTGCAACGTTGGCAGTTGCAATAATATCCTCCTTAGCATTTGGGACAATGTTTGAAAAAATTCTCATTATTGGTCATATGGCTCGCGGCTCCTGAATCTGTTCACCATTTGGTATTTTCTACCTTTTTAAATGTAAACTCTTCGGTTTCATGTTTAGTTTATCATTTGTCTTTAATTTAAACTTATTTCTGGTAGTTTAGCCTGATTTCTTGTGTCCGAGTTTGTATTCTTGTCCTTGTGGGACTTTTCTGTATTTTTATTCCGTTTTAATTTTCCCCACTGCCAGCATTCATTTTAGTGTGACCTTGCTTAATGCAGTATGTGCACTGTTTTGCTTCTCTTCCTTTCCTATTTGATTCGTCATTCGTTTGAAATGCTGTTGTGGCATTTGGGTTTGTTTGTGCTTTTTCTTTTCGACCGTTGTACTCATCGATGAGTTTATTCTTAACATGTTCTAGTATTTGTCCGTCCTTACGTTTTGCTTCACGAGCTTCTACAAGACTGCCACATATTGATCGTAGACCACAAAATATTATAGCTGCTAGGTGTGAATCTTTTATTTCTTCACCTACCGATTTTAGTTTATTTGCAACTTCTAATATCTAGTTGATGTGCTCCTGTATGCTTTCACAGTCATTGTACCTTTTTCTATAAATTTTTATTAGAAAATAGAGCTTACTGCTCAAATTTGTTCTTTCTTAAATTTTCTGTAAGGTTTGCCACATATGTTGTGCTGTCGTTTTCCCTATGAATTCTGTAATTTGTACATCTGCCAAAAGGAGACTTACTGTAGAAACCGCTTGTGCATTTCTCTTAGTCCAGTCCTCAGTTATAGCCGTAGGTTCCTCTTAGAAAACAACATTCCAAGTATCTTTTCGGATAAGAAGCATCTGAATTTTAAATTTCCAAATTGTGTAATTTTCATTATTCAATTTTTCGCGATGGACAAGAAAAACGCCATTTTTACTGTATTTATTGTGTAAGGGAAACAGTTTAGTTTTAAATTCACTTCTTTACCAACTGCGCATATACAACATGGCTCATGCAATGTAAGGCTCAATTTTTTACTTTAGATTTCGGGAACCTTACGTTAGCGCTTATCATTATTGCATTCCATTCAATATTTCATTCGAAGTTCATTATTCATCCATCAATTCAGTCTCATAACTTTTTATTGTTGTGTATTACAAAAAAATGGGATGCTTATATTTATACACTGACCTTCGATGACACGGTTAAATCAGCGCTTATTCCAACGAACGAGACACTTCAGAAGTTATTGCATACGAATAAAAGGGAACACTCACACTCAATATGTTATTCAATATTTGATATCTTTAATACAAATAAATCACAGTTTTACTTCATGCTAGAAACCGCACAACACAGAAAAAATAAGATGATATTTCTAAATTATTCCACTTAGAAATAAACATGAAGCGTCAGACAAACGCAAAGACATGCTTTCTAATACTTTGCAGCGTAGAAAGAGAGGGTGAGAACAGTTCAATCCCTTTACTGTCATAGGTGTTGCAAGGGAACTGTCCACGTGTCACTATGGCAGTTTTTAACGCAGAGAAGTCAGAAATAACGAAAAACGTTTTCTTTTCTCCGCGAGACCTTTCTATGATTTATTTCCCAACATTTTCGTGTTAACATTTTATATATATTAAACACCTAAATTACGTATAAAATTAATTACAATAATCTATTTTCGACATAATAATCAGTTTGGGTGCTAAACCTTATCAAGTAGTACATGAGTATCGCTTAAAGTATTCTGGACAGCGCAAGACATTACAACTACCTTAGAGTTAATAGTTTCTGAAGATATGGAGTTTACTTCCGTTTACAAAATTTACCATGTGAACTACTAAATGCATTTTAATGGATTCATAAATTAACTTTTGTAATAGCATTTTAAATAGATGAGGTATTTGTATTTACGGTTTTTTACTTTAACGGTTACACGACTTTTTGGGGAAAACCAACACTAAATGATGACTTCTTTAGATTTCATACTGAATAAGGTACTTGTTAATATTATCCCATTCATTTTAATTTTGAAACGTTTAATTATTTTCTGTGAAAAAAAAAACAAACGAAATGTGTGGGTACTCAAGAAAAATTGGGATTTTATTCCAGAATACAAATGAGGACCACTTTATTTCAGGGTTTAAAGGTACATTTCGTTTTACTTTACATCTGTGCTTTTTTAGCACGTCTTTTGTAAAAAAAGATTGTGCTTCTGTTATCGGTTTGTCCGTCTGTTTGCCTGTACCCACGATATCTCTGCAACTATTAATCCGATTTGAAAAATTCCTTTTGCAGTGAAAAGCTTGAAATATGCAAATGATGATCCTTCATTTCTTTTTTTTTACGATGTACAATTTCGCCGGTAGAGGGCATAAATGCAGATGATGTCGAATTCAAAAATACATTTTATTCCACATATTTACTTCTAATTATCTGATTGAAGAAAAATTTGTATCTTCCGATTCCATTTATGTCGAAGAGTATTTTACATATAGTTACTTTTTCAAATTGCGCATAGATTTTCAGCTAGGGGGCGTAAAAGTAAATTACATTTTACCCGATAACTCTTCTTCTAAAACTCCGATCTGAAATTTTTTTTCTTCAGCGGATACATCTCCTGATGAAAAATCTTTTGCATATAATTTCAAGTTTTTGGTAAAGAATACTTTGGCCACTAGGGGGCGTAAGTGTTAATTTTTGCTTCTGATGTATCTGCCATAAAATCTAAGCTTCTAAAATATCGATTGAGAAAATTATTTCGTGGACTGATACCACTCACATCGATAAACCTTTTCGGAACATTTTCTTCTTAAAATATTTTACAGTTTCTCCGCCAGGGGGCGTAGATGTACATCTTATTTTTGTCAATATCTCTTCTTCTGGGAGTCTGATTTGAAAAATTGTTTCTTTGTTGGATAGTGTTTTCCGTGTGACATGTTTTTCATATAATTTCAAAATTTTCAAGTAATTCGTAGACTATCCGCTAGGGAGCGTATCGGTAAATTGCGTTTTCCCTATATCTCTGCTTCTAAATCTCCGATTTGAAAAATTCTTTCTGCACAGGATACAGCTCCTGATGGGAAATCGTTTGCACATAATTTCTAATTTTTGTAAAAAAATAGTTTGGCCACCAGGGGGCGTAAATCTTAATTTCCGCTTCTATTGTATTTGCAGCAAAATATGAGCTTCTAAATTCTCGATTGAAAAAAACGTCGTTTGTTGACCGATACTACTCATGTCGACAAACCTTTTAGAAACATTTTCTTCTCAAAATAGTGCATGGTTTCTACGCCAAGGGGCGTAGATGTATATCTTATTTTTGACAATATCTCTACTTCTAGAATTCCGATTTGAAAAATTCCTTCTTTGTTGGATAGTGTTTCTGGTGTGATATGTGGTTCATATAACTTCAATATTTTCAAGTAATTCATAGACTTTTCGCTAGGGGGCGTAAATGTAAATTGCGTTCTCTGCGTTATTTCTGCTCCTGAAGCTCTGATTTGAAAGATTCTTCCTGCATTGCATAAAAGACCTGATGGAAAATATTTTTCACATAATTCCTAATGTTTCGTAAAGAATGGTTTAGCCATCAGGGCTCATAAGTGTTAATTTCTGCTTCTGAAGTATTTGTTGCAAAATCTGAGCTCCTGAAAACTCGACTAATTTTTTTTTTCTTCGACCGATACCGCTTATATGGATAAACCTTTTGAGAATACTTTCTTCCTAAAATATTACATGGTTTTACCACCAGGGGACGTAAAGTCACATCTTATTTTTGTCGATATCTCTGTTTCTAAGAGTTCGTAAGCTCACGATTCCGTTTACAGCAATATCTGAGGGATTAAAAACCCGAATGAAAATAATCTTCTTTCTTTCGTCAGATCTATTGCTTTCCATACCGGTTCCATTGACTTTGAATAGCTTTGATAAGTTTAATTTGTGTCAGAACGGATTCAAAAGACGTGCTTATTAGACCCAAATATTCGGTGTCATCTTTCTTGTTAATTGTTCGATTGAATAATTCTTTTAAATTCGGATATCTTATTCTATAAGTAATATTTTGCGCTGAAGTTGCGATTTTTCGAAACGTACAGTTCTGCCGCTAGTGGACATAATTATCTATTTCTACTTGCAAATATTTGTCCATGCCATAAATTTCGTTAAGGAGTTGTTGTATTTTTGTAGCTGGGCTGGTTTCCTATGAAGAACACTCTCTACATTGTGCATTTTAAATCATGCGCAGTTTTCTCTCAAAGGGGGAAAATGCACTTTTGGTTTGCTCATTAGTTTTTTTTTTCAAATGTTCTCTTTAAAATATTTTTTTTGTGTCGAAAAGGATTTAAAAAACGTGCTCATTGCATCTGAGAATTCGGTGTTAGCTTTCATGTTTTTAAGCCATTAAAAGGACTCTATTCTTCATTTGTACCTGCATATTCAGTAGGAATATGGTAACTGTCTTTATCAACATGAGCTGTGAACATGGTAGCATACTAAAAAAAAGGATCTCTTCAACGTTTTTAATGTGATAATTCAGAACTCGTTATTTTCACTGCGATAATTAACTGAACTCATAATTTCTTTAATTCTTAAAACTGATCTCAATTACACACAGCACTAAAAACCGGTTGCCGTAACATGGATATTTCACTATATGGAACTGATTTATTATTTCTCTGTTAAAGGGAAACGAGATATGCACATTCATAGGATAATATGTTTTATCATACAGAGGCTGCCTTTTGAAAGCTGCTCATAGATTTTCCAAAAGAAAAAAATTACAGAAGCGGCGAAGTAGTCTTTATATGGGAGAAATGTGGTAATAAAGAACCTGATGAGAAAACAAATAATAATTGAGGTAGCTCCAGTTCCAGATTCTTCGTCGTGGAATGTGTCATGTGCATTGACAAAGTTTCCTCATCCTTCAGAGAAAAAGAGAAAATTTACCCATTGAGAAATACTGACCAAAGAACCCACCAGTATCAGACAAAGAATAATCGAATTGTACTGGGAATCCCAACAAATAGTAATACAGTATAAGCATGTGGTAAGGGAGAATACAAAGGTAAGAGATGCCTTCAGTTGTGTCGAATTTCTCAAAAGAGTAATGGTTGATGAAAAAGCCACTCTCAAGGAGGTATCATATCAAAGCGGAATATGCAGAAGGATATCTGCGATTTCTGAAAATTCGACTGCAGCATTCCCGAGACCGACGGAGAGAAACGGCACGTGGCCTAGCGATGCAGTGACAACATCTGATGAGAAGTCGGAAATACAGGTATGTACGTCGGGCGAAGCGCTATTTGTTTAACTAAATACGCAAATTTGCTTTATGTTTATTTCTTTATTTACTTTTTATTTGCTTGTTCGATAAGGTTGCAGAGCCCTATTGAAGAAATAGTGTAGGTACAACAAAATATAAATATCAAATACAAGTGTAAGAGGAAAAAATGGGAACCGGGAATAAAGAAAACGTTTAATAGTCCTAGTATACAAATTGTGTGACACCACTTTGATTTAAATATTTCTTTATCCACTGAAAAAGGTACTTTTAACGGAACCGAAGAAGTGGGGAAAAGCGAATAACGCATGGAATACAAAGCCAGGCAGCACTTAAAATTAGTGCATGTCAATTAGAATTTTTGGGTTAAGAGTTATATTTAGTTTTAGAGCGACAGGTACAAATAAATCGGTTACAAGGTTGGCTCCGTCAGTAGGAATGACAATCATCAGAAGGGTACGCCTTCAGAGAACAACGGGAGACACTCTGAATCCAGGCAAGGAAGAGATTAGCAGTGTTTCTATCAGCACTGACTCAAAGAATATCAGTTTCGTCACCTTTTACGTAGGTCAGTGACACTGAAATATTTGTTCTATTTTAAATTAGAAAATGAAAGAAAGAAAAAAAGTAGGTATGTCTTTTACGTATTTACTACGGGTCTTGAAACAGGTGATATGGGTATAAATAACAGCCAACCTCTCCCGAGATTAGGGACGAATCGTTAATAATCTTAATATTTGGCACTCTATGAAATTTGATAATGTGAAAAAATTTTGTTCCAGGCTGCTGATACTGTATTTTTAAATAATATTAATATCTGCATAAAGCAGAAATCTTATGCATTTTAAAGCTAATAGCTGGAACTAAAAATTGAAAAAGAAAAGTTATCAAGAGCACAAAAATCGGAACGGAAAGGTGGAAGAGAAACACAAGAACAGGAAGCAGCGAAAAGCCTTGATCTTACAACTTGCTGGATCACCTAAATTAAGATGTGATGAGAAAGAAGAATCATTGTTTGAATATCAAGATTCTGCAAATTTGGAATTACAATCATCTTTGGCTTCAACTGACAAAGAAATCGAAGACCTTTTTGCTGCTGTTCTAAATTATCATCAGAATATTAGTACACAGTCTGTTAATTGCGTTACCTCGTTATTGTCCCTATATGATACGACTGATCCAGCACAGTGGTCGAGAAGATTAAATGCTGTACTTATGGATAATGGTGTAATTTTGGGACCACCGGAAACAGAGGATATAAAATGTCTTTCAGACAGGAATAAACATCGCTTTTTAAAAACCTTTGAGATGAGAACACTGAACAATGGTGAATAAATAAAGTGCATATGCTTAGTTTACTTAGAAACTTGAGACTGTGTATATTGTTTTTCGGCAAACCTTCTGCAACTGTAAAATCACCAACTTTGCTAGTCGCACAGGTTTCCGCGATTGGAGACACACAAGCGTTTGGTTTAAGGAGCATGAAAAGTCACAGGGTCACATGACATGTTATTGTGTTTGATGGAAACAGAGGCAGACTTCAGTTAAATAAAGTTGTGGACACTTAACAGTAGTATATGATAAACCAAGAAATTATTCATTGGTTATTCATTAGAGTAGTAATCTAGAAAAGCTTATGCCAATAACTTAATTTTTATTAGAGCACAAAACGGCCTTTAGGGGTTCATATGATAAGCTCTTAACGGCAAATAATGGGAATTTCCTGAGATTAATACAAATATTTGATTTTCGAGTGTCAACACATAACCAACCAATCATTTTTGTGGGGTGCATAATGAATTGAAATTCAGCCCCTACTTAATCAATTCAAAAAGATATGGCGAGTGTCTTAAAACTGCTCTCTTCGTTTTGAAAGCGTTTTAGCTGTTTTACTTTAATGCTGCTGATTTAGTATTCGAACCCGCCCCTGCTGTTGGATCAAAGCGTGAGCCAAAAAGTTAGCTTATGACAAAGAAAGTCTAGCCCAGCCACTCAACAATACAGAAAAAATACTCTGCATAAAAATTTTAAAATTAATTTAAAATATTTATCTATTTACGAATTTTAACCGCGGGCTCCAGACTCTAAAGAGAAAATTTCGTGGAATTTAACACCAATATATATATATATATATATATATATATATATATATTGATTAACTAAAAGAGACATACAAAGGCTGAGACATACAAAGGCTGCAGACAACTCAAAGAAGCATGGAGAGGTGCATGCTTGGTGTAACCAGGAGAGATAAGAAGAGGAACTCGTGGATCCGAAAAATGACAAGAGTGGAAGACATCATGATCAGAGTTAAATCCCTGAAATGGCAATGGGCTGGACATACTGCCAGAAGGACAGATCATCGATGGACAGCAGAAATTTTAGATTGGATTCCAAGGGACAGGAAAAGACCCAGAAGAAGACCACATGGGAGATGGGTGGATGAAATTCGAAAGTATGCAGGGGTGACATGGAGGAGACTGGCACAAGACAGACCGTTGTGGAGGAAACTTGGGGAGACCTTCGTCCAGCAGTGGATTGATAATGGTTGACAATGATGATGATGATATTGATTAAATCAATGCATCCTTCCAGTGCTTACGTATGGTGCAGAGACGTGGACCTTAACTAAAAGAGACATACAAAGGCTGCAGACAACTCAAAGCAGCATGGAGAGGTGCATGCTTGGTGTAACTAGGAGAGATAAGAAGAGGAACTCGTGGATCCGAAAAATGACAAGAGTGGAAGACATCATGATCAGAGTTAAATCCCTGAAATGGCAATGGACTGGACATACTGCCAGAAGGACAGACCATCGATGGACAGTCGAAATTTTAGATTGGATTCCAAGGGACAGGAAATGACCCAGAAGAAGACCACATGGAAGATGGGTGGATGAAATTCAAAAGTATGCGGGAGTGACATGGAGGAGACTGGCACAAGACAGACCGTTGTGGAAGAAACTTGGGGAGACCTTCGTCCAGCAGTGGATTGATAATGGTTGACAATGATGATGATGATGATGATGATATATATATATATATATATATATATATATATATATATGACATAAAACAAGTACGCAACTTTGACCTCCTTTATTTTTGTAAGAGAAGAAAGACAAAATTAAAAGAAAACTCACTGATGTTGAGGTTCAGGAAGACGCGTATGAAATATGTCTCGGACCGGAGGTAGTTCTAATTTTTGATCGAGTATTCAAATGCTAATCTAACATTCGAACGCTCGTTAATTGGCGCTAGCACTCATGATATGTTCACGCACAACACCTGTACATTTTAAAAGCTGATGTAGTTTGAATCGTATATTTCATTCATTAGTATTGTTTCATCCGTTCTAGTGACAAGATATGCTGTAAATAAGTTACCGCATTAAAAGTAAGTGCTGTTTTTCTTAAACGTTATTAAGTTTTCAATGATGTGACACTAAACGCCCCTGATGTGTGGTTCTTACCTCATACTAGAACACTCTCTACCTCATGATGCGAATCTCTGAAGTAAACTCACTCCCTCAAACATATTGCCAAAGACTCTGCCAGCACAAAAAGTAAGTCAAACAAACGGCGCCCCGATGAAACTTTTAATGCACAACTGAGGATAAGATCTACAGTACGTAAAATGGCAAACGATTTATTTTGTTATGCACTGTATGATGCAATTAATTTTCAAATTTATTTCGAATATGATACTTAGTCATCAAATAAGTACACTTTGCGATTTTCTGAATGAAAAAAGAACATTTAAAACCACCACATTACGACTAAAAATCACTGAAGGAGGTAAGGGATGTGATAGTAACAAATCAGTTCCATGAAAGCTAAAGCTCCGAGAAATACTATGTACTTCTACCCAGTCGCAAAACTTGGTCATATTATGATTATTTTTGGAGCACCACCAAAAGATTTCATTTTGCGTACTATTTTGGGAGATTTTTCTCTCTTTGTTTCAAACGTCCCGATAAATAAAGAATACTTCGCCTGTTTTCTGAAAAGAAGCCGTATTGTTAGTACTGTTTCCATTGTTAAGAACTCCTGCAAACTGTGACTGTTGTTATTCTGTACTAGAGATTATAGACGGCTGAACCGCGCAGGACTGGTCAATATTTTTGAACCTTTTTTATTATTATTTTCGAAATGTGTGCATGGCTGTTATCATGTGCACATGATAACAGCCATGCGTTTGTGTAGCTTCGAAGGTGTCATATATTTCACTGTATGCTTATAGAATGTCCACAAAAAAAAATACCCACTTCTGGAAAATTGGGGAAAATGTCCACTTCTCTGAAAGGTAAGACGTGCCCGCTTGTCCGATAATGAAAGCTAATAAAAAAGAGAATACAACACACTGATCTACCGACGCTAACAAAGTACCTAGGCGGCAGATGGCATCTATGCTTGAGTTTGAACATAATCTTACTGTATAGCAAAGTTAAAACTGATGAAGAAGACTCAACGCATCAGTCCTCAAGGCCGCAGACCTGAGGATTGATGTGCTGTACCGTCTTTATCATATATCACTCTTAAAATACTTACAAAGGGATTAGGCCACAGGCAATCGTACTAAACTAAACTTTCAGTCCCAAATAGGGCCTTTTCACCACATTTTGGGCTACAACCTGAGTATTTGGTAAGCTTGAACAAGGCATAAATAAAAGCTATCAACAGCTAGTAATTTATTCAACCGGAGAGGCTTAGAAAGCACCTAGGCCTAGGTATTTTGACTGAAATTTAAGTTACACTATTAAATTCCATGGTTTTGTGTGCAGAAATACATATTATAAAAGTAACATAGATGAATTAATACGTTAGTCATTTACTCTAATGCTTAAAAGGCACCAAGGCCAGAGGTCTTTTGGCATAATTTCAAATCTCAAAAATTCGTAAGAAGAAGAAGTTATCAATAAACAAGCTGTATAAAAGCATCTGATTATAAATGATAGCATTAAAATATATTGTATTATATAAAACAAAGAATTTTATATCTGAATTTTATTGTATGTATGTGTGTCAGTATTTATTACTTGCGATTTGCATTGGTAAATTAAAATGTTTGTGTTACAGAGAAAATTTAAGTTAATTCACACACCGTTTAATGTAAAATGTGGTAGAACCGAGAAAATTAAGTTCCTAGATGTATGGAAAACTACGTATCTTAAAATGAAACAGATCTACAATATGTACATGCGTGAAGTATTTTATTGCACATTTTCATCCATATGTTAAAATCTTTTACATTAAGTAACGTACAAAAGTTGATTGACTCTTTCGCCAGGGAAATGAAATGCTTGCAGACATATGAAAATCAATAACCTTTCACTCTGGTCTTGAGGATTTCCTGAAAAAGTTTTAACATGAGTACATAATAAATTGAAGCAAAGAGCATAGTAATTGCTAACATTTAAAAATGAACTAGCTGTACTCAATTTAAAATAATTGAATTTATGCTCAACATCTATTTCAAATTATTTGGTGCCATTTTAAATGTTCATTCAACCACAAGCTATTTCAATCTAAACGTCAAGGAATATTTAGAAGACTGAAGACAGTAAGTGGATAAAATTTTATTATGATGCATTATGCGAATAAAATAAAATTGCAAAGTTTTATTTTAAATTTAGAGCATGCTAAATTTCATAGTCATGTTAATGTGAAAGTAAAAGGCTTTGCAGTATTTTATACGATACCGTTAATCTCGTGCTCTCACATGCCTACGAATCTCAGTTGTCTGACTGAAGAAAACTACAGCATTGATGTATAAACATTTCTTGACTACCACACATAAAGATATGTATTGCCTTTTTTTGAGATTGTTTGCTAATTATTCATTGAAAGAAGTTGTTGAAATGAAACTGCTGCTCACATAAACCAGAATTTCTAAACTTTCCAAATGTTCTAACGTCTTAGCTTACAGCAAAGAGCGAGCAAAGTTATTCAAGAATCTGATTTGTGTAACAGCATGCAAATTTTCAAAATGTGAACCTGATTCACGAATTTGATTTGTGCATAGAATTTTCATACATTCGAATACTTAAAAAACTGAGTCTTTCAAACATAAAATCCTAGACAAATGTTTTTAGATCAACCAATGTTCAGGTTGAATAACATACCACTTAAACAAACATTCATTTAAATTAAAAGAAAAGAAGAAGAAACTGTTATAAATTTATTTAAGTCGAAAATATCACTTGTTGAGGAGATATTGAATTTTCTGCTTCGTTTACAACGTTTCGTTATGCGAACAAAATACCTTACAACTGGAAAGTGGAATAGAACAACTGCTTTATGTTTTATTAGCTGACATTAGAACATAGTTGGCCCACCTTTGGCAGTTATGACTGCAGTGACCCTTCTGGCCAGGCTTTCCATGAAACCCTAGTAGGGCTGTAATGGAATTTTTCTCCATTTCTCATGCAGAGCTTCAGCCAGAGGTGCTGTAGAAAAAGGTCTTACCGGCCGAGATCGGATTTGACGCTTCAGATAGACTCATAAATATTATATTTGGCTTAGGTCGGGATTTTGAACCGACCAATACAACACTTGCCCATCTTGCTCTTCAAACCAGACAGACCCTGAAGTGTGGCAAGGCTCTCGATGTACCTAAAACACGCAGGGATCTGTGCTGAAGTGTTGTCACAGCGTAGGTATTGCGGAATTCGTCAGAATTTCTTCGGATAGGGCGGGTGTTAAACTGGAGGGAACTACAACCAAAGGACAGAGTCCTTCTAAGCAGGTACAGCCCCACATAATCACAGATCTCCCTGAAAACTTGATTCTAGGAACTATGCGTTGCCTGGGAAAACGCCACTGCAAAATAATTCCATCTGAACAAATGAGTGAATAGTGTGGTTCGTCATTTCACAAGACCCTCTTCCACTCTTCTATGTAAACGAACGGCGAGCATGGCACCACTGTAGCTGTCATCTGGTTTTGCGTGGTGTGACCTAGAACTTGTATGCAGCATAATAACGTGGGCACACGGTTCTCGAAGGAATGTTCAGGTGCAAATAGCTACTCCGGTGTCTTGTGCGACGTAGTCGATGGAAGACGTGCGTGCCATCTTCATATTCCTTGAGACGGAAGACGTGCGTGCCATCTTCATATTCCTTGAGACGGAAGACGTGCATGCTATTTCCATCATCCATTCCTTAATAAGCGTCATATGGCACGGTAATTCAATTTATTCTGCTTCACAGAGCACGGCATTGCTGTGGTGACACTATCTACTTTCCGTCGATGAAGAATGTCAACGACAGTTGATTTTGGAAATTCCAAGAGAGTGTGGATGCTATGCACTGATTGCTTACTCGAGTGAAATCCAACCACCATGTCCCGTTTCAAAATCCATCAGTTCAGCTCTGTGCTGCAAAGTCAATCCCAAAGGGGTCTCACACATGTGCCAAAGCTCCTTTGATATACAGTACCCAACAAACCCGCGGGCGTGCGTGTGGTTCGGCAAATGCCCGTTCATTTGGATATGTGCGGATGTCCAAATACTTTTGTCTGCATAGTGGAGATGCAAAAGGCGTTAATAGCTCGATAGCCGACTGAAAAATATCCATGTACCAAATAGTTATTTTTTCTGTACATACGCGTTACGTAAATAGTTTCATATAGATTTAGCTCATTTACACTAACAAAATTTTAAACGAAGCACTATCAACGCACAAAATGTGCAGCGAATGACACAAAGACGTCTAATTCGAATGCGGAAATCCTGTAACAACAGAAAATACGCTACCTAAAGAAAAGAAAAATCTTTCTGACATAATCAGCATCCAGAATAGCATATACCATGAACAGCTTTACGTATTATTTGAATTAGCAATATGTAGCTGTCAATTTCAAAACGAAAATGCATATCGTAGCACGGAATTTAAAACTTCTGACATCACATCGTCCGGGGAAATCAACCCTAGCGTTACTTCTTCATCTGATCAAAACACGTATATTAACTCTTTAACGACCTTAACGCCCAAAACGCTCTTACATCCAAACTACGACGACCCCGAAAACGTCCGTCTAGAGTGAGTAGGATTTCTTACCCCCACCAGTTCTTTGAATTTACACGGTCTCAACGGGATTAGAAGAAATCACTCTCAGTCACCATTGGTGTCGCTAAACAAATAAGTAAAGCGGGGGATGCTATTTCCCGGGGCGATATTATTTACTCTCATGACATCGAATGCCTTCTCCGTGGAAGAATGCAGTGATCTTCCCGGTAAAGTCTGAAGGTCAATACATATTAAGACTACGGCTTGGAAGTTCCGTTTAGTGACGGAGCACTAATCCTTCCTCTGTTAACTTGCAAAAGCGAGGGGGTGGGGGATCTAAAAGGAGCAATAGACAGTTTCGGGCGTTATGGCACTCTGAGTGACACATGATTTCAGAGCCATGGTTGTCAAGGAGTTAAAAAGGTAGCTCCTGTTGTGAAAAATATCTGAGATGGATGATATTCCAAATATTTCTGCAGCACGATACCCACAGAATTGCATCTGTAGCTCTGTCTCTGATTTCCACTAGAATGCCGACTGAACGGAGTTGATGAATGTAATGTGGTTAATCCAATGAAATGATATTTGTTTTCGTAAGGTGCAAATAAGTTCTGTTACACGGATGGTATTAGCGCATTAGTTTAGTAGTGAGAGTGATGCTACAGCTTAACTGCTATTCACATTTCTACGTAGTAAAAATATTGAATAGGAAAATCTCTCTTTTTTGGGGGGGGTGGGGGTAGCTTATTGCGAACATTACGGAATAAAACCAGTGTAATTATGCCTCCAGAAAATGAAAGATGTATCCTAATCAAAAACTGGTAGATAATTGCTTCACCATGAAATAGTCATTTCACATATGTATTAGAATAGACGAGAATTGATTTCTGTAGAATTGATAATCCTTTACAAAAAAGAAGTTTGATGTTGCCAGATTCAAATACAACATCCCGCAGTTAAGTTCGAATCGGGTTCACCCCTACGAGTTTTATTTTCGAGTAGACAGAAGAAATTTTTTTCTGAAGAACAAATCTCTCTGTTGACTGGCAAAATGTTAGCCACAGCTTCTATGACACCGAGTCCTTGTTGCGGAAGAAAATCGTGATGTTTCCTCGTGTCAATAGATATTCTAAATGGTAAAAGTTTGCCTTACAGCAGATGAACTACGGTGCCCTCGAAGCTCGATTTTCGCTGCGTAAGCTAATTCGATAACACATGAAAACAACGCAGTTTATGTTATTTAAAACTATGCAAAACCACACTATTCCCCTTCCACATGTTGGTTAAGAATGCCCATATTTCCTTGAATAGTCCTTAGCAAACCGATTTTGTTTTCCCTAAGAAACACTGATATGCAATTATTTACTACTAGTAATGCCTCAAAACTGCGTGTTTCCTTTAGAAATTTCGTGTGTTTACTGCTCAACGTTTTTGTTTTCAGATTTTTGATAGTTTTCCAGTAGTGGAGTGACCTAACAAGAGATTTCCATCGTTGCAGGATATTGACATTGAAATGAAATCTCGCGTAAAACATGCGTTGCATGTTTTCTCTTTCCCTACCAATTCAAGGAAATGGAAAACTCTGTTACATGGATGTATTCTAACCATGTCCCATAATTCTTGCTTTACTGACCAAAAAACGTGTATGAGAGACTGAAGGTGGGATAAATCCGTGTACCAAGGACACCACAGTCTCCCAACCCAAAACCTTTAATAGCTGTATTCAGGGAATGAGTCCGATGAAATTGCACATTCAGATGTTAACTTTACTGCGTGCATTCCTGTAATATATATATTTGTATTAGCGTACTTACTAAGTATGTGCACCAAAATCTTCACCTAGATTTTATTTTCCTTTTTTGCATGAGCTATTAGTTTATATAAATTTGTACTTATGTACAGAAAAGGATTTCTCACGAGCGTCAGAAAGGAAACTGTTTTATGTCATGTAAGTCTGCAACAATGTGACTGCACGGTCGTCAATTTGACTTCTCGGCTTAATGATGCAATAGCAATATTTAGTTTATTATTCATGTTCTCTTTTATAACCCAAATTTTTCATTCCGGTTATTTTCTCTTTTGTATTTATATGGTATTATACGTCTTTAGTTATTTTCCTTCCGTGGTTTAATTTCTACGTATTAAACTCACCAGAATTACTCGTATTTTGTAAGGACACAATCTGCATTATACGGTTGTATTAGCAATATTTATTCTAGGAATTTTTAAGAATTATTCAGCTGGAATATGATATAATATGAAAAATTAATTTCTGGAACAAACAACAGTGCTGAATAGTCATGTAAATGGCGAGAGTATTAAACTTTTTAATTTATTTGTTTTTCCAGGACCTTTTTTCAAACAGTGAAAATGTCTTCATTATAAAATGTAATGCTGAGCCAATTTTTCGGGAAACATATTAAAAACTGAACATTTAGTTGGATTTCGTTAAATCTTAAATTCTGTGTATCGGGCATCCGTATGCATCAGAATGGCCAAGTTTGTTTCTACCTGACAAGTAAGTGCCAAAATAAGGAGCTTTAGAGATAATTTTTCTAGTGGCGTCGTCTTGCCTTTTTCCTTCTTTCAGACTTTCTCAGGACAAAGGAAAAATATGAAAACCACTTTATATCACTAATCATTTCGTTGAAAATTTCGTGTTTTAGAGTGCAGGCAACTTTATTCCGCAACAAAGAGCACAGCAAAATATGTTACATCTTCCTCAGCGAAGAAAATCACATACGACAGTATTTAAAACTCTCTATTTCTCTCATTCTGCAGTATTCAAAATAAAATAACTGGTAAAACATGTGGATAAACATTTATTTACCTGCCTTCATATTAAAAAGTCAATGCAAAATACGTATTCGTACCTACCTGTTCATTCCACTAGAATTATACGAGGATTCCACCGTATGGTAGTCCAAGCAATAGACCCTTGTTTAGCCCAACATTCAAGGCCAAATCTTTTTCTGCTGCAATTCTCAATCCTATGGGATCGACGAGCCCAAGTTTGTTTAATCCGCCAGCAGTTGCTAATCCAAAGTATGGGTACCCAAGGCCTAGTCCTTTTCCAAGGATTGAGGCTCTGTCAACAGCCAAACCTTTTTCTAGTGCCAGTTCTGTTTCCAATCCCAATCTTTTGAGTCCTAAGTTTCCAAGTCCAAGGGGAGAAGCAGAGACTGCTGCCAGAATCATTGCAAGAATTACCTGAAAATAATTTATTTCTTTAATATAATTATCACAAGAATTAGAAAAGCTTTACATAGCATGGAATGCGATTTTTTTAGCATTTGATTAATATGCTCTATCCAGGAACGTACTATCTGTATTGTAAAAGATTTTGCACTCCCAGAAAACTTCAGTGATATCTTCCAGAAAGATGTTATTCAAACATCTATGCTGCAATCTGCAGCGTAGATAAATTTCAATAAATCTTAACGGTATTCTGGTGTAATTTAGACTAAATATATTTATCCCGGGTTTGTTACTGAAATACATTTCTTTTCATTCCTGGCGGAATTTCCTGCAGTAGTAGCCCGAGAAAATGGATTTTGAAGCGGAGAAGATTTTATTTTCTTATTCTATTGTTTTCAAAATTTATTTTATATCCTTTCCTATTGGTGAACATTGAAATTTTAATATAGGTATAATTCTGCTTTTTTACTGGAACTTGCTTTAGTTACAACATAAGCCCGTATGAAGTAGTTTTTTTATGAGCAGAAGAAAGACTCAAATACTTTTGAAATGGGATGAAAATGATGAAATAATCCTATCACGATCGTGCTACGGATCTCATTCAGTCATTAGAACAATCATGTAGCTCTCAATGAATCGGAATGGAGCAAAAAAAATATGTTATTTTTTGTAAGAATTTGCTTTAAAATGTGTAACGGTCAGAGTACAGGAAAACTACTTCTGATAAGAGTGTGAAAGGTTTTAATTAAAAAAATCGGTACGTACAAGGAATCTTTCGGGAAACACTGCAAGACACGTGGCAGAAGATCGGTTCTCAAAATCGAAATGCAGGATCCATGCTTTCATTTTCGATTAAGATTTTCACTGTCATTTAGCAGCAATTTCTAAATTCTCTTACCGTTGTAATGATGCATTATTGCCCTTAATAATTTCTGCTGATGAAAACTGAACCGCAGTTCTCTCGAAACATGCTGATAATTTTTGGACTTTCTACGTGAAAGTAAAAACCGTTTGTGTCTCTGGTTTCAACGATGCTGACGAATATCTCAGGTCACAGGGAGTTCCCCTTCCCTAATTTAGGACCACTGGTTTCATGTATAAGACAGAAGCCAGCGCCGTGGGATAAGCATACCACCTTTTCTTCATATGGTTCACGAGCTTGGGCCTAATGCGGTCGATGAGCCAGAGTCTCACGTCTTTGCTTGTCTACTGAGCTGGCCAAAGAATACTCGTGCGAAGGATTTATGGGAATTTTCAACACGCCATGATTGTAATTCTGTAACTGTGTCTAACATGTACAAAAACAGGAGAGTTTGACCTCTTTGTTTTTGTTATCACGCATCTAAGACACTACATTTTAGTTATACAATATACAGCTTTTAGTGGTCAGTAATCATTAGAATCTGCATGTACTCCAGAAATCATGAAAGGTACCAGTACCAGTGTTCTTCCAGTCCTTCCCAGCAGAAGTTGCACATGCAATCAAGAACATGAAGCGGGGAAAAACTCCAGGAGAAGATGGAATTACTGTAGACATCATACAAGAAGCAAGTGGAGAAATCGAAACAGTACTTGCCCAAATTTTCACTCGATGCCTTAATGAAGGGAAGATTCCTGAGGATTGGAACAACGCTACAATGATCCTGCTACACAAAAAGGTGACATTGAGGATCTCAGGAACTACAGACCTATCAGCCTTTTATCAGTGGTTTATAAAATCTTCACTAAAGTTCTTTCACACCGTTTGAAGGTAACACTGGACATGGCTCAACCGAGAGAACAAGCTGGATTCAGGAGTGGCTACAGCACAATAGATCATATCCACGTACTGAGAGAACTAATTGAAAGAGCGAGAGAATATGAACTTATATTGTGCATGGCTTTTATCGATTATGAAAAGGCCTTTGATTCGGTGAAACCATCAGCAGTTACAATGGCTTTAAAATCCTGCGGTATTGAAGATGCATACATTAATATTATTAATAACATCTTTGAAAATGCAAGTGCAAAGATTCGGCTGTTTGAAAATACAACACACATAAAAATTGGAAAAGGAGTGAGACAAGGTGACACCATAGCTCCGAAGCTCTTTAATGCTACATTGGAAAATGTGTTTCAATCATTGAACTGGGAAAACAAAGGGATAAAGATTAATGGAGGTTATCTAACCCACCTTCGTTTTGCTGATGACGTAGTCATTTTTGCAACTACCCCATCAGAGCTGCAGAGTATGATCCAGGAACTTGCTGACAAGAGTAAAGAAGTGGAATTAAAAATGAACTTTCAGAAGACAAAAGTGATGTTCAATGCTTTTACACGAAATGAAGATTTATCGATTGATGGAGAAAAGCTGAAGATAACAGACACGCACGTTTATCTTGGACAGCAGGTATCAAGTGAGGGTCATATTGATGAAGAAATTAATCGGCGTACAAAACTTGCCTGGAGAGCTTTTGGAAGAAACAGCATAATTTTCAAGAGCAATATGCCATTATGTCTTAAAAGAAAAGTGTTTGGTCAATGCATCCTTCCAGTGCTTACGTATGGAGCAGAGACGTGGATCTTAACTAAAAGAGACATACAAAGGCTGCAGACAACTCAAAGAAACATGGAGAGGAGCATGCTTGGTGTAACCAGTATAGATAAGAAGAGGAACTCGTGGATCCGAAAAATGACAAGAGTGGAAGACATCATGATCAGAGTTAAATCCCTGAAATGGCAATGGGCTGGACATACTGCCAGAAGGACAGACCATCGATTGACAGCCTAAAATTTTAGATTAGATTCCAAGAGACAGGAATAAACCCAGAATAAGACCACTTGGGAGAAGGGTGGATGAAATTCGGAAGTATGCGGGAGTGACATGGAGGAGACTAGCACAAGACAGACCGTTGTGGAGGAAACGTTCATCCAGCAGTGGATTGATAATGATGATGATGATGAATCATTTTGAAAAACGTTTATTGTATCTCAAGATTGTGTACAGTTATTCGAAAAGTTTTGTAGTTTCTAATTAGTGTCACAATTGTCCTGATAATAGTGTTGAAAATCATCTTCTGCAGAATGCAAAAAGATCTAGTGATTTTTTTCGGCTTTCGTCACCTTTATTTTGAAAGCAGTAACCAAACAGTAATCATATTTTTCCACTCACAAATGTTGGATTTATGTATAGTAATGCGTTATAAAGCTACTGTAAATGACTTGTGGCAGCTGAAGATATAGAATTCTTTCATGTTGAAAGCTGACACCTCGTCACCAATATGTCAGGTTATAACAATTTAAATAAGTTCAGTTGTACATGAAAGCTATGTAAAATCATATCATCTAAAAAAAAAAGATAGATTAGTTCATTAGTATCACTTCAGGAAAGTGCTACTAATCTATCCGTTTTTTAAGCATAAAATGTCCTTTTAGAGGTTTGGATCTCAAGAATTTAGTGAAGGAATTAACATGTTTCTTCCATTTGCTGCGCCCTTTACCAGGATTCATCTCTGTTCCGTTTCTTTTTCTTTTTTCAATGATTTCTGAGAGTTTCTGTCAACAGAAATTACTGAGAACAATTTCTAGTTTGTACGATCATGCCAGACAGTGGGCAATGTCTCATCGTAAATGGAAGCAGGAAACCACGTGTAACTTGAACTGAATTCCTACATTTCACTCCTGCTCTTTGCGAGTCCTCAAAGATTCTTCTGGAATGTCATTGAATAACGGTTTCATTTTTATCATTGTTGAGGGTCTTGAGGACAGGCTTATTCCTGATATGCTTCTGTTTTTGTTTTTCGCTTTTTAGAAGGTGCATTCATGTGAGGACGTTGTGTAGAGTTCTTTCTTTTCGGATACCTCAACCGGAAATTAAAATTTCATGTAACTGACATATTTTTTAATTTTACTCATTTTATAATTACACATTTAACTCAATTTTAAATTTTGCTCATTTTAATAATTACACATTTAATTAAATTTTTAACTTCTTTGATATTTCTAATTAATCATTTAATGCTTGACAAACAGTGCTTTTCAATTAACAATATTTGATTAGTGAGCATAGTAAAATAAATGAATTCGATACAGGAATACTGTAAATAATACAACACTTGTGTTACCATTATGGTCCGGAATTGCACTCTTTGCCAGGTTCGAATCCCCGGTGAGGCATTGTTGGTGTGTGCTTGTCTTACGGTACTGGCTCTCTTCTTTCCCTAGAACCAGTAGCCCTAGATTAGGGACGGGCGACTTATCGCCCGTCCTAATCGAGTTATTCACGGTGGTCGTTGAACCCTCAACAAACAAAAAATAGCCGCCCCGGTGGCGCAGTGATCTAAGCGATGGCCTCTGATCATTCGTCCGAACGGGGTCCGGGTTCGAATCCCGGTGAGGCATGGATGTTCTGTTTGTCTTACGGCACTGGCTCTCTCCCTTCCCTGGAACCAGTGACCCTAAATTAGGGACGGGCAACTGCTTATAGCCCATTGAGTTGCTCACGGTGGTCGTTAAACTTTCAATAAAAAAAAAAAAAATGTTGCACTGACTCGGCTCCGTTGCCATCGCGGAACTTTTAGCAACGGAGCCGAGTGAGTGCAAAAGAAAAACAATTTGCCGTGCTGTCAGTGCAAAAGAGCAATAGTTTACCGTTTTGTATTATACAGTAATATTCGTAATCACCTGTGTTGTTGCTATGAACACTCATACTTCACATGCCTTTCGTAATTGAAAAATACTCGCAATTTATGCCTCCACGATTCCATGACTCTTTTTCACACTATGACAAACATAACACCCAATTCGACAAACATCACAGAAATAAAATTCTAAGATTGCGAAAGAGATTCAAGTTAACATAAAAATTGATCCTTTACAAACCACAAAGGGATACAAGAAAATAAAGTAATGACAATATCTATGGAAACAATCACGTCGAATTTTCGTTCCGTTTGTGCCACTGATATTCTTTCACTTAAAAACCTTTTTTTTTCTTCTTATTTTCTCGTGGTTTAGCGACCACCATGAGCAGCTAACTATAAAGACTGTATAAGCAACGAGCTGTCCTTAATTCCAGAGAAGAAGAGAGTCAACGCCGTAAGAGAAGAGTACCACTCATATTTCATCCGGGTCTAAAAACCAGGCACATCTTGAACGAATGAGACCACTTGACCATCAGAGTATTCCAATTTCACTAAAATTAACCTTACGGTGATTCGAAAAGAAAAGGTAAAGTTTAAAAACTGGCTTGCATTGATGAAAACCAGCTCAAGCCGGTTTCAAATGCTTATATCAAACTTAGCACAAGTAAACATTGAATATAATTTTTTTCTCTCTTTTCCCCCATTTATTTATTCTTGCTATATATCAATACACAATCCTGACCAATTGTATTAAAATACTATATAATTCAACATGCAGTACCACAATAACTTTTGGACGTCATACACCTCCTACAAAAAAGTGCGAAATTCTGATTACGTAGATCTAGCTGGTAAAGTTGGTGCGGTTCAAATGTCCATTGAGCACTGCTGCGCGAAGTAAGAGATGAGCTTTGAGTAAACATTATTAATAGTTTTACATTTTACGCAATTTTGATTTGATTTCAATCTTGGAACGAAAGAATTTCACTTTATTTTAAGTGAAAAATGAAAACTGCTGAACAAACATTTGTGTGCTACCAGTATTTAAGAAGAAGGATGACACTGAATTAATTGATGCAAGTGATCTTGTCTTTTGAGAAAATTCTCAAACATACTTTATTAAAGATACTTCAAGGTTATTGTATGCTCATAGCACAGGAAGCTATCACATGAAAACAAAATGCAAGAAAAGATCAGGATATAGCTTTAAAAGCGGAGACACGTTTGCACACAGAAATGTGCATTTATGTTTTCTAACGGGAAAACTTTGCATTGTGAAAAGTTGTATTTGTACATAAAACCTTTTTATGGTGTAAGTATTTGTTTAAAAAAACCGATTTTTAATCCTTATTTTACGTATTAATCGATAATCGGCATATCACTTTGAATGAAGGTACGCATTTTTGTGCCAAAGAAGAAGAAATCTGCAATTCAAAGATGTAGAACAACACTGGAAATATACCTCATGAAGAAAGCTGAAACTATTTTTCCAGACCGAGCCTTTAGAAGTGGAGTTAATAATGTAAGTATTTCATGGTAAAATACAGTAGACTTTTGCTAATCCAGCCCTTAATAATCCGGCCTCTCAATTATTTAGCCTCCGGCCGTGACATAAAAAAGGCGGTGTTAGGTGTCACTGTGAACTCAAAAGCTGTGTTATTTTCAGACTATCTGTTGCTACCCAAGCAGAGCTGTGACAGCACGCCGGCTCGCTGCGTGTGAGGTTTTACAATCTGCTAAGTTTATAGTTTCTGATATGACTAATTGCTCTGCATATTCGTTTCTTTTGTTGTATTGTGCCTAAATTGACCATACCCATTCTGTATAACCTTGTTTTCGCTAGCTGCTTTGTATATAGCTTTGTTGTGATAATAAGCCCCCCCCCCCCAAAAAAAAACAAAAAAAAACAAACAAACAGACATGTGCAGCACCGACGTAAGCTAGTAAAGCGATTACGTGAGAAAGCGTGCCGTCGACGAGCATCTTCATTAAAGCAGACAAAAATCCGTGACATGTTTCGAAGTGACAGCACTGAGTAGAAAATACAAGATTTCACCTGTGCTGTATTACAATTATATGTTTCTTTTACTACATGCACATACAGTTTGTACTTTACTGTACTGATATGAAAATATAATTTCATTGTTGTAAATGAGACAGTACAGTACGTTATGATCGTGTTCTTTTACCATTATCATATGCTTGTCTCTTATTTAGGATTTTTTTGTAAATACATATGTACTACATACACTGACTTTGTAACACTAAATTTAATGGAGAATTAAACTAATTTTTTATGCACTCTCAGTTATTCGGCACTCTCGATAACCTGGCATTTCTCTGTTTAAGGAATGGCCGGATTAGCATGAGTCTAGTGTATAAATTTTCACCTCTAAAATGAAGCACTGCGTATAATTTGAAGTAGAAACTGGACGCAAAATATTAGCCTTCATGAATGGTTTCTAATGCAAAAATAAGTTTTATCAATCGATATTTAGAAGGGAGATCCGGTTTCAAATAAAGATGTGCACTCACCCTGCCTCAAGGAATAGCCGAGCCACATGGGAAATGAAAAAATCCAAGTAAATAGTTCCTCCTAACGTAGGCATGGAACTCAAAATATATTTAGCTAATCTGACTTTTAGGAGCAGAAATAGAGAGGAAAATAAAACAAATAAGTTTTATCAAACGATTTAAAAAAATGAAAAAGCTCTTTGCTGAGCTGCACTTGGAATTCTTCAAAAGGACATGAATACGTATTTGGATCACACATATATTTTGTACACTTTTACATGCATTTTTTAAGGGAAAGGACAAATATACCTTATATGGGATTTGAATCTCAGCATTTGATTAAGGACGATTTGTTTTCTCAGTATTTGAAACATTTTGATGAATTAACTGCGCCAGTTAGCATTTATTTTTAAGATAAACTTCCAATCCGTCACGTAGATTTATTGGATATCGAAAAGATGAGAAGAAAAGAATCAAAGAAGAACCCAACACACCAAACTTCCGTAGGAATCAAACCCAGGTGCCCTAGTAGACAAGTCATAATTCCGACAGATCGGTCACCGACTAACATACTCTATATACTGTATATATACGCTTACATATATGTTTTACAGCTCTACGATTTGAGGGAGAACGCTGTTTCAGGTATCTCAAAACAATGGTATAGGCAAAACCAAAATATAGGTGCATTGTTAGTCTTAGTTGCGACACTTGCACAATCAAATTAATTTACACATGTTAACCAACTACCGCATGAAAGTTAACAAAAATAACTTACAAAGGTCTTCATGACTGTTGGCGAAAGCGTTGACGAACTGTTCTACCGAAGTGTACAACTGCGTGCAATCAAATTTCTTGTTCTTAATGAAAGTGATTTCATAAACAGATCTTATATAGTTATTTTATGGGATGCTTTCACATAATTTTCCAGACTTTGAAAATTCATGTACGTTTTCCGCATGGTTAAGTAGCCATATGTATTCCCAGAAATGAAGAAAAAGTAGTTCATTTCAGCGAAATTTTTGAAGAACATCAAGACGATAGCGTGGTGTGGATGCCTACGCATGAATAATATCGATACAAACTACTAACTGTAACACAAACTGTGGAATCTCATACCTAAAGATAAGCTCTTAATTACAGCTGGAGTCCATGACAAAATGCCATATTTGTGGAAGCCAAGGTTCCAAAACAGAATTTTCATATTTATGGTTGATGAAGCGTTTTTTCAACTTGAATCCTTATGGTCTTTCGGCCCATATGTGCGGGTGATGAAGGCAACCTTGAAGGAACAAATTACAGTGCAAAACACACCCACCATAACGTCAGACGTTTTTCAATTTCTTTTTGCTTAAAATGCACTTAAGAAACAGGAAATACTTTTATTAAAAGACATAAGGTTGAATTACGATTTCTGTTTTTTTGTAGCCTACACCGATAATGTATAAAATTAGATCCCTATTTCAACGTGTTGATAGACGGTACTACTTTTCTTACTGACCGTGAGAAAAATGCAACACCTATGCAACATTACAACTCGGAAATCTTTAAACATTTGTTTAAATAAAAATTCCGTTAGCAATATTGTTGTTGCGTTTATGGGACAAGTGTTTCATAAAGAATCAAATCGCGCAGTTATATGCCTGAAATCTTTTTGAAACGTAAGCAAATCACCCACATATTTTTTGATATCACAGAATAGGAAAAAAAAATACGGATTTAAACTGAGGTTTTTTTACGGTCCGAGTTCTGTTCTTAATAAAACTGTTAATTTTTTACGTAAATAGTAAAAAATATACTTTACTTAATTTCAAGAACTTTAACAAGAAAGAAAAATTCTTAAGATTCGGCGAAAATTTACTATTTAGTTTCCATCATTTATATAATGCACACTCATGCCTAAAAGAAAATCACTTTGCAACGGTGTGAAAACTTTAATGGTGTTGTGAAGGTGTTTTCCTGGCGGCAGGAGGAATGATATACTGCGCGTTGGAAAACATATACAATTGAAAAAACACATACAATTGAAAAGGGGGTTTGGGAGAAGTGACGTGAGTGTCAGTAAGCACCTAACCGAGAAAAGTTTAGTGCGTTTCGATGCTGAATATATTCTGAGATGTTATTTTGGAATAAAACGCTTAAAAACGATAACTTTAACCTATATACAGCAAAAAAAAAATAATATATTTTATGTACCTGCATAGCACTTAACTCACCCCCCCCCCCCCCCTCCCCAATAAAAAACGCATAGAACCTAACAAAGTGGCAATTCAAAATCAAACATAAAACATTTATTGCTATTCCGGTGGTTAAACAGGTGAAGTTGCTTCCGACAATTCGTCCGAGATGGGTCCTTCCCTTCCCTGGAACCAGTGGTCCCAAATTATTAGAGATAGGCGACTGCTTACAGTTTTAAGAGTTGCTTATGTTGAACTCAGAGACCACACAAAAATGTTGTTGTACAAAAATATTTTTCCTCTTGGGAAAAGAACTGAATTTTTAATCAGCAGAACGATATGTGACAATGAAATTCAAAAGTTCACGGTGAACCCTCAATTGCAGGGAAATTATCTGTACACGAAAATTGTATCATTGTATACCGTAAAATTACTTGCTTGGTTCATTGCAACCTTTTCGTCTCACCCATGAATTCGCGCACGGGGGCAACCGTCCTCTGTCTACCCCATGGATACGCTTCTGGACAACTGAAACGTTTTGTTTCTCACATTGTTGAATATATTTCAAATACGTGGAGATAATGTAAATATACGATGTCATCGCTCTGTCCACGTTATTTTATAAACAACGAATAGCAACTGAAAAATAGTTCTACCTACACCGCTGGTATCGGACCCCAGATCTCTCGATAACTAGTCGAGTGTGTTCGGCTAGTTATCGAGAGATCTGTTGGCACCGTAGCCTAAAGCGAACGCACTCGGCAAGTTATCGAGGGATCTGGGGTCCGATACCAGCGGTGTCGGTAGAACAATTTTTCAGTTGCTATTCGTTGTTTATAAAATAACGTGGACAGAGCGATGACATTGTATATTTTCTCACATTGTTAATTGGAAGAATAACCTAATTGGAAGCATCACGATGAATAACCCAATTTGAAGCATCATTAATTGGAAGCATCATGACGCAATCGTTCAAAATTCCTGCCGTTTCATCCTAAAATAAAGAATTCCGTTTCATCGTAAAATAAACAATTAGATTATTTGTAAAAGCGAACTGTTCTATTGTGATACAAATTTTCATTTCAACGCTGAAATAATCATTTTTTTTTGTTTGAGGGATCTAACCGTTGGCTTACGACCGTGGGTCCGGGTTTGAATCCCGGTGAAGCATGGGTTTTTTGTTTGTCTTACGGTCCTTCCCTGGAACCAGTTACCCAAATCACCAGGGACGGGCGACTGCTTATATATGCCATTGAGTTGCTCACGGTCGTCGTTAAGCCCCCAAATAAAAAAAAAAGATTATTGATACTTTCAACGTTGAAATGAAACTTAGAGCAATTTAAACAATTTACCAAGGGTGTAAATTGTTTAAATTGCTCTAAGTTTGGAAAAAATGAACTACGGAGTTATCTCAAATTTTAAAATTTAGGAAACTGTTTTCTATGTTTTGGACAAGTAAATATTTTTATGTGATTCCTGCTTTGTGTACAGCACAGTGTTTTGTCTAGGTGGCATAATTAGGTAATTCTGTAAGTTGGTGCAAACTTATTCAGTAATAATTTAACATTCGCAAATTAAACTTTCACTAACTCGGTTATTCATTAGAGGAGGTTATTGAGATAGCAATTGAATGCATGAAAAAGGAACATCAACATTCGTCCGATATAGCTCAGAAGCGAATTTCAAATCTTGTAGGCGAAGTGAAGTTTGAATTTTCTCGCTAGAGAATGTGTCTCATCCTTACTATATATCTGAGTTATTTTTAACAGTTAGATTGCGGTACACTGAGTCACTTTTAGGTCACTTCTCACCATGTAACATCGCCCTAGAAAACATGAAAGTTACTTCACCTTGGTAGTGAAATCTAACTCGCATCTTCCGATTTCCGTTACAGCCATCTAAGCAGTCATAGCTTTGGAATCTGAACCAACTTCAGATTTGAGCTAATCGAAGCAAACCAAAGCTATCTTGTTACGTCGGAAACGGTTTCAAATCCAAAAACGTATAGGTTTGCTTCGACTAGCTTATCCACTTAGTGTGGCTCTAGGGGCGATACAGTTTTGAAGTATTATAAGGAAATGTTACTTAGTGCACAGTGATCTGAAAGTAATTCAGTACCGTAATATAACTGCTGAAAATAATGTACTGGTGGATTTTCCCATGTACTTGTGAAGTATACTTATTCCTTAGTTTCTATGATGATACATGTTACCATTAAAACATCTATTTTCTATAAACGTTGAGCAGCACACCGTAACACTCATGGCTTGGTTAATGGCAATGCATTTGTATATGATTCAACAAAAGTATATTCAAATTACAGGTTCTAAATACATAACAGTGTTGTTGCGTTTCCCGTGATTTCTGATTTATCTACATCCCTGACATTTACCTTTTTGTCAAGCCATGCGAAAACAACTGGCGTAAATATTTAAGAAACAGAGCCTTCCGTGAAATGCTCCGAATGCTACAATGCCCTCTTCCTTTCACTGATAATGAATTTTATTTCTATTTGCTCCAGCAAGAGATCAAATTAAGTTTGAATATTCAGTGTTCTCATATTACGTAATGGGAGCACATTCAATGCCATTTCCATAGTGTGAAGACGAGCTCCAAAGACAAGTGTCACACGTATTTGGATGGCAGAATATTTTTTTATAATCTACATATTTTCTTATTCACCAACATCCTTCCGTCAGCGCGTTGTTGTCTACTTTTTTCGGCGGGGGTGGGTTTAACGACCACCTTGAGAAACCCGATGTGCTATAAGCAGTCGCTCTTTCCTAAGTTAAGGCTATGGTGGTTCCAGGGAAGGAAGAGAGCCAGTATCTTAGGATAAGCACACCATTTGTCTCACCGGGTTTCGAACCCGGAGCCTCCTCGAAAGAATGGTCCGAAGACAGTGCTTACACCACAGTGAAACCTGGAAGGCTGTCTTTTTCTTTATTGCAGTTTCTTATTTTGTCCTCTTTGTGAAGGACAAAGACTCGAATATTTTCTCTAGGAAATGTCTCCAAAAAACAGATGCCTGCTGGTGCTAGTGCTGAGAACAAGAAGAGAGAAAAAATTAGGTAAGAAATATCGTTGCTTTTGTCTATTAAAGGACAGACTCTCAATATAATCAACAATGTAACTGGGAGTTTTCACTTAAATGAATCAACAATGCGCTCATCGAGATGCCAAAGAAATCCATTAGCGAAGCTGTAGTTGTGAGTGCCATAGCCATCGTAAAGAATGCGTCAAATGAGTGATGAGGTCGCAATGAAAATGAAAAAAGCAATTCTGTTGCGGCTGATGTGCATGAAACGAAATAGAGTGCATGAAACTGGACCAGGCATATAAAAGACCGCAAAGAGTCTACATGAGCATTTTCAGGAAAGAGGACTTCGGGTACCAGCGTGATTACGGGACTACAGCTCGACGACCGCCTGTCAGAGACCTACTACGGGTACGTCGTTTACTGGGTCTCCTTTGTTCTTTTCTTTTCTTTTTTTCTTTTTTATTTCAGGGTTTAATGAATGCCATGGTAAACTCATATAAACAGTCACCCATTCTTAATTTACGACCACTGGTTCCACGAAAGGAACAGAGCTAGCGCGATCAGACATGCACAGCACCCATGCCTTCTCCGGGCCCGCCTCGGACAAGGCATGAAAACAGCGTCTCACACCACTCGCCCAATTCACATACGTGTTATGTATAATAAGAATCGATCACTAATTGTTACGATGCGCTAAAAATTACTACAAATCTTGTCTTACAATGGTTCTTTATTTTCACCGGCTTGGTGGCCTAGCGGTCAAAGGAAAGGCGCTCTGACGGATCGTCCGAGATAGGTCCGGGCTCAAGCCCAATATGAAGAATGGGTGGTTTCCCTGTCCCACGGTACTTGCTTCCATCCCTTACCTGAAGCAGTAAAAGTTCTTAACTGTATAGTACTCCTAAATTAAGAACTGATGCAAGAGTGGTGTGAGAATCATACCTCGTATTAGGAAAAAGAAGATTAATTCAGTACGAGATCAGTAACAGAAATGCATAAGTTAGACATATTCTTGCAGTATATTAAAATGCTGATTAAAGCATTAGAGGGGATTTAGACGTGTGTGTGGCATGAGAGGCGAAAGGCTATCAAGCCGAATGTTACTTTACATTGTATCTTGACGTAAACGGGGAAGGACAATGAGGAGTGTAGTATCAGCTAACAATCCAGGGAGCAATAAGCCAAACGCGAATCATATGTTGGGGCATCTTACTAGTATGGAACACTCAAGTAATGTAACATTGGTCTGCAAATAAGTTTTTAAATCCCTTTCTGTCCATTGCCATAATTTGTTCCTCTAATACACTGCCGGACAATTGCTAAGGACGGATGACAATAGCAACGATAGCAACCATAAAATGGAAGGCAGGAAAATGTGGAAATTAGCATAAGTGCGGGATACAGTAAGACGTGTTGTGCGTATGCAAATTTTGGATTTCCGAACTTGTTTGTGACGTCATAGCGCTGATAAGAGATATAAAGGATTTGACGCGTATTGACCGTTGTTGTTCAAACGCAAAGTTGAAAGAGAAAGAATCAATTGACGAACTTGCAATTTTCAGTATGTCTTCCCAACATCACCTAGATGATTTTACGCGTGGCCGTATTATTGGCAAGATTGATTAAGGGCAAAAAATAACAGATGTTGCCAGGGAGTTTGACGTCAGCCACAGTGTTGTTTCAAGGCTTTGGAAATCATTTCAAACAAATTAAGAGTGTAGCAAACGTCACGGGGGAGGTCGTGTCCGTAGTACGATACCTGCAGAAGATCGGTACATAGTGCTATAAACAAAAAGACACCGGCGCAGCGCAGCTAGTGAGGTAGCAAATTAGTTTATGGCTGCTACTGGCAAGCGGATCTCCCGAAAAACTGTCGCCAGACGTTTGCATGAAGGAGGACTATACGCCCGCCGTCCTGTTGTGTTCATCCCATTGTCCAGACGTCACCGTACCGCCCGTTTGCAATGGTGCCATCAACATCGCAATTGGACTGATAACGACTGGTCTGCTGTCCTCTTCTCAGATGAGAGTAGATACAGTCTATCGTCTGATTGTCGACAACAACTGATCTGGCGTGATAGTGGTACTGCACATTGTCCAGCAAACATACAGGAAAGGGACCGATATCCGACATGTAGTGTCATGGTATGGGCAGGCATCATGATCAATGGCCGTACGTCCCTCTATGTGTTTCCAACTGGGACTATGACTGGCCAACGATACATTATTGATGTTCTGCTACCTCATGTTCGCATGTTCCGTGGTGCTGTCGGTGATAGATTCATTTTCATGGGCGACAACACAACATGTCATCGAACAGTCGCTGTCCAGGAGTGTCTTGAGAGCGAGGATATTCAACGCCTCGTATGGCCAGCACGTTTTCCAGATCTGAATCATATTGAAAATGTATGGAATGCTTTGGGGAGGAGTCTTGCTGGTCGCCAATGCCCTCCAATAAACAAGGACACCCTCGTCCGTGCACTGACAGAGGAATGGGATAAATTACCCCAACAGCTGTTTGATAATGTTGTGCAAAGCATGACACGACGTGTGGAATCTTGCGTCGCCCTCCATGGTGGCCATATCCCGTATTGACATCTTACGCCGGAACGCCTGCGGACGGTAATTGCATTTTTTTTCACGTTTACGTATTTTGCACAAAATGGCCTGTTTGTCCCTTGAACACGTTCCAAAGCCTTCTGGATTTCAGAGCACAATAAATTGTCTTTCTTGTAATGTCCTGGCATTCTGACATTATTTTATTTCACTTGGCATCCAACCACGCTTAATTTCTTATGCGCTATATAGCCGTTTATGATCCGTCCTTAGCAATTGTCCAGCAGTATACATTGCTCCCTCGATTGCTAATGGTTGATTTTACACACTGCATCCACCTTTTTATAAATCTACCTTATGGTCATGAAAGAAATACGGGATTACGCCATGTAATACAAATTTTGAAGATGACAATCCGATTTTTGGCGTAAATGTGACAAGGATGGTAAGTCAGATAATATCCGAAAACTTGAAAATTTTCATCGTCCTGGAGCGGGACTCGAACTCGCGTCTCCCAGAAAACGCCCGGGTATGCTAACCACTACACCACCTCGGGTGGTGTAGTGGTTATTATCTGACTTGACTTTGTCACATTTACGCCAAAAATCGGATTGTCATCTTCAAAATTTGTATTATACGGTGTAATCCCGTATTTATTTCATGATTTACTGCTTCTCCGGGCAAACACGGGATAAGATTCTTAACCTCCAGATTTGCTAAACATGAATGCCGGTTGCATTGACTAGCGAATCCTGTGATGGTTATATTAAAATTGATCGGAGACTTGAAACTTGGTCATTCTGGGTGGTGTAGTGGTTAGCATACCCTGGCGTTTTCTGCGAGACGCGGGTTCGAGTCCCGCTCCAGGACGATAAAATTTTTTTTTCAAGTTTTCGGATACTATCTGACTTATCATCCTTGTCACATTTACGCCAAAAATCGGATTGTCATCTTCAAAATTTGTCTACCTCATGGTTTTTATCCGGTTACCTTGGTATAAAATACCTGTCTAGCTTGCTTGGAATCTACCATAAGACATACCGTACATGTCTGAACGACCTCAATGTTTTCGGTAACTTTTTCGTTCAGTGAATATGTATGACTAATTCTCACCTTCAGCTGAATCTTAATGTCTAAATCCCAGTATCGATCTGATCAGTCTCAGGTCGTGAGCTTTTACTTCTCACTCAATATTTTTCGCTGTTATGAAAACGATATACTTCTTTCTTAACAAAACTAATTCTTTAGAGCAGATAAAAGACTTTCCTTCCTAAGGTCATCCTGTGGATTAATTCCTCATCATAAAGTTTCCTTGTAGCATCAGAACTACATCCGAATAATTAAAATCTGTATCTATCCCAGCTCCTTTCCATACCAGCATCTATCCAGCTCTTAATATAAATTTCCGAACGTTTACTTCCTGCCCAAACTGAAACTGTTTTACAATTGAGGGAGTTCAGATTATTTTTCCCCTCATGGAATTACGTTTGTGCAAATATGCGATGTGAATAAGAGTTTCTTTTGCTTTCTTCCTTTCTTCAGTTTTAATAAGTGTTCGTTCCTGTGTACCTAAACACACAGTAATACTACCTGTGAAAACACAAGTTTTTTCGCGACGGTCATCGAAGCAGCACCCCCTCACTCCGGAGTAAGTCGCTCTCCCAACTAAGCTACGCAGACATAATGCATCGCTGCTGATTTGCCGTCTTGATACGTGTTTCACCTCTGCATTACGCCTTATCATCTCTCTCTTATTTATTTATTTATTTACTTTTTTTTCTTTTTTTTGTGGAACGAAATAGGAATTTTTCATTAATTCCAGACGATGTGTGGAAGAAACATTACACATTTTTCGAATAACCCAACGGCCAGTGCACCCATTTTTACGTTCGGGCGCCAATGTGAAAACAGAAGTTTGTCCACGACCGACATCGATATCGCGCCCCCTCACTCTGGAGTAAGTCACTCTCCCAACTAAGCTACGTGGATAGAATGTATCGCTGTTGATTTGTCGTCTTGGCACGTGTTTCATTTTTGCAGTGCTCTACATACCCGAAAAATAATGTGAATACTTACGTAATGATATTACAAGAACGGTACGGCTTTCCTTCATTTAATAGAGACAAAGTGTCCTTTTGTGAACCTGTTACCCTATCGGTTGCCATCATATTAGGGTAATTAAAAAGTTATTGCTGTTCTGAAGTGTCGACCTGTGTCAGGCAGGTACTCGATGCGCATGCGTTACGCAGAAAAGAGCAGTGTATGACCGGAAGCCGGTATCGTCTTGTTTGTATAAATAAGAGCACACGCTGCCGTAATTCATTGGTGACAGAGTAATGGAGGCTTCAGCTAAGTGCGCTCTTGATGATTCAGACGAGGTCATCTTACCTGTCAGTTATCACGAGATAACTCAACACATTAACAAGATAAAGGTGAAGAAAGCTCCCGGAAGAGATGGAGTTTCGGCAAGAGCTGTTCAACTGCTCCCTGAGAAGTGGATTCTGGTACTGGTAGAGGTTCTCAATGGTTCTCTCCTGCTAAAGCACTTCCCCAGGGACTGGAAAAAAGCAGTGGTAGTGGTGTTGCCCAAACTTGTAACCAATCACTCCCTGGCATAGAACTACCCTCTCTGCTAGGGAGACCCTGTCCAGGGCAAGCTCCTGGAGAGGGTCATTCTCTCTAGGCTTATTGAGTTCTGTGATGCTAAAGGAGTAATCCCTGACGAACAGACATGCAGGTTTTCGGGCGAAGCATATCACGACCCACCAGTTGATCAGACATGCGGAATTCGTTTCCGAAGGACGTGATAAGATCGAGTATTCCGCTGCTGTCTTCCTGGATATTAGCGAGGCCTTCGACCGTGTTTGGTACGATTGTCTTCATTACAGTGGTATCCCCGCTCAATTGTTGAGCTGATTGGCTCGTATTTTAACAACCGCAGTTTCACCGTTAAGGTTAATGGAGAGCTTTCTTCCGAAATTAAGGTACAGGCTGGTGTTCCTCAGGGTTCTGTTCTTGGATCAACGCTGTTATCCTCTTATCTGCATGACTTACCCAAACCCAAATATGGTCAGGTAATGGTGTACGCGGACGATAAAGCTGTTGTCATCAGGTCCTTGAACAAAAGCAACGCAGTGAAGCACCTCCAGGGCTTTTTCTCTCAGCTGGAAACCTACTACACTGACTGTCGGATCAAGATCAATCCGTCTAACAGCAGTGCACTGTTGCTCCATGGATCTCTCCAAGGAGTATTGAAACTTCACATGTTTCGAGAGACAATTCCCTGGGTTACTTCCACTAAGTACCTGTTGCTCTAAATACAATGCTGGCTACCCAAAATGCAACACCAAGAAGGACACGAGATAGCAAAGCCAGATTTACTGGACACATAACAACAGATACAAAGATGAAACGATTGAGCTTACAGTCCCGTGCGACTTGCGGAACACGCAGACATCTATAGTTCGTTTGGCTTCCATGGCTGGCAATAACGGCCGTTACACGCCGCTGCATCGAACGAAAGAGGCTTTGGATGTGGGCTTGGGGTATGCCGGTCTAGGCTGCTTCCACACGTTGCCACAGTTCATCAGGCGTAGCCGCGGGTGGTGCTTGTCGGGCCACTCGGTTGCCGATCAGTGACCAGAAGTGTTCGATGGGCGACATATCGGGAGAGAAGGCGGGCCATGGCTGCAGTGACACCTGGTAGGCCGTGAAGAATTGTTGCACCATGCGTGCTACGTGCGGGCGCGCATTGTCCTGTTGAAACGTGGCCGCTGGCAGGTCCTGAAGGTAAGGGAGGACTGCAGGCTCCAAAACGTCGGAGATGTAGCGGTTACTGTTGAGTGTACCGGCGATGAGTACCAGAGGGGTGCGGGTGTCATATCCAATTGCGCCCCAAACCACAACGCCAGGCGACGAACCGGTATAGCGATACATAATGCAGGCGTGATACAGTCTCTCGCCGCGGTGCCGACACATGCGGATCTGACCATCGTCGTGTTGCAGGCAGAAGCGGGATTCGTCGGGGAAGACAATGTCGTGCCATTCCGTAGTCCAGGTGCAGCGTTCAACGGCCCACTGCCGCCGCACTCGCCGGTGGTGTAACGTTAATGGTAATCGGAGCAATGGGGGGCTCCGTGCGACAAATCCCCGCTCCTGCAGAAAACGTCGAACGGTACGTGCTGAGACATGTTGTTGCGCAACACACCCTAATTCCTGCGCTAACGTTCGTGATGTGGTGGTGCGAGCCGTCAATGCCCGCCGCACAACATATATATTCTCTCGTTCGGTGGCGGCAATCGCTCACGTTGGTCCGTCCGACCCTTCTGCACCCACCGAATCCATACTCGCCTCACTGTGGCTGGATATTGTCCCACACGGGTGCCGATGTCTCGGTACGATAAACCGCTGTCGCGATGAGCCACTATTCGTCCTCTGTCGAACTCCGAAACGTGCGGGAATGACTGCCGTATTCTGCGACGAAGCATCAGGAAGCTTCCCACGCACAGGTCCGGCAGCACAACACATTTCCACTACTTACACCCCGCCTTCTGTGCACCCTTCTTACAGTGCTTCTCGCTGGCGTACTGGGCGCACATGATTTGCATATACCCTGCAATGCTAATCGGTTGCATGTCCTCTCGCGGGCGAAGAATGCTGCGAATTTCAAGCCAATCGGATGTTTCCTTCTGGGTGTTGCATTTTTGGTGGCCAGCAGTGCAGATTGACGACTTCTGTGTGTAGCGAACACCTACTACCAAACGAATAAAGCTAGACAATGACTTGCGCAGCTAGCTCCATTACTCCACCGGAGAAGCTTCCTTACAGCGCGGCATAGAGTACTGCTGTATAAGACGGTCGTCAGGCCAGTGCTCACCTATGCCACCCCATCTGGATAGGTGTTAGTAGGAGTCAGAGAACGAGAATCGAGAGGGTGTAGAGCCGAGCACATCATATGATCACTGGGTCTCCCATCTGGACACCTCTTCTGAACCTCTTCTGAACAGGATATAGAAGACTTGGAGTTGAAAAGGTGCATGGGTTCTCCACCAGATTCGCCAAGAAGTTCTTCAAGAAAGCGGCAGCCCATCCTAATGGACTTAATATGGTGCGGTTGAATACGATCCCATGGAATTCGTTAGGTATCCCAGATCTTAGGCGGCTATCGTTGCCCCCCCCAGACCTGTGGGAGAGCACCACCGTTGAGCACTGCTTCCTGGGCTGGAGACCTTGAATCAGATGGAGGATTGGATCAGAAGGAGCGTAAGTGTGTGAACGTTAGGTGGGTGTTAGACAAACCACCACTAGAAGTATGAACGGGCCGGGTTAGCCCGCCAAGCCCGAGCCCGGCGTGCGGGCCGATTCGGGATTTTTTTACTTTAAAGAATAAAGCAACGGGCCGGTCTTTTTCCCAAAAACTTACGACCAGGCAGGGCCAAGTCTACCCATTCTTTTTAACGCAATGGTAAAAATGAAAAAAGCCGTGTTCCCCGGTTTCCTGGTCAATTTAACCGTTTTTCTGGCTTTACTTATGATATAGCCCAGGGCGTAACAAGAAAAGCAAGGAGAGACACTCGTAGTGTTTTTTTACCATCTGTAGGTATTAAGTTCGTGAAACCACTGTGGAGTTTGTTGACAGCAAAAAAATTCGACCCCGAGCGAATGTGTGTATTGCATGGAGTGGGAGACGGGGGTGGGGTGGTCTGCAGTGGGGTGGGGCGTGTATGTGTGTGTTTGTATGAGAGAGTGAGACGGCATCGTATTTTTCTCCTATCCCTAATCTGTATAGGGTTGACTTTTGTAATGTTACCGCTTGCTAGTTCCGAGAAAGGGAGATTCTGAAACCGTTTAATCTTCATTTTTCTCTTTCTTTAAAGGGAATATTATTCGATAATTGTCGAAGTTTAGTTAATATTTTTAGGTTTACATCCAACAAAATATTATCATAATGTCTCATTTCATTATTTAATTTTCACAATTTAATAAAATACAATAGAAAGACAAAATAATACCAAATGGAACATCACAGGCCGGGTCGTGCCTAAAAAAGAGCTGCAACGGACGGTCCCGGGCCTCGCCAGCCCGAGTGTCTGATATTGGAAACGGTCCTGGCCAGGCCAGGCTCAACATATAAGGCCCGTGCAGACCTCTAACTACCACCCCTTTCCTTTTGAGGTCAGTGTAAGACGGTGAGTACTTATGGCTGTTCAGGCTTCCGGACGTTTTTTTCGTGAGGTTCGCTCCTCCCCGGAGGTGTCGGCGGTTGGGTGGTTGTGTTATGCTAGAGTGATCCACTTGTGGAGGACTTTCCACCTCGAAACCGAAGGAATTTGTTCTCCGAGGGGATTCAAAACATCGCATCACGATCGTGTAGAACCATCGAGCGTGATGGATTTTACTTTGAGGATTAAAAATTCTTACGTTTATGAATTTATACACGTTTTCATCAAATATCAGAAAACGGCAATGACTTTTGAATCACTCTCGTAAAATGGTGATGCGTAGGCGTGACCTGCAACTTCCTATAGATTCTGACGTATACGACATCTATTATTTTTGAAATCAATGATTCCGAATATCAAAATATTTTTTGTGGGGAGTTTACAAGTTTAGTTTGAGGAATACAGCTTCCGAAACACAGGAACTTTGCAGACCGCTTTGGTAAAAGGTGTTTTACCAAAGATTAGAGCAACTCTAAAAGTATTCGCACGATTTCTTCTGTGCATTTTAATTGGGGAAGACGACGAACTTTTCTGGCAGATGAGGTAGCCGAGAGGTCTAAGACGCTGTCTTTGGGTCCTTCGTTCCAGACGGGCAGAGGTCCGAATCCTGGACTAGGCATGGTTACTGTATCTGCCTTACGGCGCCGGTCCTGACCCCTCCCTTGAACCAGTGGCCCTAAATTAGAACGTTCAGAATGGCCATCAAAGTCCTGTACCATAAGTTTATTATTGTTCGTTAGCTGTCATGATAAACACTAATCAGTACTTCAAAATTCTAATCAAATTATTGGGTAACACTCACTCCTCAGTCAATCGTCCAATTCTGTAGCAGTAAAAAATACAGTTCATGCTTATATGGAAAATGAAATATTCGTTTCAAACGCATCAAATAACTTCAGGTTTGGTGCTCGATGGAGTAGCTAAAATATGATTGTTGAAACTTAAAATCTATGAAGAGATAAAATTAAACGTCCACTTGATACTTAGCTATGACATAAAGAAGTTGTGGGCAGCTTTCTCTGCTTGCTGTAGCACAAATAATCACAAACTATGGCGATACTGCTGTTCTTTGGATTAATCTGAAGTATGTGGATGGCTTTCGCAGATTTGAACATCATACAAAAATGTACACTCCGTGTTTGCTGACAGACGCGTTTTCTCCTCATCATCGAGGACATCCTCAGTGGCACCAAGTTGTAATACACCTGCACAAACCCCATCGCTGGTTATCGCATTCCTTGAATATATATCCACCGTTGCGAAGTCAAGACCTCTAGCACGCATGTCATGTGCTTCTCCTCCATGTAATTGGACAGATGCAAATTGCTTAATCCTCTTTTTTAGCACGTCTTTTGTAAAAAAAGATCGTGCTTCTGTTATCGGTTTGTCCGTCCGCCTGTACCCACGATATCTCTGCAACTATTTGTCCGATTTGAAAAATTCTTTTTGGATTGGGAAGCTTGAAATATGCAAATGATGATCCTTTATTTCGTTTTTTTTTACGATGTACAATTTCGCCGGTAGAGGGCGTAAATGCAGATGATGTCGAATTCAAAAATACGTTTTATTCCACATATTTGCTTCTAAACATCCGATTGAAAAATGTTTTTATCTTTCGATTCCATTTATATCGAAGAGTATTTTAGATATAGTTACTTTTCAAATTACGCATAGATTTTTTGCTAGGGGGCGTAAAAGTAAATTACCTTTTCCTCGATAACTCTTCTTCTAAAACTCCGATTTTTCTATGTTACCTGTTTTCTTTATGTCCACTGCTTTAGATATTAAAATCTGTGTGGGACAGTCAAAGACGCTATTGTACTGATTGAAAAAAGATTAAAGAACAGAATATCACCGGCGGTGAGATTAATAGCGTGTTGCCACCTTGTATTTTGTTGCTGACAATAACTATTTTCAGTTTGACAATAGGATCTGTAAACAATTGACAGGAGCACCAATGGGCTCACCAATATCTGGGCTTCTGGCAGAGGTAATACGGCAGGATATAGAAAACCATGTACTTACGGTGGGTACTGAAAAAAGATGAGAATTGTACCTAAGGTACGTGAATGATAGCTTGATCTTTTGGAAGTACAGTGATGAAGATCTGGAAGTCTTCTCAAAAAAGTTTACTAAGTTATATTCTACTATTAACCTAACATCTAAACATGAACACAATAATCAGCTTGCATTTCTGGATTTGTGTTTAAAAAATGGAAAACGGCAGTATCAGCTATGAGATTTATAGAAAACCAACAATCGTACCAGTTATTATTCCTAACAATTCTAATCACCCATGGAAAATTAAGTCTTCTGCTTCTCGGTATTATGTACTTTCGAAGAGCAATTACGCACTCTTCTAGCCAAATTTCTGAAACTAAGGAACTTAATTGGGTAAAAAGAATGGCATGCAGCTATGGATTTGGAGTACGTATGGTGGAAAAATTATATGACCAAATTAAACGACAAATAAAAGGAATTGCATTAAAGACAAAATCTGATCAAGCCATAAGGTTCTGTGGAAAAGTTCCCTTTATTCCAGCTCTAAGTGGAATACTTAAAGCCGAATGTCGTGAGGATAGCTGAAACCGTATGACAGCTGAAAACGTCAAAAACATTGGTTTGATGTTGACCCAGTACTCCGGTGAAAAGCTTTATTTGGATAAGGCGGGGGTATATCGGATCCCCATAAATTATAAAGATGGTCTAAAGGAAAAAATCTATGTAGGAAGCACGAAGCGGAGCTTAAGAACCAGATTAAAGAGACACGAAAGTAATTGGAATAAAATTCAATAAACTAAAGCCCTCATCCAATACTACTTGAACAAAGACGCGGACTTTGATTGGGACAACAACACGTTGTTGACATCACACATTAGTCCCAGACAGATTTGAATATCTGAAGCAGTTGTCGTAGAGAAAACAGATAACATAAATTGTAATAACAATACATCTATGGAATTATCTCCGGCATGGAAGTTCCTTATTAAGTCAGAAAAGCAACAACAGGCTTCACACAATAAAATTAAAAAAAAAAAAAAGGAATAAGCGATTTGCATCTGTCCAATTACATGGAAGAGAAGCTCATGCCATGCGTACTAGAGGCCTTGACTTCGCAACGGGGGATATATATTCAAGGAATGCGATAACCAGCGATGGGGTTTGTACAGGTACATTACCACCTGGTGCCGTGAGGATGTCCTCAATGATGAGGACGAAACGCGTCTGGCAGCAAACACGGAATGTGAATTTTTGTATGATGTTCAAATCTGAGAGAGCCATCCACATACTTCAGAGTAATCCAGAGAACAGCTGTATCGCCATAGTTTGTGATTATTTGGGCTACAGCAATCAGGGAAAGCTGTCCACAACTTCCATATGTTATGGCAAAGTGTCAAGTGGACGTTTAATTTTAACTCTTCATAGATTTTAAGTTGCAACAATCATATTTTAGCTACTCCATCCAGCACCAAACGGGGAGTTATTTAATGTGCTTGCAACGAATATTTCATTTTCCATATAAGCATGAACTGTATTTTTTACTGCTACAGAATTGGACGATTGACTGAGGAGTGTGTGTTAACCAATAATTTGATTATAATTTTGAAGTACTGATTAGTATTTATGATGACAGCTAACGAACAATAATAATAAATAAATAATAGCAGCAAACACGGAGTGAACATCATACAATAGCCTAAAAATGCCTTTAGTTATGTCATAGTGTTTCTGCACATATGAGGTGACTTTAAGTTCGAAATGCCTCTTCATCTTTTTGTGGTGACATTTTGCCGTCTCAACCATCGATTTTGTTTTCCTCCCATATCCTTTGGGGTTGATATAGTATGTTCTGTGTCAGTACCTTGCTTATGGATTTTATAATGTGTATATGTTATTCAATGCATATATCATAATGTAATATCCATTTCATCCTGAGTAAATATTGGTATATCAGTCCAACATTGAGGATTGACTGACCATTAATCACCCTCTTGCAGAATTTATATCTTTTCAAATTACTCACAGTATTTAGTTGGATGGTATACCCCGCAGATGTATATTGCCATCGGTGTTAAACTACTTAAAGCAAACGACATGTGAAACAGAAATACGACGTTCATTATTTCGTTACAGCTATAGTTCCTGTAATATATTTTTACTGCGATAGTCAGATGGCTCCGCAGCATAATCGAAAACTGTTCGAACTGCTTTTTTTCCAGGAAACTGCATTATATTATTAGTTTCCGGTATTGTAATAAAACGCTTTTAATTTTACATTGAATCATTTCCGACGAAAATCGACCTTTTTGAGAGCTTCTCCTCAGGCAGAAAAGAGTTTGCCTTGTTCCTATCAATAGCAAAATCGTTAGCGTGTTTTTTTTTATTGGAGCTTTAACGACCACCATGAGCAACTCAATGGGCTATATATAAGCAGTCTCCCGTCCCTAACTGAGTACCACTGACTCCTGGGAAGAGAGACAGCCCGCGCCGTAAAACAAACACAACATCCATGCCTCACTAGGATTCAAAACCGGATCCATCTCGGGCGAATGATCAGAAGTCATCGCTTAGACCACTGCGTCACCGGGGCGGCAATGTTACGAGTACCTACCTAGAAGGAAGCAATAACTTCGAAAGCGTAACAAATAAAATACGGGAAGATAAATTTTGGTTTTAAGTCAATATCAGCCCTCATTATGACCATAGGGCCACATTTTTTATACTAAAAATTAAATAATTCCTGGGCTGAGACTTCTTTTTCATAATGTTAACCAACATCTTTATTTCATATAGAGGCTTACAGCAGCAACTTCATTCGATTATTTTTGACATTAAAGAGAAGTGATACAAATATTTTCCTTTTCAGGACTGGGTGTCGACCATTTCTACTAGCTGGAAGACTGAATATCAGGCGATTCCGAGCTCCTGTAAAGCTCCGCCTGCGAAATCTACTGAATTGAGTACAACCCCAACAGGCATCAGGGGCATCAGAACCATCATTTGCAATCCATCTGAATGTTTCGATTTCAATGATTTCGCTTCCATTTGGATTGCAAAATTCAGTATCATTAAGGCCAGGAATACCTGTAACAGAAGAGAATAATCAGAAATAGTGGTTTCATATTCTGTGGAACAGCAAACATTCATTTCTTAAGAAAAATGTTTTGACATTGTACTGAGTACAAAATATAAGTAAACACGTACAAATATAAGTAAACACGAGTGTTCGTTCAAACATCTTATAGTCACAACTCACAAAACTATGAGTTTAATACCTCTGTCTAAGAAAGTACTCTCTCAGCGATGTTTCGTGTAGAATGTTTGATTTTCAGAACTGTATGCTTTTAAGCGAGACACTGGTTATTCCAGCCCTGGTTGAGAAGTAGTCTAAGCTATGACTTCTGATCAATCGTCCGAGATGGGTCCGGATTCGAATCCGGGTGAGGCATAGATGTTTTGTTTGTCTTAAAGCGCTGGGTCTCCCCCTTCCCTGGAACCAAGGACCCTAAATTAGAGACGATAGACTGCTTATAGCCCACTGAGTTGCTCGTGGTTGTCGTTAAACAACTAATCACTGGTTATGTTATCAGTCGGCGAATGATACGAAGGCTAGTACCCAACGCGAACAACTGGTTCGCCTTTCAGTCCTTAGTAGTTTGGTATGTCAGTAGGTTCTAAGAAAGCGCTTTCAAAGAATTTCTGAGTAACACTTTTCAAATCCAGAAAAGCTGGTAGGAATTTTCTAAAAAAGTTAATACACTGTATACACTCACGGATAATGAAATTTGCGCACCTAGAAGAAAACAGGCTACAACCGCGAAACTTTGTAAATAGCTAGAGTGCGTGCTGGTATGCAAATGATCCATGTTCGGTGCGAGTAACAGTACAGAGTGACAAGAACGCCTGGTAGACGCCAGAGACGTCGATTTACGCAACTTACGAACTTTGAGAAAGGCATGATCATCTGGCTGAAAACCGCAGGGTGGGCGGCGCGCCGTATAACCCCCCACGTGGATCATTCTGATTACCATACCACCCGACAGTGTTGAGAGCAGTGGACACGTGACGGCACTGCCACACGGCGGAGAGGCTTCGGACGGCCCAGGAGGACCACCGGTAGAAAGGATCGACGGACCATGCGTCAGGCACAAACGGATCCCACGGAGACTTGGTCCGCTATACGGGCAGATATAGCTGCTCCTGTGTGCCTACGAACCATTTCCCGACTATTTGCGGAAGCGAATCTGCGATCCCAGCGCCCCTTACATGTGCTGCCATTACCACAGGAACATCGCCGGCTCCGTGTGCAGTGGTGCCAGGCCGGAGGACGTGGAACGCTACAGACTGGCAACGTATGGTGTTTAGCGATGAGTACCGCTTCGTTTTGGGGACAAATGATCATCGTGTCCGGGTGTGGAGGTCCCCGGGTCAATAGCGCAATCACACCTCATTATCGAGCGCTATACCTCCCCCACTGCAGACATTATGGTCTGAGGAGCCATTGCCTATGATAGCCGATCAGCTGTAGTAGTGGTGCGAGGATCATTGACGAGCCAGCGGTATGTGGATGAGATCCTACGGTCCCAAGTGCTCCTATTCCTGGCCGGGATCCCAGGTTCGTTATGCCAGCAGGATTACGCCCGCCCACACACGTCTCGGGTTGCCCAGGATTGCCTACGTCATGTACAAACACTTCCATGGCCTGCCCGCTCCCCGAATATATCCCCTATCGAGCATGTGCGGGGTCAGTTGAAACGCCTGCTGCAGCCGTGCCGCACTAACCGGGATTTGGTGCACACCGTCGACACGTGTGAATCAGTCTGTCTCAGGACAACATCAGGCGTCTGTTCACTTCCATGCCGAACCATATTGCAGCATATATCGCTGCACGAGGCGGTGCGATGCACTTTTGAAAATGGACGGACTGCGTGCCACAGATCCCTTTGCAATTGTCTTGCAGCTCTGTTTTTGCCATCATGTGTATCATTTATCTCTATCATTACATCCATAAAATTTCTGTTCAATCCGATGCTTTCTTCTTGGTGCACAAATTTCATTGTCCGTGAGTGTATATATACATCATCATCAGCCATTATTAATCCACTGCTGTATGAAGGTCTCCCCAAGTTTCTTCCACAATGGTCTGTCTTGAATCAATCTCCTCCATGTCATTCCTGCATGCTTTCTTATTTTATTCACCCATATCCCATCTGGTCTTTTTCTGGGTCTTTTCCTGTCCCTTGGAGTCCAGTCTAGAATTTCAGTTGTCCATCGCCATCGGTGGTCCGCTCTTCTGGCAACATGTCCAGGCTATTGCCATTTCAGGGATTTTATTCTAATCGTGACGTCTTCCACGCTAGTCCTTTTCCTTATCCATGAGTTCGTGTTCTTATCTCTGCTGGTTACATCAAGCATGCATCTCTCCAAGCTACTTTCAGTCGTCATATATTTTTTTTATTTAAAATTTTTATTGTTTTAGCTGTTACATTACACCTTAGAACAAGTTTATATTTACATTGTATTGTAACAAACATTAATTATTAGGACAGCGAAGGAAGTCAGGGAAAAGGTCGTTAATGGCCTGACTAAGCCCTGGTCTCCCTACATGATAAGTACAAGTTATGTAAAAGTTACTATACTACAGAATTAAAGTAAATAGTAGGCAGGTCATGCAGTAGATCAGCAGTTGTTATTAGACATTAGTAGCAATTAGAAAAGGATTAAAATGCTATATAATAATTTTAGCAGTTTTTTTATAAATTAAGCAAATACATTTTTTTTATTTTTTTTAAACAAGTTGTAATTATTAATATGTTTTAGTTCATCAGGTAAAAGATTCCAAAAAATTGATCCCTGTTAGTTGACACTTTGTTTAATTTGTTGTCTTCTAGGCAGGGATGGTGTTATCTGAAATCTATTTCTAGTTTCATAATTATGAACATCAGCATTTATATCTGTGATATCTACATTAACATTCTGTCTAATACTTTTAAACATATTTAACCCCAAAGCATATTGATATAATTGTTTTACATTTAAAATGTTGTATTTGTTAATATGTATTCACATATAATTATGAATATTAAGATAAGGTGTATTATTAGTATTAATACTTAATTTAAGGTCTAGTAATCTAATAAATTTATTCTGAAGTACTTGGAGTTTCCTAATGTTAGTTTGTGTTGTCTGTCCCCAACAGGATAGGCAAACAATCAAAGTGTGTATGCACAAGAGTATAGTACAACAATTTAAGGGTTTTATTAGTAAGACTAGATGAATGCCAGTCAATAATGACGGGGAGAAATAAAATTTATGATAAAGAAATTATTGACATTTATTTATTGAATTTTTGAATTCCACGTCAATATATGGCGACGTTGGCTCACAGCTTTCTGAAAATTTCCCGAGCAGTCGGTTATGGAATTTAATACGACGGACTGTCTGTTTGTTATGTGTTTTATAAAACCTTTAGCCCCTATTTCGTCAACACTTCCTTGTACACAACATTTTCTGTATACACTGACTGTGAACCCTGTATCAATTTCCCCTGTTCTTTTCCGTGAACTATTTTTATCTTGACGTCGTCAGATCATCGTACTGTTGACGTTGTCACATACAGATGGCTAAACACCGGTTCAGGTACTGAACCGAAATTCCTAATGCAAAGTTTTTCGTAGCCGTCCCCCGGTGGCGCAGTGTTCTAAGCGATGGCCACTGATCATTCGTCCGAAAGGGTCCGGGCTAGAATCCCGGTGAGGCATGGATGTTGTGTTTGTCTTACGGTACTTTCTCTCTTCCTTCCCTGGAACCAGTGACCCTAAATTAGGGACGGGCGACTGCTTATAGCCCACTGAGTTGCTCACGGTGGTCGTTAAACCTCCAACAAAAAAAAAAAAGAAGTTTTCTTATCTCTAGAGTTGAACATGTGACTTAACGCATCTCTGACGTCTGACGTCATGTGAGAATGACTTGGATTAGATGACGTCACACCAACAGCTGTGTTCTTTGTTGCTATGCCAACAAAACAAAGTGATATACGCGTGGACTGTGCGCGTGTGGCATAGCCCACTGGAAAGAGGAGGCCCTGAAACGAACGCTTGTCATGTGACCAAAGGGGTCTCAGTTTCTGAAACTTCTCTAAGTTTTTACCGAAAGTGAATACAGTTATTATTCTTGTGATTAAAGTATCTTGAAAACTGTTATTGCATTATGTTTTCCAGCCAAAACTGCTTTATTTTTGTGCCAGTTTTGTGAAAGAAATGTAAGTGGGTGTAATATAAAATTTTGTCTAGGGTTTAGATTACTATATCTGTGACACTTATATGAATATAATTTTCTTGCACTAGTAAAAAATAATAATTAATTACAAATAATAAACTGGAAACTGGGATCAAGTTGGTCACATGACCTTGTTGACAGCCGTTCGTTTCAGGTCATCTTCTTTCCAGTGGGCTATGGCATGCAGGTGATGACGTCACCTAAACGAAAAGCTAAGCGTAATGTCACAAACATTTGTTTCTCGGTTGTTGTTATGACGACTTAAAAAGTGGCACGGAGGAGGAGGGCTCTAGCAGAAGATATATCAGGATTATTAAGTATTCGGCTAACCAATCCAATGTTTCTAGAGATTTTATTAGTAGTTTGTTCTACATGTTTATCTCATTTTAGGTTATGTTGTAGTGTTACTCCTAAATAGGTAAAATAGCTCACTAAGATAATTTGATTATTATTATTACTATAGAAAATAGTTATATCTTGATATTGGTTTGGATTCTGTCTTGCAAAAAACATAACTTCAGTTTTAACTGTATTTACAATAAATTAATGCGAGATTAGCCAGGTTGTATTATTTAATTATTTGATTATTGTAAAGGTTAATTATTTGTGTACTATCCTGTCCTGTAAATAGACCTGTAGTGTTATCAGCATAAAGTGTTAAGTGTGTATCTTTTGATACTGTGAAAATATTATTTATGTAAATGTTAAAAAGTAAGGGTCCAAGTATAGAGCCCTGCTTGGCACTCCTATGATAATTTTAAAAAAGTATAGGTCCAAGTATAGAATCCTGTGGCACTCCCATGAAAATTTAAAAAGGAAACGTCCAAGTATAGAACCCTGTGGCACTCCCATGATAATTTTAAAAAGTATAGGTCCAAGTACAGAACCCTGTGGATTCCCATGGTAATTTTTTCCATTGGTGATTTGTAGTGGTTAATTTGGGTGAACCGTAACCTATCAGTTAGACAGTTTTTAAATAAATTAGCTGATATCCTTCTTATACCTATATTATGTAATTTTGTTATGAGAATATTACGGTTTAAACAATCAAAGGCTTTTGTAAGATCCAGAAAAAGTACAAGTGTAGGTTGCTTGTTAACTTGTTGTTTTATTATGAAATTTTGTAGGTATAATATAGATGAATCAGTGGATATATTCGGTTGAAATCCATGTTGATTAGTATTAATAATAGTATATTTTTGCAAATATAACAGAAGTCTATTGTAAATAAACTTTTCAAGAATCTTTGCAAAAATAGAGATATTTGCAATGGGTCGATAATTATTCATATTATTAATAGAGCCTGATTTATATTTTGGAAAGACCTTAACTATCTTAAGATCATCAGGGAAGATTCCTGTTTCGAATACCAAATTAAACATAAAAAGAAATGGCTCTGCAGTCATGTCAGAAACAAATTTATTTACCTTTGGATGAATGTCATCATATCCCGCAGTAAAGTTTATTTTTATTTGTTTGAGTTTTATTAATATTTCTTGCTATGTTATTTGCGTGAAATAAAAGTTATTTGTTCTGTATGATGCTTCTAAGTAAGCGGTGAATGGGAAATTAGGTCTGCTCAGATTTTGTTTTGCGGTATTTGATGTTATGAAATGATGATTTAAGTGTGTAACAATGTATTTTTGATCTCTAATTGCCTTGTTATTCTCGTCAGTTAAAAATGCTGGTATTTTTATTTTATTATTTCTTCCCAATAATTGATTAGATGTTGCCATGTTTTTTTGGGGGGCAGTTTTGAGAAAACATTTTGTAATAGTAATTTCTTTTGACCATTTTTATTGCTATAGAGTTTAAAATTTATAAAGTCAATGGGATTTCTTGATTTAAGAAATTTAGTGAATAGTTTATTTATCTATTACTTCGATTAATTAGTGAGTTATTTATCCAAGGTTTGCGAAAACATTTTTGATTTATTATACTGTATTGCTTTGGTAAAGGTTTCATTGTATAATCGAATTACAGTTGTATGGAAATTTTTGAAAACTGAGTTAACTTGTGTTTCTCTATTAATTAGTGTCCAATTGATTTGAGCAATCTCATTTCTGAATTTCTCAAGGTTTGATTTAGTTGTTTGTCTAATGTTATATTTTTCTGTTACAATAGGGATATTATGAGAGTGCTTACATATGCTAACGATAGGAAGATGGTCACTGAAATCATATGTCATCACTCCAGATATAATTAAATCATGCAAGGTATTAGTAATACATAAATCAATTATCGTACGACTAGAAGGTGTTATTCTAGTACGTATTTGTATTGTATTAATGAAACCAGATGCTAGCATCATAGATTTGAGTTGATCCGTTATTGTGTTCGTCTGAGAAATATCAATGTCTAGATCACCTAATATTTGTATGTAGTATTTTTGCCTTATCAAACAAAATAACAAGTGTAGAAATAAGTTTTTTAGAGTCAGAACTAAGTGGTCTCTAACAGACCACAATTATGTAATGTTGGTTATTCATCACAAGAAGTTCTAAGTCTTGGTTAATTATAGTAAATTCAGTAAGCTGTGAGAAAAAATTATGCTTCTTATGTATATACGTACATAGCCACTCTACCACCTCTAGAGTGTGCTCTATTTAAACTATGGATATTGCAATCATTAATTGGAACGGAAAAATTCGCTCAGAGAACCACGTGTCTGTTATACAGATAATATCGATACTAGTTTCAGTTATCTGTATTAGATATTCAAGTAGTGTTATTTTGTTAAGCAATGAGCAAGCATTGATATGAATAATATTTAGTGAGTTATGTGTATTAATGTTTAACGAATTATTAAATTCACTAGTCGAGTAGCAGTCGTTCAACATTGCTTAATGAAATTTTAAAGTTATAGTAAATGGCATCAATTTATTGGGCTTAAACAGTCTCTAAACACTAATATCAAAGGACCCCAAGTCCTCTAGAGTTGTAATTTCTTTCCTTTGTTCCTGTTTATTTTCTCTTATGTATATAGAGCCATTCCATATCCAGGTATTATTTATAAAATACTTATTTTAGACACGCGGAGGATGTAGAAAATTCTAGAGTCATCGCCCAAAGTGCACAACTCTATGAAGAATTTACTAGTAAAAAAAAAACCTGTATTAACATCCCCAATTAAAAGCAAACAGAAAGTCTCTTTTAAAAAAAATAGAAGCACAAGGCAAAGAAAACAACAGCCAAAAGTACAAAATGCTACGGCCTCTTTTACGTCCGATAGACAAGTTAAAGGTGCTACGACCTCTCGCGGGTCCGGAACGCCAGAAACTGAAAAGATAAGAAATAAAAAAAGGCCTTTTAAAGGCCAAAAAAAATTTTTTGTTCCTCCTGACTTTGAAAAACCACTACCCATCAGTGAAAGGGAAGTTAGGTTTCATATTAATAATCTTAAAAATAAAAAGGCACCAGGCAATGATGGCATAAATAATAAAATTATGAAAACATTACCGGAAGAATATGTGCAAACCCTTACTAAAATATACAATTGTGCCATTAAAATAAACTACTTCCCTGATATTTGGAAGACAGCAGAGGTAATACTTTTACCCAAGCCAGGCAAAAACCCGGCAATTCCTGAAAATCACAGACCGATTTCGTTGCTCCCAACCATGGGAAAAATCTTTGAAAAAATAATTCTTATTAGAATGCAACAATTCTGTGAGGAATTCCCAGTAATTCCATTTACTCAAGGAGGTTTTAGAGATAAACACTCCACGGTGCACCAACTCTCTAGAATAACTGAAAAATGTGCTGAAGGACTTATAAAAAAGGAACACACAGCAGCCATATTTCTGGATGTGGCAAAAGCATTCGATAAATGCCCACATGAGGCAATTATCTACAAGCTAATAGCACATGATTTCCCACCCTGGATTATACACATAATCAAATCATACCTCACTAACAGAACATTCTGTGTAAAAATCAATGGGAAAAAATCGTTAAAAAAAAAAAATCGAAGCTGGTGTACCTCAAGGCAGTGTACTCGCACCAACGCTGTATTCTATCTTTACGTCAGACTTTCCCAACTATAATAACAGGAATCTGACTACAGCTCTCTATGCTGATGACACTGCACTCGCTTATACTTCCAAAAATAAAAATCAAGCAACTTTCATGTTGCAACATTATGTTGAAAAACTTGAGAAATATTTCTTAGATTGGAAAATTAAAATCAATACCGAAAAAACTCAAGCAATTCTATTTTCTAGGATTAAATGCAATCACAATCCAGACTTTGAAATAGAAATGTATAAAAAAAATACCTTGGGTAAATGATGTTAAATATTTAGGACTTTTTATGGACCACAACCTAAACTGGAACAAGCATATTAAAGAAACTGTGTCCAAATCCCTTAAGATCAGAGGAAGTCTCCAGCCAATAATAAAAAATAAAAGGCTTAGCAGGAAAAACAAAACTTTGATATGGAAAGCCTGTATCAGCCCTGTTATTACTTATGCCTGTCCTATCTGGGGTAACTGCAACAAACAGCAGAAAAACAAGATTACCTCATTTCAAAATAAAACCCTACGATATATGGTTGGACTTGATGGAAGAACTTCAAACCATGCTATCCGAAGCATGCTAAATATTAATTCCATCCATTACACGATGTATGACTTAGCTTACAGATACTATGAAAAAGCTAAGATTCATCCTAATCCTCTGGTCAGAGCGGCCATTAACTATACTGTCAATGAAACTGACAGTTATAAAAGGCCAAAAACTATCTTAAATAAAGTTCCAGAAATGAACCCAATTCACAGCTACCCTAGCAAAAAAAATAACAATAATTGGGACTAGGTTTAGAGGTTATTTCTCACCTATGAAGAATTTCTGATAAAAAAAAAAAAAAAAGGCTCTTTTAAGGGCCGACAAAATGTTGCATACTCTAAACGAGTATCTTAAACCTCGATCGGTGTAATTTTGTGATCACACCACCCCAAGCTATGGTTACTCTGTTTGTGATCACACCACCCCAGCTATGGTTACTCTGACATGCCTGTCAAGAAGCAACAAAGTAAACCTGTGAAAAAATTCTGTAAACCAATTCACAGAATTTTTTAACCCAATTCACAGCTACCCTAGCAAAAAAATAACAATAACTGGGACTAGGTTTAGAGGTTATTTCTCACCTACGAAGAATTTCTGATAAAAAAAAAAAAAAAAAAAGGCTCTTTTAAGGGCCTTACTCTGATTGCAAATTTACTTCACACATGTGAATTAATCTCGTTAAATAAAAAAAAAAGAAAAAAAAAAGGGGGGTGGGATCCTCTAAGAGCCGTACTCTGTTTTGAAAACATACTTCACCCATGTGAAGAAACCTAGTTAAATTAAAATGAGAAAAAAAAAAAAAAGGGGCTTTTTTAAGGGCCGAGCAAAATGTTGCATAAAAGATTTATCTTTTTTGTACTAAATATCTCTGCCCTTAAAAAAAACAAGGTATTGTTGGTCTTGCCTTTTATGTTAAAATTTGTTGTTGTTTTTCCTTAATTAAAAAAACAAAACAAAACAAAAAAAAAAAAAAAGGCCCTTTTAAGAGCCGAGCAAAATGTTGCATCTGAAACCTCGATCGGTGTAACTTTGTGATCACACCACCTCAGCTATGGTTAATCTGACATGCCTGTCAAGAATCAACAAAAGTAAACCAGTGAAAAAATTCTGTAAACCAATGGGGAAAAATCTTTTCTCTCATTGGCTGGCGAGCAACACTGAGCAAATGGCCAGTTTTGTCTTACCCGGAGTTCAAAGACGATTCTTCTCTGGGAAAGATGTTCTGTGTGTGATGATTTTTTTTTCCAGGTTCCCCTCTCCCGTGTCCTTTCCTTCCTTTCCCCCTGTGCTCTTCTGTGGCACAGATGTACCGGGCATTTTTCTGCGGAGAGAAATAGCACTTGAAATGGCTTGTTGTTACAGGTAAGTATGTAGGGCAGCTTACAACTTCACTCCTTAACGGGTAACCGTCTACTCCCTCTCCTCTAATATTTCCATACTTTTCTTTCGTACTATTCTATCAGGGAAATCTGTTCCCAAACATCTAATATTTCTCTTTTTCACCTGACAAAAGGCGCAGAGCGCTGAGGGTTCGGGTCTCTCAACCTCAGATAGGAAATATCTCTCTCAGGTATTATTTATTGTCCATAATGAACCAAAGTTCTAGTCTGCCAATATTGATACCTGTTACTAGGTGTAAAATTTTCATTAATATATGGGGTTTTTTTTGCTGATTATCTTTATGTAAATCTGAATTGAGAACAACAGTTTTCCGTTTTACTAACCATGAGTTTCTATCTATCCTAGTGGTGAATTGCACTATAATAAGAGATTTCTGTATGCTTGTATTTCGTCCCAGCAAAGGAGGATGCACATCTACATATATCAGAAGGATTAAAGTTTTCCACCTGAAGCCCATTTGCTAATATTGCCAGGTGATTTCTTAGTTCGCAATTATTTGTAATATATGTTAAGTCAAGTCCATGGATTTCAATATTTTTGTTTCTATGATATTGGTCCAGTTCATTTAGTTCAGTTTTAAGTGCCTGTATGTGTTGCTTATTTTTTATTTCATTGGTTTGTAACAGATTTAATTTAGTTTGCAGAATTATATTAGTCTCCTGAAGCTGATTACATTTCTGAATAATATCTCCATAACTTGTACTAAGATGTTCTATAAAAAGTTTAATTTCTTTATGCTCTTCACTCATTTCTTGTTTGATAAGTCCCAGTTCTTCTTTAACTTGAGTTGGAATAATATTTAATTTATTACTCATTTCTGCCAATGTAGACATAATTGTATCCATATCCACATGTACAGAGTCCAAAGGAGACGATGTAGCAGTTTTAGGCTTATGCACAGTTGCTGCAGTAAATGATTTTTTACCTGCCGTAGTTACAGAGTCATGTGATAACAAATATATTTGTTATATAGCCTACAGCTCAGGCAAATTGAATATGTAATATATAGATTAATGTACATCCATTTAATGCAAGATCAAGCATCTATTTTTTAGAGCAGCTTTAAGCATTCAGGAATTATGTCCTGAAGTTATCGGCTATCGAAGGATATTAGGCAAGAGTGTTTAATATATTGTCAAATTGTCACTACGTCTTCTGTAGCATAGTGTATTATCAAGTCACAAAACCTTTAGGACCCTGTTGAATAATCATTTTATATATGTTACAGTATAATGTAGTTAACCTAAAACTTCTTAAATAGTTCAGCACAAATGATAGCAGAAATTAAACTGAAATGTTCAATAGTTCTGAGTGAAATGCAATCAATATTCATTAAGCTTAAAAACTCGTCGGTAGCTGCCAGCACTCCTAAGCAAAATTAATTCTCTATGTAAAGAAAAGAAATATGTATATATAGTAGACAATAATTCCGAAGTGTGAAGGCAAGTCTATAATATAATATTATTAATAGCAGGAATACCTTTTGGATCTCATTCAGCTTGCTAATCGTTATGTCTTAGTTCCAAAGCACTACATTCCAAGCAAGAAGACACATTAAGGAAAACCAATTATAAATAGTTCAGTAGGCACCACATATGAAGTATAACATCCATGGTATTTATCGTTACCCCCAAAACTATCCACACAGGGCTAGGCACCGCAAACCCATCAGCAATACTAGCACAATATTATTTCTTTTTCTTTTTTTTTTAACATAGCTGATCAACACACGAGCTACCACCCTGTTGCTCTTGACTTGACTTGATAAACTGTATACTGTATAATATTATATATTAGGAGTACAGATAAGTTTTAAAGCGTTTTAAGACAACGCAACATGTAATTTTAGAGAAAACAACAATACCTTTACGAATCAAAATATGCGCCGTCAGTATCTATCACCTTCCACCATAGGTAGGACAGCTGACGATTCCAGCCATGAAGAATACTTCGTCGTGTGACGCGATGAAGCCGTCAACCCATTTTTGCACTTCGTCACATCTCCGGAACCGTACAGCAGACAAGCCATGTTACATGCATCGGAATAAATGATAGTCTGAAGGGGCTATGTCGGGACTATATGCCGGGTACTCCAAAACTTATCAGCCACGCGTCAATAACGTTCCCTTGACCGATTTCGCGACATGCGGCCTAGCGTTGTCATTAGGGTGGGCCGAAAAAACCTTTTTTTTTAATTTGCACATCACCTAGTACGGAAAAGTTGCCATTTGGGTCAAGAAGAATAACAAAAGAAAGTTTTTGAAATCGACTAATGTCTTGCGTCGCCGCACGGCGCACTAAGTCCGCGGGTTTCCGACCGCATTGGGCCGCAAGCAAAAATGGATGGAATTTTTTTGTAATCGAAATCGAGTAACCCCTAGTTTGAAAAAGTGTTCGTTAGTATTTCCAATAACAGTGAAAAAATTTTTTTGAATTTGATCAATATGATATGTCTCCGCACTGCACGTGAAGTTTACCATTTTGTTCCCACATTTGGCCCGTAAGCCTAGGTTTGGTAAAGGCATCCTGGCATGTACGGCATCGGAAAAATCCGTAGGAAAGTGGACTGTTCTAAGTGCACCATGCATGTGCATGTGTAGTACACTCAGTTTGCTGTGAAGCGTGTAGCTTTTCGCTTGCTTCCAATGTCACATATGGAAACAACCCAGAACTCACCACGAAGAAGTGACTACACTTCGAGTTCCGTCCCCACTCCCTCCAGCTCAGAATTTTATTTCTACGTGGTATATCTTGTTCGGTAATCCACTTTACTTGAAAAATATGGCGTTAATTGCCGTGATGCAATTGTTGCTTTTCTGAACGAATCTCTAGCTTCAAATCCACACACTGAGCCAGTTGTTTTGGCCACCAGTTTCACACAACGTTCCACAGCATGTGTGTGGCAGGGAAACTTGGTTATTTCTTCACCAGCTGCCGCAGAAGTTGCGATTATTCGATCCAGATCTTCGTCTGAGATGCGTTTTGTCAGGGGTGGTTCGGTAACACGCGTTTTAGTCCAATCGATCATCTCATAATATTCATTAGCATCCAAACTTAATTGCGGCACTTTGAATTCTCTTATGACATCATTCATTTGTTGCTGTCCAGATTTTTTATTCTTCTCCATTTAAGAGCTCTAACGTATGTGCGTTCGTCCGCAATCATGCTTAGCAATATATACTCTGGGTGACTGAAGAACGCGTTTCTCTTGATCACTGCATCAATGATTATTTTGCACTTCAAATCCATGAAGCGCGATAAGTTGACCAGTTTCCAAAAGTATTTGACCCCTTCTGTGCACGATGGCTTCTTTACGGAAAAGCAGATCAGGGCATATGCCTTCATTATGTAGTTGGCAACACAGATCAAAGTTTGCGATGGGTTTTGAATGGGGACATAAAGACGCGTGACTGTCAGTTGTCGTCAGCCACCGCGAATGTGACAGTGGTCCTGGACGTAAAGGCGCGTGACTGTCAGTTGTCGTCAGCCACCGCGAATGTGACAGTGGTCCTGGATTTCTTCTAGAAAGGCTGCCATCACAGTCTCTCTGTGACACATCCCAACAGATTTCCAGTAAATACTGCTGGTCGGTATTCAGTTCACGTGTAGCCTGCAATCCTTTCATGTGTTGTGTCCATTCTACATGAATAGCTGCAAAGTCAACTACTGGCAGGTTTTCACAGTCGTCGAGTGCTGCCCCAATCTCTCCTGAACGAGTTGTAGGACCTGTTGATTTACCATCGAGTTCATCAAGCAAATGGCGAAATGGAAGTTCATTGAAATGGAAAAAGCACACCGTCCACTGCAAAGAACGTTTCAACTAAAGTTCCAGTTGACGTATAGCACCATTCTTCCTGCCGGTATTTATAACAGTTCCATCGCACCCTAAAGCAATGAGAAAACTTGAGTCAATGCCATTAACTTCTAAAAAATTAGTGATGCTGTTTACGATACTTCTGCTACGACCAGAAGTGGGGGTCACATGGCCGAGGTACTTCGATCCAGGCTCCTCCAAGAGAGTAATGTGCTCTTCTTTCTTCTCGGAACGATAATATTTATCATCTTTCTTATCTAGGAACAGAGTTGAGTCATTCCTTCCATCAAAATAGAGTCCGCGAACGACTTTTCTTTTTGGGCTTTTTTCTTTACATCCTTAGAAAGCTTATTTTTTCACGGATAATTTTATTTTTATCAATGACCTTCTCGAGACTATCGACTGTAATGATGCCCAGTAGAGATTCTTTCATAAGAGCAACAATTGCATCACGGCAAGTAACGCCACATTTTTCGAGTAAAGTGGATTACAGAACAAGATATACCACGTAGAAATAAAATTCTGAGCTGGAGAGAGTGGGGGCGGAACTCGAAGTGTAGCCCCTTCTTCGTGGTGAGTTCTGTATTGTTTCCATATGTGACATTGGAAGCAAGCAAAGAGCTACACGCTACACAGCAAACTGAGTGTACTACACATGCACACGCATGGTGCACTCAGAACACTGCAATTTCCTACGGATTTTTCCGATGCCAGCCGAGGCCTACGGGCCAAATGTGGGAAGAAAGTGGTGAACATCGCGTGCAGTGCGGAGACATAGCATAATAATCATATTCAAAACTTTTTTTTCACTGTTATTGGGAACACTAAAGGAAACTTTTCCGCACTAGGGGTTGGTTACTTGATTTCGATTACAAAAAAAAAAAAAAAAATACATCCGTTTTTGCTTACGGCCCAACGCGGTCGGAAAAACGCGAACTTGGTGTGCCGTGCGGCGACGTAAGATATTAGTCGATTTCAAAAAAATATTCTTTTGTTATTCTTCTTGACCCAAATGGCAACTTTTCCGCACTAGGCGATATGCAAATTAAAAAAAAAAAAGGTTTTTTTTCGGCCCACCCTAGTTGTCATGCAATAATTTTACGGGACGCAATACTTTGCCTGTGAATGAACGTTTCCGACAGATTTTCTGGTTAAATCGCAGCCATTGTTACTTGTAGCGATCAGCAGTAACAGTTTGACCCTGTTCCAATAGTTCATAATAGAGCACACCCTTCATATCCCACCAAATGCACAGCAGAACGTTCTTGGAGTGAATATTGCGTTTCGATGTCGAAATCGTTGTTTCACCGGGGTATCATCATCATAATCATCATCATTGTCAACCGTTATCAATCCACTGCTGGACGAAGGTCTCCCCAAGTTTCTTCCACAACGGTCTGTCTTGTGCCAGTCTCCTCCATGTTACTCCCGCATAGTTTCGAATTTCTTTTTTTTTTTTTTTATTAATTGGAGGTTTAACGACCACCGTGAGCAACTCAATGGGCTATAAGCAGTCGCCCGTCCCTAATTTAGGGTCACTGGTTCCAGGGAAGGGAGAGAGCCAGTGCCGTAAGACAAACACAACATCCATGCCTCAACGGGATTCGAACCCGTACCCCGTTCGGACGAATGATCAGAGGCCATCGCTTAGACCACTGCGCCACCGGAGCGGCCTTTCGAATTTCATCCACCCATCTACCATGTGGTCTTCTTCTGGATCTTTTCCTGTCCCTTGGAATCCAATCTAAAATTTCGGCTGTCCATCGATGGTCGGTTCTTCTGGCAGTATGTCCAGCCCATTGCCATTTCAGGGATTTAACTTTGATCATGATGTCTTCCACTCTTGTCATTTTTCGGATCCACGAGTTCCTCTTCTTATCTCTCCTGGTTACACCAAGAATGCACCTCTCCATGCTTCTTTGAGTTGTCTGCAGCCTTTGTATGTCTCTTTTAGTTAAGGTCCACGTCTCTGCACCATACGTAAGCACTGGAAGGATGCATTGATCAAACACTTTTCTTTTAAGACATAATGGCATATTTTTCTTGAAAATTATGCTGTTTCTTCCAAAAGCTCTCCAGGCAAGTTTTGTACGCCGATTAATTTCTTCATCAATGTGACCCTCACTTGATATCTGCTGTCCAAGATAAACGTACGTGTCTGTTATCTCTAGCTTTTCTCCATCAATCGATAAATCTTCATTTCTTGTAAAAGCATTGAACATCACTTTTGTCTTCTGAAAGTTCATTTTTAATCCCACTTCTTTACTCTTGTCAACAAATTCCTCGATCATACTCTGCAGCTCTGATGGGGTAGTTGCAAAAATGACTACGTCATGAGCAAAACGAAGGTGGGTTAGATATTCTCCATTAATCTTTATCCCTTTGTTTTCTCAGTTCAGTGATTGAAAGACATTTTCCAATGTGGCATTAAAGAGCTTCGGAGATATGGTGTCACCTTCTCGCACTCCCTCTCCAATTTTTATGTGAGTTGTATTTTTAAACAGCAGAATGTTTGCACTTGCATTTTCATAGATGTTATTAATAATATTAATGTATGGATCTTCAATACCGCAGGATTTCAGAGCCATTGTAACTGCTGATGGTTTCACCGAATCAAAGGCCTTTTCATAATCGATAAAAGCCATGCACAATGGTAGTTCATTTTCCCTCGCTCTTTCAATTAGTTCCCTCACTACGTGGATATGATCTATTGTGCTGTAGCCACTCCTGAATCCAGCTTGTTCACCGGGGTATACCCACTGATTTTTGCGTTTGGGATTGTCATACCATATCTACTATTCATCACCCGTAACAATTTTTCACAGGAAAGGCTTTTTGTGTTATTTATTCAATAGATTCAAACACTTCATGACAGGCTCATATTTGTTCCTCTGGCTCACGTCATGTGGCACTCATTTTCCTTTCTCCTGAATCTTTCCCATTGTGCGTAAACGATTGGAAATGGTTTGTTGAGTAACCCCCAGTTGTTCAGCTAGTTCTTTTTGCGTTTGAGATGAATCTTCATCCAGCAATGCTCGCAGTTCCTCGTGTGCAACCTTCTGCGGGAGGTAATTACGTTCTTGATTGCTAACATAAGAATCACCTGCTTTAAACCGTCTAAACCTAAACTTACACGTGTATTTCGATACAATATTCTCCCCCAGAAATCTAAACTTACACGTGTATTTCGATACAATATTCTTTCTCCAATCCCGATACACTTTAACCACAGCAGCACGCAAACAGTTCACAAACTGCGCTGTTTCAGAAACACTGCCAGCCTTGGCCCGAAAGCCGATAATCATCTATTTTTGCAAATCTGATAAATCGCTCCTTTAATCCATGACAGCAACGAGTCGTATGTTTTCAGAATACCTACAGCACACCTTATATACCCTCCAAGCCAGCTCACAACACGTGACTTCTTTCATTGGCAACGCGCTGTTGACGTCAAAAGTAGGAGGTGGTCACAATAATGTGACTCGACTGTGTATTTATTCAATAGCATTGTTATATATTATATTACTTATTCAATAGTATTGTTATATATTTTATTACTTATTCAATAGCATTATTATATGTATATTTTAGTATTTATTACATAGTATTTATTCAACGTATAAATTGAACGTTTATAACACTGTGCTAGCATTAAAGCAACGTTTTATACAACATTATGCCATCAATTCTTCTACATTGAGCCACTCTTACAACAATCAGCTATCGTTGGAATAACATCAAGCCATCACAACGCAGACGTTAAGCCATCGTTAGAGTAACATTGTAGCCACATCTCGTCCAACATTAGACCATAACATTGTACTACTGTAACAATGGTGAGCCATCTCTTTTGTAACCCTGAGGCAACGTATCACTCAACATCCAGCCATTATTCATATAACAGTGAGCCAATCTGTCATGCAAAAGATTGTATTATGTCCAGTGTTCTTAATATTTTTGTATATTACATCCTTCACGTTTTAAGCTCTGCTTTTTTTATTTGTAATGTCAGGTAGTTTGTTCGTTCTATACTGCATATGTCCAAGTGTGTGAATGAAAAAGGATGGCTTCATCGAAAAAAACAGTAGATACAAAAATTAAATACGCACATATTGGATAAATTTTCAGTTGCATGTAGAGTTAAGAAACTTTACACATTCTTGTGGATACGGATGTAGTAAGTTTTTAAATGATGCATATATTTTTCTACATAGCCCAATGCGGTAACTGTAAATACAGTAGAACTACTCTATAGCGGACAAACTTCATACAAATTCCCTGACTACTAAAAATCCATCTTCTTCTCAGCTCGCCAGTTTTACTCTGAAGGCTGTAACTGCAACTAGACTTATCCAAAAGTCGGAAGGGTATTCATTCGCCTTCGCAATGAATATAACTTCTTCAAGACGTACACTCTTAACATTCTTGAATTCGTTAGCATATCATTACCAAATGCAAGAATTTTTTTATAAACGATTGCGGAGATCTTTATTGCAAGAATTTTGAATGGTTAGTTATTTCAAATCTTCCCAAAGATTTTGTTTTATATCATTACTACTGCAGAATAATTACCACATACTTGCTGAGAGGTTGTGCAAATATGGTAAATATGTTATTTGGGAATACCTGTTCATAATGTTTTAGCAGTAACATTAGCACATCTTTGATGGGAAGCACTCTCTTATGTCGATGTCCATTCCAGAAATTCTCATAGCTCCAGTAATGACGAATGATTTGAGAATACTGTCTACTTTTCATTACGCACTGGTTCTACCAATAGGTTCGTCAGTTTTTATCTCAATATTCAAGAGAATCTACGACTCTGAAGGTTCGATTGAAAATATCTATCCTGCGTCTGATATTCTTGAATATGAAGACATTTTGCATTCATTTGCTTCAAAGAATGCACAAGTTTTCAGCTGGGGGAAGGGGTGTCGTTTTCCATTATATCAATGCTTTTAATAGTTCGATTTGAAGAAATACCGATTGCTTCAGAACTGTATGCAAGGAACATCTTGTATACAGTTTGTGATTTTTCATAACGGAGATTTTCCCCGCTGGTAGGCGTAAGTACCTATTTCTATTACTAAATACTTTGCCGATTCTGGAAATCTGCTGGAAAAAGTTCTTTTGAAACTGATTCTGCTACCTATGAAAAATACTGAGAGCACTATTTTAAATAATGCGCAATTTTTTTCGCTAAGAGTGTAAATGAGTTGCTCATAGTGGTCATATGAAAGAGAGAGGGAGAGAGAGAGAGAGAGAGAGAGAGAGAGAGAGAGAGAGAGAGAGAACAAAACCATTATTTATAAAACTAAATGTTCTAAAAATTCATGACATTTTTACCTTGAAACTAGGTATCATATTTTTTTAAATAACGCATCTTAAACTGCCTATTTTTCAATCTGACATAAAATATCTGGATTATGCTGTCTTCACCAGATCTGTTGTTAACAAGAATTTGTGTCTGCCGTCTGTTAGACGTAGTTATGGTTTAAATAGCATATTGTAAAAAGCCATTTTCCTATGGAGTAATCTCCCAGAGATCATCAGATCTCTGGAAATTATCAAAAAGTTTTCCTTGTCTCTGCGAAATTACATTGTAAATCATCCTGATCTCCATAATGAATCTCAATTCTATCATTAAATTGTAGTTCCAAGATATGCTGCTATCAGTGGCACTTCTATTATAACCATCTTACTTGCCTTTATATATTTTATATATTTTATTCCTTTTCTTACATCTGATAGGGGGAATCGCCTTACAACCAATATGTTCAGATTCCTCCTGGTGTATTGCATTTTCATATAACTGTAAGTTTTAAATGTGTGCAATAAAATAATTGTAATTGTAATGCATTTTAGTTTCGCTCATTTTCTTCTTTTCTGAAACTCAAATTGTGAGAAATTCGTTCCGTCCAAGTGACCTAATGATCTGAGGAGCTACTTACTTCCTTGCCTCTCATGACGTATGGGGGATATGTGTGTCTGATGGCGTTGGCTGTTTTTCAACCCTGGAAACAGAGGCCCTAAATTAGGGACGGGTGACTGCATATAGCTCTTAGAGTTACTCATGGTGGCCATAAGAGAGAGAGAGAGAGAGAGAGAGAGAGAGAGAGAGCGAGAAACAGAGAGAGAACAAAATAAATCGTTTTTTTGTTTGTTTTGGTTTCGTAAAGGATTCAAAAGACGTGCTCATTTCACTTGATAATCACATCAATAATATCTCGTGCTGAAAGATTCAAGTAAATTGTAGAAACTATAGCTGTCAGAGGCACGATTCGCAAAAACTTTAGCCGAATTAAACTGCTAAGCTAAAAAATATTTTATTTGAAATTTAAAATCAACTAAAAGACACAGGCTCTCTCACAGCCGCGGCGGTCGCATCATCAGGTCCAATCAGCAATACTGGGGTGCTGGTAGAGTAGTATATAGTTAGACCCCAATTCCCACAGCATAGCAAGTTAAAATCAAGATGCTATATGGCAGTATGATTAACCCGATACTATTACAAAGGTAATACATCACCATTATGAGTTTTTCACCGTGCCAATAGTACAATAGTGCTTTCCATATAGAGTTTACAAAGAATGGCACTTCCTCATTGCAGCACACTTCAGAAGAATGCGAAATTTATGATGCCTTCGCAAAATGTAAAGTATGTTTATTACTAGGAGATGTAATAATCTTAACCCCGTCTCAGTCCGGATAAAAAGTTCCGTTTGCCGAAGTCCTGGTAAAGTGATGTTGAAATATCAGTGAAACGAAGAAAGTATTCACCTTCCGCCATTCGTAAGCCAAGATTCCTTAAAGTGGATCCTATGTAACAGATGTTCTTTTTTTTTTCGGGGAAGTTAAACGAAGTGGTATGAGATAAACCCCATGGTGTTTCTTTAAGTGCACAGAGTCCCTGTCTTTACGCATCAGGTCAAAAACATCAGTTGTTCTAATGCCAAAACCCATCGCCTCCTTTTTGAAGAAACTCTTCAGAATATTCACAATAGATTGGTAGAAGTTTATTGAGTCCACATATCGAACGGTGAGTACATCTCGTTGTAAAGTTGTAGTTAAGCTTCGTAGTTTTCGACGAATTAGGTTGGGGACCACATCTCGGAGGAAGCCACACCTACCAGATGGTTACTAAAAAGAATGGAATTAACACCTACCAGATGGCTACTAAAAAGAATGGAATTCACACCTACCAGATGGCTACTAAAAAGAATGGAATTCACACCTACTATAGCCACTTTCGCCTTGCTAACTGGTAATTATACTAAATTCTCCGTGACGCAATCCAATGGAAGACGAGTGGGAAAATGTTCTATTAATTAAAAAACGTAAAGGGGAGAATTTAATTCAGTGCCATCTTTCTGTTTTTTTAAATGGAATTAATATTGATAACAACATTTGGCAAAAAAAAAAAAAAAAAATGTATGTTATAAGCTTAGTCCCACAAAGCATTTACCTGATTGTCTTGAAAAAATTCGCACATTTCCTGCTATGTGTGTTGCTAGTCAGAAAGAAACCTTGGTAACTGTGGGTCTGTTTATTCAACAAACGGAAGCGAAAATTTATGTGCGACGAAACAGTCAACAGCGTATATAAGCACAAGTCCAAAGGAATAGGTACTGCCGACACAGCAGTAACCACAAGTAGTTGTATATGTGGATCTACAAAGGAATTTTAATGGCTGCTATATAAATATAGATACTTTCGAAACGACCGAAGCGCTGGAACTAGCGATGACAAAAATGATCCTCGGAAATACTTGGATTTAAAAAAGCAGAAATGAATTTGGACTTCCGGCATCTAAGGTTACAGTCAACAGAAAAATCACAATTAATTCCAGGTTTCTTTAACTGAATCTGGCCAGTAAAATTCCTTTAAAGGCAAAATACGATAACGTTGAGTTACTCTGGGCAGGACACCATACATCGTATGATGACCAGTGGGTTTAACGCATTCATTCATATCAGTCGGAAGAAAAAAGAATGGAATTCACACCTACCAGATGGCTACGCATTACGATACATTTTGAGAAAAGAATTTCTACTCTCTTTTACGGGCCAGACAGGCAATTCCTTCATCGTATAAAGAGGTCCACACCAGTTCTGCATTCATGAATGAAAAACAAAATTCTATGTTCTGTCACAAAAAAATCATAAAAATTAATATGTTGCCTTCTGGTAAACTTCTTGTGAGTCTGCATTAGAGCAACGCATTTAATTGAAACATGGACAAATCAATATAAGATTAATATGTTATAGCGCTCTTCAAACATGTGTAGTTTGTACTTGGGTCCTATTAAAAATGTTTTCAGAATTTTTCATCGAGCGCTCCATTCTGACGTTAGGAAGTTGTCTTATGTTTAAAAAAGACACATGAACTGCAGGAGCCCAGAATGAAATAATGTTAAACATTGTCGCTGATAAAGAAACATTTCCGAACTATTTCGTTCTTATTTTTTGCAATTCGTGCGTTTCGTTCATTGACGTAATACTCATATATCCCGTGTAAAATTAATTTTGTGTTTAAATTTTGATATATATTCATGAAAATCCACTTATGCTCCAATTTTGAACTGGCGCCGTGAGACGTTTTAGACTACATTCTAGTTTAGGTATTGGCATGGCTTTAATTTCACATTTTAACATTGTTCTTCTTTAATTCCCGCATACCTGCGACAGGCATTGGTATTTTTGTGAGATTTCATTAGTGCTGGCATACTGTAGAAATGTTAATACACAACAAGATCGTGTACATTGTGAAAATTCATGCCAAAATATTTTCCAAAGTTTTGAAAGGGAAACTTAAATTTAGAACTTAAGGAAATTTTAATTTCTCAAATTTCTTAATAGGAAAGCATATTCAAAGTACTGGTGAGAAGAAATACGGTGGTATATATGATGTTGACTTTGACTGAAGACTATTGCTGCAATATCTGGCTGCTTGCCTATAATATGAACGTTCTCTAGTATTTCCAGAGGAAAATATGAGGCTTAGTGATAACGATATTTTAATACCGGAAGTTAAAGATATTTCCTGAAAACGTTTCCTCTGGCTACAAGTGTTTACAGGAATTATAAGTTTCTGCTCAAAGAAACAAACTGGAAAAGTTTTTTTCGAAAGTGGGTGGACACCCTAAAAAATAATTAAAAAAATTTATTTTTTTATTTATTTCTTCTATATTTCCCACTTATCTTCTTTCTAAAAATGTTAAATTTATGCAAAAAGACGGAGTAAATCACGATATATGATTTTTTGAGAGCTGTGTTGTTTCAATATTTTCACCGGAAGTGGTATTCCATGTTTACCGGAAGTTGTACAGTTTTGCCAATTTCAGTTAGGATTTTGTATTTAACTATAATTTCTTTTATTCACTATTTATTAAGTAATAATATTTTGTCTCTGAAGTGGCAACATGGCATTTGTAACCGTAACAGTTTTGGTCGCAACTGTTGTCAGTGCTTTTTGTTCTATTCGCATGAGAAGTCGAAAGTTGATTTGTTGGCATGTTAGCTTTTTATTTAAAATCAATCCAGATTGCTTTGCATTTGATTTTGTGTATTTTACTCTATTAAAAATAAATGTACATTGTCAAAAGGTCATCGAATGGTTAAGTTTGACATGTACAGTGCCCGAAAGGCGAGAACAGCTGGTGTGAATACCAATAATCCTTAGTTACACCAAATGTCCATTTCAAGGAAGGGAAAGGTCTTTCAAATGATGTATGTACTAAATCAAGTGAAAACTACATACATGGAACTGTGCAGTGAAAAGCTTTTAGCTAAGTGCTTCCATGGAAAACCCAAAATGCGAATGAGTGTTTTAATGATCTTATATGGCAGAGAATTCCAAAGATTACTTTCGTTGGCCTATCTAAACTATGTTTTGGTGTTAGTGATGCAGTTATCACCTTCAGTAAGGGTTATGAATGACTCCAACAACTTTTAACAATACTTGGTTGCACACCGAGCTATTATACAACCAAGAGATTGAGGTCCTTGATATTCAGTGTTTATCCCGAGCCAACGTTGCTGCAACACCCGAAGCAAAAATGGCTAGAAAAATCTTGAGGGAAAAAAGAAAGGCAAAACTGGACATACACCAGACAAATGAAGGGGAGACCTACAAATAGGGCGGCTTTTAAATTCATTCAAATATGTTATCCATTGTTTTCAACAAGAATAACTCTTATTTTGCTATTTTCTCAAATTTCACTGTTATCGTATTTCAAAAATTTCATGTTTTGAAATACGATAACAGTGATATCTTAATAAAAAATGGTTCAATATCAATTATTTTTTTGGGTGTATTTCATCTCTATTATGTCTGTTGTGCAATGAACTAAAGGTTTTGCTTTGGAACAAATACATTTGGAGATATATGACATCGAATGTACAACTTCTACATTTTTTCCATTTTTTTCAGTAAATTTTCAGGAAAAATAATATCGCTTTGAATAATTGTGTCACAGCTATGGCTATAGTTCATTGCATGGTAAGTATCTTGATTTATTGTTTAGAAAAATAGTTATTATTCTGCATTAAAAATTTCTCAAGTTATTAGTGTTACAAAATACCATTAATTAATTAAAATTATTTAGCTGTACATTTTCTAACTTTTTTAACAAATATTACTAATTAGATGCTTAACTTCTTGTGTTCCAAATATTGAAAAGATATTTTAAAAAATGAACAAAAAATTCTTTAGGGTGTTCACTCACCTTGATATTCAATGTTTGGGGAGAGAGAACACTGAAAATCTTGCTTCCTACTTCAGTTAAAAATAATAAAAATAGGGTAAGAGTTAATACTCCTGCTTGACCCCAATGTGTTAGATGATGGCAGCACAGTAGAACATACTCTTGCATCTTGGAATAATTTGCTGGATCTCTTAATTCTTCTTGTTTTCATAATCTCTAGTGTTTGTTTTCATTTCTCATTTTGTTTGTTTAGGCGATTTTCGGTTTTTCTTATATTTCTTCATTATACTTTTCTTCTAGTTTCACGATTTCTACTATTTTTGCATTCGTCACATTGAGCAGTAATGGTACTTGCCCAGTTAAAAATAAACCTAATAGTAATTACAACGAAATTTAGAGCTAAAATTGTTTTTCAGCAACAGCTAAAACTTAAATATGTAGCTGTCAGCTCTTTTGAACAATAAAAATTTCTTGAAGTACAGTTTTTACCTGAATGCTCTATCATTTTAAAGAAAGAAACATATTCAGTTGCGTCTTTTATGAAAACTGTAACAGTTTTCTTTCAGAGAAATGAGTATTTGTGTGAAAAATACTCGTTGAAATACAAGCTGACATCCTAAGACATTCCTTCACGCTTATTTACAGGAATGATCAACAACAAGCATTTCGTATGGATGAATGGTAACTGCTGATCTCTTGTTTCCAGATAAATTTTTGGGAAAAAAGCAACATGTCCACCATTGTATACTTTGGTGGTAGGCTCTAAAGTGAAACTTTGGTTCAATATTTCTAACGATAGGTCTTGTACCATTGCTCGCCCAACATGACGCCACATCTGATTTAAGCTGGTAAAAGGAAATTCCTAAGGGAGTCCCGAGTGAGAAGAAATTCAGCACAGTATTTTAAAATATCTTGTTGTTCAATGATACGCCAGAATCTTCAGCTTTTTAATGAAACGTAGTGTTTTATACCCTGGGGAGAGATTTAATTTCCCAAAACCTAAAAACTATGGAGTGCCAAGATGGCGAGATTGTTCACCGCGGTCACAAAAATTCAGTTTCTAAAATTCACTGAGTTCCGTGGGAATCTTTCTGCGGTAAGAAGAATCTCTCTGCGTAATGCCTCTCGACATGAATGGAATGGAACACATTCAGTTCACAGCTCGTGGTGATGTCGATGTTATCGAAGAGATGGTCAGATCAATTTTTATTAAGAGTTTATTACTCTCCAGCGACTATGATTTTATTACTTGGCTTCAGATTCTTATACTGAAACAGGTAATCAAAATAGTGTTCATCATTGGAACCCGGTGTATTTCTCAAGTGAATTCATTGTGATGAAAAAATGCAGACTTTTTATTGTTTTCTTCTTATAGTTTTAAAACACTAACCTAATGAACCATATGGACTTAAAATATTACGTTGAAAATGTGAAAGAACAATCAGTATATTATTTATTATACCCTAATGTCTTATTAAATGCAGTACATAACTATTTCTTTATCTGAGGCAACGTAATCCAGAAAGTATTCGAAAAACCCTCGGAAACTTTAGTCAATGCTATTTCTGAATTGACGATCACGCGAATGCATTATTGACAAAAACTGAAGCACAGTTTTGATTAATATCAATGAAAAGAAGAAGAGGTATCATTGCTGGTTTATTCTGAAGTTCCCGGTAATTTTCTAAACCACAGATGGCTTTGACGAGTATAGACTGGAAATCTGGAATAGTTTTTTTGTTAATGCCATGAAATAAGAAATTTTGCTTCCATTACCACAGAATGTCCGCATGGTTATTAATCTCTAATGTAATCAGAAGTCTCAAGGGAAAGGATCTTAAAACTGGGAACGCAGAGAAAGACTAACAAAGAGCAAGTTCATAGAAAAGCGTCATAAGAACATAAATTGACATTAGAATGACAGGAGCGTAAGCATCTGATAGAAGAATGATGGCAAAGTCAGTTTACCGAAAATGATGCAGACACATATATCATGAAATAATTCAGAAAGCAAAATTGTTGCTGTATCTCTGACTGACTCTGCTAAGAATTCATTCATTGCAGTTTGCGTTGTGATCATTTTTTTCCTAATCACTGTATTGCAGTGCAGTAGAAAGAAACACAACGACAGACTGTGCCATTGTCGTAACGCCGTGGGAAAATACGGCAATGGTGTTAACTGTTAAATATAAGGGTTGGATACAGTTTTGGAAGTATCGCTGCACGTTAAAAATACGGGCTTCCCCCTCAAACTGCAGAACGAGCCTCGACCGTACAGATACACAGGCAATACAAAACATTTTTACGGAAATTGCTAACAGTATTATTAAACTGATATGTATGCTTGTGTGTCAGTTATGATATGATTTCCAGTCCAGTTCTTTTATTCTTTGTTTGTTCTATTGTAATATGATTTTGATGAGATGACGTAGCGTACAAAGTGGATATCTTCAATAAAATTTCATATATTTTCGTTCTTTTTTGTTTTACTTTTCCCCCTAAATGTAAATTGTTTTAGGGTTGTCAATAATTGAAATTTAATTCTAATAGACTTTCGCGCTCGCGCCACCTAATATGAGTCATATTTATCGAAGTTTTTTTCTAGTAAGCTCCAGCTTGGAATTTCAGTCGTTCGTTTATCGGAATCTTTGCCAAAAACTGTAATTCCTTGGGCAGGAGCTTTTCTTCTTTCTCTCTCTCTCTCTCTATCTTTGCGATCCTGTAGAAGAATCGCGTCAAATGGCGAAGAATGTCGCAAAATTTGTTTTGGTCCTACAGACAAAAACGAAATCCCCAGAACCCTTACAGCGATCATGAGCGCACGTTTTCCATCTGGGGACGGAATTCCGGCTTTAAAAACTTTCCAAAAATGAAAACTAGATGAAGTCAAGATTTACCCCATAATCGTACTGCATTCGTTTCTCGTGGTGTTTTTTCTGTACGTGTTATTGTCAAATATCATTTTATTGCATAAACTTTTGTGTTTCAGCTTGAAAGCGGAGGCAACAATTTCCGAAAACGGAAGTTAGACGCAGCGCTGTTATCTTAAATTCTTTTCTTTTCTTTTTTTACGCGATGCCCTTTCTGCTCTGTAATGTTTTGAAATGTTTTATTCCATAAACATTTTCATTTAAATTTGATAATGTAGCAAAAAGTTCCGACAATGGAGGTTCGACGGAAATGCTTGGACTCTTTTTTTTTTTTTTTTTTTTTTTTTTTTAATTTCTTCCTGTGCAAATATTTGCGTTTCGCACCCAGTTGAGATTATTTTGTGGGACCACGATATCCATCGCAGTCTGATCAGAAAGTTTCTGCTATGGGGCTTTGACATACTGCCAGACAGCAGCATGATTACCTGAAACCTCGTAGTTCTCTTCATGGCAGAAATTTTAACAGAATGGAGTTTTTTAAACTATTGCTCAGCCAACAGTCCACTAAAGGAAACTACTGGCATAATAATTTGCGAAGATAACAGATTAATAAACGTAAAAATCATCTTCAGGTAAATGAACAGGTACCAAGGTAAATATGACATATATTGTCTCCTCTTTAATGCCGTTTTCTTAAATAACATGACGCAATATGTATAGATAAAAAAGTCCTCCTCTCACTATGTTCATAGGCACTGTTTTTCAGTTTGTTTTCTACTAGGCTTTAAAATCCCGAGGGATGTTACAAGGCGCTGGTGTGATAGACAATGATTTTTCTCGCTAAGCCTAACATGCAAGCGTCTTAAATTCGAAAAACACTTTACTATTTCTTTTAGACAAAGTCACTGTTAACCGCAATGCATTTTGCACATCTGTTTTCCAGATGTCAGCCCATTATAATAACAAGAACTATCATGTTGCAGTTCCGATTGTTATCAGTATGTTTTTCAATCCTTCCCGACACGGAAAAATATCTCGAAGCAGATTTTTTGAAAATCTAAAAATTCAGCGAAAAAAAGAAAGAAAAGAAAAGCAGGCACACACACACACACACACACACACACACACACACACACCACCTAGGAAAACAGTGAGCATAATTTAAAGTATGCGGTGTGAAGGGGTTTATTCATAGTGATGGAATAGGTTACTAGAAAGTCAAGCGGATTGTTACAATTCATAAAACGCCAAAAAAAGTAATACGAGGTAGCTACTTACTCCCATCAGACGCCGTAAAGCATGTCACGAAAATTAGCAAACTGTGCGAAAGAGATAGAGAAAGATATCACAGGCAAAAGCAGTTTTCAAAACAAATAATTAGAAGAGATATAATTTGAAGCAAATATACTGGAAAGGGAAACGTCAGCTTATGCCATCTAGTGGAGAACTTCTGCGTTAAAAAAGGAAATTATATGCAAAACATTTCACATCAAAACCGCTCTCCGACAAAGAAAGAATTTTTTCAGATCGGACTGTTAGGAGCAGAGATATCGAAAAAAATAAAACATATATCTGCACCTCCTTGCAGAAACACTGCGAAATTTTATTTTAAGCAGAAAATACGCGCAAAAGGTTTTCCCTGTTTAGCGGAATCTGACCGAAAACGATTTTTTCCAATCAAGATTTTAAAAAGCAGATCTTGCTACAAATACATCTGAAACATAATATACCCTTTCACCACGTAATGAAAACCCAGTTCACCAAGAATTACAAATTTTATACAAAACATTTCCCACCACGAATTCTATCCGTCACAAAAATAAATCAGTAAATAAATCAATAAATAAAAATAAAACGATTTTTTAATCCGACTTTTAGAAGCAGAGAAATCGGAATTTATCTTTTGAATTTATCAGAATTTGCCCAAAATATGTCCCAATATCGCAGCCCGCGAACGCGACAAAGCTTTCAAAAAATACTTTGAAAATACATATGCAGGGTGTTTCAAAAAGGACTATATAACTTTGCAGGGGCGCAGAGAGTTACTCGGAATACATACAGAAACTGTGTCAGTCGCACAATGTAGTGGAACACAACAAGTTTCTGCCACGTCACTGGATTACCGAATTCCGCCACAGGAGGGCGTTCCATGTCAAACGCTTGCAAAATGGCGACTTTCGAAGATTCAGAGCTAGCATGTAGTGTTTTGATTCGAGGAAACAAAGTCTGCGACACAAGCTCAGAGGAATTTTCGCACGCAATATGACAAAGAATCTCCAGGTAGGCTTACGATCTACGCGTGGCATAATAATTTTGTGGAAACAGGCAGTCCTATTCGCCATCCGACTTCAAGCAGTTGGCTTCGTGCCTCCGACGCTGTTGTAGACAAAGGGCGTCAGGGATTCTTCAGAAGTTCTGGAAAGTCAACGAGATGTACGTCTCAGGACACTAGATTCCGCATGTGACTGTGTGACACGTTATGCGATGTCGTCTACATTTCAAGCAGTACAAATTTACCAACGCCAACGTACACTAGATGAAGACAGACGACGGCAAAACAAGCAAAGATTTTTGTACGGAAATGGTCAGTCGGGTAAGAGAAAATGGGAACTTTCTGGAGACGATCACTTTCAGTGACGAGTGTACTTTTCACGTAAGTGGTCAAGTCAACACACCATAACTGCGGAATCTGCGGAAGCGAACATCTACACGACTGCGGAAGCGAACATCTACACGACATCATAGATCATATTCGTGACAGCCCAAAAGTTAACATTTTTTGCGCCATGAGCATGAAGAAATTTTACGGACCCTACTTTTTTACGCTTTCCAACCGTAGGTTGAAGAAGCGTCTATGCTCCAGCTTTTTCCGTCCGTCTGTCCGCACGATAACTCGCGTAAAATTTGTTCGATTTCGATGAAATTTTAGTATGTGGTAGGGGACCACCTGGGGACTAACCCTATTGAAAATGGGACAAATGGGGACAAAGGTCACGACATAGGAGCGGGATCCATTCCATTGCCTTATGCCTCATAACTTGCGTAAATATAGTTCGATTTCAATGAAATTTTAGTATGTGGTAGAGGACCGCCTGGTGACAAACCCTCTTGAAAATGGGTGAATTGGGGTTAAAGGTCAAGACATACAAGCGGGATGCATTCCATTGCCTTTATGCGTCAAAACGTGCGTAAAAATGGTTCGATTTCAACGAAATTTTAGTATGTGGTAGGGGACCACCAAGAGAGTAACCCTATTGAAAATGGGACAAATGGGTTATATAACCAGAAAACAATTTCGCACGAGAAGTGATATATGCAAGAATTCAGCTGTCTACCTGGGCGATAAAACACCATACCATAAGTTACAAATTAAAATCACTTTATTTACAATTTAAAAGTAGGTTAAAATACTGACTAGCGCTTTCAGGGATCCAAATGTAAATATAGTGATTTTAATTTGCAACTTATGGTATGGTGTTTTATCGCACAGGTAGACAGCTGAATTCTTGCATATATCACTTCTCGTGCGAAATTGTTTTCTGGTTATATATCACATTATAGTTGGAAACTTCTTATGACAGCGTTGCTAGTAATAGCCGCTCTGTCTTTTAGCACACAGGATATGGAGAGTGCGGTTAAATACTTCTGTGCACTTCGTAAAAAACTTTCCATCAATCAAGCCCATTTGTATTTTCTCGTCAACTGTAAATCTCTAAAAGTGATGCCCAGTTTTCTCAGGATACGTACCCATTTGATATCTCAGCGGGATCTGCGAGTTATCACCAACGCTGAGTCTAAGCGCCTGAGTGCTGAAATTAGAAAAAAACGTGCCTATAGTGACCTTCTCAATCGCAAGTCTCTTGATGCTTATTTGCTCATGGCAGGGTTAACACATCATGTCATTTTGGGTAAGACTTTAGTGATATTTTTTACCTCATTACAAACTCAACTCAATGTCATCAATCAACGACACATCAAAAAACTTTGTGAACTTGTGTCGACTAAAATTTCCAAGTACCAATCCTTCAGCCCTTTGGTTGCACCTGTTAACAGATCTCATACTTATCAACCTTACTTGAACCTTAGTTCTGTTCAAATTACAGAAGGCCAGCATATAGCCTTGAATAGAGGTCTCAAGTACAGCTATCCCATTACGAAGTTTAACCCTTTGCACTCTGTCCCTCAGATTGAGAATATTATAAATGCTTTACCGGATGATGAACGATATTCTACACGTTATGCTTTGATTAAATCTATTTCAAATTCCACCAATTCCTCAAAGTTTTTCAAGTACGAAAGGGAACTGCTGATTTCTTTGGCTAATACACCTAATCTTTCTATTGTAGGGGCAGGCAAGTGTCAGCAAATTATTATTTTGGATAAAACTAATTTTTCTGCCAAAATGGTTCAGGCTGTTAATTTAATTCCACACCAAATTCTTAAGTCGGACCCTACTGCAGCTACGGTGGTGGAACTGAGTAAACTCAGAAATCAGGGTTTCCTTCCCGTTTCAATATCCTCTAAAATGAAAACTCCCACTGGACCCAGAGTACCAGAACTTTTTGGTAAGCTAAAATTACATAAACCAGACCATCCCCTAAGATTATTAGTCTCGGGCCGTGCTAGCCCTACAAGGCCTCTTGAGTCTGTGCTGGCTACTTATTTGAGACCCCTCATTTTGGACTCTAATGTATCAATAAAAATGCCATACAGGCTTTAGAACGTATTAAAGGCTTTGACCCACCACAAACTGGATTTATTATGGCCTCTCTGGATGTGGTGTCGCTTTTCCCGAATGTACCACTAGACACGGTACATTCCATCATTGCTGTCAGATTGCAAGAAGACTCTATTCCATATTTAGAAGTGCATGCTATTCTCACAGCTCTGAAATTAGTAGTCAAAATATCATATTTTAAATATGAGGACATAATCTATCAACAGAAAGAGGGTGCACCCATGGGTTCCCCACTCTCTCCGGTGCTGGCAGAAATACTTTTGCAGTTTCTGGAAGACAAGGTCTTGCGTGATTATCCGTTTCAACCCTCATTAATCCTTAGGTATGTTGACGATATGCTGGTCTTCTGGCCACATTCAATTCACCAACTTGATGATCTCATTTCTTGCTTATCATCACAGTATCCTACAATAAAATTCACCAAAGAAGTCGAACAAAATGGGAAGTTACCCTTCCTTGATTTCTTGTTATGTAGAAACCTAAATACTCAACAGATCAAATACTCTGTTTATAGAAAACCCACTTTCACCCCTGTATCATACCGTTCAACTCATCTCACCCCCCTGAACATAAATCTGCAGGTTTTCGCTTCTTGATTAAACGTGCTTATACACATTCTACATCAGGCAAAGCAAGACGTGAAGAACTTTCAAGAACCTTGTCTTTGGCTCGCAAATTCGGCTACCCGGAACAATTTTTTCAGAAGTTGTTAAGAAGATCTACTAGACTGAACTTCACCACTTAGTCTAGGGAAATTCGGACAACTAGATTTGTAGGTAAAGTAGATTACCTCCCTCCTATAGTCTTCACATTCAGAAAAATCTGTCGGCGACATGACATCTCTTTTGGATTATGCACCAGAAATATCTTTGATTTGGTCAGGAATGACCGGGACAGAACTCCTATCCTCAGGAAATATGGGGTATACTGCATCCATCTTACCCATGGAGACCCGAATGTTACTGAGAATTGTTATATAGGTTCTACTCTCAGGTGCTTAAATACCCGCCTGAGAGAACACCAGTACACGCTTCGAGTTGGCACTACTCATACTGCCTTTACGTTAGCTGTCACACAGAGCGGTTACTCACCAGATTGGGAAAATGTGAAAATTCTGAAAACAAATCTCAATAAAAGTACTGTTTTCCTTTCCGAAAGCCTGTATATTCTTGCTTATGGTGACAGATGTTGTAATTTGGACTTGCCCGCATATGTACCGGGACCTTGGCGTAGATTGGTTGCCCCGACAGAGACTTTGTCCAATGGCTAATCTGCACTTCTTGCCTAGTGTCATTTGTAATTTCTTATACTTAGTGTAATATCAGCTGTTACTAACTTGTACGTCTTTTTCTGTTTAAATGTTGGCATCACTAAAATGTTGGTGACTTGGTGTACGGAGGGGGGAGAGTTTTATCTGTATATAATGACTGCCTCTATCGTGTCCCTGTGGTGCTTTGGACCCGTAGATGGGGACAACGGGATCCCCGAAAGCGCTAGTCAGTATTTTAACCTACTTTTAAATTGTAAATAAAGTGATTTTAATTTGCAACTTATGGTATGGTGTTTTATCGCACAGGTAGACAGCTGAATTCTTGCATATATGGGACAAATGGGGTCAAAGGTCAGGACATAGGATCGAGATCCATTCCATCGCCCTTATTCCATGCTATTAAGGTGGACGTCCAGTAATTTCGCTTCATATACTTCCAATGGAAAAACTTTTGTACACATTTCCTTCGCAATTAGTGTGTTCCCAAGGATGGAAATTTGAACATCGATTAAAATAACTTCATATTATAACTTGGAATACTTTACGTTTTCTAAAACATAACCATAATTATATTAAAAATCAATAACGTTTCCTTTGGTGGTGTTGAAACCAGAAAAAAGATGGCGCGACCCGTACTTTGATGACGTCAGTGGACAAATAAATGTTGGATTGCATAATTATGGTTATTAATACAGACATTTAACGTGAACCAGGAACATCAAACAAAGATCCTCGCTCTCTTCACGTTTTATAAGTGAGTCACGGAAAAATTCTCATTGGCCGCCACCGTGAGTCGAGAAAAAAATTCTCATAGTCAATGAGAAAAATTCTCATTGGCCGCCACCGAGGGTCTTCCATTTACTGGAAGACCCTGTGTTCGACTCCCGGTGGCGGCCAATGATAATTTTTCCGTGACTCACTTATAAAACGTGGAGAGAGCGAGGATCTTAGTTTGTTTACGGTTATGTTTTAGAAAATATTAAGTATTCCAAGTTATAGAATGAAGCTATTTTAATCGATGTTCAAATTTTCATCCTTGGGAACGCATTCATTGTGAAAAAAATGTGTACAGAAGTTCTTCCATTGAAAGTACAGGAAGCAAAATTACCTAACGTCCACTTTAAAGGTCAATTCTTGTGTCTATGTAAATTTTATTTTGAAAACGGCTCTAGGGATTTTGATGAAAGTCGTTAACCTACCGTTTTCTGGTAGTAGAAATTGATTTAGCTTGATCTCGACTTTGGGAAAATTCGTTTAGTGGGTTAAATAACCACCCCGAGTTACCACGTTTTTAGTGTCATGGCGTCGCCCTATTAATGCCTCCCATGCTTAGAAATCTTATGAAGTCACACTCTCGCGATTCAGATGTTGGCGCGCGGTCACGCCATCTGCCTCATTACGTCACGCGTTCTGTGCGTGTTACGCTTTACTTCTATTTACTTCTAGAACAAAAAGTGAGTTGTGCCAAGGCCATCTTTATACCTCACCAGGCCTGCAACACGGTCACATGACTTGCCCGTGACATCACAATCGTAGGGCTACTCTTTTTCAATAGACCTACGGATTTGACTAGTTTCGTAGTTTGTTTACGCTTTCCAACTGTAGGTTGAAGAAGCGTATATGCTCCAGTTTTGTCCGTCCGTCCGTCTGTCCGCACGATAACTCGCGTAAAAACGGTTCGATTTCAATGAAATTTTAGTATGTCGTAGGGGACTACCTGGGGACGAGCCCTTTTGAAAAGGGGGGTTAATGGGGTCAAAGGTCACGACATAGGAACGGGATCCATTCTATTGCCTTTATGCGTCATAACTTGCATTAATATAGTTTGATTTCAATAAAATTTTAGTATGTCTTAGGGGACCACCTGGGGACGAACTCTATCGAAAATGGGTTAAGTGGAGTCAAAGGTCAGGACATAGGATCGGGATCCATTCCATCGCCCTTATGCGTTATAACTTACGTAAAAAAGCTTCGATTGAGACAAAACTTTATCATGTTGTTCCGGAAGTATACTTTACCGGTTCTGTTGAATATAATCGAAATGGGGTCAAAGTTCAGGACACAGGAGCGAGATTTGTTCTAAAGTTATTATCCTCATAACTTGAGTAATAACTTGAGTAATTATTTCCGGTATGTTGGAAAGCGTATCATAATCAATGTATTGCATAATTTTACTGGCTTGTTTTTTTAATCCACGTTACTGGTATTGTGTATCTCGATATGCTGCAAATGTACCTCATCCTGCAATTAGAGGCAATGACCGCGACGGGCGCTTACACTTCCAGCAAGATGGAGCACTTCCGTATTACCTAAACGACGTACAATCGTACCTAAACACCCGTTTTCCAGGTAGGTGGATTGGTAGAGGTGCGCTTATAGCAGGGCCTCCTCGTTCTCCCAACCTTACGCTGCTAGATATTTTTTTCCTGTGGGGCTTTGCTGAAGATCGCGTCTATGTACACCAGCTCCAGCTAATATTGATGGCCTACGTACAAGATTAACTGCCGCCATTGCAGCTCTTATGTCTGATTTACTACTCCCCGTGTGGCAGGAAATTGACCACAGATGGGACGTCTGCAGAATCACTAGAGGCAGGCACATAGAAATTTGATTCTGTGGTGAAACTTCAAATGTTACACTACATTTGCACAGTAAGACTAACTGCTCAACTGCTACCATTTCCTTTCTATTTATTGTCTTACAAAGTTGTATACCCCGTTTTGAAACATCCTGTATATATAATGTTTTTAAAATATTTTTGAAAGCTTCGTTAGCTTCTAAACAATGACGAAAACCACTTAGAAAAGAAATTATATGGATTATTGACTTTCTTTGTACAGACGGCGTCCAGATGAAGCGATCTTTTGTTTAACAAACAGGAGAACTATTATGGCGTCCAGCATGGGAGAAAAACATGACTTCCAGCTAGGGAGACATTTATGTTCGGTTTTCTGCTTGGAGAACACACACAGCACAGTTTTTCCGTTCATCGGAGAGACACAATACAGACACATATTGTTCTGGTGGGGTTCGAAGGTCACTCTGCTGGTAGGGAGAATTTTGGATGGCTCAATTTCAAGAGGATGGGAAGAGGGCGGGGACATGTTTGGCCTGGATGTAGGTAAAAATACCCCCGGAGAAAATACCCCCGAAAACTGAAAAGCGGAAAAAATGCCCCCGGAAGAAATACCCCCAGAACAAACGGTTCACTGTAAACTGCCACACAGGAACACAGATGTGTGGCAGTGTTCCGATGTGGCAATTTACCAGCAACCCTGCCCCACATCTTCAGCAACTTGGCTACAAAAGTTCAAGGGGGGGGGGTTATAAAGATAGCCGTTTCTGGGCCTATATTGAGAACTGAATTATTGGGAACTCCAAACGAATTTCGAGAAAACATTCCCTGTAAGCCAAGCGAGAATTGTACTTTAATTTGAAGAAATAAATTGCCGAGGATCCGAGGTACACTTGGTTGGAGGGGGGGTTCTACCCTGAACTTCCGTAATATTATATGCTGGGCCGCTGGAGTCTGCCAGTGTATCCAGGAAGTTCCCCTTGAAGTCTCCGCTAGGTCCATGAGCTTGGGGGGGTTCCCCAAATGTTAAAATGGGCGTAGAGCTGTAAACATTAGTATCATGCTTTATATAATGATTCTGTACACGACCACGAATTTTCAGGAGGGTGGGGTAACACCCCCTCCACACACACACACCAGTTTCTAAGAGCTGTTCAGGAGTAACATCAAGGATACACTGACCGACTCTAGAGGTCCAGAATATAAAATTACGGAAGTTGGGGGTAGAGCCGTCCAAACCAAGCACCTCGTATCCCTTTCACAGGCCTTTATACCCCCCCCCCTCTTTAAACTTTTGTGGCCAAGTTGCTGAAAGATATGTGGCAGGGTTGCCGGTAAATTGCCACTCCGGAACACTGCCACACATCAGTGTTCCTGTTACAGTGAACCGCTTGTTCTGGGGGTATTTTTCCGGGGGCATTTTTTCCGCTTTTCAGTGTTCGGGGGTATTTTCTCCGGGGGTATTCATTCTCGGGGGTATTTTTACCGTTTATCGTTTGGCCTGTGTCGAGGGTGTCGAGAGGAGAGAGAGAGCTGGTTTTTCAATTCTGAGGATCGCTGCACTTCCTGACGATGAACTCATTCATTTCAATACACACTAGCGCGCGTGGATTTTAGTCAGTCAGTCAGTTAAAATTCGACTCAGGAGGCATGCTTTCCAAACTTTCGATTAACGACTAATATTAATAATTATTTAGTTTTCATTACGTTGATCGAGTGTTGTAAAAATAAAGCTACAGTCAATCCTTGATGTACAACAACCGTTTGTTCCATTAGAATGTGGCGTTATATCAAGGGTGACGTTATATCAAATTTGCCAATTATTTTTAAGTAATCCAAATTTTATTAATTATGATTCCTCGAAAATCATAATTAGCATGCATTTAAAAAGATGTTAATTAGAAAAAATTCCGTTATATGTTTACCTAGTGCGCACTGTAGTTCGGAGTGCCTGTTTTGATCTCTGAACAGAGTTCTAGTACGCATTAAATGCGGAAATTTACTTTGCTTAGTAGAAAGACAAAATTAATATTTCAATTATAAGGCAAGGAAAAAAAATCAGGCTACGTTACTAAAACTTTCTCAAGTGAAAATTACGGTAACAGCATTACACAAAATTGTTTTACATAGCTTAGTTTATTTTTAAAAAAATGTCTATTTGCATTAGTGCTTTTGATTTCGCTATTTTCATTATGATATTCGCAAATTTCAGTCTTCTGCTAATATTAATAAGGGATACTTTTTTCAACATTTTTTTCCAAATGGCAAACAACACAAAATAAAAAATACTTCTTTAGTTTCTGATTTCGATGCTTGTAAACAGTTGCAGACTGATTTGCGGAACCAAGAAGATAAACTAAAAAGACAGCAAGAATCATGTAGGGTAAGTAAGAGAAGCGTTATGTGCCTGGAAAAAGGTGTCGATTAATTTGTCATATTAATTGAAAGCTGGTGGAGAGTAAAGAACGCAACAAATTCCTCTTTTCCTCCAAAGAGGACAGGGCGCAGGCAAAAAGAAGACAACACCCCAACTTACAAGACAGCCGCTTGAGTCCAAGGTAAGCATGCCCACAGCAGTCACTCATCGCTGATCCTTTTCTATATGCAAATGGAGGACATGGTTAAGGGGTAAAGGATCGTGAGACATTCATTAAGTCCTAATAAATAGAAATACATGAGATTGACCTCCCAAAATCGCAATAAATCCAGGCCGTAATGATATTCCATATAAAGCTCTGTGACATGCTCCTCTTCGTTTGACTGCTGTGCCACTCTATGAAAGCAGAAGCAGTGCAGATGGACTGCCTCATTGTGACAGGTTTTCGGAAGGAGCTTCTGATTTCTGCTCAAGGCAACGTCTGCCATTTTCTCTCTCAAAAGTTTCGCCACAATTACATCATTGCCCGAAACACCGGGGAAGGCAATTCAAATGCACATATTTTGCAAGTGTCTGTACATCTAGTATGTTTTGAGTTGGAAAAGACAGTTTGGGGGTAGTTCTATTAAATAAGGAACAAGAAATAGCTAGAACAGCAGCAGATTTACCTGCTGTCATTACATCATTCACCAGGAAAATTTGTGGGCCAAATCTCTCAGTTTTAAAAATGTCATGAAAGTTATCACATATATTGTGAATCATCCAAATTTGCTGCACGTGTGTGGAACACGTGCAGCGAATTTGGATGTTCATGGCATTCGTATCTTCTAAACTGAATGTTTCGTGGCATCATACTGAACCTACACGAAATTCTATTGACTTGAAAGATAGTACATGTGTGTACCAGAAAGGCTGTTTCTACCATTTCAGTAGATTTATAGAACAATATTGATATCAGAGACTAGAACAGAAATACCATTCTTGACCCTGAAAATGTTTGAAGAAAAATATCACCAAACTGGCAGAACACTACAATTTCATTACTTTATCTGAAAATGGGTTTCAGTCTGTAGAAGCTGATCTTTTTCACTGTCTGAAAATGTGTTTCAGTTTGTATTTTCTTCAGTACTGCGTATACCTAAGTCATTCAGGTCAAAGCAATTACGTGCCTAAGACACGCATGTGAAAGTTTATTTGAATAATATTATAACCATGATGATAGTTGGCAATTTTTTTATTTTCTGCTTTCTTCCTTTCTTCATTTTTTTCTTGAAAATTTTGCATGCGAAGGAAACAAACTCTACAAAGATGTGCTTTCTTTGATGACCTGTAATTTAGCATCCATCTGGAAGTCTCTCACGTGATTCTCACCCAGAGAAGAGGTCAGAATATTATTGCATGATCCCTTGAGGTATAAGAAATGCATTAAAAATATACTTAGAAAATTTTATATCAGCCAACTTTTGCATTCTTCCCCCATCTAATCTTTTATTGTTTTGGTTTGGATGGCTCCATTCGCAAATCGTACTGCCTGAATCACAGCTGACCGTAAATTTAATTATAAATTTCTGCGATTTGAATTTTGATATCTTTATTCTTCTGGACCGTGCAATTTGAATCTGAAATCACTTATAGAAATACAATCCGCAAGGCCATTCGAAGTAAAAATCTCATTAGGAAACTTTATAAAGGATAGTTCCGTGGACATACAGACAAACCTAAATACCTAAGTTAGACATATCTGAAAGAATGGAACAATGAACTCTATGCAAAATATCACAAGAGATCAGGAAGGCCCCCTGAATGAATTGCTTTATGCTAAATACATTGTGGATAGAGGCGTATTTCATTGCTTGAAACAAGATCGAATGTCTTTCAGTACCGAAGAGGAATTTGAGTACTGATACTGTCAAATTATTTACAGAAAACATCGGTAGTCCAAATAATTAATGTTGCTGAAGAGAATAAAAATCCTCTTATGGACCATGATATTACATTCTAGCAGAAGGTCATCAAAGAAAGTACATCTTTGTAGAGTTTGTTTCACGGTTTAAGGCCAAATAACAAGATCAAAACCTTTTGCCTTTATGCTTTGATTTGCTTGAGTGCTCAGAAACTGTGTGATAAAAACTTTATCCCTTCAGAGTGGAGGAATGATTTTCGGTCAAATCCTTAAGTTTTCCTAAGTGAAACAAGAAAAGAAAGAACAGTTAAGAGTAAACGGTTAGACACATTATTTTGGATAGCTAAATGACACATTACCGAATAGTTGATAACAGTACCAAGTACGAGACGCATTAGCAGTATTATACATAATTCCCTTCAAACAAGAAGACTTGAAGGAGATTAACACCCCATATCTTTAAACGAAGTTCATAATTGAAGTTCAAATCTCGAGATGTCCAGGAGTTGTAGAAATGAATAAAAATAGAAAGTAAAAAATTGCATGAAGTATCACGCTTACCACGACCACAGTGCGAAGTATGCTCAGAGAAGCCATTTCTTGATAGAGGACGAGATGGCTGAAGGAACGTCTCAGCTAGTCGTGTTCAGGTTGGTTTCGTTGGGATCAATATTTGAGCTTTGTTTATATAGTGGAAGCTACTGAACAGAAACCATAAAATAATGATGCTGATTTTCATGAAAGTTTGATATAGCAGTCAATCGCATGTTCTTGGAAGTTAGTCTAGCTATGATCTGATTTTATTACCTCAATCATGAAAGTACAGAGAATTTTAAAAATCGCAGCTGCATCATTAAATCACTTTAACAAACGCGGAAGTTCAGTAAAACCCCATAACCGGCAGCTGCATAACTATCTGAGAAAAGCTAAGTAAAGCTATTATCGCAGAAGGAAATTTCTGTGCCGCCAAAAGGGTAAAACATGCATATTAATATATGCTAAGTGAGCACTGCGCATCCAGATTTTATGGTTGGAGAAGAATTTTTTTTGAACTGAATTCATAAAAGAAAGTAAATAGAAGTCGAGACAATGGGCTTTTGCACAATAATTTCCAAGAAAATTGAAAATGTGAGCTTTGAATTTCTGGATGAACAATGAACGTAACCTTTATTCTGAGTTTTTTTTTTTTTTTCATTTCGTCATGATTGTAAGGTCAGGTGATGCGTAACATCACAGCCTCTCCTTGACAAATGTCAACCCCGCCTTCTCGTGGTGCATCCTGTTCCCACTAAAGGGGCTCTGACGACCGCCCATAGCGGTATAACTATACCATCGGGATTAGAGGAAATGCAATCCCACACTCACCAACCCGCTTGGCCAGCGTGGTGAGTTATGGCCAAACCCCTCCAAAATGATTCCACAACTTAAATCTTGGCCCTCAGTCTCCGGCAGCTGGAATGTACCTGGCCAAGGCAGCGGCCAGTGCGACATGAAGGCAGAGGGTGCTAAGAATCCCCGGAGGACCGGACTAGGCTGCCATCTGATGCTGACCTTGGCTACTTACAATGGACGCTCCCTATCTTCTGATTCAAGGCTTCTTGAATTGGAAGAGGAACTACAAAGGATCAAGTGGGACATCGTGGGGCTAAGTGAGGTAAGGAGAAAAGGAGAAGATCTCATCGAACTGAAAAGTGGACATCTCTTCTACTATCGTGGGACAGATACTGGCAGAACTAGTGGTGTTGGATTTATAATAAACAAGAAACTGAAGGACAAAGTTGTAGAAGTTGAAAGTTCCTCTGACAGAGCTGCACGACTTGTTATCCAACTCTCGAAAAGATACCAGGCTCAGATTATTCAACCTTATGCACCCACCACAAGTCATCCTGAAGAAGAAATTGAAGAATTTTATGAGGAAATTTGTCATCTAAATAATAAAGGTAAGCAGCATTTGAAGATAATTATGGGAGATTTCAATGCAAAAATAGGGCAACGGCAACAGAATGAAACTTCAGTAGGTAAATTCGGTCATGGCAACAGAAACCAGCGTGGAAATATTCTCGTTGAGTTTGCAGAGGCAGAAGGGTTTTTCATCTTGAACTCCTTTTTCAAGAAAAAGCCACACAGGAAATGGACATGGAGACATCCAAATGGGACGACAAGTGAAATTGATTTTATTATGTGTAACAAAAAATTCGTCATAGAAGACTGCAGTGTGCTAAACAAGTTCAACACAGGTAGTGACCATAGATTGGTGAGATGTAAGATGCACCTCAACACTAAACTTGAACGTGGCAAGCTCATAGGACAAACAAAATCTATTGACATAACAAACCTTAAAAAACACCATAATACCTTCAAGTTAGAACTGAAGAACAGGTTCTCTGCTTTAGAAGGCCTAACATCGGAAGAAGTGGACATCTCTGAAGTTAACAGAAAAGTAACCAAAGCTCTTATGGAAACAGCAACAAAATTAGCTGGGTCTAAGAACAAGTTGCATGTGAACAAATTATCAGGAAAAACCAAAATGTTGATGCAAAAAAGAAGAGAGATGAGGACAACTAAAGAAGATGTGACTTCCAAAGTGGAATATATAGAGCTATGCAAGACAGTAAGAAAAAGTATCACTGAAGACGTAAGGAAATTCAACTGTGAACTAGTGAGGAAAGCAATTGAAAACAACCAAAGCCTAAAGATAGCAAAGGGACATCTCAGTAAGGGAAGAAAACAGATTATGGCACTGAGAAAAGAAGATGGTTCTGTAACAAGAAATAGAGGCGAAATTTTGACAAGAGTGAAAGATTTCTACTCCAAATTATATGAAAGGGATGATATATGCACTCCAGACATCATGAAAAATACCAGTACCAGAGTTCCTCCAGTCCTTCCAGCAGAAGTTGCACATGCAATCAAGAACATGAAGCGAGGAAAAGCTCCAGGAGAAGATGGAATTACTGTAGACATCATACAAGAAGCAAGTGGAGAAATCGAAACAGTACTCGCCCAAATTTTCACTCGATGCCTTAATGAAGGAAAGATTCCTGAGGATTGGAACACCGCTACAATGATCCTGCTACATAAGAAAGGTGACATTGAGGATCTCGGAAACTACAGACCTATCAGCCTCCTATCAGTAGTTTATAAAATCTTCACTAAAGTTCTTTCACATCGCTTGAAGGTAACACTGGACATGGCTCAACCGAGAGAACAAGCTGGATTCAGGAGTGGCTGCAGCACAATAGATCATATCCACGTGCTGAGAGAACTAATTGAAAGAGCGAGGGAATATGAACTTCCATTGTGCATGGCTTTTATCGATTATGAAAAAGCCTTTGATTCGGTGAAACCATCAGCAGTTACAATGGCTCTGAAAACCTGCGGTATTGAAGATGCATACATTAATATTATTAATAACATCTATGAAAATGCAAGTGCAAAGATTAGGCTGTTTGAAAATACAACACACGTAAAAATTGGGAAGGGAGTGAGACAAGGTGACACCATATCTCCGAAGCTCTTTAATGCCACATTGGAGGGTGTTTTTCAGTCGCTGAGCTGGGAAAACAAGGGGATAAAGATTAATGGAGATTATCTAACCCACCTTCGTTTTGCTGATGACGTAGTCATTTTTGCAACTACCCCATCAGAGCTGCAGAGTATGATCCAGGAACTTGCTGACAAGAGTAAAGAAGTGGGATTAAAAATGAACTTTCAGAAGACAAAAGTGATGTTCAATGCTTTTACAAGAAATGAAGATTTATCGATTGATGGAGAAAAGCTGGAGATAACAGACACGTACGTTTATCTTGGACAGCAGATATCAAGTGAGGGTCGCATTGATGAAGAAATTAATCGGCGTATAAAACTTGCCTGGAGAGCTTTTGGAAGAAACAGCATAATTTTCAAGAGCAATATGCCATTATGTCTTAAAAGAAAAGTGTTTGATCAATGCATCCTTCCAGTGCTTACGTATGGTGCGGAGACGTGGACCTTAACTAAAAGAGACATACAAAGGCTGCAGACAACTCAAAGAAGCATGGAGAGGTGCATGCTTGGTGTAACCAGGAGAGATAAGAAGAGGAACTCGTGGATCCGAAAATGACAAGAGTGGAAGACATCATGATCAGAGTTAAATCCCTGAAATGGCAATGGGCTGGACATACTGCCAGAAGGACAGATCATCGATGGACAGCCGAAATTTTAGATTGGATTCCAAGGGACAGGAAAAGACCCAGAAGAAGACCACATGGGAGATGGGTGGATGAAATTCGAAAGTATGCAGGGGTGACATGGAGGAGACTGGCACAAGACAGACCGTTGTGGAGGAAACTTGGGGAGACCTTCGTCCAGCAGTGGATTGATAATGGTTGACAATGATGATGATGATGATAACGCCAAATCCTTATTAGATTTGCCTCAAGTCCATGATTTACAAAATATTTCAATAATACAATAGTTGATTACAAAAATTAAGAATTATGCTCTTGTTGTGAAATCAGTAGAAAATATTAGAGCTTCGTGAGTTATTGAATTATTTAATAAAGCACTTATGTTATTTTTGAAACCGTTACAAACGAGCGTTGTATTGAAGTCTACGAGTTAGCCAAGTAATTTATGAAGCAAATATCAGATCGAATTCTCGATGCATTTTTGTTGAAATCATTCATTTAAGAAAAAGAAACTTGAATGAATTCAACTAAAACACCATGGTTTACATCGATGTCATGTAATTAGAGAAACTGCATCAGAAGAAAAAAATAGAAAAGGTACTTAGATAATTGTTTACTGTAATTTTAGCACAACGTTTGTACAGCTGTTATGCAACAATACAGCGAACGGTAAAGCAAAGAAATGACACAAAACCACAAAACTCTATTTCCACTTTCTGTTCCCTAATGCAAGATGTATCGAAACGGGGAATATCAAGATAATTTTTCTGTTTCTTCAAAAGTATTAGAATTTCCACAAACAAGCAACTGAGCTTTGATTTTTTTTCACGGAATTGTATGAAATTATGGGGTTACTGTTAATTTTGAGTAAGACTGTTTATGGAAATGCTAGGCTATGTTCTTTTCTAAAGCCCTTTAGGTCTGTTGGATATCTGATTTACAGAGCCGCATGTGCTGAAATGCGAATTTATAAAATATGATTCTATCCTATAAAATTGATTTCCTTGTATAAAATGCGATTCTATTCTGCTATAGAAATCAACTTTCTAAAATTTTTGCTTCTTTTTCTGTGGTATGCAAAAACTCAGGAAAACTTGTGAACACAACTACCCATTTTAATCTGTTTTATCAAAATAATTAAACGGTGCTCAAACTCCGAAAAAAAAATTACCGTCAAATTAAAAAAAACCTCTCAATGTTAGTTCGATTTTCGTTTAAAGCAGGAAAAACTTGGGGATTATGTTTTCGGGTCCATTTTCTCTGTTATTTCACTTCTTCATTTCTTTCTTAAGGTTTTGTTCTCCGTATATTACGGAGTGTGTACAAACATGTGTGAATACTAATGTGCATGCTACTGCGGCCATTTGTGGAGCTCAGCAGTATTAGCACGGTGGGTCAAGCAACTTGTCGGTGAATCAACTAGAACAGATGGGTGAATCAGTTTAAAATTTTATATACATGGTGTACTATTGGGCTCAAGTATGGGTGAAAATTTTCAATCGAAACGCTTCAGGAAATTTTTGAAATACGGATACCCATTTCGTCACTTATGTTGGAAGGGAAAACTGACGACAAATGCAGAGAGGCAACCAGTAAAGGTATAAACGAAGTTGATGGCTCGTTGAAAAGGAGTTTGTTAAGGTTTTGATATCTTTCATACCAAAAATAAAAATATTCCTAAAAAAGGGGATATTGTAGCACAAAAACACGGTCAATTTCAGCCTATTTCCCTACTCTTTTTTTTTCAGTAATGTATTGTCCGATTAAAATTAAATTTAGGCATGGGCGTCGGAACTGTTTCTCGCCCACGGGGGCAAGATATCAGCATATGTAGTTTTTGGTCAAATCGTAAAACTTATTTTGCTCTTGTAAAACAGGACGTGATGACGTCATTTGAACATACTACAGATAAAACAATTTCATCAATAAAATCTTAATTAATATAAACTTTGAATTTTACATCTACACTGACGGAAAAAAATCCCAACACCACGAAAAAATAGTTGTAGAGGAATGAAATGGCGGCAATACATTTGTATAGGTAACATATTTAATCGATTAAGGTTTCAAGATCACAGCTTACTGTAAGCGGGAGAAGAGCCATTTTAAATGTGAAATTCTGGTACATTAATAATCGGTGTAACCGCCAGAATGTTGAATGCAAGAACGCAAACGTTCATGCATTGTGTCGCACAGGTGCTGGATGTCAGTTTGTGGGATGGAGTTCCATGCCGGTTGCACTTGGTCGGTCAATACAGGGATGGTTAATGCTAGTTGGGGATGACGCTGGAGTTGTCGTCTAATGATGTCCCATACGTGCTCGATTGGTGAAAGATCTGGTGATCTAACAGGCCACGGTAACATGTCGACACTTTGTAGAGCATGTTGGGTTACAACAGCGGTATGCGGGCGAGCGTTATCCTGTTGGAAACACCCCTGGAATGCTGTTCATGAATGGCAGCACAACAGGTTGAATCACCAGACCGACGTACAACTGTGCCGTCAGGGTGCGTGGGATAACCACGAGAGTGCTCCTGCTGTCATAGGAAATTGCTCCCCAGACCATAACTCCAGGTGTAGGTCCAGTGTGTCTCGGCCGCAGACAGGTTGGTTGCAGGCGCTCACCTGGCCTCTTTCTAACCAACACACGGCCATCACTGTCACCCGGGCAGAACCGGCTTTCATCAGAAAACACAACAGATCTCCACTCCGTCCTCCAATGAGCTCAAGCTTGACACTACTGATGTCGCAAACGACAGTGGTTTGGAGTAAGTGAAGTGCACGCTACAGGGCGTCTGGCTCGGAGCTGTCCTTCAAGTAACCGATTTGTAACAGTTCGTTGTGTCACTGTGGTGGCAACTGCAGCTCGAATTGCTGCCGCAGACGCGGTACGATGCGCCACGGCCATACGCCGTACACGGTGGTCTTCCCTCTCCGTAGTGCCATGTGGCCGGCCGGAACCCGGTCTTCTTGAGGCAGTACCTTCCCTTGACCACCGCTGCCAACAATCATGCACAGTGGCTACATCCCTGCCAAGTCGTTCTGCAATATTGCGGAAAGAAAATCCACCTTCTCGTAGCCCTATTACACGACCTCGTTCAAACTCCGTGAGCTGTTGATAATGGCTTCTTCGTCTTCTAAAGGCATTCTTGACTAACATCAACACCCTACGTCGAATCTCAACGATAACTAACGCTCACGAACGTTACAGCGTGTATTTACAGCAAACCTGCTTTGCATGTTCCGAGGGGCGCTACTAGCGCCACACGTATGCGCCGAGCGCGAAATTTGCATAGACGTCATCTTACAGATGTACTCTCACCGCCTACCAACTGTCGTTTATCTAGCACAACCCCATTTTGGTGTTGGGATTTTTTTTCCGTCAGTGTATATTAAATTGTATTTTGATGTAAAGCGTTTTACCGATATCTATTATAGGCGATGTAAAACTGATCGATTTGAACACCTCCACAGAGGTACAAATTCCACAAGAACCGTAGCCTGTGTGTTATTTATCAAACAACGTAAGAATATATCTCATTCCTTTTTCCATCTTCCATTTTCTTTCTTAAAGAAATACTGATTTTATTATTCTTAAAATATAGAAAGCGTTCCTGTTTTTTTGTTTGGTTGTTTTTTTTTTTTTATAAAAACACAATACTTTTCAGGAATTTTAGGATAGTTGTTTTTAGTAACTTTTTTCCGCATACTGGACAAGAGAAGAGTAATCTGCGTCTTAGGAATCATATTGGACAAGGGCAGAGGGTTTATACCACGTCTTGCGCCTCAGGAACTCAAAGAATTTAGAGCTCTCGACGTCAGGAATTCAGAGAATTTAGAGTTCTTGACGTCAGGAATTCATAGTTCTAATTATTATTTAAAGTAGAAAATAATATTTTGTTTTATTGGAAGGAATTTTAAATGGCGGAAAATAAAACAAAACAAAACATGTATTAATCCGATTTCTGCTTAAGAAAAGTGAAGGAGCAAATGTGATGTTTCAGCCCTGCCCGCAAACGAGCGCGGGGGCAGTTGCCTCCTCTGCCCCCGCGGTTCCGACGGCGCTGAATTTAGGCTGATGATCTTTGTCGTTGCGCTTAATGGGTCCGTAAAACCATAGGCTTCAGGAAATCTGGAACTTGCAAATGAATCAGCTTGAAATTTAAATTACGAGATACATTACTAAGCCTTAGTAACTACATAAAATTTTATTCGAAACGCTCTTGTTTTTGAGCTACAAACCCACGAAACGAAACGCTCTAATTTTTGAAATACAGACCCTGCTCGTGTCACTTCTCTGCGGGTGATTTTTGGCGTGATAATTTCGATTGTAAATGCCTATTCAAAAGCTGTTTCCGTACAAACTGTAGGTTTTGTTTACCCGCAAGTTTACATGACATCAGTACTATGTTGCATCATCATCTCAAAGCAATGAAACGCTGGCTCTAACGCTTACCGATATCAGATATCTTGCTTTGAACAAGGGCCGAAAAACCTGGTGTAACAATTCTTCAGTTTCTCAGTTTTGGTCACAACAACCTGTTAGAAAAAGATGAATTTTTAATAATTAATTTCCTTTAATGTTTCGTGCTGCTGTACACAGAAATGGTTGGGGTAAATGTTTGTTTGGTGTTTAAAATCAGCGAGCAATTAGTGAGATGTATGAGACAAATAATGCTGTCATTATGCTGATAAGAACTGGGATTTTTAGTCCAAGTGTTTTCATATTGCGAACATTTTAAGAACTCTTAGTGATTACTAGGATGTGGATTTTTATTATTTAAACGTCCTTTAAAAATAAGGGAAATTATCTTAAAAAGTGGAAAAATACCTTAAAAGTTGAAAAAAAAAAGACCAACCTATAGTAGTGTTTCCTTCATTTTCATCAAAAATTACTTTCGATTATCTTTTGCAAATTGATATGTCATATTTCTTGTCTTTAAAATAAATATTAAGTGTAAAAAATGCTGAAATAACTAAAACAAAGATAGAAGCCTTACATACTTATCTCACATGAATGTTATTTGCTTGTACAATAAAATTTCTTTTCATGTAATTTCAGAATTGCAGTGAATTATTGGCGGATTTGAATGCTTTCTCATGTGGACGAACATTTATTGCTTGAAAGTAGGTTTCTATACCTCAAGGAATTCCTTCCGACGTTTACGGTTGTGACTGAGCCATATTTAAAAGACTCACTTATGGATAATCCTTCTTTAATTTCAAAAGTGTTTGCTTCTCCAGTCAAGGTGTGCGAGGTTTTTCTCATCTTAAAAATTAGAAAAAAATACCCTTAAAAGTCTAGGAACTGGAACCCAGCGAATTTTTCCAAAACATTGTGGAATTTTTCAGCGATAGAGTATCCAGTTTTGTCCTTGACTTCTTGACAAAACAAGAAGCATCATTGACAGAACAAGAAGCATCTAAGGCTTTTCAAAACAACCCTTAGATGCTTCTTGTTTTGTCAATGTAAACGATCAGCGCGAGAGAGAGAGAGAGAAAGAGAATGGAGAGATAATTCCGAGTGAGAAATCTCTATCCCACAAGTTAGGAGGACACAAAGCACTGTCGAGTACGGGATTGTCACATCCCATTTCATTCAAAAAAGACACTTTCTAGTGTCAGGAAGACACTAGAAAGTGTCTTTTAGAAAAGTGGAAGTAACTTGTGAAAGCACCGAAAAAATAAGCGCATTTCGTTTAATTGTACATAAAAATGAGATCTGAAAATGCTGTACAGAAGAGGAATCCTTCCAAAATGCAAAAAAATTAAAGCAAATCACTGTTAAGTGCCCAAAAAATGTTTAAAATGCCCCAGAGAAGGGAAAGTCCTAATATTTCAAAAACGAAAACATATGAAAAAGTCGTAAATCGTAGGGCGTTAATGATGATTGTATAAGCGTATTCTGTTATTCAGCAAGTAACAGAATACACTTATACAATGCTATTCTGTTATTAATTATTGTATAAGTGTATTCTGTTATTCAACAAGGGACACGATGAATATGTAAAAGTACGTCTTCTAGGAGCTTGGATCGTATAGAATAGCGGTCTTAGACCCAGAGCCCGCGGGCCATGTGTCGCCCGCCGAGACATTTCACGTCAACCGGGCAAACATTCTATCAGGGGCGGCATTTCGTTTGGGAGAGCGAGATTTGTAAGGCCCAAAATCCACAACGGGAAATAAATACAATGTTTCTGTGAGGTGGGGATTGAGTTTAAAAAAAATGACAATGATTGCTGACATAATATTAGTAGTCTTGAAATTTTCAAAACATAATTTACGTTAAAATTTGCGTTAAGTAATTTAACAAAATATAATTACCATCTATTGAAGTCGTAAACGCCGGCTGCTAGTGTCTGGGAAAAATGAAAAGTGTTTGCAAGTGCCCGCCTCCTTTCTGCTTCCTATGCATTCTATTCCCGAAAATTGCCACTCCCCAATCAAAAGGAATGAATGCTAGGAGAAGAACGTTTGCGTGACCATGAGGATAAAGGAAGGGAGCAGCTGGATCCAAAGCTCGTGATTGGTTGGCGATAAGAAGGGCGCTGAGTAGTTGACCTGAGCTGGGTGAAACACTTCAGTCAGCAGACGCGTTTGGTCTTTGAATGCGTGCACAATGGAGAGCTGTGATAGCAAGAGGAAGAAAGTTGGAGACAAAGTGCAATTCTTTCAAGAAAAGTGGTAGTCCCGTTTTTTTTTTGTTTTTTTTTGTTGTTGTTGTTGTTGAACATAAGAATGAAACAGTTTGCCTTATTTACAAAGAGGGCGTTGCAGTTATGAAAGAATAAAACATCAAGGGACATTATGATACGAAGTACAGTGCGAAATATTTTGGATTGGAGGGACACTTTCGGTGCGAAATATTAAATGAATTGAAAGAAGAGGTAAATTATTAGCAATCATTATTCTCCAATGTGAACGAACAGTCTGAAAACAGTGTCTGCGTTAGCTACATGATCATGATAGCAGAAAGAATTGCAAAACGTGAAAAGCCAGGTGGAGAGTTTGTGAAAGAATGTTTTCAATGTGCAATTGATGTGTTTGCCCACAGGCTCAAGTTGTTTCGAACATTAGCTTGTCTAACGTGACAGTAGCGAGGCGTGTGGAGGATCTAGCACCAAATGCATTCAGCAATTTCAAATCCAAGTCAAGGAGATTGTGTTTTATTGTGTACAGATGGGTCAATCCACTGAAGCGACAGATACCGAACAAGTAGCCATTTTTATTATTGGCGTTCATTGAAACTTCGCTTTTGTAGAGTGTAGTGTAGTTAATCTTAAAGACATGAAACGAGCTTCAGATTTGTATTCAGGTCTAAGAGATGTCTTGGCTAAGTGTGAGTTAGACTTGAGCAACATACCTTCCATAACCACAGATGGTGTACCTGCTATGTCCGGAAAGAAGGGACAACTTTAATGAAATCTGATGCGAAGGAGTGCGGTAACTCTAACATGACGGCTTTCACTGCATCATCCACCAAGAAAATTTATGTGCGAAGTCCTTATCAAACTTTAAACATGTGATAACTGTTGCTGTGAAAGTAGTGAATGTTATCCCGTCGAAAGGTCTCAACCACAGGCAATTTCAAAAGTTTTTCAGCGATTTGGAAGCTAAACATTGTGACGTTGCATATTATGCAAAAGTACGTCGGTTGAGCCGCAAGAAGATGCTTAGATGCTTCAGAGCCTTCTTTCTTTCTTTTTTTTTAAGACGAAGTTTAAAAATTAATGAGTTCAAAGAAAAACCCATTCGCGAGGTCCATGATGAGAAGTGGTTAAGTGGCTTTGCATTCCTTGTCGACATTACTAATGACCTCAATGAAGTGAACTACCATTTACTTGGGAAAGGCCAACTTGTCCTTAATTTGTACGACTATATGAAAGCTTTTGAGATCAAACTAATCCTGTGGGAATCAATTGCAAAATAAAAACTACATTCATTTTCCAACATTAGCGACGTTGGTGAATGAAAATAGAATATGGAGCTTAGATGATTCAAATCTGGGAGTGCAGTTGAAAAGCAGAATTTTCTGATTTCAGAGAGAACGAAATTTACATGGCAATGTTTTCCTCGCCATTCTTGATTGACACCGAAAGTGTTACACCTAATCTACAATTAGAGCTAGCAGATCTGTAGTGTGACTCTGTGGTGAAATGCAAGTTTTTACAAGTTCCTGCAGTAATTGACTTTCATTCCAAATACATGTCCGAAGAAAAGTATCTAGAAATACGTAAACATGCATTGTTCGTGTCTTCTATCTTTGGCAATACTTACGTAAGCATTGTTCAGTCAAATGAGGAACACAAAATCAAAAACGAGAGCAGATCTGACAGATCAACATTTAGAGGACACTTGCAAATCGCGACAACGCGGATTACACCTGATATTCAAGCTTTAGTCAAGCAATTACGATGCCAAGTTTCTTATTAAGACTGCAATGATGTCCATCCCTGGTGTAATGCGAGTACCTTATCGTCAATGAATTTTACTTGAAAATAGTTATATACACTAGTACAGCATTCATTCTGCTTCATAAAGTACACAGTATATTGTTACTGAACGTGCTTTTGGCAATAAAAGTGTAAAATAGGATAAACTAATATGTGTCATTTATGATTTTCCATCAGTGCCCACATACTTGCGGCCCATGGAAGCTTTCGAATTTATTGACGTGGTCCTCGGTCTTGAAAGGTTGGTGAGCTCTAGTGTAGAACAAATAAATAACTCGTCACAAGGATTTGCCTGTAAGTCAATCATTTTGATATTATTTTGTTGCATTAAAAATTACTTGACTACAATCCTTATAATGTTGAGATAGATCAAACGAACAACGCTTATTCACAACTAGCGTATAGCCCGTCCTAGGACGGTTGTCTTTAAGCTTTAAATAAATATTAATACATAGGGGATGTTGCTCGTCCTATGACGGAGTGAAATTTTTAATTGAAGAAGATCGAAAACAAATCAAACAGACGCCGGATTTCTGTAAGGAAACATAGTAAAAACTTATATAGTAAGAACTCATTCCTGTTAGAACAAACTTATATGCCATTTATTTCCGTTTTTCAAAAAACCTCGCGATAAATAACATTCTGTGTAAAATGTTTGTTGTTTAACAATTGTAGATTAGAGCGTTTAGATAGATCGATATTTTGCAAAATGTGTAATATAATCAGCAATAAACTCGAAAAGTTGCTTTCGTGAAAACTTACCTTAATAACTTTTACTTTAATTTTTCGGAATTATAATTCTCGCGTTAAATTGATTTTTCGTGTAAAATTTCTTTTTCTCAGGCGCACTTGGTATTCCCTTCACGGCTTGTTTTAGATTGTCCTATTCGACAGTTAGTTTGAAACTTCATACCGAAGCTTTTTCTACAAAATAATGCGTCATCTGGTATTACAAATCGTAACTATAAATTCTCGACAATGTACTATTGGGGCGACATCTGCTTTTAGACGTAATCTTGCTCACTTTGACATCTCAAGATATCAGTTTTTATTGTAGGTTAGAGCGTTTAGATAGATCGATATTTTGCAAAATGCTTAATATAATCAGCACGGAAAGTTAGTTAAATTGAAAAGTAAAAAATAATTAAAGCGCACACATTAATATTGTAATTGAGCTAAATTAAATGAATATACAAACGCGACTTGCCGTGTTATTAAGAATGCAATTCGAATTTCGTAGATCGGATAAATAGCACTCGAGTCAGTGATAATCCAGTGTTTTTTAATTAGCACGCGATCATCTTGACATCTCAATGTGATCGCGTGCAAACTCACCTTCCTGTGATATTAAGAATTCAATTCGCATTTTGTAGATCGAAAGAACAGAACTCGAGTCATTAATAATTCAGTGTTTTTAAATTAGCACGCAATTACCTTGACATCTAAACGCGATCGCGTGCTATTATATAGTAGGCAATCCTTTTGCCATCGCGAGAGCACACACGAATTGATCGATAAGTGATGGCGCAATAATGCAGATGTTGCTGTGACGTCAAGCGTTCCAGAGAGACAGACATATAGATCTAGGTGTTTACATTATTAATATCAGGACAAATAGAGAGTAAATATTTAAATCATTGGGGCGTCATCAATGTATTGCCAGTCACGGATTTTGATGAGTTGTTTCCACGAGCTTGAAAGAAATGGAGTCGATGCCTGTCTCTTATATAAGCCCACTGGTTCTAGAGAAGGGAGAAAGTCAGTGCCGTAAGACAAACAGCCCATTCATGCCTCACCCGCGATTGGAACCCGGACATATCTCGGAATAATGAACAGAAGCCAACGCTTCGTATAACACGGCCATCGGGGCGACACGCTCTATTTGTCCTGATGAAACCAAACCAAATGCTCAGCAAAACTATAGCAGATCTTAAAATAAAAAGTGTATGGTGACTGAATGTTGTTCGTCTGATCTACGATTTTGTTATTACTGAATGCTTAAATATTACAATGCTTAAAATGCATTTAAAACACAGCAAACCTATGGTTTTTTCTATTTGCTTATTTATTTGCTTATTAATCCGTTAGCAAACTGTCGAAATTTCAGAGCAAAAAGAGAGTCTGCGATTCAATTAAAATACTGGTGATAATTCTTTTAATAGGAAATAAAATGATGCCAAGTAAATCTCAGTATTTTCCCTTTAACTATAATTAGCTTTTTCTGGACTCACCAGTTTTTTATGGGATCACCAGCAGGGATCTAACAGTATTTTTTTAAATATCTTTAGGGGTGTGTATTATGGGAAAGCTGCTATAATACATTGTGTATGAAATAGATGCATAATTAAATAAATATTTCTATTTTATGCAATTCAATATGTTTCGCTGATTTTAACGGAGACGAGCATTTAGTTTCATTCGCGTATTAAGGTTAATTAATCATTTCATCTGTCTCTATATAAATCTATCTACATTTGAACTGGATCATTTAACAATGGACGAAAATGTAAGATATTGCAATGATGTGAAGATGGAGGAAGATAAGCTATGAAATGTTACCTTATATGTTAGCGGACTAGGTCCATTTGTATAATCGGTTTATGTTTCAGAACATTCTGTATAAAAACACATTCGATAATGTATTTCAACAACGTTCGTTCCATCGCAGGATATTTGCGTGAAAAACAGTCCCGGGAAGATGAATTCCGTTACAGTAAAATGTTTCTTAAGCAGAAAACACAGAAGTATCATATTTTACGTAAAAATGTTTGTTCGTAAAACGGGATAGTAACTACACGTTAATGTAGTTACATTTTATTCAGATTAAATTCGCTCATGCGGCAAGTAATTGCGAAAAATGCACTTTTTTCCAAATGTCTTTGCTTTCCAGAATACGTTATTTCGTGCATCGTGCATCTGTCGAAATGGCACGAAATCTGAAGGTTCTGTTCAAAGTGTAATTACCTGGAAAATATCCTTTCCGCCCCGCTGCCACAGTGATCTATGCGTTGGCTTCTGACCGTTCGTACGAGTGAACCCAGGTTCGAGTCCCGAATGAGGCATGGGTGGTGTGTTTGTCTTACGACACTGACTCTCTCCCTTTCCTGGAACCATTGACCCTAAATTAGGAACGAGCAACTGCTTATAGCCCTCTGAGTTGCTCACAGTGGTCCTTAAACTCCAAAATAAAAAAAATACATCCTTTCCTTTGTGGATTAGAAGTTTGCGATTGAACAGCGGTGGTACTACTGTTCGAGTTACTGTGGATGGGTAGAAATTCGTAACTAATGAGTTCGTGTACTGTATTTGTATTTAAAAAAGTTCTTCAGTGTGTAATGCAGACGTTTCAAAGATCGCAAGCTTCTATTATCGGCATCTGACTGCAGATATGCATACTTTGCCTATTTTAATTGGGCAAAGTTACTAAAACACGAGTGTTTTCATTTGTAAACAGCAAAGAAAATGGCCACAAAAATTCTGTGTTTCAACAGTTCCTGGTCTCAAATGTTTTCGGAAAAATTGGTAAAAAAATCAAAGAAACGAAAATCATTTCTAAATCTGAAGCAATGTTCACTTGAGCTTGACACATTTCTTTAAACAGATTATGTGCGAAGAAAGTAATTCTTCGCATACGCAGACCATGGAGGTTCATCTCTTTCTCCACTGAAACAATCCGTAATGGAGGATTCGTCGCCATGTTATTATACCCGATTGGGTGGCTGACCCAGGGCTGTAGGAATCCAGAGAAAAGTGCGTCCGGTGCCAGCTTCTGCATGGAACCACCCCTACACATTCGCATCTCCAAGCCCAGAGAGCCTGAAAAACCGCATACTGGATGGTCAGCAAATTCGAGTTCTAGTCAACTTCTGCGTTCCGCACTACGCATAAGCCAACTGCGTCATACTGGTGGCCCCTATAACTCGTGCCTTCATTTATTCGCTACATAGTTTGATTCCCCATTACACTGTAAAATTATCATGTTCTTCAAAGCAAAAAAGAAAGAAATGTCTCATACGAATCGGGCTGCGGATGGCCTAGTGGGCACCGTTCGTGACGGCCACGGAAAGGGCCTCAGGTTCGATCCCAGGCAGGTACGAACGCTCGATCCACTAAATATCCGCCGTGCGTCGGATGGGCACGTTAAGTCGTCGGACCCCGGGCACTGCCCCCCCGGTAATAAATAAGGGCGTCTTCCTCCCCCTTTCTACTTCGCTTCCGTGTCACTTTCCTATCGGGTGCTCTAGCCCAAATCTCCCAGTTTCCTATTTCTAAAGGGTTATTTAAGACCTGGGGTCAGACACTCCCTAAGACCTGGGGTCATACATGTTTAGCATCAGTTTTTCAAGCGGTTAATTCGAGAGACTTCAGATTTCGTTTGTGTAAAAAGAATTAAAAAAAGTTATATGCTAATTTGATTTCTGTGTTAGTGATATTTTATTAAATCTAGTGAAGCATTAAATTTCAGTCTGTGGGGATTTCAAGGGGGGTCGCATAGCTTTCGTTGATTATATTTAAAGAATTAGTCATTATCTTGAAATTCTCTTAAACATTGTTTTTATAACATTATTTTATAAGAATGCGCTAGAATATGCAATTACATGTTATTGTAATTTAAGCTTTCTTTTCACAAAACTACCTCTTCGTCTGCATCTGTACTTTCACTTCTATTAAAACATTTTCCAGTTTTCTCTGTTCTGCACTTTTGATTCCTATGCTTACTTTATTCTATTTACTCGTAGTTTAAAACCGGTCAAAGCTTTGAAATGTTTTACGCAATTGTGTTAAATTTAGTCTTTCATTTTCTGACTTTTTCTAAGGAATGTTTTTTGAAACGAGGTGATTACTGGGAAAGCCGATTGAGATGTCTTTCCAATCACTCCTCGGGCAACTGATATTGCCTTTGTAGTCACCTCCGCGGCGACTACGTGGTCAGAGACTCGGGCCTCTAGCCAATCGTCGGATTGTATCCTTTTGCCGACTTTCGGTTAAGATACAGAGCCTGCTTACCCTTATAGGCGTTTGCTCCCCCCCCCCCCCCCCGATCGGAAACGGTGCTGATTGTTGCCGTTAACCCCGCCTCCCTTCCCCTACGCAGAACAAAAAAAGAAGCAGAAGCTCAAGCATTTGAAGTAACTTTATCAGAACAAAGGTAAGGCTTTCCTCTTGTTTTCGGAAAAAAGTTAAAAAATTGGGTCACGCATTCGTTTATGCATTCTGAACTCAACCATACACTGACTTCGCTATCTATTTCCTATTTGTTTCAGTAAAATTTAGAAACAGAATGAAGTCGATAGAGAACTAATTAAATATATTAAGTTTTAAGTTCCCCATATTTTTGAGAAATGATACAGATGTGCTTAGTTTTTGAACGTTTCCCCTAGATTTGTCAGATGTAATATTTTTCCAATGCATTACCTTCATACAACCGTGATCTGAACAGCTATATCGCCGATGAGTATCACTGTTCATAGACGCAATACGTTAGTTTTCTTAATAAAATAAACGGACGATGTGTAGTTCGAGTAGAAGTTAGCAATGTCGAGTAATAAATGTTTCATAGTTTTTGAAGCTAGCTTACACATTTCATGTTTGATCAAAATTGCTAGGTCTCTCTGACTTAGAAAGGAAAATATTCTTGATTTTTCTAAATTAAGTAAAAAAGCGTTGAGCATTTAGTTACAATGATTTGCAATTCAAAATTTTCAATAATCTTTAGTAGGAAAAATGAAATTGCATGACAAGGACATCCTTTAGTGAAAAATACAACTATGAATTTTTCTTCTTTCATTTGAAACATCTTTTAAATTTATGTATAAGTATGGTTAACTTTTTGTTCGCAATTATTGTACAAGGATACCTGAACTGTGCCTGATCAAAATAAAATGATGCCGCTAATCGCAGTGTGTCACATGTATTTAGATGAAATTTTAAGAATCATAGTATCACAGGGTCTGTGAGTGAATCCCATAGAGAGCAAAACCGAAACTTCTCATAGGGTACCCCTGAGATAGCCCTTGACGATTCTTCCTTGCTTGCAATAGTAATTGAAGAGAATCATATGGTTTCACCAACCGTTAAGCCACAATCTCTTAATTACTTCACAAAATGGCAATCTGTTTCTTGTTGCTAGAGTCCCAAGGTCATGAATGGCATTTTTTTGCTAGTAAGTTTAATCAAGCGTTACCCTGCTTTGCATTCCTCACGCAGCTTATTTTCTGCTCATAAAGGCTTCTGCTAAAGACAGTTTTGCGAAAACAAATAATTTACTTATCCACCAACATTTTGTTTCGCTTGAGTTGGTACAGACCAATTTTCATTCTACTGCAATCTTACATTTTGTTTTTCACGTCTTCAATAATACACGCATTTCTCTGCAAAAGCGCTGTTGTAAAGGCTAATGTCCAGTTCGTACTTTACAAAAGAAAACCAAAAGATAAATACAAGATTGCATGACTCTAAGACAAGCATATGCTTTTATTCTTCGTGGAATTCAAACCGAATCCAATTTTAATCCTAGAACAATAATCCTAGAATGAAACGGATCGCCGTTTCAAGATATTGTACGACAGTAAACTTTAAAAAGAGCCGACACAAGAAGAGAAATATAAATTTCTTAAATAAATCTAATCAGTTCTTACTTTTAAAAAACTCACGTAGTAGAAAATTCTAATTCTGATTTTTAAAAGAAGGACACTTTTTCAGGAAAAACAAGAATAAACGAAAGACAAAAGTGTTAACAGGCTTAATCAATAAAATATATAATATAAACACCCAGATCTATCTGTCTTTCTGGAACTCTTGACGTCACAGCAACGTCAGCATTGTTGCGCCGTCACTTATTGATCTATTCGTGTGTGCTCTCGCGACTTCAAAATGATTGCCTGCTGTATAATAGCACGCGATAACTTTTAGATGTCAAGGTAATCGCGTGTTAATTTAAAAACACTGGATTATTAATGACTCGAGTTCTATTTATCTGATCTACAAAATTTGAATTAAAATTTTCGTATCACGGCAAGTTGCGTTTGTATATTAATTTAATTTAGTACAATTCGAATATTAATTTGTATGCTTTAATAAGTTTTTACTTTTTAAATTAAACTTTCTGAGTTTAGTGCTGATCATTTTGCAAAATATCGATCTATCTAAACGCTCTCACTTACAGTAAAAACTGAAATCTTGGGATGTCGAAGTGAGCAAGATTGCATCTAAAAACCGATGTCGACCCAACAGCACATTGTCGATAATTTAGATAGTTCCGATTTGTAATGCCAGATGTCGCATTATTTTGTAGAAAAAAATTCGGTATGAAGTTTCAAACTAACCTTCGAATAAGATAGTCTAAAACAAGCCGTGAATGGAATAACATGTGTGACGAAGAAAAAGTCCTTTAACGCGAAAAATCAAAGCAAAAATTCAGGTAAGTTTACAAGAAAACAACTGGACGACAAGAGAAATTGTGAAACAACAACAAATATTACGCACAGAATGTTTATTTATCGCTAGGTCTTTTGAAACACGGAAATTAATAGCATATATTTTTTAGTTCTAACATGAAGGAGTTCTTACTATGTATATGCTAGAAAAATATTGCTGATATATACTCAGAGACACTCCATAAAGTGCACGTAAATGTAAGAGACCAAAAAAGACGCATTCAAATTGCTCCGTTAAATTTAAATGTAAACAACTGGGTAAATTTTCCGTTATATGCAAATAAATATTGTTTGAACCGTAAATATTGAACTTATTTTCCAATATTGAACTTAGAAACTGTACGTGATAGAAAGTTTTGGATTCTAGATAAGAATTCAGCACCCCAAAAATTAACCTAAAATCACGCATTTTGATTTAAAGAACAGATAAAAGAATATTTTGTAGTGCAGTGTAATAATCATTTCGGTACATACTATGATCAAAATTTTACGTCGGGTGGAAAGGCATTCGACTACTCGACTTTCTTTTGAAGTTGCTTCTTGTAAGACGATTAAAGAGTATCATGTACTATGTAGATGTAAAAGCAGCTTTCCTTCATGGAAAGTTAGATGAAAGGATCTGCAGGCTCCATCATTATGAATTGCAGAAAATCCGTTTACGGAATGAAGAGAGCTGCAAGGATCTTGAACAGGGATTTTAGGGGAACCTGTTGAAAAAGTTTTTAGAATAAAGCTGAGCTGATTCTAGTTTGCATATTAAATTAGAAGGAGACAACACAGTCTACCTCATAATGTATGCAAATAACATTGTAGTAAGATCAAAGAATTCATACCAAATTCAAAAACTGTAGAGATACAGAGTTTAGGATTTTTGATAAAAAGTATAAAATCACAAGCCTAGGAGAAGCAAAGTTGTATTTAGGCATACATATGTCAAAAGTCTTAAAAAAAATTATTATTTAAGTCAGTAGCAGAAATTTAAGTTTCAAAGAAAGTTTTCAACTGTGAAACGAAAGATCAACTGACATCCGCCCGTGGAATAGAGCTGTCATCAACTGCAGGGCAAAGAAGATCTACTGAAAACAATGTGAATGGCCGTCAAGAGATAAATACCGTGCTTTACATCTCAAACATAACATTCTCAACACATCTGCTGAACAGAAAGTGAGAACCAGAGACCGAGTGACTGGAATGGTATGAAGGGTTTCATTTGCTATTTAAGGACCATTTAACATCTGAAATTCAAAATATATTTATAGGAATAGCTAGTCCTAACGGATTACAACTATTCTGCTTGAGTAAACATAAATAGAACACAAAATCTACTTCAGAAAATATGGCTCTGTTAGGCAAAAACTGTGTTTCATCAAAGGCGAGAAATTAAAAAAAGATGTTGCACTAGCTACCGCTGAGGAAGAATACATCTCTGTTGCACAATGAACGCAAGAGCTTATGAATATGCTGGAGCTTTTGAATGATCTCCATCTGAAGTAAGATTTTTCTATTTTAATACTCGAAGATAACCAGGCAGAAATAAAAGTACCACAGCCCGAAAAGTGCAAACACCAGAGTAAAACAAATGGATATGAAATTTCATCACACAAGAAATCCACAGAACAAGGTAGTAATTGAGCTAGAATTGTGTTCAGTGTAGTATGAATTGGCAAACATCATGACAAACCTCTTGTAAAAAGAGTTTCGAAAGGTGTCGAGAGAATATCAGCCCAGTTCCAAAGCTTCAGCTCAGAGAAAAGATGTTAAATGACACAGTCAAAATGTGCTCTTCAAATTTCCTCACTACAATGGCGCCATAGCACGAGAAGTATCCAGGAGTTCGCCTAATCAGGCAGAGAGAATAAATCACGCGTTTTTGTAGCCTATATGATAAGAAAAATGCAAGTTAGTCGTCATTTTTATTTTGTTAGTAGATCCTCGACTGCCGTTCGTGAGGTAATATACAGTATAAGTTTTTACTATATTACTACATTTCCTACAAAAAAGCCGGCATATATTTGATTTGTTTTCCGTCTGCTTCAATTAAAAATTTCACCGTCTTAGGACGGAAAACGTCACCTATATATTAATATTTTTGTAAAACTTAAAAAAAACCCATCCTACGACGGGCTATAGGCAATTATTTCAATAATGTGGTAAGCAAGCATTTTAAGAACATTTAGACAAATTATGCCATGCCCTACTCAAACGTAGTAAATTAGTGGATAAGAGTAATAAAATATAATGTTTTTCATGTATTTTACAGGCAAAGCATTCGTTTAAATTTATACGTTTTTATCAACATTCTTCCTTTGTATTGTTTTTGTATAACTTCAACAGTCAAATTTTGAATTGTCGGTTTCGTTGATGGCCCACAAATGTCAAATTTCATATCCATGATTTTTGCCCCTGAAGTTAAATTGAAAAATTTGGGAGCATGTGGAAATTAGGAATAGTGGTAAAGTAACAATTTGAGGTTAATATTCCCGTTTCAAAGACTTCTGTGTGTGTTCCAACACACAGAAGTCAAAGAATTAGTGACGAATTTTAAATTATTCAGAAATTTTAAATTGTAATTTTTTGACATGATGAAGAGAAGAAGAATTTTTCCCCCTTAGCTACGTCTCCCATATCTGTTTAAAAAAGAAACAGCTGTCTGTCTATGAAAACTCTGAACGAAGAATCAGGAACGTCCAACAGAGCGAACGTCGTACATTCTACTGCTACGAATACATGTTCTGCAGGACAATAAGCTGCTGACATATTCGCTGGGGTTGTGCTGGTGTTGTGCTGGGCTGGAGTTCAAAAGACAGATCATGCTCAGTCTATAATAGCCATGGCGAAGGCACTGAGCATCTCTGAAATCGAAAAGAGCGTGATTCTCTGTAAATCATTTGCTGGAGACATAATCATTTAAGTCACAGGTAAAAAATTCAATGTGAAGTCCTGAAGAAGTGAAACGTGATAGAACATCGGTTTTTTGTATATGCAGGAGCAACGTTTAACTCCAAGGGTGGGGCCACCGGATAGTTCGAGAATGTAACAACGAGTATTACTTTCACAGGATATTTGAAAACACAGCTGTACCATATGTATAATTTTCGTCGCTCGGCTATCCGAAACCTGCTCGCGACGATGAGATAAAAATGAACATAATTGATATGGTACTCTAAAAGCACATTCTCAAAGGAGAACCGATGATAGAAGATAATACTGAAGAGTTGTTCCACTCAGGTCGTATGACGTCATAGCCTCAGCTTGTCTGCTGCCCACTGACTCACGGAACAAACTTCTGGAAGAGGTGATCTTTCGCAGGCTATATTTAGTTGTTACAGATGAGTTCTTTCATAAAGTTGGTCAGTTGTGTAACTTTCAGTATTTGTATCCTTTTATCCGGTCACGAATATCCTTTCATGTAGCTTGTTTGTTTTCTAACCGATGTGAGTGAAAACCATTGTGAAGGAAAAGCACTTGCTTTCAGGGTTCGCATTATGAGGCCAGCGAGCTCCAGTAGGAGAGAAATTCACACTAAGAATGTTCATTTTCGTACTACCTATAGCCTACACCGTTTATGCAGACAAACTATTCTTTTGCCGCCTGGTATAGCGTTTTCCACTTTTCCAGTTTTTCATACATGGAGGGATTGAAAGTCGTCCTGAAAGAGCACTTCTTCACCTTCGCAAAACTATTGCGGTCATATTAAAGTTTCTAACTTCCGAGAAGTTTCTGAAGTCAGGCAGGTATTTATCTGACCATTTGCGTCGCAATGAATCCAGCATATTTTTCTGCAATCTATAAATACATATGGGTTCAGGTCCCGATAGAAGTGATGTTAGTTTTCTACGAGATAGAGAGTTAGCTTGGCGTCGGCGTTTCGTTAACCTCTTCTGGTAAATACTTGTGAAAGAGTGGATAACAATGAAGAAAGGCTTTTACTTTTATTAGAACCGGGGTTAGTCCATCATCCAAACATGATTTTCCGAGGGACATACGAAGATTTCTCCTAAATGTTCAAATTATTATCTCCCACCAAACTCCCCAGGAAGTTGCTCGTGGCCGCCCTAATGGCGCAGTGGTCTAAGCGCTGGCTCATGATCATTCGGCTTCGTGATTCCGGGTTTGAATTCCGGTGAGACATGGATGTTGTGTTTATCTTACGGCACTGGCTCCCTGCCTTCCCTGGAACCAGTTGCCCTAAATTAGGGACGGGCGTCTACTTACAACCCATCGAGTTGCTCACGGTGGTCGTTAAACCTCCAAAAAAAAAAAAAAGAAAAAAAAAAGAAAGAAAGCTGCTCGTGGAACTATAAATTTTCTGGATAATGCCTTGGTGGGAGTAACACTGTAGAAACGTAAAGACTTAAAGGGTTTCCCATAGATTGACAAGCTCCTTCTTAATCGTACAATGAGTAGTTGCATTGTTGGAGCACATGATATATGGGAGTCCACTCCATCCAACGAAACAAAAAAATCGTTGAAGTGAAAGAAGGAATTTGTCCTCGGTGCGATTCGAAACGAGTTCTAAGTACCAGACACAAGTGGTTGCGCAAGAATGCAATATATGTTTCCGCAGTTGACTTGTTTAGACGAAAATACAGTGGGAAAGAAAAGTTAATGCCGGTGAAATCAAATGGCCTAGAAGTTTCAACTGCATCGGTTGGAAAGTGTGGTCCCATCTGTACCGTTTCAGTTTGAAAAAGGTTTTGCAGGATGGACAGTTACGAAGAACTCGTTTTATTGCTTGAAGTCCTCGCAGAATCCAGAATTCCGAATTTAACTCAGAGAGAGAACAATACGGACTCTACGATGATGCGCGTATGACGTGAGAGTAGAAGAGTGAACGCATTTTACCTGTCAAGTAGTAAAGGATGTTTTTCCGACGGAGAAAGAGTTGAGAAAGTTGTAAGCGACCCTCGAGATCATGAGGTCATCTGAGGAAAGGGATTATATCTGGAGAACTTACGGCGTGGTATAAGTAGCATTTCGGGTTTAAGTGCATCCAGTTCCAAAGAGAAACATTTTTTGTAGACTACGCGGATCCATTCATTGCGCGCTACAGAATTTTTCATGGCAGTTAGTTCACCATTCTTCCTGTCGTGTGATCTTAAGTTAGTGGTGACCGGTAATATCAAAGTGGTCGGACGAAGTAACTTAACATAAAAACTAATGTTGACAACATCCAACATCGGTTGTGTAGTTACAAGAAGTGATTCGGCGCACATGTTTACGTGCTTCTAGAGAATGGTAATCGTGAACATTTTTATATCAGTAGTCGCTAGACCAGGACTCCAAAGTCTGAGCCAAACAAGGTGGGCCGTGCCACCAAAGATCTGATGTGCTCATATACGCCGGTAAAATTTGTAGAGAAAGTCAGTCAGTTGGATTCTGTACCAAGCGTCTCTATTGTGCGGGACTGGTGTACCACCAGATTGCTGAGATGCAGTGGCGGACAAAGGTTCTCCACTTATTAGGATTGCTTCGAATCCAAATAAGGAAGTCTTTTCATAAAGTTGCTGTGGCGGTGTTCAACTTCGTAACTCGACCGAAGAAGTGAAGAAGTTCCAAGCGTGGAAGTGTAACAATCTTAAAGGGAGCTAATCTATTATGGCACCAGTTAAGATGTATGGAAACGACGTCGCCGTAACTAAAGCGGATACACAGAACCACGCCATAAACTTGCTCCGATGCGTCGCAAAACACGTGAATAGATCTCCCGTATCAGGCAAAATTCTATCTATGTTGGGCTGCGAATCAAAGACAATATGTGTCCATTGGTACCATTTTGCCGCTATGTCGGAAGGTAAGAGTTCGTGCCGTAGCAAATCTGAGCCAACTGTCTTGAAAAAGTGTTTCTCTACGATCGAAGCCAGCGGAAGTGTCCTAAAGGGTCGTAGAAACTCGTCTTAGTGCGCAGTACGAGTCTCTTCGTAGCAGGTTTATCCAAGAAGATATGTGTAACACGGAAAAGTCACTGTGAAAAGTATCAATATCGGCATTCCAGTGTACGCGTAAAAGTTGGGTATGTGTCTTGGTTTAAAAAGCTTCATTTTAGTACATGCCTTTGAGAATGTTGGAATCCCATTTAGCCATAGGAAATCGTATGAGTGACATGCGCGCTGTGAGCTCCTGATGAAATGATTACAACTCTACTTAATGTTGCGCGCTAACAAAAATGTCTTGCATAAAAATACTTCTATTTCTCGAGCGGTAGTAGAGAAATGTTCATTTTGTATCTTTACCAGTTCTCGTAAAAATGTAGAGAGTAGAAAGGGACTGCACGTAAGCCCGAATGAAAGATGCTGAAAGCAATGCATAATTTATGTCATCAGAGATAAGAAATTTTCCATCTGACCTTTCTTGCATGGTTCTGTACTATCACATTGATCGAGACTCAACAGCAAAAAAGCTTGGCTACCTTCTATGTGATGATACATAAAAAATTATAATTAAGTTACTAAAATTTCTGACAAGTCCAACTTCTTGTGCATAATTTAAAGATGATGAACCAAGGGTATGGGATAAAGCGTCAAAAATGGTGAGCCATTTCTTTATTCCATTTTTCTGTTTTTTATATGATACGGTAGTTGACCACGACGGTACGACTTCGACGTGGCCCTTAAAGTTTCGTGGACTGACTTTACTGATGGATTGGTCTCGAGCCATTTCGTATGGAAACGTTGCATAGCTGTGCTTTATTAATTAAGGTGAGCTGGACGTTCGATTTCTATGAAAACCGAACAGCTCGGCTGCTATTGGCGATAGTGAAGGATTCATGAAATTTCAGCAGTATTTGGGCATCGCGAGCTGTCATCCGTTTATCTTGCGTACCTCTGATACCTACAGTTTCTAAATCCCAAAAGCAACGTATCCCCCAAGGGTTGTGAAAAATATTCAATGGTAACATCGTTAATCATAGTCTGGGATATCGTAGTAGTATTTTTAACGATCAAACTGTAACAGCTGATACTTAAAAATCTAACTAAATGAGGAAGGTAATAAAACGAGAGACTGGGAATGTCTTACAGGAACCAACGTTTTAATGATCTTATCACAGGAGTCGCTGCCAGTCAACAGTTGAATTAGAAGTTGGTGAGACTTTTCATTAGGGTCCGCAGGCTTTAATTTTCTACTGCGAATCTACGGGTCACCTGGGTATGGCGTGTAAAGGTTTCTTCTCTCAAAGGCTATAACTGGAATCTTTTTTGTATTCCAAATGCCAGAAAGCTGAAATTTAATTTACCTTCGCTTAACGGCAGCATCAGACGATGATTCAAAGACGTGTAATTTTAAAAATTGTAGAACTTAGATCGTTGAGCTTTAAGAAGTCAGTCAGGATTAAGTGAATAAGACATGTGACTTCCACTGTTAAAGAGACACAGAAGAAATTTCAAATTTCGGTAGCAACCCGTGAGCTCTAATCTAGCCGTTTCAGGTAGCTAAGATTAGGCGCAGAAACTAACTTCTCCCATTGTCGTGGCTGTTGTTACTTACACACCAGTGTAAATAGAAACGTTGTGTTTCTTCTGGCATTTCGCACAAGCTGTTCGATCTCAGCGATTAAACTTGTACATGTAATACCCGCGATTTGTGCACAAGAAGCATCGACTAGCAGCTTTGAAATGCGAGTTGGAATAACAATTACTGTCGTGCAGTCTTTAGCCCCGTGATGGAGCTCTTTGGCCCTTTGAGTACTTTGCGTTTATAAGAAACCATTAACCCAGTGATCGGGGGCTTCAGAGAATGGACAGAAGGGAGAAGATTGTTTCGGTCGGGTAGATCTTCAGTATTTGTTAGAAGATTCTTGAGTCCGTCAGATTTCTTTGTGTCAATATGAAGGGATGCTAAGCAAGTTTACATGCCTCAGAAAACTTGAAAAACACATCGTCTTGGAACGGGAATCGAACCCGCAGCTCCCGATTTGCGTTCGAGTATGGTATGTTACGGTACACCACACAGAACAAGGAATCTCCAAGCAACTGAGGATGCTTATCGGGACTCAGATAGAGGAGAGTACACCATCCAGAACTAGTAATCTCCAAGCAACTGGGGATGTTTATCTGGACACAGACAAAACGCTCAGCCATCTTAGTCCCAATAAACATCCTCAGTTGCTTGCGGATTTCTTGTTCTGGGTGGTGTAACGGTAACATACTCAAACGCAAATTGAGAGCTGCGAGTTCGATTCCCGTTCCAGGACGATGTAATTTTCAAGTATTTTGAAGCATGTAAACTTGCTTGGTAAATTTATCATCTGTCTGCCTTTGACATCTGTTTGACTATCATAAAGAGATGCTGTCAATTGCATAAGACGAAATGCAGAATGACTGACCAATTCTGATCATTAGCGTCGTACGTAAGCTTTGAAATTCCTCTCTGAAAAATCGCATGAGATGTCTCTTTCTGAGAGACTTTATCTTTTAGATCGCTTCCTGCTAATGTCTTCCTTTTAGACTGGAAGAACTTTCGAAGCTAGAATGCGTCCGTGGGCTTCAGTGATTTTGTCTACAGCTCATAATGCTGAAACAGGACGACTGCGTTAGATGAATTCATTGTTCGGTATTCCAACAGGATAGCCTCGTACTGGTCTAGTAACGTCAACGGAATCCAAGCGAGTTTAAACGATGCAGTTTTTATCGCCTTACCTTTCCAGAAGCACTGTTTTAATCGTTTCGTAAGCGTCTGATGTAATGATCATGCCTTCCACTAATCTTTCAGGCACTCCTCTAAATCACTTCGTAAGAAAACATGTTTGCCGATTGTTTAAAATTGAGGATTGCCATCAACTGATGATTCAAATTGCTCCACAAGTGATGTCAATTCTTATTTCTCCTCTAAACGGCTCCGCTCTAATGGTCGGCAGATTCACGGCGCGAGAATTCGTTGCTGGAGCTAAAAGTAAGGTGAACATAGTTGGCATAGAATCGGAGAATGCTGTTGTCGTGGGCAGAGTAGCAGTAAACTGAGTTGTTTGATTGGCTTTTTGGTTAGCGTGCTTAAATTGATCCGTATCCTCTCTTATGATGCCTTCAGCCTCATACACCGCGTCTTCCGGCAAGTCGTGCAGTGAATTATTTAAATTCCTTACATCGTTCAAAGTCTTAGTCAGTCTACCCTTGAAATATTCTACTTCGTCCAAAAAATCTGCATCATCTATCTACTTCTGCGTTTTGGGCAATGGAACAGACCATGTTGGCAGTAATCAGAGCTTTTTCAGTCTTAAGGGATATTAGCTGTTCCATGCTGTACATTAAACTTTAGCAGCAGGAGTAGATTCTTAACAACGTCTCCTTATTTCTAAACTATGATTGAGCTTCCGATACACGTTAACCTTGACAATAACAAATTTCGATTAACTTGGATGCAGTTGAAACCTCTTAGTAATACTTCCTCAGTTTCGCGGTCGGATTGGAAACAAGCATACTACCTCGAGGGAAGTGATTCCGAATTGGCTTGTGTACATTTAGAATGGACAGTGCTTCCTTCAACAGCTCCTTATAAACGCCAGAATTCGGTTTTACAAAGGTCGAACAACTCTCACTTTAGGAATTCTGATAATGACCCCTCAAACGGGAATTAATTTTGAAACAGAAGCGATGTACGCTTCTCACTACCACTTGCTGCTTCAAACGTATTCCAAATATCACTTGTTTGGGAGCCTCTGCTGTGTCCCGAAGACTTCAAAATACAAGATTCTCAGTTCCAAGTCGTTGAGATTATTGCTGCACATCAGATGACTGAAAGATATCACTCTCTCTTCCTGAGTTTCGGCGCCAGAAAATGTGGAAAGAGCGGCTGGTTTCGGAGTTCACTTCATGTGGTTAAGAGCGCTCCAATAGGAGGTAGTCATCATACATTAATAGTACTCAGTGTCGTGTGACTAATGGCTTACAACTTTAAAGAAAAACAGTTTATGGGTATTAAAATAACATCTCACCACAACGAACGGAAAACCAATTCTAAAAGAAAGAAACGTACTGCAACTCAACTCTTAAGCATACGCACGTATCGTGCGTAAACATAACGTGAGCTCGCGACAATGAACGAACGTTCAAACATTAGAATTAAAATGAGAGTCTCGGGTCTGAGATATTTTAATTACCTCGTCCTTCCTGAACCGCAAGAAACGTTCATCCACCGCTACACCAGTGTTTTTGATTAGTTCGATGCAACATTTGATATTTTCACACACCTTTATTGCCACTTCTAACCCGTCATCTTCGACAAGTTTCAGTATTATCTGAAATGTTTGGAATATTTTGGAAGGTACTATTTGTTGTTGTTCCTTATTTTCGCCGAAAGCACCGCATCTGCAAGATATAATATTGAGAGAGTTATTGACCCTTGATCTTTGGCGAATCAAGATTTCTTGAAATTCATGCCATGCCGTGCTTTCTTTTTGCTTGTTTGTTTGAGGATTCAACTGCCACCGTAAGCAACTCGACAGGCTATAAGCAGTCGCCCGTTCGTAATTTAGGACCACTGATTCCAGGTAAGGTAGAAAGCCAGAGCCGTAAGACAAACACAATATCCATGCCTCAGTGGAATTGGAACCTGGAGCTATCTCGGTCGAGTGGTTAGCCGGCGCTTACCGAGTTCGTGTTCGAGCTGTTATCTGAATGAGAAGTGGTTCCAATCGTTACTCAGTAAAGGATTTTAATTTTTTGGCTAGGCTGTGTAGATTCCAATTTAAAATCTTAAAATTATGTTGGTAGGGGTTTTTTCTATTTTAGGGCTAAATGGCCTTCTGTTAATTACAAGTACCCCAAACAACAGCGAGCAGTTAGTTAAGAATAACTGCAATTTATCTGTTAAAGTAACTCAACAATAATGCAATCAGCAATATGTAAATTTTCAGCGTAGTTCCTTTGTTTTTCTACGCACCTAGTCTAGCGTTCCACAAGCGTTTTTGTATCTAGAGTAAAATACCATCGTCCGGACGCAAGCCAGGCATTTCTGAGGGACAGGAGGCATTTTTTCTTTTTCTTTTTCTTAGAAATTTCTACAAACTTTCTATTCGCGCGCAAGGGATCCAGCAGAATCTCATTATGCTTGTAATGTTGAAATCTCCCATTCAGATATTTTCTACTACAAGAATGTTGGTTTTTCCAGTTAATTGGGAATGTGCATCGTTTGAAAAATAAATACGAAGATGAGCTCGTAAAAGGATAGTAATACATATGTTACTACGCCCTTTGGTAACTTATAACCCTTTAAGCAGAATTTGTTAATAAGATCAGAAGCAATCTTCTACTATTAGAGGAATCAACAGGTTCACCCTGCACATAAAAGAAGGGCAGTGATTCCCTCTTCACATGAAAGTTGAAGGCATAAGAGGTGTGGAAATCATCGACGGTCATCAGCTCTGTATGGTGACAACATCTTGTCGCAGCTGCCGTAAGTTTACATTCTGCTTGCCGAAAGCATCCATTTCGTTTTTTATGCTTCGAGGTTTAGCGACAGTACATGAAGAACTGTAAGCAGAAGCCCAGCTATAATTTAGGGATCCCCGGTTCCTAGAAATTGAGAAGAGCTGGTGCAGTAAGGCTAACACACCACTCATGCCTTACCCACGACTCGAGCCCGTGCTGTCCTCGTAAGACTATAGCCAGAAACTTACGCCTCTAACCACTCGGCTACTGGGACTGCAAATCACGAATTTGTGAACGTACACAAAAGACTCTTTGATTGTTGACCAAATATAGTAAAAATTAGAATACTATGTTGAATAATGATATTGGCGAACCTTTAACTTCTGTTAGTTTTATTAAATAAATTTCCAATAATTTTGGTTCTTTCTGGTAATATTATTCATGCATTTAGTATGGTGCACCAAATATTCAACCGAAATCGTCTGATTTAAAATTCGTATTCTCTGTTTATTTCCCTACAGTCCCTTTCATCTCTCTAGCCAGTAGCAACTTAGTGTGTCCTTCACGAGTCATCTGTTTCATTATTCTAGAGCTGCTAATCTCCATTTTTCCACAGTACCGGAAGCAATAATCACCCATGATCTCATTATAAAGAAGAAAAAATCAAATCATACTGCCAATCCATTTTTCACTGTGGGCACAATAATGATCTGAAATTTTCTTATGCAATTAGGGTTTTGTCGTCCCGGTGGTGCAGTGGTCTAAGAACTGGCTTCTGACCATTTGTCCGTGAAGGGTCCTGGTTCGAATCCCGGTGAGGCATGGATGTTGTGTTTGTCTTACGGCACTGGCTCTCTCCTTTCCCTGGAACCAGTGACCCTAAATTAGGGACGGGCGACTGCTTATAAGCCTTTGAGTTGCTCACGGTGGTTGTTAAACCTTCAATAAAAAAAAATCATGGTTTCGCTGCCTTGAACTACATATTAATAGCAGTATTTCTTGAATTGTTTTCTTATTGTGATATTCACTACAGCTTTAATATTTTATTACAGCACCTTGTAAAGAAGAATAAACTACATATTCTTAAACATATTCGAAACTTTTTAATTCGAAAATTATAAATTTCAATTTCATTTTCTCTTAACATTATGACTGGCACTTGGGTTATCTTGTCACTTAAGAATTTATAAAAGGTGCATACAGTTATGCAGCTAATCAAATGTGATATCCTTCTGCAATCTTGATTACCTTTAAAGGTGTGTGTTTCATTAAAAAGCATTAAAAACCTGGGATCTTAAAAAACTGATATTCTTTCTTAAACTAGTTTTCTAACGTAGATATCGCCCGTATTTCAGCGTATTCCTATTAATGCATGTAAATTTATTTTACATTTATTTTATACTTGTTATATTTATTTTACATTTATTTGTACTTGTTACATGTATTTTACATTTATTTTTTACTGTTTTATACTTTCCTTGTATATTTTGTTTTGAACTCTCCAGGTACAAATTCTCTGCAAATCTAAGCTAGAAAACTAGTTTAAGAAAAAATATCAGCTTTTAAAGATCCCAGATTTTTTATGCTTTTCAAAGAAACACCCACCATAAAAGGTAATCAAGATTGCAGGAGGATATAGCATTTGATCGGTTGAAAAACTCTATGCTCTGGGCACCTATTTTAAATTCTTACCTCTTTTCTGCAATCTTGATTACCTTTTAGAGTGTGTGTTTCATTGAAAAGCATTAAAAATCTGTGATCTTAAAAAGCTGATATTGTTTCTTAAACTAGTTTTCTAGCGTAGATTCTCCCCGTGTTTCAGAACGTATTTCAGCTTGTTCCTATGAAACTTACACGTAATTTACTTTACATTTATTTTATACTAATGTTTTATATTATATCTTGTAGGTATGTTTTATACTTTGTATTCGGGAAATTCCTAATTGCTGTCTAGCATTTCTGACATTCTTCAATCACAAAAAGCACCATCTTCAACAGATTAACAGATACTGCATTCACCGTGAGCAGCAAAATCCCGACAATTCCAGCTTCATATCAATAACATGTGAAAAATAGGAGACAGTGCTGTAAAAACGCTGTTCTTGGTTTATTTATTTGGTGTGGGATAATGGGAGGTATTGCATGGGGAATGATTTTTCATTTATTTCACTGCGATACTTTTATTATCAAGGTGCACTTACTTCTTTCCCTGCCACCAATCTAGATTGGGGGTAAGGTTTAGATGCCTTATCCAGATCCACTTTATTAGGGAGGGAGGCGTGGTGAAAGATATCCAAGGTGGTGTTGAAATGAGCGGAATATATTTAACAAATAATAATAATAAGATTTATTACCCACTTAGGGTAGGATGAAGGCTGGTTTTACACGCTGTCAATGGAACAGATAATTGACAAACAGAGCTTGAGTTGACAACAGAGCTTGAGCTGAACATGTAGATATATGGTGCTTCCCTGATAGTACCTTTCAATTTCACAAGAGTTCAGTGGTAATAAGTTCTTGTTTCAGTTCATACGGTAAGCAAAATTATTCATCACACATGGTGGCTATAATAACGTTCCATCTCATGCAGACAATGGTGCAGCACTTCTGAAACTAGACATGAGATTGTCAGATCTCAGGTATAATGGATCTAGACAGCAGCCTAATCCCTTGTAACAAAATATAGATATTTATGACTAACCTTAGTTAATCTAAATCTACCTCTAGCTAACTCAACGTAGCCGAGCGCTTTTCTTACGTCAAAATCATCCCACGTGGTGACCCGACGTCTTACTCCTGTGGAAGCTATTCAAGAAGAGAGAGCTCGCCAATAATCTAACTTCCCGAGTACTCCCAAACTTTTCTGAACCGCAGATAGTGCTCAGCCAATCTCCACGACGCATTCTACCCCCCTTGCTGGGCATCTTTCACTCTTCACGTCCAAAGCTCTCCCGGTTACATAAGCCAGGTGACTCCTTCCTCGCTATTGCTTTGCTCTCTCAAAAAATTCCACGTTCAAAGTTCTGAGAATTCATGGGCTCGTCCTGATCTGGTGAACTGCTCACTAAGATGGCTGTCCCTCTCCGCTCCTTGGCTTTCACTTCAAAATGGTGTCCCACTGCCCATTTCTGATTTTCCTCACATTTATTTTTTAACATTCAGCAGTTCCCATATTGGAAAAATGCAGTGCACCACTGCATTTTTCCATTTTTTTTTCACAGTCTTCACATCATCAAAAGTGTCTCCTGTAAATTCTGCCTCCATGGTGTTAACGTGTCGGATACATATCGTTAGCAATGTACACTGATTGTCATAAAAATCCGCGCACAAAGAAATAACCGTGTGATTACCTATCAAGTGGGATTCACTTCATTTCATTAAGCAACTAATGCCCGTTTCTCTCCTTTTCTCGTTTCATTGTATTAGCAGCATTCTTCAACTGTTATATTGTACAGTTCGGTAAACGGTAAAAATACCACCCGGGAAAAAATACCCCCGGAGAAAATACCCCCGAAAACTGAAAGGCGGTAAAAATACCCTCGGGAAAATACCCCCGGAGGAAATACCCCCAGAACAAACGGTTCACACACCACACACCGGTGTGGCAATTACCGGCAACCCTGTCACACGTCTTTCAGCAACTTGGAAAACTGCCACACAGAAAAATTACCACATGTTTTTCATTAAGGGGCCCGGCGCAAATTGCTGTTCCTCCGAAGAGCACTTTGAATGTGTGACAATTTTTCCAGTGGGGCAGTTATCCAAATTTCCGAATTATGTGTGGCAGTTTCCCAAGGTGCCTAACGAGGGGAAGGAACTTTTTTGTGTCTGAATTTCCATGCCGGTTCATACGAGTTTAAGGCAACTGCCCACAAAAGTTCAACAGCAGGGGGGGGGGCTACAAAGATTGCTGTTTCTGGGCCTATATTGAGAACTGAATTGGGAACTCCAAACGAATTTCGTGAAAACGTTCCATGAAAGCCAAGCGAGAATTTACTTTAATTTGAAGAAATAAGTTGCCGAGTATCCGAGGTACACTTGGTTGGAGGGGGTTAACACCCAACTTCCGTAATATTGTATTATGAGCCGCTGGAGTCTGTCACTGTATCCAGGATGTTCCCCTTGAAGCGTCAGCGAGGTCCGTGACCTTGGGGGGGGGAGCTTTAACCCAAAATGTTAAAATGGACGTAGATCTATAAACATTAGTAACATGCTTTATAACTGAGTGGCCACTTTATTATGATCACCTGACAGTTTTAAGCAAATGAGCTATGGCTACATGATGTTGCCGCCAGAGGGCGTGGCTAGTATAAAAGGGAAAGCTTAGTGCCTGCGACATTAGTAGAAGTGATTTTCGGGTGACGAGATGGGTAAAAAATGCGATTTGACGGACTTTCAACTTAGGATGATTGTAGAAGCTCGGTGCCATGGAGCGAGCATCACCGAAACCGCCGCATTCGTGAAATGTTCCAGAGCAGCTGTTGTTAAAGTGTTTAAAGACTAGACTGTCAGCCCAAAAACTGGGTCTCTACGTGTAACGTGTGGTCGTCATCGCCTAGTGACTGCTCGGGCGGAACGGAGAGTGTCCAGACTGGTAACAGACAACAGAAGGGCAACAATGCAGCAAATTACAGACCATCTTAATCAAGGATCCCCTCAAATGATTTCTGCACACACTGTTCGCCGTACACTGCATCGGATGGGTTATGGCAGCCGAAGGCCTGTTCGAACACCTTTGATGTCTGTAGTAAACAAGAGAAAACGTCTCCAGTTCACACAGGAGCACAAGGATTGGACAATCGATAATTGGAAACAAATTATGTGGTCCGATGAATCACGTTTTCAGTTGCACCATGCCGATGGCCGAGTGAAAATTTGGTGGAAACAGCACGAAAGCATGGACCCCAAATGCATTGCTACAACCCTTCAAGCTGGTGCAGGCAACGTTATGGTTTGGGGAATGTTTTTCTGGCATGCTTTATGCCCTTTAATTCACGATGATCAACGTCTGACTGGCACATCATATCTAAACATCGTTGCGGACCAAGTGCATCCTGTCATGTGGATCCAAATGGCGATGGCTACTTTCAACAAGATAATGCGTCCTGCCATAGTGCTTGTATTGAACAGGATTGGTTTCAGGAACATGCCGGTGAGTTTATTTTGCTTAGGTGGCCCCCACAATCTCCAGATCTCAACCCTATTGAGAATTTGTAGGATGAAGTTGAACGAGCCATCAGACAGCTGGATCCACAACCCTGTAATGTCACACTCTTGGAAAGTGCTATTCATCAACCATGGTCTCAGATCCGACAAACCAGCTATCAACATCTCGTGGAGTCCATGCCACGAAGAATCGACGCAGTATTAAAGGCAAAAGGTGGCCCAACGAAGTGCTGACGGTGTGGTTTCAGGAGGGTGGGGTGAATTTACCCTCCCCCCAGTTTCTAAGAGCTCTTTAGGGGTAACATCGAGAATACACTGACTGACTCTAGAGGTCCAGAATATAATATTTCGAAAGATGGGGGTACAGCTTCCCCCCCAAAACAAGTGTACCTCGGATACTCGGCAACTTATTTCTTCAAATTGAAATGCAATTCTCGCTTGGCTTACATGGAACGTTTTCTTGAAATTCGGAAACAAATTATGTGGTCCGATGAATCACGTTTTGAGTTCCCAATTCAGTTCTCAATATAGGCCCAGAGATGGCTATCTTTACAGACTCCTTCCCCTTGAACTTTTATGGCCAGTTACCCTAAACTCGTATGAACGGGCATGAAAATTCAGACAAACAAAAGAGTTCCTTACCCTCGTTTGGCACCTTGGAAAACTACCACACAAAATTTGGAAAACTGCTCTACTGGAAGAATTGTCGCACATTCAAAGTTTCGCTTTAGTACTACTGCAAGAATGACTTCCTTTCATTCTGTTTCAAAACATGCAGTTTATACGTGTAGACTGTTATTAACAAACGGAGAAAGTATGACGAAGGTAACTGCAAAAATGCATGATATTGGGAGATGTGAGTGTTTGATCTGCTGGGGTCTTTCCTCCGGGGGTATTTTTTCCAAAGCGGAAGATATATCCCCGTCCAATGGATTTTAGTTGATTGCACAAGTAAATCGCTTTAGTATTACGGCAAGAAAGACTTCCTTTCATTCAGATTAACCGCATGCAGTAATCGGAAAAGTCCCCCACTGGAAATCTCCCCCACATTCGGAAAAGTCCTCCACACTGGAAAAGTTACCCATAGCAAAAGTCCCCCACAGGAAACGTCCCCCATCTTTTTCAGTCAGGGACCATGCACAAATTGCGACACAAAATATCGAACATGGGGGACATTTCCGGGGTCATCATTTCCATTTCCACGCTGTTTATAACAAGATGCAGCCGAGCAACGTGCAGAAATATGAGCCGCGGATGGCTTAGTGGTTAGTGTTTCAGATTATCGATGCTGGTTCCCCAGGTTCTAGCCTGGGCTGATCTTTCAGAGATGGTGTGATTTACTAACAATCGCTGAATATCCCCCGTGCATCGGACGAGCACGTAAAGTGACGGCCCCCAGGCTGGACCCACTGGTTAAATGGGTATCCTTTCCTATGTCCTCCCTGAAATTCTCTCACCCATCTATGTGCAATATCGTACTTGTACGGTGGCGCCATCTACTGTACTCTAATCTCACTACAAACTGTTCTGTCAAAAGTCGCTAGACTTGCTCTCATTCCTTCCGTTTCTGTGTCCTGCCCAAAAGGCGATCTCGCTGTAGGTGGCTGGGACCTAAACTCTACTCCCTGTGGAAGGAAGTCCTACATGAAAATGACAAATGCTCTCAGTAACGTGCAGAAATATGTGGGGAAATTCCGGGCACGGCATTTCAAGCATTTATCGCTGTTTATAGTAAAAAACTGTCTTCCAAGTAGTTGGATGAGGTGGGGGAAATTTCCGGGTTAGTATTTCGACTGTTACCGCGCTTTTCAGTGAAAAACGGTCTTGCCAACAGGCTGACAGCGTGGGGGGAAATTCCGGAGTCGGAATTTCAAACTTCTATCATTGTTTAGGGTAAAAATCGATTTACAATTAGCAGGGTTGGGTGGGGGAAATTTCCGGGTTAGTATTTTCACTTTTACCGCGGTTTTTAATGGAAAACGTATCTTACAGCCGGCAGGCTGACGGGGTGGGGGAAAATTCCGGGGTCGGCATTTCAAACTTTTATCGATGTTTATAGTAAAAAAACGTCTTGCGAGTAGCTGGATGAGGTGGGTGAAATTTCCTGGTAAGTATTTCCAGTCTTACCGCGGGTTTTAGTGGAAAACGGTCTTACAATAAGCAGGGTGACAGCATGGGGGGAAATTCCAGGGTCGGAATTTTCCCCCATTCCTGTCACCCTGCTTATAGGATGGAGTGGGGGAAATTTCCGGTTCATAATTTCTATTTTTATCCACTTTAAAACAAGATGCAGTCTTACACGTAGGACAAATACGTAGGGGAAATTTCCGGGGTTGGCATTTCAATCTTGTACCGCAGTTTATAGAAAAAACACTGTCTTGCAAGTAGCTAGACGGGGTGGGGGAAATTTCTGGTGTCACCTTTTCTATTTTCAGGCACTTCAAAACAAGATGCAGCCCTACAAGTTGCACAAATACGTGGCCTTTTTAAAAGTTTTAGATCGATCGTCTTCATATTCATAACGTTTACACATCAAACATTATGTAAACTAGACCTTTTATAACATTATGTACTTAGGCCTTTTTAACTGTTTTTGAGCTATCGCCATCATATGTATAACGTTTACATATCAAACATTATAACTAACAAACATTTTACTGAAAAGGGCTGAAGCCTCGGTATTTTGCAAGAATGTCCTGGTCAATATGTTGCACATGCGCGACGTTTCAGCACACCCAACTTTTCTTTGGGCCCTTCACTTTCCCCCTTCATCACCACCTTTTTCCAAAAGAAAATCTCTACGCAGTTAGAACACATGTCGAGGGCATCCCTTTAAGATTTTAGGAAACTCAGGTAAACGTATGTGAATTTTTCGTATTTATGAAATACTGTCGGAAATATTCTGTCCACAGCGTTCTATTGAATCTACCGAAGTGCGTCGGTAAATCTTCCGCTAAAAACCGCGGTAACAGTCGAAATACTTACCCGGAAATACTCCCCACCCTGCCAACCTGCTTATTGTAAGACCGTTTTCCATTAAAAACCGCGGTAACAGTGAACATACTAACACGGAAATTTTTCCAACCTCATCCAGCTACTTGCAAGATGAATTTTTACTATGAACATCGATAAAAGTTGAAATGCCGACCCCGGCATTTCTCCTCACCCTGTCAGCCTGCTGATTGCAAGACCGTTTTTCACAAAAAAAGCGCGGTAAGAGGGGAAATACTAACCCAGAAATATCCCCCACCTCATCGAATTACTTGGAAAACAGTTTTTTACTATAAACAGCGATAAATGTTTGTAGTGCCGAGCCCGGAATTTCCCTACACATAGTTGTGCACGTTGTTCGGCTGTATCTTGTTTTAAATGGCGTGGAAATGGAAATGATGTCCCAGAAATCTGCCCCACGTTCGATATTTAGTGTCAAATGCAATTTGTGCATGGTCCCTGACTGAAAAAGATGCGGGACTTTTCCTGTGGGGGACTTTTCCTATGGAGAACTTTTCTGATGTGTGAGGCTTTTCCGTATGTGGGGGAGTTTTCCTGTGCGGAACTCTTCTTTTCGTCAGTTTATACGTGTAGAGTGTTATTAACAAAAGGAGAAAGCGTCGAAGGTAACTCCAACAAGAAAGATGACACTGAATTTTCGGGTGTAATAAGCGTGTCTTTTGAATCCGTTCTGACGCAAATTAAATTTATCAAAGCTATTCAAAGTCAATGGAACCCGCAATGGAAAACAATAGATCTGACGAAAGAAAGATTTTCAATCGTGCTTTTAATACCTCAGATATTGCTGTAAACGGAAGCGTGAGCTTACGAACTCTTAGAAACAGAGATATCGACAAAAATAAGATGTGACTTTACACGTCCTCTGGTGGGAAAACCATGCATTATTTTAGGAAGAAAGTATTCACAAAAGGTGTATCCATATAAGCGGTATCGGTCCAAGAAAAAAAAAAAAAATGGTCGAGTTTTCAGGAGCCCAGATTTTGCAACAAATACTTCAGAAGCAGAAATTAACACTTATGACCCCTGGTGGCTAAACCATTCTTTACCAAACATTAGAAATTATGTGAAAAATATTTTCCATCAGGTCTTGTATGGGATACACGAAGAATTTTTCAAATCAGATCTTTAGGAGCAGAAATAACGCAGAAAACGCAATTTACCTTTTGTGCCCCCTAGCGGAAAGTCTATGATTTACTTGAAAATTTTGAATTTATAGGAAAAACATTTCGCATCGGAAACACTATCCAACAAAGAAGGAATTTTTCAAATCGTACTTTTAGAAGTAGAGATATTAACAAAAATAAGATGCACATCTACGTTCCCTGGCGTAGAAACCATGTATTTTTTCAAGAAAATTTTCCTAAAAGGTTTATCGACATGAGGAGTAGTATCGGTCAACAAACGACTTTTTTCAATCGTTATTTTAAAAGCTCATATTTTGCTGCAAATACAACAGAAGCGGAAATTAAGACTTACGCCACCTGGTGGCCAAACCATTTCTTACAAAAATTAGAAAATATGTGCAAATGATTTCCCATTAGAAGTTGTATGCGGTGCAGAAATAATTTTTTAAATCGGAGATTTAGAAGCAGAGATATATTGGGAAACGCAATTTACATTTACGCCCCTAGCGGAAAGTCTATGAATTACTTGAAAATTTTGAAATTATATAAACCACATGTCACACTAGAAACACTATCCAACAAAGAAGGAATTTTTCAAATCGGACTCCTAGAAGTAGAGATATTGACAAAAATAAGATATACATCTACGCACCCTGGCGTAGAAACCATGAATTTTTTCGAGAAGAAAATTTTCTTAAAAGGTTTGTCAAAATGAGTAGTATCGGTCAACAAACGACGTTTTTTTCAATCGAGAATTTGTAACATCATATTTTGCTGCATATACAACAGAATCGGAAATTAAGATTTACGCTCCCTGGTGGCCAAACAAATTTTTTTACAAAAATTAGAAATTATGTGCAAACGATTTCCCATCCGGTGCAGAAAGAATTTTTCAAATCGGAGATTTAGATGCAGAGATATAGGGGGAAACACAATTTACCGCTATGCATCCTAGCGGGAAGTCTATGAAATACTTGAAAATTTTGAAATTACATGAAAAACATGTCACACGGAAAACACTATCCAACAAAGAAGGCATTTTTCAAATCGGACTCCTAGAAGTCGAGATATTGACAAAAATAAGATGTACATCTACGCCCCCTGGCGGAGAAACTGTGTAATTTTTTAAGAAGAAAATATTCCGAAAAAGTTTATCGATGTGAGTGGCATCAGTCCACGAAATAATTTTTTCAATCGATACTTTAGAAGCTCCGACTTTATGGCAAAAACATCAGAAGCAAAAATTAACGCTTACGCCCCCTGGTGGCCAAAGTATTCTTTACAAAACATTAGAAATTATATGCAAAATATTTTCCATCAGGAGATGTATCCGCTGAAGAAAAGAATTTTTAAATCGGAGTTTTAGGAGAAGAGTTATCGAGGAAAAGGTAATTTACTTTTACGCCCCCTTGCGGAAAATCTATGCGTAATTTGAAAAAGTAACTATATCTAAAATACTCTTCGATATAAATGGAATCGAAAGATTAAAAAAAAATTCAATCGGATGCTTAGAAGCAAATATGTGGAATAAAACGTATTTTGAATTCGACATCATCTGCATTTACGCCCTCTACCGGCGAAATTGTACATCGTAAAAAAAAAAAAAAATGATCGTCATTTGCATAACTCAAGCTTCCCAATGCAAAAGGAACTGTTTCAAATCGGACTAATAGTTGTAGAGATATCGTAAGTACAGACGGACAGACTGACGGAGAAACCGATAGCAGAAGCACCATCTTTTTTTTACAAAAGACGTGCTTAAAATGAATGATATTGGGAGATGTGATTGTTTGATCTGCTGGGGGAATTTCCTTCGGGGGTATTTTTCCGAGGGAGTCCTATGTCTCTTGCTATTCATCGTTTATCTTATACGTGAAGTTCTTTGTCCAGAACAATGTACATACACAGACGGAAAAAAATCCCAACACCACGAAAAAATAGTTGTAGAGGAATGAAATGGCGGCAATACATTTGTATAGGTAACATATATAATCGATTAAAGTTTCAAGATCACAGCTTATTGTAAGCGCGAGAAGAGCCATTTTAAATGTGAAATGCTGGTACATTAATAATCGGTGTAACCGCCAGAATGTTGAATGCAAGCACGCAAACGTTCATGCATTGTGTTGTACAGGTGCTGGATGTCAGTTTGTGGGATGGAGTTCCATGCCTGTTGCACTTGGTTGGTCAATACAGGGACGGTTAATACTGGTTGGTGGTGACGCTGGAGTTGTCGTCCAATGATGTCCCATACGTGCTCGATTGGTGAAAGATCTGGTGATCTAGCAGGCCACGGCAACATGTCGACACTCTGTAGAGCATGTTGGGTTACAACAGCGGTATGCGGGCGAGCGTTATCCTGTTGGAAAACACCTCCTGGAATGCTGTTCATGAATGGCAGCACAACAGGTTGAATCACCAGACCGACGTACAACTGTGCCGTCAGGGTGCGTGGGATAACCACGAGAGTGCTCCTGCTGTCATAGGAAATTGCTCCCCAGACCATAACTCCAGGTGTAGGTCCAGTGTGTCTCGGCCGCAGACAGGTTGGTTGCAGGCGCTCACCTGGCGTCCTTCTAACCAACACACGGCCATCGCTGGCACCCAGGCAGATCCGGCTTTCATCAGAAAACACAACAGATCTCCACTCCGTCCTCCAATGAGCTCTAGCTTGACACCACTGACGTTGCAAACGGCAGTGGTTTAGAGTAAGTGGAATGCACGCTACAGGGCGTCTGGCTCGGAGCTGTCCTTCAAGTAACCGATTTGTAACAGTTCGTTGTGTTACTGTGGTGGCAACTGCAGCTCGAATTGCTGCCGCAGACGCGGTACGATGCGCCATGGCCATACGCCGTACACGGCGGTCTTCCCTCTCAGTAGTGCCATGTGGCCGGCCGGAACCCGGTCTTCTTGAGGCAGTACCTTCCCTTGACCACCGCTGCCAACAATCATGCACAGTGACTACATTCCTGCCAAGTCGTTCTGCAATATTGCGGAAAGAAAATCCACCTTCTCGTAGCCCTATTACACGACCTCGTTCAAACTCCGTGAGCTGTTGATAATGGCTTCTTCGTCTTCTTAAAGGCATTCTTGACTAACATCAACACCCTGCGTCGAATCTCAACGATAACTAACGCTCACGAACGTTACAGCGCGTATTTACAGCAAACCGGCTTTGCATGTTCCGAGGGGCGCTACTAGCGCCACACGTATGCGCCGAGCGCGAAATTTGCATAGACGTCATCTTACAGATGTACTCTCACCGCCTACCAACTGTCGTTTATATAACACAACCCCTTCTTGGTGTAGGTATTTTTTTCCGTCAGTGTATAATCAATCTCACTTCTCTTTTTTATTTCGTCTTTTATGAATTCTAGTTTTACTGCAACATTGTATTATTAACTGCTCGTGTCCTTTCTTTCTCATTTTTCTTCAAGTATGCGTATTCCTTGCCCGTGCCATTTGCAATAAATTCTCGCTTTCTTTTATCATTTTCAACCTGTTTGGGCAGTCTTAAATCGAAGTGTTGTTACAATCTCGTGCATCCATTCGCATTTCGTTCTGTAAGAGGATTCTCCCCAAAACGTTATTGTTAAAAACTGACGAACGTATCTTCATTTCCTTTGTTTTTTGACCTATTTCATCCTCTGCTAAAAGTTCTGTACGCGCGGAATAGTAAAATAAGCTCACTTATTCCATATTTATTATGCGTTTTTATTGGCATTCTTTGGTAGATCAGATCTCTATTACTTATCTCAAGAATCTTTTTTATACTTTTCCTCGTTTCGACTTGCACGTATCATTCTTTTTCAGCTGTGGTATAACTCCCCTTCGTCCTTCTTTTGTCGTGTGCATAGGTTTATTTAGCTGTAGCATTATATTCCTAATCTCGCGGAGCTTCTCTTCCTTGTTGCTTTCTTATTTATGCATAATGAATATAATATCTCTTCCTTTTCGCTGTTTAATCCTACACTAGGGTACCTTGTTGGTTTTTAAATTTCTGTCATTCCAGGTTATCAAACCATTTTTACTGGGAAGACCTTTCAATATCACAAGTATTAAAATTTTAATCGGTGTTTTTCAATAACAATCCCAAAAGAAACTGTAAAGCAAAATCATGGAGTATGTATTATCGAAAATATAGGGCGACAGTGGTATTTGTATCGGGAGCTATTGGAATAAAGCTAAAACGTACGAAGACAGCGTTTTCAATAGTCTGCGTACTGTTTCCTCCGTACGCACTGTTAGTTTTCCTTCACATCAAAATACACCACTTTTTTGCGACAATGACCATATTACTCAAGTCATGAGTCCATTTATCTTTATAGGATCATTTGTTTTTATCTTTATAGGGATATTTATTTCATCTCAGACACATTCGATATTGTAGGGGGTGCACGTGAGTTCCATTCGCGTATTTTCTCTAATTAATTTTTCCGTTGCGTTAGCCTTCTTTCACTCACCTACGATACTTCCCGTGCCTCCCCCCCCCCCCATAAATATCTTCTTTAAACCTTCACATATTCTTGAAGTCCCTCTGGCTTCCTTTTAGCACGCTCCCGTAGCACCCATCTGATTCATCCTATGTCTACTAAAATGTATCTTTCTCGACTGCGTCCATCTGCTGCCTATTAACTTAACTCCATTTGAAGTTTTTTTCCAACGAAGTTCGATTTTAATTAGTTTATTTATGCGCTGTACTTCCCATTTCCAGATTTTCCATTTCCACACTTCATGACTGTTAATACGCGAATACCTATTTCTCCTTGAAATCACGGTCGAGTTCCAACAAAGAAAATGGTTTCCCATTTGGATCCGCCACATACGTATTTCTTTAAAAAACACATGGACATTACACAAATGATATTATGTACATGTAAATGCAATAATTTCATTCTGTTGTGCAGGTTAGGGTAATGAACGTGCATGCAATCCATTTTTAGCACGTCTTTTGTAAAAAAAGATCGTGCTTATGTTATCGATTTGTCCGGGCGTCCGTCCGTCTGTACCCACGGTATCTCTGCAACTATTAATCCGATTTGAAAAATTATTTTTGCATTCGAAAGCTTGAAATATGCGAATGATGATCCTTCATTTCGTTTTTTTTACGATGTACAATTTCGCCGCTAGAGGTCGTAAATGCAGATGATATCGAATTAAAAAATACGTTTTATTCCACATATTTGCTTCTAAACATCCGATTGAAAACAATATTTTATCTTTCGATTCCATTTATGTCGAAGAGTATTTTGGATATAGTTTCTTTTTCAAATTACGCTTAGATTTTCCGCTAAGGGGGCCGAAAAAGTAAATTGCATTTTCGGAATATTTTCTTCCTAAAATATTCCACAGTTTCTCCGCCAGGGGGCGTAGATGTATATCTTATTTTTGTCAATATCTCGACTTCTAGGAGTCCGATTCGAAAAATTCCTTCTTTGTTGGATAGTGTTTTCCGTGTGACACGTTTTTCATATAATTTCAAAATTTTCAATTAATTCATAGACTTTCCACAAGGGGGCGTAAAAGTAAATTGCGTTTACCCCTATATCTCTGCTTCTAAATCTTCGATCTGAAAAATTCTTTCTGCACCGGATACAGCTCCTGATGGGAAATCGTTTGCATATAATTTCTAATTTTTTGTAAAAAAAAAAAAATGGTTTGGCCACCAGGGGGCGTAAACCTTAATTTTTCGCTTCTGATGTATTTGCAGCAAAATATGAGCTTCTAAATTCTCGATTGAAAATAACGTCGTTTGTAGACCGATATTACTCATGCCGACAAACGTTTTAGAAATATTTTCTTCCTATAATAGTGCACGGTTTCTACGCCAGGGGGCGTAGACGTATATCTTATTTTTGTCACTATCTCGACTTCTAGGAGTCCGATTTCAAAAATTCCTTCTTTGTTGGATAGTGTTTTTCGTGTCGCATGTTTTTCATATAATTTCAAAATTTTCACGTAATTCATAGACTTTTCGCTAGGGAGCGTAAAGGTAAATTGCGTTTCCCCCTATATCTCTGCTTCTAAATCTCCGATCTGAAAAATTCTTTCTGCGCCGGATACAGTTCCTGATGGGAAATCGTTTGCATGTAATTTCAAATTTTTGTAAAAAATTGTTTGGCCAACAGGCGTAAGTCCTAATTTCCGCTTCTGATGTATTTGCAGCAAAATATGAGCTTCTAAAATCTCGATTGAAAAAATGTCTTTTGTGGACCGATTCTACTCATGTCGACAAACAGTTTAGGAACATTTTCTTCTTGAACTAATGCATGGTTTCTACGCTAAGCGCATAGATGTATATCTTATTTTTGTCAATATCTCTACTTCTAAAGGTCCGATTCGAAAAATTCCTTCTTTGTTGGATAGTGTTTCCGATGCGAAATGTTTTCCCTATAAATTCAAAATTTTCAAGTAAAGCATAGACTTTCCGCTAGGGCGCACAATGGTAAATTGCGTTTTCTGCTCCTAAAACTCCGATTTGAAAAATTCTTTCTGAATCGCATACAAGACCTGACGGAAAATATGTTTCACGTAATTTCTAATGTTTGGTAAAGAATGGTTTGGCCACCAGGGGTCATAAGTGTTAATTTCTACTTCTGATGTATTTGTAGCAAAATCAGGGCTCCTGAAAAATCGACTAAAATGTTTTTTCTTGGACCGATACCGCTCATTTGGATAAACCTTTTGTGAATACTTTCTTCCTGAAATAATGCATGGTTTTCCCACCAAGGGACGTTAAGTCACATCTTATTTTTTGTCGATAACTCTGTTTCTAAGAGTTCATAAGCTCACGATTCCGTTTACAGCAATATCTCAGGGATTAAAGACCTGATTGAAAAACTTCTTTCTTCCGTCAGATAGTATTGTTTTCCATACCGGTTCGATTGACTTTGAATAGCTTTGATAAATTTAATTTGCGTCAGAACGGATTCAAAAGACGTGCTTATTACACCCGAAAATTCGGTGTTATCTTTCTTGTTTACATATGCGTTTCCACTGCTACATAAATGTTATGTTAAATCTTTATAACACTTCTTTGGAATCTTTATGAATACATAAGCTATTGTCTTTTTATCAGAAGTACTTCCATAAATATAGAACTTCTTATTCTTTTTATTTAGGGGCTTAACGACAGCTGTAAGCAACTCGATGGGCTATAATAAGTCGCCCGTTCCTAATTTAGGGCTACTGGGTCCACGAAAGGAAGAAAACTAGTGTCGTAAGACAAACGAAACATGTATTCCTCACCCGGGATTCGAACATGACTTATGATTAGAAGCCAGCGCTTAAACCACTACGCAACCATAGCGGTTTACGCTTGTTATTTAAAAGTACATATTACTTTTATAATTAAATTTCTAGGTCATTCGCTTGCTGTTCAAAAATACACATGAATTTTCTTTACGTCAGTGTTACCTTTCTTGCACGGAAAATTTGCAAGCTTTACTTCTGAAGATAATACTGTCTTTGTGTTCCAATAAATTATCTATTCTGATCGAACGGAATTTACATTGGTTAGCATGAAATGATTTGTAACTTCAATGTTTTATGATATTGCTTGCTTGATTTACGATGATCCTCAGAGAAGAAACTCAAACATTACCTGATTTCCTTTCACATGAACTTGTGCTTTAGAGCTTTAATGGGAAGCAAATGTTCTGCTAACTGTTTTATGAATCGAAACATGGCTTTACGCCCGTCGAAGGTTTCCGATTATCGTGAGCATAAAGGCATTACGTTACGGCTTGCTGCGTTTGTAATGCACTGTCTCACACCTTCAGAACTAAGTTCCAGTTTAATGTGAAACACCCAGAATTTCAGGAAAAGGATTTAACTGAATTAAAGAGATCTACAATGAAAAACAAAAATGATATTGAAGGTAGTGGAATTAAAATGCTCGATGGGCGCACGACCTTGAGAACTAATGAGACTATCACAAGAGTAACAGACTTATCTGTTGTTAAAAGAAAGTACATCGGAATGATAATTAAGGACCTTTTCGCGCAAAATGAGAAGGTAAGCTGAAAATGATTTGTTTTCCATTGATTAACTTGGACGCACCCTAAAACCTCTTCACAGAATGGATGTAAAAGTTTTTCCGCCCAAAGTATATAAATGCTTCAACAAACGGTTTCCAAACACTCACTTGTATCGAGCTTTAGCCCTCTGAGACAGCTTCTTAGTTCACATTATTATCATCATTGTCATCATGAAGCTCATGGTAAGGATTATCTATTTTTTAACTTAGCTTAATGTTTTCGTTATCGTACTTTCGGTAGTCCGGGAAAGGTTTTCTTATGCGTACAGAAAAATACGTCTTACAGTTTATGAGTAATAAACCTCCTCTCGTATAAACTTTCTAGACTTGTACATATATAAACTTTCTAGACTTGTACAATCACAGTTTACGAGAAATAAATTTCTTCTAGTATAAACTTTCCAGACGTCTTTAGTACCCTCTCTTTTTAAGTTTAAACACTGTAGCAGCATCTTTTTGGTTACAAAATTGCCTCTTTAGCACTAATACTGTCTTATAGGCGACTATAGGCACCTAGTCGCTTATTGACCTTTTTTCTACATTGGCAAAAATAAGGGATCGGTGGCGAGAATGTTTTGGGGGAGGGTGAGAGGATTTAACTACCACTATGAGCATCTTAGTATAAGCAATCACCCTTTCCTAACTTTGGACGAACGCATCACTCTTCCACTGGAGTGGCCGACAACTTTTCACCTAAATTAGGTTGTATGATTCCGTAACCCACAATCGCATTTTCTTAAATCTCCCAAGACTCCAAAGTACAATTTGTTTGATTTACATGTGGAACGACATGAAAAAATCCATTAGCTTTGTCGTGAATTTAAATGAAAAATTATGCTGAGTTCTCAAGTGAAAAATTATGCTGATTGTAAATCGTCAAGAGCAATACTACGCAGTGGAAATGTTTAATGTTTAATAATTCGATTTTTAACGCGGTGTCTAAATTTACTGCAGCCGGGAGGTGGTCTAATTTGTGTCAGAATTTAGAGTCCGGGAACCCTGAAAGCTTTGTTATTGGGTTCCTCCTTTGGAGAACCAGAATGTTTGCATTGAGAATATTCTGGTCTTGGCTGTATGGTTTTGGTTTCCTTATAAGTATTGGAAGATGAATCTTATCTCCATTCTCAGCGTGGGAAATGGGAAATGGGAGAACCGAAACCGAGGAGCTAGCAGATGTCTGTATCAAGAATCCAGATTCTCTGTCCAAGAATTTCTGTGAATATTATGTGTGTGTACATATGTTTTGCCTTTTATTTTCCGTTTTCATGTGTTAACTTGCCTTTTGAATATACTAAGTGCCTCGACACTTATAGTTATTTTCCAAGATGCTGGCACATAATGCATATTGGAAACGCTTGCAGGGTAATTTGCAAATTATTTTCCAATAATAAGTACACATGCTTCTGAGTTCACGGAGCAAACATTTGGTAAATTGGACATCAACAGTTTCATTTCTTTAACTGAATCCAGTTTGAAGTTCTCCTAATCTTGATCCAAAATTATTGAACCAAACTGTGATGCAATATAAATTACCATGAAGTTTCTATTTTCTTTATGAAAACTGATGATACTGATGTTCACATTTACTCTAGTATAATTCACTACTGAAAATCTGTCAAAACGTTTGCTACGTTAACCAAGGAATGAGTCGTATTCGTGGAGAAATAACGCTCCGTGCTTAATGGGAATTCTTCACGCTTATGAATTCAGTATGTACAAAGTCAATAAGCACTTCCTTGTGCAGTAATTTAGGCACTCTGTTAAAGAAAAAAGCCAATCACACACATGTTATCTTGCACTGACGTCAAGGGAAAATTTTTCTTGGAATTTAAATATTTCTGTAAAGAGCAAATTGAAACTTTAACGTAAGACACCTTTCCCGAGCACGTCATTATTAACAATGTTGCTGCATTTGTCCCAAATTGTTTACTAAAAATTCATATCTTGAAGGAATTATCAGAAAATTAATTTAAGCCGATTAAAAATCTTGATAATAATTCGTGTGATTAAGCTGTACATAATGCATTTATCCCATATATTGTAAGACTGAGAGATAATGAGTCAATATGAAATAAAGAAATTTTTAAGTGGAGAAAATATCTCGACGTTAGGTCACTGAAAGAAAAATAATTAATTGGTATTATGATGCCATGGGATTTTCTGCATTTCATCAACTGGATTTTTTTAATTATGTTTTTGGAATTAGCTGCAAGATGTGAGCTATGTTAAATTTGTTAGCGAAGATTAATTTTTTCTATGATGTACTTTCTATTGGTACAGTGTTATTGTAATTCAATTATGCTGCCTATTGTACGTATCATTTGAAGCCCTAGTGGCGACTGGTCAGAGGAGCAATTTTCTGATTATTCGTCTTAGCTTGGTCGGGGTTTGGGTTCACGGTGATGCATAGATATTGTATTTTACAGGACTGGCTCTATCCCTTTCGATCGGCCATAAATTAGGGAGCGACAGTTTACAGCCTTTCGAGTTGCACATAGCGATCGTCAAACCCCGAAACTAAAAAAAAATTATATGTATTAATAAAGTACTGTTTAAAAATAAATGATGTACCTATACCTTATTCTGCTAGATTTAGAAATACATACAGCATTCTTAGTATATAATTGTATGCAGGTGGGACGTACGAACTCAACATTACAAAAAGTGTTTTAGTTGTTAAACGTAAATATTTGGATCCGAGAATTACATTCGTAAAATGTCAAATAAAGTTAAAGCAGTATTTCTCAGTGTCCCATTCAGATTTTTTGTGAAATTAGTAGGCGAGTGAATACTTCATTGAAAGTCATGGCTACTTTGGGAGGTTTTCACAGGAATGATGGGTTCTCAAGAGAGTCCCGCATGGCTGTGTATGAAAGTGTAATTGTTCCTACTCTGATGTATGGCAGTGAAACCTGGGAACTACAGAAGAAACATAGGAGTCGTTTAGAAATGCGTTACTTACGTTTTGGCAAGGCACGTTCTGATTATCTGACGAATGAAGATGTGTTGTAGTTGTGTAATGAGAAGCAAAATGTTGTTAGCAAGGTGGAGACTAATATGCTTCGGTGGTTTGGCCATGCTAAAAGAATGAGTGATGAGATGCTTACTAAGAAAATCTTTTTAGCCCCAAGTGGCAGGAAGGAAAGGCAGAGAAAGGCCAAAGACGTCATGGGAGGATCAGATTCAGGAGTGTCTGCATGAGAAAAAGATTATGAGTATGAATTATAGAAGATCTTGTGTACGGCGTTTGATGGATGTCAGTGAAGCCGGAGTTGTATGTAACGATCGCTGTGAATGGAGAAGTTTGATACGGCAAGAGTAAGTAAAAATTATCTGGTATTTTGTATTTCTTTGTGGAGCTAACATCTGAATCTCAGAGAACAACTTAGTGATGATAATGATGATGATGTGAATTCTATCTATGAGAGGGATAAAGATTTATGTTTTCCATGAGAATCTAAGGTTTGCCGGAGTCATCGTTCTACATTTAAAGCTCTGATTCTGGAAAATATTGAGAAGTAGTAATGTAAGCACGTCACAAACACCAAAATCTTACTGTTCCGAATTCTAACGGAGTACTAAAAGACAACAAGACCGAGCAACCGATTGACACACCACATCTATTAGTCCCAAATTCCACCGAGAAAGATTTTATTTTGCATCCTGTAAGATGGGGAAACTTGGCGCACATTATGGGACTAATATGCAAACTAATGGATGTGGTGTGTCAGTCGGTTGCTGGCTTCTGTCGTCTATTCAAATTTGGAACAGTAAGATTTTTGGTGTTTGTGTGGGTGCTTACGTTACTACTTCACCATATTTTCCTGGACCAGAGCTTTAAATGTGGAATGACGACTCCTCAAACCTCAGATTCTCATGGAATTCCTCCAAACCTCAGATTCTCAGTATTATATTAAAAGTTTTTGCCCTACCTTTTTATAATTTTTGTTGTTTTCATTTGTTCTAAATTCCTACGATCCTGCATTTCTAGAAGGGATTTGGTCCCCAGGATTTAGGGTTACTAGCTTCAGTTCCAGAAAACATTCAGAAGCAATGGTTAAAAATATTCAGGCACTCGACACCTTAATGCTTGATCAAAGAAAATATATAATCGTTTACTCTCTTCTGAAATTACAGTATAAAATTACATAGTCCGTAACTATGAGACACTTTTAAACAGATTTCACTTATGAAAAGGTAAAACAGATGACATTTGTTGGATTTTTGAATGAAATGGGAGCCACACGGCTCACTAGCTGTCTTTTTCCGAATTAATTATATACGTCACCCCAAAATGCTGTAAGTGCCTCTTTAATACAAATATTTGATTGCTTATAAAAATTAAGTTTGGAGCACCGTTTCACTCCTCACTTGTTTTTACGTGCGCGATCGCGCGCGTGTTAGTGTGTGTGCATGACTGCGTAAGAGCATTATTTAAGGTATCTGCTGTAGTCTCATGGTCTTTCGAAGAACAGTTTTTCATATAAAAAAAAATGAAAAACGTAATAGTTCTGTGCTCATAAAGGTTTAGTACGTAAAAAGGTGCAAAGAATTTGCACAAAAGCATACGTGCTTTTCTTCGTTTATAAAAGTTAAGAGAAAAACAAGCATATTTAGATCTGAAGCACAAAGGAAATCTTGAAAGAAGTGAAAGCGTATTTAAAATGTAGCATAATAATAAATATGGCATTCAAATGTACTCGTCAGAAATACGTGTACCTCTATGCTGGATACTTTTCAGTTCATATCTGGAGTCTAAATAGCTCTCGAGCACAAATGAAGACCGTTCGATTTATGAGGATTTTTCATTTTTTTCAGAGAAACGTTTTAATGGATAATATTGGCGTCGCTCTTAAAGCAATTGCAAATTTGTTTAGGGCGTTTCTCAAAGATGGTTGCTGGATGCATGCCACAAATCAATCGCAGGTCTCCCTCCAGGTGAACCGTGTGTCTTAAAATGAAACAAAATTCCCCGAAATTCAGTTTCTTTAGCCAAAACAAAATTGAGTTTACCTCACATCCGCCATGCTGATCAAAACTTGTTCCATCTGCATTTTTGGTCATTATTGACAACAAAAAGCGAATTTTATTGCATAATTTTTCCATGCAGATCAACCGCTGCTTCTGCTTTTACCAGTAAGATGAAGATACTCCCAAAACACTTCGTTTTGGCGTGTTTATCTTGGAAGAAAGAGGCCGAAGACTTTTGCTGATCTTATAGAGGACTGTGTTATAAAAAGGAGTAAAGTTAATTTTTATGCTATAACAGGCATTATCGTTTGAAGGTCAGTAGATGTATTACAATTTCTTATCATGGTAGTTAGTATTTGTACTTTCACCAAATTTCATTAACGGCATTAGCGTCAGAGTAACTACACCGATTGAAAAGCTATATTCATGTTCCAGCCTGACTAATACAGAAGTTTAGTAAGGGCTGGAACACAGACCTTTTCGTCAAGAAGCTTACCCCAAGCCAGAGATAAAGAACTCCTAGAACATTCGATTTGTGTATCTAACGAAGACCTCCGAGACTAAGAGGTAGAGGGTGGCATGTAATCTTCCATAAACTGTAGATGGAAAACGCATAAGGCCAGTGAAAACCATTTGATGTCTCCCGTATTCTGTGATACATGTTCTTATCGAGAAAAAATTTCCGTTAGCATTTTATTTAAAGGTCTAATTTCCCTTTTGATATTTAGTTGTAATGTCTAACGTCCTCTAATGTTTTATTGCTAATATATGCACATATACTGTTTACACAAGTTTGTATTATACATTTCCTTTTCTTCAGATTTCTGAGACAACACACCACTGTCCATCTTAATCTCTTACTACATTAAGATCGTTCGATGTGAATTGACCTACTTAGCGAGGAAAATATCGCCAGCTTCGAATGAATGTTTACTAGAATCCAGTGGATTTAAGACGTAAAAATGGGATTTTATTTAGGAATAGTTATTTTAGGACTAAACTGAAATCTCTTTTAACAAAGGTTCTGTAAAGGCAATTTACACTAACAATTTTTTAAACTGTGCGTGTAATTAATTAATCCTACCACCAAAAATTACTACAATCTGAAAAGTTTCTAGTTTATATTCTTATTTCAAAATCTCTTGAAAAATGTTAGAAGTCACTTAAATTGGGTTCAAATTTATATTCTTAAATTTCTCACACAAGATTGGAGTTAAATCCGGGCCCACTAATAATGTAGTTAGACGACAACAGTGCAACGGTAGTTTTTATCAAACCAGCATTGCACTGAGTCAGGAGTAAGCATTTGCAATGAATCACCAAAAGTGCAAGAGGATTTAACGGCCGATTCTATACATAACAGAACTGATTTTGAAACATGTTTCTGTGTTTTACATTAAGAAAAGATTGCATTTCTATGCTTTTGTTAAATAAATGCTGACGTTGACAATTTTGTTCACAGATTATGGTCTTCCTTGCTGCAGTCATTGTGTTTTGTTCTGGATCTCCGATTGGTCTTGGATACGAGCTTGCCCTCGAGAAAGGCATTGGCAAAGGAATTGGCATGGGAAAACTAGGTGGTTTAGAATTAGGCCTTCTGTATCCATATGGCCCTTACGGACCTTACCCACTGGGATTAGCGAAAGGAATTCCTCTTGGATTTGCTAAAGGAGCCCCTATTGGACTAGCGAAGAAGTTTCCTCTTGTCGTTGGTAAAGAACTAGCTGTCGGAAAAGGTGTCGGAGTTGGAATTGGAAAAGAACTCGGCTTGATGTATGGACTTGGTGGATTTTTGTACTAAGCTACGAGGTAAGTGAAACATTTCTCTTGTGATATGATCCAATTTAGGCTTGCCTATATTACCAAAGCGAGACATTGCACAGTTTACCATTAGTAAAAAGAACTGTCCACAGTAACGTTTGAAAACTGAGTTCATTTTTCCGTCAACAAGATACTTCCATGGCTTGTGTTTTAAGAATTCTTCTTTCTATGGATAAGAAGCTGTTGCTCGCCAAATCAAATAAAAAAAGGTTGTTTGTGCTATATGCGTCCTGTCTTCTGTGCCATTTTTAGGGAATCCATCTATGTATATAAAGATATCCTACTTAGAATTGCGCATATCATGAAGTTACGGTAAAGCTTATTTGTCGAAACGGTGTTTATGTAGTCCATTTTCCCAGAACCTAAAGCAGCCTTCATTTTTTTTTCTGATTGGAAAACTATCCAGTGATCAAATTGCTCAAGCATTTGAAAAGAAAACAGGTCTGCGACTTCAGCTTTAGGAGATCAGACCCTTTGTGCATAAAAGAACCTAGTGATTTGAGCCAAGTTAGCGTTTTTAACGGAGTCAGGAGCAAACACAACTGTGTCCTTAAAGCGTCAAGGAGCTAGCGATGCATCTGTTGCAAGCTCCACGAGAGTTACTGAAAGTCGTTTAGGGAAGCCCTCTAGTTATTCAGACTAGAAACCAGTCACTGTTAATTTGGAAAATACATTACATTAAGTGCCATTTTTGAAGAGATAAACCCTACTGGTGCTGAAATTCCACACCCGTTGGCACGAAGTTTACCATAATAAATCTTAAGTTGGAGTTTGTACTCCAATACATTAATTAGAGTAAACCAGTTTAAATCAGGGTACCAGTTTAATTCATGGGTTGGAAAGAGTGCCGTGTTGCTATTTTCATTTACTAACTCCCCATGCTGGAGGTGTTACTTTTATTGGTAGTTGCAGTCTGTTTTTATTTTATTTTTTATTCTTTTGTTCTTGAGTTTCATGATCCTTTTGAGTATTTAATAAGGTTTTAATGGGTCATTATTTTCTAATTTGAGACCACTACGTCTAACGGAAGAGATACAGAGTCAAATATCCCCCCATGCCTCACCCGGGACCGGAACCCGGGCCCAACTCGGAAGATCAGCCGGACTCCTTTACCGGTTTCTACAATGATAGGAGCATGTACTATCTACAAGCCGAGCATCACGTAGTCATCCAGATCTTCCAGTTAACTATGAGTTGACATTTCCATGCTCTAAGCCTGAATTTGCATATATTTGTAAAATGTTTTGGCCAACTTGGATATGTATCGCCCACGCACTATGTTTTTCAAATGACAGAAAAAACAAACATCTACAGGCAGAATCTTGAAAAACAGTTTACCGGGACAAACCCGTCTGATGGGCCGAAATTCATGAAGAGTTATCAACGAAATGGCTATGAACCCAAAGAGTAGGAACTGTGGGGCATATACAGTATTAGATACGAAATTACCACATTAACCCAAGGAATAATCTAATCTGAAGATCCGTAACTGACTTCATGAGCCATTCACGTTTTTTCCACGTGTAGTGCTTACTATTTTAGTATTGAACATCTGTGTATTCCTAGAATTAGTAACAGACCCATGGATAGCCGACTAAATTCTAGGAGTTCGAATCAAGTTTCAGAACGGCGTAGCAGGGCAATGGAATAAATCATGTGCATACATCATGGTATACGACAGAAAAACCATTCTCGTTGTCATTCAAAAGATTTCGGGACCAACTATATATTGGTACTATTCATGTGCGGTAAACATTCCAGACATTACTTTCTTGCATGGCAAAGTCCTTCCATATACTTTATGCATATTTCAAATGAGACTTGATGAATAGATGCGGGGGGGGGGGGGGGGTTAATATATATGTACTTCAATATACGGTAAAGATGGTGCTAAGTGTTCGGACGTCTGTACGAAAAATGATTTGGGGTTTTGTTCAAATTCAGTAGCTTCCATGTTTTGATCTGAGAAGCAACATTCCAAGTTTAGCTTTCGATATATTAAACTATAATAAACAAGGGATGCTAATTCGATCATTATGGAAATATTTTGGCAATTTGAACTTACTTTATTAGTAGCTTTTTCATGAAACTGCACTGTTTTTCGGGTATTAATACATATATTGAATTTTGAGCCGTGTACTATTTTTTCTCACGAAATAAAGGTAACATTTAACAGTCTATTACTGTGAATTTCAGGGAATTTCATGTTGCGGTTACACTATGTTTTTTCCTTCTGAAACATGCATTACGGTTCAAATCATCACGTTTTATCGTCCCCCTTTAATATATTTTAATGAATTTCATGACTTCCTTTCCGTACATGTAATACATTAGTGTTTTAAAATTATTTGTGTTATATCCATGTGTTACAAGAAAGGATTTTAAATTCACAATATTAGAACCATCAGGACGAAGTCTAAGAATACCGATCCTGGAATGAATAAGAAAAATTTAACTCTTGAAAGCAAGGATTTGTACCCCTCCAACACCTCCCAAATTTCTTTACACACCCTCCCCTACTAAAAAATTTCAAACCCACTTGAAAATGTGTAATACATTTTTGTGAATACGTTTTAATTAATGTGAATACGTTTTAATTTTTAAGTATCAGTCCTTTTTATTATCACACAGCAAATTTGCCAGCAGCAGTTAGCATTCACATGAATTCCTCAGCTTTAACCTGAAGTCTCCTCTTAAATAATGCAATTCTATTTCCTTTCTTTATTAAAAATCTATTTATATAATAGTCTAATATTGCTGTTTTTTCAAGCTTTTCTTGCTTGAAAGATGGCAGTCATTGCAACCAGAGAACGTATATACACATATCTTTATTTTAGTATGCTACAAATTCGGAAGATATACTTCTAATTCTTCTATCATGCACGAGATCTTTGAAAATATTAATATCTACTGTTTTGGAAACCCATATTAATACTTCTTTGCTTTAGCCTTGTTCAGCGAAACATTTTCGCGTACACATTAGAAATAGAAAACAAAATCAAAATAACCATGTGTAGTTTTAGAAATAAAGGTTCCCGTTTGTAAATGCAGAAATCTTTAGTTTGGAGGTTTAACGAACACCATGAGTAGTTCAGTGGGCTATGAACAGCCACCTATCTCTAATATGGGTCCACTGGGTATGGAGAAAGGAGAGGGCCAGTGCTATAAGACAAACACATCATCTATAACCGGAACTCGAACATGTCTCGGATCAATTATTAGGAGCCATCGCTTTACACCACTCGGCCACTGGATAAACTAACTACTAGAAATTCAACATTTTCTTCAAGTTTTCGCTGATTTTAGTCTTAGGTTTAAAAACTAAGTATTCCACTATAAAGAATTTTAGCCTTTGAAGTATTTGCTTTCATCCAATATCCCTTCTCAAAGTTTTGTCAGGACCCCTACAATTTTAAATTCCTGGATAAACATCTGCTGGAAGACACTCATACAAAGAAAAAACAACACACGTTCTCAATGCACATGACTCTGCACACGCTTATTTATCTACACACGATATATACATTTACATGTATACTGAGTGCAAGAAAATAGGCACAACGGTCACATGAAGCAATCCCCAAACTACTGACAGTGTTTCAAGTTTGATTAATTCTAGCAAATGTATCCATTGCATAAAATCTCACTGCGTTGTATTTACTAATTCGTTTATTCCTGCCAATTGTGAAATGTAATTATTATAAACAAAGTTTTTAAACTTCTCTTTAGATTTCTGTTGAGTAATTGTTGCCTCTGTTATCACTGACATGATGTACTTTTTAGGTGCACATAGGATTTTATTGTTCTTTAGTTCCTATACCGTTCCACAAAGGTATTTTTAAAATTCTAGGTGACAGCTTTAAATGAATGAAACAGTGTTTCGTGAGAGTGTATAAAGTTAAAAGTTGAGATCTTAACTTGGTCCTATTCTAAATAATTGAACAGTCTATTTCTGTGGATTTATAGTAATTAATGACATGCACAAGCGTCTAATAACTTTATACTGTTTTCAAACATAGGAATTTCTTAAAACAAAGGATGCACTGACGCCTTTTTGTTAGCTTTAGACAATTACATCCATATTTTGGAAAGGTTCTTTGTCTTTGAGACTGAACTCGAACTGGAATTCATAGATTATGAGCTCATCGAGTCACTCCAAAAGGATTTCAGCAGGTCTGTAATCAGTGTAACATCTCTTTTATTGCAATTTTGGCTTGAACAGCTATGGAGATCGCGGATTTTGTACACAATGTTTCATCGCTAAGTGTCCAAGAAGTTCGAAATTTCTAGCCTCGGAAGCAGTGGTGCATCTTTGCAGAATTAGTATGCAGTTTGCTGATAATTGCGTCTGCGATTTCCAAATGGAAAGAAACAAATGTGATTGGATATTAATTAACGTCTAAACGACGGACAATCATTTTAATGAAATTTGTTTTCAGAAGGTAAATTCAGAAAGCTTATCGCTTGCGAATTGTAAGACATGGGGTAATATACATTGTCAGGACAGAAAGTTATTCGTTCTCTACATAATTTCTTAATGATTTCTGGCCACCTCGATGGTCCGAGATGCGTCCTGGTTCGAATCCTGGCGAGACATGGATGTTGAGTTTGTCTTACGGCAATGGCTCTCTCCCTTCCCTGAAACTAGTGGCCTTAAATTAGGGACGGACGTTTGATTATGGCTTATTGAGTTACTATTGGTGGTCGTTAAACCCACAATAGAAAAAATAACAATAATGCTTTTGAACTAAAGCTAGCCGCCCCCCGGTGGCGCAGTGGTCTAAGCGATGGCCTCTGATCATTCGTCCGTAAGGGGCCCGGGTTCGAATCCCGTGAGGCATGGATGTTGTGTTTGTCTTACGGCACTGGCTCTCTCCCTTCCCTGGAACCATTGACCCTCAATTAGGGACGGGCGACTGCTTATAGCCCATTGAGTTGCTCACGGTGGTCGTTAAACCTCCATTCAAAAAAAAAAAAAAAAACTAAAGCTATGCGCATTAACGCAGCAGATATACCTGTTGTTCTGCATATGTTTTAAATAAATACAGTTAAAAATAATTCATTGTTGTGTGTTACACTCCATTTTATGTAATAAATTATTTCCATCAACTTTGCAATGCAATAAGGTCTCACTACATACTGAACATGTTCTTGTTGTTTTTACATACTGAACATGTTCTTGTTGTTTTTACATACTTGCTCATCCGAATAACCAAAATTTAGGCACACGATTGTCACTATAGTGTGTATATAAGCTGATGACTTATTTTCCTTTTTTCAGGTTCTTTTCTGCGCTACCGAATGAAGAAAAGGTGTTTATGATATCTTCAATGAAGGCAAAATAATATTTAATAGCTCAGTATAAATACGTCTATTGAAAAAATTGTATATTTTTTGAATTAAACTCTAAGCATTATAAATTCTTGGCTCATTCTTGATTAGAATGATGTTTTATTACAAGTCTAACTGCGTAATATTTTAGAAAATAATTGATTTTTTTTATTCTGAATCAAATATAGATTTAATTGTGTTCTCATTGCCTAAGTTTAGTTCATTTTTGGCAATTGGTGTTGCTTCGCTCATTTTTCACGAAAAAGACACTGAACATTTCAAGAGTACTTTTCTAAATCACAGATTTTGTGTTCAACACGTAAATGAAAGATGTTCTGTTCTACAGAGTTGAAGTAAACACAGCTGACACAGCATTGTTCTTAATCTGGGGAATAATATCTTCACATAAAAGAGCTGTCCGAAAAGAATTTTGAGAAAGCATTTCTTCAACGTCGCATCAGTTCCCACCATATCGCAATTCTTTAATTTTACCAGGTTTCAAAGCTGAAGTGAGGCAAGAATGTTATCCCTTCCCAAAAGGAAAACAAGGAATACTTTCTTGTTCCTTCAAACTTATTTTTTAAAAGAACATTTAAGAACTATTCCAGATAGAGGTAGAACGTAGATATTATATGAATTAGAACGTCATATAGGTAGAACGTGATAGAGGGGGGAACGTACATAGCTGGGAAAGAAATTTCTAGAAAAACCGTGTCCATTTTGAAGCAGGCTAGACCATGAACTCTGTAAATGAGTTTCTATGGCTATGTAATCACGGAAGTCTGGATGATTTCCTTGAGAATCCATGATACGTTTTAACACGTCAAAATCTAAGTCGAATGAAATGTACTCATACCTCCTGAAGTATTTAGAGGGAAATGGAATCGCAATATGCCGTCTACAAATCTGTAAAAAAAGACATTACACTTGTTGCAAAAACATACACTGAATGGTTTGGATCATCGTTTTCCATAATGAGTAACTGGTATACATTTCAGACACATCAAAAGAGCATATTAAATATATTTTGACATTCTTATTGCAACACACAGAACTGTAGTGCAATTCAGCGGAAGCTCACGGTTAAACAGTTTACATGGTGAGGAAGACACGAGATCATTTCCAGAACATATGAGCAAATGTAATACAAAAGAATGAACGGTTACTTAGAGAATATCATGATGACATAATTCTCTCCTATTGGACGATACACAGAAATACTGGCCATGGAATAAAATCAAACGCTGCCAGATAGCTGCCTACTGCACTATCCACCGAGCTTGCTGTACCTGGTCTTTCAGATCATCTATCGTTTACCCTGGTTGCCAGTGAATCTCGAGACGGCCTCCTTCCATGACCAACGCATGTTCTATTTATTGATGGCAAATCCGGGGCCTAACCTGCCCCTGTAACATGTCTATGAAACGTATATTGCGTCTCAAAAGTGAACAATCCGCATTTCTCGGAAAATACGTGCACTATTACGCTGTGTTGGAAAGAATCAGAAATGAAAATTGACAGTGCCAATTTTGCTCTAGTCCAATTGGGCAATGCTTACAACAACTAATACTTGATGGACAAAGCTTGAATTTCTACCATTTAAGTTGTGCAGTGTCCGCAATGTATTTTAATATTTATAGCTTGTGTTATTGCAGTACTAAGGTGTTCAAAGAAATGCACTAAATTTTACAAGCACAGTATTTCTCCAACAAAACTGTGCTTGATTGCTCAGTTATTTACTGAAACCGGAGAAAGTAAACACGTCTATAAAGACTTAAAATTTAATAGAAGGAAATAAAGTACCTGTCACAATTTTACAAGAAAATCGCAGTTCTAAATGAGCATACGTGAATATTATCTTGTCTATTACTAGTTTTTGCAAGGTGTTGAATCAAGCACTCTTAGTTTCAAAGGGTGCTTTTCTTAATACACTAGAATATTTTAGAAAGCCCGGTGGCGCAGTGGTCTAAGCGATGGCCTCTGATCATTCGTCCGAAAGGGGTCTGGGTTCGAATCCCGGTGAGGCATGGATGTTGTGTTTGTCTTACGGCACTGGCTCTCTCTCCCTTCCCTGAAACCAGTGACCCTAAATTAGGGACGGGCGACCGCTTATAGCCCATTGAGTTGCTCACGGTGGTCGTTAAACCTCCAATCAAAAAAAAATATTTTAGAAACGTCTCTTTTTGCTCTTTTGCTTTACAAATCGTTGGTCACCAAAGATGCACTGCTTTGTGTCAGCTGTAAGAAAGCTCACAGTCTGTAACATGTACAAAATTTAAAATTCGTACACTGCACTCATTGACTCCATTTCCAGAATACAAGGAGGCCAAAATTTTATGTTTTTGTATCCATATTTCATATTTCATAAACTCTAACTTTATGGTCAAGCTTTGACTCTATTCCTTCTATAATAAGTGTACGCTGTTACACATCGATGAGCAGGCACTGTCCAACATAAATGGCCGGAGTAGAAACCTGTTCCAGTATGTGGTGGGTGTTGTGAGCGCTCTGAGACTGGATTCAGGTCTCATTGCCACTTTCATTGCAGACAATGAGCCCTGAATCCAAAACACAGCCTGGCTGAGCTGGTATTACCCAAGCAATGCGTTCGGCGCCCTACATTGGATTTCGTCCGCAATTTAAAAGCCAAGTAAACAGATACTTCGCGTTGCTTTGTCAAAACACTGCGCTACGAAGATACTCCTGGTCGCTCCGCCAAAAATTTACTCCACGTTCAGTGTTATGAAGGAGATACCTATAGGATTTGGAATGTCCTCCACATAGCGCCACTCTACCAAACGCGTGTTATACACGTCAGAAATGTTTGATCTTGGTTTTCGATCGTCCTCAGACCGTCACGTCTGCCGACAGATAGTCGATCGGCGGACGTGATGGATACATCATTTAAGTCTACGGTGAAATGATGGATTCTAGTGAGGTGGGCATATCGTGTCTGCTCCACGCGTGTTTCCAACAATCATAAGGATCATCAGGCGCCACTCCCGGGGCTGGTGGTGATCTAATGAACGCCGAGCACTGAATCTCTCCTGCCCCATTTGACAAGAAATGGTCAGCCTTCTAATAAGGTGAGTGCTTTCAGTAATCATCCCTCTGCTGATGAAAGCTGGCGTGGCTGTAGGTACGATTTAGGCCGGCCTGATGACCACACGGACCTAGCCATGATGCATTTCTTTAGCATTAACGAATTCCAACCCAATAGGCCTGCCTCCTACCGAACATTGGAGCAAACATTGTTGGAGTGTGGTATTGTCACGGCCCACATATTCTGCGACACGAGAATCAACCCTTGGCCCTGTCAGTGCCCTATGTTCTCGAAGTCCCTTAGGTGTCCATATCGATTACACCATTTCTACAAGTTGCTATTCCCCATGGAGCCAATCAGTGAAAGTTGAGATACTATTAACGACTACAAACTAGTGGTTGGTAAAATCAAGAGGTTGATGCGCCAGTGCTTACATTGGCCACCGCATTTGATGGATTGGTCTAATAACAGAATCATTCGCATTATCTGACATTACACTCTCACCTGCCGATTTGTATAAGAATTGGCCAGCGGTTTCTGGGTATAATGTATAATCTTTGTCATAAATATACGTTATCCGTGGCTGATTTCGAATATTTCGATTGATTCATAACTCGCTGAATTATATCCGGAGCAGCTGCCAGGGTACAATTCAATGAGCCTTTTTTTCAACCAACGAGCACAGAAGTAATTCTAGCGAGCATCACAGCACATATCTGATAACAGCTACATGTCCAGAAATAAATATCTCCGAAAACATTTTGAGCATCTACATGAGGAAAAAATTTCTCAGAGCAGCGGTTTTTTCTGGGTTTTTTTTTCTTTGTTGTTTTTTTTTTGAAGAAAGTTAATTTACAGCAAACGTTTTGATATCATCGCTTGTTCGAAATCAATTAGTGTTTTCTTTGCAATATTTTCGTAGTAATTAGTTTTTATATTTCAGAAATATTATGTGTCAATTTGTAACGTTTTGTGCAGCTACTCGGAATTCTTCATGAGGAGGGGACCCGAGGTTAAAATTTCTTGCTTCGTGCATGTCTTTGCTAGCTGTTTTTGTTTTGTATAGGGATTTAACGACCAGACCATCATATGCAACTCAAAGGGTGCCAGCTCTCCCTAACTTAGGGCCAATAGTTCTGCGGAAGCCAGAGCTCATAGGACAAACACACCTCACATACTTCATCCTAGACTCGAGCCCAGACCCAGCTTGGAAGACTGGCCAGAAAACTAAATCTGTGGCCATTCTACCTGTTGCTTGCAAGCTATAGCATTACACTATATTCATTTAATGTTTTTCAGGAAGCTTCCATTTTTACAAACAAAAACAGCTTTTTCATTCGTTCAATGGATAAAAACAAAGTGTGTTTTCTCCTTTTAGAGTAACAAATACGCTAACGAGCATAAAAATGCCATTTTGTGGAAAAATGTCTTATTTTTCTTAATACACTGGCGTGCAAAAATTAAGGACGAGATGGTTTTTCGAATGTAACGTCGTGCAGAAGTGCTCCACATCGACTCAAATCGTACCATAAGATCCCCAAGATGTACGAATATCGGACAAGTGAGCAAAACCGTCCAAACAAGGAATCCAAAGGATACAAAGGCACTTTATTGAAAAGGTAGCTTCGAGCACAACTGGACAGAAGACAGAAACGTCCATGTGACAGGAGGCTGCCAAGAAATATCCAGTCTTTAGTAGGGCAAATGATCACCCCTGACTACGTTGCAGGATTTACAACGTCTGTTCATGCTGAGGACGAGGTTGTCAAGGAGCTGTTGAGGCATCGAGGCCCGTTCCTCTTGTAGCGTCAATCGCAGCTGCGAAATCGTTGCTGGCGGCTGGTGTCGTGCTGCCAAGCATCTCCCGAGAAAGTCCCACACGTGTTCGATTGGATTTAGGTCCGGGGACCTCGCTGGCCAATCCATGCGTTGAATATCTTTACTCTCCAACAGCTGTGCGACCGCCACTGTACGATGAGATGTAGCGTTGTCGTCCATGAAGAGGAACTCAGGACCCACAGCACCTCTAAACAGACGCACGTGAAGCAGGAGAATCTCGGTACAATAGCGGACACCAGGACTCGAACTCCTTGGAAGATGGGGAGGTCAGTATGGCTACCAAGCATGATACCTCCCCAAACGAGAACTCCGCCACCTCCAAACCGGTCCCTTTCCATCATGTTGGAGGTGTGATTGCGTGTTCCCTGCTCTCTCCAGATGTGTATACGTCCAGAATCGCTCCTCAGACTAAATCGGCTCTCATCCGTAAAGAGAACTCGACCCCATTGCTGATGTGTCCAGTTCTTGTGTTCCTGGCACCACAGAAACCACCGTCTCCGATGAGAAGGCTTTAATGGCACACACCGTACTGGTCGTCGTTCAAATAGACCACCATTGTACAGCCACCTGGCCACGGTAAAACGCGATAACAGACGTCCAGTTGTCTGTTGCATGTGCCTTGCAATTTCTACCGCTGTCGGCCGTCTTTTTGGCTGTAGGACAATATACCGGTTGTCCGCCGCCGTGGTTACTCGTGGACGACCACTGCTAAACTTTCGGACAGCTGCTCCTGTCGTTTGAAATGCTCTCCAAGCTCGTGAAACGATGCTGTGAGCGATCCCGAACTCCTCGGCCACACTAGTCACACTTCGACCTTCTTCCAACTTCTCAATGACGCGACCTCGGGTAAAGTTATCCAGATGTCGTCTACTGGATTGCTTGTTGGTCATATCACACGGTGGCAGCAACTCGACGTCGTTCAAACCGATGTACACCGTGCAATGGCTTTCACCGAATTGTTGAGCGTTCACCGCCCGTGTGCTTTATACACTTCCGACACTACCCCCTCCCCTCCCCTACGTCATGCTGCATATATGCGCATGCCCTACCGTACCGGACCCTAGTCTATCTTCTGAGTGGTCTTTCGGTCCGTTCTGCCTGCTCGTTCGGCTGTTATGCTAATTTCTCCTCTTCGTCCCTAACTTTTGCACACCAGTGTACAATAAAATATTTTACGTCATAAACCACAATCTGCTACAAATGATTTTGACAACGCCACTCAAAGTTTTTTTATTGAATCTTTTAAACAAATGCTCAGATATCCCACTAAACATTTAATATTTAGCGTTTAAAAATTAACGATTGCTACACAATGGAATTGCTACGCAAGTTTCCTACATTTCATTGTATTTCATAATGTAAAATAAATTTATGGCGCATTCTGAAAAAATTTAAATGCCTTATTCCCTTTAAAAGGCTGAATAGTTTCTATGTTGTCTAATATCGAGTTTAAGCGCCGCAACAGTTAAGCAAATGACAAACACATTATAAATATTGAAAACAAGTTCGCGTAATGGGGGTTTGTCCTCATAATGCATCATGTTATCCGCGACTGAAGGTTTTTTGGGTATAGAGGTTTCAACATCATGAATCGTGAAGCTCCGAAACAGTTAAGCAAATGGCAAATACATTTTAAAAGAGTTGGCAATTTATTTTATTTTCCGTTTTTAACGACCACAATGAGCAATTATAAGTCCTAAAAGCAGTCGCACGTATCTAATTTGGGGCCACAGCTTCCATGGAGCGGAAAGAGCCAGAGCCGTGAGACAAACACACCAGCCAAAACACATAATCCGAAATTCGAATTCGGGCTCATCTGGGACAAAAGACAGAAGTCAGTGCCTTAGTCTACTCAGCGTTTTCACTTAACCCGAAGGAATAGTAACAAAGCACTGAAACATTTCTTCTGCATTCCTAACGATGCATAATGTGATTCATCGAATTGTACTTCACAAATCACCTCTCAATTAGCCTTATATGGTTCTACAAGACGTCCAATACTCACCTGGCATATTTTATCGTTTCCTGATACTTTACCTGATGAGATCTGTACTTCCAAAATTTCTCGGAACTTTAGTGGAGCACTGACCCTCCATGCAAAGAACGATTTTACGGAAGGCAATTGATGAGTATTCTAACTGAAGTAGCTAATATCTCAGAAAGGCTCAAAAAACTAAAGGAGAGGGCAAATGAATAAGTCACATCATGCCACTACTTCAGAGTTGCCATGAGTTTTCATGAGCCCAAATTTTACTACAAATACATCAGAAGCAGAAATGAACACTTATTATCCCTGGTGGTCAAACGATTCTTTACCAAACATTAGAAATTATGTTAAAAAATTTTTTAATCAGGTCTTGCATGCGATAGAAGAAGAATTTTTCAAATCGGAGTTTTAGAAGCAGAAATAACGCAGGAAACGCAATTTACCTTTCTGCCACCTAGCGGAAAGTCTATGATAAACCATGCATTATTTCAAGAAGAAAATGTTCCTAAAAGGTTTGTCGACATGAGTAGTATCGGTCAACAAGCGACTTTTTTTTAATCGAGATATTAGAAGCTCATATTTTGCTGCAAATACATCAGAAGCGGAAATTAAGACTTACGCCACCTGGTGGCAAAACCATATTTTTACAAAACTTAGAAATTATGTGCAAACGGTTTCCCATCAAAGCTGTATCCGGTACAAAAAGAAATTTTCAAATCGGAGATTTAGAAGCAGAGATATAGGGGGAAAGCAATTTACCTTTACGCTCCCTAGCGAAAAGTCAATGAATTACTTGAAAAGTTTGAAATTATATGAAAAACATGTCACACTGGAAACAATATCCACCAAGAAAGATGACACTGAATTTTCGGGTGTAATAAGCACGTCTTTTGAATTTGTTCTGACGGAAATTAAATTTATCAAATCTGTTCAAAGTCAATGGAACCGGTATGGAAAACTTTAGATCTGACGAAAGAAAGAAGATTTTCAATCGGGATTTTAATCCCTCAGATATTGCTGTTAACAAAATCGTGAGCTTACGAACTATTAGAAACAGAGATATCGACAAAAATAAGATGTGACTTTACATCCCCTGGTGGGAAAACCATGCATTATTTTAGGAAGAAGGTATTCTCAAAAGGTTTATCCATATAAGCGGTGTCGGTCCAAGAAAAAAAAAATACTCGAGTTTTCAGGAGCCCAGGTTTTGCTACAAATACTTCAGAAGCAGACATTAACACTTATTATCACTGGTGGCCAAACTATTCTTTACGAAACATTAGAAATTATGTGAAAAATATTTTCCCTTAAGTTTTGTATGCGATACAGGAATAATTTTTCAAATCGGAGATTTAGAAGCAGAGATAACGCATAAACCTCAATTTGCCTTTGTGCCCCCTAGCGGAAATTCGATGATTTACTTGTAAATTTTGAATTTATAGGAAAATCATTTCGCATCGGAAACACTATCCAACAAATAAGGAATTTTTCAAATCGGACTCTTAGAAGTAGAGATATTGACCAAAATAAGACTTACTTCTACGCCTCCTGGTGTAGAAACCATGCATTATTTCAAGAAGTAACATTTTCCTAAAAGGTTTGTCGACATGAGTAGTATCGGTCAACAAACGACTTTCTTTTCAATCGAGATTTTAGAAGCTTATATTTTGCGGGAAATACATCAGAAGCGGATATTTAGACTTACGCCACCTGGTTGCCAAACCATTTATTACAAAAAATAAAAATTATGTGCAAACGATTTCCCATCAGGAGCTGTATCAGGTGCAGAAAGAATTTTTTAAATCGGAGCTTTAGAAGCAGAGATATAAGGGAAAACGCAATTTACATTTACGCCCCCTAGCGAAAAGTCTTTGAATTACTTGAAAATTTTGAAATTATATGAACCACATGTCAAACAAAAACACTATCCAACTAAGAAGGAATTTTTCAAATCGGACAGCTAGAAGTAGAGATATTGACAAAAAATAAGATATACATCTGCGCCCCCTGGCGTATAAACCACGCATTATTTCAAGAAGAAAATGTTTCTAAAATATTTATCGACATGAGTAGTATCGGTCAACAAACGACTTTTTTTCAATCGAGATTTTAGAAGCTCATATTTTGCTGCACTGATCTGAAGCGGAAACTAAGACTTACGCCACCTGGTGGCCAAACCATGTTTTTACAAAAATCAAAAATTGTCTGCAAACGATTTCTCATCAGGAGCTGTATCCGGTGCAGAAAGAAGTTTTCAAATCGGAGATTTAGAAACAGAGATATAGTGGGATACGCAGTTTACTTTTACGCCCCCTAGCGGAAAGTCTATGAATTACTTGAAACACATGTCGCACTGGAAACACTATCCAACAAAGAAGGAATTTTTCAAATCGGACTCTTAGAAGTAGAGAGATTGACCAAAATAAGATATATATCTACGCACCCTGGCGTAGAAACCCGGCACTATTTTAAGAAGAAAATGTTTCTAAAAGGTTTGTCGACATGAGTAGTATCGGTCAACAAACGACGTTTTTTTTAATCGAGATTTTAGAAGCTCATATTTTGCTAGAAATACATCAGAAGCGGAAATTTAGGCTTACGCCACCTGGTGGCCAAACCATTTTTTACAAAAAATATAAATTATGTGCAAACGATTTCCCATCAGGAGCTGTATCCGGTGCAGAAAGAATTTTTCAAAACGGAGCTTTAGAAGCAGAGATATAAGGGAAAACGCAATTTACATTTACGCCCCCAAGCGAAAAGTCTTTGAATTACTTTAAAATTTTGAATTTATATGAACCACATGTCACACTAGAAAAACTATCCAACTAAGAAGGAATTTTTCAAATCGGACAGCTAGAAGTAGAGATATTGACAAAAAATAAGATATACATCTGCGCCCCCTGGCGTATAAACCACGCATTATTTCAAGAAGAAAATGTTTCTAAAAGGTTTATCGACATCAGTAGTATCGGTCAACAAACGACTTTTTTCAATCGAGATTTTAGAAGCTCATATTTTGCTGCAATGATCAGAAGCGGAAACTAAGACTTACGCCACCTATTGGCCAAACCATGTTTTTACAAAAATTAGAAATTGTCTGCAAACCATTTCTCATTAGGAGCTGTATCTGGTGCAGAAAGAATGTTTGAAATCGGAGATTTAGAAACAGAGATATAGGGGTGTACGCAATTTACTTTTACGCCCCCTAGCGGAAAGTCTATGAATTACTTGAAAATTTGGAATTATACGAAACACATGTCGCACTGGAAACACTATCCAACAAAGAAGGAATTTTTCAAATCGGACTCATAGAAGTAGAGATATTGACCAAAATAAGATATACATCTACGCACACTGGCGTAGAAACCCGGCACTATTTTAAGAAGCAAATGTTTCTAAAAGGTTTGTCGACATGAGTAGTATCGGTCAACAAACGGCGTTTTTTTCAATCGAGTATTTGAAGCTCATATTTTGCTGCAAATACATCAGAAGCGGAAATTAAGATTTACGCCCCCTGGTGGCAAAACTATTTTCTACAAAAATTAGAAATTATATGCAAACGATTTCCCATCAAGAGCTGTATCCGGTGCAGAACGAATTTTTCAAATCTGAGATTTAGAAGCACAGATATAGGGAGAAACGCAATTTACGGCTACGCACCCTATGAATTACTTGAAAATTTTTAAATTATATGAAAAACATGTCACACGGAAAACACTATCAACAAAGAAGGCATTTTTCAAATCGGACTCTTAGAAGTAGAGATATTGACAAAAATAAGGTGTACCTTTATGCCCCCTGGCGGAGAAACTGTTGGATATTTTAAGAAGAAAATATTCCGAAAAGGTTTATCAATGTGAGTGGCATTAGTCCACGAAAGAATTTTTTCAATCGATATTATAGAAGCTCAGATTTTATGGCAAATACATCAGAAGCAAAAATTAACACTTACGCCTCCTGGTGGCCAAAGTATTCTTTACCAAAAATTTGAAATTATATGCAAAAGATTTTCCATCAGGAGATGTATCCGCTGAAAAAAAAATTCAAATCGTAGTTTTAGAAGAAGAGTTATCGGGAAAAAGGTAATTTAATTTTACGACACCTAGCGGAAAATCTATGCGTAATTTGAAAAAGTAACTATATCTAAAATACTCTTCGACATAAATGGAATCGAAAGATAAAATAATTTTTGCAATCGGATGTTTAGAATCAAATATGTGGAATAAAACGTGCTTTTGAATTCGACATCCTCAGCATGTGCGCCTTCTAGTGGCGAAATTGTGCATTGTAAAAAAAAACGAAATAAAGGATCGTCATTCGCATATTTCAGCCTTCCCAATGCAAAAAGAATTTTTCAAATCTGACTAATACTTGCAGAGATACCGTTGGTACAGACGGATAACATAAGTACGATCTTTTTTTACAAAAGACGTGCTAACAAAGACGGAATTTTTCATATCGGAATCTCAGAAGTAGAGATATTGACAAAAATAAAATATACATGTAGGGCCCCTGGCGTAGAAACCATGCATTATTTAAGAAGAAAATGTTTCTAAAAGGTTTATCGACATGAGTAGTATCGGTGTTCAAACGACGTTTTTTTCAATCAAGAATTTAGAAGCTCATATTTTGCTGCAAATACCTCAAAGCGGAAATTGAGATTTACGTCCCCTGGTGGCCAAACCATTTTCTTTACAAAAATTAGAAATTATGTGCAAACGATTTCTCATCAGGAGCTGTATCCGGTGCAGAAAGACGTTTTCAAATCGAAGACTCAGAAGCAGAGATATAGAGGGAAACGCAATTTATCTCTACGCCCCCTAGCGGAAAGTCTATGAATTAATTGAAAATTTTGAAATTATATGAAAAACATGTCACACTGAAAACATTATCCAACAAATAAGGAATTTTTTAAATCTGACTCCTAGAAGTAGAAATATTCACAAAAATAAGATATACATCTACGCCCCTGGCGCAGAAATTGTGGAATATTTTAAGAAGAAAATGTTCCGGAAAGGTTTATCGATGTGAGTGACATCAGTCCATGAAAGAATTTTTTCAATCGATATTTTAGAAGCTCAGATTTTATGGAATATACATCAGAAGCAAAAATTAACGCTTACGCCTCCTGTTGGGCAAAGTATGCTTTACCAAGAATTAGAAATTATGTGCAAAAGATTTTCCATCAGGAGGTGTATCCGCTGAAGAAATTTTTTCAAATCGGAGTTTTAGAAGAATAGTTATCGGGAAAAATGTAATTTACTTTAACGCCCACTAGCGGGAAATCTATGCGTAATTTAAAAATTTAACTGTATCTAAAATACTCTTCGACATAATGGAATCGAAAGATAAAATAATTTTTTCGAAACATAAAAGAATTTCTTTATCGGATGTTTAGAAGCAAATATGTAGAATAAAACGCATTTTGGAATTCGACGTCATCTGCATTTACGAGCGGTGAAATTGCTCATCGTAAAAAAAAAAAAAAAACGAAATAAAGGATCATATTCGCCTATTTCATGCTTCCCAATGCAAAAAGATTTTTTCAAATCGGACTAATAGTTGCAGAGATTTCGTGGGTACAGACGGACGAACGGACTGACAAACCGATAACATAAGAACGATCTTTTTTTACAAAATACGTGCTTAAAAAAGGAAGTTCTAGTCATGAAATATCTAAATTGTACATATAATGCATGCTGCTGAGTCCGAAAGAACTACTTTAGGTCAACAGAGAATGATGACTCGAAGGAAGTATGTTATTTGAATAAACAGACTACAGCGTTTTTGTTACTCGTGCAAAGACAAATGTGATAATTAGCTTCAGGGAGACCCCACACAACAGATAAATGGCAAACACAAATCAAATGGATCAGAGCTGTATTAGAGATGTTAGAGCTGTGTTTCAAAAAATTCTAAAAAATTACTTAAACATACTCAGCCCAACCTTTTTAGCACGTCTTTTGTAAAAAACGATCATGCTTATGTTATCGGTTTGTCCGTCCGTCCGTACCCACGATATCTCTGCAACTATTAGTCCGATTTGAAAAATTGTTTTTGCATTGGGAAGCTTGAAATATGCGCATGATGATCCATCATTTCGTTTTTTTACGATGTACAATTTCACCGCTAGAGGGCGTAAATGCAGATGATGTCGAATTCAAAAATACGTTTTATTCCACATATTTGCTTCTAAACATCCGATTGAAAAAATTATTTTATCTTTCGATTCCATTTAAGTCGAAGAGTATTTTAGATATAGTTACTTTTTCAAATTACGCACACATTTATCGCTAGGGGGCGTAAAAGTAAATTATATTTTTCTCGATAACTCTTTTTCTAAAACTCCGATTTAAAAAAAATTCTTCAGCGGATAGATCTCCTGATGGAAAATCTTTTGCATATAATTTAAAATTTTTGGTAAGGAATACTTTGGCCACCAGGGGGCGTAAGTGCTAATTTTTGCTTCTGATGTATTTGCCATAAAATCTGAGCTCCTAAAATATCGATTGAAAAAACTCTTTCGTGGACTGACGCCAATCACATCGATAAACCTTTTCGGAACATTTTCTTCTTAAAATATTCCACAGTTTGTCCGCCAGGGTGCGTAGATCTTATTTTGTTTCAATAAAAATAAGATCTACGCCCCTTGGCGGTATATCTTATTTTTGTGATTATCTCTACTTCTAGGAGTCCGATTTGAATAATTCCTTATGTGTTGGATAGTGTTTTCAGTGTGACACGTTTTTCATATAATTTAAAAATTTTCAAGTAATTCATAGACTTTCCGCTAGGGGGCGTAGAAGCAAATTGTGTTTCCCCCCATATCTCTGCTTCTGAATCTCCGATTTGAAAACGTCCTTCTGCACCGGATACAGCTCTTGATGAGAAATCGTTTGCACATAATTTCTAATTTTTGTAAAAAAATGGTTTGGCCACCAGGGAGTAAATCTTAATTTCCGTTTCTGATGTATTTGCAGCAAAATATGAGCTTCTAAATTCTTGATTAAAAAACACGTCGTTTGAACACCGATACTACACATGTCAACAAATCTTTTAGGAACATTTTCTTCTTGAAATAATGCATGGTTTCTACGCCAGGGGGCGTAGATGTATATCTTATTTTTGTCAGTATCTCTACTTCTAAGGGTCCCATTTGAAAAACTATTTCTATTTTGGATAGTGTTTCCGATGCGAAATGTTTTTCCTATAAATTCAAAATTTACAATTAAATCATAGACTTTCCGCTATAGGGCACTAATAATCGTAGAGTAATAAATAATACATCATTAGGTAGTTTGTAGAGTCCCATTTATAACAAAACAAATTTCAAGACTCCACCCCTTAACCCCTTGTAGCGTTAGAAATTTAAGGTAAATTTCGCGGGATTCTGTTTCGCCGCACGCCGTTTTAAGGCTGATAACTAGTGAATACATAATGATAGCGATGATCTCAGCCCTTTGGGAGCATGGATGCAATATGATTTCTGAATGTTTCTACCTACAACTCTGATGGTCAAAGCTAACGGACGTATGTGATAAATTGAAATAAAGTGGATTATTTATTTTTTAGATAAAAAAGTCAAAGGTTCAAAAAATCAAATCTACAACTTAGGACTACGTCAACTGTCCTTCGCTGAATCCTTCAAGGACGCAGAACTAGTGAGATAGTGCCATGAAATAGTGACAGTTGCCGTAGTTCTACGTGGTAGGTTGCGAAACAGTTACTACTGTGCTTTTTTCATTATTTTAAACTCAGCTGTAAAGTAGTTGATTCAAGTCTCATTACAGGTTACAATAGAATACAAAAAACCTTTTTCTTATCGCTTCAAAAGTGATTAACGGCCACTAAGCGATTTTCGTTGTGCACCGGTGATAGAAGTCGTGAGACAAACATTGCGCTCACTTAATCGAATTTCAGCTTGATATCAGCACAATTTTTTCAATACTCCCTACACTAATTACGGTCTCCTGTCAGAGTTCACGAACGGTTATTTGATGATTGTCTGGGATAAGTTCCTAAATTCTCGCAACATTTTGGGGTGACAGAAGTCCTTGGTCTCAAAGCGTTAGATCAATTTTCGACACAATCTTATCGTTGTCGTCCTCTAAATGATTTGAACCAACTGTACATCCTAGCCTGTGTTAAAACATCTTCCTAAAACTGGGGTCGAAGCCCGGTAAAAGTTTAGGAAGAAATGACACATTCCGTCGTGAAAAATTTAATAACTCTTCACTCAACATCTAGATTACATTTGACTGATGATGTCAAGAAAGCCGCCCAAACAGCGCGATGGTCTAAGCACTGGTTTATGATCATTCGTCCGAGATGGGTCTGGGTACGAATCCGGAGGAGATTGTGTTTGTCTTAAGGCACTGATTCCTTCTCTTTCTTGGAGCCAGTTTCTCTAAATTAGGGACGGATGACTGCTTATAGCCCATCGAGTTGCTCACGGTAGTTGTTAAACATCCAAACAAAAAATATGTCACTACTAATATTGTTCACAAGTTTAGGCATGTCTTGCTTGTCAGTGTTTCGATAAGTTTAGGCACTGAATTAAAAGAAAATTGCATATATGCGACACCTCTTCCGGGTTTATCTTAATTTGCGTGACTGTGCTGTTGAAACTTTATATGCTTTTCCCGTAAATCCTGCAGATGGTTCCATAAAAGCTTTTGTTGTCTGCGACAGCAAAATCTTCTTGCGATTTCCTTCTGAGTATGCTAATTACTAGCAGGTTAGAGGGCTATCAAGTCAACCAAAACAAATGACCAAATTGTATAAAAGTATTATTAGTAAGTTTACATGTGAAACAAGTAGATTAATTTATACCTTTAAACAATAGTCGCATGCTATTTAACAATAACATTCGTCTATAACAGATGATGAAAAGTGAGTGATTTGCTTGCTCATGAATATAGGCAAGCGCTCCTTTGATCATGTTTTCATTAACTTTATGCAGCATTACAGCAGTAATGTTTACAATCGCTGTTTCGGTATACGTACCCTTTCTTTAATTCAGCATCACAGAGAAAGAATAAAAACTATCTGCGTTTTTGGAAGATGCAAGTCTAGAAACCCAAGGAACGCTAAGGAAGTTTCCTTCTCCTCGAAATAGATTAAGGAATTACTGTTTCGTTAGAAATCGTACGGTATGTGGTTAGTTCTTCCGGAAACCAGCAATTGCGTTCATTCATTTCAAAGAGTAGAGTAAAGAGAGAGTTTACATTTTGATATATTTTACCATTAATTGTCACCTCAAATTATATGCAACTCAATGCATAACGACAAGGTACAGCTCACTATTTTATTCTTTCTCTGAAGGTGCAAGAGCAGCTCTGTTAAGCAGAATGGGATTTCACTGGGACAAATCCACTGTTCTGGGTGTAGTGTGTATCCTCTAATGTAGAACCATGCTTTGCCTACTGAAGAAAATAAATTGTCCAAGAATTAACGGAAGTTGAAATTCTCAGCGTAGCTCTACTGTTTTCGGATATCAAGCAGATATCTAAAAGTGCTAAAGTGCCAAAACTACTGTGAAAATGTTTGCGTTGTCTAGCTCTCTTACTTCATGGAGTGCGTGAATGGGTTACCTTTGAAATACATGTTTACTCAAAAAAGATATGGGAGCTCGTGACGCAGGTATCCTAGAAATTTTCCATTGAGGCTTCTACAACTACACAATAGTATCGTTCGATTCTCATTGGGTGAGAAAGAACGGATCAGAAAACATTCCACACGCTGTCACAGATTACTAGAGACTAAAATGTTAAGTTTTCGTTGCAATGGATAACATTGTTACTATCCTAAAAATCTTAATTAAAGCATTGGCCGAAAGAAATTCGTAAGTGCAGGTTCAGTTCATATCGCACAAAGATAGAAACTTTACCAAGGTTTCAAAATAATTCATATCAATTTTGATTATAGGGTTTGGAGTTGTGCTCATCTACGATGATGCTTCAGTACAAGTCGAAGTTTTTTTGTTACCTCCTACTCCATCAAATGCCAGGGCGCAATGAAAAGCAGTGTATTTCAGTTGTAATAAAGAAATTAAAAAAAAACTTAATTGTGAAAATTTTGCTGCAAATCTTAACATCATAGATTCAATGATATATCACTGACATGTCATAGAATCTCTGGAAAACAACTCCATATTTTGAGAACGTTTTCAAATAATAATAGTAGGTGCGTGTGTGTGCGTGCGCGCACGTGCGCTTGTTTGTGTATTAGTGCAAGACAACAGAGGAGACAAGTTGCTTTGCTCTTTTTAAATGTTAATTATTTTCAAATCATGCATTTAACTCTAAAGAGACGGTGCAATTTAGATAGACTGGCTTTATGAGTATGAGTAGTTCTAAAATGTTGCTGTTTGGGTTCAGACGAATAATATATTACTCCTGTGAATCCTTACTTTACTTTTTTTTATTCCTGTGAAACCCTTACTTCACTTTTTTTTTTATATTTCTATGACTTTCCAAGCTGAATTTACTAGCCTACAAATTTCACCAACTAATCTACCCAGCATGCTTTCTAAATATACAAATGCATTCACCAGGTCAACCAGGTCTACCATTTAGATTGATCTTGCATTCAGTACAAACGATTCCTCGCTCAAGAACCATAACTTTGGATTTTCCGTTGTTTACACCAAGTTTGAATTTCACGAAAACTTCGTACATTTGGAGAAACATTCTGCAACTCACTTTTGCTATTTGCCCACAAGACTGTGTTATCAACATAATGAAACTTTCCTAAACGGGAAATGCCAAAATCAGTTTGTCTATTTTGGCATCGCGCTTGCATGTATCTTTAAATATATTAAACAGCTATGGTGACATTTCACAATCTTGTAAAATACGACTCCTACACTAACAAAAAAGAACATGTACATCCCACACCTTCTCTGATGTAAGAATCCATACCATTCCGTTAATGACCTTTCTGAACATAATGAGCACAACAGGCAAATTTCAGCTAACAGGTGAACTTTCACCTCCATATTTTAACACTCTAAAGATCAACAAGACATCTACTCCGGAAGCCTTAACCATTTTGGAGAGATTTCTGATCTTTACAAACCTCTTCCCATGAGGTCAATGCTGTTTTTTCTTTACTCTCCGTTGCATGAACAGTTTCTTCCTCAAAAAATCATCTATGTTTTCATATTCTAATAATTAACATAAATATTTATACCATATTTCATTTCACTTATTAGGCTTCCATATCATTTCTCCGTTCCTATTCTCCACACCACTTAGAACTTTATTTCCCTTGTTTTTCCTACCTCTTGTGTACTTCCAAAATGATCTTCTATGTATTCAAAAAGCCACTTCATGGTTTTCAAAATTATCCTTTCTAAAATTTGCCTTACTCTGGCAAACCGGTTTTCTGTTTTTTTTTTTGGCAATCCGGTTTTCTCTTTCGTCTTCGGAAACTCTAACTCGCAAATCTGCCTCTCCAATTATGATTTTTTCTGCCTCTTTACCACTTTTTTTAACCTGCCTGTTCCACCAAGGGTCCCATTTAAAGCCACCTAGTGTTGCAGTAGATAATCGTTATTGTGACCGGATACATTTTGATAGCTCACTGTAGGCCTTTTTCTTTTTCTTCTTCCTTTATATTTATTTATTTGGCTGTTTGTAAGTGAGGTAGTATATCTGGAGAATGTACGTAATTTTATCTATACATCTTGTCAGACCTTACCCAATTTTACATGATTGCTGAAAGATCCATGATTAGCATGCTTTATGTGTTAATGTAATACACTCGGCATTCAAACAAAAGCCAACTCTCATTCTTTTCTTTGGTTATCTTGCCTTTGAAAAAAAACTTAGTAAATGCACAGTCGTTTTGGTCGATTAATGAGTATTTTATAAATCACGAAAGCCATGCATCATTTATCCTTGAAACCTACGGCTTGACTAGTCATTAGCATTCTGGTGTGAACCAAAACAACAATGGTCGTGACACTGAAAATAAAATCTTTCATATAACTTCCTTACCTTTTTTCTCTTTTACGAAATATTTTAGAAAATCCAACTATAACCAGCCTGTGTGTGATATATGACTCTTAATGCCTTACGAATGCGGTGAAACTGAAGTAAATTAGCTCGAAGGAAATAAACAATTCTTTTTCAAAGTCAATCAATGTTGCGTGAAATAATTTCCTTTGCAAAAATCAGGAATATAAAAGGAGGTGATGAAAACTAAACAGCAACCACAACCTTCCTCAGAATTTCTCGAACCAGCTAAAGCAATCAGAAGTCAACAGTTTCAAAAATGAAATCCATGGTAAGTTCTCTGTCTTTTCTTGGTAAGCAGACGACGCAATTTTTAGCTCAGATTAAATGCAATATAATAAAAAAAAATATTTTCGTGTAGAACGTATGGTATGTATATTAGGAAACCAAGTAAAATAATTTATCAGGTTCGTTACCATGTTTTCATTTGTCAGAGTATAGCACTTTTTTCAGCAAAAAGCCAGCCTTGCGTCTTACTCCATAACACGCTTCTGTTTTTCCAGCTCTTTATAGAAAAACATCATCATGAACATCATGATCTTGTTACTCTTAGCAGTTTTCAAGAACTGGAATCATATCATGTTCATAATTGTTGATTGAAACCGTTTGATCACGTACGGCAATGTGATTTCCTTAAAACGTTTTCTGTAAGCGTTGACATTGGTTATTTCTTCTGTTTTGGAGAAGCAGAAAAACCTTTTACGTGCTTTGTGAGACCAAATATTGCAAACGGAAGAACTTACTCATAGTTTAAAAATATTATATATCACCAAGTCATGTCCCAAACAACTATGCATATTTTCAAATATTAAGAAGAGCTACACACAATACTCGAGAATAGTGAAGTAATTTTTCTTAAGTGAAAATGTTACATTTCATTAAATCAAGTACTGGAAGAATCAAATTTCTGCGCATATAATACAATTATTCCTTTTCCCAAACCAACTTTTAGAATTTTATTATTCTGAAATGTGTACTGTATAATTCCTTGGTTCTATATCTTTCGTAGACAAACTTAAATTTCCTGTTTTTTGTTCTATAAGAAATGTGAACTCTGTGGTGGACGAGTATCTCTATAAACACTAAATAACTGTAAGTCAGTAGAGGAAATTTGATATTCTTGGCGAAATGTATGAAACTTTAGTCATTTCCCTCCACAATTGTGCAGACGAAGGGCCTATTACTGTACCCTTACTCTCTGTATGAATGCTTTATTTCTCAGCTTGTAGGATTGAAAGTAACAAGTTAAGTAGAAGTTATTAGGCCGCGTTAAGTAGAAGTTATTTTCACCATATGTGTATAACGAGGACTTGTGCTTTTCATTACCTATCTCGTTCAACAAATATATAACTCTGTCTAACTGCTCTACACTTACGAGATTTCAAGTGCAATTAAAGATGAAACTAAAATGTTTGCAAGAAATGTGAGAACGGTGGCAAATTTATCCTCACCTCTTTCCTATGTTGCAGAGACTGTTGTTTCTTGTAAGCTTTCGTTACAGTTTCAATCGGCACTTAAATTTCGTTGCATAAAAAGGTGCAAATATTTCGTTTATTACGTATTTTCATTACTGAAATGTTTGTGAAGGGTGAAGCGGAAGCATGTGTTCTGGGCTAAACAAGTTCGATGTTAAGAAGAATGTTATCAATATGTGCTGTTGTGACACTATGTAACATTTCTATCGCCCTTCCTTAGTGCTATGTGATGTTATCTGCATCTATTCGTGTTATGTACTGCACAGTTTTATCTTTTTTCCTTTTGTTTCCATCTAACTTAAAGTTAAATCTTTGTACTGTAATTTGGGGATAAGCTTGGTTGCTATAGTTAGTGCTTAATGTCCTATCCTCCGAAAAGTAAGTATTTATTCGAGCGAAACAATTAAGAGAGAAAATGTTTTACGCCTGAAGTTCCGCATATTCGACTAGTGGTATCTTATTTTCAGGACTTCATTACTGCTAATCGTCATGAATGTGAACTTACGCCTCATTTATGGATAATACGTGAATGGGATCGGACATCAGATGTTGATCCACGGGAATGCGTGATAGGTGGGCATCTGCAGTTACTCTGGTGCTGCAGGTCTTCACAGTAAGCAAGTATAGAACATTATTAACGCTCGTCATCTGATTCGTTTTAGGACTTTTTAGGGCGTTTTTCTAAACATCACAACGCACATAAACCTTATTCTTATCCTACGAAAGATAAGAATTAAAGGTTCAGACCTGCTGAACGTTCCAGAACTTTCAACCTCTTCATTCATTACCATGGAGTCAAATAGTGGTCAAGGCATGGCACCCCCCCTCCCCGCAAAAAAATAAAGGAAATATGCAAAAAAATTAATTTCATACAGTTCGTTGAAAAGTTTTGCAGTTAACCATATACAAAGAAACAAATACGCGAAACTAGCTTTGATTTTTCACCTTTGTCTGCTGCTGGGCGTGGCATACTTATTTACTACTACTACCTTACTGCCACGGCAATTCCCACGAATCGGCTACGGCAACTTGCCCTGTGCATCCTGCTTTTATACCTCCTGTGGGACAGCTATGTGGGCATGCTGTTGTGGTCATTTGCACCTCCTCACGTGACCTACCCATCCTGAGAGTCCAAGTACGATCGCACACGATTTTCTTTGTTCTGTATTTTCAACAAAGAGCAGTGTATATGTTTTCTAGTTCTTGTCCGTTGAGTGAAGAGTATGTCGGTCCCATCGCTCAAAATTTTTGTTGCTAATAATAAATGGCATGCGACGCCTCTTTCTTATTTAAATTTGTTGTTGCCAAACCGTTACCTGACACCTAATAGTGATCATAAAGGTATGATGCACGCGAAAGATAGAAGAATTGTAGTCCTAAATAATTTAATCACGAAAAAAGAACTGAATTTAATTTTCTTCAAAACCAAGTTTCTAGAAAATAGTCAGAAACTGGGCTGAAAGGTAACCAGGTACCAATAAAATAAACTACCAAATCGTAATAAGTGGGCATAACCCGAAAGAAAAAAAGGATAATGATTTTGTTAAATAAGCAAAAATGCGTTGCATGTGGTATCTTCCTAACGTAATATATCACGCTTCTTGCCATTGTACCCTCTATCAAAAAACATCGAAAACATTAATTCCCTATCAAAAACACGATTATCTTCAATCTATATTTCTATCGCATAAGCGCAGCCATGTAAAAAGTAAGCGAATAAATTTGTCGCCCATGTTCCACCCCAACGCTCTGTCTCCTGCCGGTTTCTGCAAAAACTTTTCGGCATGATTTTAATTATTTGGCCATTTCTCAGATATTATCTGGTTATCTATCTTATTGTACCTATTGTCTGCTGAAAACGCAGCACCAAGAAAGACCTCAGTTACTGAAATGACATTTATAGGATACATTACTTATGATACAAGACGTAAGTGATCAGAAGTAAGGGATCTGTAAGTGATGTAGAGCACAATACTTAAGTGTCCCCACCGCGAGCGGCGACAACGCCTCGTACACTGCATGGGCATCGACTGGAAGGGGTTCTGAATGTTTCACTGAGGAAGGTTGCTCCATGCTGTATCCATTTGTACCCAAAGTTCATCTTGGATAATTTGCATCGGCGCCTGATTGTCCAGGTGTCTAGCGACCATATCCCATACTTGTTCAATGGGCAACAAATCAGATGAATACGCTTCCAAGGAAGACTTGGCACATGTCTCGCATCCACGAGCTGTAAGACATCCTGCGCCACATGAAGTCGGGTACTGTCCAGTTGAAATACGGCACCATAGACCGTCTGCAGATATGGCAGCACTTCAGCATCCACAACTTCCGCTATGTAACGCTGGCTTGTCATGGATCCTGAAAAGCATAGAGACGGAAACGTGAATGCAACCCAACAGCACTACACAGCAGAACGTCCTATGTCGTGCACATACAGTATGACGCCGAAACAACGGACGGCGAGCGACGACGCTTTTATGAAGCAAACAGCGTCGGACAGAGCTTATAGACAATCCTTGATGTGATACAGACATTCCCTATTGTGCCAACCTTCGCGAAGTGAGGTTTCGCTCCATAAACGCCATACGGTGGAGATGCTGATCTTCACGTGCGTTCGTCCGTCGATGGGTTCGTGACACCTCACGTCGGTGTGTTAGAACTTCCTCCTCATCGATAGCATATTCGCATTATTGTGCTCCCGTTTCGTTCAACACGAACGATGATGTCATGGTAGGAAAGTCCGCCTGCCCACAGTAAAGCACACCGGCCTCGCTCAAATTCCGTTGTACGTACGGAACTTGTCTGCTGCTGGGCGTGGCACACTCATTTACTACTACTACTACCTTACCGCCACAATTCCCTCGAATCGACTATTGCAACTTGACCTATGCATCCTGCTTTTGTACCTCTTGTGGGACAGCTATATGTGCTTGCTGTTGTGGTCATTTGCACCTCCCCACGTGACCTACCCATTCTGCGAGTTCAAGTCCGATCGCACACGATTTTCCTTATGTTGCATTTTCAACAAATAGCAGTGTATATGTTTTCCAGTTTCTGTCCGTTGAGTGAAGAGTATGTCAGTCCCATTACTCAGTATTGTTATTGCTAATAATTAATGGAACGCGACGCCTCTTTCTAATATAAAAAGTTATGACACCCCTAACTCACAAGAACTAATGATACTAACACTCTCTGATAACTAATGTTATGTGGTTCTTTGGAGAAAAAGAAAAGATTACATGAAATTTTTCATAACTAAAATTTCATTTCTTTCGAAACTTTGATTGGGAGAAACCTTTTAAACTTCATATTTTTTTCGATCAGTCACTATATAGCATGTCTCGTTGACTTTTATTTCCCGTATCAAAACTTACTCCATGGTAGAGAACGTAAGTAAATAAAATATATGAATAAGGACCAGGACGACACATATTCCTGCAACTGATCTTGGTGAGACAAATATCTCAAACAGGAACTTGGTACAGAAACACGCAGACAATAGGACCAATCCCGTATGACCAACTAAAGCTGTAGGTTCACGATACAGAGTTAGATGTGCAATGCGCGAAAGAGCATTTTTTCATTAAGAGGCTGTCTACAAAAAACCTGTCGCTGGAGAAAGGAAACAACACAGGACCAAGATGCAGAAAAAAAAGGACCATTCAAAGACAAAAATCCATTAGCATGCAAACCCTCAAATCAGAGACGAGTAGAATATCATGCTCCTGTACGCGAATACGGAACGCAAATCAAAAGGTCACTACTCCGATAAAGGAGAATCATGACGTGGACACTCGAAGAACATGTCAGTCCAGAAATCTTCGGGATAGCACATGTTAATGTCATTATTCTTCATGAAAGTCGGACAGACTTTAGAGGGAAAATATCGGATCACACAGAAAGACAAAGATTTTCGAATTCTTCAGTAATTTACCGAGTATAAATGTGATGCACACACCAAAATTAAAAATTATGTGCATCTGACCTCCAGTTTTGGTAAATAAACTTCATATAATTTTAAAATGTTGTGAAGGTTATTTATTGAAGCTATTACGAGATTCTTTGCCTTATCTTTTTCTTCCGGCATAACATCTCAGTGTCTTAGCAAAATTTGCTCAAACTTTTGCTTTGCGCATCTACTGAAACTTTTGTAGCATAAGTAACGTGACAATAAATGTCTATCGCATATCACTGAGCATGCATTGCATTTCTTTTCAGGTGCTTGCAGTTATCTTGGTTGCTCTTACAGTGAGCGCAGTTTCTTCTTCTCCTCTTGGACTGTATGGTCTTAGTCTCGGATACAGTGGTCTCGGATATGGTAGTCTCGGATATGGTGATCTCGGATATGGTGGTCTTGGATATGGTGGTCTTGGACTTGGCGGGCTTGACATTGGCAGACTTGGACTTGGAGTGAGTTCTGGGTACAATGGTTTGGGTCAGACTTTTGGTGCAGTTGGAAGTGGATATGGGATGGGAATCCGTAGACCTATTGGACTTGGTTACAGTGGACTCGGTCTCCTTTGAAGCTCGTATTCTGAAAAACGATCAAAAAGTTATTAAAGTAAGTATATTTCCTTGATGTTTGATTATGTTTTTTAAACAACGTTTGAATTGAATAAATTTTCGTGGGGAACTTTGCGTAATAGAGATTTAAGCAAAAAAAATTCTTCATCTGAAAATAACTAAAAACAACAAGAGGAGAAAGACAAAGGAATATATTTTATTACAGTAGTGAGTAAAATAATTTCTTGTAGGATATCATGCTCTGAAAAGTCTTTTGTTAGGATCAATGGCAAAAGCTGCACTTCTGTGTCTACACTTCCATGAAAGTATGAGAGGATTGAGTGATAAGTAATGTCTCCGTTTCCATAATTCGTCAGCAGCACATGTTAGCAGGATGAAACAAGTTTTGACGGTGCGTTATATGCCCAGTTGCCTAACACCTCAGATAGTAAAACGCTGGGTAATTAAAGGGGATTGTAATGTTTAGATGAAATGCCTGTTCGTCCCAACGATTTGCATGTAAATGGAAATTTCCATGGAAAAAAATAACTTTGACTACTATTAATCGAAAAATGAAGGTATGTTATGGAGATAAATACTCCAATGAGAACAATATGAAGAGTTGGGCCACAAATTGTCGATGTGATAAAAGGGGAAAGCGAACTCCTACATCAATCTGCTAAGTAAGAGATCTGAAACGGCAAGTATAGTCTCACAAGTATCAGGTTAAGTCTCACAAGTATCAGGTTTTTTCTCATCTGAGGTATGTAAACAGCCCAAGATTAGCAACCCGCTTGCTCATATGGGAAGTGAAAGCTCCAAGGCTAGAAATCTTACAGGAAGTTGTGTTGCATTATGAAAAGATAAGAAATTACTACCTTCTTAGGAAAGATTAAAAGAGGGATCTCCATTTCGAACCTGAAAACAAAAGTCAGTTAGTGAAGTTTTGCCGTAAACGTTCAGCAGGGTAACAAAGAAATAAAACACCATTAGTGAGTACAGTTAAAATCCCGTGAATAATGCTTTGCAGTCCAGATTTTGTTACCTATAAAAGTTCCAACGGCAGCAATCAATTTATCATGACGCATAAAAATACTTAATAATTAAAATCAAAAACTGAGATAAGATCCCAAGAACAAACGGAAAGTTTTTGTATAGTATGCGAATGCAAAGACCCGTATTTCGCAAATTACTAAGAAAGCGAATAAACAAAGACATCGCTCTTTCCACGTTTAGCAACGCACAGCAACCGAAAAATTGTTATTTGGCCGCTGCCGGGCAGCTGAATTCCGAATCTCTCGATATCTAGCCGAGCGCGTTAGCCTTACACCACGGTGGCCAACAATTCACGGCGCTATGTGCGTTTTTTGACGCCACGTATTTGGAGGATTTTCACTTACTAAGAAAGCAATGTAGAAGTTCGACCATATTGTCCTTTCACAGACACCGGCCAATCAGGAATTAAATCCAAGCGATTTCATCTTTCTCTTTTTTTTCAAAACGCACGGGAGATCTCCGTGGACGGTAAAGCTTTTCAACGAACTGTTCACTTTTTTTATTGGACTTCGGATATTTAGAAGTCGTGATAGTAAAGAGTTGGTGTTTCGTTGTAAGTGGAAGTGACTATCAAGACCTCTCTGTTTGTTTGTTTATTTATTTGAGGATTTAACGACTACCGTGAGCAACTCGTGGCCTATAAGCAGACGTCCTTTCCTAATTCAAGGCCACTGGTTCCACGGAAGGGAAGCAGCCAACGCCGTGGGACAAACACACCGCCCATATGTCGTCCGGAACTCAAACCCGGGCCACTCGGACAAACTGTCAGAAGACAGCGTCATGATCTCATTGCGGGATCAAAGTGCGGAATTCTACCCAAATGGCCTGAAGTAAATCAGCTCATAGTTTGCGGCAGTGAGAGGAGTAGTTTGTGAACTAAGAGAGATAAACTCACAAAATAAAAGAGTTCATGGGCGATGAACATCTACTGAAAGAGCAGCAACCTCGAACAGATTGAAAGTTTCTGTTACGTAGACAAATCGTTTAGGATGTAAATGATAAAACAAAAGAAGACAGAATAAGTATCGTACAGCTAAGACAAAATTCAATAAGAATAAAATATATTTTATGAAGGGAAGCTTCTCCTACCACTTGGAACTGAAAATTAGAAAAACACTCAATGAAATTCAAAGAGCTGGATGGTCCTACATACTGTACTAAATGGAATACAGCAACTAAAATTTACTTACTGTAGATGTGTCTTGCAGCTAGAAAGGTATGAGATATTTCTACGTTTCTGAAGCAAGCATGAAGATATTTTATCGAGACCACACAACGCTAATAATATAACACATCATCTTATAGGCTTGAGAGATTTTTGAACAATTACGTTCTGTTGAGAAGAGAGTGAAATTATATCTCCGGAATTATTCTGAAGCTTCATTTTTGATGCTGATATTTTTGGAAAGTGATATTTTCGTTCTCCACGATATTCTGAGAAAATTATCTCTCCCTGCAATAATCGTCTCTCATCATTTTCTCAGTCGGATAACCACTCTAGTCAAAAATCAGGGAATGTTCATTTCCTTGGTGAGTTGTTTTTCTGAAATAGTCCTTTATTCAAGGGTCTAACGAATGAAGTCTTTTTATTACTCTGGAATCGCATAATCACTGAATAATTATGTCATGTTTACTTGCCTAGCTAGACTTGCACACCTGTGTGCGTGTGGTCTCTGTTTTTAAAGCTCCTTATGAAAGAAAGCATGATAATTAATAACAACTGATATCCTTGTCAAAAGAAGAGAGTTACATCAAAAATTTCCATGTGCATGACGTTTTATTTTCCTGTCAAACTAGTGTGTTACTAATGAGCTGTTTAAAGTTAATATATTTACAAGCGAAATTAAAGAAAATATATGCATAGTTTCATATCCTTCCAGAAGAACATCGCTAAAAGTAAAATGTGAATAGCTGTTTGAGGCAGAAAGATGTAAACGGAAGTGCAAAATGACAATCAGTTTTGATCAGATGGCACAGCAAAATGACAATCAGTTTTGATCAGATGGCACAGCAAAATGAAGACCGTTCTTTTTTTCAAGAGCTTGCCAACGGCGAATTTACTTTATGGTTTAGTGATTTGTCTCAGTGGTCAATCGATAAAGCTCGTCTTCATGATAACCCCTAAAAGACTGAAATATTAATAGCTTACTGTTCTCATGGTCCGTGAAACACTAATACTGCGTTCATCTCATAAAAGGAAAACTAATACTGCGTTCATCTCATAAAAATAACACTAATACTGCGTTCATCTCATGCAAAGAACACTACTACTGCGTTCATCTCATAAAAATAATACTAATACTACGTTCATCTCAAAAATTCTTAAAAGACTGCGTTTTTCTCCTCATGATGGAAACCAAAATGCCCTTACGGCGTTCATTTCGGAAGTTTCTTGAGCATTGATATTTCGTGAAGGTTCCATAAATGTTGATATTTTAGGAATTTTGTATGAGGATTCCTAAAATACTGATATCCCTATCATTCTATTAAAGTCCAAAAAATAGTCAATATGCAGTTCATTTTATATAGCCCCTTAAACGACCGTCAGTACGTCTGACTTATGAAGCTCCTTCCCATGCAGCGAAATAGAGTAAAGTTTAATACTCCCACTTATGAAACGTTAGAAGACCATAGCGCATTTAAATGCATTCGTATATGATCATTTAAATGCCGTCTTTCATTCTGGCGCCAATTTAACATTCGTTCCCTTCAACTGGTTAAAATTACAAGCATGTTCCTTGCTTGTTCAGCAATACTGAAATGATGATACGTATAAGTACTTCGATTTTTGAGGAAAAACTTCGTTCCTGTCACTGAACTCTTATATTCAGAATGTTCTTTAGGAAAGACAAAATCTCATTTGTATCAAAATTTGGCAAGTCATCTATTTATCTCTTAAATGGTGGATACACGCATCTTACATTCTTTCATGATATCTCAAAAATAATATCAATACAAGCACCTTGTAAAATTGCGCATATGAAAGAGAATGATTCAGATGGGAGTTGTTGAAAGCATTAGGATATTCCAAAACATTTTTATTTTGCTGCCACTTAATTGCAAGAATAACTGATAACGTAGGGGCACTTCACTCAGGATGTTTTTTATGAAGTGAAGTGTCCACCTGGCACATAACACAGATTATGTCCTAGACTTCTGAAAATAAATTTTAAGCGAATTATCAGCAGTATTATCTGTATCAGCCTTCTCAAAAGCAACAGAAAGAACACTAATAATCGATGAATTTGCAACAACAGGAAATTTTTATTGCAGAATTTTACATAATTTGTTCTCATTTTTGCTGCACAAAATTAATACTTTTCTTTATTAAATGTCTGTTTTTGAAATTTTTAGCCTTCTATCACATTTCCTTTTTTCCACAGTTTAGGCTCAACACAGTATGGCGAAACTTCCTGAATTCAATCCACTAGCAATTCACAGTGGTAAAACAGAAAGGCATTGGACTTGTGCAATGGATACGTATAGCGACCGCCAATATAAATTTGTACAAAGATAACAGAAGAAATGCCATCTAAGATGATATACGTAGTTTACATCGGATTTTCAAGAACAGTTGAATAAATTATTTTCAAAAACCTTTTTTTGCCTTTTCATGTATGCTCTTAAAATATCTTTGATTGTCTTTTAATGTCCGTGTTTACAACTTCAATTAATTCGATGGAAGCACCTGTTGTGTTAACACTACTTGATGCTGATATTCAAAGTACTCAGTTTCATGCATTTCTGTTCGCAGTGGGAAAGCTACACTAACCTTCTGGTGGCCGGAAGGTTACTGATAATCGAGTAAAATTGGGCTTTCTTTTTTATCTTTTCTTTTACCTTTATCATTCACCAGCCACCTTAGAATAATTTTCTGGATTCCATTCAAAAAACGACTGCGACCTTCGCATTTTGATTTAGATCAGAGCTATATCTAGGAACTGATTTAGGTAAGAATGTCTCTTGATATGTCGCCCAGCGAACAAGATACGTAGTAACTACCACATCTGGTTAGGGTTTAAATGTTGAGCAAAACATGGATGTTTCCTTAGCCTTTTCCTCTGAAACAAGCAGTGGTAAAACAGCTTCGCTATTGATTCAGACCAATTTCATCTTTAGGCTATCTTTCCGGCAAGAACTATTTCTAGATAATAACTCAGGGTAAAGCTATGTTTAAAAATTGGTTCAATTCTGAGCCGTCCTTAAATAGAGCCATCCTTAATTAGCCAGAAATTCAAATTGAATTCAAGGGAATTTGTGCAACTTAATGTTCCTCTATTGATGCCTGGTTCCTTATTAATCGAATTTCTGTCTCGCCAAAATCCTGTGTTTGATTAGAGTGTTCACAGTATTCATAGAGATCATTAAACCATTAAAACCAAAAAAATATGATAAAAAAGAAAAGAAAAAAAAAGAAGATAAATCCGGGCTGCGTTCATGGAGAAATCGATTTCCCATGCAAACGGTTTTAACCGCAAACCGTTGAGAAAAGATTCATCAAAACTGGATTGTAAAGCTAGTGCCTCAACAGTAATACATCAGAGCCATTTTTGCAGTAACCAAATGTTAATCCCCCCACTCTATCACTGATCGTAACAGGAGGCGGAGAGGAACAAAAAGAGGTCGTACAAGGGGTTTCAATATTATCAGTAGGAAAAAACCATCACGTGATATGCTATCGACGTCCACGGAAACATCGATGCTTCTTGTGCATACTAACTAGAATTGAAGATGGCAACGCCATTTTTTTTTCTTTTGGTGTTGTGTTAAGTTAACGATGGTAAAAAGTAGCAGTTCACGGGATTCAATTGTCTCAGATCTCGAGTATTTGGTTATCACAGTACATCAGCTGTGCACTTATTTTGATAAGCTGTGCACTTATTTTGATAGACTATTAATTACCCATTACCCTGCGGTCACTGCTGACCACTTCTCATGATATCCTTTGCTAGCGTCGACCATTCCTAAAAGAGTAGGCAACTATGTTTTCAAGCGTTGTTTTAATATTTTTTTCGCTTGTTTTTTCCTATATCATCATGCCTGCTTCAAGATCACAGAATACGGATAAAGGAGAGATCCATTATACACTATACTCACATGCTTCCGAAATTCCGAAGCCATGGCAATAATTTAACTCCCTCCCTTTCACCCAGGCTGCTTTTTAATTTTTCAAGCTCATCAAACTTTCTGTGTGAATCTGGGCAAATTTTAAGTGAAGCCATTATAAGATGAATGTCCAAGCAACTGAGCTCTTAACTAAGGAAACTGAAAAAAGAGAGTTTAAAACACGTTTTTTTTTAGGAAAGAAAAGCTAAGAAGAGGAAATGCAGGCAAAATAAAGTAGAAAGCTGAGTTACAATAAATATCAGATATATGGTTTTGAACATGGAAAGTGTAGTAGTATATCATATGGAATGCAGCGGGTACAGTAACAATAATAAAATGTGTTAGAAAAGAAAAGGAACAGCAATGCAGAAAAAATAAATTGCAAATTTTACATGTATTATAATACGAACAATTCAGCTTTCACCTCAAATAAATTCCTTCTGCGTTTTTCTGAGAGTAATCATAGGGGACAGGGGAAAACCGAAAGCATACGAAACTAGCCTTTTCCCTCATTGTTATTAGGGTTTTGCAAACGTCTACTGTAATTTCACTGTTGCAAAAAGTTTTTTTCACACTTTCGTTGAAGTTCGTTTTATACGACGGTGAATAAACATGCAATTTAATGTGTACGGCATTATGAAACAAAAGAGAGGAAAGTTAGACTGTGCGCTAGGAACTCGTACAAGATGGTCAGTCTATGGACGGAAGTCTCTATGCCGAACAAGTGCAGAGGGTCCGCGATGCTCTGCGCCAACACTACCCAGCGCTCATCAATAGAAATGTGCTCGGCATTGTAGTCTTACGGCATGGTCCTCTACCTGGAGCTTCAAAAATAAAGTACTTTATATAAATTGTTCTTCTAAAAAGTGTTGTAGCTACACAAACATGCCAATCAGAAGTGTGGCAACGTCTAGCATTAACATATCGCACGACGTCGCAGAACAAATACGTTAAACGATATCATACTATCTGCAACTCAATCGTGTGTTCTGTCGTCAATCAGGGTTTCTTTTTTTTTCTTTTTCTGTTTTTGTTGTTTCGGAGCCTTACGATCACCGTAAGCAGTCGCGCGTCCCTAATGTAAGGCCACTGTTCCAGGTAAGGAAGAGGGCCAATGCCATAAAACAAGAACTGCACCTATGCCTCATCAGGGATTCGAACGCGGCCCTTCTCAAACGATCGGTCAGAAGCCAGCTCTTATTTAGGCTGCTGCGCCACCGAAGCGGCCAATCGGGAATTTGCGTGCAGGTGTACGACTATACTTTTATATGGCAACACGAGACGCCGTCCTAGTGGAACGGTGGTCTGTGCGCTGGCTTCTGACCGTTCATCCGAGTGAGCTAGGGTTCGAGTCCTGGGTTTTCACACTGGACTCGAAATGTGTACGGGTAATGTGTTTCTCTCACGTCCCTGGCAGCTCGCTGGAACCACTTGCCCTAAATTAGGGACAAGCGGATGCTTCTAGCCACTGAGTTGCTCACGGTGGGCGTTTAACCCCGAAATAAAAACAAAACAATCTCTAAGCATTGCAATATTCTATGTGCCGCCCCGGTGGCTCAGTGGTCTAAGCGATGGCCTCTGATCATTCGTCCGAAAGGGGTCCGTGTTCGAATCCCAGTGAGGCATGGATGTTGTGTTTGTCTTACGGTACTGGCTCTCTTCCTTCCCTGGAACCAGTTATCCTAAATTAGGGACGGGCGACTGCTTATAGCCCATTGAGTTGCTCACGGTGGTCGTCAAACCTCCAATCAAAAAAATATTCTATGCAGTTGCATAGAATTCTGCATCTGTTGAATATCCTACGTAAATGAAATAAATTACGAAGTAGCAGATACTTTGGTACTACTGTAATAACTATTTCTTTGCATAAAATGTTCATCACCTTAAGTTCGTTTCTGCATCATTTAGAACATATGAAGAGGCGCGACATATTTCTTATTCATTTTAATACACGAAAAAAAAAAATTGAGTGTTTCTGTTAAAGGTATTACTGAAAACAATAATTTTTAGCCTCACAAAGAACACTGTCATTTACTGAGGGTAACATTTTACGATTAGTTTTTGAATTCCGTGCCAGAGGGTAATTCTTACTTCCGGTGCTATACGGCAGAAAGGAAGTGGCATTAACCTTGTGTTACCCAATTTAGCAAAGTTGAATGGAAGTCAGTGTAACGACTCGGCACACCATGAAATGAAAGGGAAACACGGGAACAATGGCCACCGCTTATTTGCGTGATCGTTACAACATAATGCGTTTTTGCTCAGCCAAGTGCTTTGAGTCCAAATGTTTTGTTTGCTCTTTGTCAGCTGGAGATTTTTTCAGTCACTGAATCTTCTGAAAATGTACACCATCTGCAAGAAATTATAATTATTTCATTCATATGGCATTAGTCGAAGCTGGTCTCCGAAACCCCTACTCTGCTCTAAACTAATAATTTCTTTTTTTTTTTTTTTTTTTGATTGGAGGTTTAACGACCACCGTGAGCAACTCAATGGGCTATAAGCAGTCGCCCGTCCCTAATTTAGGCCGCTGATTTCAGGGAAGGGGAAGAGCCAGCGCCGTAAGACAAACACGACATCCATGCCTCAACGGGATTCGAACACAGACCCATCTCGGACGAATGATCAGAAGCCATCGCTTAGACCACTGCACCACCGGGGCGGCACTGATCATTTTAAGTCGAAATAGAAAAAAACAACAGCTCACATTTGAATACTCTTTATCAGGCAGAGTAAACTACTGAAAGCCCTGTATACTTTTAAGCTTCTGTTTTGACGGGAGAAATATATTCCTTCATGAGGCATTAGCCAAAATCACATCGTACTTCAACTTCAGTTTTAAAAATCTGCTAAAATCAATTTTCCAAATCCATGCACGTGTCTGAATTTTTGTTTCTAAGGCAAAATTAACGAAATTCATTTTTCTTATTTGTCTTTATCCGAAATCAGTCTCCAAATTCAATTTACGCTTCTGAGACAGTCTTTTAAGGAAAGGTTAAACGAAATCTCCTGAGGTGAACATGCTAGCGGCTACGCCTTAAAACAAAGCGTAGTTTGTTGTAACCTTTTGGACTTTTTTGCCTGCAGATAAGTAACGTCAGGAATGTTCTCTGTGATACTTAGAGGCGCCGTCTAATGTTGCTTTATGGGGTGGGTTTGTATATCGGTGCAATGAAAATACAATTACGTACCAGTTCGGATTCACTGTGCCGTTGAAACCCGATGGGAAAGAATTAATTTGAAAACAGTCCACATGATTCTTTCCGGCAAAAGGGTCTGACTGTACATTCGTTTGTAACTCTAGCTACAGACCCCCGGGGTTTGTATAATCAGTTGCTCCGCTTCTCAAAAAGTTTGGGTGAAAGAATGAAAGAAAAATATGCAAGATGTCCGTGCAAAATGCGTCACGTATGGAATTTACAGTGATTTATCTGTAATTCTTAACACAGATTCTTTATCGATCTGCTCTGCTAGTTTAGGAGTAGCTGATAGAAGTAGTGAGTTACTGAACCTCATAGGTACTCGTATTTTAAAGAAGTAACATAGGAGCCAACTTTTTCAGGGAAAGGTGGATGATAAAAATAATTAACAGTGGGCTATGATGCAGTCCTGCTTAGAAATATCAGTCGTTTAACAGATGCACTTTAATTGAGTTTCAGTATTTTTTGTACATCATCAAACTTATTTTTGATTCATTTTGTTTCAAATCATATCAAAGATTTTTTATAAATCGTCTTTCGCGTACCTGGTTTTGCTTTGAATATATTTATGCTTGCCCGATTTTTTTGAGATTGTTTTCAATAAGAAAATGAAAGCGATTTGAAGGAAAATCGCTTAAATCGATTTTGATTTGGTTTACTGTGCTTTAAATTTCTTTCAATTAATTCAACCGATATCCGTCCAGTTGCCACAGTTTCAATTTTAAATTTATATTTTACTTACTGTTTATATATCTTGTCCGCTATCATTGATAATATAATCGGGGTCCTACACCATACCCACATTGGGAAATTACGAGTCCTAGTCGACTTAGAAATTAAGACAAGAAGACTTACAACACGGAACATAAAATATGAAGGCTTGCCTAAACATGAACCATTCCTAAACCTAAGTGATTTTCAATTGAATGAAACCCAGCAAAAAGCCTTAAAACGGGGTCTTAAATATGCCTATCCGGCAAAACAACCTAATCTCTATCAAGTAATTCCTCAGGTCGAAAATGTAATTTGTACCCTACCTGAACAAGATAGAGACTTTGCACGCCAAAAAATCTCGAGAATACTTGACAAGAGACTAATAAGATCCAATGCCGACCCACTCTGTGATGAAAGAAGACAGCTTGCAACTTTACGGGCGGAGCAAACTGTAGCAGTAATTACAGCCGACAAAACATCACAAATTATTGTTATAAATAAATCTGACTACATCGAAAAAATGCATGATGCAATCTCAGAAATCCCACACGTCCTTGTGTCTAAAGACCCAACACAAGGAATTATTTCTTCGTTGAGACAACTAAAGAAATGAAATTCTTTCCCTTCTTGCTTTGATCGCTCACTTCAACCTCCACCGGGACCTCGAGTTCCCAGCAACTTTGGGAAGATAAAGCTGCACAAATCGGGGCTTCCACTTCGCCCACTTATCTCGGGCAACTCCAGCCCAAGCAGGCCATCAGAAACTGCACTCTCTAAATACTTAGCCCCTCTTACTCAAGGATCTACGTTCTCTGCTCGGAATTCTATTCAAGTAATAGAGAAGATAAAATCAATTCAACACCATGGAGACTCATTCATCTTTGCCTTACTTGACGTTGTGGCATTGTATCCTGTAACGTACCAGGAGATGTGACGTACCTGCCAGAAGGACGCACACGACATAAAGGCAGATAGGAATCAGAATAAAACGTCCGCGTAGCTCAATTGGTAGAGTGATTTATTCTGGAATGAGGGGATCCGGGTTCGAATCCTGGCGTGCACCAAAAATGACGGCAAAATTTACTTCGTTATAATGGCGCCCGAACTATCCGGATGACCCGACCGTTCAAAATTTCGCAATGGTGTGATGTTATTTCCACACCGCGAGATAAGAAAATTAAGAGAATCCTTTCTCCAGCACTTCGAAAAAAAAAAAAAAATAAGGGGGAGATGATGTAACGTACCAGGAGATGTGACGTACCTGCCAGAAGGACGCACACGACATAAAGGCAGATAGGAATCAGAATAAAACGTCCGCGTAGCTCAATTGGTAGAGTGACTTATTCCGGAATGAGTGGATCCGGGTTCGAATCCTGGCGTGGACAGAAATGACGGAGAAATTTACTTCGCTATAATCCAAATGTGCCCATTGAGCTAACTCATCAAATTATCGATCACGTCTTCTTGACTCCTGTTTCCCACCAAACGAGATTTCTGCTATTATGATTGCCCTATACCTTATTAAAAGGCGTTCATATTTCCAGTTTCAGAATATTTTTTACCAACAAACAGATGGAACTGCAATGGGCTCCCCGCTTTCGGCCACCCTGGCGGAAATCTTCATGCAGCATCTCGAAGAAAAATTTCTGAATGATAATCCCTTACAACCTCTATTATACTCTCGTTATGTGGACGATATTCTGCTTATTTGGTCATACTCAATCGAAGAATTAAATACATTTGCCAATGAATTCTCTTCACAGACCTCATCCATAAACTTCACTATTGAATTGAACAAAATTATAAACTACCTTTTTTGGATATACTTATATCGCGCTCACCACTTAATAACAATTTCATATCATTTTCTCTCTACAGAAAACCAACAGCTATACCAACTATGATTCCTTATGACTCAGCCTACCCGCCTAATCAAAAACTTGCCTCTTTACGTTTTCTTCTGAGAAGAGCCTATACTCACTCCTCTGACCGTCCAACTCGTATTGAGGAGATCCATTGGATAACTGGGCTTGCTAAAGCATTTGGATGCCCTACGTACTTGATCAACAGAACTCATTCACGTGTCACGACCACCTTGGGCTCTTTGCTACAACGTATTGATGATCACTCTAAAAGATACGTGGGTTCAATAGATTAAATTCCAGCTCTCACTAAACCCCTCAGAAACATTTGTCACCGTTTCTCTTTGGATTTCGGCACCAAATCTCGCAATATGCTAACCATGATCCGAAAGGATCGAGAAAGAACCCAGGAAGAGCAAAAATGGGGTATCTACAGCATTCCCTTACTTGATGAAACGGACCAGCTTTCTTGTTATATCGGATCTACAGCTCGTAGTCTTGCCTGCAGAGTACGGGAACACAAATACAACATCAAGGCAGGGCTTCAAAATACTGCCTTATCACGAACTGTCAACGATGGTACTTTCTACCCGGATTGGGACCTTGCAAAAATCCTAATAACGCCAAGATCCCATTCAATGCTGTTATTGACTGAAAGTCTATTTATTTGTAAAGCCCGTAACAAATGTTGTAATGATCATGTACCATGTGTTTTACTACCTGTATGGAAAAATCTATTATATAATCACCCAAAGGAGACTGGGCAAAACGGGGAAGCTCCACCTTAAACATCGCTGACATAACACACACACACACACACTACTATGTTTTACCCATGCTGCCCTGCTCTCTATAAATTGCAGCACGGTTCAAACGTTCATCTCACATCTGAAGATGGGACCACAGTGGCCCGAAAGTATTCATGTGTATTTTAGAATAAAGTTCCTTGATTTTCTTATTCAATTTTTCGTACAGAGACGGTGTCGCTTAAACTTATTTATCAAGAACGTACGAGTGAGTGGTTTTATACACTGCTGGACAATTGCTAAGGACGGATAATAAACGGCTATATAGCGCATAAAAAAGTAAGTGTGGTTGGATGCCAAGTGAAATAAAATAATGTCAGAATGCCAGGACATTACAAGAAAGACCATTTATTGTGCTTTGAAATCCAGAAGGCTTTGGAACGTGTTCAAGGGACAAACAGGCAATTTTGTGCAGAATACGTAAACGTGAAAAAAATGCAATTACTGTCCGCAGGCGTTCCGGCGTAAGATGCCAATACGGGATATGGCCACCATGAAGGCGATGCAAGATTCCACACGTCGTGTCATGCTTTGCACAACATTATCAAGCACCTGTTGGGGTAATTTATCCCATTCCTCTGTCAGTGCACGGATGAGGGTGTCCTTGTTTATTGGAGGGCATTGGCGACCAGCAAGACTCCTCCCCAAAGCATCCCACAGATTTTCAATGGGATTCAGATCTAGAGAACGTGCTGGCCCTACGATGCGTTGAATATCCTCGCTCTCAAGACACTCCTAGACACCGACTGTTCGATAACATGTTGCGTTGTCGTCCATGAAAATGAATCTATCACCGACAGCACCACGGAACATGCAAACATGAGGTAGCAGAACATCATTAATGTATCGTTGGCCAGTCATAGTCCCAGTTGGAAGCACATAGAGGGACGTACGGCCATTGATCATGATGCCAGCCCATACCATGACACGACATGTCGGATATCGGTCCCCTTCCTGTATGTTTGCTGGACAATATGCAGTACCACTATCACGCCAGATCAGTTGTCGTTGACAATCAGATGATAGACTGTATCTACTCTCATCTGAGAAGAGGACAGCAGACCAGTCGTTATCAGTCCAATTGCGATGTTGATGGCACCATTACAAACGGGCAGTACGGTGACGTCTGGAAAATGGGATGCACACAATAGGACGGCGGGCGTATAGTCCTCCTTCATGCAAACGTCTGGCGACAGTTTTTTGGGAGATCCGCTTGCAAGTAGCAGCCATAAACTGATTTGCTACCTCACTAGCTGTGCTGCGCCGGTGTCTTTTTGTTGATAGCACTATGTACCGATCTTCTGCAGGTGACGTACTGTGAACACGACCTCCCCCGTGACGTTTGCTACACTCTCCATTTGTTTGAAATGATTTCCAAAGCCTTGAAACAACACTGTGGCTGACGTCGAACTTACTGGCAACATCTGTTATTTTTCGCACTTCTTCAATCTTGCCAATAATACGGCCACGCGTAAAATCATCTAGGTGATGTCGGGAAGACATACGGAAAATTGCAAGTTCGTCAATTGATTCTTTTCCTTTCAACTTTGTGTTTGAACAACAACGGTCAATACGCGTCAAATCCTTTATATCTCTTATCAGCGCTATGACGTCACGAACAAGTTCGGCAATCCAACATTTGCATACGCACAACACGTCTTACTGTATCCCGCACTTATGCTAATTTCCACATTTTCCTGCCTTCCATTTTATGGTTGCTATCGTTGCTATTGTCATCCGTCCTTAGCAATTGTCCGGCAGTGTATTATAAAATAAGAGCTTTATTTGCCCATGATGAGAATCATCATCATCATGTATTCAATTTTACGAGCAGACCGACGTAAAAAGATAGAATTTTTGAAATTGCGTGTTTTCACGAAGATCTATACTTATTGGCACCGTCTAAGCGCGAAATCGAACATGCGACGAAGAGGGAGTCGTACAGAACGGGACAGTATCGTAGGTAATATTTTCTAAGAGACGACTTAGCGGCACCGTCTAATGTTGCTCTATGGGGAGGGTTTGTATATCGACGCAATGAAAATACAATTACGTACCAGCTACCAGTTCGATTTATTACGTACCAGTTTGATTTAGACAGAACTTCAGATTTATTTATTCTGTCAGCTGGAAAAACTGCAATTCTGATGTTCAGCCAACAGCATATTGAAATAGTGTAACCTTTGCTCAAACTGGAACGCTTTAGGGACGCTATCGTCATGTTACTTAATTTTGTTCTCGTCGTTTTTAAAAAGTTCTGATCTCTAGATAGCTCAGCAATTAAGGCGATCGTGTTTCCAAGCTTAATTTGAATTCTGATGAAGTGTCGTATTTTGTTAGTTCTGGATTATTTATTTTCTAGAATCAGAACACCTAAATTATGCACAAACTAATTCTACCTGTATTTCACGGGAGTCTTTTAGTTAGCAAATGTAGAGTTCCCGATCGAGTGCCATGTATCTACTGATCATCAGTTTTAGTTTCACATCCGTTTCTTCATGATAAATCTAATGCTCTCGTGACAGTGAAAAAACGCAAACATTTTTGAGACTGAAATGCAGTTTTCTTATCGTGGAAACATATCCCTCCATACTAGATGCCGTATTTAAGTCTCTTGTGACAAAATTTAGACGATACGGTACCTTAAACAAACACATCTGAAACTATTAGAAATGAAAGAACACTTTTCATAGGATTCCTGCCCTTTGTGTCCGTTTCAAGTGGAAATATCCCAAAGGTAAGCAGAATAAATAATACGGAAGTGTAATCCTTTTCAGAACTCTTTTTTGAGAAGAAAAAGCCATGTACAAATAAAAACTAATACACACAAACACTGAATGGGTTACATGATGAACTAATCAATTCTAAGTATCTGCGCAACAAATTAAATTGTGTTTTGTGTTGAAAGATAATGAGCAACATATTTCAAGGTTTTCTCAAGAACACAGCTGAATGCTCATTCTCGCATTTATTTAATAAGATGAAAATTACGAACATTTTCATCTGTGGAAGGTTATGTAATTTATTATTACAAACGGAAGACTTACTGAGCTCAATGGACAAATATCTATCTGTCAGTCAGCCGAAAATTAAACCGTCGATTTCCACATCGGCAGGAAATGCACATGCAATGAAAGGCTACTCTTTCAAGAGGAGGAACGCAAATTAACGCAGAATAAGGCTCTGTTGTCGGAGATAAGTCACTTATTACGTGCACAAAGAGACAGGAAACAATTGCCCATTACTGTGTAGGATTTTAGTTCTTTCTTTGAAAGGACTTCAGTGTACTAAACAAATTTCCTTTACAACTGTGCTGGCCTACAAAAACAGTGAGTATATATACGAGTATATATGTATTCATGCTAGGTATTTTAGAAGTAGGATTTTGAGTCAGAGCGAAACACTTCCATCGGGCGCTTTTGGAGATAACCATTTACAACGTCAATATGAATTATTTGGTAAGTGGTAGTGTCGCCTCTTTCATTCATTTTTCGTATTTAGATAATAAAACAAGGAATTCCAAGACCACGTTCAGAATAATGATTTATTTAATTCGCAGAATTTGTCTAAATATATTGATAAAGATCGACGTAATAAATTGCTGCCATTCTGTGCTGAAGACGACGAGGTGAATTGAATACAACAAGCTTTAACATAATTGCAAGTAGTTATTTTCGCCACTATTTAATAGAAACTTCCATTCGAACAGTGGTTGAGAGATCTAAGGCGAAGACTTCTGTCTCCTCATGTTGCTGATCACGGGTTCGAATCTTGTACCAATAGCGAATTGTGGGTTTGCACTTTCCCTCCTCGTAGAAAATGAACTGGATGCACGTTTCACATCCCTGCAAACCAGTCGAATTTCGCCGAAGATGAATACAGTCCTTGGCATGCATTGGGTAGCCGAGTTCACCTACGGACTTATTAGTTTGAGTGACTGCACAGATGAACGAAGAAGTTATTCTTTGAAGCTTCAACGTTCCAGTTTCACGACGTACTAAATAGTGAAAAGCCTAAAGTTTGATTCGTTATCCAATTATTTATTATCGCTCTAATAATATTTTATTACAATATTTTCATATCTTGTGATTTTAATATGATTCCGTTATATAGTATGTATATAGTAAGACAGTGGGCGCAGGACCCGATGTCTAGATATCAGTGCAGAACAGTTAGAGATGTTCCTGTTAACAGACGCACAGCTGGGATCAAATCAATCATGGACGGAGCTAAATAGTGTTTCAGTGCACGCGAGATACGCCGTACATCGCATCGCGTGCGTTACAAGAGCAGACGGTGCGATGGTACAGTACAGGATATTCTAAATGATTGGAAAAGGGTCATATGGTCTGACGAATTGCTTTTTCAGTTGCATCATGCCGACGAGAGGGTGAAAAAGCAGTATGAGAAAACAGTATAACGATATGGGTCCGTCCCGCACGATCATGAATCTCCAGACAGGGCGAAGGCAGTGCAATGATGTAAGCCATGTTTTCATCGAGGACTTTAGACCTTTTGATTTCAGTGGGCTCACGCTTGAGCGTCAAAGCTCATTAAAACAACGTTTCAAGTTCATAAAACCGTGATCATTTTCCACTTCCATAGTGATGGATACCTTCAGCAGAACAATGCATTGTATCACAATGGCTAAATTGTTCAGGAGTAGTTTGTAGAACATGATGGAGACTTTACACTGTTACCCTGCTTTATTGGCCCCCTTGATCCTCAGATCCCAACCCCATAGAGCAGCTGTATGGTGAAATGAAAAGCGAGTCAGATGCCTGCATCCAGAGATATCCAATCTTCTTTAATCGGAAGAAGCAATTCGAAATGCGTAGGACAAATATTTCACCAGAGCATTACCAAAACTTAGTCGAATCAATGCTGAGACCAATTACTTATCTTTTATTACATACATAGACTTCCTAAATTTACCTACTATCTCTCACATAATTATTTTCAGTCTTTCATGACATTTTGCTACCCAGTTAAGTATTTTGCGTTGGTTCGTTGGTCAAGTCCAGACGATTGCCACATGGGTGTCCTCATACCACTTACGACATCAGTAACCCTTGTGCATTTTCTCCGTTAAATAAATAAGGATTCCTTCCATGCTTTTGTGGATTGGATTGTCTGTATACTTCTTATACATCTTTCTTGATCAAATTCCAAGACTCCAGTCCATAAGTAAGAACTGAAAATGCGCATTATCTAAACACGCTTCTTTTAAACATAAAAGCAATATACACGTGGAAATTTCGCTTTACCTTTTAGTTCGACAGTTCCTAGATACGCACAATCGATGTCGACGGATTTAAGTGATTTATCCGTAAGCGTTTTGGTCATCTGAAAATGCTAAATACAAATGAGCGGAGAACGGTCAGAAAAAAGAAAAAAGAGCGATAAATATGAACCCCCCATATTTGATCACTCTTTTTTTTCTGTTTTTGTTTTTCTGAAGTTTTTGGGATCATAAAAATGGATTTAAGTTTTGCCATTCACCTTTATTCCGTTTGTTTACCTACTTTAATGTTTAAACTTTGTTTTGCAGGTAAACACTGAAAGCTTAGGAGAGATGTCTTCTTGCTGATTAACTATGTTTTTAAGTTTTGCACTGTATATATTCTCAGAAATGACTTTGGCACTCAAGTGCAAATTAACATATACCAATGAAAATTGCTAGTAAATATTAAAAAAAAAATGTAATTTCGGTAAATGTGTTGAGTAAGGTTATAGCAAAATTTTCAGCGCAGCAGAAATCTTAAAATCAATAAAAGTAAATATATAGCACAGTTTGACATTATTCGATCTCTCAGTTTGTTTTCTGACAAAGAAAATATAATCTGTAGCTGGGCTTGTCCCACTCTGGGTTGCGTCGTAACGTACTCCAAGGGGGTCATGGAGGATTCAAGATTTTTCTAAAAGTACAGTTGTCCTTTGCTAAACGAGCAAGTGATATGCGAGTTTCTTTTACACACAATGAGCAAATTCATGCGTGTTTTTCAGGTAACTTTTCTGCAGATTCGTGTGTAAAAACGTATGTCCTAATGAATAGGGTCTGTTAAATGTAATAAAGCTTTATTAAAAACGTTGACACTGACGGAGGTAAATAAGGATTTATAAATACACAGCCCGCAATCATAGATACAGGAGTAATTTAAATTAAAAAATTCTTCAATAGTGAAGAAATACTGCTTTGATGTAGCGGGCTGTGTTCCAGGGACTCCTGTTGGCAGCCCTTCTTGTCGATTCGTTTTGCTCATTACAGTACCCTGCAGGAAATAGGCGCTTATTTGAAGCATCTTCAGGAATCATTAATAGAAGGTGCGATTTTTTATTCAGGATATACTGTATATGTGTACAGAATTTACATACTTTATGGGATATATCCCATGCAAACAAAACAACAAAGAAAAAAACATAAAAACATTACGCTGTATCTCCGTGACATCTCGCAACCTCGAAGTCCTTCTCGTCTCTCTTCTCCCCGCGATCCCCTGAACCATTTGGGGGTCGCATTCTTGACACCTCGTAACGAATGTCACTTTGGTTCCGACTCCAAATATTTAAGAAGGCCTACAGAACATCACTATGTATTTGACAAACAAGGGCTATCTTTTCAGTCCGAACAACATGACGTCTTTTAAGAGAAGTTTCACAAAATGACCAGCGGTGGGTTTGTAAGAATAAATGATCTATTCTCATACAATATATCTTACACTGCCGTTACTTGAACACATACCATAAAAACTCATATTCATTACTGTAAGGCAAGTTTTAATAATGCATCAATTGAATATTTAAATCATATTTAAATATTTATAAAGGCTTCTTGTTCGCGGAGACCCTCACAATTGCGTTATCCAAGTGTGATTTAAAAGAAAAAAGTATAAGTTTTGCCATTGTCACATATATTCCATCAATATACACAGCGATAGGTAATTTTTATTTTTATTTTGCAAAATTCAGCATTCATTATTTTTAAAAACCTTGCAGTCGTCTCAGTAACGCAGTAGTTTAAACTTTGGCTTCTGACTGTTCATCCGAGTAGGCCCCAGGCTCGAGTCCCGGACGAGGCATGGGCAGTGTATGGTCTTCTGTCTTCCAGGCTACAACCACAGTAAAAAATGTATGGTCTGTCTTCCAAGGCACCGATTCCAGAATCATACAGTGTTGCAAGTGTGGAGTTTACAGGGTATCGTGTAAGTGCAGTAAAATCTTACTTAGGCTAAAAATGAAGGAATTTATTAACTCCGCTGATGAAATATAAGTAAGATGCACAGGATAGATACACTGCCAGGTTTTCAACAGCGGAACACTCTACCGATTCGGCAGTCATAAACTGCGATAATGCGAAATTAGTTTTCATGTCCTCTTATCTTTCTCATCTGAATAAACCGAAGAGCCAAAACATAAACACCACCTGCCTAAATTGGTGTTGGTCCTCCACGTGCCGCCATAACAGCTCTCTCTGGAGGTGAAATAGGCGCTACAAGATTTCTAAAGATGCCTTACGGTATTTGGTACCAACACGTTACGAGCAGATCCTTTAACACTTGTAAGTTACGTGGTTGAGCCGACGCATGTTGGATTTTCTGTTCCAACACAAACCACAGATGCTCGATTGGATTGATGTCTGGTGAAATTGGAGTTCAAGGTAAAAACCTGGAAGTTTTCCTCGTGTTCCGCAAACCATTCTCGAACAATCTGGGTAGTGTGACATGGGGCGTTATCTGCTGAAAGATGGCACTACGAGAAGAGAATACCATTGCTATGAAAGAATAACATGCAATGCTGCAATTATGTTTAGGTAGGTGGTAGACGTCATAGTTTTCTGCATATGAATGACTGGATCCAAGGTTTCTCAGAAGAACATTGCCAAAAGCATTGCACTTCCTCCACCGGCTTGTTGTCGTCCCACAGCGCATCGTAGTGCTAACAATTCCCAAGATAAACGACGTACATGAAGACGTTTCTCTTTACATGGTGCAACAGGAAACGAGATTCCTCGGACCAGACGACCTTCTTCCAATCATTTAAGGTTGAGTATTCATACCTGCGTGCCCCTTGTGGACGCTGTCGACAGTGACCCGAGGTTAGCATGGACACTCGAAGCTACCTGGGGCTATGCAGCCTCATTTTCAGCAGAGTTCGATGTACTATGTGTTTGACACATTACTCATATCACCAGAATTCAATTCACTGGCGAGTTGCGCCACAGTATCTTTTATGTTGGCTTGTACCATACGGAATAGCCTTCGCTCAGCTCTAGCATCGATGTGCAAAGGTCAGCCTACACCTTGCCAGAGGTTCGTGGGTCTCCCCCCCCTCTGACCACTTTTTGAAGGTACTAAACACGGTTGATCGTAAGCACCTAGCAAGCCTTGCCTTGCCGTCTCGGAATTGATTGGACTCAATCGTCTGGACATTACGATTTGGCCTTTGTCAAACTAGCTGAAGTCCGTTGTCTTTTCCATCTGAAGAACAAAAATAATACTGAATACACAAGAAACGCGTATAACGTATTAAATCCGTTTATTTTTGTGGTGTAATAAGCACAAAGATTCGCCAGGCTTTCGCACTCCACTGGGAGGTTTTTTCAAGGCAACATTAGACATAAAAAAATGCAGGGAATTGGAACACGTGAGGAATGAAGATTATTTTTGAAAATACCGTGGGTGACATCACGAGCATATTACATGCATTTTTATCACGTAATTATACGGCTCGCCGCGACGTGTTTTCATCTTTTAATAGCGCATACCAAACCATTGGTAGTTCAGCAGAGACCATATCATTGCATGCTGTAGTTTGCTGGCGAGGATTTCGACGGTTTCCCTAACGGCAGTCTCTTTAAAGTTCGTGTAAGGGACAATTCTTCTAATGCCGATGAATGCATGACTTCTTTGGCGAGGGCTGTATTCAGAATGTCCTGGTTGACACTTCGAACGTGTTCTTTACATCTAGTGTCCAACGATCGCCTTGTCATTCCAATATACATCTTTTTCGTGTTGTCAGGATATACTAACGGTATAGCGTACACATTCGCCTTTTCTTTCTCACACTGTCTCCCCTTGCAACTTTATATTGTATGTGATAACGGGGTAATACTAATAGAATAATACTGATTAACAGATTTCAGTACCAAGTGTAATTTATTCCGTTTTATCACCTTCACATGCGCCATTGTTTACCTGCAGTTGCTTTGATTTATATAAACATGAGCTGGTCATGATGTTTTAACTACTCGGTATATAAGAGATTCATTTCAGTTTTTCACAGGCCAGCATTATGTTTTAAACCGAGATTAAATCCTTCGGCTAATATTTTGAAATTCTGGATACATATGCTCGAATGTTACCATCATTGCATTATAAACTTAACTCCACTCGGCATACATGATTTCCAAAACATTTTGCATTACGTCATGGCAATTTTTAACTGTTCTTTTCCTGATTTATTACTTGATCGTATAATGTATTATGTGTTAGTTTTGCTCCCAACAAAAACAAACCTTTAGTAATGTCGAAACATGTAAAGCGAGCTAAACCTCTAAACTTATTAAAACTGAGCTGTATGTAAAACAATAAATCATCATCAAGCTGAAAAAAAATCACTATGAAGTGTTCTTTCTTCTCTCCAAACTATCCTTCTTTCCCCGAATCTTCGCCGCTGTTTGTGACACTGTCAAAAAGAAGTGTCATAGTATCTTGAAGTATCGTGTATGTGCGAAACAGCGTCTCTCCTTGTTGTAAAGTGCCTTTATCCCTACGGTGGTTGTCTTCATTCAAGGGAATTCTCGAATTGTGGCCTTTAATTGCGTTACTATTGTTATGAAAAAGTGAAGAATGGAGAAAAGAAACCAATTATTATTACGGGACTGGACAGCAGCAAAAGAACAAAAAATATCAGTATTGCCCTGATATGATCGACTGTCAGGACTGTACGTGTATCTCCAAAAGGGTCAAATTTCAAGCTAATGTTCCATCAACTATTTCCACTTCTTCAACCAAAATATGATTTGCGTGTTTGCAAACCATAATAAGACTAAAGAAGTGGAAGCACTTTTATTGCATTAGATATACAGCTACAGTACTCGGAAGTACTTAACGCAGTCATTTCATACTACTTAGAATGAGGCTGTCTTTTTTTAAAACAAGAAGAAAATAATAGAAGTAAAAACTGCAGGTACTGTAGATTTGGATTTCAAAGCAACTTATGAATGGTTTATGACAAAACACTTTGTGCATTTATTTCTCCAGGGTTCGAAGGAATTGCTGTCTCATCTTCTCGGCGGTAGCTTGGAAGGTGATACTAAGCAAAAGCCACATTTGGTTTATCATTTACAACTCTTGATCCGTTAAAAGCATCCTAAAAATCAAAAATATTTATTTGATAACGGAACAAGAAGCCTTGGAATTTTTCATGTATTACTTAATAACGTACCATTCACCCTTCATCATTGGGTTATGCGTGGGCCCTCTATGGCTTGAAAACCCCTCAAAATTCTTGTTGTGATATGCACTGAATCTGTGCTTAAATATTATTTTCACATTACGGAAACTTAACTCTTAAGAACCAAACATAGCTTAAGAATTTGGTTGCTATAAAAAAAAATATATTTTTCAAGAAATCGTGCATTGTTGCCGAATAATTTCTTAACTAACAAGATTTTCAAGTAACAGAACTCCCGATGAGTGCATAGAGGATATTTCTCGTATATAGTGTTTTGCTAATTACTTAAAGTTGTCTGTTTATGCATTGTATTCAATAAGTGAATAAAACTAAAATAGTATGTCAAAAGTAATCATTTAGTTTTAAGCTACAGATGTTTTTGTTGATTTAGTTTATTTAAGTTACACAGAATGATTCTAACTCTGAAATTTTATAATTTGCTGTAAATTTCATAATTGGAAGATTTAAATTCAAGACTTAAAGCGAATTTAATGTATTGCTAAAAAAAAAGCTTAAAATAGCAAAAATTGTATCCAATTACTTATTTTTTAGTGGTGCGAGCCTAGCAGCTGGCTCTATTTGAGCTTTGCGCGTGAATATATCAAGCTTCGTGTTAATCAGCCGACTCATTTTCTCAGGGGAAAGTTTCCAGAGAGAGTTTTTGTTCCTTGTGGGAGCATTCGTACGCGACAGAGAGCGAATTTCATTAAAATTGTACAGTTCCCGAGCTACACTTTATCTTCAATGACATCGTATATTCGTCGCAAGACGAGAATAGTTCCCGAGCTACACTTTGTGAAAAATGTTTTATGTTTATGCAATATGTCTATATACGGCGAGAAAACATGCTACGTCATCAAATGCAAATAAATTCATCCTTATAGGAGCTAAGTTTCCAGTAGAGAATTTTATAAAATAGATTGTATTAATATTTTCTCGTTATGTCCTTTAATTAATCCATCGCAATATGTTTTACAAGACACTTCGTAAGATGTGTTTTGCAATGAATAGCAATAACGAGCTAAGAACCGTTATTTAAACATTTGAAGTTTCAACACTGGAAAGGTACTTGCGCTTTGAATTGAGGCACCCCTCGAAATTTTCAAAAGTCGGGGCGTATGCCCTTCATTAAATCATTTTGACAAGAACGCTTTCTACAAACAGCGCAGTTTTAATCCTGAATATTCCAAGAACATTGAAGGCCCTGCGCTTAATATTCGCTTCATTTACCTTGCCTCCGAAACAATACTACAACTAAAGAATCAAGGTGTCATCAAAACTAGTGGCGCGCTCAGTGAGGGTGGCCCACTCCAATTGATAACATTTTGTCCTTCGTTCTTGTTAGGTGTTACGTAACACTTGTCAGGTAACACTTTGTCTTTCGTTCTTTGTTATTAGCTGCTCATTTTCAAATATATTTTACATGTCTTAAAATATGTATTTTACGAATAATTGGAAACGCACTTTAATATGGCGGAGATATTTTTATCACTTCCCAATGTTTCGGGAGATTTTTTCTCCAGGGAATTTTGATTCGCATCTTCACTATTTTGGGCCACTCCCATAAAAAAATCCTGGGTCCGCCACTGTTCATGACCTTTGTATTATTTATTCGAATTTGGCGATGTGACAGATTTTTCAGGAACGAATAGTGAGACATCATAAGTGCCATGGCCGGATGTCTTAGCCAAGATGCCTTAGTGGTCCTATAGGCTAAGACATTTGAGTGGGCTCCAACGAATTATGACGGAGAATCATTATGAAGTCCGTTAAAACACGAAATTGCAGCAATGTGCGTGTGATAATTATTAATACGTAGAGTATTCTTCAAAGTACACCATGTACACAAAAGTGATTGGACACCCCCACGCAAAAGAATCATGTGTTCCCGCAGCAGACACGTGATTGATAAGGTACAAAAACGGCAACGGGAGTACGCTCAGATCAATCACTGATAAATGGCTAGCAGGAGAGAGCTCTCCGAGTTTGAAAATGGTGTTATAATAGGCTGCTCAATTGGAGATATGAGCATAAGAAGCATTGCTGATGTAAGACAGGTCGCTAAATCGACTGTAGCCTACGTCATCAACAACTGGAAATAGACGGAACATTGCAGGAATTTACCTCGTCCTGGAAGACCAACGAAACTGCAACCCAAGGACCGGAGGGTGCTGCACAGGGAGATCCGGAAAACCAAGTCCCGACCAACGGACGCCATAGCATATGAGTTCCAGATGGCCACAGATGTTATGGTCACCTCGAAGACACTTCGAAGAGAGACCCATGCAATCGGGTATCATGACCAAGCAGCAGCCATTACAAAGACCAATAAAGCCACGTGACTACGATGGTGTTAACAGCACAAAAATTAAACATTGGAACAATGGCGTGAGGTGTTATGGAGCGAAGAATTCCGCTTCACATTATTCCGATAGGATGGACGTGTCTGGATTTGGCGAAGAAGAACGTCTGCTTTCGGAGTGTACATTGCTGACTGTGAAGCACGGAGACAGTAGTTATGGTATGGGGCTATTTCAGGTGGTACGGTGTGGGTCGACTGGCTGTTATTCATGGCAACATGAACTCTGTGCTGTATAGAGATAACCTGAATAACTCCATGCTCCCAACGTTGTGGCAGTTCTAGGGACACGACGATTGTTTCATCCAGGACTACAATGCCGCTTGTCATGTTTCCAGGGTTACAATGGAGTGATACGAAGAAAATCAGATCTCGCTGATGGACTAGCCTGCTCAGAGCCCGGACTTCAATCCCATTGAACGCGTATGGGATGAACTTGAACGACGGGTGAGGTATGAACCAACACGACCTTCTGTATTGATAGAGTTGGTCGATGTTCTCAAGGTTGAATGGAGGAACATCTCGCTCTCGGTACTCCATGAATTTGTGAACAGTTTACCTCGAAGAGTGGTTGCTGTAATCTCTGCAAATGGAGGACTTACCAGCCACTAATGTAAATACAATACTGTTTTTCTATTTACTTACAGTGTTCAATCACTGTTGTCTACATAGTGGTCTCTTCTAATGAAATGGCATGTCTTGGAAGCAATAAGCTTTGTAGCATGGTAATCTAACTTGGAGTCGTCATGGGGATTCGCATTTGGGTCAGGATAATGATTATGTTTCATCAAAGTGCTATTAGCACTCAATTAAACAGGAACAGCTATCAAAGTACTCTATGGACTTGTGGACAGTTTACCTCGACGGGTGGCTGCTTTAATCTCTGCAAATGGAGGACCTACCCACTACTGATGCAAATACAACACTGTTTTTCTATTTACTTACAGTGTCCAATCACTTTGTCCACACAGTGTTATAAATTATCTGCAGAGTTTTCACAAAAAGTCGCTGTATTTTCCGTTGTTCTCACAAGAACATGAGTTAAAAGCTTAAGATTCTTGGATTTTGATCTTGGATTTTTTAATGATTAAACATTGTATACTTTTCTTGGTGCATCTTTTTTGTTATTTAATGTGAAGACACAGGGGTCTTCCACTATTAACGGCTCCAAGTGCAAGTAGGAAGGTGTGAGTGGATGGTAGTGAAAGAGCTGAAACTGTCTCGCCACCTCCGTTTTACACGGCAACATGAAACCTCTACCCTTAATGAGTCCCTTCCTTGAAATCTGCTCGTCTTCTAGCCTCTGCTTATGATGAAGTGGAAATCCTGTGAGACAAAACTAAAATTATTTTATAACTCTCTCCCTCGCTATATGTGTAAGCTGTGTATTTATTATTTGTAGTGTAGAAGCATGCCTCCTGGGCCATTGATAATGGGTGGCCATCCTGGCTATAACCCCTTTAAATCCCTTTTAATCCGGCCCTGATAAGTACAAAGCATTTTTGAGGAACTATAACATCAGAGTGGCCATGGAAATTCGGCTTAACGCAAGAAAAGGTGAGTCAGGGCAAATTATCACAATATTTTTAACTTTCTACGTACTTTACAGAGAAATCAAACTTCAGTTAAAGAAACAGATTTATATCTCCATTCATGGTAAACGTTCACCTTATTTGTTATCAGTTTTATTTTTTTTCATGTTTTTGTAAAAAATTGCTTTTTACTACGTCTACAGTACGTTTAATTTTATGCTAGAGATATGTGGGTTGCATGGAAACTTACTTACGTGGATTAATTTGAAATAAAAAACAAACATAACTGTAACCGAAATTTAAAACAAAAACATAACTGCAACTATTTTTTCATAGTGTCTGTGTATCACTTAAAAGCAAACGGAGGCCAATGTTTGCAACTATAATATGGGCTTACAAAAACATTTGTGCCTGTGTAAATTTAGATCGTATGTAAATCAAAACGGACAACATCAGGAAAAGTTTCTTCTGTTTTCCTGCTAATATTACATTAAGATAGTTTTTATTTAATCTCATTTCTCGGTTTTCTTTTGTTCACTTGGATTTACTCAAAATATGTAATAGACGAAAGTATTTTTTTAAATGTATTGATTTGTGTTATTATTATTTAATCGCTCTAAGAACGTATTTAGGGAAAGGAGAATGAAAAAGCTGGTTAAGCAGGTACCATACGCGTTTCAAAATAAACAAAATCGTTTTCCTGTAGGACAGATTGGCAGTCGAATACTTCATGGCTCATTACTTGAGGTTATGCTCTTCACAGAACTTAAAAAAAGAGGAAATCAAACAGAACAGCGTTTTTCATTTTCTCGGGAAGTGGAATACTAAATCATGTAACCTATCATTAACGTCTGCTGTGAGGCTTGAAGAATATGCAACTAAAAAGACTATCGGTTAAGGGGTTTGTGTCGCCATCTGTTCGCAGTGAGAAGAATGTTTGCTCAATTACAGCTGAATGTGGAAACCTGATTTTTACTGTAATTGCTTCACCGCCAAAACACATCATTTATTAGTATCAATGATATTTTTTCATATAGGTAATTTCAACAGCTAAATTTCAATGAAGTTCTATTCACCTAAAATAAAATTAATTACATACAACAGAACTACTATACACCTCGCCAGTGCCGGCGCAGTACAATGGAAATAAGATATTTTGGGGCCTGCAGAAACTTTGAGTAGACACTGCTCTCTTCCGTAAATCAGTACTTTTTTCTTTTCTTTTTGTTTTCCTGATACAGGACTAAGAAAAAAATTGCTTTCCTGTTTTCTGACATGTTTCGCTGCATCGCTGGGAAAACAATAATGAATCTGTGAAATTAGTATAAATTCCCATGTTTAAAATTCGAGCCATCTAAATTTAAAACCATCTGAAGTTAGGCCGACTCATTATAAAAGAACTTTTTCCATTCAAGAGAGGGCTCATTGAAAGTTTTATTTAATAAAACTTTCGAATTAACAAGTCGTTTTTATTGTGACTATATGTATATTACTTGAACTGATTATGTTTCAGTTAATCTGAAACTATAAAAAATAAATAAACTGAAATACCAAGATTTCCAGTTTATTTACAATAAACTGAAATATCAAGTGTGTTTTTTTTCATAGCATTCAAGAATTTTTTTTATATTTTGCACATTCGGCCTCATAAAAATGCGGAAAACGCTAAACATACGATAAGGTTTTTCTTCGTTCATTAAGTTAATAACTTTCCAAAAATTAAAAAAAAAATCTTTTGCTTCAGCACTCTCTGCGATTTCTAACTCGTTCGTGTATCTTGGCGCCCACTGGTTCTTGTGGTGCAGCCCGCCCAAACTGACGGTTTTTTTGTGGGTTTTTTTTCACACAAATATTGTTAGATTATTATGCAGACTATATCATTTGAGCAAAGGCTTATGCAAACACTACCACCAGGTTTCTGAGAGGCAAACTAGTGTTTCTATTGGTTTTATCTTGAGTAAACGTTTGAAAAATAGTCTTGGTATAACCAAAAATAATCGGGTTTGAACCTGGGGCCTCTGGTTATATAATTTACCATTTTAAGGAATTCGTTAACTACATGCGCGAACTAAGAAGATATAGTGGAACAACGGAGCGTTGTTCCACTATATCTACTAATTATATCCATTTCTGACTGAGGTGATTTTAGATCTTTTGAGGCCCTAGGCACTAAAAGATTCAGTGCCCCCCCCCCCCCCTTCTTATCGCTTCAGAAATTTTCATCCGTCAGATTAGCACTAAAAAAAAAATAAAGTCGAGAAAAAAGTTTTTACGTTTTTTAAAATTCCATTCTATCTTCCTATTATTAGAACGTTATGTAAGAAACACTGTTAGTGTAATTCATTTGCCTACCTGTTTACATCAAACTTCTCGTTTTTAGAGATATTTCAAAAATTATTTTTGCGACTAATAGGAAATCTAAGGTTATTAGGTTCGGCACTACCGCTAATGGCTGTCCAGTCGAAAATTCAAAAAATTAAAGTTCTGTTGCAAAGTAACTATTCAACTTAAAGGAAAAAATCTTTTTGTGCCTCTCATATTAGGCTTAACTGTTCCTTCTCAAATATTTAAATTTTCCAATTAGTTCGTTAATTTCCTGCTAAAGGCGTAGAAGGCCAAAAAATTTGTTTCACAGATCTTTCAAAACTTAATTTTGCGAATGATTGGACATAAAAATTCATTAAAATTTTCCCATTTTAAATTTCACGATAGTAGTTCATAAATTTCTCAAAGTGGAAATTTCGTAAATTTTAGTTTGCGCTATGTACAAATTATTTCAGTTACAGCAAAAGTTCTTTTTGAGTTTCATACATGTGGCAAAACTGATTACTTCAACACCTTTTCTTCTGCAAATTTCTTCTCAAATTTAGTGCTAAGGGCGCTGAAAATGAAATTTCGTACATCGCGTGTAAATTGTCATAAAATTTCATAAAATTGGAATGCGTTTCAATTATAAAACGTGCTCTTCCCAGTGCTTCATCTTTGGAAAATCATTTTATTTTTTACATTTTGAGCAAATTAGTAGGAAACGAGCATGGTATCAAGCAAAAATAAAATACTTGAAGACATTGACAACCGGAAAAGCTTTCCACATTAGAAAATACCGGTAAAATGCAATTTATGCACAATGCTTTACTTGAAAAGGGTAGATGACTTTCCGTGGAGGAGTTTTGGCGAAGACGAATGCCATGGACCAAGAAAGGTGAACAGTAAGAATTCCATCAGTCAGTGCAGGAAAGCGAAAATGTGAAGAGTCTCTCGAAAGCATCTTTTCTTACTATTTTCATCGGAAATTAAGGTCTGCAATTATTTTGTTTCGGTCTGTGAAAACCAAAGCAATACTGGCAATCCAATAACGTATACGTTTTCGGGGCCCCTCAAGCTCTGGGGCCATAGGCAAGCGCCTAGTGTGCCTAATTGGAAATCCGCCACTGGTTTTGACGGTGGAAGGGAGGCCCATTAAATCATCGCCGGACGTTATTTTCCTCTGAGGTTCCTTACGAAATGCCAATAGCAGAATGCCCCGCGAATTCGTATATACCTTTTCATTCAATTTTTGATGAGCGTGAATGAAGCAGAAAGTAATGGCATTCCATCCCCTGTTACACTGGTGTGCAAAAATTAAGGACGAAGAGGAGAAATTAGCATGATAGCGGAACGAGCAGGCAGAACGGGCCGAAATTCCACTCAGGAGATAGACTTGGGTCCGGTACGGGAGGGCATGCGCATATATGCAGCATGACGTAGGGGGAGGGGTCGGAAGGGTATAAAGCACACGGGCGGTGTACGCTGAACAATTCGGTGAAAGCTATTGCACGGTGTACATCGGTTTGAACGACGTCAAGTTGCTGTCGCCGTATGATATGGCCAACAGGCAATCCAGTAGACGACATCTGGATGACTTTACCCGAGGTCGCGTCATTGGGAAGTTGGAAGAAGGTCGAAATGTGACTAGTGTGGCCGAGGAGTTCGGGATCGCTCACAGCATCGTTTCAAGAGCTTCGAGAGCATTTCAAACGACAGGAACAGCTGTCCGAGAGTTTAGCAGTGGTCGTCCAAAAGCAACCAAGGCGGCGGACGACCGGTATATTGTCCTACCGGCGAGAAAAGACAGACGGCAGACAGTGGGAGAAATCGCAAGGCACATGCAACAGACAACTGGACGTCCGTTATCGGGTTTTACCGTGGCCAGGAGGCTGTACAAAGGTGGTCTATTTGCACGACGACCAGTACGGTGTGTGCCATTAACGCCTGCTCATCGGAGACGGCGGTTTCTGTGGTGCCAGGAACACAAGAACTGGACACATCAGCAATGAGGTCGAGTTCTCTTTACGGATGAGAGCCGATTTAGTCTGACGAGCGATTCTGGATGTATACACATCTGGAGAGAGCAGGAAACACGCAATCACACCTCCAACATAATCGAAAGGGTCCGGTTTGGAGGTGGCGGAGTTCTGGTTTGGGGAGGTATCATGCTTGGTAGCCGTTCTGACCTCCACATCTTCCAAGGAGGTTCAGTCACTGGTGTCCGCTATTGTACCGAGGTTCACCAGCCTCACGTGCGTCTGTTTAGAGGTGCTGTGGGCCCTGAGTTCCTCTTCATGGACGACAACGCTACACCTCATCGTACAGTGGCTGTCGCACAGCTGTTGGAGAGTGAAGATATTCAACGCATGGATTGACCCGCAAGGTCCCCGGACCTAATTCCAATCGAACACGTGTGGGACCTTCTCGGGAGACGCTTGGCAGTACGTCACCGGCCGCCAGCAACGATTCCGCAGCTGCGATTGGCGCTACAAGAGGAATGGAGCGCGATGCCTCAACAGCTCCTTGACAACCTCGTCCTCAGCATGGACAGACGTTGGAAATCCTGCAACGCAGTCAGGGGTGATCATATCCCCTACTAAAGACTGGATTTTTCTTGGTAGCCGCCTGTCACATGGACGTTTCTGTTTTTTGTCCTGTTGTGCTCGAAGCTACCTTTTCAATAAAATGCCTTTTTGTCCTTTGGATTCCTTGTTTGGACGGTTTTGCTCACTTGTCCCATATTCTTTCATCTTAGGGATCTTATGATATGATTTGAGTCGATATGCAGCACTTCTGCACGACGTTACATTCGAAAAACTATCTCGCCCTTAATTTTTGCACGCCAGTGTGTAAACATTTCTTGAGTTCCCCATCTGGTTCTCTCTGCTAGAGAGATGCATTCCCAAAGCTCACCTCCGGACTTTACTTTATTGCTCACATATCGAAACCATGAATGCGTTACAGTTTCTCTCTAAATATCTCCCACGCGTGGCCTTCTGAGATATTGATTCCTTCAGAACATTTGAATTCCTCTATTTCAGAGGGACCAATTAAAACTGATTTTGTGTAAGTTACTCCACTTAGATACGATATCTGTTTAACTAACCTAAAAATTCTGACGTAAATCAAACTCTTAATAAAATTAAAACTTTCAGTAAATTTTTTGTAATGGTTTTGAAAAAATCATTCCAATATCACCTGCCGTTTGCTATGTCTCTCTCAATTCGGCATTTACAACATATTTCATTTACAATCTTTTTGTATAATAATTTTTTTACAATTTTCCCTATTTTATTGTTTCCTTTTTTTTTCAACAACCCCAGGTTCATACAAAATCTATTACGTAGATCTTATTCGAATGACAACATTAGTTCAGGTAATCTTTTGGTTTCAGTACATTTTCTGTTTTTTCTATACATTTTTTTAATGTCCAGTTTATTGTTGCTACCATTATAGGCATTGAAAAGATGCACCAGCTTCTTTAACTTTGCCATTCCACATACCTATATGCATACATATAAAGATAAAGAAAACAAATTTGGCTTATTAGTACTTGCATGTCTGACACTTAACACATCATATAAACGAAATACACATTATGTTGATACATGACCTCTACACATTTGCAAGTTATAACAGAACCCTGTACTACAATAAGCATTGATTATTTATTCTGTTCTACAGGTATGGTACTTACTTATTTCCTACTACTACGCTTAGATACGATATACGGGTATATGCGTACGTTACTCCACTTAGATACGATATATGGGTATATGTGTACGTTCTCTACTTTTTTTTAATATATAATACTTGAAATTAGCATTTTGCACATCTTACAATATTGGTTGTTCGCTTCTGCGGAATGACTATATACCTGCCATTCATGTATCTCCGTTTTGACCAGATTTTTTCCCTTCCTTCTGTTTAACTCAGAACCTTCTACTATATTATTTTAAAAAATTCCAGAAATTTGCTACTCGTTCCAGCCTGAATTATATCCTCTCTTTGAATTTGCCACTAGAATATTTCCGGTTTTTCACCTTTTCCTCGTCATTTGCGCTTTTTCCTAACAGTAGCTCTGCACCCTACTCAATTCCATTTTCTTTCTTCCACGTCCCCCTCCCCTTTTTTTTTACAGCTTTTTTGGCTAGTCCCATTTTCCATCAGGGTGTATCCTTACTTCATCTCCCTCCCATTCATTTTCCATCGAAAGAAATGTGGCACAGTATCCTTCCGTACGAGGCATCCTAAATGAATCACCCTCCCCTTCATTTTTTGTCGAAAGGGATGTGGCACACGAGCCTTCCGTCAAACATTGCACGGTATTCTTCAGCCTAGTCTGACAAGAATGACTCCTCAAGTAACAATGGTGGCCAGCCATTCTTGGAGCATTAATGTATTGCTCCGGAAACACAACATTTTTTCCCGCTCTGCTGTGTTCTGAGCCTGGAGATGGCTTATGAGTAGAGTCGGTCTGTAGCCCTAGTCTACTATCCACCTCCGGGGCTCCTCCCTTGCCTAATGCTTCTAATGGAATTCTTACTAGCACTTGCAGGGTGCTTTTATTTTGATTATTTCGAGCAAATTTCTCTCCTACCGTAACAAAATACTCTTCCTCAATTTCTTTTTCTCCATCCCTCTCCTGGGTAGAGGGTGAGGAATCGTTTTCCTTTCCCATTTACTCATGCTCCTTTATATCGTTAAGTTGACATTTAGATTTAGGTACTGACAGAGGAGTTGCTCTCGTCGCACCTTTATCATACGATCCACATGCAGTCTGCGTATAATTCGAGGATTGCCTACATGCTGAAGCTCGTAGTCTACTTTCGATAACACTTTAGTTACTTTAAATGGCCCACTCATAGCCGGGCTAATTTTGTTCACTTTCTTTTTTCCTCTTTTTTTGGAATGACTGGGATATATAAATAGCATTCTTCCCGAACTTCAAATGTTTTAAACACAGCCGTTTTTAATCTATACTTTTCCTGATTTTCTGCTGCCTAAGTTAGGTAATCGACTATCAAATCGTGTGCTCGCCGCATTCTCGCCGTTAACTCCACTGAATAATCTTCTAATTTTGCAAATGTTAGCCCGTTCGTATTCTCAAATACTTTATATGGTAACTTTGGGTAGTATCTAGTGGCGGCTCGTGGTTATTCAAATGGGGGCTCACAATACATAAATTGTAAAAAATAAATTTTCAGTTACGACATAACGTACAGGTTAAAATACATTTCTGTTTCTACAAGTAAAAAAAAGCAATGCAACTAAAAGAAAAAAAAACAAGCACTCATACGTAGAAAAACTGTAACATTCGACTTTGCACAAAGGAAGATTCTATTACAATAGTGTTTACAATTTACTTCAAAGGTAAACATTCAAAGGGAATGTTGAGTACTCAAGTGCAGTTTTTGTAAATTAAGTCAATCCGCCTGTCTCTTTTTGAGGCAAACAAATCAAAAACATTTTCGTTGAATTTAGGTATGTCATTTATAATGTTTTTTTTTCAATTGAGAGCATGGCTAGAGCGCTCAGTCTGTCCTAACTCACGATGCTTCTTAAAAAAGGTCTTAACTCGTTTTAAAGTTGAGAAGCATCTCTCGGCCTCAGCAGTTGTCATTGGAATAGTAAAAATAATTAGCAACAGTTTGTCATTGGAATAGTAGAAATAATTAGCAACAGTTTGTCATTGGAATAGTAGAAATAATTAGCAACAGTTTGTCATTGGAATAGTAGAAATAATTAGCAACAGTTTGTCATTGGAATAGTAGAAATAATTAGCAACAGTTTGTCATTGGAATAGTAGAAATAATTAGCAACAGTTTGTAGGTCTCCGAGAACGTAGTGTGCAAGTTATTTTCTGTAACGAACTGTAGAACACTAATGGCACCATTCATATTTCTGAAATCTGCTCTTCTGTAAATTACTCCTAGATCAGTTTTCAGGTGATTCTTCTGTAACATGGGATAAACATCTGTTGTTTGCTCAACAAGCAGATTTGGAAATTTTTTCTCGTACTCCTGCAATTTTTCAGCTTGGAGGAGAGAAACAGCAGAGTAGTGAGTTATAAAAGAAAATCTATCTTTTACTTGATTCGTGATAGCATCACATATCTCTTTACCTGCCACAGTTTTATTTATGTGAAAATTTTCTCTCTTCCTTTTCTTTAATGTTACCTCTGTTTCTGATATCTTCATGGTCACTGTGTCCATTAATTTTCCTTTATTTATCCATTGACTGCTGGAAAGTGTTTACATGCTCTCGAATGAGTGCTGCATCAATCAGTTAGTGTTTTCTGAAGCTGGTTATATAACACGTCCACATGTGGCATAATATTGTGAAAAACTGTAAGCCAAAACACAAATACCGAGTCTTTCAACATACGCCGAATAGCCCCTGCTTGATTTACTGCTACAGCTTGTTTCGATGATGACTCTATTTTTTCCATGCATTCAGTTAACTGTTCCCTGTATTCATACACTGTATTGATGGTCCGACTCTTGAAATTCCACCTGGTGGCTGAACCATGAGGTATCCTTTTTCTAACAGTTTCATCTAGAATAGCAATCCTCTGTGGAGAGTTACTGAAAAAGTTAGTAATGTCATTAGGCTGGAAAAAATACTCGAACTTGTTGATTCTGACTGGTTTCTTGGCCGACAATCAAATTGCGCTGATGTGCGTAGCAATGCACAAAATGTGCATTCTTATAGGTACGTTTAATAATAGCCTGAACACCTGCGTGGTGATCACTCATCACGTTTGTACCGTCGTAGCTCTGGGATATCAATTTCTCGGCTTTGTCTACAACTTTTTCCAAACTAGCTTGAATACATCCAGCGATAGATTCTGCATCATGTCCAGGGGGATTAGTGAATTTCCAGAATATCTCAACTGGTTGTCCGTTACCTAAAATGTATCGAAAAACGACAACCAATTGGGAAGCAGATGAAACATCAGTAGTTTCATCTGCTATCACTGCTACAAAACTTGCTTTTGAGATTTCATTTTTCATGTGGTTCTGGCAAACAGTGAGCATACAGTCTAATAAATCGTTTTGAATTTCTTTTGATGTTCCTTTAAAAACAGTGGCATTAGTGAGATGTTCTTTTACAGATGCATCAAGTTCTGCTGAGAAGTTTACAATACCTCTGAAAACGCCTGGATTTAATGAATCATCGCGTTCATCATGTCCTCGAAGTGCGAGCTCAAATGCGCCGCAAAACAGAATGCAGTTAATAATTTTGGAAAGAACATAACGATTTTTGGTTACTTGCTCCTTATGTTTTTTAACATTCTATAACGAAGTAAATTTCTCCGTCATTTTTATCCGCGCGAGGATTCGAACCCGGGTCCCCTCATTCCGGAATAAGTTGCTCTACCAATTCAGCTACGCGGACGTTTTTAATTCTGATTCCTATCTGCCTTTATGTCGTGTGCGTCCTTCTGGCAGGTACGTCACATCTCCTGGTACGTTACATCATCTCCCCCTTATTTTTTTTATTTTTTTTTTCGAAGTGCTGGAGAAGGGATTCTCTTATTTTTCCTATCTCGCGGTGTGGAAATAACATCACACCATTGCGAGATTTTGAACGGTCGGGTCATCCGGATAGTTCAGGCGCCATTATAACGAAGTAAATTTCTCCGTCATTTTTGGTCTACGCCGGGATTCGAACCCGGGTCCCCTCATTCCGGAATAAGTTGCTCTACCAATTGAGCTACGCGGACGTTTTTTATTCTGATTCCTATCTGCCTTTATGTCGTGTGCGCCCTTCTGGCAGGTACGTCACATCTCCTGGTACGTTACAATTCGAACGAAATGCACTGTCAAGCTGTTGGCGAATATCAACCTTTCCTAGCAAACTAAACTCTAAGGTGGAGTTTAAATGTGATTGGGAGCAGTGATGTTTATTTATTTTATGAGTTAGATATGATAAATCAGCAACACCGTAACTCACCCAACTTGAATCACCACTTTGTTTTGCAAACAGGAGACAGTGAAAACAAAAGAGCCTGTTGGTTAATTCACATCCAAAGATCCATGGATATTTCTCATATAAGTCGGGTTTGAATTCTCTTTTGAAATCTCTAGTTTTACATTTTGTCACCTGGATCAGTTTAAGCCTAGGTGCTGGCCTGAACATTTTAATTTCAATTTTTCTTTCCAGCGACAACGTTGAAAAATGTAATTGTTTTAGCTCAGAAACACTGCTTTTACGAAGTGCCATCTTAACTATTTACACATGTTCTTACACACAACAATAAAACTAACCTATAAAAACTAATAAACAGATTAATAACTGACAAACAACTACATTAACCACTTGTTGCCGCATACCAAGGGAGAATCCGGACGAATAACAAACTGCCAATCCATCTGCGTGAGCTCCCGCACACCGAAGACTGTGCGAATTGAAAGCTTATGAGCGGCGCTTATTCCTCACACACCTGCCCCTCTTCCCACTGGACAAACTGATTTTCAAATAGTTTCTTCTATCGCACGTGCGGTCGACGTAAGGCTGGCTGATCTGTGCTGCTAACGTTCGAATTTTATATCATTGCATTCGCGTCTTGCCAGGGTATTTAGAGCTGGAGGGGAACTCGTCCCAAAATTGGCAAAACCTGGAAATGTGTTTACTGTTTTATTTCACTTAACTTGTTATATTTTAATTTTTTTTTCGTTTTCTCTTTTTCAGTTTTAGGGGTTCACGTGCTCATGTGCACCAATAGAGGAGCCGCCACTGGTAGTATCCGTAAACTAAATAAAAAGGACTTGTTGCAAATATATTTCTAGCAAAATATTTAGCTCTTTCCTTTCTGTTTCGCTAATATGGGTTAATTGGAATTTGGAAATCATTAAGGTGACTCGATCTACCTCTACTTTTTTTGAGAGAACCATTGCCTCTCCTGACTTTTGTATTTCATGTACCACTGCGATTTTCTCACCTTTCTGAATTAATCTCGCCTCGGGTGACAAATTTACCACATGTATCATCAACTGTTCATTTGCATCAACAATACTTACCCCTTCTGTAACCTTTAAATCTTTATATGATAATGGTCAATTATTACCGACTCACAAATCAATTTTTCGTTTCAGCATATTCCTTCAACAAACTGCTCTGACATTGGAGTAATTATAGTTAATTTACAATGTTTTATTTCCAAGGACACTGGCTGTACTTCTATAGTAGTACCTACTATTTCTACGTATTTTAACGCATATCTCTCCATTTTTACTTGCAACCACCTGGTTTTGGAATATCGCAAACCAAGCCATGTTCTCGCAGAAAATCAAATCCTAATAAAGCATCGTAATGTTTCTCAATTCATTATCAATTAAAGGTTGGATGTATATTCTCTTTTATCTAGTTTGAATTTTAAGTCATAACATCCTTTTGAAATACACATTTGTTCCGCTACCCCTTTAAGGATAACCGGAGGTATCCGACTCTTTAATTCTAAAATTTCAGTTATTACGTTAAAGATTTTGGCGGTAATTAGAGTAATAGTTGCTCCCGTATCTGTCAAGCATTTAACTGGTATATTATACGCTTTAGTTTTCATTATGGGCAACGTACTTATCTTGGAAGCGTCCTTCTCCAGGTCTAACGTAATCAGGGCCTGGGATTGTTCCTGGAGTCGGTCTCTCTGCTTCCCTGTTGACCGGCCAGGGCTCCGACGTCTATTGGGTTCCCTTCCGGCTGCGGCAAGTAGTAACGGTAGTTCGACACCTCCCTGGCTTGTGGCGCTTCTCGTTGAGCCGAAGAGTACCTTCCTCGTGGGCTCGTGTTTTGGTAGGTGTGGATTTTGAAATATCTGCCACCCCGATCCAGTTGCAACTCTTGGGGAGGCGGCACTTAAAGGACGGGTGAAGGAAACACGCTCACGGCACATCCTATGGACATTCCCTCTTCTGTTGCAAAAGTAGCACATGATATCCTGTCGGGAGTCTCGGAAATATCGTCTAGGCGGCTTCTCCGAATATTATTGTTGACGCTGGGGATGTTCCTTGAGAGCGATCATTTGTATCTGCTTATTCAGCTTATCCATGTTTGTTTGTGTTCTCTACACAATGTTGGTTAGTGCCTGTACATGGTTAATCAATTCCGCATTTTGCCATCTTGATGTTTCGCAAATTTATTTTATAGATGGTTCTGAGTTCGTGGCTAAGGTTTCGGTATTAAAAGCGAGGGCTGTCTTGGTTGTCAGGGATTCGTTCATTTCCTCATCGGTGGCGCATCTGACCGCTTCCTAAAACGTTCTGGGATTCAAATCGTTTAATCTAAGGTAATAACCTTGCTATGAATTGGCTGGTCAATATGTAAACACGTACAATTTTAGCAGCCTCCGACGATGGGCTGGGCAATACTCCTTCCCGGATATATATATATATATCCATTATGTTTCTGCCCACGTTCTTTATTCTTGTCGAGAATTCTTTCACCTTTTAATCGGACTTCTGCTTACATGCATTTTGACGGCCAAATGCATCTGGTCTTTAAAGCGGTTTAACAAGACTCGTCTTAAATCTTCAAAATTTGTGGCATTTCTGACTTCATCCTTCTCGCTTAAAAAAATCTCCGCAGCTCCTTTGAGTTCGCTTTTAAGAACAATAATTTTATTTTGACCGTTCCATTTCGCCATATTTGCCATTTGATCCAACAGTTCTAAGAATTCTTCAACACTAATAGATTTATCATCGCCGTTCAATGTGGGTATCGATCCTACAAAACCGGCCACAGTTGGAATTACATCCGTAGCATTCTTTCCCGTCGAACTATTTTCTCCTGTTCCGCTGTGCATTTTTTCCAAATTTTTTTTCAGAGTTCTGCTTTTAAATTTTTTTGTCCATTATTAACAACATGAACTTTCGCCGTTAACTTTTTGCACTTGAAAAGTTTATCATAAATTTCTACGATACAGAAAAATTTGTTGTTGATGTTACTTATTTTCCTTCCCGAACAATTCTAATTCACTTGCCACTTTGAATAATAATAGCTCAAAGTACGTAGATAAAATTTTCTGATTTTGTTTTCTTTTTGGAGTCTTAATTTTTAGGGCAATATCCTGACTGAAGATCCTGGCTAATGATCCTAGCTGGCTAGCCAAATGTTGGCGCGGACTGGTTCTTGTGGTGCAGCCCACCCGAACTGATGTTTCTTTTTTTCGCACAAATATTGTTAGTTTATTATATAGACTCCATCATTTGAGCAAAGGCTAATGCAAACACTACCACCTGGTTTCTGAGAGGCAAACTAGTGTTTCTATTTATCTTATTTTGAGTAAACTTTTGAAACATACTGTAAGAACGGACATATTCATTATGTTAAAATATAATGAACTGGATATTATGTTACTTTTTCACAAAGAAAAGTACAGTAGTACAAAGCCCAAGAAGGCGACAGAAGGCTCGAGAACATTTTTTCTGATGTCGAGAGCCACAGACAAAGAACCTAAGTTTTCTCAAGCCTTAGAAAGGCCTTTCCAACGAACTGATAACATCTTCAATGATACCGCGTCTTCGCTGTACATTGTCAGCGTTGCACAGACACCTAAAAATCTGGAAAACCAGCCATCCACCTTTGTGTAGATACAACAATGTATATTGTGTTATTCTAAGAATGTACTCCGGCGGTAAGATTACTTTCTCAAAGGGGCGCTTCCTAATGGATAGATCTGACAGACCGCAGAGACACGAAAGAGGGGATTAAAACCATCAGTTAAGTACGCCACGCCGACACCAAGGATTAGTCGGCACGGGACGTCAAAAGGAGGTACGCGTGGCAGGAGAAGAGCGCCGCATCAGCAATTAGGCGCCGGACGCTTTGCGCGTGCGTAGTATGGAGGAGGCGAAGAGGGCAGGTCTCTTAGGAGTAACCTGTTAGTTAGTCTGCTTTCGTCTAGCGGAAAGAGTAGTTCTCCGGAAAAGGGACGCGAAGCGTCTTCCTATTTTTTTTTTGGTGAGCAGACGGACCCTCCCGTTATACGGAGGTCCGAGGCTCGGGAGGATGTTAGCCAGCGCACTATCTTTGGAGAGATAGGACTTTTGGTAGCACTGGTACAGGTTTCGGTCAGGGAATATCGCTTGCGTAACAGATATTCTTCTACAGTAAGTCAATTATTAGCACAAGCTAAGATTGAATTCGTAACGACAGGGAAGTACAGTTAGGCTGATCAAAATATTCTCAGAGATACATATCTACCTAATAGTAGGTAGATTCTCTCTAGAACGTCAACGGCGAAACCTAGGATCGGAAGTGATTCTCCTAGATTTCATGTCTACGCTTCGTCAGATCGAAGCATTAGCGAAACCCGATATTAGAGGAAGATTAATCCACCGCCGTCGGAACCTAACTGATTATTTAATAAATGTTTGTGTTGTATTGGTAAATCCTCTCGAGATCCTTATATCTTAGTTATGATTATTATTCTGTTCGTTCAGCTGTTTCGATCCGCCTTCATGGATCACAGATTTCATAACAAAGTGGGGAAGGCTTCGTTTGTTCGCCCGAATAGAGTTTAGGGAGTGTTTCAGAATAACAGAAACGCTTCCTTGTGTCTGTGAGAAACACCTCTAACGTTAACGCCTCAGAGTCATAAATGGGAGGCGGGGCCACGGCACGTGACCAGCACTTTCGTTCTCACACATACAGCTCCTGGTATAACAAAAAAAATCGGTTTTGAACCTGGGGGCCTCTCGTTATATTATTTACTATTTTAAGGGATTCGTTAACTACATGCGCGAACTGAGAAGATATCGTGGGACAACGTTCCGTTACTTACAAGCAAGGGTGGATTTATGCTGTAGGGGGCCCGTCTCATTGAACTTTTTGTGGCCCCTCATTTTGAGACACATTCGGGTTTCGGGTATATTTACTACAATTTTTAAATGGACTATAATCAATTTGATCATCAGCAAATATTTCTATTTTTATTCTATATTGCAACAAAGCGAAACACTATTTCATTTACTTACAAACACAGCATCATGCTCATAAGAAATTCCTGCTCGCTTTAATTGCAGAAAAAGTGTCCATAACTTCATCATAATTGACAAGATTCAGCGCATTACTCTCTGTGTACAATACTGAAAAACTGTTCAAGTGCTCTTGAGAAAGTGTTGATTGTAGATGGTTTTTAACTCTTTTAAGAGCGCTAAATTATTTTTCACCACTTGCATTAGATATTGGTAAAGTAAGGAAATTTTTAGGAATGATTTCCACATTTGGAAATGTCTCTTTCAATCTTTCAAGCCGTCAATGTCCACAAGCAGTTTGTAGCAATCTTCCGGCCGGATTGAGGATTGATTTTGATCCATGAGATTCACAAAACGACGGAAGTGCTGCAGTTCATCACAAAACAGTTTACCATTTATGTCATTTGAATATACTTTGGAAAGATTGCTGAAGTCACATTTCGCAGAATGGTCATGTTTATCAGCAAAAAACTCCTTTGAATAGGTCGAATATATATCCTTTATTTTTCCTTTTTCCAGCTCAACTACCAGGTTGTCACGGATAGTATTCAGTATCTCCACTCGAATCTTTTTCTCCCTCCAGATGAACTTCATTTGTCCGTGCTTTCTCATCAGCAAAGCCCTTTTTTTATTCTCCTTTTGTAACTCGCATCATCGTCTGGTTGGTCCACAGAAGTAGACAAAGTCGAGGCTTCTATGTCAATGCCAGAATAGTCGATATGTACGTCATCAAAGAAGAATTTCAGAGACTGTAATAGATCTACTTCCATCTTCATATTTCCATCTTCTTTCTGCAAAGATTTGCTGAATTTGTCGATTTTTGCAACAGCCGGTCCCACAAGGCAGTCATGAAGGCAGTTTCATATTTGTCAACATTTTTTGGCAGTTATTTTGTCTCTGTTTCGGCTAAAGGTTTTTCAGTTTCACACTCAGAAAATTTAATTAATGCTTTTCTAATCTCACTATAAGCTCCTCGTAAGGCTGATACAGCATTTGCTCTTGCTGACCATCGAGCATAATTCAACTGTTTCACAATGTGTTGATGTGGTTGAAGGTGAGATTTAAATATTTTTCAACAATGAGTGGAGGCCGAAAAAAAGTATACACTGTTTGAACAAAATCAAAGTAATTGCTTCAGAATATCTGCAACATTCAGCAGCATTATTGCCTACTAAATTCAAAGAATGGCTTGAGCACATCACATAAAATGCTGTGGAACTTCTTTCAATTCTTTTTGTTTAAAGGCCAGCCAGTGGCGTATCTTGGGTCCGAGAACTGGGCTGTTTCATCCGCCCACTGCCCTCTCCCACCTTTTTTTATAAATTGCGAAGTTTATTTTTTAATTGTTAAGTAATAGAAGCAACATTTTTTTCTAAATTTTAGGTACACACTATTGCTAACATGATACCAAATAATTATGAGGATTAGGATCTGAACACTTATTTGTACATGAACTCCATTCTTCTTTCCTTTTGTGTGAACTTGAGTGTTACGTTTTCACAAAAATGTTTCTTCCTAGTTCTTTTTCATATTTCAAAACAATGTTTTTCTCTATTAACAAACTATCCCAGCTGCTCGAATGTACATGTCCTTGTGTGGGTCTAAGATATATCTTTATTCTTTTTAATACGGAAAAACTTCTTTCGGAAGTTGCAGTTATTGATGGAATGCTTAATATTAGATCTGCTAATTTGTTCACCTCAATAAATATTATGTCCAATTATTCAACTTTATGTAACAAGTAATGTCTCTTACTGATTTGTTTTGTATTCACCAAGAGAATAAAATACCTTCAGTTCATTTTTTAATCGAGCTGTATCAAAATTTGAAGCATAGAGTTCTTTAAGCTCTGATAGTTGATGTTCAGAGAAGCTTTCACAAAATTTATCAAAACAGTTCGAATCCAACAGAGCCACGAATTTAAGATATAGTATCACTAACTTTTTTCATTGATACTTCACACAAACTGAAACCACTCTCGCAAAACACGCGCTGTTAAAGGAGGAAGTATGGAGGGACTGAGGTAGTCCGAAGTCCTCTGTTTTCTGAGCGAACCGTTGCGCAAAGCAATAATCCATTCACCTCCAAACGTTGATTCGTGTTTTCATGGAAACGTTAGCATTAGATAGTATCAAAGTTCTTCGCATCAGAACAGAGAAAAATGGAAGTGCTGCTTGCGTTATGCCGTTGGTCATCGCTCGCCAGACTGATTATCATAATCGAAAGAAGCGAATCCGCTCGTGCTTTTTTCGCACCGAAAGTATCGACATATCTTAATACCGTGATAATTGACTTTTATTTGCGTATATTTAATTTACTTTTATTTGTGCATTCTTTGGGCTTCATATCTAGCCTAGCTAGCCTCGAATATACGCCACTGAGGCCAGCATATACGTCTGACGTATTCAAGGAACTGCCATAGCATTGGCCTTTATAGTTTTTTATATCTAGCCCTGGATCTGAAATCTTTTTCAAGACAGTATCTTTCAAATGCTCCGCTTTTTGAGATTTTATGGGCAAGAAACCAAAGAGTCGTTCAACAGTTTTTCTATCAGCTTTTACATATCTCAAAACAAAAGTTAGTTGGTCAACATGACTTACGTCAGGAGTAGAATCGGCGATAATTGAACACTACTGTGAATTTTTAACCTCCTCACAAAAACTTTCTCAAATTTTTTCCGCCATTACAGTTAATATCTCATCATATGTTTGGCGAGGCAAATACTGCAGTTTGTTCTGTCTGAATCATAGTGCTCATACTTTTCAAAATGATCTTCCAGAAAGTCATCAACATCTGCAAGATACTCCATGCAAAGTTAAAAAAATTCCCCTTATTTACATTTTCAGAGCATTCAGTTTTTCTGTGACCTCTGAGTAGATGTCCGAGTCTTGAGAGTTGTTTCACGGTGGTCACTACTCGATATGGTACTTGCCTCCAATAGCCCTTCTCTTTCTCAATCTGAGTAATTTGTTGAAAATCAACTCTCCTGGATAATTTACTCCTTGTAAGTATATTGACCATGGCTGTCAAGTGAGATTTCATGATTTCTTAAAACTTTTTCTGTACGGAACCAATCAAGAAATCCATCAACAAAAACCCTATTTATTGTCGGGAAAAAGTTTACACACATAGCAAGCAGTAAACAAACTTAGAAAATTTAAAAAAAAAAACCGGTTTCTTTTGTCTTTTGTTCCAACAAAATCACTTTTATACGTCTTTGACCTATAAAAGTGATTTTCATTTATGTTCCTGAAATACGGTTTCCCAGAATCAGAAAACACTTTTCGCAGATTTTTTAGTACTCATTTATTTTCTGGTTTGTTTCTAATAAAGTAAACTATCATATCAGAGGTGGGGTTAGAAGGCCATAAAGCAATATCGGTAGTATAGTATGAATTCATTGTACAGGTGGGCCTACGCTCTTCCTCTTGATTTGTTGGTTCATGCTCTTGGTTGATTCTTTTGTCTGGCTATGAGGACTGACAATTAGATTCGTTCAGCGGCAAATGGAATGGTTTCTAACATGAATCTAAGTAGCTGGAGTCAAGATTTAAATATATTATACTAGCCTTACCATCGTTGTTGTCTAAACTGGAATGGTGTGGGTCCTGTGTAGGTTCCACTTGCACATTTTCTGTTGAAGCACATGAATCCGAAGGCTTTTCCTCAATTTGCTCATTAGTGGATGACTCAACGCAAGCTTTTGTAGGAATACTGGTAAGCTATCCGTTTGCTTTTAAAGACGTTCAACTTTCTCTTTTTTCTTTTGCTTTTCGTAACCTGACTCATAACTTCGTTTCACTGGCTTCAATTTCAGGAGAATTAATCACATAAACTACACTACATTGACAAAAGTCACAGGACACCCCTTCAAAAGCAAATGAACGAATCTTTTGCGTTGTTAAGATGCGCGGTACAGCTGCAAACGGTATAAAAACAAACCTGCAGCTCACCGAGATCATATCGCACTGTGAGGTTTAGTGAAAATGTCGCGACGGGAGAGAACTGATTTTGAGAATGAAAGATTGTTTGGTGTTATGTTAGTGGGTTGTCCATAAGAGAAACCGAGAGGCGTTTAAACATACCCAAGTCAACTGTTTTGGATGCACTGTCTGCTTGTACGTTTTGCTTCTTCAGGCACGGCATGTGTGTGGAAAACACATGCCGTGCCTGATGAAGCAAAACGTACAGGTAGACCAAAGGCAATCAGTGATAGAGAACGTCGAAGCCTCAGGAAAGTCGTCACAGCTAATCGACGGAGTACTGCACAAGACCTCAGTGTAGAGGTGAGTAAAAATGCTGGAACCTAGGTATATACACGTACCATTTGCAAAGAACTTCATTCCATGGGTGTTGGGACAACGCCGACAGAAGACGCAGCGGAGGAGGCCAACGGCAGACGAGAGAAGATTGTGGACATGTGAAGACATGTGGGAACTGATGGCTGAGCTGATAGCAATTCATTATGCTTCTCAAACTCGGATATACGACCCTCATTGGAATAGCATGTGTATGTTAATGTGTATCAGACCCTGAAAACAGAAGCAAAGAAAATGTTCGAGTGCCGGAGAGCCCGTGCACGGACTAACGGAAGATTTAAGAAGTCAAATTTTAATACCTCTAAGTACCTAAATTGAATTGAAACGCGAAAAGTAAGAACATTATTGGCGCGCAACGTGGGGCTCTCTAGCGAATAGAAACTGAAGGCAATATTTCAATATTTTCACACTATATTGAATTTGAAGTGTTAAACTGAAATTGCTTAAAATAAGTAATGGCGGAGGATTTAGAAAAACTAAAAAAGAAAAGAGCGGTCAAACGCAGATTAACAACCATCGTTATTAATAAATTAAAGGGAGCTCTTGAAGGGGATCCCATTGAAAGGGAAGTTATCGAGAATAATTTAGCTCAGTAATTGATTAAAGAAGAGTTTCTGATTTCTGTTGGTGAACAATATGAGCGAGTTCTCTTGTAGAGGAATTTGAAGACGATTATTGTGCTAGTCAGGAATACTACGAAAACGTGCTGTTATGGAAAACGAAAGCGCAGCGCTTTTTAACTGTGATCAGAAACACTGCAGAAAGCGGCCCGAACGAAACCGAGAATAGACCATCGCGATCAAATAATGTACCTGGAACTGCGATAAGATTACCGAAATTAGAGCTTGCAAAATTCTTTGGAGATCCATCGCATTGGTTGGAACTTTGGTGTCAATTTGATACTACCATACACTCAAATGAGGGTTTAAATAATTTGAACAAGTTTAGTTACTTGAAGTCTTATTTGGGCGGAGCAGCTGCTGTTGCAATATCTGGATTACCTATCACCGAGGTAAACCATGACAAGGACATAAAAATTTTGAAGGATAGGTTCGGAAAAAAGGATGTTATTATAAGTTCACATATGAATAAATTACTGTCTCTACCACCTGTTAAGAGGTTAACAGACACCTTTGCTCTGCGGAAGTAGTATGATGATTGCGAAGTCCAATTAAGAAGCCTCGAATCGCTGGGAGTAATCTCCGACACTTATGAAAGTTTGTTGTGTCCCATGATATTGAAATTGATTCCCTGTTGATTAGTATTAGAATTCAACAGACTTCGGGAAGCTAATGAGATTTGGAATATAGAAGAAGTTCTGGAATTTATAAGAAAAGAAATTGAAAGTCGTGAGCGGTCCCAAGCAATTTGCGCAAACACAGAATTAAAACTAAATATTTCTCACAGTATTAAGCCAGTAAACAATACGCCCATCAGACCTGATCACATGCGCGCAAAATAATTTATGAAGCAAAATAAAACGTTTCCTTTGGCTGGCGTACTGAATACTTCTGTAGAAAATAACCCAGAGTCCTATGAAAAACGCGTTAAAGACAGAAGGACTGCGGTCAACGTTCAAAGGAATAACGAATATTGTGTTAGAGAAAGTTGTATATTATGTTCATCGGATCACGATTTAGACAAATGCACTTTTACAATAAAGGAAAAAAGACGTAATCTATTGCGACAAAGAAGATGCTTTAATTGTTTCAAAAAACATCATTTGGCGAAATTTTGTTTATCAAATGATCTGTGTAAACATTGTCATCGAAAACACAATACATTCATGTGCGATGTAGAAAAAGAAAACACAGCAACAGCCGTAAAACACGTATCACAAGCAGATCAGCAAGAGAGCGGTATTCTGTTACATACGATGACCGCAAATGCAGTGGGAAAACATAAGAATCGGAGCATGCGAATTTTGGTTGACGAAGGCTCACAACGGCCGTTTGTTATGAAAACTGTTTCTAAAGAGCTAAAGTTAAAGGTGGCAGGAGAAAAACAATTAACGATATTTTCATTTGCCGCGAGTTCACCAGTAACAGAGAAAAGAAAAGGAGTTCGCTTGGTTTTAAAAGACTCTAAAAGTGGACGCAGAATAAATATTGAATCGTTAGAGATACCTAACATCAGCGGAGCTTTGTTTAGTACACCAGAGAACGAAATGCAAAGTTATTGTGAAAAAGAAGAAATGTTGTTTGTAGATGGAGTGGAATAATGTAACAACTTAGAATTATTAGTTTTAATCGGTGCTGACTATTATTGGAAGGTTGTAACAGGAAGGGTGGGTAGGATACCGCCATCCTTGGTCCCTTCACAAACTATTTTTAGGTGGACATTTAGTGGTACCTCGGCGCTGACAAATGCGTTAGCATCACAGTCTGAGATTAATGTTATGAAAAGTGCCACCAGTACAAGCACAAGTACTACTGACTGTGAAATGAACGAAATGTTGAAGCACTTTTGGGATCTTGAAATGCTAGGAATAAGAGACCAAATTAATAAAACAGAAGATAATAGAATTTAAGAGGAATTTCGCGAAAATCTGAAAATGGAGGATGATAGGTACGTGGTACGGTTTCCGTGGAATCATCAAATGGAAGAATTGAAGGATAATTACAACCTGGCTAAAAGCGACTGAGATCGCTTGTTCGGAAATTCAATAAGAAACCACAGTTCTACGAAGAATATAAGAAGGTTATCCAAAATTATTTAAAAGAAGGAATTGCAGACGAAACGAAGGATGATAGCAGCAGTGTAATACATTATATCCCAGGTAACACAGAATTGCAATTTAACGTAGGCCTAACATTGGGCCACCGTCTTTTAGGAACAGAAGACGGTGGCTCAGTGTTGGGCCTACGTTAAATTACAAGGCTGTGCTACCTGGGATGCCAAATCAGGCTGTAATCAGGGAAAACAAGGATTCCACTAAATTACGCGTAGTATTTTATGCGTCATTTCATGCTGAGAACTGTTTATCATTAAATGATTGCTTACTCACAGGGCCATACCTAAGTCCTGACATGCTGGATTTGTTGAACAGATTCTGTAGCAATAAGGCCGCCTTTACAGCTGACATTCAACAGGCATTTTTTACAGATTGCTCTAGCCAAAAAAGAACGAGATGCAGTTAGATTTTTGTGGATGGATGAGGCTATAGATGACAACGACGCCTTCAAAGTCAGAATACTACGAATGGCTAGAGTTATATTTGGTGCGAAATCAAGCCCATTTATGCTGGCTGCCACGCTAAGAGTTCACATAGACAAATATAAACAAAAGTATGAGGATACATACACGCTACTGAATAATTGTCTATATGTGGATGATTTAATTGGAGGAGCAACAAATGAAAATGAACAATGATATTATCAAGAGACGTTAGATGTATTTTGAATGAGGGGAACTTTTGCATGAGAAAATGGAGAACAACCAGCGAATCCTTTCAGTAGATGCGGAATAATGAAGAAAATGATATTCAATGCACTGCAAGCAATAAAGTTTTGGGATACCTATGAGGTTTTATGGAGAAACTGGAATAAGATGGAAGTACATTGTTGAAAGAGCTGCATGGTGGGGTAATTTTTGGGAGAGGCTCGTTCGCTGGATCAAACCATGCCTAAAAAGAATACTGGGAAAAGTTTCTTTAGCATATGAAGAACTGGAAACTACTCTTGTTAAAGTAGAAGCGATCCTGAATTCTCGTCCTTTGACATTTGTATATGCGAACCAGGAGAGCAAGAACCACTCTCACCAGGACATTTCTTAATTGGAAGGAGATTGACAACAATTCCTGATGAGAAACAAAGTTCTGAGGGATCGAAAAGAAATATATAATCGAAACCTTACAAGGAAATACAAACACAGATCACTAGTTATGGAGAGACTGTGGAGAAGATGGCGACAAGAATATCTTCTGGAGTTGAAATCGGCCCACCAGTTGAAAATTGCCAAAAAAGGTTTAGAAGTGAAAAGAGATTCCATAGTTCATATAAAGGATGTAAGATTACCTAAGATGATGTGGAAAACCGGTATCATTAGCCAAGTCCATGTGGGACGCGACGAAACGGTACGTCCATGTACTGTGAGACTGCCTAACGGAACCTTTACCCTCTGGAGCTGGACTTAGAAAAACCTGAACCCAATTCTTTCGGGTCGGAGGGGCCGCTGGTGGTCTAGTTGTCAACGTTCGTGACTGCCACGGAGAAGACCTCTGGTTCGATACCAGGCAGGTACGAATGCTCGGAACACTAAATATCCGCCGTGCGTCGGATGGGCACGTTAAGCCGTCGGACCCCGGGAACTGGCTTCCCGGTAATAAATAAGTGCGCCTTCCTCCCCCTTTCTACCTCGCTTCCTTGTGACATTCCTATTGGGCACTCTAGCCCAAATCTTCTAGCTTCCTATTTCTAAAGGTTGTTTAAGAACTGAGGTCAGACACTCCCTTCCTAAAATCCTCTACATATGATCTGATCTTTCGGGCCGGAGGATGTTGGGACTACGCCGACAGAGGGCGCACCGCAGGAGGCCAACGGCAGATGTGAGAAAATTGTGGAAATGTGAAGACACGTGGGAACTGATGGCTGAGCTGATATAAGAAATGACGTGAGAACTGATGGCAAAGGCCGCAGAGTGAAAACTGATGTTAAGACTTATGACGCGAAAGACCAAACAATGACGTTTGTGTATGTGTTTGTGTATTTTCATCTAATTCATATAAAATGATCTGCAATAAATTATGATCATCAAACTCGGATATACGACCCTCATTGGAATATGTTAATGTGCATCAGACCCTGTAAACAGAAGCAAAGAAGATATTGGAGTGCCGGAGAGCCTGTGCAGGGACTCACAAAAGAGGTAAGAAGTCGAATTTTAATACCTCTAAGTACCTAAATTTAATTGAAACGCGAAAAGTAAGAACAATGGTCGTGCGGCTGCTCATAAGCCTTTTATCTCGTGGTCGTGCGGCTGCTCATAAGCCTTTTATCTCGTGGTCGTGCGGCTGCTCATAAGCCTTTTATCTCCACTCGGAATGCTACTCGTCGTTTAACATGGTGTAAAGAGCATTTATCGGGGACCGCAGATCAATAGAAACGGGTCCGGTGGACTGATAAATCCAGATACACGATCCATCAGTCAGATGGCCGTGTGCGGGTATGGCGGCAGCCGGAGGAACACTGTTTACCTCAGTCTACTGTTCATATGGTCAAGTTTGGAGCTGGCAGGTACTCGTGTGGAGGTGTTTTTCGTCGTATGGTCCCAGCCCATTGGTTATCGTGGACAAACCTGTTAACCAGCACGTGTATTTCGATATTCTGGGCAATTATGCCCTATCAACTTTGTGGTAATACTATGGAACCGAGCCTTGTTGGTACCAGCAGGATAATACACTGATCCATAAGGCAAGGACTGTTACGGTGTGGTTTGACGATCATTCCGTATCGTGTGTGGACTGGCCAGCACAGAGCCCTGATCTTAATCCTATAGAGCACCTATGGGATGAATTTGAGCGCCGCATAAGAAATTTGGAACCAAGGCCAACTACTGAGCAACAGTTATCAGCAGCATTATGTACTAAATGGAAGCGCATACCTATCGCTATGTTCCAAAACCTTGTCGAAAGCATGTCCCAAAGAGTCAGTGCATGCATTAAGGCCAAAGGTGGACCGACACCGTACTAATGTATGTCAAATGCCATGTTGTGTTTCTCTTCCAGGTGTTCGGTAACTTTTGTCGATATAGTGTATATGTAAAGGAAACAGAAACAACAGCTGTAACGATACGGATTTACAAGCCGATAATACCACAACGTGGAGATGGAATGGCAACACAGAAATACAAATTACAGACAATATTTTAGGTTATGTTGCAATGTTACCAAAGGTCAGTATCGCTACCACGCACAAATAAAATTACTCTACAGTTAACAAAATTTTACCCACTTGTCAAGCAGGATAACCAACTTTACATTTCTTAAGTAAAGAACAGACGACAAGCACTATATAAAGTTTGAACCACGACTGCTTTTCTATGAATCTGCAAAATATTATATTCTTCAACATAAGTTTCCCCCTCTTTCTTCCTTTTCTTTGTTTCCTCCTTGCCTTATTTCTCTTTTCACGGCGAATCGGGGTCCTCCGGGTCGCGGGGCCCTTTGCGATTACGACTTACGCTACCCCATGTATCCGCCCCTTCTTACAAGTGGTATTTCTTCCTAATTATATTCGCTTTTGACGTTGGAATGGTGGCCCATTAAACCATCGCCGGGCGTGCTTTTGCTCTGAGGTTCCTTACAAAATGCTCCTTCCCTCTAAAAGCGAATTCGTATATACCTTTTCATTCAAAAAAACAAACAAACAGAAAGTAATAGTATTCCATTCCCTGTTATAAATATTTCTTGAGTTCGCCATCTGGTTTTCTCTGCTAGAGAAATGCGTTTTCAAAGCTCACCTCAGGACTATACTTTATTGCTCACATATCGAAACCATGAGTGCGTTAGTGCTTCTCCCTAAATATCTTCCACGCACGGCCTCCCAAGATGTTGATTGATGCGGAGTATTAGAATTCCTCTATTTCGGAGGGACCAACTACAAACTGATTTTTGTAGTTAATCTGTCTGTGTAACTAACCTAAGACTCTCTGGATTTCTAACTCGTTCGTGTAGCTAAACCAAAAACGTTTCCTGTGACATAAGTGAATTTATTTGCGATTAACATAACCTCAGTTTTGGCAATCTTCATATGCAACGGTGATAGCCTAGAGCACGGATGGGAAAACTGCGGCCCGCCGGTGAGTTCAAAACAGCCCTTCGGATAAATACAGTAATTTAAGAGTATTGCTTATCTTAGGCATGACACATCATTTAATCTGGAAAACATTGCTTATTTTATTCTAAAATGTTCCTGATTAGTTCCTGGGTACAGTTTCAAGATGGGAACTATTTCACCTTTCAAAAGTTTCCTTTCCAATTTGCTCGCGACCCGTGCTGCAACTCCTCTTTACTTAATCACAGAAAAAGACACCAACCACGTTGAACGAGATGTGGGTGTTGGGACTCAGACTTTGCGACCGACTGACAGCGGTGAGGATGTATTTTTCCTTTTTTGGGATTTGGTTGCTGGAGTATCGCCAACTTTTCCAGGTGAGTGTTCTGTGTCATCGGTATTCGGATGAAGAGGTTGAAGGTTTGTGGTATTGAGGGATGGACGTTATTCTTGTTTCACTAGGATAGAAATAATGACAAGAAAGTGTAGTTTTCTGCTTTGTAGCTTATAGTTTACATATAATCACCGACATCTAGTCAGTTCGTTTCCATATAAACGTCGCCTTCGTTCATGCTTTAGTTTCTATTACATTATTACAGTATCTGATCCGCAAAACCGGCTAGTGCTTCTAAGAAACGTAAAACTAACGTGGAATGTCAAGTATTCAAACATGGATGGTTGTGAAAGTATTTTTTCACATCGTACAATAAGAAGCCAATTTGTCTTGTTTGTAACGACGCTGTGGCAGTGTTCAAGGACTTTAAACTTTCCCGCCATTTCTCTTCAATATACGTCAATGGGAAATTCTTCCGCTAGAGAGAATTTCCCATTGTCGCATTGTCGAATTTCCCATTGTCGTATTGTCTTATTTCCCATTGTCGCATTGTCGAATTTCCCATTGCCTTATATATATATTCTTATGCGTCCTTCTATATATATTCTTATGCGTCATAAATGGAATTTAATTATGTTTATTATAAGTAGAATTTAATTGTGTTTATTATAAGTAGAATTTAATCATGTAGAATTATCTTATGTTTCTATATTTCTTCTTTCAGCCGTTCGATTTGAAAATCTATTTGTCTCTGATACCTTCCTTCTACTATGAGAAATGTTTTGTGCGCCATTTGTTAATTTTTGTAACATAATTTTTTGCTGCTGGTGCAAGTGAGTAGCTGTTTCTATTTCTGGATGTTTTATCTATTGTAGAAAACCGGTTGATTTTTTTATAACCGATTCCACTGACTGAATAACTTTTATAAGTTTTATTCGCGTCAGAAATGATTCAAAAGATGTGCACATTACGGTATCATCTTTCTTGTTTAAATCTTATGTGGCTGCTAATGCGTTAATGGGTTCCTGAGCCCCGGAGGCCGGAGCACCGATGTAATCGGCTCCTATGCTAAATGGCCACTCAATCACCAGGCATCGTCGTGGTAACATATATCGGACGAAAGACAATTTTTCACGTCCGTCAGTTAACGAAGCGAAGATATCACAATATATGCAAATGAATACACGTTTGCTCTATATCGCAAATATACGAAATTAACTTGTCGAAATAAAGCACCTGCAAAGTAGAAAATGTGATAAGGATTTGGGCAATGCTTCCAGCTACTCAACGCAAAAAATGATTTTTTGCCGTGTAGTAAATTATATCTGATCAGAAAACCGCCATTTATGAAGGGTAGAAATCGTGGCCAATTTTTTCACATCTTGTTGCGGAAGAATTGTTGTAATTGTATAATGATACAACTATTTTATGCTGTAGTTATTGTACATTATGCTGCTATGACTGAAACTGAAAGAAAGTAAAGGCACAGGCAGCTCAGAAAAAACTTTCAGGTTAGCAGATTATTAAAAAGAACAAGACACTGCACAGAAATTGTCCACACATGCCAGCGATATTGTAGCATATAAAATAGCAAAAACTAGCAGAACTCTATCTGATGGTGAATTTTTAAAAGACTTATGCTCAACGTTTGCAATCTTATTTGTCCCAAACACATTAAAAGATTTGAATCAATTAGTTTATCTCGAAAAACAATTACAAGCAGAATTCATTATTGATAATACACTTTGCAGCTAAAAAACAAGATTGCTATTTTTAAGTTTTGCTCTCTAACAATGGACGAGAGTACCGATTTAAGTGACATAGTTCAATTAGCGTTTTCCATAAGAAGGATTGGTGGCAACTTTTGCATTACTGAAGAAGTGGCTGCCTTAAAATCAATGAAGGGTACAACAACTGAGCTAGATATTTATCGGGAATTTCAAGAGGTCTCAACAGAACTAGAAATATATATGGCAAGCATATGTAATATTACAACTGATGGCGCACGAAATATGACTGGAGGAAAGTTGAATTTGACGGGAAGAAAAAGCACTTCATATGTATGCATTGGATTTTAAACACGTCCTTGGCGTATAGTTACCCGGGGACTTTCTCACAGACAGTTCTGAGATTTCCTGAGCACTCTGGATTCTAATTATTTAGATGCACAGTACTACACTAAGGTGAGATGGCGTAATGCAGGCTACGCCTTTGAATGTGTAAGAAATTTAAAGGAGGAAATTATTCTTTTCATGTGTGATCACAACAGATTTGAAGAATTTTCAATGCAGGAAGAAAAAGATTGGATCTGTGATTTTTCATTTTGTACTGATTTTCTTTGCCACATAAATAAACTCAACATAAAGCTCTAAGAAAAACAACAGTTTTTGGATGAAGTCTGGGGACATCTACAATAATTTAAAACGCAACTTTCACTTTTTGCCAACTACCTGTCTAAGAGTTGTTTTTTTCTTTCAAATTTTCCAAAGCTGCAGTCTGTTAGACCTATTTCACATGAAAAAAGTCATCCATTAAAAAAACTGTGTAAGAAAATCGCTTGCTGAATTTGAACAACATTTTCAAGATTTTAAGAATATTGTCCTGGACCTGGATATTTTTAGCATGCCATTCGATATGAATTATGAAGAAGTGAGAACTGACTTACAGCCGTAATTGATTGAACTGGATTGCAACTCTCAAATGAAGCAGACTTTTATAAACACAACAAAACTGGATTTTTATAAAACCATGACGAAATCAACTTTTCCAAACTTGGTAAATTATACCCAAAAATATATGGCAATGTTTGCACCCTCATATTTATGCGAACAAGAGATTTCAACCATGAAACTTAGAAAAAGTGATCTTAGAGACCGACTTACTGATGAGCATCTGTCTTCTCTCTTGAGAATCACTTCCTCACAGATTAACTCGGATTATGAAAAAATGCTGGAAGCTCAATCACAATTTCAATCATCTCACACCCCATCATAGAAATCTTCTGAATGAACTTAAAAATAATTCAGTAGGTATGTATGATTGTTTCGCATTCTCAATGCATTTACGTTTATTCATGTCAGTCAATTATGTGTTTGTCATTTTCTGAAAATGCATTTTGAAGAAAAATTAATGAAAGTCTTTGGCCTGCCAACAAAAATTTCTTTTTTACATTTCGCTCTCCTATAAGTAAGTGTGCCCATCCCTGTCCTAAACGATCACAAACATAACATGACTGAATGCCACTGCATTATGTGCCTCTAAAGTCACCGTTCGAACCGAAAATGTCAAATTTCTGTTTTTAACAAAGTAAGAACATATCGTCTTCGCACTGTATTCAGTCGTAGACAATCATATTTTGCCCTTTGCAGTGTTCGATGAACATCGCTAAGTGCAATATAGCATATTGCCCTATATTATTAATATATTATAGAATATAGTATGATGATATTGAGTCATTACCTGAAATAACACTCATAAAAAGGCGTAAAATTACATTCGCCCAAAACACTGTGAATCGAAATATTTTGTAATGCTTCATCATCATCCACTTTATGCCGTACACCAAGAACCATACCGGTGGTTTCAAACGATTCGTACGAAGTGGGTCCGGGTTCGCATCCTGAGTGGAGCATGAATGCTTTATTTCTCTAATTGTCCTGGCTCTCTCTTCTTCCTTGAACAAGCAACCCAATTTAGGGACGGCCGACAGCTTATAGCCCGTTGAGTTGCTCAAGGTGTGTGTTCAAAAAAGGCAGCACTCTAAAGAATAGATCGCATTTCGAATCGTAATATTTTATTCATTTAATTCGGTAAGAAAATTTCTAATATACGCCCCCCCCCCTTCCCGTGGAAAAAAAAGCACGAAAGAGATCACTTGGTAAAAATGGGATGCATACACGCTCAGATTGTCTTTTCCACATAATATGTATTATACAGTGGTGATGCAAAATGCGTCAGTATATGGATTAGGAGCCGTGGAATTGTTTGAAAGTTGATAACATCAATATAATTTCGATGGAGAAACATCTGGTATATGGAGTAGACGCACAGGAGAGATGTGCTTTCATACAACAGTTTTCTGCTTTCATAATCTGCGTAACCCCGAAAAGGACAAACAGCTTCTGTGTTTGTCCTTTGTGTTATGTAGTTCAGCGAATCACAAGAGCACTTAAAGCTAGGCGAAATTTCTGCGTGTGTGTTCTGTGGTTTAACAACTGATACGAACACTCATTTAAAGCCAGTGGTTTTAGAAAAGAGGAAAACCAAAGCCGTAAGGACTAACATGAGATCCATAACTTACCTCAGATTCGAATGCAATCTAGCTATACGAAAATTCAGCATTGTTGTCTCTCACAAAAACATTGAAACAAATATTCTGCAACTGAAGAAAAATATAATTCTTATGAATATGTCCGCTGAAAAATTTGGTTCGTAAAATGTGAATATTTGTGCAAAATGTAGTTTTGACATCTGAAATGTGAGTAAGACGAGTATGAGAGGTTGAAATGAAAATATCCTCATGTTTAGCGATTAGATAGTGCAGCTTGAAACAATGGTCGCTAAATGAACAGTTTTAAACCAACTACCAAATAAACTTAAAATATTTTCTCCAGTTCTAAATATTCATGTGACATGACATGTAGAATTTGAGCCCCTTTTAAAGAGAGAGTCAAATGGAAAGATTTTCAGACATTTTCAAATGAAAACACTTTCAGATAGAGTCAAATGAAAAGACTCGATATTTTCACGATCTCCAAAGAAATGAAAGAATTTGAGCCCTATGAAAAGTCCTTTCAGATAGAATCAAATGAAAAGACTAGATGTTTTCACGCACTCCAAAGAAAAGAATAATTTTCTTTTCAGTTGATTGCACTCTTCAAATTTACAAGAGTTTCTGCTCATGAAGAATACTTCAAAATTCAGGAAATATTTCTGAAATTTTTGCTGTGGTAATTACAACCTTTCTTCTTCAGTCGAAATTCTCAGTATGTATAAATATTAATGTAAGGGAACTCAGCTCTACTGAAAATGAAAGTCCGTTTAGTGAAATCATAAAAAAAACGTGAAATTTTAGGGTTACGTAGGTGAAGCTGCAAATTTAATCTGTCAGGTGAAAATAATCTAAATACGTGTTAATGTGTCAATTTACAAAAGTCTATATCTCCTAAGTACTTTACGATGAGCAAATTTCCTTCTAGGACCTAAGGTAAAAAATTCGTGTAGTTCTGGTCCGAATTCTAACAGATGTTCCTCGAAAAACGTGAATATTTCGCTATTTAATAAATGCAAAAGGTGAAGTTAAGATGCACTTATTACTTATAATATCACAAGCGTATTTGTTATTTTACCAACAATATAAAATTCCATTTAGTTCGATCAATTCAAACTCATCCACATGTAGGTGTTCATTCCGTAATTTGGGACGACAGTTTTCATGCATCTTTCTTTTAACATCTTTTGTTTAGATTTGCTTTATTTTTTCTGCCTCCTTTAGAATAACTATGTCTCTAATAGGAAGTTTAGATTCTTTTTAAATATCCCCTCTTTGTTTCTTACAGGTTACCTTTGTCATTCTCTATTTGTCAGCCTGTCCTTCAGAAGCTGGATATCTCAATGGATACCGTGGATATGGACTGTATGACTGGGATGACGACGATGGACTTCTTTTCGAACGCCCTGGAATCAGTGGACTTGGATATGGTGGATACTCACCTCTTTACTACGGGAAGTATGGATTAGGTAATGGCGCCTATGGCCAAGGCTACGGCTTGATGTTCGACAACTATGTCAACCGTTTCCCGTATTACGGTCGTTACGGACACCCACTCCTTAAAAAGTGACACTGAGTATTTTGAAATTGTGATTGGCTTGTCCTCTAGGAACATTCATCGAACTTAATTCACAAAGAAGCAACATAATTAATTTAAGAACGAACATTTCTATTTCTTTCAATGTACTTTACGATACTTGAAAGCACAATAAAGCGGATTATTGCTCTACATTTTGGAGATTCATGAATGGATGCTACGCCTTCCAGATGTATCATTCAAATATTTAAGGACACTAACAAAATATTTAATACCATTTTTCTACGAACGAGGTCAAATTTTCTGAATGTAGACTGAACGAATATATTATAATTTTAACATGTTATTTTGGTCTTCTAACACAGCAGCGTCAGTGCAGATAATAAAAGAGAAATTTATGAAGAAAACTGGAAAATCATTTTCCTTCTGCACTAAGGAATGGAGGGGTTTTTTTCGTTTGTGGGTTTAACGACCACCATGAGCGACCCTAAGGGATATAAGCAGTCGCCCGTCCCTAATTTAGGGCCACTGGTTCCAAAGAAAGGAGAGAGCAAGTGCGGTAAGGCAAGCACTCCACCTATGCTTCATCCGGGGCTCGAGCTCTAGCCCATTCAGACAAACAATCAGAAGTTAGCGTTTAGACTACTCCGTAACTGGGGCGGTTAAAAGGATGAAGTAAACATGCTTGTAGCAATAAGAAGTACAGAAGCATAAAAATGCTACTGTTATGTAAATGTTAGCTTTAGACGACGTTTCTCAATGATCGAATCGTTACAACTCGAACTTCTGCGCGCCAAGGCTCTATCGAGACATGGATATTGTACTCGCGTTTAATCTTTAGAGTAGTCAGCCAAACAGGAACCATATTTAGATGATTCTCTTCCAATATTTTTGGTATGGTTTGAATTTCAAGACCATATATTTTCAGAGAGTACGGATGAATGTAACCCAGTACATTTTAAAGAGTTTTCAATATAGTGGAAGGGACGTGAAAGATTGAAACTTATCTTGCATTTTAATGTATCCAAAAGATATAAATGAGTAAAACTATCAATACGCTGCTGCTGAAGAGGGATAGAAATCGTTAGTTTTGTAAGAACATAGAAAATGAGTTGCAACTATTAATAATTCCTTTTAGTTAAGAATTGCTATTTTCACACAAGTGATATATAGTTGAAAACAACCGATCTTTCCAGAGCCAGCCAAACAGCCAGTGGAAAACACGATCAAAGAGTTCCACGATAGTCTTCCAAATGTAATTACTATGCACGCATTATGAGAACTCAAATGTAATGCGCGGTTTGGAGGAAGGAAGCTAAAAAGAAAGGAAGTAAATATACAAGCTATGGAATTTAGTCGGCAGAAGAATGTATAAAGGAAGAGCAATCGAAAAAGCGACTGTAAGCAGTTCTTTAAGGTGAAGGAGTCTCACTTCCTGAATGCCTTTTCGAGATCACTTTTTTAAATGATGAAAATACATTTCCGAGTTTTTATAGGGAAATGGTAAGTACAACTAAAAACGCAAAGATTCACGCATCGAAGCGAAACGGAATTGTCTTCATTACGAACAAAGAGAACTTCCTTTCATCTCAATATATCAGAGATGACTTTTTTTCTTTCCTGCAAATGGTTTCTTACAGATTGTACTAAGGTCATACAAATAAGCGTATCATTGTTTTACAAGAAAATGAGATATCTCTGCTCGAGACATTAAGCATTTATTAAGCCCGTCCAGGTTGGATGAATCCCTGACATAGTGCTGCACTGAGACACCTGTTCAGAGTCATGGAGTGAAATTGCAGGTAATTCGTTCGGTGAAAGGGGCTCAGTACGGGGACTTACACGACACGCACCGATGGGTTCATAAAAATCATTTGTCCTGCTCTAGGTACGGTGAACGGGGTGCCTGGTAATTCGAGCAGGAAGCACTCTTCTTTTCTTTTTTTTTTTTTTTTTTTTTTTTTCTTATTCGATAGCGTATCCTGGAAAAATCTCGGAATCTCGCTGAATCGTATTCGTATTATAAATTATTTTTGTCATACAACATTCTAGGAGATCTGCATTAAAATACCCTATGGCGTCCAATTCCATGTGGAAAAAACAAAAGTACTTTGATTTGTAATCAAGCACGTGGACAAAAATAAGTTGTAGAAGGAAAATCAAAAATTACAACATGCAAAATGGAAACTGTATATAGACTAAGAGTATTCAACCCGGGGCTGCTGCTTTGTTTAGTCTAAGTCCACTTTTGTCCTCACATGGAACTAAGACATATAACCAGAAAGGCTGTTAGTGATTTGGTAGCATAGCTTTCCCTGATTTCGCATATCAGTTAACATATCACATTCTACTTTCCGAGCAGTTGGGTCGTTAAGTACTATCGTAGAGGTTCTGTGTTCGAATTCCGAGGGTGACATGGCATTCGTATTTTTCACTTAACTTTCTTTTTCTACCTTCCAGTTAGAAACACCTGAGTTAAGGAGCCTCGCAAAATAATCCGGAGCGTTGAAACTGAAAACTGACCCCAAACCAAACATTCTTATAACTTCCAGAGAATTAAATACGAAAAAAAGCATTAATTTTATAGTCCGTTTTTTTTACAGTACTTAACATTCACGAACAGCACTTTCCCGGGATAAAATCACACAAAACGGGAAACCAATTGATAATAACTTAGCGCATTTTCTTTTTATTGCTTCGTCGCAAATATGGCTACGCATTAAGGACCTGATTAAGCTAAGTTATGACGAAGTAGATTTATCCATCATTTTCATGCCAGGAGTGGGATTCGAACCCTCAACCCTCGGCTCCGGAGCGCTATCCACTATACTACACTGGCACGTGCTCTCACTGCTGTCTGCCTTTATCTCATGGGCGTTCTGCGGGCAGGAACGTTTCAAAGTCTATATCATTTTTTTTTCTTATTGATTCATCGCAAATATGAGCGCGTATCAAGGACATCTTAAGTACAGTTTGTATTAGTTTTCTTGCTAATTTTTAAACGAAAAAAATGTGTTCTGATATTCATGTTTTTGGTTACACGTACCTATGAAAATTTACTGGTATGTCACATCTTTGAAAAGCATAAAACTGAAAACCATTGTTCATATGTGAGTGTGTGTAAAATATGTATGTGCGTTGCTAATTTGCTAATGGGATTTATCAGCCAAACAGGAAATAAAAACTGGCTAATTATTCAGAAAGAATTAATGATTTAGGGTTCACAGCACCAATGAAGAGGTCTTCCTGGAATTCCAAAATTTGTGTGAAAAACCTTGGGCAAACTTTTTTCTAGCTGATGATTAACACTTTCATTATTTAATCTAATTTGTAGAGAGACGAACAAATGGAAGGGATGAAAAAATATACGAAAATTCAGCTGCAGTTTGCCTTCTCGGTGCACAGATGTGCCAACAAAAGAGCCGTGGAGAGGTAATCTAAAATAGTCTTCATTCACTCCCACACACTAACACACATACCTTTACACGTACTCTCACACATGCCAAACTATGTGCTGCAAATCATCTAATATTTTAAGCGTCACAGCTAAAAATCCAAAATGACATTAATCATAATTTCAGGAAAATTTTCCAGTGTTCTGAATAGTCATTATGAGCTGACACTGCCCCATGTTCTGATTGGTCAAAACGGTTAGAAAGTTTAAATTTGGAAGCCCACTTGTATAGGAGAAACATTCAGGAATAATACACTTGCTGAGGTAATGCCTTTGAGCAATTGTAACGCAAGTAAATTATTCTTCCTAAGCTTAGCAAATTCGCGTCATCCTGTATTGGAGCTTTACGTTCCATTTTCATTGTCTACGAATGCGAGCATGTAAGAGCATACACAAAGCAACATAATACTATCACACACCGATATCAAATGTCACTCAAGTAGTTTACACATTTTCAGCTGCTTCTGAAACTGGATGTATATGCGACCAGTTACCATCAGAAAAGCTGAAAAGATAGGATACGTTACCTCTTTAAAAGTTGTTTTTTATGTTTGTTCTGTGGTCAGCATGAATACTTTCATCGGAGCTTTTCAAAGTATCAGAATTTCATCATTTATTTTTTCTAGAACTGCTTTAGAATGTATTTGCTTTTATGTATATTTTGTGCCGCAGTCTTTTCGATCAGATGAAACAAAAAACGGAAGGTTTTCATAAGAGAAAAGTTTTCTGTGTCTCAGCGCAATTGCATTTTGACGTGAAGTCCCTGTTTCATGGAGACCGACAAAAATCGTCTTAAAAAGACAAAGTCGTTGCACTGTCCACGTTTTGTTTAATTAACGCACAGCAACGGAAAAATTGTATTTCGACACGGCTGGGAATTGTATTTTTCCAAGCTGTGTCGAAATATAATTTTTCGATTGCTGTGTGTTAATTAAAGAAAAACGCGGAAAGAGCGATGGCGTGTCTGTTTACATTGTCTTCGCGTATTTGGAAGATTTTCACCAAAAATCGTCCTTCAGTAGGACAGAGGTAGGAAGGGCAAAGAATATTGAGGGGTTTTTTTTCTAATACAGAATGTTTGCCATACATGTAAATAACGTATCACAGGATATTTTACAAAAAATGACGGTCTAAATTCGAACCATTTTTATCAACAGACGTGATTATTACGTCTGACACTTCAGTGTCATCACTTCGGTTGAGTACTGAAAAATAACCTTCACTTGACTAGGAGCATGTGATCGTGCACATTATGCCCTTCGAATTCCTGGAAGAGTAATGCGCACGTTTTGTTATCTTGAATAACTCCAAGGCTTTACAGGTTTTTACGAAGAAGCGCTATGCTACATTTAAGCCTGAAAAGCTCTTCTCCCTCCCCTTCTTTGAACAACAGAGGCACACCCCACATAAATTTTGAGGTGATGTCGACAATGATTATCATCCTTGAACCTTTCAGCTTAGAAACATTTTGTCGTCAATCACTTTTCTACCTCACGATACCATTTTCAATACATAGCGCAGCAAGATCAAAAGACTTTTTCGTAAATTACGACTATAATTGGATTTCTCTCTTTGCTTTTTTTCTGATCACAGCTGTCATATTTCTCAAATAGGAAGAGAAAAACATCAATATCAATTTATTTTAAATTAATGAGGTTAAAACAAGCTACTGCGTTAGTATTGGCAGCCTTGTGCAAATGACATGCCATTCACTTCCCAGACGATAAAGCTATCACCTTCGGTGCACGAGACTAAAAATCCAAATCACATTATTTTCTTTGCATTTAAGTCATTTCGTTTTGGTTTTATTCAAACACTTCGCAATTACATTAAAGAATCTCAAATAAAATATCATAATGTTTGAAGTGAAATTAAACAATGTGCAAGACAATGAAATAAAATAACCTTGTCCTGCAAACTTATCGTAACCCGCTATCACAGTTTGACAAATGCCCATTTCGACTCGCAAACAAAAAAGAAAGCCGCATTAAAAGAAGAGAAAGAAAACAACGGAATTATTGAATACCTTGTTGTTGTCTTTGATTTATGAAATAATAAAGTTCCTTAAAACATTAGTGACAAAATTAATTTCCATATAAATAGCACTTACTATTTCTCCATTGAATCCAATAATGTAATGACAGATGCGTTCCTACGGAAAAAAATTTCAGATCCATTGCTTCGCGTAAACATGCTTGATCATGTAAAATACATTTGAACAAAAAGTGAAGCAAGAATAAAGAATATTGTAACATTTTCAAAGACCACCCGATTTTGGTTGTAAAAACAATTCCTCACCGCATATCACATGTATGAGAGGGATTACTTTGAGCTTAAAAAGTTTCTCATCAATAGCAGCAAAAATTCTGTATTCGACAAAGTTCAAATAAAATAAGAAATCCAGTATAGTGAGATGCGTGGATGTAAATCCTTAATTTACGATAAGCTGTATTTGCAACTGATACGCACTGACAAGCGGTTTGGCTTATTGAAAATACTAAACGAAGGCGAATTAACCAGTGGAATATTGCCTGGTACTTAATACAATAATTTTACTCATTCCGAAAACAGCTGAATAGCACTTTAGGTGGATCAGGATCGTAGACAGATGTTAAAAGATGCTTGAGAAAGCCGCAGAACAATCTTCAATCACATCGTTACTATTATCAGACCATTCTCTAGTTGTAGACGGTAAAGCTAATGATGATGATGTCTTCTAACAAAAACATTGTGACAGCGGTGCCTGTATTCTTAACACCGTATTTTTACGCTTTCCAACCATAGGTTGAAGAAGCGTATATGCTACAGCTTTTTCCGTCCGTCTGTCGGCACGATAACTCACGTAAAAATGGTTCGATTTCGATGAAATTTTAGTATGTGGTAGGGTACCCCCTGGGGGCGAACACTATTGAAAATGGGACAAATGAGTTTAAAGGTCACGACATAGGAGTGCGATCCATTCCATTGCCCTTATGCCTCATAACTTGCGTAAATATGGTTCGATTTCAATGAAATTTTAGTATGTGGTAGGCGACCGCCTGGGGACGAACCTATTGAAAATGGGTGAAGTGGGGTCAAAGGTCAGAACATAGGAGCGGGATACATTCCATTGCTCTTATGCGTCATAACGTGCGTAAAAATGGTTCGATTTCGATGAAAGTTTAGTATGTGGTAGGGACCATCTGGAGAGGAACCCAATTGAAAATGGGACAAGAGGGGGTCTAGGTCAGGAAATAGGATCAGGATCCATTCCATCGCCCTTATCCCATACTGTTAAGGTTGACGTCAAGTAATTTTGCTTCCTATATTTCCAATGGAAAAACTTTTCTACACATTTCCTTCAGAATTAATGTGCTCCCAAGGATGGAAATTTGAACATCGATTAAAATAACTTCATTGGAATACTTAACATTTTCTAAAACATAAGCATAATTATATTAAAAAACAATAACGTTTCCTTTGGTGGTGTTTAAACCAGAAAAAAGATGGCGCGACCTGTACTTTGATGACGTCAGTAGACAAATAAGTGTTGGATTTCATAATTATGGTTATGTTTTAGAAAATATAAAGTATTCCAAATTATAAAATGAAGCTATTTTAATCGATGTTCAAATTTTCATCCTTGGGAACGCATTAATTGTGAAGAAAATGTGTACAGAAGTTTTTCCATTAGAAGTATAGGAAGCAAAATTACTTGACGTCCACCTTGAAGGAGCAATTCTTGTATCTATGAAAATTTTATTTTGAAAACGGCTCTAAGGATTTTGATAAAAGTCGTTAACCTACCGTTTTCTGGTACTAGAAATCGATTTAGCTTGATCTTGACTTTAGGAAAATACCTTTAGTGGGTTAAATAACCACACTGAATTACCGCGTTTTTAGTGTGGTGTCATTGCGTCGTCCCATTAGATGTTGGCGCGCGGTCACGCCAGCTGTCTCATTACGTCACGCGTTGTGTTTGGATCCTATTAAAGTTTGATGACGTCACACTCTTTCGAGCAGATGGTCGCGATTCCCATCTGCCTCATTACGTCACGCGTTGTGTGCGTATGCCCGTCCGCACGATAACTCGCGTAAAAATCGTTCGATTTCGATGAAATTTTAGTATGTGGTGGGGGACCACCTGGAAAGGAACCCTATTGAAAGTGATCGAAATGGGGTCAAAGGTCAGGACATAGGAGCAAGATGCATTCCACTGCTCTTATGCGTCATAACTAACGTAAAAAGAGTTCGATTTTGATGAAATTTTAGTATGTGGTAGGGGACCACCCGGGGACAAACCCTATTGAAAATGGGCGAAATGGGATCAAAGGTTAGGACATAGGAGCGGAATCACTTCCATCGCCATTATGCGTCATAACTTATTTAAAAATGCTTCGATTTGGATGAAATGTTAGTATGTTGTAGGGGCCAGCCTGGGGACGAATTCTATTGAAAATTGGAGAAATGGGGTCAAAGGTTAGAACACAGGAGCGGGATCTATTCCATAGCCCTTATGCATCATAACTTACGTAAAAATGTTTCTTTTGCGACAAAACATTACCATGTTATTTCGGAGGTATACTGAACCGGTTCTGTTGAATATCATTGAAGTGGGATCAAAGGTCAGGGTACAGGAGCGAGATTTATTCCACAGCCATTATCCTCATAACTTGAGTTATAACTTGAGTAATGATTTCTGGTATGTTGGAAAGCGTATTATAATCAATGCATTGCATGATTTTACTAACTTGTTCTATTTATACTGTGTTTTACAGTTACTGGGCAAATTAATTAATCCTCAGAAAATAGAAAAACTGTGCTAGTAATCCGATTTATTGGCGTAAGAATATATAAATAAATGTTTCCAAGCTTTTGCACATCAACCAGATGGCTCTTTCAAATGAGATAGACGAAAACTACAATCTGAAAAATAGAGCGCTTCGACAATTTGAATTTAGTGGCTAGAACAATAAGTGGATACGACGTAATATTAACTTAAAGACACGAGGCATCACGTTGTGCATGCGGTACCCTTGTAGGAAAAAGGCGCTACTTGTTGAACTGGTTTCAAATTTGTGGCAACTCCTCAGAGGCGCTATCATTGCATTGTGGCAACTCCTCAGAGGCGCTATCACTGCAAGTGTCACTGTTAGAGATTATCTTTAAGGTTTCTCGAATGGCTGTAGATTTAGGAGTACAGGGTGGCGCAAACAGAACTATACCAAATGAACAAGTCAAATAAGCACAAGTTTTATTTAATGTTACAGTGTCCAAGACAGTTCCTACAGCAGGTGTTGGAAATGAACGCCCTCACTATTAAGGCACATGTCAGTTCTTTGCAGCATGTTTTGGAACACAGTTTGAAGTTGTTGTGGTGTGATCTTAGCAATTTCAGGGGAGATGTTGGTTTGAAGCTCTTCAAGAAGTCTCGGGTTATCCGAATACACCTGACCCTTTAGTGTACCCCACAAGTAAAAGTCACACACAGACAGATCAGGGGATCGAGCAGGCCAAAAGACACGACTCACAACACGGTCTTCCTCAAACACCTCAAAAATCGCATTCATTGAATGGAGGGCAGTATGAGCTGTAGATCCATCTTCTTCTCCTTGTTGGTAAGCTGATTGACAAATAGGTTGAAAATATTTGCAATATATCGAGCTGAGTTTATGGCTTCGTGGGAAAAAATGGTAATAATCCTACGTGCTGACACAGCACACCACTCATCAAGTTTCTGCGCATGTAGAGGGTCTCCACAAATTGGCGTGGATTTTCTGTGCTCCAATATCGATGGTTCTGGGAATTTACATATCCAGTTATGTGGAGCCATGCCTCATCACTAATGAAGAAGAGATTCATGCCCAGCATCCCAGATGCAATTTCTTCCTATAACCACCATCAGTATCGAACACGTGCGCGTTTATCTTGAGGTTGTAACTGATGCAATGCAGAAATTGTACACGGTTTAGCACCCAGATCGAGTTACAATATTCGCTGGAAGAACGTGGAATTCCTGCTTGTTGAGATAATCGAGAAGACTGTAAGATTCGCTCGCGAATATCCTCAATGTTCTCTGGAGTACGTACGCTCTTGATATAATTTCTGGCAGCATTTGTCACTGAACCAGTTGTACGCCACTTTTTTACCAGATCATTGATTGCCACCTTCATCGGTGGTTGAATTTTAAACCTTCTTGGAAACTCCTGTTGACACATTTTAAAGGACGTATACTTCATATATGCCTCGACGATGAAAATTCTTTGCTGCGAAGTCAGGACCATCTACTCTGCTGCTGGAAAACTCCTCACAAGTAACCAGGTATGTAGATCCATGGATTGTCAGCACCTGTAACCAAAAAGTTATAATTAACAAGTAACAAACTGTTCCGTTAATACTGTAGGTAGATTGTTAGTACCTGTAACGAAATAAGGTATCATTAAATTGGGCTACCATGGGTATAAATTTGTTTGAGCCACTATGGATATAGTTTTGTTTGAGCCAGTATGGGTATAGTTTTGTTTGGACCACTATGGGTATAATTTTGTTTGGGCCACTATGGGTATAGTTTTGTTTGGACCACCCTGTATAGTGGGTAGTTAATTTCTTTATATGATTCCACATAGGAGTAGCAGACTTGAATTTGACATCGCTGGATAGGGCCGTTGTTGCTTTACCGTATTTTGTGTCTCTTTTACGCTCGTTGACTCTGATACTAAATGTACGCTTGGTCATTCCAATGTGGTATTGTATGGAGCCGTCCGGGTACTATAGGTGGTACGCATAAACACCTGCCTCGCTGGAAAGACAGGGTTTGTCTGTATTTCTCTTTAGCATAGTATATAAAGATGCAGGAGACCTTATGCCAACACTGAAGTTCATCTTCTTGATGGTGTTCTTCAGTTTGTAAGATACATTTGGTATGTAGGAAATTGAACCCAGGTAGTGAAGCTGCGGCATAGGAATTTTAGAACGTTTGACTTGGGCTTTTTGGATAAAGTTATGTATCTGCTTCAATGGGTATCCTGCGTCAGTGGTCTATTCGATGACGCTTTCAATTTCTTGTTGTCCAGAATGGGCATCGAAGGAGACTGCGAAAGCTCTTCTAATTCGACAATGAAAGATAGCTGTTTTGTATTTTGTGGGACAGAACGAGCTGCGGAGCATCAGGTTGGGGACGGACGTGGGTTTGGAGCAGACTTGTGCACATAGGCGGTTTTTAGGCGATTTTCTCAGTAAAACATCCAGATAAGGTACGGCACTTTTGTGTTCAAGCTCCACGGTAAAATTGATCGTAAGATGTATATCATTGATTTTATCGAGGGAAATTGGAAGAGTCTCCTTTCCATGAGGCGTACGAAAAATATGTCGCTCGCATAACGCAACCAGGTGGTAGCCCTTAAGTTGATGCTGGAAAATATATTTTGCTCAATTAGGCTTCTGCAAGGACGACTGAAAGTGAAGATCCCATCGGAATGCTAGAAACTATAGAAGCTAGTATTTGAGACAAAGTCTATTAACTTGAAGATGCTGAATCACGACTCCTGAGCATAAAATGGTGAATTAGGTGTGGCCTCCTTCAATATTCTGATGTCTTCTGGCACGGGGATTGAAGAATAAAGAAAAACCATGTCGAAGCTGCCGATAATGTTGCTTGGTAGGATAGTGAGTTGCTTGGCTTTCGTGGTAAAATCCAGTGAAATTTATTACAAAATCCGATTCAGGAAGGAATCTACGCAAGAATCTGGATAGTGCTTTTTCTAAATGGTACGTTTGTGTAAACTTCCTGGATACGATGGATCTCAATGGATTGCCAGGCTTGTGGTGCTTAAGTCTTCCGAAAAGCTTTGGGAACTGACAGCCTAGTGGTAGTCTGGCGGCTTTCTTGAGATCGTCTGGAATAGCGGTCTCAAGGATCATATTAATCAGTTAATCCAGGATATAACTGGAGAAATTGTTCATCATTAGGATCATTCTCGTGAAGTCCATGAGGGGAGGTGGAGAGTAAAAGTACTTAAAAGGGGGGAAATAGCCCGAAAATTTAATAGTTACAAAGTTCACCTTGAGAAAGAAATTTTAAGAAGAAATAAACAATATTTCTTTGAAAAACTATTTCAGGGCTCTGCACCAACATTCTTTTTATGGAAAGAGGGCATGGAGTTCCAAAAACCAAGTTCCCGGCTACTCTGAAGCCCAACATTTGTCCTACATGGACTAACCCTTTGCAAGCATTGAGGCTCTTCCAGTTCTTTTCGATCATCTTTAGCTGTTGCTTTATCAATCATATCCTCATTTGGAACTTTTTTCCATGACAATTAAATAATGCCTCCTGGGCTGACTCTTCAAATTCATCAAATCCAGGTTTCAACATCATAAAGTAGAAAGTGGTATGGCTATTGTATTTTTCGCAACATATTGTAGCTCTGGAAATTTTCGGAAATCGTGTATACATTCTGGCTATATTTTACGTCAAACAAGATGTTATTAAAAGAGAATACATTAAAAATTTAATAATGTGTTACATTAAATTAGACAGCATGGTTCTACAATTTTGCCTAATGTACAGGGTGTCCGGAAAATAACTGTGCACTGAAAGTAACACTTACCATGTCAAACTGGTTCATACAAAAGGTGTTGGAATGGGCCCCACCGACGTCCAGACATGTCTGCACGCGCTTTTGCATGTTGGTGACCTTTCTCAGGGTATGTGGTGGGATTTGTTGGATATGGGTTGTTATTGCAGCCTGTAACTTTCGAAGTGTATGTAGATTACGTGCGTACATCTTTCCGGACAGGTGGAACCATGCCTCATTTGTAAAGAAAGCCACGTCCAAAATGTTCTCACCTTCTTCAGACAGGAACTCTTGGAACCACCTGTTGTACCGAACACAGGCCTCGTGGTCTGTTTCGCTCAGCTGATGCACGCCAGACACTTTGTACGGGTGGAAACGCAACTTCTTTTTCAGAATATCAAGGGCTGTACTCTTTGGCACATTAGCTTGTTGTGACAGTCGCCTCACGGACTTGTGTGGATTCCTCTGTATCCTGTCCTGGAAATCCTGTACGGTTTCCTCTGCCGTGGATGGCCTACCCAGGAGGAACGTATCCGGAATACTGCCAGTTTCCCAAAACTTCGCTATGAGCTGACGTACCGCCTTACGGTGGGGGACGTCTGCATCACAAAATTTCCTAGCGAACTGTTTTTGCACTTAGTCCGTGTACTTGTCATTGTCCTTGTGCCGAGACGACTGATCAATTGACATATCTGCCTCAGTTGACCAAGCTCTAGGGAATGACCTTTGCTCGGAATGATAGCTGAGCGCGCCTCGGGGTGGGGAGACATGAAGGTTATCAGACACAAAGCACTTCCACGTGGCGGGTCACTTCTATTGTAATTCGATTCAAAATGCTTCTTCACTGAGTAAGAACATTTCGCAGACTGCCGTTATTAGAATGCTTTCTCCTAAAACTTCCGATGGTGTGGCGCTTTGGACAATCCCTTTTAAAAGGGATCATTTGTGTGGTGATTAACAATATGTAAATCACGCTGCCGCTTCGAAAAACATAGAAAGGTCAGTGACCTTTTTTAATGCTGCAATCTTCACCACTTGCAGCAAGCACCAGTGTTTCGCGATTCAAGGCATCACGGCTAACATGTTTCAGCAGCATTATTCCTGGGCGGCGAAGCGTCCATAGACGCCATGGAAGCGCCGCTTCTCTTTAAAATCATGAGGCAAAATGCTTCACGAAATCATGAAAAAAAAAACAATGAAGGATTTAAAATTCAAATTCATTTAGGCATTATTTTTCAGTTATTTCGTAATAGAAACAAGTTTCGTGATTACGTTACGAAGTGAATGTATTCGACTTGCTGCCTCTTACGTTAATGCCGACTGTTGTGAACCAGGCAATTCCGCGAGGCTTCTCTTTTTCGGACGCACATCGCCGTACTACAATCTCCGTGGAAGCGATCGCTACTGCGCTTCTAGCCTAGCCTCCGAGCCTAGCAAGAAAGCCAAAGAGGCGCATGCGCGTGACGTCCCATTCGGATGAGCATGGCCACATTACGTTCTCAGTGGATGCAATTTCTACTGCGCTTCCAGCTGTAATCTCTCAGCACTGTATGGGAGCCTGAGCGACGCATGTGCTTGACGTTTGACTCTGCGTTTAGGCCGCTTCTTGCTAGTGACCTTAGTTTCGGTGAAATTGTTTGTCTGCGTATAAAACGATTACTTCGTTGTTTCTGTGTTCTATTGTATTGGTGTAATAATGTGTGAAAATAGTGTTCTGCAGTGATATTCATCGTGAATATACAATATATGCGAATTATACTGAATTCACTTTTTTTGATCGGCTTCTGTGCGTCAATCTCAGTTCTTTCTTACACTTTTTGTACGGGTTTTCGTTACACTGACAAGTTGTTTCAAATCTTGCATGCAGACAATATTCTTCCACTGTATCAGAGAAGAATGCGAATTGTTCAATTTCTGGAGAACACAGAAATTCCTCGTACAGTCGATTATTTCGAGGTCCTCGACATTGTTAGTTTGAATATTTCAGTAATATTCAGTGAAGTGCCAAAGCTAATGTTTCTACGTCTGCTTTCCTCAACACAATTTCCTCAATTCATCACGAAATTTCCAGAGATAGCTTTTTCTTATTCGCAAGAATCTTTTCCTTCATTTTTCCATCTCATTTGTCTGAAAAGTGAACTCAGCGTAATTTATTCACAGCCGGATATGCTGAAAGAAAGTTTCAGTGAATTCTATCAGAATCTGATTGCTGAAGATCTGGTCAATGTATTCCCGGAGGTATTCAGACTCATTCAGTTTATATTGACCATTCCTGCTACAAATGCATCTAGTGAAAGAATCTTTTCTGCACTCAAATGAATCAAAACATTTTTTTAAATATAGATCTGCTGTTACATGTATTTACAATAACGTTTCCATATTTACCACATAAATTCTCGTAACCAACAAAATTTTTCACTGCTATTATTTTATTATACAGTACATGTTAGTATATATAATGTTCAAATGTTTATAAGTACATAATTTGTAAATATATATATATGCGTACATACATTTAATATTTGCATGCATATATAAGCATAAGCTTTTTTATTGCATATGCATTGTATGTGCATTAATAAAGTGACTAAAGATGGGCTGTTCTGACTGCTTCCCCTTCCAGAAAGGTCACGCTCCGCCACTGATTATGCCCTAATAACAGTACCTCTGGTATCGTGTAATATGTGTACTATCTCCTCTTTGATGTAAAGACAGGTCTTTTTGTCACCCACAGTGAATTTTAAATATTGCGTACAACATCTTTCCACAACGAACAGTTCACTAGAAAGTTTGACATTGTAGTAAATGTGCATCTTTTTAAAACGTTTTTAGTGAACCTTTACTTGCAGGACGTCTTCCTTTTACCTTTGGGCATTCGACTGTACTTTGTTCGAGATCCCCAAAGAAATTCTTGACTTTTCTCTGGAGAATTTTACCAGTCACATATGATAGTCATAAATCAGATATAGTTGGTACTACAGGTTTGCAGGGCTCTGCTTCCACGCCCACCTAGAACAGTTATTTTTTTCATGCAGTGCTAAAATTTTCGAAACTTAGCTTGATGATTTTTCTGCATAACGCGCAAACCACTGCCTCCGTAGTCCCCTATCCCCAGGGAGATGAACTGGTTGCAGTCCCGAAGTCTATTGAAGCCAGTTCATATGTGAATCTCAGTATCTTCCCCACATCAGTTGGCTTCGTGGTTTAGTTTCCACTGGGTAAAACCTCACAAGGGCTTCCTTGGCGACAGTCTTTGTGCGGCAGGGCTGGCTCATATAGCAGATACCAGTTGTCCCTGGAGTCACGTTCAGTATCGCAGCTTGGATGCATCGCTGCATGTGGGACACTTGTCGATACGTTTGCTTTACTCTGTTCTGTGATCTCTGCTGATAAATACAATTACTGTACTACCGAACATGAAATAAAAAAGTGAAATCAATTTCAAAAATGTTTGTTGCAGAATGCACTGTTTGACAGTTCCGCCCGGTTTTGTTTTGTTTTTTCTTCAACTTTTGGTCTGATCTTCCTTTTATTGAACTTAATATTTCTAACAATGATGCGATTTCCATCAAACTGGCGAAAATCTATGTTTGTCCATAACAATCTCAGCTGCAATGAGTTTTGCGAAAAGTTTTGGTAATTTTCTCTTCTATTCAAAATGAGCATCTGAATAAATTGCAATTAAGAATAAAGTTGGTAATGAATAAATTGCAAACAAAACAAAAATAGAATTAATTTCTTTAGAAAAATACTTGCATAAAACAGATTTTTTCCATTATCTAGAGAAGCGAAATCCGTGCTTTTTAACTCACGCAAAATTTTATTTATCAAAAATTACTGAAGTTATTCCATTTGGCATTTTACTTTAAATATTTTTTCTTGTGTTGCATTTTTCTTTGTAAAACATGCTGCGCACTTCGGCATCAGATACTGAGCGAAATGATTATGATATGAGGGCTAAACACCCTCATATCATAAATCTACTGAAACACTTCACTGTACACAGAGGACCCTATCTTAGCAATAAAAACATCTTCGAACACTGACAGGCTCACAGAACTTCAGCTTCAGAAATGATTTCTACAGAATTGGAATGCAGCTCTTCCATCCAAGTTTGCCACTAGCCGGTACTATCATAAATCAATCATCTCGTTGACATAAATCATTTTTCCATATGTTTAGCAGCAGTCCCTCAATTATTCTGTACCCTCATTTCGGCATTAGGAAACAGATGTTTTACAGAGAAGCTCCAGCAGCTTTAGCAGTGGCTTTAATTTACTTCTTAGTTTGCTTTTAATCCTTCATTGTTCCAACCTTCGAGGTAACAAACTGGTTACTTTAAAAAAGTTGCTGATCTTATTTTACTTTAAAATCATTTACTGATCTTATTGACAGCAGAAAAACTCTCCAGAACTTACAGTGAATGTATACTTTACTGTTAATGCTAATAGATTTATGACTCTCTTAGCCCGCGTTTTCATCGGTGCTTGTTGCTGGACGTTTTAATTCCATGTTTACTATGGAGACTATAATATTCCGAAAATGAACTGTCTTTTAAAAAAGGAAGAATTTCTAATTAACAAAACGATTTCATTTGATTTTAGCAAAAATATATGCGTTTTTTGAAATATGATGTTTTATAAACCTGTAATATGTCCCTCTTACTTTACAAACATTAAGTTTTCCCGCGAAAGTTTACGGAATTGTTCTTAGTAAGTGTTCTGTTATTTTTTAATTGTTTTTATTTTGTTGAAAATCTTATCAAACAAATCTTAAAATCTCTTTGTATTTATTGCGTTTTACCTGGAGTTTTATCAAATGTTAAATTATTAAATTCGTTGATTTACTATATCTTTTATTTAAAATCTCATTGGAATTTGATAAAATATGTGTGTATATATGCTTCTTAATGGTCCAATGTAGTATAGAACTATAACGTAAATATGCTTTCCAACTGTATACCACTCTGCATTATGCTGCTTCACAATTTCCTAGTGGCTTCAAAGAAACCCAGTGCCGGAGAAGGTTATTCCTCGAAACTGGTGTTTATTCTCTCTTCCAAGGTAGTTGTGAAGAAAACACCTCATCTATACAAAACTTGCATTTATCCGAAAAAGCTTTTTGTATGGTTGTGATGGAAATCTACCACTAGTGCCTAGTGGCTAAATGTATTTCCCCCACCTTTTTCCCCCTTCCTTTCCATGTGTATCAGTGTTATACAAAACAATTGAAAACTTCCTTTCCACGTGTATCAGTGATATACAAAACAGTTGAAAACTTCCTTTCCACGTGTCAGTGATATATAAAGCAGTGTTATACAAAAACAGTCATTTCGCGCCGCTAATAGGGATAAAAATTCCTAACCACGCCCAACTCTTCCGAAAAAGCAATTTTAAGTCAAAACTGACAAAGACCACTTCACGCTGCTTGCGAGGAAAACTATCTAATGATTACAAACTGATTTTCGAGATGTATCACGCTGAAAATACGCGGACGAAAATTTTAAGCGTGCAACTGCCGCTAATCCTCTCCAGTTGAGTTTGATCGTCTCTCCTGAAGTGCATTAATAAACTGAATCTCTCAGAAGAGATGCGTCATCAGATCGGTGGTTTTTCGACTTTATAGGGTCTTCTGGTTGAACAGAGAGATTGCTGATAAAACTACCAGGGTTTCCTGGCACTTTCTAATTTTTTTGTTGCAGAATTTCTATATTAGGTGGGGTAAAATTTGATTTGGTTATAAAATTTAGAACTAAAAAAACATACTTTGAAATAACTTTAGGTGAAATATCTCTATAGCTTCTATGAAGATATTACCTAAATAACGTGCTACATTTTAAACTTTTGCCAAACGGTGTGCTGATGAGAGATGAAATCGGATCAAGATTTTCTGACCTGAACCATGTGAACTTCATCCGGATCCCACCCGAAATCGATCAAACCCAGAATCGAACTTTTCTTACCCGGACCTGACACCAATTAGACTGCTTTGAACTATAAATAAAATAAGTTGATTTGCACTTTGTACGTGACTCACCTACACATAGGTTTTTCGTTGTAATGACCTAGTCTAGCCCACTGGTTTCTGACTCATAATTTTAGTTCCTGTTATTACATAAAATGTAATACTTAATACACTGTACACATACATTTCTGGACATGCAACTACTGAAGCCTCTGAAGTGTATTAAAATATTCTCTATGGTAAATGTACCAATTTAATTTATAATTCGTATAAACGTTATATTTTTTAGAGTTCGCCTTTCCTTGCTCTTTGCGTTGTACATTTTTTTTGAACCGTGACATCATATCGTCAGTATCAGCAACAAAAAGCGTTTTCTTTGGGTATTGTTCACTTGACCGAAAATCAGTTGGTACATTTCACCTAAGGGTCTCTTGATCGAAAAGTTCATTTCACAGAAAGGTCTCTTCACCTAAAAGTTCATTTCAGCGAAAGGTCATTTGATCGAAAATTATATTTCACCAAAGGATTACTTCACCTAAATGTTTATTTGATCGAAAGATTATTTTCCCTAAGGGTCAGTTTATCGAAAACTTAGGATTTTGTTAAAGATTTCTTGAAGTGTGTTGCGGGTTCGAAAAATTTACCACTGAAACGTTAGGGGATTGTATAAAAATTGCCCTTTTGATTTCTACCCAATACCTCTCCGTAGGAAGGTCTTTTGAAATATAGCATTAAATATAAAGCCTATATCCGGGACTTTTTAGCAAATTTTAATCCTCCGAATTCGTATTCATAAGGTTTACGAATAGCTCGGACAAGTCAAAATACACAAAGAAGATTTTCCGGTACGCCTTTTTGTTTCTGCAAGTTCCAGCCTTACTTGGCCCCTTGAGGACGCTTTGGCAAAATTGCTCGCACCTTTGACAGCCGCTTCCCCATTTTCCGTTTCCAGCTCCGTTCAAGTTCTTACTCACATTAAAGTTCTTCTTCCCATTACCATCTCCTTCGTCATGGCGTCTCTTGACGTGACATCCCTATTTCCCAAAGTCCCAGTTTTGGAGTTTCACAATATCATTGAAGCAAAACTCTCTCCCTTGGGCTCCTATTCCCCTGACGAAATTAAATGCAATACTTTGTGCCCTTCGCCTCGTCTACTCCATGTCTTACTTTAGGTTTGACAATCTCATATATCGCCAGCTCGAGGGTGTCCCAATAGGGTCTCCATTATCTTCAATTCTGGTTGAAACTTGTCACAAACCTTGGAAGAAGATATTTTGCAGTCTGTCCTCGTAAAACCATTTCTGTATCTCTGATACGTTGATGACGTTTTGCTTTTTTTTGGACCTCTTCCCTTTCCCAACTAAATGATTTCGTCGATCGTCTTTCTTCCAAATATTCATCCATATCTTTTACCATTGAACTTGAAACTGATTCAACTTTACCTTTTTCGGATTACAGTTACCAACGCATGGTCTTATTCTGTGTTTACAAAACCAACTTCTGAAACCACTTTAATCCCCTTTGGGTCGTCACACCCCAGCAGCCAAAACTTTTCTTCCCTGCATTTTCTTATCCGGTGGGCAATTTCACACTCTTCCTCCCTCCAACTTCGTAATGCTGAATTGTTCAAAATTAAAAAATTGGCTGCCTCGTATGGTTACCCATCCTTAGAAGTGGACAAGTTAATTCACTGAATATTGACACCTTTTTCCTCAATCTTAGCGCAGGAACGTAGATCCATCAAGTATGTTACCACGTTGCAGTATTCTCCAGGTATTACAAATGTTTTAAAGAATATCTGCAAAAAACATCAGCTTTGGAGTTAGAGCTAACAACATTATGACATTAATAAGAAATGACATGGACTCGGTGCCAACGGATTCTCGCCACGGGGTCTACGCTATTCCTCTTAAGGCCATGGAATCAGGCGAAACTGATAAGATCTACTTGAGCTCTATTTCTCGCAACCTTAGTTGCAGAATTTCAGAGCATAAATATAATTTTAAGTCACATGCTCTCACCAGAGCCTTATCAAAATTGTGTTTACGTGGTACTCATTTGCCGCTCTGGGCCGTAGCCAAGATCCTCAGTGCTCCAACACTAAAATATTGTTTGCTGCTTTCTGAAAGCCTGGTAATCCATAAATTAAAGTCGATGTGTTGTAATGATGATTATTCTATGGTAATCCCATTGCCTTGGAAAACGTTGACTGACTATGAAGCGCAATCTGAACTTTGAGTGCAAGATGCTTACATAATCTTATTGTTTTATTGTTTCCGAATATTGGAACTTTCATTGGTTGTTCACCATCATGAAATACCTGCGTCACAATGTGTTTCGTATTTATATCAGTCTGTCCCTGTCCAGACGGTGTAAATGTATTGACATCTGAAGATGAGTTAGTTGCTAACTTGAAAGGTCTAATGTAAATATCGGTTTTTAGCTATTACGTTTTTAACCATTAAATATTTTAATCGTGCATAAGATGGCCTTCCTTCACCCTGGGCCTAGATATGGACCTTTTTAGAAGATTTTAAACCTAGGTGCTCTTATTCAAAAGCCTTACATAAAATTTCTAATAAAATATGTTGCACTTTTACTCAACCCCAAACGTTATTTTTAAGGTCGTAGGCCTAGATGTGACCATTTTTTAGCAAATTTTAATCATCCGTGATAGGGCCGTAAAATTGACTTTTCCTGCTTGAGTAAATGTCCAAATTACTCAGTTGACTTCTCATGTAAACCTTATGAATGTAAGCACAGATGGTTAAAATTTGCTTAAAAGGCCTAAACCGATGTCTATGGCTTTATAATGAATTCTTTGTGTTTCAGTAAAAGTCCAACATCATTAACAGAACTTTTTTATGTATAACGTATGAATATGAGCGCAGCAGATTAAAATTTGCTGAAAAGGTCTAGGCCTGGAGCCTCATAATAAAAACATTGGGCCTGGATAAAAATGTAAAGTTATTTACATGATTTTTATGTAAACTTTGTGAATATGAGCACCGATGATTAAAATTTACTGAAAAGGCCTAAACCGAGGCCTTGTGTCGAATAAATGTGCGACATTAATAACTTGACTTGTTATACGGCCTTATGAATATGAGTACTGAGGATTAAAATTTGATCAAAAGGTTCATGCCAGATGCCTCATAACTAATATTTTGTGTCTGGGTAAAAGTGCAAAATTATTCACTTGATTTCTTATGTAAAATTTATAGATATCAGCACAGATGATTAAAATGCTCTAAAAGTCTTAAATCGAGACCTAAGTCCTTAAAGTTAACTTTGGAAACTGAGTTAATGTACAGCATTATCTACTTGATTTGTTATGTAAACCTAATGATACTAATCCTGGATTGGAGGCCCTAGGTGCACGGATGATTAAAATTTTCTAAAACCGATGCCTAAGGACTTAAATTAATTCTATTTTTCTCAAAATAATTCTTTGCGTTCTTGGTGACACGGAGAAATCAAAAGTGCAATTTGAGTACGATCCCCTAACGTTTTGGGGATCTGTCTTCTAAACAGGCACCGCACTTCAACAGATCCTGTATAATGAAATCCAAAGTTTTCGGTGAAACGACCTCTGTATGAAATAAACTTTCAGGTGAAGAGATCTTTCGGTGAAACGAAACTTTCAATCAAGTGACCCTTCAGTGAAATGTAAGTTTCGATCAAGTGACCTTTCGGTGAAACAATCTTTTTGGTGAAGTTATTTTCGGTCAAGTGACCCTTCGGTGAGGTAATCGTCGGGCAAATGAACCAGAACCGGTTTCTTGATAGGCCACGCCTCCTTGTAGTGTTGCTCTCGTAGTTCTTAATGGTGGTCCTGAATTTTTTGCTTGTCATGATGTTGTTCTAAAAGAAATCCTGTCTTGATCCTGTGTTTTGCTAGATTCTGTAAATAATGTGAATAAACTGTTCTTGTGGTATTGCTAAAAAGTAGTAATAATCTACCCACGATCAACACATACTATGATTCTTTCTACTTCAATGACAGCGGAATATCACGGTGATGATTCAAATTTCATTGCATTATTTTTCTTCTACAAAGAGTGGAGCTACGATTTATTTATTTATCGTGATCCATCATTGTGCTTCATTTCATCTACTCTAATATTATAAAGAGAAAAAGTTTATGAGTTTGTATGTTTGCAAGCGGGGTTCAACGGGTGGATGTAGGCTGTACAGTGAAAAGAAAAAAATATCCAAGGTTATCTCTAAGCGGTGCAATATTATTGAATTTCTATCTAGAGATTGGACGACCCTTAAAAGGAGAAGATACATTTCGACACTGGAATCTCCCTCCTCACCACCCGTTCGTATGAAACTGTTATTACGACACGCAAGCCCATGAAATTGCAGCTGAAGCAACCCTGCAGTTTCGTACGAACGGGGAGCTGGATATTCCATAATCACGATGTATCCTCTCCTCCGTTTAGGGATTTTCCCATCATTAGAGAGCAATCCAACGATATTGCTCCTCTTAAAATTACCTTGGATATTTCTGCCTCCTCAGTGTACAGTCTAAATACATTTTTATGTGTAATTTGTAGCAAACAAAAGATCCTCTCAAAATCTGTAACTGACATTTTGCTCTATCCATCGTATTTTCGGAGTTTGATGAGCTCAGTACCACGGATTAACAAAATATAACAACAATAAATTAACAACGAAGGAAGAAAATTCTGAGAGATGTTACATGGATGACCAGTAACAGTTACAAACAAATTCAGAATCTATAATGTGTTTGCTTTGAATATTCTATTAATCAGTATCAGACATTTGTAATTTTTCTTTGAAGTAAGTAAAATAAAGCGCCCTCACATTCCCAAGAAAAAGAGGGTGGAAAACATATCCAAACAGAGTCAGGAGATGGGTTTGACCCGGATGAAAAGCTTGACCATGGTGACCCGTTGACCATTGACCTGGTACCATCCCTGATACTGATTGTACCTGAAAATTATTTGAAATACAGTCATATGCCGAAAGATGTGCTAGAAAGAGGAAATCTCCGCTTTGCTGGCTCATTTACTCCATTTCAAAAATTACAAGTGCTATGTTTTCATAAGTAATACCATAAGCCGAAACATTAATTTTCTTCTGTTGTCCGTGTGATTTCCCTGAAATATTTGTTCTGCGCGTTTTTATAAAAAGAAACCGTTCAGTTAGCCTGATGTTTCGTATTGGTTACATTTTACTGGTCAAATTTCCATCTGGTGATGAAACTAATTTTTTCTTGGTGTAAACTCCTCTTAAACTTTCAACAGTTACATTAAACTGTTTTATGGTGAACAGTGAAGAAACTGAAAGAAATTAGCATGTATACCAGCGTGTGGAAGCCATCTCTTTAATAAGGCTTTGCACGTCCCTGCTCTTCTGGGAATTGTCAACTTTTTGGCAACTAATGTTGTTCACGAGGCAAAATATTATTCATAGAGCTCTATCTGCTGAAAGCAAACGAGATTATTTAGAAACCGTGGAAGACTGGAAAAAAAGTGACAGTTGCAAAAGATTGATGGCTGTGATCTCAGAGTTGCGTAGAACACTAACGAAACATGTATGTTTTTTTATTCTATGCTGTGGAAAAATCTCCACATGCTTACCATGGCCAACAAAATTTAAATAAAGGCTTGATGGATATGCTTACCATGGCCAACAAAATCTAAATAAAGTCTAAATGAGCTAATCACAAGAAATGCTAGTGCTGAAATAGAATACAAGTTTCTTGTGATTTAAATTCATAAAAGCAAAATTTTCAGACATTCAACGAAATACCTGCAAAGTATAAGCTGTGAAAATTGTTGGATGATTCATAATTTTTACCAAATAAGAAACTTTTCAAACGTTTTTTACATCGCCGAGCCATTTGAAGACTTACAAAGACAGAAATAGATAGAAAACTTGGTCATAGGAACTGTGGAATTTCGGTATTCCTTAAAAACTAAGTTTCTCCTCAAAAAACAGGTATCACTGATTCAGAAGACAAGACATTCAATAGATGGAATACTTCTCCGAGAGATGAAGCAAAATGTACTCTCATTAATGCACGTCTTTTGGAGACTGAATACACTCATTACAATGAAGAACTGCTTAGTGAAACGTGTTTTTTGAAATCCGAATGTACGCAAAATTCGGCCATCTAGTTTGCAGTTTTTCCAGGATTTTCCGCAGACTTCCCGTGTTTGGGGACGCGAATGCGTTGATGCTTCTCTCTGAAGTCGGCCCCGGACGCGCTTTGCCCTTGGACCCCCTTCTCTTGCAGGCCTGGGTTTCCCAGATGAGTGTCGATGCGCTGGTAGTAAAACAGTGAAACACCACTGAAACCTGATGCCCCATGGTATCAGCCACCTACTGGATTACCCATGGTTTTTGATGATGATGAATGAAATCTGAAGATGACGAGGGTAAATGGTACAGTTCACAAGTTCTTGAAGAATAGTTGAAAGATTACACAATGACTGACAGGTCGCTGAATCTCAGTGAAGCCTGAAGTCTAAACAAAGTGAGAGAGAGACAAGATATGAGAAGAAAAAAGAACAATATTTTTGTTTGCCCTAAAAATAAATGGAAGGAGCTCCTACGTAGGGGTTCCTGGGTGAATCATGGGTGGATTTTTACTCTACCGCGATCGCTCTGTCTCTTTCCTGGAACCAGTGGCCCTAAATTTTGTATGGGCGACTCTGTATATCCTTAGTAGCTGAGTGGAGTCGTTTTAAGCACCGAAACAAAAACTGTTATGAGCACTTTCCATTACCTAGAAATTGCATGTGAAAAAAATGTTGGGAATGATTTATACAGAATAACAACTGAAGTAAAAAAGCAATGAAAGAATCTCATTGATGGGTTAAAATGGTCGCAAAGTAATTTTTATCTTTTATCCTGCCCATTATTTGTTTCCCCACGTCACAGTTTTTCCGATGTGCGTTAGCAGCCTCTTAAAGATTCAGAAGCAGAGGGTTTACCATGATCATTCGCTTTTTTTTTGTTCCTATTTTAACTTTTCACGATTATGGATATAGTTTGGTCTTGTGGTTCACAATCGGACGTATCAGTTGTGACAATGCCAGCGTTGATGTGTGCGTAGTAAAATTGGGGCTTTATGAAAGTTGGATGCGTTTCTAAAAGTCATTGTAATCCATCAAACTGATGTATACCGGGGTATTCCTGAATTTCTCTTCAACTTTGTTGCCGTGTAGCATGACAAAAGCAGACTTTTTTATACTTTCATGCAGTCCTCTGAGTTTAACTGTTAGAGTCATTAAGCTTCCTTGTGAAACATTTCTGGCACTTATTTTGTTCTTGTAACAGTAACAGCGCTAGCTAAACATTTTATGAAACGTAACGAAAACCTACTGAACTTTCTATATTTTCTTTGAAAAATTACTGCCGTCGGTTAAACGCAAAATTTTCTTCCTTGGTTTTTGTTTCTAGAGGAAAGAAAGAGGCAAAATTCTGAGAAAGGAAAATTAAAATATTTCCATTAGATTGGTTGCTTTAGATAAATCATGGTAAATTCATTAATTTACAGACTGATTTTTAAAAAATCCTTATTTTAACAAAAGGAATTTTTCATCTGCGTAAAAAAAAAAAAAAAAAGATCAAAACGTGCCAGTTTTACGGGACAACAGTGCAATAAAGCGAAAGTTTTGTTTATTATCGTCATCACGCAGCAAGTACAAGTAAAAAAGCAACTGGAAAGAAAAAGTGAACGCGATTTAAAACAGGAAAGAGATACTGACATTAAGTCTAAGAACTTCCTATGCAAATCTGGGTCATTCATACATATCTTCTTTGTTTTTTCCGCTGTGTTTTATTTTGATGTTTAAGTTCGGTGATGCATGAATAAATATATTTGCAGTACCCTGTGGGTTCAAATGACTGCAGTTATTTAACGTGCCTTGTGTATCGATGATACATTTTTCCCCATAAATTTTCCATTTAAATCACTTGGTCATATATTTAGCATTTCGGTTTGTTCTGAACTTGCAATAGCAATGTTGCTCTAGTTCTGATTTCGTTTATTTGTGTTTCATTATGAGTTTTTGTCTTTGCTCTCGAACACCACAAAGAATTCCGTTGCTGAAACAAGTGGAGTGATTACGTTTCAGAATAAAAACGTATCATTTTTTATACTCAGACTCCAGGAGAACGAAATTACACTTCAACGATAAACAGTGATTTTTATTAATACTTACACATTTAAATATCCTTTTTTGTATGCAAAGAAATCGCTCCCACTGATATTTCATTTCAAATACATATCATTGTCTATTCATTAATCAACGAATACCAATGCAACGATGTATGTCTCATTTCGAGATATATCGTACGAAGTGATACCCGAAATTTTTATTGCAAAGCTCCATGTAATGAAACTTTGTCAGTACCTATTTCCTTTTCTATTTCCGTATGGTAATGAAGCGTGCTTTTTGAACAAGTTGTATCACCTGCTTTACGCAAAGTCAGTCATCTATTTTTTCGGGGGAATGGGGGGGGAGGTTAACGATCGCTGTGAACAACTCAATGGATTATAAGCAGCCGCCCACCTTTAATTTAGGGCTACTGCTACCATGGAAGGGAGAGAGCCAGTGGTTTAACACAAACACATCATCCATACCTTCCCACGCGACTCTAAGTCAGATCCATCTACTACTCGGGCAGTGGGGTAGCTCAGTCCCATTCCAGACAGTTTTAGTATAGAAGCGTGCGGAGTGATCTGGGATATTTAAATGAGTAATTTGAAGAACTTGGCATTAAGATTTGTCTGAAGCTTGTTCACACGGCATCAGAGACTTATGGTATGTTACGAACTGTCTTGCGGAACGATGCTTTGTCGAAAGCACATGCGTCCAAGCGTTTTTCGCAATTTGCAGGTGGCCAAGTTTGTTTTTATTTTATTTTTTTATTTTTTTTATTTTTTGTTTTGAGGTTTAACGACTACCGTGAGCAACTCAATGGTCTATAACAAACAGTCACCCGTCCCTAATTTAGGACCGTTGGTTCCAGGGAAGGGACAGAAACCAGTGCCGTAAGACAAACACACCATTCTTACCTCACCCGGTATTCAAACCCGGACCCATCTCGAACGAATGATTAGAAGCTGTTCGCTTCACACCACTCATCCGCTTGAGAGACAAACCATACTTTTGCAGAAGACGCAGAATTTTTTTAATAAGTTCGCAATTTTGACAATTTAATTTTAGTGCAATATCCGATCTGCTTTCAGAAATCGCTTTACTCTAAGAGTTTCCGATATTAAAGTGAAACGTTTTCCATATTCTGGCAAAACTAAAATTTAAGTATTTTGATTTTTCAAAAAAAAAATCTTTGAAAGTACTCGAACTGTGACGGAAGAATTTTGGATTGTTCCTAACAACATCAGATCCCTGTAGTCAACATGTCGACGCTTATGACAACTACATATTTCGAAAGAAACATAATGTCTTATGCGTAGACTGATCTAAACTTCTTTTATCAATATATTGCCATTTCTTTTCGGGGACACCTCCCGTACTTAATTCTGTAACATAATTAAGTGATGTACCGTAAGACAAGCACACCATTCTAGCCTCACCCGGTATTCGAACCGAGACTACTCTATGTTTATTTAGAAAGAAAAAAAAACTATTTGCATAGAAACTATGGCATGCCCTGCCATACCGAGTCTCTAGAGCGTAATTCTTCTATCAATGCTAAAGAACGTGATCATCAACAATTGGCCGATTACGTGACTGGCTACTCCTGTGGTCGAGTAATCAAGAGCTTGGCTTTTGAGTAATCTCGGATGAGATATGAGGAGCTGTTGCGAATAGCTGCATCCAAGTATTGATAAACGCGAATTATAAACTACAGTTATCCTAGAAAGGAAGTGAAAGCTTCCTGGTTTCCATAGAGTATTATTCAGTTGCGACGATGTCCACTTGAAACAAACAGACCAACAAAGAGATTTGCTTACCTTAGTTCATTATACACTCACGGACAATGAAATTTAAATTCAATTCAATTCAGTTCAATTCAATTCATTTCTTTTGCTGAGCAAAAAAAAAAAAAAAAAAAAAAAAAAAACCAGGGTTAGAGAAATAACTGAAACAATGCACAGCAAGGAAGCAGGAGGAAAAGGCCAGCCAGGCCTGACAGGGTCCCATGCTCCCTAGGCTAGTTTTACACTGAGATCAATAGTTGTAATTACAAACAAGAGTATCACAGTAACATAAAAAAAAAACAAAAAAAACGGTAATGATATATGAGCAGATAATAAACATTACAGATAATTCCATTGAAAAAGAAATTTACATCACGATATACAAGTCATAATATTAGTTATAGTTCCCATCCACTGTAATAATTTATTTGAGGAGCTGCAATTCATTATAAAGTTGTTTAGTTTTTTTTAAAAAGGTTAAAATCATTTAAATAAGTTAATTCCGTAGGTAATGAGTTCCAGTAGTGTGGGCCAATGTAATTTAAACTTTGCTTCATGGTCTCCGTTTTCGGCTGAATAGGCCGAAAATGTGATTTAGTGCGTGTGTCACGTGTGTGTACCTGGGTTATAATTTGTATGAAGTATGCGTGTAAATTATTCTTAATGCGTTCGAACATAATTTTCCCGATATTAAAGTAAAATAATTGGTTAATCGTAAGAATGTTATATTTGTTTGGAAAAACTTTTGCGTACCAAGAAGGAAGTATCGGACTGAACTGAAATTTTATGGACGTAATGATACAGATGAAAGATACACATGAGGGCAAAAACAGAGCTGCAGGACAATTGCAGAGGGATCTGTGACACACAGTCCGGTTATCTTCAATAGCTCGTCGCACCGCCTCACGCAGCGATACATGCTGCAATACCGTCGGCATGAAGGCGAACAGACGTCCGATGTTGTCCTGCGGCAGAATGGCCCACACGTGTTGGACGGCGTGCTCCAAATTCCGGATAGTGCTGCACGACGGCAGCTGGCGTTTCAACTGGTCCCACACATGCTCGATAGGGGACATGTCCGGGGAGCGGGCAAGCCATGGAAGTATCTGGACATGACGTAGGCAGTCCTGAGCCACCGGAGACGTGTGCGGGAGGGCATTATCCTACTGGTATAGCGCACCTGGAATCCCGGCCCGGAATGGGAGCCCATGGGGCAGTAAGATCTCATCCACAAACCGCTGGCCCGTCAATGATCCACATACCACTACTAGAGCTGATCGGCTATCGTAGGCAATGGCTCCCTAGACCATAATGCCTGCAGTGGGGGAGGTGTGGCGCTCGATAGCGAGGTTAAGATTGTGCCGTTGACCCGGGGAGCTCCACACCCAGACACGAGGGTCATCTGTTCCCAAAACGAAGCGGCACTCATCGCTAAACACCACACGCCGCCAGTCTGTGGCGTTCCAGGTCGCTATGGCCTGCCACCGCTGCACACGGAGCCGGCGATGTTCCGGTGTTAATGGCAGCACACGTAAGGGGCGCTGGGATCGCAGATTCGCTTCCGCGAGGCTTCGTGGGCACACAGGAGCAGCTACATCTGCCCGTATAGTGGACCGGGTCCCCGTGGGATCTGCTCGTGCCTGGTGCACGATCCATCGATCCTCTCTACCGGTGGTCCTCCGGGTCCGTCCGGAGCGGCTCCGCCGTGTGGTAGTGCCGTCACGTGTCCACTGCTTCCAACACTGTCGGACGGTATGGGGAGAACGATCCATGTGACGTGATATTCAGTGCGCCGACCACCCTGCTGTTTTCAGGCCGATCATCCTGCCTCTCTCAAAGTCCGTAAGTTGCGCAAATCGACGTCTCTGGCATCCACCCAGCATTCTTGTCACTCTGTACTTTTGCTAGCGTCGGACGGTGCTTTTCGCTTTCATGGGACATCGACTATACGCCTGTTTATAAGGCTGCCAGTTCGTGCTTGCAGCGCCATCACAGGGTGTGCGGGCACGCGTACTTGCACCAAACGTAAATCATGTGCATACCAGCACGCCCTCTAGCTATTTGCAAAGTTTCGCGGTTGTAGCATGATTTCTTCTAGGTGCGCAAATTTCATTGTACGTGAGTGTACATGAGATTTTTTGTCACTAAGCCTTCAATGGTCGACGGCGTGCCTACAAGCTGCAGCCCATAAGGGACACAAACCAGAATGCCTGTGCAATCATTTCACGAAAATTTTGCATTACGGCTGTCATTCAGCAAAGAGTACTTCATTAAACAACGTTTTAACAGGACATATAACGTCAGCTCTGTACTTTTAAGTTCCTATTCTTAAGCTCGCTGTTGGGTGGCCGAGTTGTCAGAGGATTTAGCTTCTGGCTAAGTGCCTGAGATGGGCCGAGTTCGGACTAGGATGAAGCATACTTGGTGCGTTTTCCCGACAACAATGGCTATCGCCTTTCCTCAGACAAGGGCCTTCAAATTAGGAAGTGGAAACTACGTATTGTCTTAGACGCTCACGGTGATCACTAAAACCCTTTCCCCCTAATATCGAACTCTCCACTAATTTTTTTGCTGCTCTTCCAAAACACAAAAAAGTGCTGGACATACCCTACAGGCTTCTCAGTATAGGAGACTGGAAAATTGGAAACTTTTCATTCCCTTTAGCAGTAAAGATGAATTATTACCTTCCAATTTGAACACCAAAACGTTTCAAGATAAACAAAAGAATAAAACTACTATTTTCTGTTTACCTTAGACATACTTAGTAGTAAAAAGATAACATTTAATAATTAGCGGTCATGACTTTTCTTCTGTGAACTCTTTTAGGATGTAAAGCCTATGACTCATCAACTACAATAAGAACCGCAATTTAGTACTCTACTTGATGTACGTTGAAACCGAAAAACTACTATGAAGTTCAAGGAAAACTTCCAAGATCTGGTGTAGTATGAAAGAGAGTTATCATGGGAAACCAGTGATTAAAGCTGGATACAAATACATTTATAAGAAAAACTGCTTAGCCAGCAATCTACAACTTTCTCTCCCCACTCCCAGCGTGCTTTCATTCGACGAACAAGACGACAAAAAAATACAAAAGTGTATATTCAGAATTTGTTCTTAGAATTTCATGACGCATAAAAACTTTCACCCTAAAATTTATTATCAAACTGTAGTTTTCTAAAGAATCTTTTTTCGGGGTGTAATGAGAGAGAGAGAGACTCATAAGGCTGTAAGTAGTCTCCGGACCCTAATTTGGAACAACTAGTTCTAGAAAAAGGAAAGAGCCATAGTGCAAGACAAACACACCACCCATGCTCCACTGGGACACGAACCCACACCTATTTTGGACGACTAGTCAGACCTCCGCCAATCTCAACCTCTCAACCTCTCTATTATAATAATTGAAACAGCTAAAATGGAGGGATTTCATTAAAATTATCAGCCATTTCCCCTCACATCTGTAAGCATTTTCAAAAATAAAATGTGTCGAATCAAACTTTTACTCAAGAATGACTGATTACTGCACCACTTGTTATGCGTGACTGTCACTAACTTTCCAACAGACATCAGCTTTCTCTCTTCAAAATTATGAGCCTCAAACGTCTCATTAAAACTAAGATAGAAAGTCCAGATTTTTCATTTATTCAAACGTAGACAATTTTGGTATTTCAGATCAGATCACATCAGATGTAGAGATTTTAGGAAGGGAGTGTCTGACCCCAAGTCTTAAACAACCCATAGAAATAGGAAATTAGGAGATTTGGGCTAGAGTGCCCTATAGGAAAGTGACACGGAAGCGAAGTAAAAAGGGGGAGGAAGACATCCTTATTTATTACCGGGGGGCCAGTACCCGAGGTCCGACGGCTTAACGTGCCCATCCGATGCACGGCGGATACTTAGTGGATCGAGCGTTCGTACCTGCTGGGATCGAACCTGAGGTCCTTTTCGTGGCATTCACGAACGTTGTCCACTAGGCCACCCGCGGCCCAATTTTGGTATTTGAATTTTTGAGCAGTCTAAATATCAGTACCTTTGAATAAAACACTGGAAACTTTGGTACAAAGAGACGACCTGATTTCCTCGCGTGTCATCAGATGAATAATATGCCTTGGTGCAAGTAAAGCGGTTCTTTTCCTCGAAAAAGTGGGAATCCTTTTTGTTCTTAACGCAAACGAGAGAAACAGAAACGGTTCATAGTTGGCAACTTCATTTTCGTTGTAGACCTATCTGCGCCATGAGACAACGAAGTAGGTGACGACTAGAATCACAATGAACGGTCCAGCGGAAATTTCACTCTTGTTCTTATTGTTCGTATTATGCTACAGTGGATAAATTCAGAAAAAAGAAATTAATCCAAGTAAACCCTTTTATGCGTTCCGACTGACTTTATTAAAGAACTTAAAGAACAAATGACTTTATCAAGAACTTAAAGAACGTACCACTGTAGTAAAACGGACTAAATTTTAGTGTTAATAGATATTATATTTTTATCTATCCAACAAATAATATTTTGTCCTCAGTAAATACGCAAGGCCTAAAGTGCAGTATGCCAATGAGAAAAGGTTTCCGGGAATCCATATTCTCCATCGTTGGATATTTTTGTGCCACATAGATATTTTTTTAGGCACAGAAGTTTCCATTTCTAAAAGCATGAACCAAAAATTTTGAAACCTCAGTAAAAAGCTAGATTCATTCATTCGCCAGTTTTTCGGTTTGCTATGAATGCAGTTTAATGATCGGAATCAGTAACGTCGCGCTACCTATAATCAAAATTGTTGCTGAACACTAAAATTCCTGTAAGTAAACGAATACAATGCTGTTTTGAGTTATAATGTTTTCAGAGAAAACATATTTTTTTTAATAACCATTTCACCTGTTTCTGGGGAAAAAAGGATTTACAAAAATATTACCTCAGAAAAAAGAGACTGCGATTTTTTTCTGAAACGAATTATTTTTATTTATTTGCTTTCCAGCAGAAAACCTTCACTACATTGAACTTCTATTATTAACCACTCATTTCTGATAGGCGGTCGCTATTGGCTTAATAAGGATCCTTACAAGCATTCCGGGATAAGTAGTGTGTTTAAAATTATGTAATGCAAAATACCGGACAAAACACAAAAGAAGTTGTAATATATCGCCAGAAATTGTTTATTTTCAGCAAACTGAATCAGTGTCACAACTTGGGGCCAAGACGTGGAATCAACATAACAATTTAACCTCAGTTAGCATTACAAAAGAAGTGATTTGGTCCTACCAGAATGGAATTAATATAGAAATCTGGTTTCACCAAGTAGGACAGGTGATCGCAGGAAGTAAAATTAATACAAAAATTTGTTTTCAACAAATTAAATTACAGCGACGGTGTGGTTTCAACTAATAGGATAAGACGATTTCCGCCAGTGATGTCAGTGTGCTATATTAAATTTGCGTTAGCAAAAATTAATACGAAATCAACTTCGCCTCAGTAAAACGAGGTCAAAGTAAAAGTTTCGTGGAAATATCAGCCGCCTAACATGCTTTATATGCCGACACATTATTTGATTTGGGTCATTTGTGTAGTACATCAATATATTAAACTTTTCAGTAGAGGTTCAATCTGTCCGAAGAAAAGTAAGCGAATAGCGATATTATCTGTAATGAACCATTAAGCCGGCACGTTATTATGCTACATGGGCAAGTCAGTCTAATTTTTGGGACCTAATCCAGAAAAGTCAAGACCTGAATTCTGTGCAGGGCTGTATCAAGGTTTGAAAGCCGGAAATGTGTAACTGCAGAATGAATGTAAACTCCGATATGAAAATTACTGTTCTAAAAACCTCGATTAATTTTTTCAACTTCAGTACTTTGCGATACCTGGAGTTCCAAATCTTTTGACCCGCAAACTTACTACATTCACACTACTATTTATTCTTACTCGGAAGTCATGGTCCCTGTGAACAGATTCTTTAACCCTGCACGAAAATCTTAAAGGGAGGAAGGGAGGTGACATCGCGTGTTTGGAAATCCGTGACGGCACGGATGACTAGTTCTAAATTCTGAAAGAGAACTGCCTTCCTCTCTCTTTTACACTCCATGTCACAATTAAAGGCACTTTTGACTCTTGTGCTTAAGAAACCTAATCCCATAGGTACTAAAGGTGAAGATGGGGATTCCTATTCTTTAGCTATTTCTTTGGCTAAGAATTTTTCTTTTTTTTTTTAAACGTTTCACTTAGCACCACAACAAGAAATACGACATCAACTTCTAAAATGTAATGAATTTTTTTTTTGACAAAAAGTCTCAAATTTAAGAACCTAAAGGCACTTTTTGCTGTATTTTATTAGGACATATTTTGAATACAGAAAATAAATTCTCAGCGTTATCTTGAAGTGGAAAGTCCTTTGTTGTACAATAGCAACAACAGTAGAAACGACATTCCATGATTTTTTCTTTAACTCCCAATTTCCTACAAATCAACAACGTACACCTGTTCTTCTATGCTGCTAGAATTTAAATGGAAAAAAATAATCTATTTTTAAAAAGGTTTAAAATGACTTCTTAAATTTCACATTTTTTGTGTGTTCTTCTCTTGAGTCAGTTTTATTAACACATTATTTCTGCACTGAAGGTCTTCATTTCACGTGTAGCATCTCCTCAGTTGGCTTTCATTGTTCTTGAGCGGAAGCAGAGACCGCATCTCTCAATTCTCATATGGAACATGCTACCGTTGCACCACACAGGACAACGAGATTCCAACTCACTCATACTAAGTAAGCAATTATAACTTAGCTTAGAAATCTGAAAAACATTGAAAATTGCACTTGTAGAAGCATCTGATGCTTCCTCGCAGCATCGACGACCCTTCTGATCATTGTTCGGATCCAGGTCAGGAATCTCTAGTTCTTAGTCTTTATATACTATTACATCACCAGTTTCAAAAACTTTCATAAAAACCAATGAAGAATATATCATCTCCAGTACATTCCGAAGCGTACAAGCGTATTATTTAAGCGTAGACCACGTTAGAATGGTGCGCTATGAACATTTAAAGCTAGAACTGGTGAGTGTTTGTAACAGCTAGACCGAGAAATTTCATCCAAGTCAATTATCTTAAATCAGTGTTCTCTGATAAAATCGCTATTATCTGTCTCGAGAAGGAAAATGTAAATCCTACGTCTGGAACTCTCGTAATAATGATAAATGTGGCAAGAAACTCCTGAACTGCTTCAAAAAGAACATTTATATGTGACGGCCCAGCTAAGCCAACATATCTTCTAAGCATCGAGTTTGGCCTTAGCTGTTTTCAAAAACAAACTTTGCGATGAATTTAAAATTTTATTTTGATTTAATTCGGATACAATCCTGTTTTTAGGGAGTTACCTGAGATCCGTGGTATTACACTGGCGGAAAGTGAAAAAGGAACACCAAGAAGGAATTGGCGGACGATCATTAAATTTACATATGTTAATGGGGTCGAGTTTACGTAGGTGTGATGTTAATTTCGGGGCCAACCGGTGAGCGCTTACGCCACAGCACGGCATAATATGCAAATTATCGTCGGTGGTATTTAAGGAGTACGGCGAAGTGAATGTAATCAGCCGTCGGCGTACGGACACGTGCGAAGACCCTGAAGAAGCTGCAATGCCTGTGCATGGAAGACGTGTACGATTTCAGCAGTTATAGGGCTTTAAGCGAGGTCGTCTAGTCGGACTCCGCGAGGCCGGGTGGTCGTATCGTCGTATTGCGGAGCGAATTGGATGGGAAGTATCGGTGGTGGTACGATGGTGGCATAGATGGTCCGAGGAGCATTGCCACACGAGAAAACGTGGAACCGGGAGTCACAGGCGGACTCATGAGCGGACCGATCGACGCATAAGAACAGCGGCGTTGTCAAGCAGAACATCCACTGCGATGCAAATCCGAGCTGCCGTTGCACCTGAGGTAACTGTGCGAACAATCCGCAACCGTCTACTGGATGCAGGACTACGTGCACGTGTGCCTCTGGCCTGTGTACCTCTGACTCCAGTCCACCGTTAGGAACGGCTGCAGTGGTGTCGCCAACGTCTGCACTGGAGAACGCAATGGTGATCTGTCGTGCTCAGCGATGAAAGCAGATTCTGCTTGGGAGCCTCCGATGGCCGTATGCGTGTCCGCAGACGCACAGGAGAGCGTCTCCACCCTTCTTGCATCCGCCAGCGAGACACAGGGCCTACACTTGGTCTCCTGCTGTGGGGAGCGATCAGCTATCACTCCCGTACACAACTAGTGTTTGTACCGGGTACGTTAAACAGCACCTCCTACATCAACAACATCATTCAGCCCGTTGTTGTGCCGTTTGTAAGGTCGGTCCATCGTGGTGTTTTCCAGCAAGATAACGCACGCCCACACACGGCACGTGCAACGCAACATGCACTTCAGGGTGTGAGAGAACTTCCATGGCCTGCACGTTCACCGGATTTGTCCCCCATTGAGCATGTGTGGGATTTTATGGGACAACGACTTATCCTGTCTCCACTGCCAGCCACGACCATCCCCAATTTACGCGTCCAGGTTGAGGATGCTTGGAACTCAATACCCCAAACTTACATCCAACATCTGTACGACAGACTCCATGCCAGAATTTCACAGTGTGACGCAGTTCATTGCGGTTCAACCTCGTACTAACCATGGTACATGGAAATGTTATTTTTCAGTTTACCAGCAAATACAGCTGTATATTGCCATAATGTTTTGATCACGTTATCCTCTGTATTCCGTTATTATCCTGTATTAATTTCGTTGGTATCAGACGTCTCCTTCTTGGTGTTCTTTTTTCACTTTCCGCCAGTGTAATTGGCCTCCTCAACTCTTAGTTGGATGGAAGATTTTCTGGCAACCCGTTAAAGACACCAAGATCATAGATTTCACAAACATTTCCATGTCAGAAGAATTAGACAATGCCGTCTTTGAATTTCTTGAATTGCGCAATATATTTTGGCGATTTTGCAGAGTTCGAAAAGCATTTCTGAGCCCATATATATTTCCTGCCTATCTCAAAGAACTTATAAAACGAAACTAAACACGCTTGATATCAAAGACGTACTGCACTTCAAAGTCTAGACCACTTTAAAAGTATTTGGGAAATACGTAACTGAAGCCCGTATTGATTTACATCAAAAAGGATCATCAGAGAATTTTCATTTCTACGAAGGTGGATAAAACAAAAATGAAAACGTGTCCATCTTGGATCTTGTAAAAATTTTCAAAGGAAAATAAAACAAAACTTCGTGGATAAAATGGTGTTTTTTCCCACTAAAGTTAAACGTGACACGCTCAAGGATGTTTCATTTTCAGTGAAGATTCCAATATCCGATCTCATTCAAACAAGAAATTGAAACATGTTCATCCTTATTTTTCCGTTTCCACCGATAAAGAATTTATACCCCACTACCGTTCTTTCAAGGAGAGTAAAATCTTTTGTCATAAATAAAAAATATAAAAAACGGAAAAGGCACCTGAATTGTACTGCATTAATGATCCAGCTCAAAGCTCTTTCTTCCTAGATTTAGTATAGCTTTTACAAAGCTTCTTAATGCTGTTATTACACTTCATTTGTTTCACAGTTGCTGACAACGCTGTAACACTCAAACGATACTCTAATCTTTTTTCCTCAGCGTTATAGGCGTGTTAAAAGCTTATATCCTCCTGTAATTTTTTTAGAAATACTTTTCATTTGTAGCATCAATAATTTAATACATCATACAATCTTATCTCAAAATTTCAGCTTGTTTTTGTTCAACACCCAATTGAACATCCATCCGCTTGCTGGGGTCAATGAATTTATTAATCGGGCCTTAAATATAAACGGAAAAAACTGGGAATAGTCTTTCAGGCATTCAAAATTTCTTCGATAAGGGAGAAGATTTGGCATGAAAAGTTTTATATAAAATCTTATAAATTGTGCCTCCCCGGTTGCGCAGTGGTCTACATGGAAATGTTAGTGGTCTCAGCGCTAGCTTCTGATCATTTGTTCGAGATGGGTCTGAGTTCGAATCCCGTTAAAGCATGGATGTTGTGTTTGTCTTACGGTATTGGCTCTCTCCCTTTCCTGAACCAATGACCCTAAATTAGGGACGGACGACCGCTTGTATTTCAGGGTTGTCGTTAAACCTCCAAACAAACAAGAAAATTCATTACGTAAGTGAACAGTTCATTTAATCGAAACCAAAATTTTAGCACACACATCATTTGCCGTCAAAACCCAGAATCGCAGATCATTTTTCCCATTTACTGCAGCTGGCAGTGTTCTTGCCATTAGTTTATCCTAATTATATCTACACTATATTGAAAAAAGTCACCAAACACTCTTTCAAAAGAAATTAACGGATCCGCTGTGTTGTTAAGATACACGGTACAGCTACAAACAAGCGTACAGCTGACCGCGATCATATGACACTGTGAGGTTGAGTGAAAATGTCGCGGCGGGAGAGGACTGACTTTGAGAAAGGAAAGATTGTTGGGTGTTATATTAGTGGGTTGTCCATAAAAGAAACCGAGAGGCGTTTAAACATACCCAAATTAACTGTTTTGGATGTACTGAATAAGTGGAAGACACATGGTGTGCCTGAAGCAGCAAAACGTACCGTCAGACCAAAGAAAATCAGTGATAGATGACGTCGAGGCCTCAAGAGAGTCGATACAGCAAAGCGATGGAGTACTGTACAATAACTCAGTTCACAGGTGAGTAAAAATGCTGAAACTTCGGTATGTACACGTACCATTCTCAGAGAACTTCATTCCATGGGTTACCGTGGTCGTGCGCCTGCTCATAAGCCTTTCATCTCTACTCGGACTGCTACTCGTCGTTTAGCATGGTATAAAGAACATTTATCATGAACCGTAGATCAATGGAAACAGGTCCTATGGACTGATGAATACAGATACACGATCCAACAGTCCGATGGCCGTGTGTGGGTACGGTGGCAGCCGGGGAACGCTATTTACCACAGTGTGCTGTTCCTACGGTCAAGTTTGGAGCTGGCAGTGTACTCGTGTGGGGGTGTTTTTCGTGGTATGGTCTCGGCCCATTGGTTATCATGGACAAACCTGTCAACCAGCAAGTCTACCTCGATATTCTGGACAATTATGCCCTACCAACTCTGTGGCAATACTATGAAACCGAGCCTTGTTTGTACCAGTAGGATAATGCACCGAGCCATAAAGCAAGGACTGTTACGGTGTGGTTTGACAATAATTCCGTATCGTATGTGGACTGGCAGCACAGAGTCTGATCTCAATCCCATAGAGCACCTATGGGATGAATTAAAGTGCCGCATAAGAAGTTTGGAACTAGGGCCTAACCTATCGCTGTGCTCCAAATCTTGTCGAAAGAATGTCTCGAAGGGTCAGTGCATACATTAAGGCCAAAGGCGGACCGACACCGTACTAATGTATGTCAATAAATGCTATGTTTGGTTTCTCTTCTAGGTGTCCGGTGACTTTTGTCAATATAGTGTATATGATATTCCAGCAAAAGAAAATATCAATACTCCAGTGGTGTATGCTCATTTTTTTCAATGACTTAATTAATCAAGGCTAATTGATAAACTTGGCTTAGATGATTGGAAACATTTTATAAAAAAATGCAATGTAGAAATCTGTGCTACCAAAATAAAACGGAATGATTCTCTGTAAAGTCAGATTTTATCGGAATTTTAATATTATCCTGTCCAAATATTTTTTCGAAATATATCCTGGGTTCGACAAAGTAAATATCTCGATGCTCGGTGTCGCCTGTGATCCAAACCTTGCCTGGGCAACCCATATTCAAAACACCATGGCAAAAGCCCTGCAACTGCGAAGTGGCTTATTTCATATATAATTTGAAAAAAAAACTGTGTCAAACTATTAATTTTAAGGCATGTTTTTCCCTATTATTATTGCATGCCTGTCTTGTGTGGTGTATGTGTGCATTGACTTGCTGGGAAAAACTGGAAAGCCGCCCTCGTAGCCATTTTACTAGTAGTCCGAGCTGGGTCAGTGCTTGGGGTCCTCGATGAGGCATAAGCGGTGCACCTGGCCTATGGCACTGGCCTTCTTCTCTCTTCGGAACCAGAGGCTCCAAATTAGGGACAGGAGACTGCCTGCCTTCAGAGCTGCTCCTGGTGGTCGTGCACCCCCAAAGCAAAACGAGGTTTTCTTAATCACACATAGACGACCTATTACAACGTAATCACATCAATGAAATTCGAGAAAAAATTCACAACTGAAACGCTCCGCGAATGTGAATATTTATTCTTAACCGACCCTTATGAGGCTTAATGAAATTATTATAATTTTTTTTTTGCTTCAGGGCTTAATGACCACCATGGGCAACTCGATGGGCTACAGTCCGTTGCTCGTCGATAATTTGGGGCTGCTGCTTCCAGGAAGGAGACGGGGCCATTGCTTGCTACAAGCTGGCCACATATATCTCAACCGAGGCTCGATCCAAGCCTCCCTCAGACGAATGGTCAGAATTCTGTGCCTTACATCACTAGGTCACCAGATCGGCAATTTCTCAATCAAGCAAGTACTTATGATATTTTCTAACCAAGCAATTGCTTATGATATTTTTGAACTGCAAAAAATTCACATTCTCGCCATTTCGTTTTACGACTTGCTAAAAATCTCCTCTTAAAATCAATATTTATCTTCACCCTCCATTGTATATATCATCATCATCATCATTGTCAACCATTATCAATCCACTGCTGGACGAAGGTCTCCCCAAGTTTCCTCCACAACGGTCTGTCTTGTGCCAGTCTCCTCCATGTCACTCCCGCATATTTATGAATTTCATCCACCCATCTCCCATGTGGTCTTTTTCTGGGTCTTTTCCTGTCCCTTGGAATCCAATCTAAAATTTCGGCTGTCCATCTATGGTCTGTCCTTCTGGCAGTATGTCCAGCCCATTGCCATTTCAGGGATTTAACTCTGATCATGATGTCTTCCACTCTCGTCATTTTTCGGATCCACGAGTTCCTCTTCTTATCTCTCCTGGTTATACCAAGCATGCACCTCTCCATGCTTCTTTGAGTTGTCTGCAGCCTTTGTATGTCTCTTTTAGTTAAGGTCCACGTCTCTGCACCATACGTAAGCACTGGAAGGATGCATTGATCAAACACTTTTCTTTTAAGACATAATGGCATATTGCTCTTGAAAATTATGCTGTTTCTTCCAAAAGCTCTCCAGGCAAGTTTTGTACGCCGATTAATTTCTTCATCAATGTGACCCTCACTTGATATCTGCTGTCCAAGATAAACATACGTATCTGTTATCTCCAGTTTTTCTCCATCAATCGATAAATCTTCATTTCTTGTAAAAGCATTGAACATCACTTTTGTCTTCTGAAAGTTCATTTTTAATCCCACTTCTTTACTCTTGTCAGCAAGTTCCTGGATCATACTCTGCAGCTCTGATGGGGTAGTTGCAAAAATGACTACATCATCAGCAAAACGAAGGTGGGTTAGATAATCTCCATTAATCTTTATCCCTTTGTTTTCCCAGTTCAGTGATTGAAAGACATTTTCCAATGTGGCATTAAAGAGCTTCGGAGATATGGTGTCACCTTGTCTCACTCCCTTTCCAATTTTTATGTGTGTTGTATTTTCAAACAGCCGAATCTTTGCACTTGCATTTTCATAGATGTTATTAATAATATTAATGTATGCATCTTCAATACCGCAGGATTTCAGAGCCGTGGTAACTGCTGATGGTTTCACCGAATCAAAGGCTTTTTCATAATCGATAAAAGCCATGCACAATGGAAGTTCATATTCCCTCGCTCTTTCAATTAGTTCTCTCAGTACGTGGATATGATCTATTGTGCTGTAGCCACTCCTGAATCCAGCTTGTTCTCTCGGTTGAGCCATGTCCAGTGTTACCTTCAAGCGGTGTGAAAGAACTTTAGTGAAGATTTTATAAACCACTGATAGGAGGCTGATAGGTCTGTAGTTCCTGAGATCCTCAATGTCACCTTTTTTATGTAGCAGGATCATTGTAGCATTGTTCCAATCCTCAGGAATCTTCCCTTCATTAAGGCATCGAGTGAAAATTTGGGCGAGTACTGTTTCAATTTCTCCACTTGCTTCTTGTATGATGTCTATAGTAATTCCATCTTCTCCTGGAGCTTTCCCCCGCTTCATGTTCTTGATTGCATGAGCAACTTCTGCTGGAAGGACTGGAAGAACTCTGGTACCTTTCATGATGTCTGGAGTACATGTATCATCCCTTTCATATAATTTGGAGTAGAAATCTTTCACTCTTGTCAAAATTTCGCCTCTATTTCTTGTTATAGAACCATCTTCTTTTCTCAGAGCCATAATCTGTTTTCTTCCCTTACTGAGATGTCCCTTTGCTATCTTTAGGCTTTGGTTGTTTTCAATCGCTTTCCTCACTAGTTCACAGTTGAATTTCCTTACGTCTTCAGTGATACTTTTTCTTACTGTCTTGCATAGCTCTATATATTCCACTTTGGAAGTCACATCTTCTTTAGTTGTCCTCATCTCTCTTCTTTTTTGCATCAACATTTTGGTTTTTCCTGATAATTTGTTCACATGCAACTTGTTCTTAGACCCAGCTAATTTTGTTGCTGTTTCCATTAGAGCTTTGGTTACTTTTCTGCTAACTTCCGAAATATCCACTTCTTCCGATGTTAGGCCTTCTAAAGCAGAGAATCTGTTCTTCAGTTCCAACTTGAAAGTATTATGGTGTTTTTTAAGGTTGGTTATGTCAATACATTTTGTTTGTCTTATGAGCTTGCCACGTTCCAGTTTAGTGTTGAGGTGCATCTTACATCTCACCAATCTATGGTCACTACCTGTGTTGAACTTTTCTTTCTTTCTTTTTTATTGGTTGAAGGTTGAGCAACTCAATTGGCTATAAGCAGTCGCCGGTCCTTAATTTAGGGCCATTAATTCCAGGGAAGGGAGAGAACCAGTGCCGTAAGACAAACACAACATCTATGCTCCACCGGGATTCGAACCCGAACCCTTCACGGATGAATTGTCATAAGCCAGCGCTTACACCAATGCGCCACCGTGGCCGCCAATATAGTTTTCAGGTAGTTTCGATGAATTAGGTACCAGTCAACTTTGATTCTTCATTCAAAATGCCATTAAGCAGCACCCTTGAATCCGACTTTTTTATGTTGGTATGAGTTGAGCCCCTTATATCCATCTAGCAATGAAACCGCTTGCCCCTATTCTTTACTCCAGATACACTAGACGTTTTAAAAGTTAATTTATTTCATGCTTACCCACATCATTTCTCAAAAAAATTTAAGAATTTTTATTTAGCATTTTTGTCTTCTGGGAAATTTAATTTTATCAATTATTCTGTGAAAACACCAGTTTGACCGTGACGGAGATCGAATCAGCACTCCCTCACTCCGAAGTGAGTTGCTCTCCCAACTAAAACATAAGCTACACGGACGGAATACAGCGCTGTAGATTTGTCCTCTTGACACGTGCTTTTCTTCTATAGTACGTTACATCACCTCCCTCTTAATTTTTTTTTTTTGTAAACGAAGAAAGGAAGAAAGAACTTTCATTAATTCTAGAAGATGTGTGGAATAAACATCAGACATATTTCGCAGAACCCAACGTCCAGCACATCCCTTTTTACGTTCAGGCACCAACGTAAAAACACAAATTTGTCCTCGCCCTCACTCCGGAGTGAATTGTTATCCCAACAAAGCTACACGGATGGAATGTATCGCTGCAGATTTGTCGTCTTGACACGTGTTTTACTTTTGTAGTACATCACAATTCGTATTACCAATCATTTGTAAATTTTTTTTCAAATTAATTACTAACACAGAGTACTTTTTGAACTACAAAAATCCGAAAAGTCTTAAGATATTCTCAATTCTAGTCCTTTCTCCTGGAGTATTTTTTTTCCTTTTGCAGGATTTTTCTTCACTCGATCACTGGACTGCGCAGCCCTGCAAATTGGTTCACCCCTGAGCGTTGTTAAAACATCAGGAGTAATGTGTTTACATCAACTCTAAAACTTCTTGATGTTGCACAGAAAGGAGTTCACCTGATCATGACACTGGTGCCATTCATTTATTCTCGATAATCTCTGTCCCACTGGAGGACCGTGGCAGTTCAATCGGTACCGTCATTAGCGATGCTCACAACAGTTGTCAGCCCTTGAGTTTTCAGTTGCGTTACGAGCTCAGTCATCGAACACCCATTTGTGTCAGATTGATTAAGTATCGCTCCAGTCAAGGCAAACAGTGCATTCATTCATTTCTTCTGTATGGAAGCTATGTAGGTCTCTATGTAGGAACGTCTTCACGAACAAATGTAGGCAATTTCAGTAGATGCACGTTTTAATAATACGAAACTAAAATTGGTTATGGTCTTATGCACTCTAGGTCCTTCGTTTCGCAATCAGTTACCCATAAAAAATTCACGGTTATAAAAATATAAGAAAGAAGTATTTCCGAATTGCTTATTCATTTCAAATAGTTTTTTTCGCTAGTATGATTCTAGATGTGTTAACAAAATTACATTATAAATAACCATTTCATTATCGATTAAGCACAAAAGGTTTTATTGACCAAAAAAAAAAAAAAAAAAAAAAAAAAAAACAATTATGGAGCCATACCACTGAATATAAGGTGCAATTTCGATGTCGATGGTATTCAAAGGTGTGTTTGATCAATCACAAAGGTGTGTTTGGTTTTATACATTTTGATCAATCACAAAGGTGTGTTTGAAGCCAAATTACAGGAATACAGAGGACGAAAGCAAAACGAATGCCATCCAAGGTATTAAATGTGAGTTTGAAGGTATTCTGGGTTTAGAAGAGGAAATCAGGGCTTTTATGTGACTTCCTGAAATGCCAAAAATCTCGGGAAAACATTGTGGCCACTTCATATCGAGGATATTTCCTTGATTAACTGGCAAATCTGTTGAGCTACTTACGTGAAAAGGTGCGCAAAATAAAATGGCATTGCACTGAATCTGCGTATGTTCATCAAGAATTGATTTCCAGACAGGAAGCATCGGTGTCTCATCTTGTGCAAATATGAGAAGGAAGCGGGCCATACGTCCCACTGTGCGAGGATGATCTGAGCGCACTTACACTGTATACGAATAATGCTGTATATAACTGCGTATTGACAATGCACATATTTCCATGTGCTCATGTATTCAACTCTCCGATGGGATCTTCGCTTTCAGCCGTCCTTGCGGAAGCAATAATTCTCCCCATTGAGCACCATATATTCGCCATCACCTCAAAGTCTACTACCTGGCTACGATATGCCGACGACGTATTTTTCTTATGACCACATGGAAAGGAGACTCTCCCATTTTTCCTCGATAACATCAATTCTACACACCCTACGATCAATTTCACTATGGAGCTTGAACACAGTGGTACCTTACCTTATCCTGACGTCTCAGTGAGCAAATCTCATGACAACCGCCTTCATACGGAAGTCTATTATAAACCGACTTCCGTTCCCAACTTGATGTACCGCAGTTCATTCTGCCCAGATGATTACAAGACGGTTTTCTTCAGTTCTCGAATTAGAAGAGCCTTCGCTGTCTTCTCCGGTATTCGTTCTAAACAATCCGAACTAAAAAACGTTGTCGATTTGGCCACTGAGGCAGGATACACGTCGAACCAGATGCATAACTTTATCGAAAAAGCCAGAACCAGCCGTGTTAATCTTTCTATGCCGCAACTTCGCTACCTGGGCTCTATTCTCTACATACCAAATGTTTCCTATCAACTCAAAACCGCACTCAGGAGGATGAACTTCGGTGTCGGCATAAGGTCTCAGGCATCTTTATATACGATGCTTAAGAGAGATAATGACAAGCCCCCTCTTCTCAATGAGGCAAGTGTTTATGTCATCCCACTAAAACATCCGGACGGCTCCAGGCGAAACTACATCGAAATGACCAAATGTTCGGTTGGAATTAGAATCAGTGAATATAAAAGGGATACAAAAGATGGAAAAATAAAAAAGACAGATCGTGCACTGCCCTATCAAGAGAAATCAAGTTCAAGTCCGCTGATCCTATGCGGAGTGATATAAAGAAATTAGCTTCATACTCTACAACCAAATCTACTGTCATTTGCGAAACCTTGAAAATCTTGACCAGTAGTAAGGCTTGCAATGATAGCGTCTCTCTGGAGTTGCCACGTATTTAGAATAAATTCTTCAAATAATGCTACGTTTTCTACCATGGCACCGCGTGTCCAACCAACGTGACTTCATTTCTTCGAATTATCACATTTGCGCCTGTTCATTTATTGTCTAGTCCAGTCACCGTCTTCAAATTGTTGAAAGGTTCTATTATCCAGTTTGCACTTAGCTATCTACCTTCCTTGAAAAAGCCATCTGACTAATGTGCTAAAGCTTGGAAAGTTTTATTTCTATTATACTCCAAAAAATTCAGATCATTAGTATAGTTATACTATTTTGAGTAACTCGCAAGTTTGTTAGATGCGACCACTTATAATAAATATCCTATAAAATGGCCTCATTATCGTACTGAAAAGGGCCGTTTGGATGTATTGCTGCAGTGAGACTCTGTACCTGATTCTTATGTATATCACGTGGCATTCGATAATTTTTCCACTGTTCGCAAAGAGTCTTTTTTTTTTTTGAATGCCATGAATAAATCTTATACTTTTACATCTGTACCTCAAATCGAAGTAATTGATTCCTGATATAATTAATCCAATAATTCACGTATTTTTGTTCTATATCTTAGTCTCTTCGTCAGAGCGAAATAAAAGGAACGAAATTCGTGAGACCAAATGATATATTCCCCAGCGTCAATTGTCCAGATCATCTTACATCTTATCATACCCCATCCACTACGTGTTTCTTTTTTTATTCCCTCTGCACCCCCATTTTCTTGCTTTTCTCTGACAGAAGCCTAAACTGTTCGTCGGCAATGTGCCTCAGGTATGACTACGAGCTTGTGTTCTGACATGTTCCCCCTTTTCAACAACTAATGTGCTAGACTTTTATTTCATTTATGCAGCATATCTCTGTCGTCAATGGATGTTTTTGACCACAAGACTGATATTAGCTGATTTTTGCCGATGTTGTACTATTCTTGATACATTTGTGGATTTCTCTAGTGGGTTTGGTGGTATTCCAGCAGGCGTTTCTCTTAGGTGATGCTCATTCCTATTAGCACAGAGCCAACGACCATTCCACATTTAAAGTCGTTTAAATTTTTTTCTTTTCCATCTCCGTGCTGAAATGAACACCTACACAAACGGTGTCTTTGCTATCGGCCTGTGTGCTATGACCAGAGTTGAATGAACATTAATGCTGACACTGAAGGATTAGCGAATCTTTTAGAAAAGATAGATAAATTGATCGATAAAATAAGAGATTAAATAAAAAGAGAAACGGACTGTCTTTTTAGTCAGGTAAGTACATCAGTGTGGGGGATTAGCCCACAGCTGAGGGTTCCAGTTGGTCATTCAACCTAAGGATTCTGGAACAAAACCCAGTGAGTTGGGGTCTTTTCGCCAATGTCACAGAACTAGCTTGCACCTCTCCAAGATTCACAGAGGCCCTAGTTGTTGTTGTGTGTATCATTGTTACCACGGAGCGCCCCGAGGAGGCAAACCCATCGCTCACTACGACCGCCCGTACTTACCTGATTAAAAAGACAAAAAGGAATATTACGAATGACTCAAGTGTGGGATATGGTGGACCTACCACACTTGAGAAGGACGGTCCACCACGGAATCGACCTGGACTTTGTAACGTATACTCTATATTCACTTTCCTTTTGATTTTACTATCTCTGGTTATTTTATTTTACTATGTAAATTATCTTCTTACTGAACGAGATGTTATTTCACCCGCTGAATGAGATCTGGCAATGAGTGTAAGTCATGACGTGGTGGTAGCCAGTATAAATAGGCGCGTTCAACGATACGTAAGGAGAGCGTTGGTTTATGTGAGGGAGAGCGTTGGTTTATGTGATGGAGAGCGTTTGTTGTTGTATAGCCAGAGCGTTTGTTGTTGGATAGGGAGAGCTTCGTTCTATGTGATTAGGTTGATTCTTCATTATTGTGATACGAGTAGTGTGTGTGCGTTGGATGATTCAAGAGTTATCTAATAAAAGAGCTTTTTCGTAAGTACGTCTTTCTCAGTTCATAGTTTTTGTCAGATCTCTGTCTGGCTGTTAGGTTTATGTCATTAGTTGATTATTATTAACAACCAGCGTTAAGACTTTATTCATCTTAATTACTACCACAACATTACTAGCTTAGTTAAAAGCTTTATTCATTATAATTGGCGCCCGAACTTTTCTCGAACACGAGATCTTGACAATTATTACCCATGTCTTCCTTACCTGAGACAACTTCAATTTTTCACCCTAAGGCAAGTTTCGAGGGTGATGGTGTTTTTTTGACAATTTGCAAGAAGCCTGTGGGTCTAACTTTGATATGAATGATCTACACGTACCCAGGCATTCTTCACAATTTCGTAATGCACCAGCTTCCTATTACTCTGAGTCGCGGGTCGTACCTGAGGGAGTTCAATCCTCTCAGCGAAGCAGAATGCTTGCCCATTTCGTGCCGCATGCAGAAACAATTCATTTCAATGGTTTGGAGGGGTCCTTAAAGTTCCTCGAAGATCTGGAAGATCATTTTGATCTATACAATATTCCTGAAGACTGCGAAGTACAAATCGCAGGCACTTGCTTGAAGGATACCGCTAAGACCTGGTATCGGCAGTGGAGAGTGTCGAACCCGGATTCTCATTATGAGAATTTCCGTGCAGAATTTTTGGAGGTCTTTCCTTTCGGCCTCAGTCGAGCTAGCCTTGCACAACAACTTTGTTCTTGTCAGCAAGGACCCAACGATAGCCCTGTTGCATTTGCGTTGGAAACAACACGCTTATATAACTTATGGGATTCACATGCCAGTCATGTTGACATGTTGGATACCCTATTGCAGCAGCTCGACCCATTTTTACAAGATTTTCTTGAGGTTCGACACCCTGCCACAATTCATGAATGCCTTCGCTTCATACGAACGTATGAAGAGCGACATGGCAAACATGGTTCCACTAACCATGCTCGGGCACCCCGCGAGGCTTATTACGAAAACCCTCAGCGGCATAATAGGCATAATAACTTTCAGCGCGAGCATACACAAGTGCACACCCAAGCTTCATACGTTCCACCACACAGAAGAGTGGCAAACCAACAGCGAGTTTCTGAACAATCTTCGGGATATCGTACAAATGCACAGTATGCTCGACCCCATTCCGATCCGCAGCATTCGGAACGTTTTCATGCTCAGGGCAATGATGATTTTTCTGCCCGTGCTGAGGGAAGAAGTAATAGATATGAAAATGTCAACAGACACGCGGAGTTCCCGCAGCAGGGTTCACGCAGTTTTCCTCATCGTGAAAATTTTCCCGATACCCGGCAGGGTCGAGGTTTCAGACCGCATGATAATCCAACCAGGAATCCTTTAAACTTCCAAAGGAAGTAGACCAAGGGTCGGTCCTGCTTCCTGATACCAAGCATTCTGACCCTAAAACAGTATTAGTGACTGTCCAAACTCCTCAGTTGCCTGATGTATTCTTGACAATTGAAGATATTATTGTCGAGACAAAGTTCGACACTGGTTCTGAAATATCAACCCTAAATACGAAGTTTTGCACTGACAATTTTCCTGCAATACTAGTTCAGCCTGCGACGCAGTATTTGCGAGGCGCAAATAACAAAATCTTCAGTATCACAGGAACTGTCACATTATCTCTAGGGCTGGGAAAAGCTCGTTTTACGCATTCTTTCCTGCTTATAGACGAACTACCTGTGAAATGTCTAATGGGCATGGACTTTATTCATACGTTTCAAATAACTTTGAATTTCGTACAACATGTGATTTCCTTTCCGGAACCTGTCGAAAAGATTCCTACGGTCCCTATGGATATAACGAGTTTGTTATTGAGTAACCAGTTGAATGAGAGGCAACGAAACCAGCTTTCTCTCCTTTTACAGGAAAGCCCTGGTTTATTTTCTGATCAACCTGGTTTCACACAGGTGGTTTATCATGTCATTGACACTGATGGTTCGAAACCGATAGCGACGAAACCTTACCCTTGTGCTCCCCATAAGAAACAGGAAATGCAACGTTAAATTTCTGAAATGATTAAACAGGGCATAATCAGGGAAACAACAAGCGCCTGGGCTGCTCCTGCCTTTTTGGTTCCAAAGAAACAACCCAATGAATTTCGTTTCGTGACAGATTTCCGCAAGCTTAACCAAGTCACAAAAACGATCAATTATCCACTACCTGTCATGTCGCATATTTTACATGACCTGTCGTCAACCAAATGGATGTCAACCTTGGATTTGGCGAGTGGATATTGGCAGGTGGCAGTACATCCGGACTCTGTCGATAAAACAGGCTTTGTGACTCCTTTTGGGGCTTATGAATACCTGCGTATGCCCTTTGGACTAGCTTCTGCACCTGCTACTTTCCAAAAGCTTATGGATACGGTTCTCAGACCTGTTCTGGGTCCCCATGTGCATGTATATTTGGATGACATTATTATTACATCTGAGACTTTTGACGAGCACCTTTCTCTGCTCAAACAGGTGTTCCAACTCATATACAATGCTGGCTTGACGTTAAAACCTAGTAAATGCCAGATAGCGAGGGACGAGACTGTATATCTGGGGTTGAAAATCACTCCCCACGGCTTATTTACGGATAATGAAAAAATTAGGCCTATTGTTGACTTTCCTCGGCCTAAAACACCAAAAGAACTATCACGCTTTCTGGGAATGACCGGATGGTATCAGCAGTTCGTCCCCGCTTATGCTACAATCTGTGAGCCATTGTATGCTTTGAAACGTAAATACAAGAAGTTTGTTTGGACACCTGAGGCTAACGCTGCTTTTGAAACACTGAAGTCTGCGTTGACTCAGCCTCCTGTGTTGGCTTTCCCGGATCATACTAAGGAATTTGATATTTATACTGACGCATCCGGAGTTGGTCTTGGTTGCATTTTGTCACAAGCTGGGCATCCAATAGCTTTTGCGTCTCGTACTTTAGCCAAAGCTGAACGCAATTATTCAGCTACGGAACGTGAATGTCTTGCTGTTGTGTATGCTCTTAACAAATTTTAATGTTACCTTAACGAATTGACAGTTAACATAATTACGGATCATTCTGCCCTTCAGTATTTGAATTCTGCTAAGCATCTATCTCAAAGACTTATGAAGTGGGCTCTGAAGTTACAAGAGAGCAATATCAAAATTTCGTATCAGCCAGGTCATAAGAATCAATTACCGGACGCATTGTCTCGCGTTCCGATTAGTGGGGTCCCCACAGAAACTACTCCTGGATGTCAGCCTTTACTTCTAATAGCTGATATAACATCCAGAGAGCAGATAATGGCAGAATTAATAAATGATTCAGATTTTGGGGATATCTATATTTTTTTGCTTGCGGGTTCGCCCCTACAAAGTGATCCTTCTCTGGCTGGAAGGTCACAGCATTTTGAAGTCATAGATGGTCTTCTTTACTATACGAAATCTAGGACTACTAGGGCAGAGTTTCGCCCATGTATTCCGCGAACCCTTAGAATGGCCCTTTTAAACGAATTTCGTGACAAACCTCTTGCAGGCCATTTAGGTATTCGCAAGACCCGTTGTAAATTGCGGGATGTTGCTTATTGTATTGGCCTGGCATGTACCAAAGTGTGCTCGCATACGTTCAATCATGTCACTTGTGTCAGATTAATAATTACCGTAATGTAAGGCCGGCCGGTCACTTGAAATCTAGTTCAAGTTCTCATGTTTTTGACATTCTTTCAATAAATTTATTGGGACCTTATCCTTTATCTGTTAAAAACAAAGCTCGTTACGTTTTAGTACTAACTGATAATTTTTCTAAATGGGTTGAAGTTTTTCCCATTAAAGCCGCTACGGCAGAAGTTATTTGTAATGTATTAGTTAATGAAGTATTCTCTAGATATGGTGCACCTAATAAAGTAGTTTCGGATAATGGTCCTCAATTTATTTCTGACATTTTTGAAAGAATGTGTGCGAGACTACACATTAAGCATAAATTCATTTCCCCTTATCATCCCCAGAGTAATCCTGCGGAACGCGTAAACCGCACGCTAGTGAAAATGATTGCTACATTTGTCATGGGTCATCATGAACGATGGGATGACCATTTGGAGCTTTTTTCGTTCGCCCTCCGCTCGTCTGTCCACGAATCTACTAAAATTACTCCTGCAGAACTTTTTCTGGGTCGTAAAATTAAAACCCCTTTTGAAAATTTAACGGGGATTATCGACGAACTAAACCAGCGACCAACTCCGCAATCAGTACGAATCATGGCAGAAAAACTCGTGTTGCAATGCTAGGAGCACAAGCGGCTCAAGCAAGATATTATAATACTAGGCGTAGGGAACCAGTTCTTGTCGTTGGAGATCTCACTCTCGTGGAAACGCACTTCCAGTCTTCTGTTTCTCATACTTTAGTGAAGAAATTTGCACCCAGCTACGAAGGTCCATATCGGGTGGCAAATGTGTTTGAAAATAACACTGTTCTTGAAAAACCTGACAATCAATTTCAATACGTACACGTGGCTCAGTGTCGCAAGTATCATGAACGAAATATCGATTTTATGATCAACCCTACTCAACCTTCTGTTCCACAGACTCAAGAGTCTATATCTCACGATCAACCTCCAGAAATTTTGGACGAACCAACAAACATTTTTGAAGAATCTCCAGTGATTTTTTCTTCACCCTCCCCTCCTCAAGACTGGTTTCCAAACACGCAACCTGATTCTCCCATGAGACCAAGGCTCGAATCAAGTTCTTCAAATACTAGTATCGTTCCTTTCCCTCCAACCATTGCCAAGACTATTGCTGCGCCGTTTCCTGATAACTCTGCACCAACACAGGCTCCTACTTCCTTGAATACCTCGTCAGAAAGTATTCCTATAGGCAGAAATAAACATCGCCCTGCACGACCACTAAATTACAGCAGCGACTCAGAGGCTTCGGATATTTCTGATTTATCAGTTATGGACAATAATTTGACTATTACAAACCGTCCAGTAACACCAAAAGCTGGTCAAAAACGTAACTTGTCTCCCCAATCTGCTTCGCCGCAACAGCGACGAAGGCAGAGATCCTTGCATCCGCCCGGGTTTTGCCCCTGGAACCTACACTCAGGGCAAACAGGGCCGAAGCCTGCTGCTACTCTCATGACACGAGGGCGAAATCGAAAGCAACGGATGTGGCCGGAGCCACGTCCGTCCAAAAGGATACTGGAAGGACACCACGGGCCCCAGCACAAAGGGACTCCATATCAAAAGCCTGGGGAGCCCGTTCCTATCAGCCGCAAGGATTTCCGGACCGCCAGACTTCGGCCGTTCCTGATCGACGGACTTCAGCCGTTCCTGATCGACGGACTTCAGCCGTTCCTGTCAGCCGCAGGGATTTCCGGACCGCCAGACTTCAGCCGTTCCTGACCGTTCCTGTCAGCCGCCGGGATTTCTTGACCGACAGAATACAGATGTTCCAGATCCATTCAAATCGTTGAAACGCACTACGCCACCTGAATTTACCAGTCCGATTAGGCCTGGAAAACGTTATCGTACTAGAGTTTTTTATGCGTCCTCGAGATAAGTAAGTTCTCGTGGACAGGTTCTTTTCTCCGTTTGTTGTTTTTCCTGCACGACCAGTTGGCGTGTCAGAATTTCTTTTTTCGTGTGGGCCTATGCATTCTTTTTTGTGTATATATGTGTTTTTTTTTATATATATTTCTTCTATGTCCATCTACTAATCCAAATTTTTTTTATATATCTATGTGCTTAGGGGTAAAATAATAAAATTGTTACTGTTAGGCAGCTCCAGGCAATCTTCGCTGCTGATACAGTTGGTGTGTATTCAACGAATAATGAGAACGTAATTTGAAATTAAAAAGTGATTCCTGCTAGGCAGAATAAAAGGAAGGTATGCCGATGCAGGTTTGTTTTGTTCAAGTATACAAAGTGTTTCACAGACGAATACAGATTTCTTGATTTGGTCAAGCTAAGTTTGAGATTGTAAATACTGCTGCCACCAAAACAAAAACAAAAAAGAGGTCGATAAATGTCAATCAACGAAGTGTAAGACTTACACTCCAAAATTAATAGGTTTTTCGGAAAAAAAAAATTAAGGGGGAGATGATGTAACGTATACTCTATATTCACTTTCCTATTGATTTTACTATCTCTGGTTATTTTATTTTACTATGTAAATTATCTTCTTACTGAACGAGATGTTATTTCACCCGCTGAATGAGATCTGGCAATGAGTGTAAGTCATGACGTGGTGGTAGCCAGTATAAATAGGCGCGTTCAACGATACGTAAGGAGAGCGTTGGTTTATGTGAGGGAGAGCGTTGGTTTATGTGAGGGAGAGCGTTTGTTGTTGTATAGCCAGAGCGTTTGTTGTTGGATAGGGAGAGCTTCGTTCTATGTGATTAGGTTGATTCTTTATTATTGTGATACGAGTAGTGTGTGTGCGTTGGATGATTCAAGAGTTATCTAATAAAAGAGCTTTTTCGTAAGTACGTCTTTCTCAGTTCATAGTTTTTGTCAGATCTCTGTCTGGCTGTTAGGTTTATGTCATTAGTTGATTATTATTAACAACCAGCGTTAAGACTTTATTCATCTTAATTACTACCACAACATTACTAGCTTAGTTAAAAGGTTTATTCATTATAACTTTCTAAACGGCGTATGAGAAAGCGATCTCGGCTGAGTGAATGTAAGATGGGTGTATGGAGTACTAGAGGTATAAATGGCAAGATGAGTGAGGTGATTGAGGAGATGAATAAGTATAGACTGGATGTGCTGTGTGTAAGTGAAACCAAAATGAAGGAAATTGGGGTAGAAGAAGTGAATGGCACGGTGAGTGTGTGGTCTGGAGTATTGGATAATATGAAAGGACATGCTGGTGTAGGTGTGATTTTAAGTGAAAAGATGAAGAACAACTTGATTCACTATAGTTGCACAAGTGAGAGAATTCTCTGGATTCGTTTGAAAGTGAAACTTCAGAGAATTGTAATTGTTGTAGTGTATGCTCCTTGTGACTCGGAACCCTCTGATAAGAAAGAAGATTTCTGGAATCAGCTAAAAGTTGTTTTGAGCCAGTTTGGTGCTAAAGAAAAAGTTATAATAGCAGGGGATTTCAATGCTAGAGTAGGTGTGCAGAATGCAATTTCTAACAATGTTCTGGGTAAGTTTAATGATCCTTGTGTGAATGATAATGGTGAAAGATTAATTGAACTCTGCATTGAGAATGGTTTGTCTGTATATAATACATTTTTCAACCACAAGTATATCCACACATATACTTGGGAAAATCGTACTCTTGGTCAAAGGAGTGTGATAGATTTTGTTGTTTACGATCAGCGTTTGAAACACTTTTTTGTTGACACCCGTGTGATGAGAGGTGCGGATGTTGGTTCTGATCATTACTTGGTAGTGTCACGAGTGAAACTTAATGTTGGTTGGAGGAAAAGGAATAGGAAGAGACCCAGGATAGAAAGAATAAAGGTTGATAGGCTCCTTGAAGATCATCAGCGGTATTCTGATTTACTCAGAGAACGACTGAAGGATCTGAAATCTTGTGAGAGGGATGTAGAAAAGAAGTGGGAATGTTTTAAGAACTGTGTTGTTACTGCTGCTAAAGAGGTCTGTGGCACCACAATAGTAAGTAACAATAGAGGTGATGCTTGGTGGAATAGTGAGATTGAAGGGGCAGTAAAGAAAAAGAAGGAAGCCTATTTGGGGATGTTGCAAGGTAGAGTCTCTGTGGATGAATATCGGTGTAAGAAGCGTGAAGCTGCTAAGCTGGTTCGCCACAGTAAGGCAAAAGATAGGAAAGAGAAAGTGGAAAGGCATGAACTAGCTTTTGGAAAGATAGAAAGTCCTTCTGGAAGTACATGAGACTCAGGAAAAATAGGGGAAACAAAGTTGTAAGTTGTGTGAAGAATGAGATTGGGGAAATGATATGGGAGCCCAATGAGTTAAGTGACAGATGGGGTGAATACTTCTGTGAGTTATTAGATCAGGAAAGCAAAGATTATTCTGAGACAGATGCAGATGATGTCACAATGTGGGATGAAAGCACAGGAGGGATCTCTAGAGAAAAAGTGTGTGTAAAGCTCTAAAATCTCTTCAGAATGGTAAGGCTCCAGGAGTTGATGGCATAACTGCAAAGATGTTGAAATATGGTGGGGACTCTATAATTGACTGGTTAACTGAAATTTGCCAGTTGTGCTGGGAGTTAGGAATGGTCCCACGGGATTGGAAGGATGCTATTATTGTTCCCTTGTATAAGGGAAAAGGTGATCAGACTGAATGCAAGAACTATCGTGGTATTAGCCTACTGAGTGTGCCAGGGAAAGTGTTTGGTAAGGTTGTTATTGGAAAACTACGGGATCTTACATCATTGAAAGTGTGGGATGTTCAGAGTGGTTTTATGCCTGATAAAGGCTGCACTAACCAGATTTTTGCATTACGCATGATGATTGAAAAGTATCTGGCTGTTGGAAAGAAATTTTTTACCGCCTTCATAGATTTATAGAAAGCTTACGACCGAGTGAATAGGATAGGACACTTTTGTGGAAGGTATTGAATGAATATGGTGTTACTGGGAATCTACTTAATAGTGTAAAAGCCATGTATGCTGGTAGTAGAGCTTGTGTACGAGTGAATGGTGTTTTGTCAAAATTGTTTTCCATTGGTGCAGGAGTTAGACAAGGCTGTGTAATGTCACCATGGCTGTTTAATATATTTAAGGACGCATGCATGCGTGAGGCCAAAATAGATAATAGTGGTTTATGTCTTGGTGATATCCGTGTGTGCAGATTGCTGTATGCTGATGACACTGTCCTGTTGGCAGAGAGCAAAAGTGAGTTGCAGAGTATATTGACTTGGATGCACGAAGTTTGCATGAAATTCAAACTGAGTATAAATAAGGGAAAAACCAAAGTTATGGTGTTTGAGAGAGGAATGGGTATCACTGAATGTAATGTAAGTATAAATGGCACTGTGATTGACCAGGTGAGTGAGTTTGTGTATTTAGGAAGCATGTTTGACAGAGAGAACAAGTTGAATGGTGAAATCAGTAGGCGAGTGAATTCTTCTTTGAAAGTCATAGCTGCTCTGGGAGGTTTTCACAGGAATGATGGGTTCTCTAGAGAGTCCCGCATGGCTGTGTATGAAACAGTAATTGTTCCTACTCTGATGTATGGCAGTGAAACCTGGGTACAGCAGAAGAAACATAGGGGTCGTTTTTGTGCTGGAGAAATGCGTTACTTACGTGGGGTTTGTGGCAAGACACGATCTGATTGTGTGAGGAATGAAGATGTATTGCAGTTGTGTGATATAAAGCAAAATGTTGTTAGCAAGGTGGAGACCGATATGCTTCGGTGGTTTGGCCATGTTGAAAGAATGAGTGATGAAATGCTTACTAAAAAATATTTTCAATCCAAGTGGCAGGAAGGAAAGGCAGAGGAAGGCCAAGGAAGACATGGGTGGATCAGATTCAGGAGTGTTTGCATGAGAAAAAGATTATGAGTATGAAGTATAAATGATATTGTGTACGGCGTGTAATGGATATCAGTGAAGCACGAGTTGTATGTCAAGATTGCTGTAAATGGCGAAGTTTGATACGACAACAATAAGTAAAAATATCTGGAAGTTTGTATTTCTTTTTGGAGCTAACCTCTGAATCTCAGAGAACAGCTTAGTGATATGTATGTATGTATGAGAAACGGACTGTCTTCTTACATAATATGAGAACCGTTTAGATAATGCCAAGCTTGTAATTTGGATGCAATCCACTTTCACAGAATTCATTGTATCTTGAACAGATTTCCTTTAACTACCCCTACACAGAGCACCTTCCATAATTTAGATGAAGTCACAAATGGCAGAGTTTCCTTCATTGATGCCATTTTGACAATTTCACATTTTTGTATTATCGCTTGATACAGCATGATAAATAACCTTACTTAGAATTTACTTCAATAAAGTAAAATTGCATAAAACTTCATTTAGGCGATCTTTTTTTGGGGGTGGGGGTCTTCGTTTGATCCCCTTCTCGAGAGTTTTCTCGCGTTTCCGCTTTGCATACAGCCTAATACGGGTGAACGATATTGTACAAAACTTCCTTCAGTGAATCCATGGTTGATTCTGTCTCTTTGACTCAGCCCCAATGCTGGGTGGATATGAAGTCTTTACTATGCGGCTAACACTGCTCACGTCCATATTTTGGAAGACCACTTCAGTGGCTTGTATTCTTTCACCATAGTTTGTGGCGTAACTTGGTAGTCAACTAAGTTACCTTGTACTGTTGGCAGAGGAAATCAGTTCGCATAGGAGGAACAGGGGAAACGTTATTGAAACACCGAGGAAGTTGTTTTGTCCCTTTCTTGGCACTAAGATTTGTAGTGATAATCTGATCAATCCCAGTAAAATTGTTATCATTATGTTGAAATAGGGATATTCCTGTAGCATGGAAAGAGTCATGAGTTGTAGTAGAACCTGGATTGTGGTCTATATTGTCGACCGCACTTGCCATGAAGAGCCCTTCTTTTGACTGAAGGGGAATGACAGCATTTTCCGTGTAATAATGATGACATACATCATATCCCAGTCCCGATGAAATTTCCAGCACACGGTCGTAGGATATGTTTAACCCTAGCTCGTACAAGGTCTCAACAAGTTCACGCTTGCGAGTGGTTGTATGGATTAAAGTATCTAAGTAGATAAGCAAAGATGTTTCTCGCTCTCGTCTGTGCCTGAAGGCTCTTTCTGACTGATACCCCGACGTCTCACCAAACTGTTGTTCATCAGTGACTGTGCAACACTGGTTGTGGCATCGCTAAAGAACATGAATGCGCTTTAATATATGAGCCGTTTGTAACCATAGCAACCAGTGCTAACAGAAATGCTGGCACATAGTCTTCCTGACACTTGCTTCCAAATGGTTCGTTGAAGTGATTTTTCATTTTAAAGCTGTCTCTTCTCACAATATTTGCTGCTTTAGCAAGATGAATAGTGTCACTATCTGCATTATATTCACAGGCTGTGCTCAATGCAGATCCAATATCATTATTATATGTAAGCATCACATCTCGGCCTTGGTTATTTGTTACCATTTCAGGAAAGTAAACAAGTATCCTGTTTTTAAGTTTCGTGGAATGTATGCTCCCTGAAAGCTCACTGCCAAGTTGTTTCATCCTCATGCTGTACAGATTTCATAGGTCAACAAGTTTAAATATGGGTGCAATTTCATTGTTAGTTCGAACATTCAAATGCAATAACATTGTTCATTTGTTATGTCTCAGTTCCTTGTCGGGCTTTTTGTCCCTTGCTCTAATATACACTGGCGGAAAGTGAAAAAAGAACACCAAGAAGGAGACGTCTGATACCAATGAAATTTATACAGCATAATAACGGAATACAGAGGATAACGTGATCAAAACATTATGGCAAAATACAGCTGTATTTGCTGGTAAACTGAAAAATAACATTTCCATGTAACATGGTTAGTACGAGGTTGAACCGCCATGAACTGCGTCACACTGTGCAATTCTGGCATGGATTCTGTCGTAGAGATGTTGGATGTAAGTTTCGGGTATTGAGTTCCAAGCACTCTCAACCTAGACGCGTACATCGGGGATGGTCGTGGCTGGCCGTGGAGACCGGATAAGCCGTTGTCCCATAAAATCCCACACGTGCTCAATGGGGGACAAATCCGGTGAACTTGAAGCCATGGAAGTTGTCTCACACCCTGAAGTGCATGTTGCGTTGCACGTGCCGTGTGTGGGAGTGCGTTATCATGCTAGAAAACACCACAATGGACCTACCTTATAAATGGCACAACAACGGGCTGAATGATGTTGTTGATGTAGGAGGTGCTGTTTAACGTACCCGGTACAAACGCTAGCTGTGTACGGAAGTGATAGCTGATCACTCCCCACACCAGGAGACCATGTGTAGGCCCTGTGTGTTGCTGGCGGATGCAAGAAGGGTAGAGACGCTCCCCTGTGCGTCTGCGAACACACATACGGCCATCGGAGGCTCCCAAGCAGAATCTGCTTTCATCGCTGAACATGACATATCGCCATTGCGTTCTCCAGTGCAGACGTTGGCGACACTACTGCAGCCGTTCTTGACGATGGGCTGGAGTCAGGGGTACCCATGACAGAGGCACACGTGCACGTAGTCCTGCATCCACTATACGGTTGCGGATTGTTCGAACAGTCACCTCAGGTGCAACGGCAGCTCGGATTTCCGTCGCAGTGGATGTTCTTCTTGACGACGCCGCTCTTCTTATGCGTTGATCGGTCCAATCATCAGTCCGTCTGTGACTCCCGGTTCCACGTCTTCTCGTGCGGGAATGTTCCTTGGACCACGTACGCCACCATAGTACCACCACCGATACTTCTCTTCCAATTCGCTCCGCAATACGACGATACGACCACCCGGCCTCGCGTAGTCCGACTAGACGACCTCGCTCAAATTCCGATAACTGCTGAAATCTTACACGTCTTCCATGTCCAGGCATTGCAGTTTCTTCAGGGTATTCGCTCGTGTCCGTACGCCGACGACAGATTACACTCACTTCGCCGTACTCCTTAAATACCACCAACGATAATTTGCATATTATGCAGTGCTGTGGCGTAAGCGCTCACCGGTTGGTCCCGAAATTAGCATCACACCTACGTAAACTCGACCCAATTAACATATGTAAATTTCATGATCGTCCGCCAATTCCTTCTTGGTGTTCTTTCTTTATTTTCCGGCAGTGTATAATGATACGAGGCAATGAATATGATGCGTTACATCAGTGACGAACGCGAGTATCAATGTCGAATGTAGATGCTGCACACAATGATCTTCCAGTTTGGGCAGGCATGTCACAAAATAAACCACGAAAAAAGACGTGCTTGTTTTGTATTCACGGTACTTTTTCCTTCAACAATCTGACTGATGAAATTGGTAGAACTATCAGCATTAACCGCTGGTGATATCTTCCTCTTCTCTGCTCTTTGAAGTTCGTTCATTCAACTACAATCTATATGATTCGTGAAATCGAGCTGCACGTCCTACCAGTGTTGGCTCAATACCTCCTCCTTCATCCAGACGTGAAAGGTAAATTGCCCTAGGTAAACACCTAACACTGCTCAAATCCACAAGCAGATCGGAAATTGGCTTATAACCAGCACCATTTGTATCACGTTTAGTCGCTGCTGTACAGAAAAGAACCTCGAAATTGTCTTCTTGGTAGATAAAGCATTTGTTCCACTGTTTCATCAGGCTTAAACGGATTCATCACCTTATGAACTTTCTCTATATTTTTAGCATGTCTTTTGTAAAAAAAGATCGTGCTTCTGTTATCGGTTTTCCGTCCGTCCGTCTGTACCCACGGTATCTCTGCAACTATTAGTCAGATTTGAAAAATTCTTTTTGCATTCGGAAGCTTGAAATATGCGAATGATGATCCTTCATTTCGTTTTTTTTTTACGATGTGCAATTTTGTCGCTACAGGCGTAAATGCAGATGATGTCGAATTCAAAATCACGTTTTAATCCACATATTTGCTTCTAAACATCCGATTGAAAAAACTATCTTATCGTTCGATTCCATTTATGTCGAAGGGTGTTTTAGATATAGTTTCCTTTTCAAATTACGCATAGATTTTTCCGCTAGGGGGCGTAAAAGTAAATTACATATTTCCCGATAACTCTTCTCCTAAAACTCCGATTTGAATTTTTTTTTCAGCAGATACATCTCCTGATGGAAAATCTTTTGTATATAATGTCGAATTTTTCGTAATTAATACCTTGGCCACCAGGGGGCGTAAGTGTTAATTTTTGCTTCTGATGTTTTTGCCATAAAATCTGAGCTTTTAAAATATCGATTCAAAAATTCTTTCTTGCACTGATGCCACTCACATCGATAAACCTTTTCGGAATATTTTCTTCCTAAAATATACCACAGTTTCTCCGCCAGGGGGCGTAGATGTATATCTTATTTTTGTCAATATCTCTATTTCTAGGAGTCCGATTTGAAAAATCCCTTCTTTGTTGGATGGTGTTTTCCGTGGGAAATGTTTTTCATATAATTTCCAAATTTTCAAGTAATTCATAGACTTTCCGCTAGGGGGCGTAAAGGTAAATTGCGTTTCTCCCTATATCTATGCTTCTAAATCTCCGATTTGAAAAATTCTTTCTGCACCGGATACAGCTCCTGATGGGAAATCGTTTACACATAATTCGTAATTTTTGTAAAAAAATAGTTTGGCCACCACGGGGCGTAAATCTTAATTTCCGCTTCTGATGTGTTTGCAGCAAAATATAAGCTTCTAAATTATTGACTGAAAAAAACGTCGTTTGTGGACCGATACCACTCGTGTCGACAAACCTTTTAGAAACATTTTCTGCTTAAAATAGTACATGGTTTCTGCGCCAGGGGGCGTAGACGTATATCTTATTTTTGTTAATATCTCTACTTCTAAAAGTCCAATTTGAAAAATTACTTCGTTGTTGGATAGTGTTTCCGATGCGAAATGTTTTTCCTATAAAGTCAAAATTTTCACGTAAATCATTTAAGACTTTCCGCTAGGGCGCATAAAGGTAAATTGCGTTTTCTGCTCCTAAAACTCCGATTTGAAAAATTCTTCCTGTATCGCATACAAGACCTGATGGAAAATATTTTTCACATAATTTCTAATGTTTTGTAAAGAATAGTTTGGCCACCGGGGGTCATAACTGTTAATTTCTGCTTCTGATGTATTTGTAGCAAAATCTGGGCTCCTGAAAACTCGACAATTTTTTTTTCTTGGACCGATACCGCTCATATGGATAAACCTTTTGCGAATACTTTCTTCCTAAAATAATGTATGGTTTTTCCACCAGGGGACGTAAAGTCACATCTTATTTTTGTCGATAACTCTGTTTCTAAAAGTTCGTAAGCTCAAGATTCCGTTTACAGCAAAATCTGAGGGATTAAAGACCCGATTGAAAAACTTCTTTCTTCCGTCAGATACTATTGTTTTCCATACCGGTTCCATTGTCTTTGAATAGCTTTGATAAATTTAATTTGCGTCAGAACGGATTCAAAAGACGTGCTTATTACACCCGAAAATTCGGTGTTATCTTCTTGGTCTCGAATTGTCGTACGGATTCCTTCTTCTGTGAAAAAAAAAATAATATTACACCACCCCGTTTTGCACGTTTGTGCATTTTTATGATCTAATGGATCTTTTGTACACTATTTATAACAGTTTCTATGTTGTACAGACATTTATAACATTACATCACATAAATACGCATTTTGTACAGACATTTATAACATTACATCACATAAATTCACATTTGATATGAAAGATTTTTAATCTGTTCTATCATACGATAGAGCAGATTAAACATTTTTCGCGGCCGCCATTTTGAATGCCCACCATTATTGTTAGGAAGGAAATCTGGGATGACCGCATAGCCAAAATAAAAGCTTTTTATATGTGGTATGTGTGACCTGAAATTCATGCTCCTATCATCAATAATGCAATTCTTCCAAATATTTCACCTCTCTGTCGTACTGTGACACATTTTTAGAATACCTTTCGCCATACGAAGCTCATATGCAAAACTTCGCGCTTTTAGTATCGATTTTCCCACTTATGAAACTTTGCGAACCATATCTTTGCATCTATTAGTCGGATTTGAACAATTCGATTTCTTTCGATAACTTGAACTATGTGGATTGCAATCCGTACCTCTGTTTCGCTTCACGGTTCACAATCTTTCCACAACGGTACAAAAATACCCATGCCGATATTTGTAATATATTTCTTGATATCTATTTAATTATATGTCACTATTTCTAAAAATGCCACAGCAAAGTTTTTTGTCAGACAATGAAAAATGTTTCGCGTAGATTTTCTTCTTCGAAAAAAATAAAAGAAAAAAGTGGTTTTTCCACTAAACAACTTAGAGGGTTTTTTTATCTTCTATTTTCTTTGATACCTCTTTTACAAGAAAGAGTATTTGCAAGTATTATCTAATCTTTTATAAACTACAGTTCTTTCCGCTGGGGGAGTGAGTCTCTTTTATAAACTACATTTCTTTCCGCTGGGAGTAAGTTCTACAGGCAACCGTTTCTCAGCTTCTAAAACTCCCCTTAAAAAGTCATTTTCCTGTTCAATACCTTTTGCTGCAACGTACATCTTCAAGTTATGTTCTATTAATTAGGCACATTGTTTTAGTTCGGGACATAATCGTTCTGTTCTTCTTGACATATCTGTTTCTTAAACTCTGATTCAAAAGAAATATTTTTGCAACAGGATTTTCCATTGTGACGAACATTTAACGTATAGTTTCAAATCCTTTGTCCCACTCCGGTGGCGCAGTGGTCTAAGCACTGGTTTATAACCGGGTTAGAATCCCGGTCATAAACTAGCGCTTAGATCAATGCGTCACCAGAGTAGATCCGGGTTCGAATCACGGTGGGTCATGGATATTGCGTTTGTCTTGCGGCACTGGCTCTTTCCCTTACCTAAAACCATTGTCCTCAATTAGGGACGGGCGACTGCTTATATCCCAATGAAATGCACACGGTGGTCATTAAATCTCTAAATAAAAAAAAAGCTTTATAATGCACAGAGTCGCTGCAAGGGGCCTAATAAATAAAAACAGGAAAGAAAACACTTATGCATCGGATTCCATTCTCTATGAGGAATATTTGGTTATGTTTCATGCGCTGAAAATATGTGACGATTATGTTATTTGTTGTTTTGTCACTTTTTTGGAGTCAAAAGCTGTGCTCATTATATTCAAAAATTGGGTGACATCCTCTTATTTTCTTATACTCTGTCGCACAGTGTTGCAGGTTGTGGCTAAATGCTTTGCCTTGAATGAAATTTCAGAGTAGCAAATGAAAATAATGTTTTGTAGTTCGTGCGCTTTTTGTATACATTTCGTAATGCAGTGTTATGTTAGATGCGCAGAAAAGTTCACTGGATCTTATTTCGCGGTTTTCAGGAATTATGCTAAATTTTTAGACAACAACATCATGTAAACTTTTAAATGTATTCATAGTCACCAACATTTTCCAATCTTTGAAGATATTTTTGAATACCCAGTGCTGGGGATGCTTATGGACCTGCAAAGACACCAACTTTTGTCGTTGATGATACGATCTTTGCTTCAATGCGAGACGTGGATGCTATGTTGGTTCCTGTTTTCTTTCTTTCTCTGAATACCGACCTTACTTTGCAATCAGGAATGCAAAACCTCGTGGCTTTGGGTAGTTGTACTGATGTAAAACTTAAAAAGAAAGGAAAGGATGTCATGGGGAACACATAAAGAATACCGTTCATGACAGAAAACCTGCTTTCCATAAGCATTTAAAGAAAACTACATTTGAAGTTTTTCAGCAAATATTTCTGTCAGCTGAGATGCTGAGACAGCTATGCCTCCATGTCTGCCGAAGAAAGGCTGCAAGCTGCCAAGGTGGACGAGTGGTATAAGGCGCGGTCTTCTGATCATTCATCCGATATGGGTTCCGGTCCAGGATGAAGCTTCGCTACCCCAATCATAGGCCCAAAGTCAGGGCCGGGGGAGGAGCACTTCTAGCCCTAAGAACTTCCCATGGTGATCGTTAAACCCCGAAGCAAAAAAAAAAATGCTATTGTGGAAAGTGATGAAACAGGCATAATTTGGATGTATATATGCCATTCCATCTAAAGCGGGTAAACTTAACACTTCAAACAGTTTATGCGTTTAACCACTCATACCTTGCACATAATTTTATAAATACCCAGTACAACCAAGTATCTCGTATATTTTTTGCACAGCATGCTGATATCGAAATTTGAATTCATATTTTTCGACCGAAATATTCTATTTTAACTTAACATTGAAGGAGTTTTGAAGTAAAAAGGAAACTTTTAGTGTTGCTAAAATTTCACGCGTGGAAAGTTATTCTCTTAGATCAACTATGTAAAAACACCATATTAATAAATCGCTGAGATATTGTCTAGAATTTGTAGAAAAAAATATATTAGTGCAACAGCCAGAGCTAAAAAATTCTGTAGCATTTAATAATATAGTTTGAATTTATTATATCAGTCACTTTCGATTAAGAAACCTAAATTAAGCATCAGTTCTTGTCGCTTTAAGCTGTTTCATTAAAACTACTTCAGACTGTATTTCATTGCAACGATCTTTTGCTTGAGGCGCGTTATTGTCGAAAATTAAGTGAAAACAAATAAATCTGATCTACACAGAATACAATGCAAATATTTCGGATTCCTTCATGCTTGTGATCTGAATACCCGCGAATGAAATGTTTTCATCAGATTTATTATTCGAAAAATAAACATTTTGTTAGTTGGATATGTCATCATGAGTTACCAAGGAAAGTTTTCACTGACTGTATTATCTCTATTCCATTCCAGGTAAGGTTCAAGAGACAAAGATAATCATGCATAACTCGTCTCTTTTTGGTAGAATGTGATTCCTTCCGCACGCCTTTCTTTACCGCTTTGCCGAGTCATGGGCGAATGAACTTTCCTTTAAAGAAATCGACGACTTAGCTTCGCCTTTTATGCAAAGCAGGTGTCGGGACCTCTAAAACAATGGATTCTATTAAGCTCGTTTTCCTCGAGTCATTTGGTTCTGGTCAAATGAATGAACATGAAACCCTTCGGAGAGGAAGTCGAGACATTACTTCCTTTTTTTATAATTTTGCCAGTCCTGGAATGCTTCGATCCCTTTATCTGCGACGCTGAAAATTTTTACCAGACCGCCAAAATGTTAAAAGATAATCACCTCTTGTCCAACGACCTTAAATCCACTGAAACAGCGAACAATTGATTCGTTCGCAACTTCTTTGCAGTGTCACTATATGTTGAAAGTCACCTATTTATCTGGATGTGATACACAAGTGAACAAAAAATCCCATTATTCAGAAACTTTCCCTCGAAATATTTATCCCAGTTTGTTAATCCAGCGAAATTGGTGAACTTTCAAGAAACTCTTGATCTTCGAATGTATTGCTTCAAGAGAATTCTGTGGGAAGTTATTATGAAATGCACTTGTCATAATCAACATATCAAGTGCTACACAAGAGCGCTTTCATCCAAAAGAATTGTTCAATTCATGCAGAAGTAATTAAGTACAATGGTATTACTATAACGCTGAGTTTGATTGCAAATATTATATGTGTGTGTGTATACAAATAATCTATGCATATCTGAAACAAAAATATATTTTTACAGAGAAAACGAAACTGAGGAAATATCATGGCAAACAGATACTTATACATTGCTACACGCCCGATAAGCAATGAATCCACGTACATACCTCCATCAGTCACAGAATATCGTACCAATGAATGAAATCACTACTAAAATTACTCTCGTGGTTAGCATACCTATTAAAGGAGTAGTTGATGCTAAAATTAAAGAACACTGATCTGGAAAAAATTACATAAAATAATTAAATTTATCATCGCTGATCAATATTTCAATAATATGAAACAAGAAAGAAATACGGCAAATCAATTTTCTACTCAGGAAATATGATTTCCAAACTCTGTTGAAAAGGGAAAGAAACAGTGAAGAATTCATATGCAAGACTGCGTAGATTTTGTTACAAGATGTATATTAAATCATGCAATTTGTCGCAAATTTTTCACTTATCATATTCTCCGCAATTTAAGTAATAACCGATGTCATATTTCAGTGCCCTATGTCAAGTTTAATTTGACGTTACACTGGTTACGATAGTTCCTTCCCACACGCATGATATGCAAAAAATATTTTTGTATTGGGAGTAGGAAGCCTGAATTGTGATGATGATGATAATGATCTGTGAATTCTCTCCGATTTCCGATGTAGAACTTTCCCGCGAATGGACGTAAATGCAGAAGATTCATCTAATTCTAAATATAGTTTACTCCATGTCATTGTTCGTAAAAGTCCGATTGAAATCATTCTACTTTCGATATCTTTCAAACCGAAAATCCTTTTGCTTACAGTTTCTTCTTTATATAATGCACAGTTTTCCTGTTAAACAGCCTAAGCATATATCGCATTTTTCTCGATATCTCTGCGTGCAACTGTACGATTTAAAGAATTCTTCTTGTGACGGTCAGATTTGAAAGTGTGGTTTGAAAAATTCCTTTTTCCACTTTATTTCTAAATTTTCGTTAAGCAGAATTTTCCATTAGAATGCATACGTACATATTTCTGTTTACAACATGTTTGCAACACATACACGCCTCCGTGCTCGTGTGGAACGAGGTCGGGACTAGGACCTTTCCTCCGAGATCAGTCCGGGCTAGGCCGCCCCGGTGGCGCAGTGGTCTAAGGCGCTGGCCTCTGATCATTCGTCCGTAAGGGGTCCGGGTTCGAATCCCGGTCAGGCATGGATGTTGTGTTTGTCTTACGGCACTGGCTCCCTCCCTTCCCTGGAACCAGTTACCCTAAATTAGGGACGGGCGACTGCTTATAGCCTATTGAGTTGCTCACGGTGGTCGTTAAACCTTCAATCAAAAAAAAAAAAAAAAAAAAAGTCCGGGCTAGAACCTCCTGTGAGGAGTGAATGGTTTGTTTCTCTTGCGGCGCGGCAGTCCTCTCTATAGTTCCTGGGACTCGCGTCTCTATATTAGTGTGTCTTCCACATTCGCCTATTTTTGTTTTGCCTATTCTCGCTACGTCGAAAGTTAATGGGTTCCGCCATTTTAGGAGAGGAAAGAATTCTGGATTCACCTATTCCTGTTTCGCCCAAAACTTTCACCTGTTAGAGGAGAGGGATTCACCTGGAGCAAACTTCCTTTTTCGCCTATTCCTCCTGCGTCGAGAGTTAACGGGGCGAGAAAATGCAGTTACATTATTTCGCGTAAGCTTTGACGGAGTGATTTAAAAAAAAGATACATCTTTACCTCCTGTGATTTTTTATCGAAACAATAAATCTTTTGTGCGTTAATGTAGGACACATCAAATGCTGAGTAAAAATTAAAAAGCAAAGGTCGTCAGCGTGATTAAAGTATTAAATGTGTCGTCCAATCAAAATCGTGCGAAACTAAAGTGATGAGTGGGAGAAGGGTTATGTGGGTATAAGGCGGAATTCAAGAAAACATTGATCATGAAAAAGTAAAGAAGAGTAAAGTATAGAGGGATGTTGATGTAGTGGTAGAAAGCAGCGTTAAAAGAAAAGGGGAAGTAGGGGAATATTAAAAAGAAGTGGAAGGGGAGAACAGAAAGGGGGAACAAATAAGGAGACCAAAGTTATCAGACAGGTGGGAAATTCTGATGGCATATACACTATCTACCAACAAATAATTGGACACCCCTGCAATCGACGATATCTGCGGTCCTGATACACGTCACTGCCGCCGCCGTTAAATATCGTGTTGGGAACAACAACGCAACCAGTCGCATGCAAGATGCCACGCAGTTCGGAGCTCTCTGATTTCGAGAAAGGTGTAATCGTCGGGTATCACAGAAATGGCCGATCCATACGTGACATATCCAGCGAGTTGAAGTACCCAAAATCGACAGTGGCTTACGTGATTGGCAAGTGGAAAATGAGAGGTGGCTGTCGGAATGTGCCCCGACCCGGCAGACCCACAAAACTGGGAGTTAGAGACCGACGGGTGCTGGCCAGAGAAATTCGGAAGAACCGCACAGAATCGATGGGCCACATCCTCAAGGAGTTTCAACAGGCATCCGGGAGTGTTCTTTCGATGAATACCATCCGTAAGGAAGCCGATCTGCTCGGTTATCATGGACGTGCTGCCGCCCACAAGTTTTTGATCACCAAGTCCAGTAGTGCTGCTCGGCTAACGTGGTGCAAAGAACGTCGACAGTGGACCCTTGAACAGTTGAAACAGGTTCTATGGAGCGACGAATCAAGGTTCACCCTCTACCGTTCGGATGGCAGGGTCTGGGTTTGGCGTCTGCCTGGAGAAGGCCTCCTGCCGGAATGTATTGTGCCAACTGTGAAGTTCGGCGGCGGTGGAATTATGCTATGGGGGTGTTTCTTCTGGTATGGCAAGGTACCCTTGGTCGCAATTCCTGGTAGACTCAACGCCGAGATCTATTGCACCATTTTGGATGACCATGCGCTTCCTACGTTGTGGCAGTTTTACGGGGTGGACCCATGTTACTTTCAGGATGACAATGCCACCTGTCATGTTGCGAGGTCCACCATGGCTTGGTATGGTGACAATGGGGTTAATCGAATGGACTGGCCTGCAAAGAGCCCGGACCTTAACCCTATCGAGCACCTCTGCGACGAGTTGGAGTGTCGACTTAAGGGGTGCCCCCACCGTCCGAAATCGGTGAAGGAACTGACCTGTCTTTTCCAAGCCGACTGGAAAAAAATACCGCTAGTCGTCGTACAACGCCTGGTTGAGAGTACGCCCCGCAGGAGGGTCATAGCTGTAATCGCCGCTCGTGGAGGCTCCACCAACTATTGAAGGTGAATAAACTTCGTTTTCCTTTGCTACCACAGGTATCCAATTACTTGTTGGTAGATAATGTATAATTTTTGAGGGGAGAGGAGTGGAATAGTAAGAGTCGTAGTGATCAATTAGTGTTTTTTTTTATTGTTACTTTCGGAGGCAATTCTTTTTTCTATGACAAAGGAATAGTAACAGGAACATCGTCATTGTTGCATTGAGCAAATATTTATACACGTATTAAGATGCTTTTGCCGTATCTGATTTGGTTTGATTTGATTTGATTTATTGAATATATGCACCACAGTAATACCATACATGATAAAGTTTAATACAAACAATGTATCATTACAATAAAACTGTGCTAAGTAGCTAACCAAAACAAAAAAATGTCAGCAACGTATCCCTAATATGTCATAAAGCAATTAAAATAAACATACCATTAAATACAATTAATGAACTTGCACAATTCTTTTAACTATGAGTTGCAAGGATGTTAGCGGTATCCCCATTAGGGTAATATTTCCCTTGTGCTACAATTCGAGATTGAGCAGTATAGAATGATTTCTGTTTAATATTAGCTTGGTGTTCTTTAAGTCTTGTGGATAGGCACCTCTTGGTGCTTCCGATGTAAAGAATATCAGTTGTCCTTATTTGCTTCAGTAGATTCTATGATAATAGTATATACGCTAGCCTGATGTAGTGAGTGAGTAGGATCACGGTTAGATCTGATATATGAAAATGGGTTATGAGTCCTTATGCCGAAGTCTATTTGATGTTTCCTGCAGGAGTTTTTAAGTTAGATATAATGGAAGGAACAAAAGGAACTGATCTCACATATTTGGACTTCTCTTGATCTATGGTAATAGTAGATTTCCAAGGTATCTATGATATGAGTAGATTTCCTTGGAAATCTATTTTACTTTCCCAAAAAGAGTCGATTTATGAGGTCAAAAAAATTTTAGTTACAGAGGTATTCCATCCACCCACAGAACCGAGCTGGACAAGTAGCTGACACATTAGGCTCAGAGAATATTAAAGATGTTAAGCCACAACTTTAATTTTATAAGAAATCACCATTATTATTTACTTGCACAAAAAATATTTATATAAAATTACAATATGAAATTAAATACATTGAAATTTATATCAAATAGAATACTTTGATAAAAATACCAATTCTTTTAACTTAAAATTTTTGTAAATAGCTCTTTTGTTCAGTATATATAATGTCCAAAATATCATCACATTCAATTCTGCTTGATATGTTTTTCTCTCATGACACGAAATCTTCTAAATGATTTTCACTGAAACATTTTCTTAATCTATTCAAAGTGTATTTCAATTTAGAAAATGATTTTTCACACAACACTTATTCGATTGAAGAAAATGTTACGACAAATTTCTGGGAGAAAACTGAATAAGAATCTGGTAATGTATGTAAATTAAATTTTTTTTAGACTGATGAGTGAAAACATACAACACAACTGTCGAATGTTTTGCAATTCCGGGCAACAACTCCGTCATCTATGGTTTTCACTCTTACCTGGAATATTAGTAAACGGAAAACCACTTACCACTGAAATCAACGAACCTTTTGCGATTGTTGAAGGAGCATATACGAACATACAATCGAAAAATTAAGAACCGATGACACAATTTGACTTCAATCTAACTTTCAAGTTGATGTGCAGCAGGTTATTTCGCGGTGTTAATATCTGAAATTAATATTATAGGAAACCCTTGGGGGCAGCTTCACAGAAAATTTAAATTTTGGCAAAATTCTTCAGTTTTATCTTAGGAGTAAAGCGCTTAACATTTATTGTTAATTAATTATCCTTTACATTTTGTTTTCATATTTTAAATTCCTAGAGTTATGACCAAAGAAATAAGTGCTTATATATTGTTGGTTGGTTGGTTATTAACTCCCCCACCCCTCGAGACTCCGAGGATTGGGGGTTAGATTTGTTGGTGAAGAGGAGTCTCTTCACCGGGTCTATCTGTTTAACGTGACTGGGATCTGTAGTCCTGGGTTTAGCAGGACTCGAACCCAGGACTACAGATCCTAAACCGAGCACAGATACTACCACGGGGCCACCACATATATATTGTTTTAGGTCAATTAATCTAGTTGTTTGTCCGCGATTTGGTTCATCACAATAAAAAATTGAGTTAAGACAAACAATATATCATTAGTTTAAGACAAACATAAGGTGTTTGTCATTGATTTTTGATTACCTTATATATTTATTTTTATTAGACTAGAAACTCATTGTCAATTTAAAAATTAAAATTGTGCGTTTCCAAAAGGTGGTAATATTAAAAAACCTGTAGAGATCTATAAACATTTCAGTTTCTTTATTATGGTGATTTTAAATATTGAGACAATATTTAGCGCGTATTTTCCACATTTTAGTCTCTTTAGTACCTTAGTTTTAAATAATATTTAAATACGTAATATTTTGCGTGTATTTCCCACATTGCAGTCTCTTTAGTATGCTCAAAGTTCATTCTGTACTGATGTAAATAAAGACATAATATTCCATAAAGTTCATGTTCTATGTAACAAATATTTAGGTTGTCACCATGCGACTTCGTTAAATAGAGGTTTACTGTATATGCAAAACATTCATTCATTTCACACTCTGTTATGGCTATTCTACAAAAAGACTGATGGAACAAATGTAATTGAATGAAATAAATACTTTATTAAAAAGTAATAATATATATGAATATAAACGTATGATAACAACATTGTAAATCAATGTGATTTTGATATATTTAGTATGATCTCGCAAAATGCTAAGTTGAACTAATAAAGAATGAGTAAATATAATCCAATTCACTTGAAACTTGTTTTGAAATTTGATGGGCTATAAGCAGTCGCCCGTCCCTAATTTAGGGTCACTGGTTCTAGGGAAGGAAGAGAGTCAGTGCCGTAAGACAAACACGACATCCATGCCTCACCGGGATTCAAACCCGGACGCCTTTTAGACGAATGATCAGAGGTCATCGCTTAGACCACTGCGCCACCGGGGCGGCGCTTCCGGATTCATGAGCTTCGAAATAAAATGTGCAACTGGAACCTATACAAGACCCACACCATTCAAGCTTAGACAACAACGATGCGAAGTCAAGTTTAATAAATTTAAATCTTGACTCCAGCTACTTATATTCATGTGAGAAACCAACCCATTTGTCACTGAATGATTTTAATTGTCAGCTCTCAGAGCCAGACCAAATAGTCAACCAACAGCATGAATCAACAAATCAAGAGGAAGAGCATAGGCCTACCTGTTCAATGAATCCATACTATCCTACTCATATAGCTTTATGGCTTTCTAACCCCACATCTGATATGATAGAATACTATATTTGAAACAAACCAAAAAATAAAGGAGAACTAAAAAATATGAGGAAAGTATTTTCGGCTTCTAGGAAAACATATTTCAGGAACATAAATGAAAATCACTTTTATATGTTGAAGACAAATGGAACAAAAAAAGAAACTGGTTAATTTCTTCTGAAACTTCTAAGCCTGTTTACTACTATGTGGGTGTAAACTTTTTCCCAACCATAAACAATCACATAGGGTTCTTCTTGATGGATTTACAGATTGGTTCCGTACATAAAAAAGTTTCAAGAAATCGTGAAATCTCGAAGTCTCACTTGACAGCCATAGCCAATATGCTTACAAGGAGTAAATTGTCCGGGACAGTTGATTCTCAACTAATTACTCAGATTGAAAAAGAGAAGGGCTATTGGAGACAAGTACTATTTCGAGTAGTGACTACTGCGAAACTACTGGCAATACTCGGACAACCACTCGGAGGTCACAGAGAAACTGAATGCTCTGAAAATGTAAATAAGGGTAATTTATTTTTTAACTTGTATGGAGTATCTCACAGAGTTTGATGACTTTCTGAAAGAATAGTTTGAAAAGTATGAGCACTGTGGGTCAGGCAGAACTCAACTATTTGTCTCACCAAACATATGATGAGATATTAACTGTAATGGTGAAAAAACTTGAGAAGGTTTTTCGTGAGGAGGTTAAAAATTCACAGTACTTTTCGATTATCGCTGATTCTGCTCCTGATGTAAGTCATCTGGACCAACTAACGTTTGTTTTGAGGTATGTAAAAGCTGATAGAAAAACTGTTGAGCGATTCTTTGGTTTTCTGCCTATACAATCTCGCAAAGCGGAGCATTAGAAAGATACTGTCTTTAAAAAGATTTCAGATCTAGGGCTAGATATAAAAAACTGTAGAGGCCAATGCTATGATAATGCCTTGAACATGTCAGGCGTATATGCTGGCCTTCAAGCAAAAATATCTGAAAGAAGTCCCACAGCATTTTATGTGCCGTGCTTAAGTCATTCTTTCAATTTGGTAGGCAGTAGTGCTGCTGAGTGCTGCAGATATGCTGAAGCTTACTTTGATTTTGTTCAAAAAGTATATACCTTTTTTTTTCGGTCTCCGCTAATCGTTGGAAAATACTTAAACCCCACTTTCAACCACAACAACATATTGTGAAACAGTTGAGTGGTACTTGATGGTCAGCAAGAGCTGATCATGTATCAACCTTACGAGGAGCTTATAGTGAGATTAGAAAAGCATTGATTAAACCTTCCGAGTGTGAAACTGAAAAGCCTTTTGCCAAAACAGAGGCACAATCATTGGCAAAAATGTTTGACAAATATGGAACTGCATTCATGACTATCTTGTGAGACTCACTGTTGCAACGAATTGACAAAGTCAGCAAATTCTTGCAGAAAGAAGATGGAAACATGAAGATGGTAGTAGATCTATTTCAGTCTCTGAAACTCTTCTTTGATGACGTACGAAATGACTACTATGGCATTGACATGAAAGCCTCGACTTTGTCTACATCTGTGGAGCAAGAGCAACCAGACAACGATGAGAGTGGCAAAATGAGAAAAAAAGAAAGAGCTTTCCTGATGTAAGAAAGCACAGACAATGAAGTTCATCTGGAGGGAAAAGAAAAGATTCGAGTGGAAATACTGAACGCTATCGGTGATAACCTGGTAGTTGATCTGGAGAAAGAAAAGCGAAGTTAGGATATAAACTACTGTTTGTGAAAACTGCAATACCATTAAGGAATGATGGTAATCACGTCAGGATATGCAGAGCACGGTAGGGCATGCAAATTATTAGAAGTTCAGAGTCACTCCGCATGTCCGGACCCGGCACTGTCCTCTGGACGGTCGAGTGAGGGGTAATAAGAGAGGGCTGTTTAGAATACACAGCAGTAGTGCATCGCGGACAACAAGTTGTAAAAGGGTCTCCAGGATTCAATAATGCCTTGGCGACAACGAAGGGTGTACTATCACCTTTCGACAAAGTTTAAGCCCGTACGAATGATTGGTCTACGTAAAGGTGCATTTTCGCACCGTGACATTGCGGCTCGAACGGGATATAACGCTACGACAGTGACGCGCGTGTGGCGGCAGTAGACCGAGAAATGTGACTACACCGCGGGATGTCAGACACCTCATTCGCATGGCAATGACGAACCGTTCCGCATCTTCGCAAGTGTTAGCACAACAGTAGAGCACTGCAACAGGTTTGGTATTGTCTGCCTCCACAGTTCGACGCCATCTGCCGCACAGAGGACTGGTTGCATGCATCCCGTTTGGATTCCTTTGACCCTGAACCATGGACGACTCAGGCTGGAATGGGGTTTTCAATACAGATAATGACGTGTTTTAGGATGAGTCCCGATTCAACTTGGGCAACCATGATGGCCGCATACGCGTCAGACAGTACTGTAGTGAGCGCCTTATTCCATTCATGCATTGTCGAGCGTCATAAGGGCCGAACGCCAAGTGTGATGGTGTGGGGGCCATTGGGTACCATTCGCGATCTCGGCTGCTACGACTTCAGGGCAATCTCAACAGCGACCACTGCATCAGGAAAGTTGAACATGCAGAAGTCATACCCTTCCTTCACAGCACTCCTGGCGCTATATTCCATTAGGACAATGCCTTACCACATGTTGCCAGGAAAGTTTAAGCCCTCTCCGCAGCACAACAATCCCGCTTCTTCCCTGACCAGAAAGTTCACCAGACATATCGCCTATTGAACATGCCTGGGATATGGTCACTCGTCAACTGACCCATCAAAGTTCTCCATAGATCAGTACCAATGATATGTGGATTATCATACATGACGCATTGCAAGCAGTTACACACTACACCATCCAACGCCTTTTCGATTCAATGCCGCGCCGTCCAGAATCGCTTATTTCAGCTCGTGAAGGCTTCACAAGATACTGGTTTTTGCAGGTAAAAATTGTTGTATTGTTCTGACAATTAAATCACTTATGCATAATCATATCAGTAATGTGCGGTATAAATTCCATTCGAATCGCGTATTTCATTCTTGGTGCTGCAATTTTCACAAACAGTAGTGTATATTTGATTTATTCAATGAATATACCTTGGAAATATTGCTGAGGACACATTTCGTGGAATGGTCTGATGAACATGACAATTCTACGAAACGTGACCTCAGCAATATTTCCAAGGTATATTCAAATGCCATAGATGAAAAACTGTTTTGTGATGAACTACAGCACCTCTGTTGATTTGTGAATTGCGTGGATCAAGATCAATCCTCAGTCCGACCGGAAGATTGCTACGAACTGCTTGTGGACAGTGACGGTTTGAAAGAGACATTTCCAAATGTGAAAACCATCCTTAAAATTTTCCTTACTTTACCAATATCTAATGTAAGTCGTGAAAGATCATTTAATTCCTCTAAAAGAGTTAAAAACTATCTACGATCAGCACTTTCTCAAGAGCACTTGAATAGTTTTTCAATATTGTACATAGAAAGTAATGCGCTGATACATGATGAAGTCATAGACACTTTTGCTGCAATTAAAGCCAGGAGGAATTTCTTATAAACATGACACTGTGTTTGTAAGTAGATGAAATAGTGCTTCTCTTTGTTACAATATAGAACAATAATATAATTATTTGATGATGATGAAATTAATTATACTCAATTTAAAAATGGTAGCAAATATACCAGGAACCCGGATGTGTCTCAAAACGAAAGGCCACCAAAAGTTTCAGTGAGACGGGCCCCCGACAGCATAAATCCGCCCCTGTGTCCGACTCAGTAATTGTCCCTCTAACCACTTTGCTATCTCATGCATTCCTGCTGCAACATGTCCGGAACGTTCAAAATGAGATGTGTTGGCATTTGGCTTATTCCATTATAAACGGTCCTTTACATTTCAACTGAAATGATTCCCACACGCTGACCAGCTTTGGAAGTTTTAAATAACCTCTCTAATTACTTAATGTCCTCTCCAGTTTCCATGAGGTGAGAACCAAAAGTTCTCTGTCTGGTGCAAAGATACTGTGAAAACGAAGAGCACTGGATAAGTGCTTTGTCCGACTTCTATGAAACATCAATTGACTAATTTCTTCTACTCCAAATGATTACTGATATTCAGATTGGAAAGGAATCAATACCATGATTTCCCGATGCCTTATCTAGTGCTCCAGATCAAGACCTAAGTCAAACTATTGGCCACAAGCAAGCACCTCTGACCACTCGGCAACCAGAGTATGCTCTTAGCTGAGAACGCGGCTAAAAATTGTTCCCCAGTCCATGACGCTAATTGGCGAGTGGCACCTATGTAATGGCAAAATCTGAAGGAGGTTGCTATATTACCAATAATATAATTTTGTTTTTTTTTGTCTCAAGTCGCATCATCGTATCTGAGTGTTATTATGTGCGGATCAAAGCTACAGTTATACTTAAGGGAAAACGTGTGTGTGAGTCAGGGTATTTGGGTTACAAATTCTACCACCAAATGAAAACTAATTGAAACAATACCGAATTAGATACTGTGGTTAATCGAAGTTTCAATCATTATTTTTTATTTTCATTTTAAGAGCATCCGAAATTCACAGACAAATTTCAATGCTGTCTATCAACATCTGAAAATAAACAGTCTCCTCATGATCTTTCAAATAAAAATTAACAAATTTAAATACACTTTCATTACATTGGCTACATGATTTATCACAATTCGTCAGAAGAAAGGAGGTGTCCATTAAGTCTGGTATTCCACGATATCAGATAACTGAGTGGGAGCACAGCTATTCTGATTTATTGCGGTACAAAATCATTTTGTCTAACTGTACCAAATTCATGCGATGTCTCTATCGTCATACCAGTTATTTACAATAAGCGCCTGTTTAAAAATTTTATTCAAAAGGTAGATATTATAGATTCAGACTTTATATCAGGAGAAGTAATTATTTTCGGGCATCTCATTGCACATAACGTAAATTAGCTTCCCCCTTCCTATCACACAGATCCAGAAAATGAGAAATCTACCGTTTGTCGCTTTCTGCAGTTTAATTCGGTTGGTCCTCAGTAAGTTTTCTGTTGTTTTTTTTTTTTTGTTTTTTTTGTTCTTTTTTTCTCAAGGTTTGACGATCTACGTGAGAGTCTAAAGCTATAAGGATTGGCTCGTTTCTAAATAAGGGACACTGGTTCCAGGAAAATGAGAGGATCAGACATCTACTGACGCTTCATCCGGGACTTGCTTCAACTCGGACGATTAGCTAGAAGTCCGCGCCTCAGACTATTCGGCCGCTGGGGTAGCCAAGCCCAATATATGTGCTAATGAACCGATTTTCCTTACCTCCTTATTTATACACCGATGAATTATATTTATTTTAGGTTTTTTTGCTGTTTCACCTCTGGGTTCATCTGATCATTTAAAGGGTTGCCACGTACAAAACAAAGAATCCTTTCATAAATAACTTTTCACATTTTATGAATTTCTGAAGCTGTGTTTACAAAATTGGAAGTGAAATACACGCTCGTTGTTCTATGTCAACAAAACAAAACACAGCTTGCCCATGAAGTTGTTCCGAAATAACTGACTATGTTCAAATTTTTATTTCTACTAATCTGCGCCGTAATAGAATAAACCAGCAAAAACAAACCAGAACTGCTTCGCACGTCAGTTACAGTTGCTTGGCTTCATATCTGGGAATTTAGATGTCTCATATCGTACAATTTTCAGTGGCAATCACAGAAAGTTCTAACGAAATATTATAAAAATGATAAATTTCATGTTATGCTTTATTATTTTAAATCGGAGGAGGATATTTTCTAGAATTCGATTGATGTTGTACGAAGTTTATCTATAATTTAACTCTTGGTTTGAGTTTCTATTCTTATGTAAATTTTGTTACTTTCCAGTTAAAGTTTACCTTCTAAACGACTCATCACATCCCGAGTTTCCTTATACGTTTTGGCAACTCTGATATTGGATCTAAGAGTGAATAAGAACTACGTTGAAAGCGAAATGGAAAGCGTTACGAGACTCGCTAGACAATCATGAGAAGATTTACTGATATAGATTGCTATGCGCAACTTGATGCTACGAGTGTTAAAAGATTATATGGAAGTGCTGTTGCGTATAATTCATGTTCACGTAAGGCTTCTGCTACTGTGATTTCGACAAGCGGATTTTACTTAAGTTGCTTGCTCATATTTAAAGTTCAGTTACTGTGCTGCTTTTTTCAAAATGCAAAATCCCGTCCTTCATGCCTCATGCATTTCAGTTGAAACAGTTATTTTTACTTTTTTCGTTCATTCATTACCCTTCAACTTATTTTTCAATACCATTCTTCTTTCTGCACTGCTGGCCACCCAAAATGTAACACCAAGAAGGACACGAAATACCAAAGCCATATTTACTGGACACATAACAACAGATACAAAGATGAAACGATTGGGCTTACAGGACCGTGCGACTTGCGGAACACGCAAACATCAATAGATCGTGTGGCCCCCATGGCTGGCAATAACGGCCGCTACACGCCGCGGCATCGAACGAAAGAGGCTTTGGATGGGGGCTTGGAGTATGTCGGTCCAGGCTGCTTCCACACGTTGTCACAGTTCATCAGGCGTAGCCGCGAGTGGTGCTTGCAGGGCCACTCGGTTGCCGATCAGCGACCAGACGTGTTCGATGGGCGACATTTCGGGAGAACAGGTGGGACACGGCAACAGTGACACCTAGTGGGCCGTGAAGAATGGTTGCACGACTCTTGCCACGTGCGGGCGCGCTTTGTCCTGTTGAAACGTGGCCGCTAGCAGGTCTTGTAGGTAAGGGAGAACTACAGGCGCTAAAACGTCGGAGATGTAGCGGTGGCTGTTGAGTGTACCGGCGATGCGTACCAGAGGGGTGCGGGTGTCATATCCAATTGCGCCCCGAACCATAATGCTAGGCGACGGACCGGTATGGCGATGCATAATGCAGGCGTCATACAGTCTCTCGCCGTGGTACCGCCACACGCGGATCCTACCATCGTAGTGTTGCAGGTAGAAGCGGGATTCGTCGGAGAAGACAATGTCGTGCCATTCCGTAGTCCAGGTGCGGCGTTCAACGGCCCACTGCCGTCGCACTCGCCGGTGGTGTAACGTCAATGGTAATCGGAGCAATGGGCGCCGTGCGAAAAGTCCCCGCTCCTGCAGACGACGTCCAACGGTACGTGCAGACACAGGTTGTTGCGCAACACACCCTAATTCCAGCGCTAACTTTCGTGATGTGGTGGTGCGAGCCGTCAATGCTCGCCGCACAACATGCCGGCCCTCTCGTTCGGTGGTGTGCCGCGGCTGCGGCAATCGCTAGCACCGCTCCGGCCGTCCCTCCTGCACCCACTGAATCCATACTCGCCTCACTGTCGCTGGATGTCGTCCCACACGGGCGCCTATGTCTCGGTACGATAAACCGCTGTCGCGATAATCCACTATTCGTCCTCTGTCGAACTCTGAAACGTGCTGGAATGACTACCGTATTCTGCGACGAGGCATCAGGAACCTTACCACGCACAGGTCCGGTAGCACAATACACTTCCACTACTTACACCCCGCCTTCTGTGCACCCTTCTTATAGTGCTTCTCGGTGGCGTGCCGGGCGCACATGATATGCATATGCCCTGCAATGCTAATCGTTTGCATGTCCTTTCGCGGGCGACGCATGCTGCGAATTTCAGACCAATCGGATGCTTCCTTCTTGGTGTTGCATTTTGGGAGGCCAGCAGTGTAATATAATTGATAATTATTTTTAAGCACATTACCTGTTCCATTCCATGTGAACTGCGGCATGCTCTCTCCTGAAAGCTTCGAACATTTTCAGTCCCATTTTTATATTATATGCGGCTGTGCTCCATATGGTTAATTAAAGTGTTTCTATATATGCAATTCAAATCGCCCATGAAACTTAGTTAATTACAAGCATTCTGTTTATATGAAATCATCATTTGAACAGATTAAAAATATCTGCTTTTCATCACAATTTTAATGAGAGGATTAAGATTTGAGTTTTTTTAGTGAAACATACACCGATCACTCACGAAGCCAAAACATTAAAACCACCTACTTAATATGATGTAGGTCCTCCTCTTGCCACCAAAAGAGATGAGTCATAGATCCAACGAGATGTTGGTAAGTGTCTCTTGATATTTGGTACAATCACTGCAACAGAAGATCCCGCAGTTCTTGTAAATTACGTGGTTGGGGTGAAGTTACTGGTACCCATTTCTCCAAATCAAACCGCAAATGCTCTATAGGATTCATGCCCGGCGAATATGGTGGCCATGGCAATAAATGGAATTCAACTTCTTGTTCTTGGAACCATTCTAAACCTTCTTCCCCGTGTTACATGGCGCATTGTCTTGCTGTAAGACACCATCTCCGCCAGGGAATACAGTAGCCTATATAATTGGTCAGTCACGATGTTCAGGTACGTGGCAGCTGTCAGATTTCGCTCTACAGCGATAATGGGTCCAAGTGTTCGCCAAAAAAATATTGCCCAGACTATCATACTCCCTGTTTTGGACCAACTTTGGTAGGTACTAACTACTGCATAGCGTAAACAGCCTAGCCCCGTTGCTGTTCCGGATATTCTCTTTCCAAGGCATATTGCCATAAAGATCTGGCGTTTGTCGAAATCAGATAAATCCTTTGCTTTTCCCATCTTGGGACGAAACGAATTATTGACTGAGAGAGCTCCGATCAATGTATTATGCATATCGTTCCCCACCTTGGCACGTGACGCTGATTGGTTGCACGTGGGCTTATTTGAATGGCCCAGAGATGGTTTTAATGTTTTGGCTGATCGATGTATGTTTTGAAATACAATGACAAATATGAGTAGAAGTCATTAGTCATTACTGACCAAAGTTTTAATATCACACATTTTATCTGAATGCGTTTTTTCGAAAATGTAAAATCTACCGAAGAATTTTGATATTTTTATTTACAATAGGAGATTGTGGAATCTGAGTGACATTTATAAATTACAGCCGGTTGTTTGAATAAAAGGCTTTCGGTTCATCATTAGTTTGCATGTCAGTAATTTCAAGCTTTTAAATTTCAGAAGCTCTTGTTTCCGAGATGAAAGTATGCTGAATCAAGCAGATAACCGGACAAATCCGGAAAATTCTGCGCCATTTTCCATGAAATTCCTTTACAACGACAGTAACCTTTAAGTGAACACTTTTGTGGAGCTATGTTGCTTCACTTTGGGGCAACAGTAGTTCAGCAAGTGCAGTGGTATAGGTTTCTATCATAGCAGGATGAAGAGCAGGGACAGATGGTAGAGTCAATTACAGCAGAGAGTTGGAGTGCTCGTGTCCGAGACTATTGCAAGAGTGATATGTTTAGTCGTCTTTTGTATGATATCAATAAACAGGCTCTCACGAAGCGCTAAATTTGAAGACTAATTCACATGAGTAGATCGAAAGAAGAGAAACATTTAATTTTTTAAACTGCCTTACGGATATGGCATATTAAGACAGTGAGGGCCTGAGGTTGTCAAACCCCTGTCCAACACCATTCCAATGGACTGATCTTACTCTGTGACAGCAGTGATTTATATTGAGATGGTAATCGCACTTTTATATCACAGACGGAGCGGAATGCTAAAAGAGGCACAGTAGTATTATTAGCTCTTTGGGTGTCACCGCTAAACCATATATCCATTATGAAGCGCTTCCGCAACATCATTCTTTGCAATTCGCTGTTTTTGTGATGTAGCCATTGCCCTAGCCTACGCGTGATTTAATGTACTCATATGCAACTACGTAAACAGCGCGTATGAGGTTTCACCGGCGAGTTCCGATTGTGTCTCGAATGGAATGATGTTATAAACACCTGATGCGAGCATGTGAGAGATTAGCAGGCAAGTGTTTTTAGAGTCCCGCCACTGCAAGTAGTTCTTGGGAATGATGAATATTCCCTCCAGTAATTTAATGACCCTCTCACCCCCGATGTTTGTAACTGGAAGATATGCGTAGGATATTCGCACACCAGTCAATTTCGGTTTTTCACACAACAGAAATCGCACATCGAAACGATTCGGAATCCTCTGGCTCACATTCTTTCTCAGACTTAATCACTTGTTGGTTATGACGTCTACATTAATGCACGCTATTTCATGAAATTCCTTATGAATTTTTCTGTGTTGCAATTCATCGCGGCACTTAAATCTTTTCATTGTTTTGATATTTCATTTGTTGCCAAGTTCCCATTTATCTTTTAAATTTTCCTGCTAGCACAGTGCTTTTCTTTACCTCAGCAGCAAAATTCCAAAGTAGGGTAAAAAGACCACTTTGGCCGACATAGAGATACGGGGACACCTGACTAAATAGCTTCACGACTGCGAAGCGGTGTAGTCGCAGCTCCTATGGAAATATGCAAACGACGACCGCATGTCATTGAACTGGCAGGCATGCGACCTTGATAAACGTTCTGAGTGGGGGCGCGGCAACAAAAGCTTGAGTTGGATTGTTAGTGGAAGAATGGCTCCACATCATCGCTTTGAAAACTGTTTACGGTCGAGAGCGATGGGTAGATTGGTAGCAGATCAAAAGTAAGCTGACGTACCAAAATGACTGAATGTGTTGACGCAAAGGGTCTCCAATCTCTGGAGACAGTTTCACAAAACCGGAACAACAACCAGAAGGCCGGGACAGTGACGCTTACGAGCCGCAACAAGTCGAGACAACGGGTATTTGTCTCTTAGCAACTCGCCGCCTATAGGGAGTCCACAACCAGGCAACTCTTGTAGGAGCTCTTTCTGCTACGGGAACCGCTACATCTAGGCAAACAGTTTACAAAAGACTCCACGAGACAGGTCTGTACGCAAGAAAGTCAATGGTCTGTATCTCACTCTCAGCATCACATAGAAGGGTCTGCCTGAATTCGGCTCGACAACATCACCCCGGGACTCCTGATCAATGGGCCTGTGCTCTCTTCAGTGAGGAGTTGTGGTACTTCCTAAGCACGGATTCTGGACGTGTGTACATTTTGAGAGTGGCGGGTAGCCCAAATGTTTTCACCAACTTTGGGGAAATTGACGGCTACGTTAGTGGAGTACTCCGGCTTTGGGCTGGCATCGTGTTGGATGGATGCTCGGCGCTGTACGAGTTTCCAGGAGGCACCCTGACTGCTGCACGTTATAGGGATGACATCCTAGAGCCCTATATATGGCTTTCCAGGGGAGCTGGCGGCACCCAGTTTTTTTATGGACCATAGCGCCCGTCTTCATAGGTCTCGGTTAATCGACGTATAACTGCAGAGTGAGGATATTTAAAAGATGGAGTGTCCCGCAAGATTTCTGGACTTTAACCCGATAGAGCATGTTTGAGATGCCCTGGTGTTTACGAACCGCCCGTTCCCTTCCAGAGTCCTCCCGCGACTCTGACGCGTGTTGGAAGAGGAGTGTCACCTACTGCCCCAAGCTCTTTCTTATTCATAGCCTCGTAAATAGCATGAGGGCTCTTTGTGTGATGTGTTTCGAGGTTCGGTGTAATCACCCTTCGTTTTAGCCCCACGAAATCCGCGCCACTTGCTTCATTACTTTTGGATTGTAATGCACATGCTCCCTTCTTATGCGGTGGTGATGTTCCTTTTCTTTTGCGTATTGCTGCTTTATCGATATACATATGTATTTCTGTGCTGTCATTAAACTCTGTCCTGTGAATTTTTGTTCATGATTTGTGTTTGTCACGTTAATTTTGGATACCAGTGTGCGAGGGGAAGCTGATAAGTTCTCGGTCTCACAAGAAAGAAAAGGCCTAGAGCCATGAAACTTACAGACTATTCCACATATTCACTCCGTAGTTCAACACACTTGGCACAAAGTTTCTGGAGTTTCTTCAACCCTTCCAAAAAAATCAGAAGTCTGATCGTTCAAAAACTGCTCTGCTGCTGATATCACCTACGAATCATTCGAAAAATGCTTCCTTTTCAAACTTTTATAACGAAGTAAATTTCTCCGTCATTTTTGCCAACGCCGGGGCTTGAAATCGGGTCCGCTCATTCCGGAATAAGTCGCTCTACCAATTGATCTACGCGGACGTTCGTTGTTGCCGCTATCTGCCTTTATGTCGTGTGCGTCCTGCTGGGCAGGCACGTCACACTTTTGTTAAGGTTTTGGAACAGGAAATAGTCCGATGGAGCAAGGTCTGATGAGTGGACGGTCTATGCACTTAAACCCCAGATCCTCAAAACAGCCATTGTCTTGCCAGCCTTTTGAGCCGGCGCATTGACCTGCGAAAAGAGAACACCTTTCAGTAGTTTTCTCGCTTTTTTCCCTTCAGCGCCTCCTTTTATCGGCACAGCAAGTTGGAATAATATTCAGCATTTATTGTTTGGCCCTTCGGAAGATAGGCAGTCAGTAAAACGTCTTCCACGTCTTCCGAATCTCCAAAAACCGTTGCCATGAACTTCCTGCAGATCTTTGAGTCTTGAATTTCTTTGGCCGTAGGGAACCCGAGTGTCGCTCGCCACTGCTGGGACTGCCGTTTCGTCTCTGGATCGTGTGATGTAACCACGTTTCATCAACAGTGACAAGTCGCAAAAAATTATCACCAGATCGCTCAAAATGCTGCAAAACAGATTTGGAAGTGTCCACTCGTTTTCGTTTCTCATGTGCGTTCAAACATTTGGGCACCCACTTCGCTGACATATTCTGCATATCAAAGTGCTCATGAATTATGAACTGAACACGTTCCCTGGATATCTCCACTGTTTCGGCAATGGTTTTAGCCAAGATTCGCCGATCTGACAAAATCAAGTCATGAACACGACCAACAATTTCTAGTGTTGTCATAGGTTGAAGGACTACCAGATCTTGCTGCACCTTCGGTCTCAAAGTCTCCAGGCTGAAAGTTGGCACACCATTTCTTCACAGTGGAATCTGAAGGGCACTTGTTACTTAATGTTTAAGTCATGCACTCATAGATATCCTTTGCAGTTTTCTTCTGCCGAAACAGAAATTTCATGACAGCCCGGAGTTCCACATTCGAAAATTCAACACTTTGCATTGATATGATTAAATTCTGGACGTCAAACATCTGCAAAAAAATGAGCTATTAGTCTGAAAATTGGCACTTTACAATACAAAAGAACACTGTTTCGAACTGCAGTAACAAATTAATGCTACAATTGTATAAAGTGCGTTAGGCAGAGAACTTTTCAGCATCCCTTTGTATATTTCCATTTGGTTTTAATGTGATGAATGGTACTTTTTTGTTAATTGTCCGGACAGTTTGTGGTATAGTTTTAATAAATAAAATGCACAGAAAGAATATTACAAACCTCAGATTTTGTTACAAAAGCTTATTATGCACACTTTGGGATGCTACTTCGGAACTTGGAAAAATTATGGGCTCTATGTAAAATCTTTGTTTTTTGTGTTGAAGAGCTGAGGCAGCAGACAAAAAATTAAAAAAAAGTACATTCCTTTTGTGGCAAATAGATCTAGAGGGAACCAAAAAATTATAACAGTGATGATTGCTATTTTTGTACTTGTAATGTACAACGATAAAACAGAAAAAATAATAATGGGAAACTGCTGCTGATGTTGTAAAGAGATGCTTCACAAGAAAAAACATAAACGGAAATTTTAAAAGCAAAGTTTTGAAGCGAAAAGGCTGAAATATTACAAGGAGGGCATGAAATGCATTGTAAGTAAAACAAAAAGATATGTATAAATGTTTTAAATGTGGCGAGAATACTTCCAGTAAATAAAATTATTTTTATTATTTATTAACAAATTAAAATTATTTTTTGCATATTTATTCTGTTTGATAACCCAATATTTTACGTTTATTCTGTCCAGAGTGCTGCTTCATTTTGTGAAAATATCTTATTTGATAGAGTAAAAGTAAAATCGTATTTGCAATCAGCCCTTCAATAATCATATTTTCCCATTTTCATTCTTTCTGTTTCTTTCAAAAACCTTTAAGAAGGCAATTTATACACGCTTGATTGCTTATCTTAAAAAATATACGCATTAGTTTGGTTTCTGTAAAGGACTTTCTATATCAACAGCTTTAGCTGATTTTGGGGTATCTGTGAAAAATTTGATAGACAAAGGGAACTTTTTAGTATTTAGATGTTTCTCTCTTAATTTTAGGAAAGCCTTTGGTGATGTTTATCACTGCGTTCTGAAAAATAAAATTTACTCCCATGGTATCCGAGATGTGTCTCTTAAGTTATTTGCCTGTTATCTTGGTTGCAAATTTCATTTCATTAAATTGGGTGATACAGTTTCTAAGGGCAACTATATAAACTGTAGAATTTTGCATGGATCTTTCTTAGAACCACTTTTATTTCCAGTTTATGTGTGAATGTGACTTCCTTTCTTAAATCTTAAACTCTAATACACTGCTGTTCAAAACTCAAGGACGAATATGAAATATAGCGGTCACACAGCGTCAGGGGTTAAACGAGCTTGCTGTTATATGCATACGAGTGCGATGTGACGTATGAAAACATTCCATAATGCGGAGCTCGCATGCAAATTTATTTTGAGCACGGGATGACTGCAGACGCTGTATAGAAGCAGGAGGCCGAGTTATGTCTCATATGAGTTCAATCTGCTTCTCATGTGTTTCAGCGATGGAGCGAGAAAATGTGTCCTTGAGGTAAGAAAAGGATGTTTTGCAGACATGCTATGTGTGATTTTACCTGAAGCGGAATCATCGGGCCAAGATCGAAGAAAGCCCGACAGTGACCGATCTCGCCAAAGAGTTTGGAGTAACGTACAGCATAGTGTCGCGGCTTTGATCAGCGTACAGAAGACACAGCACTGCTGCCAGATGTCTTGAAATAGGTCGTCCCCGCTGTACGAGCCAGGGGGATGACTGTTACCTGGTCATAATGACAAAACAGAGTAAAAAAACTCCAGACGGCCAGTTGACTAGTCATCTTCAAACAAGCACAAGTGCGCGAATTTCTCCTCAAACTGTATCATAACATCTAAATATAGCCGATCTATATGCTCGGAAACCCATACGCTGTCTTCCACTATCCAGGGCGCATTGTACAGGTCGCTATTAGTGCTGTATGCCTCACACTGACTGGTCAATGAGCCAAATTAATGTTCGCAGATTCAAGTCGCTTTGGTCTTTCGTCAGATTCCAAGCTGCAATCCATCTGGAGGAAAAGTGGGACATCTTATGATGTCAGGCACATCGTTTGACGGGACAAATATGGCTGCGGCGTCGTTTTGTGGGCCGGTATCATGGTCACGTGACTTGCGGAACTGCAGGTGATAGATCAAAGGACAATCACCGGCAGGTGTACTGCAGTGATGTTATTTTTTGCCACCTTCGCTTGCTCCGTGGTGATATGGGCGCAGATTTCATTTTTAAAGACAATAAGGCCCGTGCTCACCGCATAGCTGCTGTGCACTCGGCTGATTTCATTCAAATCTAACATGCATGGGACTCTGTGAAGTGTTGCAAATTAATATCTGTTGCGCAAAGGAATATCCCACCAGAAACCATTCCAGGAGGAGTAGGACAATTTTCCCTGAAAGCTTCTTAATCACTTGGTGGTAAACATGACAAATAGGAGCCAAACATGCATTGCGGTGTGGGGTAAACATATTCTCAACTCAGGACTTTGCTATGTGGTCTATTTATGCAGGGCTGATATGCGCTTGTAGAGTATTTTTAGATGGCAGATGAGCCTGTTCCTCTATACCTCTTTCATAACACTTTGTTCTGCTTCTATCTCTGTTGTTCATTACTCATGATTTCTGATGTGCGTTTCATTTTACTCTTACTAATACCAAAAATACCACTTACAGCTGTAAAACCACTGTTTCTGATTTTGGCTGGTCATAAGGTACCTCGTCTTAGGTTTTGGACACCAATGTACTGTATTGTACGCAGACGATACAAGACTCCTACTTTTTTTTTTTGGAAAAATTCTCACTGATGACTTTTTATATATATACAATATAGTATATACATATGGGTATATTCTAATTCTCTCTCTCTCTCTCTGGGTTTCTTAAAAGAAATATAGATTGATGCCTGAACTGTACGTTTCTTACATAATTGTTAATTTGAATAATGTGTAATTTTTTCAGTAATGAAGCGCAAATGTAAGTGCTTTTCGTCGATTATCTCCTTTTCTAAAAATCGTATTTAAAATATTCGTTTTGATTTGGAAAGCGATTCTCATGGAGAAACGTACAGTTCAGCCTCTATGTGAAGGAAGTGCATGTTTGCTCTGAAGTCATTGATTTGCTTCTGAAAAAATCGATCAAAAGAGATCCTCCTGCATGGGATAAAAGTCATAACACTGGGGAACAAAGTTTTTGTTGCATTGATACCAGCACTTGTTCTTACCTAATTTGAGTGTGCTGAATTCAAATCTGAAGTTAGTTTTTCTCTGTAAGCTATAGATTTTTAAAATTCAACATTTTCATTTTTCGCGAAACTTTGACGCCTCTCGCATGATGGCATAGTCTATCTGTGTAATTTATGGTTACGCAGTCTTAAAATTAGGCTTAAACAACCGTCGTGGCAAATATATTCTTTATGAATTCACAAAAACGTGTAGGTGCATCACAATATGCATTAAAGTTTGAAAAAAGGCAAAAAAATCACTTGTGTGGAGTAAAATATGTATCGCCACTTGGCAAATCTGAAGCATTTATCCATTATAGTCAAATATGAGAATGTACTAATGCTTTTTATTTTAAATTAACATATATTTCTAAATAAAAATCTTAGGTGATTCAGAACAACTGATAAGAATGGCATGCAAAGTTCAAATATGTCCTATTCAGGCAAGAATTTGCGCTTGTAGCGGTGGCGTTTCTGGACTTTCTCAGACAATCTCGTTTGATGCTCCAACAGTAGTCTGCCATCATATTTTGTCCCATCGCTCTTGATAGCGCTGTTCCATCATCATGAGGTCTTGATGGAAGCGCTCTTCCTGTTCATCACTAACAGCCCCAAGGTTCTCGGAGAATTGATGATGTTGCACCCAAGATCGCGAAAAGCCAACAACATTCTAGTAACGAGAATCTCACAGTTATCTGAGAGATTCTCGTTACTAGATTTTTGTTACCAAGAAAGTTTTGTATAACTGCCACGAAAGACATCCATGTTTCCTTCTCATTGTCATTCATCTTTCTGACAAATTCCTCATCACGAATTTGAGGTTCATCGAACACACCTGCTTTGATGTTCTCGAAAGACAAAGCAGTAAAAGCAGAAACTATATGTTGAAAACATCACCATCAGTACTTAATGCCTTCACGAACTGTTTCATCAAGCCGAGCTTGTTATGGAGGGGGGGATAATCTTCTCTCGGCTGACGATTGGGTCATTCACAATGTTTGGCATGCCTGCTTCTAGAGTTTCACGGATGGGCCACTCCTTCTGAGTCTAGTGTTTCTCTCGGGCTCGGCTGTCCCACATGCAGACATAGCATGGAGGAAGCATAGGATAGAGGAAGTTGACTATTTTCAGGTCCACACAAATGTTAATTTTGAATCATGTGTAATTATTTCAGTAATGGAGCGCAAATGTATGTGCTTTTCGTCGATTATCTCCTTTTCTAAAAATCGCATTCAAAATATTCGATTTTTAGAAAAGGATAGAATAGAGGAAGCATAGCATGAGAAAGTTGACTATTTTCAGGTCCACACAAATGATCTAGTTGTGCTCGTGATATTTGAGTAAGTCAATGACCATTTTAATGTTATTATTTTCTCGCAAATGCCTTGAGTGATCAACTGGAACCACTCCATAATCATTGCCATTGTGCAATATACACATTTGAAGCTGCACTTTGAGCTGTCCAAAAATAATCGTCATTCTGTTGGACTATACGAGGTAACACCTAATTGCCTGAGAAGACCTGGGATATCGTGTCAGTAAACAAACTGCTTGTCTTTTGAAAAAAAGTCCACAAAAATCTGGTCCCGCTTTCGGAAATAAGAAACTTTTGCAGAGCGGTTTCTTAGAGTACGTAGCAGATCGAATTGATGAGGGAATACTGGGATAGAACATCTTATGCCGGTTTTTCTTGCCGACACCCTTCGTGTTGATCAGGCAAAAATAGCAGTAAGTTATGTGATCCTCGGGTTTTCGCCAAACCATGCGAACTCCAAAAGGCAGACCGTTTTGTTTTCCTTTTGTCCAGTCACGAAACATTTCCTCACAATTATGACACACAATATGAGGAACCCATTTCTCGTCTTATTCGCCAAGAGGAACTTCAAAATAGGCTTCATAGAAACGCCTCACAAACGAAGTTATATTGCGCCTTTGACGAAAAAGTGTGTAGTAGCCACATACATAACAGAATGTATCAGGATTATTTACACATTTATGTCTACTTGAAGGAGCCATGATCAGATCTGAAACAAAGAAAAACAGGTGTTATTTTTGTGTAAATCAGATAAATCTCTAGAATCCAAAATTAACAACAAAGATAAAGAATATTGATATTTGTTAAAACATTAGCCTGATTAGTCTTAGGTTAGGGTAGATGTAAGCCTAGTTCTCAAGCTATTCCTAGTGTAAATAGCAATGGGTATCCTTTTTTTTTTTTCTTTTTTTTGCGAAAATCACAAGTTTCAAATGCATGAAAACTAGAGCATGTAGAGGAAAACCGATTCCAGATTTGAAATCAGCATTGAAAAAATACTTAGAATCAGTTGAAAAATATCATGCAACAGAGAATAAGAAAAAATTGTTTCCCAGTGTAATTTATGGTTGCAAGGATGCACAATTTTTCTTAGGGGCGCAAGTCTTTGTTTTTATTTGCGGCCATGTCTCTGTTTTTTGAAATTACAATCGAAAATTGTAAAACCTTCATGTTTCAGATAGATTACTTTCACCATAGCAGTTTTCAGGAAGTATCTGCTATCAAATTTTAGTCTTTCTGGAAGGTGCGCAAATGCAAATTTTTTTGCAATCATTTCTTAGCTGTTGCCGAAAGAGCTATTTAGAAAAGTTAGCTTTTAGAGGCTGCTTTCTCTGTAACGAACAGATTATTAGTTATCATAAATCTTTGGTTGTAAGATTTCATATAGCAATTCACACACACAAACACAAACACACACAAACACACGCACACTGGGTATAAGATAACGATAAAGAAAGAAAATGTAACTTAAAAAGTGGAATTTACATGCAAAACAGTACGGAATAGTGCCACTGAAGACACGAAAATTTTGTTGTAAACCAGTGAAAAATGCAATTGAAAACAACAAAAGTCTGAAAACGGTAAAGGGACATCTCAGTAATGGAAGAAAACAGATTACGGCACTGAAAAAAGAACACGTACTGTCACAAAAAAATAGAGGCGATTTTTTGACTAGAGTTAATGAGTTGTTCTACGCAAAAATATATGAAACGGATGATACATCTATTTCAGACATAAAGAAATGCACCAACATTAAAGTCCATCCAGTTGTCCACGCAGAAGGTGCACATGCAATTAAGAATATGGAACGGGGAAGAGCTTCAGGGGAAGGTGGAATTTCAGTGAACATTATACACGAAATCAGTAGAGAAATAGAAACTACACTCATTCAAGTTTTCAATAGATGTCTAAATGAAGGGAAGATTCTTGTTGTTTGGAACAACGCTACAATGATCTACTACATAAGAAAGGGGACATTGAGGATCTCATGAACTACAGACTCATCAGCCACCAATCAGTAGTTTATAAAATCTTCAGTAAGGTATTATCACATCGCATGAAGGAAACACTGGACGTAGGTCAACCGAGAAAATAAGATGGCAGAGCTGCCCTTAGGGGTGTGCGATAGGTGCGGTCGTACAGTGCCCGGTGCTTACAGGAGGTCCCGCGCTCACACCCTAAGAAAAAAAGAAAGAAAATAAGAGAGGGAGAGAGAAAGAGCGAGGGAGTGAATTTCTTGTTTGTAATTATTCTAATTTTATTTTTTAAACTCCGTCTCGTTTAATTATTCTCTTTTTTAATGTCTATTGCTGAATTTATATTTACCGAAATATCGACAGCAAATTACAATATTTTGTCTAGCGAAACATTAATATTGAAGCCGTATCTTTCAACGTGCAGCGTGCACTGATAGTTATCGAAAACGTTATGCTACGTGAGCTACTTCCATCTGATGTCAAAATTGCAGCCGGTGCTTTAAGATACAAGAATAAAATTCAGAATCCTTTCCCTAATGCCTTCATCGCCTACAGGATACTACTTACCGTCCCATTAACGGTAGCAAGCGTAGAAAGAAGCTTTTTACGCTTGAAGCTGATTAAATATTATTTAAGATCTGTCATGTCTCAAGAAAGATTGATGTCTTTGGCAACTTTGTCAATTGAACAGGAAAAAGCAAACGAAATAAATTTTGATGATTTAATAGCTGACTTTGCTGTAATAAAAGCAAGAAAAGTCGAGTTCTTATAAGGTGAGTTCAATAAAGTAAGTACTGTACCATAATAGGTAGAGACGGAGCCATTGTGAGGTAAGGACGTATGGTGGTGTGCTTGTTTTATCTACATCATTTAAGACATTTACAAAATTTCAGTAGTGTTCAAAAAATTTAAAATGCTGTCTTTCGTTATTGATTAATTTTCAAACGTCTTGACGTTTCATTGAACTGTAAAGATAACTGTAATAAACTATGTTTTCAGTCTAGTGTAGGGAAAGGTTAAAGCAAGCGGAATCGAGGCTGCTAAGGGCGGCCCTGTTAGATGTGACTGCAGCACTATAGATCGCATCAATGTACTGAGAGAACTAATTGGAAGAGCGAATTAGTCTGAACTCTCAATACGTATGGCTTATATTGGTCTTTGAAATCCTGCGGTATTGGGGATGCATACATGAAATTAACTAATGCATTTAGTCCTAAGAAAAGACGAAGGTTCGACGGTTCGAGACAAGGATTTATACACGCCCCCCCTTTTCTTCAGACACCCCCACGAAAAGTCGCAGTCCATTTGACGGTATTGCACAATTGTCAATAGCAGTTAGCATTTACATGAGTTCCTTATCCTTGAAGTATCTTCTATTTTAATGCAATATTTTTTTATACTCGAAGTCTCTGTATTTAAATAGCAGTCTAATGTTTCCTTTTTAGCTTTTTTATTTTATTTAAAGCATGTACTGAAAGTCATTAGTAGCAGCCACAAAGTGTATGTGCTTATCTCTTCAGTTTAGCCTGCTACAAATTTTTCAGATATACTTCTGAATAATTTCAGATTACATAAATTTGTAAAAATATCAATATCTACTGTTTCAGCAACCCGTGTTAATACGTAGTTGCTTTTGCTTTGCATAGGGAAACATTTAGTCATGAGAGATAAAAAAATAAAATCAACACAGAAAACCAAATAACTGTGTGCACGTTTTGGGAAAAGATTTGAGGTTTTAACCATTCTTGATTATAAAAAATTCAATGGTTCTCCATTTTTTGAAGTTCATCCCAATTTTAATCGTAGGTTTAAGCACTAAATATTTCACCATAAAAAAACAGCCTTCGGAACTTTGTTTTCATCCAACACCCCCAAAATTATCTTCCCCTGTCCCTGCAACCTTTTCAGCACCTCTACAATTTGAAATTCCTGGATCAACCCATGGTTCGAGGACACAACACTTATGAAAATTGGAGGTGGAGTGAAACAAGGTGACACCATGCCTCCCGTGCTCTTTAATGCCCTCATTGCAGACCGTTTTCAGTCACTGAATTAGGAGGACAAGGAGATGGACAATTATCATTTTTGCACGTGCCCCCTCGGAGCTGCGAAATGTGGTCCAGGGGCTTGCAGACAGGAGTAGAGAAGTGGACTTGAAAGTGAACTTGCAGAGGACAAGGTTTATGCGCAGCGCTTTTTTCAAGAACTGAAGATTTAGCGATTGATATAGCAATTATAGAATAAACCGATGCCTACAATTACCTAGGATAAGAGGAATCGGGCAAGGGCAACATTGTTAGAAAATTAGTTGTAGTATAAAACTTGGTCAGAGAGCATTTGAAAGAGGCAGTACAATTTTCCAGAGCAATTTAACTTTACGTCTCAAAGGAAAAGTGTTTAATCAATGCATGCTTACAGTTCTTACATATGGATCAGAGACATGGATCTTATCTTAAAACAAAAAAAACATCCAGGAGCTGCAAACTTCTCAAAGCAAAGAAGCATGAAGAGATGCATGCTTGGTATAACCAGGAAAGGTAAGAAGAGGAACTTATGGATCAGGAAAAATACAAAAATTGAGGATATCATGTTCAAGGTAAAATCTCAGGAATGTCGGTATGCTGGACATGTTGCTATAGAAGTTGAAAACCGTTGAACGGCTGACGTACTGTATTGGATTCAGGGGGTCAGGTGGAGACTTCGAGGAAGACCACGCGAGAGATGGATGAATAAAATCCGAAAACATGTCGGAGGGACATGGAGAAAATTGGCTCAAGATAGAAGGTTGCGGAGGGAACTTGGGGAGATCTTCTCCAGCAATGGATTAATAACGGCTGATAACGATAGATAGATAGATACGGAATTCATTCCAGTCGACGACTTTATTAGCGAATTTCATTAAGAACCTGCACTTCAGGAACATATCTCTACCGAATACTGAGAGACAGATTCCTTAATACAGAAAAATTAAAGATTAAGAAAGACATTTGTTTGATACAGAGCCGTTATCGTGTCGTGAATGGCACAGATGTTAACATAAAAACTGCAAGGTGGAAGATTTACAAAATCTACCGCATAGAATTTCTCAATTCTAAATGTAACAAAGAACATCGCCCTGATAATTTGTTTCTGTCGCCAAATTACTTGGCAAAACTTTCTTCATCCTATTCATGCACCGCTGAAGATTTAAATCAAGCGACTGGAAATACTTTCATTTCAAGTGTTTCGGCAACGGATTCTAGCTGTTTTGCAATGATTTTGTCTTCAAAAAATTCATCGTCGCTTTGCAATTTGAAAAGAAGTTAGCTTTTTAGATGCGGTATATTACGCAACTTCTTTTTAGCACTGAGCTTGCCGTACGTAATGGGTGTGGATTGTTACGACTTTGGTTGGAGCCACTGCCGTTTAGGCGATTCTACTGCCTCACTCTCGTATCTCGAAGCAAATCAACGTGAAGTAGAGCAGGCAGGTCTTCATAACCCTAAGCGCTTCAGGGCCGTGAAACCCTTAAACCAAACCAAGTGTACCTAATACGTTTTCTCTTATCTGCTGAATCGGTGAATGTCAGGAAGCCTAGCAGTGAAAATTCTGGTTTTCGGGAACACTGTCATGGTTCGATTGCGTAACGAATGACAGAGAACAGCTGATGCCAAGGCCGAGCGAGATCAATCATCGCAATTAAGAAAGTTTCTTAAACTCTAAGCAGGTTGAACTCATATTTACCCAAAACACTTAGTACTCTCGCTTAAAGCGTTCTGGTGGTTGCTTGCGAACGCAGGGTTTCTCAATCAGCAGTCAGAAAACAGATCGTCCACCGGAAAATGTGCCCTCTTTTTTGCTCATAATTCACACGGACCAAATTTAAAGAAAATTTCTGTAGCTCTTATCATACTTATTTCCTGTTTTCCTGCAACACATACTGAAGTTACTTGTGTAACACCACATTCCGAAAGCCTAAATGTTTGACATTTCTTTTACATTCATGTAAATATCGCAATCAAACTGTTAAACAGGAGTGTGCTTTTCTTAACAAAATGTTTTTATTAAATTAGCTTTTGCCTTAAGGTTAATATAACTTCTTATGGCAAATTGATTGTATTAGTGGTAAGAGAATTTAGAGTATATGACTCGATTTACTCGTATCTTTAGGATCTGAGATGGATTTCCGTGTGAGTTATGAATGCGTATATCCTTTCCGTCTTCGTAGCGAGAGAATTTATCACCCTAGTAACGCATTACTTAGCTTTGCAAACAACCGTGTCCTGATCATCTCCTGCAGATGGGTCCTCCAGAGGACGCACCTACGGAGATAGTCCTGCAGAACTGTGATATCTAAAGAAATTCTGTAACCACTCTTGAATTCTCTATGACAACACTTCGTAAATATTTATGTCATTTCGCTTATATTCCTGCTTTGCATATTTCAATTTTTTTACATTAAGTTGTATTTTTAATCACTTGTCTTGAATTTCGTTTTCCCAAAGTTTAATTCAAGATCCCTTCTACATCTATGGACCGAAATCTTTAAGATTTTGCTCAGAGTGAGCACTGAAGTCCCGTGCTGTCTGCATGTCTAACGCCAATGCTTCAGTCTACATCAATTTTTATTCCAATGTGCCTCTCTTGTACCTTTTATTACGAGGCCACTATGCACCTTAAATATAACTGGCGGCAATGGGCTCATCATTTCTCTGTATTTACTCTCAAAATCAATGTCATCGCATGTTTTGCTTTGTATTTGGAGAATTAGCTTCCAATATTATTTTTCAGCCTCTCTCTGTCCACATGTATCTGTTTCAAAGTTTTACACACCTAATCTAGTTTAAAATCCTCCAAATATGTGGCGTCAGTAAATAAATAAATACATCGCTCTTTCCACGTTCCAGAAACACATAGCAACCGATATTTAATGCCTTTTGGTAAATCAAGTACAAAGAGCTGTTTTTAATTCCAGTGTTCTTTCAATTATTAATTTTAGTTCCCAAATACCATATCTGCCGCACTGTTTCCCTTAAAATGTTTTTACTGGTCACCTATACGTTCAATAATTTTTTACTATAAAGTCTTTGCTTATAATTCGAAACTGCTCTCACTAGCCAGCGCTGCTCGTTTTTTTTGGGAAGGAAGAGATAGGAAACATAATGGAATTTATGAGATCCTCTGGTACATCAGTTTCGTGCAGATATTTAATTGACTCCCAAACTTTTCCACTACCTTCGTTTCCCAGTTCTTTAGTTAAATCTTTTTCAATATTAATATCCCCCGTACTACCTTTCATTTTTAAATATTTTACTGTAGGAATTTCTTGATCTAAGATCCTATGCTTCATGCCACAGTTATGATGATTAAAAATATTAAATCACCTTTGACCCATCACCAAATCATGAAATTTCTGAGTATTAATCGTTATATGGAAGGTATATTTTGTCTTGTGCATTTATTAAAAAGACAAATTTATGCAAAATGTTCTTCTTTGGAAAGCTATATTGAAGCTAGAGTTTAAGAGAAGGCGTTTAGAAGAAGAAATGGCAAATAAATCACAAAATACATACATACTCCACTAGCTAGAAACTGCAGTATTTGAAGTGGGGAAATGAGCGCAGTCTTTATCATACTGAACGCAATAGTTTTTAAAAATGGAATCACAGTCGCCAGTATAGCACATATATAAGAAAATATATACAAAATATTGCTCGTCCTGAAACACATCCTATACACAAAGGAAATTTTCCGAATAAGACTTTTAGAAGTTGAGATAGCGGGAGAAATAGAATATATGTTTTCGCCCCCGCTGGAAAGACTGTGCATAATTTGTGCAGTAAATATGTTCAAAATGTTTTAATAGTGAGTGCCATCTGAGCAGAAAAAGATTTTTGAATCGGATTTTTAGAAGCGCAGATACCGTTGGAAACAGAAATATGCGCTTAGGCCCTGGTGGCACTGTGTAAGAATACTAGAGAAAATATGCAAATTTTTCTCATGGAAGAAGCTACGCGATGCAAATTTTATTTCTGAACCCAAATTTTTAGAAACAGCAATACAGGAAAAAATAAAACTTGTATTTATGCCATCTAAAGAGAAAGCTCTGTTTTTTTGGTAAAAAAATATCAAAATGATTTCGTGATGAAGGATACCCCACAGGAAGTTGAATTTTTATCAACTAGATTTTTAGAAGTAATACAATATGTTTTATACAATAGATTTTAGATGGAATACAATATGTTTTAAAGTTTCCATTTACAATCCAAGAGACAAGGTTGTATTTCGGAAAAAGCTAAAAGATGTAGATCTTCTTTCTCACTGTTCAAGCTTCCCAATATAAATAAAAAAAATTCAGATTGGTGTAACTTGTATGTGCCTCTCCCTTTGCCGATCGCTTAAGGTTTCTAGCTAGTTGTCATAACAGGGCCCAGTTTCTAGCCCCGGATAAGGTATGAGTAATTTATTTCATAGCATTTTTTTTTTGATTGGAGGTTTAACGACCACCGTGAGCAACTCAATGGGCTACCGTTGGAAACAGAAATATGCCCATCCCTAATTTAGGGTCACTGGTTCCAGGGAAGGGAGAGAGCCAGTGCCGTAAGACAAACACAACATCCATGCCTGACCGGGATTCGAACCCGGACTCCTTACGGACGAATAATCAGAGGCCAGCTCCTTAGACCACTGCGCCACCGGGGCGGCGCAGTTTTGTTTTTCAACACACGCCTCGTGCTAGACAGAAAGTTAGGAAGTGGATAATGAATTTAATGCCGTCAGCTCCCAGTATCTGTCTCACATGACGACACGCATTTAGAAGTTCCTCCATTTCTTAAGGCTCTTGAATTTGTTTTTCTGTCCTGACATGTGCATAATACATAGGTTATTTCATATGTGATGAACACAATTTTTATTTATACATACCGGAACTGTCTTAGGCGATGTAACTCTACAGTCCTCTTATGTAGCCTCCCTGCTTCTGAAATGATGGCGTCCCAACGTTTTAGAAGGTCCATAAGTCTAGTCAGGTCCCCTCTTTTTTCAGCTGTCGGACGCGCTGCGTAACTGTTGCAGAAAGGTTGTCCAGGGAGGAAAATCGTTGTCCAGACATTGGTTGTTTGAGCTTGAGAAACAAAACAAAGTCTGGTGGGCTCATGTCCAGACTATAGGGTTCTTGAGCTAACATTTCCTACCTGTACTTCTCCAGAAAAGCTGTCACTACCTTCTCCATGTATGGTCTGGCATTGTCGTACAAAATGAGAGGCGCATCTTTCAGCAAGTCAGGTCAGTTGCTATGCTCTTTTCTGAGCAAGTTTCGCAGGAAGACATGGTAATAGGCTGCTGTGACACTCGTTCCACGTGGTACTCTGTCTGCCATTGTCATGATGACGCCAAGGGGATCATATGCGGAGATCATCATTTGCTTGACTTTTGATTGCGCCCGTCGGAATTAATTTGGGGGGTCGTGAAAAGCATATACTTCTCCACTCACTCGATTGCGATTTCATCTCAACGATGTCACTAACCCACGTTTCATCAATAGCAACAGTCTGTAACAAGAAGGTGTCGCCTTCTGCGACAAATCTTTACTTCAGGATTGTTGCATTGTCCACACAAATATGTTTCTGGGCGGCATTCAAGTCCTGAAGGATCCACCTGGCGGAAAGTTTTCATTTCTGTAAATCGTTCGTCAAAATACGGAATATTGATGTTGCTGATGGTCTTGTTTGACACAATCCGTGATATGTTTCCCACTTCGCCCATCCGTTGTCATTTTCGGCCTCCCTGACTTCGGGTCTTTGTTTATGCTCAAACGTCCTTCACGAAAGCGAGTATCCCAGCAAGAAACGGTACTCCAGTCTACTGTTTCATCACCACAAATCTCACGCAAAGCACTGTGAATGTCTTTTGGATCTTTGCCACCTAACGTTTCAATCTTGAAGCACGATTCAAAGTACCTGAAGTGTCTGGACTGGCCATTTTTAACACTCGTCAATCCACGACTCCACGCACTGGGGGATATTGAGGCCACGTGCCGCTTCCTCAAGTCCGACACTACAAATGACGCAAACATAGTTGAGATTGCATCATCAACTCCGCAGCGTTGCCATATTACACACCAGCATTGCCATTTCATACGAAATGACTACCGTAATTTATAGCAAAGGCCATTCTTTCGCCCCTTTCAACAGGAATTCCAAGCTCAGTACAAGTGCAAACGCGATACGATAGACGTTAATTGAGATTAAATACGTACACCGATGTGCCATTACATTATGACCACCTACCTAATAAACTGTAGGACTCCATTTATCCAGCAAAACAGCAGTCATTTGGCGAGGCATGGATTCGACGAGGTGGCGATAGGTATCCTGGGGTATCTGGTACAAAAATGTCAACAGAAGGACTTCCAGGTACCGTACATTTCGAGGTGGTGGTCATTTAGCGTGAACCTGCTTTTCCAAGTCGAACCACAAATGTTCGATTGGGTTCATGGCAGGTGAATTTGGAGGCCAGGGCATTAACAGAAAGTCCCCAGCAGGTTCCTCGAACCACTCCTTGACGATTCTGGCAGTGTGGCATTGCTCATTATCCCGTTGGTAATGGCCATCGTCAGCAAAGAACACATTTGCCATGAATGGGCGAACTTGGTCCACAACGATGTTCAGATACCTGACAGCTGTCAGGAGTTGTGCTATTGGGATAATGAGGCCTAAAGTGACCCAAGAAAACATCGCCCACAGCACAAAACCGCGGTCGCCGACCTCTTTCCGCCCAAAAGTGCATCTAAGTGCCATAGCCTCCGTTAGTAATATGCGTATCCGCGCTCGGCTGTCTACGTAATGGTCCAGGAATCTTAATTCGTCAGACCAGGCGACTTTCTTCCAATCATCCACGGTCCAATCTTGATGCTCTTGGGCTTATTTCATGCGTTGTTGGCAATGACGTGCAGTGGGCATGGGGACCCGGCTGCATCTTCGGCTACGCAGGCCCATGCGCAGAAGTCTACGATGAACTGAGTGCTGTGACACATTGCCCTGATCACCACTGTTGTAGCTGCGGATAATTTGTCGCACTATGTCCCTGCGATCGCTGTGAACAATGCGCGACAGTCTCCTCTCCCCTCTGGTATCAATGAGCTGTGGGCGACACACGACTGGACGACGGTTTGCTGTTTGGCCATCTGTGCACTACTTTTGATACGTACTCACTACATCAGCACGTGACAACCACAAGCCGCGCCGTTTCCGTGATTGTAGTTCCGAGGCACCGTGCCATTACAATTTTTCCTTTATCAAACTCCGATAAATTGGTAGCTTTTACCATTCTGACACCGAACACTCAACTAACCGAAAGCCTGTCCTTGGGTTGTATGTAAACTGCTCTGTAAACTTCACCTGCGCGATCGTTCGGTCTCCAGGATACAATACAATACAATTATTTATTGCACACATTTAAATCTTACAGTTATATGAAATTGCAATACACCAGGAGGAATCTGAACACATTGGTTGTAAGGCGATTCCCCCTATCAGATGTAAGAAAAAGAATAAAACATATGGCATATATGAAAGCAAGTAAGATGGTTATAACATAAGCACCATTGTTAGCAGCATGCTTGGAACTACAATTTAATGATAGGGTTGAAATTCGTTATGGAGATCAGGGTGATTTACAATGTAATTTCGCAGAGACAAGGAAAACCTTTTGATATTTTCCAGGGATCTGATGCTCTCTGGGAGATTATTCCATAGGGTAACGGCTTTATACAGTATGTTATTTAGACCATAATTAAGTCTAACACACGGCTGACATAATTTGTTGTTAGCAACAGATCTGGTGAAGATAGAATAATCGAGATATTTGATGTCAGATTGAAAAATAGGCAGTTTAAGATGCATTTTTTTTAAAAACATGATACCTAGTTTCAAGGTAAAAATTTCATGAATTTTTAGAATATTTAATTTTAGAAATAATGGTTTTGAATGAGACATGTAATCTGTGTTCAGCATATAGCGAACAGATTTCTTCTGTAATTTGAGCAAGCATAACTTATTGTTTGCACTTATATTTGAATACCAGGATTCCAGACAATAGGAGAGATGGGAATAAATAAAAGCATAGTAAAATGTTTTTAGGACATTGATAGGGAAGAGTTGCTTAATTTTACCAAGCAGGCCAACCTGTAAGGAAACTTTTTTTAAAACAAACTGAACATGCGTATTCCAGTTAAAGAATTCATCAAACCAAACACCAAGATACTGAACTTTGTCCACAGTTTTTAGGGGAAGATCATTAATCCTGACTGGAAATTTATTTATGTCCTCTCTTTTATGAACGTTTCGGAAATATACGGCGTTGGTTTTTAGAATATTAAGTGATAATTTGTTAGAGCATAACCAATGAGATAAATTTGATAGATCATTATTGATCATTATCTGTAACTTATGCAAATCATGACATTTTTGAAAAATGACAGTGTCATCAGCGTAAAGCAAAGCATGAGTTGATTGCAGGCACAGAGGAAGGTCATTAATATATAACAGGAACATTAATGGTCCCAATACCGAACCTTGAGGCACTCCGCATGAAATATTAAGTAGATCGGAGTTTATTTTATTTACAGTGACATACTGTTTGCGATGAGAGAGGTAGCTCATTAAGAGGGAAAGAATTTTGCCACGAAAACCGTATTTGGGTAATTTATTTAACAGAATGTCGTGATTTACCGTGTCGAAAGCTTTTTGGAAATCAATAAAAACACAAATAGTATAATAACTATCATCTAGTGCTTCGGAAATGAAGTTTGACAACTTAGCAACAGCCATTTCAGTAGATCTGTTTCTTTGGAAACCGAACTGTTCCTAAGAGAGCATACCATGGGTGTGTAAAAAATCAACCATTCTGCTGTGAATAGACCTTTCAAAAATCTTACTCAAAACGGGTAACAAAGATATCGGTCTGTAATTACAGGTAGATTCCCTATCTCCTTTTTTAAAAATAGGAATAACCTTAGCGATCTTCAGACTGTCAGGAAACTGACCTGAATAAAAACTCAGATTAATAATATGTGTTATAAGTGGTACTAAAATAGAGATCGAGTCTTTTATGACTCTGCTATTAATATTGTCTGAACCAGCACTTCTTTTTAGGGACAATGAAGTGATAATATTATAGGTTTCCGTATCATCCAAGGGGCGTAGAAACATTGAAAAAGGAACTTCCTTAATTTTGGATAAAGAATCATAACCTTTAGTATTTGTGGGCAACTTTTGCTGAGATGCTAAATCATGACCTATGTTAATGAAGTAATTGTTGAATTCATCAGCGACTGATTTTGAATCAACAATAAAATTACCATAATTTCCTTTTAACGTCAGCGGAGTTTCAGTAGCACAAGATCGTTTGTTAATTGCTGATTTGATTATTTTCCATTTTTGATATGAGTTATTTCCTGCATCTGAAATAGCGAGGTTGTAATGAGCAACTTTCGCATGCTGAATAACATTTCTTAGGGCATAATTATACTTTTTATACTTATCACGTAAGTGACTGTTATAAGAATTCTTTCTACTTTTTTTACGAAGCTTATCCTTTTTTTGATTGATCTAATGATTCCATTGGTCATCCAAGGTTGGATCTTAATGTCATATTTAGTGTTAACTACCTTGTGAACTGTTGTGATCTCAAGGAAATCATTTAAAATGCCTTGCAAAATTTTGGTAGCTATAGTTGGACAAGTTGTATTGAAGATACCAGACTTGTCCCAGTCAAAATTTGAGACTAGGTCAGCTAACGTGGTGTAGTCACAATAGGAGATTGTTTTGTGGTTAATTGAGGAATGGTAATTTGTAAAAACTGGAACATGAATGAAGACAGGGTTGTGATCACTAATACTAAAATCAATCACTCCGGACTTTAAAGCAGTATTAAGTAAGTTAGTACCAATATGGTCTAGAATATTGGCACCACGAGTTGGTAAAGAAATGCACATCTGAAAAAAATTGCCTGATAGCATATTAAGATAGATTTCACTTAGAGATAGGTTGTTAATGTTAATATTAATATCTCCCAGAAAAATGCAATTTTTATTTTCGTTATTTATTTTGTTTAAGATATTGTCAAAGCATTCACAAAAGGTTTTTCGATCATTACTTGGCGATCTGTAGATAACGCCAATAATTAGGTTTTTGGACTTGGGACTTTTGATTTCAATCCAAAGCATTTCACAGGAATCAAGTACAAGGGACATATTATTCAAGTCATCACGAATAAAGTAGGTGATGTGAGACTTCAGGTATAGGCCTACTCCACCAGAACCCCTTATATTCAGTAATGGATTATTCCGATTTCTAACTTTGCATTCAAAATTATAGTTACTGAGATTAAAAAATTCCTTTTGTTTCTCATCAATTAAATGAGTTTCACTAAGTGCAATTACAGAAAAATCATGATTCAATTGTGATAGAAAAATTTGAAGCTTATCAAATTTAGAGTTAATGCTTTGAATATTGATATGTAAGAGTGACATACCAACTTTGTCGATTTCATCAGAGAGATCATATGAACATACCTTTTCACAAGTACAGTACGGATGGCAATAATCCAGATAAGGGTCATATATTTGTTCCTGGCCAGCCATTAATCAGAGCAGATGGAGGGTGAATGTCATTGTAATGCCTAGTTAATTTTTTCCGTGTCACTAACAGACTGAATGTGCAGTGCAGGCGAGTCCTTATCTTTGCGGGCAAAGATCCTACCGTTTCGATCCGTCCACACGAAATTCCACCCACATTCTCTTTTCCTTGTTTGCACTAGTCCAAGAAGACGTTTACTGGCAGGGCAAAGATGATCATTTACATAGATTGGACTGTCGTTATTAAAACCAATGGCACGGGCTGTAAAGTTTCCATGTTTTTTCCTGAAATTTTTTGCAGCCATGAAGAAAGCATCACGCTTTCTTCGATTGACAAATCTCACAATGATATTTTTTCGTGATGGGTTTCCAGGAGTGGGCACCCAGTGGACTGCATGCGTCTCCTGAATTATGTCTAAATCAACACCCACCTTACTAGCCACTTCACAAATAATGTCATCAGCGCTAGATCCTTGTTCATATGGCACACCTTTGATTTCAAGGTTTTCACGCCGGAGATATTGATCAGTTTCTTCCAATCTATTCTGCAGAATCATCACTTCTTTTCGTAATTCTTGATTATTTGATCTGAGATCATTATTGACTTTATGGATGTCATTTAGCTTAATGAGAATGTCATCATACTTGTCACTCATAAACTTTACACTTTCGTTTAGAGCGAGAATGGCAGCAATCAATTCGGAATTTTCCGAATTTGCACTGATTCCACCCAACAGGTGGTCAGATGCGTTTAATCTAGAAGATTCACTAGTAGTCTGCGATACATTAGGGCACGATGATTCTGAGAGCAGTTTACAATTGGCACAAATCCACTTCTTTTTTGCTGTTTTGCTTAACTTTCCAAATTGCACTTTCGAGAATCCAGCACAGCCTGAGTGGAAATAACCATTGCATTTATTACTGCACAGAAGGCCAGTAGTTATATTAACATTTTCACAACATACCTTGCATTGTTCACCCATTACGAAGCCAGAAGAATTAGTCTTCACAGGATCCAGCAGCCGGAAGGGGGAAAAAGCGCGGGGGGTGGGGGCAAGATTGTAAATTAACAGGAGAGCTCCGAAAATACTCGGCGAGCCGTCACTTAGCCAAGAACGGTAGCCCACAACGGCAGTCAACAGCAAACCAGTTGTAGCAGGGAACGAGCGGTACAGAAGACTCTCAAGGCAACAAGTTCCCGAGAACAAGGAGACTCCGTGAACAGGAGGCGTGATCGAAAAGCAATGGCAGCCAGTCAGTCCCTCTGAAGGCGACGAATATGAAGAATTCAAAGGCGCCTGCAGAAGCACACAGATGACAAATTCTATCCAAAAGCAGTAGTTGGTATCATCACACATTCACGAGCATACTCAATGAAAAAGGGACACGAAACAAATTGGGAGGACAACACTTCCATACGAAGAACATATATCAGAGGCCAATCATCATCCAAAAGAAAATGCTTTGTCTGTGCGAAGACATATGGATGAAGGAACAACTGGAAGAAATAGTCATAGACAAGTACACACACACACACACACACACACACGCCACACACACACACACACACACATACTGCTCAAAATATTCTCGAGTATACAGGGTGATCAGAATCAATAGCCCAATAAACCTACCGGACGATTCCTCCTGGAGAAAGAAGCCGAAAACCGTTGTCCGTTGTCCGATCGGACGTCGCGTTTCCTCCTCTATGGCGTCCTCGAGGAATGGGGTTCTCACAGAGGGTCCAGCGCCACTGTCTACACTTGGACGTGGCGCGGCATTGCCTGTGTCGCGCATTCGAGCGTCAAGCCGCCATATGACCTGGGCGTCCGGGTGCCGTCGTGCTGGTTATCGCTCGCTGTAGTCCCTTGCTGCACGCAATGCTGAACCATGGCATTCCCCTAATAGGAGATACATGCTGAACCATGGCATTCCCCTAATAGGAGATACATGCTGAACCATGGCATTCCCCTAATAGGAGATACATGTCACAATACTCTCTCAAACTGTACGACATATCGTTACCCACACTACTGTCAAATGTACCAACGCAGTACAAGCTTACCTTCTACCGTCGCCAACCCGTTTTATCCCTACCTGGCGTATCGCGCAGGGGTACAACTGAGGGTTTCACGCCACCACGTCCTTCGAATTTGCATACCTACCCCGTGCCAAATTTAAAAATGTTGATTGCCTTTTTTTTCCCTTTATTTTTTTTAATAGGAGGTTTAACAACCACCGTGAGCAACTCAGTGGACTATAAGTAGTTGCGTGTCCTGAATTTAGGACCACTGGTTCCAGGGAAAGAAGAGAGTCAGTGCCGCAGAACAAACCCAACATCCATGCTTCACCGGGATTTGAACCCGGAACTCTTGCGGACAAATGATCAGAAGCCATCGCCTTAGACCACTGCGCCACCTGGGCGGCTGGATTGTCTTGTGATACGTGCGTCTGTAAAACTATCCACGTCGCTCTTCAACGAGCATGTGCGTTACCGGGTGTGACGTCACGAAGCTTTCGGCGCGTATATCTCCGGAATGCGACGTCCGATCGGACAGCGATTTTCACCTTCTTTCACCACGAGGAATCGTCCGGTAACTTTCTTTTGCGGTCGATTCTGATCACTATGTGTAATAATAAACGAATGTTTAAAAATTTAGCTCCTAAATTACCTAGTACAGATAATTTTGGTGGGAAGTGATTAGCGGAAAAAAATATTTATGATTAACGGAATTGTTCTCCACGATTTATATTATAACGTGCTTAGGAACTAATATCACTTGACAAAAAAAGTTTTTTTCGTTTCCCAAGGAAGAAAATACTAGATTCTTGTAGTAATTTTTGTGCCGAATCCAAATATATTTGTAAAATTTCTCTCTCAGTAAGGGTTTTGAGTGACATGCAATTTAATTTTTAAAAACCTATAGATTTACATATTCATTGGAATCTCATCCAAACTACAAACCTGTGGCTGAAAAACAGCTTTGTTTGATGTTTTGCATACTTTGCCTGAGGAATGTCTCTTTTAAAAGTCCAACTGTAGTCAACCAGCATACTAGGGCTCCAATTGCCAAGGTAACGCTTTTCCATTTTGGAAATCTGCTGATAGAAACGCTCACCAGTTCAGCGTTAACCGTACCCAGGTTTTCTGAGAAAACGTCTAAGTGAGAGTCCAGAAAATGAACCTTTAATGACATATTGCATCCCATTGGTTGGTATGACGTAAGGTAACCCATTAATTCACGATAGTTTTCCGCCCTGTGATTTCCCAAAACTTTTATGCAGACTGTTTTGAGACCGTGCCAAGCATCTCCTTCAACTTCATTCAACTCTCCTACAAGTCTTTGATCTCTTAATAATTCTCTGCTCTGAAGGCCGACAAAAATACCTTCTTTAATTTTGGCATTACCGATGCGAGAAAATTCATTTCTTAAGTATGTGAATCCAGTTTGTGTTTCATCCATCGCTTTAACCAAGTTTTTCATAAGTACAAGCTTGATGTGCAAAGGAGGAAGGAACACATTCTAAGGGTCAACAAATGGTCTGTTCACAACATTTACCTTTCCGTAGTATCAATCATAGCGAGTAAGGAACTTGATGAAGGATGGTTCATGTTAAAAATTTTGAAAGCTAAAATATCGACTGAACACGATAAAACACATATGTAGCACACGTACACTACATGTACTTAAGCTTTACTGATGAAAACACACACCACATTACCACATTAGATCGTTCGAGGATCACAACGTCCCCATCTTCAGATGTTACATTCACGAGTAATACCAAGATATATACACTGGCGGAAAGTGAAAAAAGAACACCAAGAAGGAGACGTCTGATACCAACGAAATTTATACAGCATAATAACGGAATACAGAGGATAACGTGATCAAAACATTATGGCAAAATAATGCGGTATTTGCTAGTAAACTGAAAAATAACATTTCCATGTAACATGGTTAGTACGAGGTTGAACCGCCATGAACTGCGTCACACTGTGCAATTCTGGCTTGGAGTCTGTCGTAGAGATGTTGGATGTAAGTTTCGGGTATTGAGTTCCAAGCCCTCTCAACCTAGACGCGTACATCGGGGATGGTCGTGGCTGGCCGTGGAGACCGGATAAGCCGTTGTCCCATAAAATCCCACACGTGCTCAATGGGAGACAAATCCGGTGAACTTGCAGCCATGGAAGTTGTCTCACACCCTGAAGTGCATGTTGCGTTACACGTGCAGTGTGTGGGCGTGCGTTATCATGCTAGAAAACACCACAACGGACCTACCTTATAAATGGCACAACAACGGGCTGAATGATGTTGTTGATGTAGGAGGTGCTGTTTAACGTACCCGGTACAAACACTAGCTGTGTACGGGAGTGATAGCTGATCGCTCCCCACCCCAGGAGCCCTGTGTGTCGCTGGCGGATGCAAGAAGGGTGGAGACGAACCCCTGTGCGTCTCCGAACACACATACGGCCATCGGAGGCTCCCAAGCAGAATCTGCTTTCATCGCTGAACACGACAGATCGCCATTGCGTTCTCCAGTGCAGACGTTGGCGACACAACTGCAGCCGTTCCTGACGGTAGGCTGAAGTCAGAGGAACACACGCCAGAGGCACACGTGCACGTAGTCTTGTACCCAGTAGACGGTTGCGGATTGTTCGCACAGTCACCTCAGGTGCAACGGCAGCTCGGATTTGCGTTGCAGTGGATGTTCTGCTTGACAACGCCGTTCTTCTTATGCGTCGATCGGTCCGCTCATCAGTCTGTCTGTGACTTCCGGTTCCACGTCTTCTCGTGTGGGAATGTTCCTCGGACCATCTACGCCACCATCGTACCAACACCGATACTTCTCGTCCAATTCGCTCCGCAATACGACGATACGACCACCCGGCCTCGCGGAGTCCGACTAGACGACCACGCTCAGAGTCCGATAACAGCTGAAATCGTAAACGTTTTCCATATCCAGGCATTGCAGCTTCTTCAGGGTCTTCGCACGTGTCCGCACGCCGACAACTGATTACATTCACTTCGCCGTACTCCTTAAATACCAACGACGATAATTTGCATATTATGCCGTGCTGTGGCGTAAGCGCTCTCGGTTGGTCCCGAAATTAACATCACACCTACGTAAAATCGATCCCATTAACATATGTAAATTTCATGATCGTTCGCCAATTCCTTCTTGGTGTTCTTTTTTCACTTTTCGCCAGTGTATATATATATACAACACCATCGTCAGAAACCAACAATTACGCGACGCCATCTAGGATTTACACAGTACATTTAAAATAAATCATGAAAATGTTTAAATAAAATAGTCCATGGTTCCGATATAATCTTAGGGACGTACTCATTACCGCAACGAGATGCAAATGATGCAATATATAGGCTCTCCAGAAATAATAACAGTGAGAGATTACCTGGAGAGTTTATAATGGATACCTCATTCCACTTTGGAGTATAGGAACCGGTCGCAACCAGACGAGACAAGGCGGTTGTTAACTTTCCATTACGAACATCTTGTTTTTGCTCCCTGACTCTGGTACTCAAGTTCCTTTTTGTAGAACCAATATATACAGTATCAATAGTGTCTGGAACAAAGGCTTGCAGAGGAATGGTGTATACTCCGTGTCTAGTATGCGGAGACACCTTGTCCCGATCCTTCTTGATTAATGCATAAATATTTCTAGTCATGAGGCCAAAGTCAATATTATATGGTTTATACTTATTTCTTAGTACATTAACAATCCTGGTCACATACGGAAGTGATCCCACAAAACGGGGTTTACGAAAGTCTCTAGAAAGAGTCAAAACATTAGACTTCTTAATTTGCCGGAGCAAGCGATCCACCACCGAGGGCTCGTATCTATAATGACAGGCAATTTGTTTAATCTTGACCAGTTCCAAATGTCGTAATCTAGGGTTGGACGAGTGTGAAAATGCTCTACGTAATAAAAACTGAAAAAACGCAAATTTGTAATTAGTCGGGTGATAAGACCAGAAGGCTATAATTTCAACACTGGAAGAGGGTTTTCTGAAAACAGAAAACTGCAAATGATTCGAGCGGTCCATTCCAAAATAAAATCCAAAAAAGGTAAACTCCGGTTTTGTTTGATTTCAAGGATGAAATTGATAGACGGAACTTTTGAGGCACAATACTCAGAAAATAAAACTAGATCTGAAGCGGAATATGTTCAAAACAATAAAATATCATCCATGTATTTCACAAATAATAACGGAGTTTGAGGGTAGACGGATAAGATGTCCTCCTCCAAAGACTGCATCAATATCTCCGCAAGAATGGGGGACAGGGGGAGCCCATAGGAGCCCCACTCTTCTGACGGTAGATAATGTCATTAAACTTAAAATAGGGTCTCTTCTGAACAAGGCGCAACGCTGTAAGCACAGCCTGAAACTCCGGTGAAGGAATGTCAGCTGCTAACAGCTTGGACTCAATAATTCCGTGAACAAATGTGACAGGAATGCTGGGAAATAACGTTTCTACGTAGAGCGAGGCCAACAAATACTGAGACTCAGGTTGCAGAAATGGTCGGATCCTGGTCAAGGCCTGAAATAAATTAGAAATAGAATACATGGATTAGAAATCAATGGTTTCAAATATGTCGCAAGGGTTGATTCCATTGGGCGGGTAGGACTAGACGAACTAGAAACAAGAGGTCTCAAAGGTAGATCTGGTTTATGCAACTTAAGATGTCCAAATAATTCAGGGGTTCTGGAGCCACACGGAGGAGACAAAACTGAAATCAAAGACGAAGGGAGGCTTGCAAGGGTTTTCATACGAGCCAATGCTGATATAGTAGCCTGGGTGGGATCAGTCTGGACGATAACAGTATTGATCTAGGAAATTTCTGTACACATTTTCTGGTGATACTCCGTCTTGTATAAAATAATGATTTGATTCGACTTGTCCGCCGGAATTATAGCTAGCTGTGAGTTGTCACGAAGTTCCTTTAATGCCTTGCGCTCAGAATTGAATGTACTGTTAAGTTGTCGGTCGAAATGTCGTTCCCGACTGCGAAGAGCATTAGCCATTCTGTAATGCATTGGATTCTGTTCTTCAGGAGGGACCCCATGAAACACGGTTTCGATCTGAGACACGAGAGAAAAAAGGTTCGGTGCAAGTTCGGGGTTGGCAAACGTAGAACCACGTTGGAGTGTTCTGGTTTGGCAGGCACTGAACGTAACAGCACTTAGATTCCGATACGTTGGTTTATTGAGTAGCTCTTGAAATACAACTCTAGGAGAATAGTGATTAGTAGATTTGTTTAAAGATACAGACCGTGCGACAGGTAGTCTCAACTTATGAATATGGCCTTCCTGTGTCTTAGTAACCACGGTTACAATAGCCGAACTGGACAAAATAAATGTTCTGTCCATAACAAAGGGATGATTGTTTTTAGTCAGAAATAAATATGCATCATAGATACGCCTGAATACACCATCGATGAAATACCTCTTCATTTTGATTGCACAGGTAAGTCGTCTGGATTCTGGATTTCGCAAATTAGCAGCGTCACCATGATAACATGGATGACAATTTAGAGCCAATAATTTAGGTACGACTTTTAAGTCCCTACAGTTCAAAAGGAAATTGAGATGGGCGTGTTGAATTGCCAAGCTACGACGTTCGGTGAAAAAGTTATAATGGTCCAGATCATGATATCATAAAAATAGGTACCACATTAAAAGCGACACATAAACTTGATGAAGGATGGTTCGTGTTAAAAATGTTGAAAGTTAAAATATCGACTGAACACGACGGTTTATTCAGACGTATCTATGATGCTCGTTTATTTCTCACTAAAAACAACCATCCCATTGTTATGGACAGAACATTCATTTTGTCCAGTTCGGCTATTGCAACCGAGGTTACAAAGACACAGGAAGGCCATATTCATAAGTTGAGACTACTTGTCGCACGGTCTGTATCTTTAAAGAAATCTACAAATCACTATTCTCCTAGAGGTGTATTTCAAGAGCTACTCAATAAACCACCGTATCTGAATCTTAGTGCTGTTACGTTGAGTGCCTAATAAACCAGAGCACTCCAACGTGGTTCTAAGTTTGCGTACCCAGAACTTGCACCGAACCTTTTTTTGTCGTGTCTCAGATCGAAACCGTGATTCATGGGGTCCCTCCTGAAGAATAGGATCCAATGCGTTACGGAATGGCTAATGCTCTTCGCAGTCGAGAACGACATTTCGACCGACAACTTAACGGTACATTCAATTCTGAGCGCAAGGCATTAAAGGAACTTCGTGACAACTCACAGCTAGCTATAATTTCGGCGGACAAGTCGAATCAAATCATTATTTTAGACAAGACGGAGTATCACCAGAAAATGTATACAGCAATTTCCAAGATCAATACTGTTATCGTCCAGACTGATCTCACCCAGGCTACTATGTCAGCATTGGCTCGTATGAAAACCCTTGCAAGCCTCCCTTCGTCTTTGATTTCAGTTTTGTCTCCTCCGTGTGGCTCCAGAACCCCTGAATTATTTGGACAACTTAAGTTGCATAAACCAGATCTACCATTGGGACCTCTTGTTTCTAGTTCGTCTAGTCCTACCTGCCCAATGGAATCAACCCTTGCCGCATATTTGAAACCATTAATTTCTAATCTCATGCATTCTGTTTCTAATTTATTTCAGGACTTGACCAGGATCCGACCATTTCTTCAACCTGAGTCTAAGTTTTTGTTGACCTCGCTCTACGTAGAATCGTTATTTCCTAGCATTCCTGTCACATTTGTTCACGGAATTATCGAGTCCAAGCTGTTAGCAGCTGACATTCCTTCACCGAAGTTTCAGGCTGTGCTTACAGCATTGCACCTTGTTCAGACGAGATCCTATTTTAAGTCTAATGACATTATCTACCGTCAGAAGAGTGAGGCTCCTATGGGCTCCCCCTCTCCCCCATTCTTGCGGAGATATTGATGCAGTCTTTGGAGGAGGACATCTTATCCGTCTACCCTCAAACTCCGTTATTATTTGTGAGATACATGGATGATATTTTATTGTTTTGAACATATTCCGCTTCAGATCTAGTTTTATTTTCTGAGTATTGTGCCTCAAAAGTTCCGTCTATCAATTTCATCCTTGAAATCGAACAAAACCAGAGTTTACCTGTTTTGGATTTTATTTTGGAGTGGACCCCTCGAATCATTTGCAGTTTTCTGTTTTCAGAAAACCCTCTTCGAGTGTTGAAATTATAGCCTTCTGGTCTTATCACCCGACTAATTACAAATTTGCGTTTTTTCAGTTTTTATTGCGTAGAGCATTTTCACACTCGTCCAACCCCAGATTATGACATTTGGAACTGGTCAAGATTAAACAAATTGTCTGTCATTATGGATACGAGCCCTCGGTGGTGGATCGCTTGCTCCGGCAAATTAGGAAGTCTAATGTTTTGACTCTTTTTAGAGACTTTCGAAAACCCCGTTTTGTGGGATCACTTTCGTATGTGACCAGGATTGTTAATGTACTAAGAAATAAGTATAAACCATATAATATTGACTTTGTCCTCACGACTAGAAATATTTATGCATTAATCAAGAAGGATCGGGACAATGTGCCTCCGCATACTAGACACGGAGTATACACCATTCCTCTGCAAGCCTTTGTTCCAGACACTAATGATACTATATATATTGGTTCTACAAAAAGGAACTTGAGTACCAGAGTCAGGGAGCATAAATATGATGTTCGTAATTGCAAGTTAACAACCGCCTTGTCTCGTCTGGTTGCGACCGGCTCCTATACTCCAAAGTGGAATGAGGTATCCATTATAAACTCTCCAGGTAAGCTCTGACTGTTATTATTTCTGGAGAGTCTATATATTGCATCATTTCTATCTCGTTGCGGTAATGATTATGTCTCTAAGGTTATATCGGAAGCATGGACTATTTTATTTAAACATTTTCATGATTTATTTTAAATGCACTGTGTAAATCCTAGATGGCTTTGCGTTATTGCTGGTTTCTGACGATGGCGTTGCATACACTGAAGTGCCAGAAAAACTGGTATAGACGAGCTTATGCAAAATACATAACAACGTCACCTATGCGCGTACTCGGTTGCGTCCGCCAGTGCGTATATAAAGCAATAGACATGCTTGCCACCTGTCAGAGCTGTTTTCGGCATGAGAATGATAAGTAATAACGATTTAAACTATTTTCAATGTTGTGTCATAGTTAGCGCTCGTGAGATGGGCCATAGTATTTCGGAGGTAGAAACGAAGTTCGGATTTTCACTGACGACCATTGCAAGGGTGTACCGTGACTAAAAGAATTCCGGCAAAAACTCCAACCTACGATACCAGTGTGGCTGTAAAAAGACGTTGGGTGAACGTGACCATCGTCGGCTGTCAAGAATCGTTTCACGCGACACTCGCAAGTATCATCGGAATTCAATGCTGGAACCTGAACAAGCATCAGCATCCGGACTGTGCAACGTACCCTGCACGATATGGGCTTTGGGAGCCGACACCCAACTAGAGTCCTCTTGATGGGTGCACGACACAGAGCTATGCGCCTCGCTTTGGCACGGCAACACCGCCACTGGACACTTGATGACTGGAAACAAGTAGCCTGGTCTGACGAGTCGCGTTTCCAACTGTATAGGGCAGATGGAAGGATTCGTGTGTGGCGCAAACCCCATGAAGCCATGGATCCCGCCTGTCAACAGGTAACTGTACCGGCTGGTGGTAATGGTATGGGGTGTGTTTAGCTGGACTTCACTGGGGCTCGTGGTACGTCTACAAATGTCTGTGACCGCCCAACGCTATGTGTGCATCCTTTCTGACGAGGTACACCCGTTAAGGTCCTGCATTTATGCTGATGGGTTGGGCCTGTTTCAAAAGAACAATGCCCCTCTACACAAGTGTCGGGACGCCACATTATGGTTAGAGGAGCATTCATATGAGTTTGGGGTGTTGCCATTCCCACCCAAGTCCCTAGATCTGAACGTGATATAACACATTTGGGATGCCATGCAACGCGCTATCGAACACAGGAATCCGAGACCTCGGAATACACCTGAATTGTGGAACGCTCTTCGGGAAGTAAGGTGTGTATTTCCTACAGCATATTTCCAGAAGCTAGTGGAGTCCATGCCCCGTCGTACTTCTGCAGTTCTTCGCTCCCGTGGGTGACCAACCAAGTATTAGACTGGTGTACCAGAGTTTTTCTGGCACTTCAGTGTATATATATATATCTTGGTCTTACTCGTGAATGTAACATCTGAAGATGGGGACGTTGTGATCCTCGAAAGATCTAATGTAATGTGTGTTTTCATCAGTAAAGCTTAAGTACATGTAGTGTATGTGTGCTACATATGTGTTTTATCGTGTTCAGTCGATATTTTAACTTTCAGCGGGTAAGGAACGTGAACACAAGCTGCGTTTTCGTATGCTTCGCTTGTGTCAGTGATAATGAACGGAACCTTGCTAAACAAAGTACTTATGAAACTGGAAATTCTTCGAGTTAAATAAGCAAATAGAAGCAGAAGAGCTAGGCACGCAAAATATTTTGCCTCTCAAAAAGTAAATTATGTAACAAAAAATGCTTCGCAAGAAAGCTATGTAGTTATCAAAGTACGAAACGTATGAAATTTTACGCATTTCACATTTGTTAGATGTTAATAATCTATGCAGTTTAATTTTACTTAGGTGAAAAAGGTAAGTTAAATATGCATCTTTCAAGGTGTTTTCAAAATATTTGTTTTCAACTAATACTAGTGCTAAACCAGCGATTGCAGAGTAACTGATCTAATAATTACTGGTATCAAGAACATTGGTGCAATTGAATATCACAAGTTAAGTAATGTTCGCAAGAACGTATAATCAGAGAAATGATGCAGAAGAAACTGCGTTTTCCTTTTTCCACTGGATCTTGCTTTAAGGTTCAGTGGCATTCCAGGTCATCAATCGACAATGAAGCAAAAGCCTAATATCAACTTCCTGCTTTCACTATAATAGAGATTAATTGGATTACACACATTGAAAAACACTTCAGGTTAATCTTCCCCGGTGACAGGAATCTACATCTCTTATAACGACTTCCGCTCGGAATAAATTTAATGGAATCGTTTAAGAAATACTTTCAGAACGGTATAACCATATGAACGGTTGATGAACGAGATACTGTTTAGTCCTTTTCCCCAATTTTCTTCTTCACAATTTTTTGGAAAGCAAAGTCTGAGAGTACTAACTGAACAAACATATCAAAAAGATCAGACAAATATTGGTTCCGCTCAAATGATGCCGAAAGGAACACCACGATCCATAAAAAAAAAGTTTGGTCATTGTGCTCAGAGTCATGTTCTACTTCTTGTCTTACGTATGTTAGAAATCTCAGAGAAATTGTAAGATATCAAAGAAATTTCTCTTTTCAGGGTACTCAGTTTCACTACTGTGTTACTTCTACGAGTAGGAATGCTTGCAATAAAAAATATAATTTACTTGCAACAGCTTTCTACTTTCCCCCTCTGAATGAGACTTTTGTTCTTACTATTCTGCGCTATTGTTTTTTTGCCCATGAAAAAGATGAATATGTCTCGCCATAGACTGAAAGTATAATTTGAAGTCAGTTATATAAGCACTGAGTTCAAATGAAAAACCAAAGGAAAATAATCTATGCATAGAAATACTGACCATCTGTTTGCATTCTGTTCTACTCAAAATAAAGAAGTAAACTATACACTCGTTTATGTATATTTAACTGGACTTTGATACGGTCTGTTCTGTAATCAAACCTAAAACTAAAATAAAATAAGATACGAGATCAAAGAAATTGAATGTACTGGCTGAACCTGTAACTCAAAAACAAGAAGAGAATTAGATATATGCGCAGTTACACTTAAAATACTGTCCCTCTCTGCCTGTTTTGTATTCAGTACAAATGCAAAAAGAGAATTAAGTATACAGTCAAACCCCGATTAAACGAACTTCAAGGGACCAACAGTCTTGTACGTAAAATCGAGGAATTCGCTAAATCGAGGAAGCCTTTCGAATGAAACATTCAAATTAAGATAGTGTTCATAACAGAATACGTAAGCAGCTGATTTATCTTTCTTTCAGTGAAATCTAAATTATGTATAATACTTTTATTACGAAATTCAATATTTTAATATTATTATTATTATATTTATTATTTATTAATATTTAAAAATATAATAGTTGCTTTTATTATATTTTATACGTACACATTTCCTTTGCATATGAAATTACATAATTCGTAGATATTAGACTTCAATATGTGCATCAGAATTTAAGCGTACTTTAAAATTGCGAGAAAAATATTATAGTTGATTTTTTTCCGAGGATTTAGCTTCTCGAATAACGACTTCAGTATTATAAACTGCATGAAACAGAACATCAATTATTGATATTACTAATTAACTTGTAAAAACAAAATATGTGTTGATTACATTTTTACACTGTAGAAAAGAAATGCTTTAGAGAAGATTACTTATTTTTTTCTGATTGTTTAGCTTCATAAATTGCAGCCTCAGTTTTATGAAGTGCATGGAAAACATCATAATAAATATCGAAGCGCATCAAGTAGTATTTAGCACATTCTGTAGCGTTAGTAGCATCACTAAAGCAGCTAACTTTCAGTTTCACTTCATATTCTTCATCAGAATCGGATGCATTTAGTCCTATCTGTTCATTCAAAACATCATTAAGGGATCACATTTGGCAGGTATGCACATTTGTGTTACAATCAACATAATCGTAAAACACAATACCTGATGGGGTAATTTCACTCCATTCTGCAAGATCATCATCCGTAAAATTATATAACTATCAGCAGGACTTTCGATATTGGACTCACTTTCTTCTTGTTCACAATCTGGGAATCCTGCTTTATTAAGCAATTTTAAATGGTATCTGTCGTAACTGCATTCCAAGACTGTAGCACGTAATGCATTGCATCGAGAATGTTAACTTTAACTTTAGATGCATCATCTTTTGCATCGATAACAGAAAGTACTTTTCACATGAAAAACTTTCGGTAATGGGCTTTAAAAGACGTAATGACACCCAGATACAGTGGTTGCAATTTACTAGTACAATTTGCTGGGGGAAAAAATGACTTGAACATTTTCAGATTGTTTACCTGAGGATGCGCAGAACACTGAACAAGATATTAATGAATAAGAGTACTTTTCTCTTTTTTGCCTGCATCTGAGTATCCAAGTTTTCTACATAATTTTTGAATAAAGCTGGGATAACCCACGACTTCTTATTTGCTTCATATTTGGTGGGCAAAGATTTCACATGCTTGAAGCAACATGATTTAGCAGATTTGTCTATAACTCATGACTGCAATTTTTCTGACCCGTCTCCATTGGCAGCTAGAAGAACGGTGATTCTGTCTTTTGATTCATTTCCTCCATGGCAGGTGTCATTTCGAAAACACAGTGTTTTATCTGGCAGCAGGTTATAAAACAGCCCAGTTTCATCAGCATTAAAATGTCACACAACTTGTACTGTACCTTCAATAATTTGCGGCAGATATTTAACGTGCCGTCACGGAATCAACACTTTTGCTTTCGCCGGATAGAGCTTTATACACTATTTTATGCCTTTGCTTGAAACGATCAATCCATCAATTTGATGCTGTGAATTCCTTTATTTGGAGTGGCTGGGCAAGATGAACTGCTTTTTCCTACAGAAGTGATCGTCTAGTAGGCAAATTACCAGCCCGTGCTTGTTGGAACCGAGAGACAAGAGCATTTTCCAACTCAGGTGCGATGCTTTCATAGATTTCCTCTTACTCGAAAATTGCCCACACTTTGATACACAGCTTTCAATTTCTTTTCTATTTTTCGCTATGTTACACCACGTTGACTTGGAAAGTCCGAGTTTCTCTGCTACATCAGTTTGTGATCCTAGGTTCGCATCAAGCTACGACAAAATGCCGATTTTTTCACTGATTGAAAACCTTTTCCGTTTTTTTTTCTTTTTTGTGCTGCAGTCATTTGTTTTTTTAATGCTCTTATATTATGTACTTCTTTTGCAAACTACAGTGTTAAGTAAATTTCCCTTCTAACTTTTCTGATTTATGATTCTGTCAAGCTGTGTCGCGGATGGTGTTTTTTGCAACGCTGGTTAACTACATGCGTAAAATGTTCCAGTTACGCGAAGCTCTCTTTCTAGTTAACTTTTAATATGAAAATGCTGGTTAACATAGTTTGGTAGTTTAAAAAAAAACAAAAATGTTCTCTAAATTGAGGAAATGTGTTTGTTAAATCAGAAAGCTCCAAACATTAATTCCAATGTGGTTCCGTCTGGTCCATAAAAAATGTACATATAACCGCGGAATTCGTTAAATCGCAGCACGTTAAATAAGGGTTTGAGTGTATTTCAAAGTGGGTTGAAAACACTGGCACGTCTCTGATCGTTTTACAATCACTTTGAAGGAAGATGGTAACCAAATACGTAGCTGTATAATAGAGCAGATTTTTTTTCCATCTGTTTATCTTGTGTTCAACTGAAATCCTAAAAAGATTTGCACGTTCACCTGGACTGAAAATAATACGAGTGCTGGTAATGTGTTCAGTACCTGAAATTATTTAAGGAGATTCTTCATTAAAAACTCTACATGTTCTATCAGTTTTAAAAAAGCAAAAGGTTGAAGAAATATGCTTGGTAGATGCAATCCCCATGAATGTATCGTCAGAAATGAAAGAGAAAAGGGTAAGAGGGGAAAGAAAAACCAATAGGTAAAAAACTAACCTAGACATGACTACTTGACCCTAATGATACTCATGCCAAGCACTCACGTAAGAGATTGTCGCATTTTCAGTTTCATCAACCATCATGCGAAGTCAACCATAATTGGCAGTATGCAAATCAAAGATGAATCAGCAAGAACTTCTCAATGCTATAATCTAGAATCGGCATGGAAGACCTTTTTCCACTGTGTGTATGTAACACTTGATTGGAATTTCAAACTGTAATCCACTACTGAAAAGTGTCCCGACTTGAGTAAAGATGTGCAAATTCTAAACAGACGAATGCTACAATTCCCCTTTAATCGTCAGCTAAACGAATAGGTATTAAAATATTAGCGGAACAACAGTTCTGATGTCCGAACAAGCTGGAACGCTAGTGATAACAGAAATGTGACTTTATCTGTGGATAAAGGCGCAGATGTTCCGAAATGAAGATGCCGTCGTAATCATACATTCACAGTAACTAGAGCATTATTATCTGTTAAACAAAGCTGAGAACGCTTACACCATTGCATGAGTTATCAGATATCGGAGGCGTAATGTCAAACTTACGAGACTGAAGCATCGATGAAGCAGTAATTGATATTGGACCGTTTATTTAGTGGCATGCCAGAAATTTAGTTTAGCACTAAACAAAGATTCAACTTTTCAGTAAAAAGGGCTGCGCGACAGATTCATTTTTAAAGCCTTACCAAGAAACTGATTCAGGAAGACAAAGTGTGAAAACACAAGTTTGTCCACGCCGGACATCGAATCCGGGTCTCCTCACTCCGGAGTAAGTCGCTCTCCCAAATGAGCTACACGGACATGTGCTCTCACTGCTATCTGCCTTAATCTCATGTGCGTCCTGCGGTGCAGGCACGTCACATCCCCCCCAAAGAGGGCCGGAGGCATTGCCCACGGGTCAGCCGGGACCATGTCTCGCTGTAGGTAGTAATCCGATGAAGAACGTGCATTTGAGAAATCCCAGACAATTTGGTGTGTGGAAAGTTACATCACACTGTTTTATTTTTCGAACCATCGAAGGAAGTATTCTCATTTTTCCTGTCTCGCCGTGGGGAAAGAACATCACATCATTGCGAGAAACTTAACAGCCGGTCATCCTGGAAGTTCTGGCGCCAATGTGAAAACACAAGTTTGTTCACGCCGGGCATCGAATCCGGATCTCCTCACTTCGGAGTAAGTCGCTCTCCCAAATGAGCTACACGGACATGTGCTCTCACTGCTATCTGCCTTAATCTCATGTGCGTCCTGCGGTGCAGGCACGTCACATCCCCCCCAAAGAGGGTCGGAGGCATTGCCCACGTGTCAGCCGGGACCATGTCTCGCTGTAGGTAGTAATCCGATGAAGAACGTGCATTTGAGAAATCCCAGACAATTTGGTGTGTGGAAAGTTACATCACACTGTTTTATTTTTTCGAACCATCGAAGGAAGTATTCTCATTTTTCCTGTCTCGCCGTGTGGAAAGAACATCACATCATTGCGAGAAACTTAACAGCCGGTCATCCTGGAAGTTCTGGCGCCAATGTGAAAACACAAGTTTGTCCACGCCGGGCATCGAATCCGGATCCCCCTCACTCCGGAGTAAGTCGCTCTCTCAACCGAGCAACGCGGACATGTGGTCTCACTGCTATTGGCCTTTATCTCGTGTGCGTCCTGCGGTGCAGGTAAGTCAAAAAAGGTTTGGACTGAGACAGAGAAAATCTTGTTTTAGCTGAAGCAACACTCGCAGAAAGAAGATATACGGATTTCATTATCCTTTTCTGCTTACAGACACGGTTTGTTATGAGTTTTATGTACACATTTATAAAATAATAAACAGAAAATATATAATATCCAGAATAGAACGGTATCCGGACTTTGAAATAGAAATCGCAGGACTTACAGCAGAGCCATACTAAACACGTCTGGACAATGGTCCAAAATACCTACAACACCACACCTACCATCTCTGACAGCAACCAAAAACTGCTTGCAATGCTGTTACTCATTTGCTAGATATCCTACGAAGAAAAACCGAAACGGTGATCTGCGTTATACGTACGAATCAGGTTGTAGTTTTCAAAGAGGGGTTTGCACATTTTGAAAGGAAACGCGGATTCGATTTCCGCTCCAGGATGACTAAATTTTCAAGTTTTCGGATATTATTTGACTTACCAATCTTAACATAATTTACACCAATAGACGGAATCACAACTTCAAATTTGTATTGCCCATATTATTGACTTGAGACAAGAATGTATTGTTGTGTATTCTTTATCAACCCTTTATTTAGACATATCCATCTGTGTCTAGTTATATTTAACGCTAATGCAAAGATTTGATGTAATTATCAACCATATTATGACCGCTAAAGAAACTATACACATTACTGAATCAGACAAGGTTTTCTTTTTCAAATATTTCAATACTTTTTTATCATGAAGAGATAATTATATTATGAAAGGAAAAACCTATGTACCAATAATATTTTGACTTTCCTTTTCTAAAAGAATGGGACTGCTCAAAAGTAGTTCACTTGACCTCGGTTTAAACGGTTGAAGGTGCTGTTTCCTGAAAGATGTGTTCAGGTGAAGTATTTCTTAGTTTTGGTGTAAGAGAAATGAGTGAATTGGAGAAGCCGTTGGAGCGGCACTTAAGGAAATTAACATAAAGTGGATTTTAGGTGACCATGTTTCTCTTAGCGCGTCTGAAAACTGCCGAAAGAGAAAACTAATAGCTGGCATTCACATGATAACACAGGAGAACGTTATACGGAGCTGCCAGAGCAGAAAGGAAAATGTGGCCCTTTTAAAACATATTGTAAATAATATTCAGACCAAGAACACAAGCACATTTTTCTTTTTCGTTTTTTTTACTGTGAAAACATGATTTAACCACGGGTTTAAATTTATTTTAATTCATTTTGTAAATTCCTAGGAATTAAGAAATTGAAAACAGAACGTTTTAAAGCCTGTGTCTTTATATTCTGTTCGTGAGATAGGATGCTTACTTATATACGTGCTGTACTTGGGGAAACTCAAATGCTCATTTCGATAGGAATTTTGCTTGAATTATCAGTATTGTGCAAGTATTTCTTCAATATTGAAGTTTTGTTTTCTATTCAAACAAAACTGTACAGTACTATGTATGCAGAAAAATACACAAAGTTTGTTAGTACGTTGAAAGATATTTGCAGTTTCGCCTAGAGAAACATTAAAAAGCAAACATTTCTTGTTGTGCTCGCGAAAAGAAACATTAAAAGTGAGTGAATGAAGTATCCACTACCACTCTTTACCGATAGATAGATGGATACTAAGCTGACATTTCATGCAGTATGTACACCCATCAGCAATTAACTACCAAAGAAATGCACCCCTTGTGTTTCACACAAAAAATTAAGTTACTTTTGAACCAAATACATGCACTTTATAAATAAATATATACAAGCTAAAGTAAAGAGAAGACAAACTTGATGGATCCCACCTAAAAATGGCAAAAATTAACATAAAGACATTTTAATAAAATTTAATGAATTGAAGCTTCACACAGTGGTTGGTCTGCCAGTACCTGAATTACTACGATTGTGGCTATAGGCGTGTCGAGGTCTTTCGTTTAAGTGCTTGGGCAGTTAGTTTTTGTGCATTTTTTTCTTTCCCTGAATCAGATGCAAGCGATAAGGAAGCAGTGAGATACATAAAGTTCGATGCTTACTGAAGTCATTAAGACTAAATGCCAAGCATGGACGAAAGGTGAGGAAGATTTATTCTGCGCTAAAAAGTTGTTGTTTTTTTCAATTTGAGATGAAACCACGAAAACAATTCGTGCACTCATGCTTGAATCCTGATTCTATTCCACCATGATTGCCTTTTAACTTTACGTGTAAGGTTTAAGGTAGTGTATGTCTGCTATTCAAACCTATATGAAACGGATGATACATCTATTCCAGACATTACGACAGGTACCAATGCCAAAGTGCCTCCAATCCTCCCTGCAGAAGTTACATATGCAATTAAGAACATGAAACGGGGAACAGCTCCAGGAGAAGATGGAATTACCGTGGACATTATACAAGAAGCAAGTGGAGAAATTGAAACTACACTCGCCCAAGTTTTCACCAGATGTCTTAGAGAAGGGAAGATTCCTGAGGATTGAAACAATGCTACAATGATCTTGCTCCATAAAAAAGGTGACGTTGTGGATCTCAGGAACTACAGGCCCATCAGCCTCCTTTCAGTGGTTTTTAAAATCTTCACTAAGGTTCTTTCACATCGCTTGAAGGCAACACTAGACATGTCCCAACCAAGAGAACAAGCCGGATTCAGGAGTGGCTACAGCACTATAGATCATATTCATGTACTGAGAGAACTAATTGAAAGAGCAAGAGAATATGAACTCCCATTATGCATGGCTTTTATTGACTATGAAAAGGCCTTCGATTCCGTGAAACTATCAGCAGTAACAATGGCTTTGAAATCCTGCGGTATTGAAGATGCATACATTAGCATTATTAATAACATCTATGAAAATGCAAGTGCAAAGGTTCGGATATTTGAGGATACAGCACAAATAAGAATTAGAAAGGGAGTGAGACAAGGTGACACCATGTCTCCTAAGCTCTTTAACACCACATTTCAAAATGTCTTTCAATCACTGAACTGGGAAAACAAAGGGATAAAGATTAATGGAGATTACTTAACTCACCATCGTTTTGCTGATAACGTAGTCATCTTTACAACTACCCCTTCAGAGCTGACGATTATGATCCAAGAACTTGCTGACAAGATTAAAGAAGTGGGATTAAAAATGAACTTTTAGAAGACAAAAGTGATGTGCAATGCTTTTAACAGAAACGAAGATTTATCGATTGATGGAGAAAGGCTTGAGACAACCAATTCCTACATTTATCTTGGACAGCAGATATCAAGTGAGGGTCACATTGATGAAGAAATTAATCGACGTATAAAACTTGGATGGAGAGCTTTTGGAAGAAACAGTACAATTTTTAAGAGCAGTATGCCATTATGTCTCAAAAGAAAAGTGTTTAATCAATGCATCCTGCCAATGCTTACGTATGGAGCAGAGACACGAACCTTAACTAAAAGATACATACAAAGACTGCAGCAACTCAAAGAGGCATGGAGAGATGCATGCTTGGTGTAACCAGGAAAGATAAGAAGAGGAACTTGTGGATAAGGAAAATGACAGGAGTGGACGACATCATGACCAGAGTGAAATCACTGAAATGGCATTGGGCTAAATATGTTACCAGAAGAAAGGACCACCGATGGAAAACCGAAATTTTAGACTGGATTATGAGGGACAGGAAAAGACCGAGAAGAAGACCCCATCGGAGATGGAAGGATGAAATTCGAAAGTATGCTGGAGTGACATGGAGGAGACAGGCCTAAGACAGACAGTTGTGGAAGAAATTTGGGGAGACCTTCATCCAGCATTCGATTGATAATGGTTGTTGTTAATGATGATGATGATGTCTGCGTATTAGCCTTACTTAATGCCTAAAACACAAGAAAACCTAACGGTTGGGTCCAATAGATGAAACAGCTGCGAACACTTACGGTTATTCTTAATAACACGCTGCTTTTCACGTAAGTTAATATTGAGGACACGATTGTTAAACTAGTAAATTAGTTAGTCGAGTATAAAGTCCACAATAATAGAACAGGCGTTAATTACGAAAAATAATAATAAGTGGTAGTAGTGCCGGATTTAAGGCTTTTGATGCCCTAAGCCAAAGTTTCTATGCCCCTCTCCCACCCGGCCACCCATATTTGAATTTTCTCCTATAAGATTTTCTAATAAATGTATCTTTAAGTTAAGAATATAATAATTGGCAGTATAATTTTATTGTTAAATAAGTATTATTTAAATAAATATTATTTTGATTTAACTTGTTATTAAATTAAAGTTTATAAAAAATATTTGTAAACATAGACAAAGAGGTTCATGCTTATCCAGGAACAACAATTTACATTTTGAAACCTTAGACCTACATTTGAAACCGACACACGATGCATTCTTATAACACGAAAGTAAACATTGGTATTTCTTGTTTTGATTCTTTAAAATTGCATTTCAATAACAAAAATTAATAAAGTATATAAAAATTAATTGTAAGGTGTTTTGGGAAATGATATAAACGGGGTTGGGGGAGAGAGTGACGGCGCCGGCGCGGCGCGCGTAGGGTTGTTGCTCATTTGTTCTCCACTCCTTTCCTGCACCTGTCACTCTGTCAGGCGTCGCATGGCCTCTCTATCGCTCATTCAAGACAAAATGAAAAATTACCACTACTTTATTTTATTCAAGTAAATTAAAATAACGGTACCTCCCTTATTTAAGTTTATCTGGATTCTACACCTGCGGCCTAGTTGGCCTAGTGGTAAATCCGCAGCTGAGTGGTAGTGCAACTCGTAAACTATAACCGATTGATGTGTGTTGGGTATCGTGACCTTCGGCATGATTAACTGTTAGCGATGCCAACCATAATAAAGAAAATGGAGGTTCAGAATGTGGCGTTCAGAAATGAAGAACGTAATCAAGAAATAACACAACTTGTACAGGAAAGAAATCTCAGAGGGAAAATCAGATTTAGAAGTAAACATCGCAAAAGTTTTATCAGAAGTTTAGGGCCCTCTGTGAAATAAGGAAAGGATTTCTTCTGACCTTTTGTTTTTCAGATTTTTTCGATATTTTGTATCCAAATTTGATATCATCGATATTTTTGGCAGATTCATTTTGATTTCAGTATTTTTTAATCTTTTCCTGAAACAGTTACATTCAGAGTGCAAGCAATAAACTCCTTTACTTAAGATCAAAATCTGTTATCTAAAAATCGAATTTTTCTGATTCACAAGAAATTATTTACTCCATGACATTTTTTCTATACGTACTCTGTACGAGCCCCTTGAACTGAATTTTTCACATAAGCGGAAATGTTACGTTTTCTTTTGTTCAAGAGAATTGGGTTCGAAAGCACTGAAAATTCAAAATAATTGTTAACAAGTTTTATGGTAACATTAATGAGAGACGAACTTTAACGAAGCTGAACTTTATCTGAACTTTAACGAAGCTGAACTTTATCTGAACTTTAACGAAGCTGCTTATTTTCAGTTAAAATATGTGAATTTCTTTGAAACTTGATAAATCATAATATTTTCCCCAGATTAATCTTAACTAAGTTTAACTTTAACTGAACTTTAGGCTTTTGCATTGGATCAAAATGATGTGTTACACTTTCTTCAGGGTTCGTCGAAAACCATTTTGCGTAACAGTTCTCATTTTTAATGCGATATTCAAATAAAAGAAATAATCACAGTTAGTTATACAATTCGGTGGTTTATAAATATTGTGATTTTTACCTATATGGTTGATTATAGATTATAAATATTGTGCTTTTTTACCTCAAATGGCTGATTATAGATATTATGCCATAAGCCTTTATTATACTAAGCCCGGATGTGGTTACTACTCCATATGTTACTAACACATCTAAGGTTGGCTTAAAATGAGAAAGGAAACTGCCCAAGAGAGTTTTAAGTGGAAAATTATTTCTTTCCGGATCTTTTTAAAACATTTTCAACAGAATGTTTTTCTAAAATATTTTACGGTCTTTGCCAATTACAACTTACCGCCAAACAGAACGTACTTTTCCATGTGATTCGAAGCCCTATCTTTTTCTCCACAGTGAGTACAGTTCCTTTCGAGATGATTTTCTGTTAGGCATTCGAAATTTTGTCCAGTAAATGAATTATTAATAAACATTTTCTACGTTTACTAACCAACTTATTTTGATTTTTAGGGGTGAAGATACTGCTTTTCTGCCTGTGAATAATGAATTTTCCAAGAGCCAGTCGCACTGTCAAAGAGATAAGTGACTTCTAAACTTCGATGTGCAATGGCAGGGCTATTCAAGGAATATAATAAATTAAGCTGGAAACTTCAGGAAGTTTTGCATATCTGAAGCGGAAAATTCACAAAATTTCTCAGAAAAGACGTATTATACAGTACAGCACTATTCTAACGGTAAATTGCAAAGAAAGGAATATCAAAATGTGCTAAATTAACTATACATTAAAAAAATGCAGTGTTGTTCAATTTAAAGTTTTGCCACTTGTCTTCAGTTTCTTAGCGCAAAAATTCTTGTTCATATTGTTAAAAGTTACATACGTCAAGCCGTAACTTGATCAGCTCCACTCAAATGGCTTATCACAAAAAATAAAGCAAAAACTATTTATTCATTGTGTCCATTTATAAAAAATGCATAAGTTCGTATCCCAGAAGAGGCATGTGAGTTCATCGACATTTCCAATTCTGCTTCTTTTATGTAGAACAAGGTATTTAGGAAAATTTTTAATTACTAAAAATTCAATTTCATTTATATATATTTTAATTACTAAAAATTCAATTTTATTTATATGTACTTTTAATTATTAAAATTCAATTTTATTGATATATATTTTAACTATATATATTTTAATTATTAAAAATTCAATTTTATGTTATAGATAAATTTATTTTTATATGATAGGATATATACAGTACATACATGTGTATGTGTGCGTACGATAATTCATTCTAATTTTTTTTTTTTTTTTTTTTGCTTCTATACAAACGTCAGCGCCTATTCAATCTAATACCGACTGCGTTTGATTCCCTTCAGCAACATCATGCAACTGCTTCATTACAACCACCCTCAAGGAAGTCTATCAAGCCACGACAAACAAAAAAAGAAGAAGAAAGATGACCTCTCATTCTGATCTTGATTTGTACTAAAACTTCCACAAAGGTACAGACAAACTAACCTTATTAAGGAAACTTGGGATTCAATCTCACACCTGAAAAAGGGCATCTCATGTCATTTTTGTGGAGCATTGAGACCTACACTGTAATCAGAACCCGATGGCATTACTCTCCTTATCCTTGCATTATACCTCTAAAAGACCTTTCAGTTAAATTGCTTTGCTGCACTTAACAGACAGAGCATGAGTAAAATGCTTACGCTGTAATCGAAGATTAAACTGAATAGAAAATATAACTAATTGCATATATATCGAGAAAGTTTTCTTTGATTACGAAAATTTGAAATTAAACCTAAAGTAGAAAGTATTTCTTAGAATTATGCTTAAAGTGTTCTGTAGACATTTCTTACCAGCAGCTGGGTGAGAGTTTCGGGCTGGGTAATGAAAGCTTCCAATGGGTGACTTGCGCCGGTATACCGAAAAAAGTTACATCAAATCAATTCTTTAAAACTCTTTCGTTTAGAAAACATGTTTAATAAACTATGGAATCATATAAGTGAATACTTTCCAGTTATTTTTTTTCGCAAAATGAAAGAACTCATTTTAATTATTTAAATAATTAATTTCATTTTACGTACCTAAATAATTAATTTCATCTTACGTACTTAAATAATTAATTTCATTTTACTTCTTTAAATAACTCATTCCAATTTACGTATTCATTTTCTTTATTTTAATAAACGAGTGCAAGAATTCAAAACAGATAATTCAATGCTCAGGACAGAATGAGAACGTGTATTGGAAAATCACAGTTATGGATTTCAAACTAAGAAAGGAATGGTGGAGTACGATTCCATTTCTGGAAGATTTCGTTATGACAAGCTAAAACATTTGACAAAAGTCGCCTTTTAAAATAACCATTTAGTAGTTTTTCAGGTTATCGATGTTTCAGAATTGGATGTATCATGACGCTACAGATTGTTCCTGCTTATCTGATCTCTATGTGCATGAGCAGCTGATTTATTTGACTACTTCTTTTTTAGGAGTTAAACGACAACTGTGAGCAACTCGATAGGCTATAGGGAGTCGCCCGCTCCTAACTTCGAGCCACTGGCTCCGGGGAGAGGAAGAGCCACTGCCATAAGACGAGTACATGCATCACCTGGGATTCGAACCCGGACCCATCTCTGACGAATGATTGCAAGCCAGTGGCCCGTTCCACGGAGAGACCAGGACGGTTGATAAACAACTGGTTGTTAATATTCAAAAATATATTTTTTTAGGTGAAAAGCCACGGATAACGTGATTCCTTTTGTCATTTTATCTCTACATAGAATTAGATTTTCATCAGTGGCAACGAATGAGACAAAATGTCATTCTGGGATACATGCGTAACGACAGCTAACTATTTCACTAATGACATCCTAATTTCACTTAACAAGAAAGAGATCAAATTTCCTACTAAAACAAACATATCTACATAAGTTACAGCATTTTTCCAACATTTATTTTAATGTTGCTTCACCTAACGAACGGATGGTGGAAATCATTGCGATAGCAGAATGAACTCAATGGGAGATGAAAGGGAATGTACTGAAAAATATTTCATTAAAGATAATAATGTGGAACTAAACCTCAATTAAAAAAACATTTTCTTCAAATTTAGAAATGTAACTTTTTTGGGGGGTGGGGGAGCACATCATTTTCTTTAAGAAAAAGACTGCCCATATTGTCAGAAAGGTGAAAAACTGCTTCAGTCTAAAGGTTTATTTCTCCCAAGTTCAGCTTAAGAGCTTTTGCGACATTTGCATGGAGCTCACCACTTTCCCCTCATTGCCTGACAAACACAGATAAGATGCCGCAACAGAAACGATCCTTTTATTTGAGGGCTGTATTATGCACAGCCTGATATTTTATTCTAATTTATTTCTTTCAAATGAATGTGTGCGCGTGTCGGTTATGTGGACTAAATACCGTATAAGCATTAGATAGTACACTCACCGGATCACTCGCTTCTATCCTGTCACGGCTAATGCTCTGTGACAGGACATATTTCCTGTTGGCGAATGGTACTCTGCGGCATTAGAAGGTTTTCGCAAAAACTGTTTTGATCGAGGTATATTTTTTTCTAATAAGATCTTTCGTGAAAGATGTAGGAGGATTTCGATGTGTTTAACAAGGTTTAATTGAATGCCATGCCTCTCCCTCCACCCCACCCCCCCACACATGATGCTGATTGATTTCGGAAAAAAAGAAACAGGTGAAAGAAGGAAGTAATTTAATCACTGATCTGTGACATCTTAATCCTGCTACTGAAAACCTGTATCTGACGTCTCATTTCACCCGCAATGGAAAAAATGGGATCCGTAACATAAGAACAGACTGTATTTAGGAAATTTATTTGACGTTAAAATTTTATAAAACCAATGATGAATGTCCCAGCATCTTTTGACAGTCAGAGTATATTTTATTCATACCATGTTCAGACGAACTTGTTGTTATTAGTTACATAACTTCGTTGCCATCAACTGAATATACGCTTTTCTTCCAAGACTGCCCAGATATACACTCAATGGACAAAACATAAGAGACAGCTGCCTAATAGTGTGTTGTTTCTCCTCCAGCGCGAATAATAGTCTGTACACGCTGAATTATCGACTCCAACAGATGCCTGATTGTATCCGGAGGCAATGCCAGCCATGCCTTCTGCAACATTGTCCACAACTCCGTCCGAGACGTCGGTCGAGGATCTTATGTTCCTCTCCACGGCATACCAGATATGTTGCATAGGGTTTTAATCCGGGTACTTTGTAGGCTACTCGAAGGTTTCAAACTCAGAAGAGTCTCCTTCGAGCCATGCCCGTGTGCATGCGGCCCGGTGGGGCGGCGCATTGTACTGTGAAATAGACCAGTGGCTGCCGGATACGCGAAAACCATGAAAGCGTGTTGGTGACCAAACAGCATACGCTGGTAACGCGCAGCGGTTAAGGACCTCTAGAGAGACACATTGAGGTACCTAATATGTTCCATGAAGGCTCCTCAAGCCATCACAGAGCCCCCACCGCCTCAAACAGAGCCACCACCGCCTCGAACAGAGCCACCACCGCCTCGAACAGAGCCACCACCGCCTCGAACAGAGCCGCCACCACCTCGAACAGAGTCACCACCGCTTCAAACAGAGCCACCACCGCCTCGAACAGAGCCGACCTGGCACGATGGGGCCATGGCTTCATGCTATCGACCCACACCTGCACCCTTCTTTCCGCTCGATACAACTGGAGACGGGATTCATCTGACCATAAGATGCGGCGCCACTCTGCAGCGATTCAGTTTTGATTTTTCCGGCACCAGGAGAGGCACAATTTCCAAAGACGAGCAGTCAACAGTGGCACATTTGTAGGGCGTCGGCTCCTGTTGTCTATGGTATTCAACGTGCGCCATACCGTTCGCTCGCTGATGCTGCTTCAGCCTCCGGCATTTAACCTTGATATGATTACCAAGCGGTATGTCTGTAGGAGCCTGGATGGTCTGCTTTGACCCCAGTCATCAATGGCGTATGGTCGTCCAACGCTTGGTCTCTGGGCACTGGTTCACCGTCGATGGTATACTCGCGGTATACGGTTAATACGGTTTCCCCGGGAACCCTAGGGTTCTTACCACTTGGGCGATAGAATGAGCCATCTGGCTAAGGCCGAAAATGCGTTTATGATCAAAGTCGCTCAGATCACCATGTTCACTTATATTAGTTGATTGCGATACACTGTTGGGAAGCCCTGCTGTCCGCCTTTCATGGCCTGTATTCAGTTTGGTCTGTTCCACTTTGCGCAGGGGATTCCCATGTCAAATGCCCATCACCTCTGGCAGTTGACGTGGGAATCCCCTCTAATGTTTTGTCTACTGAGTGTATATATCTGCAGTTTCGGCTCTTCGTTATGCAGTGTGATTCTTTACATAATGGCATGGCAAAATGTTATATTAAAGTAGCCGTTTTTCTCGTTTGTAAACACGTTATTTTATCTTCTATTAGTCTGATCCAAGAAATTCTTTTAGAATTTGACAGAGTAAGACATGCCCAAACATCATGTGCATTTTTTTCTTTCTTTGACGCACAGCTTTCGCTCAAGAAGGCAAAAATTGACATCTACATCTATTGCGATTCATCTGTTTCCAGGCAGTTAGTTGGAAAATTCACTGTGAAATGAAACAGAAATTGCCATTTCTAAGTCTTTCTAAGCACTTTTTTATTTCATAGGTTGCGCTATCATCAAACCTGAGATCAAACTTGAGTCAAACATAAAATAGAAAAAAATATCTGTCATACTCACATTTGTTAGTTAAAATGATTATATGTATTTTTGATACATAGAACCATAATTCCGGCTTATTGGTCTATGGTCATTTTCGTATCTTCCATTGCGTTTTTGTTTTTTTCTTGACATCCAATAGGAAGTAAAGTAAAAATTTCGCCAGTTAAAGACTCACGGGAATTTAAAGATGCATATATTTTAATTTGAGAGACTGTTTGTTTTGTTTTGGGGTTTAAAGACCACCATGAGCAACATTAAAAGCAATAAGCAGTCATCTGTCCCTAACTTGGCGCTACTGGCACCAATAAGGGAAGAAAGTCAGCCCAGCACAGTAAGACAGGCCCACCACCATGACTCATTCGAAACTAGTGACCAGACCTATACTCGGACGAACGGTGAGAAGCCAGGGCTTAGACCAATGCACCACCGGAGTAGCAACGAGAGAGAATCGTGAAATCGTATGCTCATATTTTGAATTAAGGGAAGAATTTTGAGTTGACATTTTTTACCCCTTTTAATAAAGGGAAGATTTATAGAGCACTGTAGGAAAACCTCTCAAGCTAAAGAGCATCTAATAAGTGAATTAATAACAGTTCTTCGAAGATATATAGTATCTTCCTTTTTTGCTTTCCATGTGCACTGAAATGTAGACTTTTTAGTCAAAAGACATATTGATTACGGCTAAACTTCAACGGCATTGCTCTTGTTGTTTTTTGCTTATTTATTATTAGAAAGGTTCAGAAAGCGTTGAAAGGTTTTAAGACATTTTTAAACGTAAGCTTTGTCTTGTTTTTCGAACGAAAAACAAGAAAAAGCTTACGTTTAAAAAATGACACGAAACAAACCGAACTGATACGAGTCTTATAACTTTACTACCTTAAAACGTAGCACGTATCCAATTTCAGTAATTGTAACCGACGTCCTTTGAAAGAGCAGTAACAGAATTCTGCAATGAAGGGATTCAGTGAATTTCCGTAATTCCATTCCACGAAACGTTCACCTGTGCAGACCCGTGTTTATTTTAACGTATGTGATATGCACAAATTTGTCGGTGATGGAGATCAAACCTGACTCCGGAGCCAGTCGTTCTTACGGACTAAACTTCACCGACGGAATGCATCGCTGCAGATTTGCCGTCTTGACACGTGCTTCACCTCTTACTTCGTCACACATACAATATTTCCAGTGAATTCAAGTGAAGCACACAGAGGTGAAGTTCTCTCTTTCAGTAATTTGAAAATCATTATCAATGATGCCCCGAAAGCAAAAGAAATAAAAAAACAACAAAGTATAATTGATGAGAATTCATGCATCTAAAATGCCCCACATATTGAAAATTGGGTTTGTGTGTGTGTGAATGTTAATCCTTCTCTCCTCAACCTTAAGGTTTGTGGGTAGCATTGGTCGTCATTCACAAAGGAATTCTTTCATGAGCCATAAGCTTGATGTTCCGGTAGGGTCTTCCTCTTGTTATTTGACTCATATAGTGAATTTTTGGGCGTCTTCTTTCAGATCTTCCTTCTAATCTACCTTCAATCAAGTTGGCACACCACTCCAAGTGTCTTATGAGGTGGCCTATCACACTGTCTCTTTTTCCATAATATTTCTCGATTTTTTTAACACTTCCACATCTGTCATTCCTTCTGTCCAAGCAATTTTCATCATATATCACCAGCACCACATTTCAAAAGATTGTAGCTTTACCCTGTCTGTTTTTTGCAATATTCAAATTTCAGATGCATAAAGTGCTATTCCATATTAAAGTTTTTATAAAAATTTTCTTTATTTCCTGTGATATGGACTTGGATGTTAATAGTCGTATTTCCTTCATGAAAGCATTCTTTGCTTGTTCTATCTTAGTTCTCACATCTTTAACATTTCTTCCATCGGATGTAAAAATGCTACCTAGGTAAATGAAGTCCTTAACTTGAGTTACTCTTTTATTCTTTAATATGATATTAATCTCTTGCTTTCCGTCTCAGGTGCATTTCATTATTTTTGTTTTTACTCACATTTATATTAATTTTGCATTTATCTTCAAGAATCTTGCTCAATTCCTCTAATGACTCTTGTAAGTCCCTTTCATTATCTGCTGCTACTGCAATGAGTGTTAGTTGTAAAAAAAAATAATATTACCTTGATTAACAACTGTTGTGCCACAGACACAGGGGTTACAAAGCAGTTCAGTTTTTTGGACAAGAAAATAATCTGGCAAACAGAAAAACCGCAGAATATGGAGAGGCATGAGCAAAATTAAAAACGGAAGAACAAACGATCATGGCGAGAAGCGATCAGGGCACTACTCTCTCATCACGGACTAACGCCGTAAACGCCCTCCCGCACACTGCCAGGAAGACAAATGAGATGATTCATGAGTTTCATTGGGAAGTTGTTGAGCGTCCACCTTACAGCCCAGACTTGGCATCATCAGACTACCACTTGTCCCCCAATTTAAAGCCGTTGCTTTGTGGACAACGTGTTGATGATAGTGATGCGTTAAAGGACGCTGTTATGGACTGACTGAAAGGACAGGCGGCAGAGTTCTATGAGGAGGGGATACTTAAACTTATCCGAAGACATGACAAGTGCCTCAATGTCCAGGGAGACTATAAAGAAAAATAGACTAAGGAATGAGTTGTAAATAAAATGTTTAAAACATTTAGAAGTTTATATCTTTTATTACCAAACGCTCTACTATCTGAATGACCCTCGTAATATCTGAAGTTATCACTGAAGTGGGACAAAGCACTGCATGGTTTCAGAGTTTTCATAATGACGTAATATTAAGGTACTCAGTAAAATAAACTGTATGTGAATGAGTTTAGTGCAGTTCTATGTTCGAAAACAGCATAATATTTCAAAATCTAATCAGAGAATCTTTTCACAGTGTCAGTACCTAAGCAGACATTTTGGTGAAATTTTATTACTGGAAATCTTATTAAATGCTAAGCCGAAAATTTTTGGATTGGAATGAAACTAAACGATGTTCATTAATTGATTGATTGAAACTAATCTCAGCTGCTGTTTTATATGTAAAAAAATTGCTAATTTGATTCAGCAATTTCAATCCCGATTTAACGACTTTAAACCTGTAGTTCGACAAACAAAACATAAATTGTTTAAAATTGTGTAAAGAGAGTTTTGAAAGTATGAATATTGGACAAAAATTTCATCTTTAGAAGTCCTCATTGAAATAGCGAATGCATTGTTTTGCTTCTTGACGTTTGTTCAGCTACTAGCACATATTCTACACGTGAATTTGCACGATCTCTTATAAGGGGTTCAGTATGCAGGGGAAAATCAAAACATTTCATATTTTTATAATAGCATGTGCGTTGAAATTTTATATGCGAGGTTAAGAAAATGTATCAAGAGCAAAAAGAGATATTCCAGAATTCGTGTGTAGCTAAAGTGGTGGGCTAAGACAACATGATACACAAGAACAAAAGTTCATCACTGACACAGAGCTGAAACAAGTCATAATCACTGCACATCGGAATATATCTGAAAAAAGAGTGCCGCACGTATTTGAAAGGCGGATGCAATGCTGTAAAAACTGCGTCTCTTATAAAGGGCGTTATTCAAAATAAAAGCAAGAGAAGTCGAAACCTTGGAATTCCTCGTATAATGGGAAGTATCAGTAGTTTCACAAATTTTGCAATATCTGCCTTTAACCATCGCAAAAAATATCTGTCTTTCATTTGATTAGTGCAAGCATTAATCGGTAGACAACACAAAACGAAAAGATGACACCGAATTTTGGTTGTAATGAGCACGTCTTGTGAATCCTTTCTGATGCAAATTAAATTTATCAAAGTTATTCAAAATCAATGCAACCGGTTAGGGAAAAAATCGCAACCGGAATTCTACAATCGATAAAACATCGAGAAATAGAACCCGGCTACCTACTTCCACCAGTGGCTAAAAATAATGTTACAAAAATTAAGAAATGGCGCACCAAAAGTTTTACATATAAGAAGGAAGGTATCGGAGCCAAACAAATTTTTAAATTAAACTGATAAAAGAAGAAATCGAGAAGGAAACATGATGTAACTCTACATCTTCTAGCGGACAAATTTTGCAAAAAGGGAAAGTTAAAAAATAGGCGAAAAATATAATGCATGGTAAAAGCTATTCTAAGGAAAAAGAACTTTTCAGATCCGTCTCCCGGAAGCGGAGATAGCGAGATAAAGGTGTTGATCTTTACGCCTTCCTGCGGCAGACCTGTGCATTATTTAAAGATAATGCTTCACATCTCTATTGTAGCGAATGCCATACCGTGAAAAAGAAATTTCTCTATAGGGTTTTTAGTAGCGGAGATACAACTGCAAACAAAAGTACACAAACACCACCTACAGACAGAACTGTGAATCACAAAACTCCTCAAATACTGACGTTGAAGTATTCCACAAGGCTAATGGTATCCAGTATTGAATTTTTTATATAGCAAATTTAGAAACAGATATATTAAGAAAAAGAGATTAAACGTTGGAGCCCCTAGCGGCGAAATTTGCATTATTATTTTGGGAAGAAAATATACACAAATAGTTTTCATGGTCAGTGGTATCTGACTGAAAAAACCCTTTCTTAATAGGATTTTTAGCCCCTCACATATTGCTGTAAAGCGAACCATGAACTTACATCCTCTAGTGGCAAACTTGTGCGCTAAGGAAAATTTTAAATTACATAAGATTTCACAGCAGAAACGCTCTCCAATAAAGAAAGAATTTTTCAAATCAGACACTCACAAGCACAGATATCGACAAAAATAAGATATACATCTACTCCTCCCCCCCCCCTACCTTCCGGCGGAAGAGCAATGCATTGTTTTAAAAAGTGTTCTGAAAAGATTTTTCGAGGTGAGCGGTATCGGTCACGAAAGTATTTTTTTCAATTGAGTTTTCAGAAGCTCAGATTTCACTGCAAATACATCAGAAACAGAAATAAACATTTACGCCGCCTGGTTCCTAAACCATTCCTTACCAAAAATTGGAAATTTTAATTACAGACATTTCCCATCAGAAGCTGTATCCGATGCAGGAAGAATTTTTCAAATCGGAGTTTCAGAAGCGGAGATATCGGAGAAAACGCAGTTTAGCTTTTCGCCCCCTAGCGGAAGAACTATGATTTACTTGAAAAAACTGAAACTGTATGAGAAGCAGTTTGCACAGGAAACGCTCTCCAACAAAGAAATCATTTTTCTAATCGGAGTTTTAGAAGCAGAGATATCAGGGAAAACACAATTTAGCTTTTCGCCCCCTAGCGGAAGAACTATGAATTACTTGAAAAAATTGAAATTGTATGAGAAACATTTCGTACCGCAAACGCTCTCCAACAAAGAAAGCATTTTTCAAATCGGACTCTTAGAAGCAGAGATATCGGCAAAAATATGAAATACATCTACACCTCCTGGCGATAAAACATGTGCTATTTTAAGCAGAAAGTATTCTCAAAAGGTTTTCCGAATGGGAGCGGTATCGATCCACGAAAGAATTTTTTCAATCGAGTTTTCGGGAGATTAGATTTTGCTGCAAATACATCAGAAGCAGAAATAGACACTTACGCCCAGTGGTGGCCAAACTATTTCTTACCAAAAATTAGAAATTATATGCAAACATTTCTCATCCGGAGCTGTATCCGATGAAGGAAGAATTTTTAAAATCAGACATTTAGAAGCAGAGATATCGGCGAAAACGTAATTTACTTTTTAACGTTACGCCCCCTAGCGCAAAATCTATGCATGACTTGAAAAAGAAACTGTGCCTTAAATAGTATTCGTTATAAATGGCATCGGAAGAAAGAAGAACTTTTTCAATTGGATATTTAGAAGCAATTAAATGCAATAACATGCATTTTGAATTCGATATCATCTGCATTTACGCCTTTTAGCGGCGAAGTTGAGCAACAGTAAAAACCGGAATGCAAGGATCATCTTTCGCACATTTCAAGCTTCCCAACGTAAAAAGAATTTTTCAAATTGAACTAATAGTTCCAGAGATATGGTGTCCACAGACGGACGGACAAACCGATAACATAAGCACGATCTGTTTATACAAAATATGCGTTAAAAAAAGGCCATTTTGAGCTAGAGTACGTAGTTCCCCTCTGGCATCAATGAGCTGCGGACGACACACACACGGCTGGACGACGGTTCGTTGTTTGGCCATCTGTGCGTCACTTTTGATGCATACCCACTACAGCGGCACGTGAACAACCCACAACCGGCGCCGTTTCCCAGATCATTGTTCCGAAGCGCCATGCCATTGCAATTTGTCCTTTATGAAACTCCGATGAATCGCAGCTTTTCCCATTCTGACTCCAAACACTCTACTAACCTAAATCCGGTCATCGGGTTATATATGTACTGCTCTGTGAAGTTCACCTGCGCCACCGCTCGGTCTCCAGGCATGCTCATTTCTCTCTAGGCTGGGAGTGGTCATAATGTAATGACTCATCGGTGTACACAGTAACGGAAAAACTGGCGTTGCTGAATTTACCCGCGGTATGTTGCATCATGGATCAAAGGAGAACATGAAAATCAGAAATCTATAAACATTTTCATTTATGTGAAATTAATTAATGTTATTTTACGTAGGAAAGTTTATATACAGCAGTAGTATAAAATGACGGGGACTGCGTCAAGGATGCATCCTTCTAGAGAAGGATGGGGGGCGTGGCCTGACGCAGAAGGATGGGGGTGTGGCTTGCGGCAGAAGGATGGGGGCGTGGCATGTGGCCGAAAGATGTGGGGGCGGGGCAGATGACGCAAGTGTGTTGGGTCTATGTGCTGCCCCCTAGCGGTGCTTCTTGGAACTTTATTATTATGTTAGATCTTTGTTTTTGAGTGATGGCAACGACCGAGTGGGGGAAAGGAAATGTGCTGCCCCTAGCGGTGCTTCTTGGAACTTTTAATGGACCTTTGAGAGATGGCAACGACCGAGTGGGAGAAAGGGGGTGGATATAGGGGGATGTCAACTCGATGTGCCGCCCCTAGCGGTGCTTCTTGGAACTTTATTATTATGTTAGATCTTTGTTTTTTGAGTGATGACAACGACCGAGTGGGGGGAAAGGAGATGTGCTGCCCCCTAGCGGTGCTTCTTGGAACTTTTAATGGACCTTTGAGAGATGGCAACGACCGAGTGGGAGAAAGGGGGTGGATATAGGGGGATGTCAACTCGATGTGCTGCCCCCTAGCGGTGTTTCTTGGAACTTTATTATTATGTTAGATCTTTATTTTTGAGTGATGACAACGACAAAGTGGGGGAAAGGAGATGTTCTGCCCCCTAGCGGTGATTCTTGGAACTTTTAATGGACCTTTGAGAGATGGCAACGACCGAGTGGGTGAAAGGGGGTGGATATAGGGGGATGTCAACTCGATGTGCTGCCCCCTAGCGGTGCTTTTGGAACTTTTAATGGATCTTTGAGAGATGGCAACGACCGAGTGGGGGAAAGGGGGTGTACGTTGCTCCCCTAGCAGTCCTTTTTCGAACTTTTCTCGGGAGATTTATTGGACGTTGACAAATTTTTAAGAAGTCTTTCCAATATTTATTTTTTTAATTTTCTCGGGAGATTTACTGGACTTTGTCAAATTTTTGAAGGAAGTTTTTTTGTCGTTTCCAATTTTTTTTTACTCGTATTTTTTTTGTCCTATTTTTTCTCTCTAATTTATTTTATTAAATTTATATTTTCAGGAATTCCCTGCGGTATTATAATTTTTATAGACGTTGCATTAGTTTTTTTTATTTTCTCGGGAGATTTACTGGACTTTGTCAAATTTTTTGAAGGAAGTTTTTTCAATCGAAGCATTTCCTCAAATTTGTTTTATTAAATTTATATTTTTAGAACTCCGTGAGGTGTTATAATTTTTATATACGTTGCATTATTTTTTTAATTCTTATATTTGTCCTCCCTACAATTTTAATTTAGACGAGAAAAGGCTTTGTTTGAAAAGATTTCGTTCCCGTCGATTCATGTTCCGCTATCTTTTGTGAGCCATGTGTTTTGGGATGACTCACAATTTTCTCTTTGACTCAGAAAAACTTTGTATGACACGTGTTTTGGGAAGAGTGACTATGATGTGTGACGCATGTCGTGATAGCAGACATGACATCAGCCAACGCCATTTCCTCCGCGGGGTCGGCGGTTGACGTCATTTGAGATTCTGTAGCCACATTAAGTTCCAAGACTGATTTTTTTTCAATAACTTGATCATTTAGCAACGAATTTATTCCTTTTTTTTCCTCATAATTTCCCATTTTATATTCATAATTTTTCAACGTAACGATTTTTTTATTTTCTTTGAGGAGACTTCACGCATTTTCAACGGACGTTCCAACATAAAAACGTTTTCCAAAGTTTTGTGCTGCAGACATAATCTTAAAACACGATTGTTTATTAACGTATTTACGTGTTCATGGCATTTTTTTAACGTTTTACCGTTTTCCACCGTACAAAGCCACAATTTTTTATGCATAGTTAAAATGTTTATTTTTTATTTCTTCATGATTATTCAGTGAAATGTACCTTTTAATGCATTATCTTAATCTTTTTTTCACTAAATGCTTGCATACTCATTAAACTTCTCGATGTACCAACATTATTTTATTTTCAAACTAACAACTACTTTTATCGAGGCTTTATTTTTTCTGTCTATGAAGAATCTTTTAGTTTATTCTCTCAAGATATGAAAATTAATTATAACGAAATCCTTTCACTTTTCTATCGCTAAGAATTTTCCTTAAAATAAGTCCTGAGCTATAGTTCGCTTTGTCTGGTTAGAGGTGATTCATCAATAGCATGTTTGTGACCAGATAAGGTATCCGTGCAGTTACTGCCTGAAGCGATGACGCATGGGTGACGGGTACGTCGTGATGTCATCCTTGTGAACTTGGAATGTCATCATACTGCTTGAAGCGATGACGCACGGTGACGGGTTTTTCGTGATGTCATCTTTGTGAACAGATGCCAGAAGAATTTCAGAAACTGTTTCAACTTCGAACCAATGACGTTTCTTCTATTGTCGGGGGGTCAAAAAGGCATCCTGTTTGCTATAAAACTGGCGTTGTTCATTCCTCCTCCTCAGTTTTTCTCCTGCTTTGGTTTAGTACGTACGTTTAGTTTTCAACTACGTTTAGTTATCGACTGTCTTGCTGTCTGAATATTGTGGCGTGTTTTGGAATGGAATCTAAAAACATTTTTCATCAGTTTCTGCAATGGAAGAGGTAAGCGTTCTTTTATTAGCATGCAATGTTTTTATTTATTGTTAGGTCCCCAAAGTTGTTTGAATTAGAATGTTGTTAGAATTTCGTGAGAGGATTCCCTTAAGGAAAAAATATACTAGTGTATTAAAAACAGTATGTGAGTTCTTTTGCGTACGATTTAAGTTAGATTTTCAGGAAGGAAAATTCATGTTAGTGGAATCGTTTAAAACATAGTTCTTTTTTTTTTAATATTTTAGGAATTCATGTTTTTACGATAGCTCTCATAAAAATGTATTCTCAACGTAGGAATTTTCCATTTTAATTTCCATGAAGATGCGTTGATAGGGGTTTAAAACATGTTAGCGTTATGTGAGTTCTTTTGCATACGATTTAAGTTAGATTTTCAGGAAGGAAAATTCACATTAGTGGAATCGTTTAAAACATAGTTCTTTTTTTCAAATATTTTAGGAATTCATGTTTTTACGATAGCTCTCATAAAAATTTATTCTCAACGTAGGAACTTTCCATTTTAATTTCCATGAAAATGCGTTGATATAGGTTTAAAACATGTTAGCGGTATGTGAGTTCTTTTGCATACGATTTAAGTTAGATTTTCAGGAAGGAAAATTCATGTTAGTGGAATTGTTTAAAACATAGTTCTTTGTTTTCAAATATTTTAGGAATTCATATTTTTACGATAGCGCCCATAAAAATGTATTCTCAACGTAGGAATTTCCCATTTTAATGTTTATTTCATGAAAAATGCTTTGATAGGGGAGAGGGTTAATTTTTTTTATTATTCTTTCACAGAAGGAATGGTGGCTGGAAGATGAACAGCTATTTTTGCAAAATTCAGAAGTTTTTCAGGCATTAGAGGAAATTCCAATGTCGCAAGACCTACTTTCCTCATTTGTGTCTGACGTACCCCCTTCCCCTTTCACTTGTAAGATCTGTCAGAAGGTCTTCACTTTGAAACAAAATTTGCAGAGACATGCCAAAATTCATTCTGGGGCACTTATTCCGTGTATGTTGTGTAGGAAGAGTTTTTCTAGAAATGCGTACTTGCAGATACATATTCTTAAATGTCATTCGAGAATGCAGGCGGGGGGAACTCGTTAAATGCGTCTTCGGCAGGCCCCTCCAATGCAGCGGGCCCCTCTAATGCTGTAGACACTTCTACAGCAGGCCCCAGTCATGAAGTTGTTGCAGGCCCTTCAAATACAGCAGGCCCCAGTCATGAAGTTGTTGCTGGCCCCAGCCACGTTGTTGAGGACCCCAGTTCCGAAGCTCCCATTGTTCCTCCATTGAATATGGGGGCTTACACCCAAGTGCAGTCGGTGGCTCAGAACCGATTGCAAACATTTAAGATTGTTTCGGACGGGGAAACAGCGGTCTGTCTCTCCACATTTTTGAATGGCATCCAAAATTCTTCTGTAAGCATTCTAGAACATGCACTGGCAGCCCACACATCCATTAAAGTAAATGCAACCACTTTGCTTACATTACAAATTTTGAGCGGCTTATTTCCAGTCAATTGTCTTCCATCAAAAGTAAAGTACACATCTGCAAAAAATGTTTTAAAACTTATGATACGAGGTGCAATGGAGAGCAAAAATTAAATGAGCACAAGAAATTATGCAAAAAAAACAAGACTGTCCTCATCAAGATGCCAGAAGACAAGGAATTAACTTTTAAAGATTTCAAATTCAGTCAGCGGGTTCCTTTCGTTGTGTACGCTGATTTTGAGAGCGTCTTAAAACCAGTTCAAGGTCCGATCCCGAATCCAAGCGAGTCCTTCACCACGCCAACCCAATCTCATGAAGTTATATCATATGCTTATTTCATAAAAGATGTGGAAGGTCGTTATGATGTTTTCCGAACTCATAGAGCAGAGCAGGGAGTTGTGAGTCATTTCCTTCACACTCTCAAAGAAGATGTGGAAGTTATTGAAAAAAATTATAAAATAAATATCCCTATGATTGCATTGACGGAGGCTGAAAAAGATGTCTATCGGAAAGCGAGCATATGTCATATTTGTGGTGAAGGTGGATATAACTCATGCAGCAAATCCAAAAAGAAAGTGGCGGACCACGATGATCGTACTGGAAAATTCAGAGGACCCGCACATGCTTCCTGCAATATCAATTTCAAAAATCCTTCCTTTGTTCCAGTTCTGATGCATAACCTTTCGGGATACGACTCGCATTTTATCATCAAGGAATTAGATTGCCTTCCAGGAGAAATTAGCGTGATCCCCGAGTCGACCGAGAAATTTATTTCTTTTTCTAAAAAGATGGGTGGGTTTGAAGTTCGTTTCCTGGACAGTTTTCGATTCATGCCAAGCAGTTTATCGAAATTAGCAAATAATCTTCCGAGAACGCATTTTAAAATTACACGACAGCTTATTCCTCATGATGAAGAATTCAATCTCCTCACGCAGAAAGGCATCTTTCCCTATGACTACATTTCGTCGTATAACAAGTTAGAAGAAACTTCTTTACCTCCCCAAAAGGATTTCTTCAACAAATTAACGAATTGTCATATAACAGATGAAGAATATGAGCATGCCAAAAAAGTATGGGCAGTCATGAAGATTCAGAATTTAGGCCAGTATGCAGATGTGTACTTAAAAACAGATGTGCTCATTTTGGCCGACGTGTTTGAAAATTTCCGAAATATTTGCCAGGACACTTATACTTTAGATCCTGCCTGGTTTTTCAGTTGTCCTGGCTTAAGTTGGTCCGCCATGCTCAAATGTACTAAAGTTTCTCTCCAGCTTTTAAGTGACTACGATATGCTACTTTTTCAGGAGAGCGGAAAGCGGGGTGGCTTGTGTATGTGTGTGAAGCGGCATGCTCAGGCCAATAATAAGTATCTGAAAATTTTTGATGCCTCCAAAGAAACCAGCTTCATCTCTTATCTCGATTGTACGAACCTTTATGGGTTTGGAATGCATGAGTCACTTCCGGTGAATAACTTCCGGTGGCTTTCCGATGAAGAACTGAAGCAGTTGGATGTCACGTGTATAGCGGACGATGCCAGCACGGGATACTTTCTCGATGTTGACATCAGCTATCCTGACTCCCTGCATCGAGGAATAAGCTTTGATCAAAGCAAGTGGTTGCAACCTTATATTCAGCTTAATACTGAAATGAGAAAGAGGGCAAAAAATGAGTTTGAGAAAGATTTTTTCAAATTGATGAACAATTCCGTTTTTGGCAAAACAATGGAAAATATTCGCAACCGAACCAAAGTTGAGCTGGTGTGCGAAGACAATCGACTGAAAAAGCTGCTCAGTAAGCCCAATTTTAAAGACCGCTCCATACTAAAAGATGAAGCTGATGGAAATTTTCTTGTGTCTATGCATTTTAATGTCACTCACCTCACCTTCAACAAACCCATTTATTTGGGAGTCGCCATTTTAGACATCTCTAAAACTAGAATGTACGACTTCCATTATGAAGTGATGAGGCCTTTATATCGTGACAACATTTCCATTCTTTATATGGATACTGATAGTTTCTTCTATCACATCAAGACAGAAGATCTATATAAAGATATGGAAAATATTAAAGATGAATTAGACACGAGTGATTTTTGCACAAGCCACCCGCTCTATTGTCTAAAAAATAAAAAAGTAATTGGGAAATTTAAAGACGAGACCCAAGGAAGAGCCATAAAAGAATTTGTTGGTCTTAGACCGAAGATGTATGCTTTTGCTACAGAAGAAGAAGAAGTCAAAAAAGCTAAAGGCGTGAGCAAAACAGTAGTTTCTCAACAGCTTCGTTTGAATGATTTCAAGTCATCACTCATTCATATGCAAGAAAAGAAGAACATGAGCTATTGCATTCGAAGCATGAAACATTCGGTTTTCACTGTTGCCACAAACAAAACATCTCTTAGCCCATATGACAACAAGCGAGTCGTATCCCAGGACAATATTCATTCTCTTCCTTATGGGCATTATTTGTTAGAATCGGAAGAGCCTCCCCGGAAGAAATTTAAAACAAAATAGCTGCCTGTATTCGAACCACTCCATGTCGATAAACTGCTTGGCATGGGGGTCCACACGGCACACTTTGCCCAGGAAGAGAATGAATAATTCAAGTCTTCACTCATTATTCAAGAAAATTTCCCTCAAGAAAAAAAAAATTCTCTGCTCTATGAAATGCCTCCGTCATTTTTGCTGCTGCTGCTCGCTTGGATTCATAGAAAAAAATTTCGTCTCAAAATGTTTGTTTTGCTCACGTGAAGATATTTCATCTCAGTTGCATATATATTTCGTCTCAAAATTTTTACTCTGCTCATGCGATGATATTTCGTCTCAAAATTTTTACTCTGCTCATGCGAAGATATTTCGTCTCAAAATTTTTACTCTGCTCATGCGAAGATATTTCGTCTCAAAATTTTTACTCTGCTCATGCGAAGATATTTCGTCTCAAAATTTTTACTCGGCTCATGCGAAGATATTTCGTCTCAAAATTTTTACTCTGCTCAAGCGAAGATATTTCGTCTCAATTTACTCATGCGAAGATATTTCGTCTCGATTTGCTCACGCAAAGACTCAAAATTTTTACTCTGCTCGCATACATTCTTTTCCTGTTGGAAGAAATTTGTCATGAAAAACCTCCTCTCAAATGACGTCATTTTAAAAATGTGTGGAGACAGTCCAATGTTTTTCTTTTTTTCAAATTTGTTGCTGATCATAGTTTTAACTGTCTGTACAGAAATAACGAGTGATCACGTTGCTTTGAATCTGCATTCCTCAGGGAGTGAACCCCTTTCGGAACAAATCATTTTGAAAAGAACAGAAGTTCAGCTTTCGGGGTTGTCAAAAATGCATTTAGCGAGAAAAAAATTACAAGAGAAGGAACTTTAAAACCAGTAGAGGTTTTTTTTTTCTTTTAATATAAATTGAGGAATGTTGTTACTTTAATATTGTGTCTTCATGTACGCATTTCTAGAAAATTTCTTTGTCAACGTAATTGGGGGGGGGGGGTAATTTTCCCCCAACATTTCAAAAGGGTAGGACCTTCTGACAGAACAAGCAGGTGGGGAAAGGGGGAAAAGCTGCTTACTCATCTCTCGGAAACCTGACGTCATACGCCTTATCGCAAGCCTGCCTGCCTGCCTGACTCATTATCGCTTCGGTGCTTGGTGTGAGTGTGTTGACCTGAAAAAAATGTCTCTTCGTCATAACAAGGAAAATCTGAATTTTCGTTACTCTCAGCTCTTCTCCTTTGCTCAAGCGATTCATTACTATTCTCGTTTGGAAGATGAAGTGCAATATTTGAGTGGTGACTTCTCAAAAATAAAAATTTTCGGAAAGTGTTATAACATTCCTAGACAGCATGTTGCCTTCGGGGACCCCAATCTGAAATACACTTTTAGCGGTTTGAGCTTGGACCCCATTGCTTCAAGAAATCAAGCTCGCTGTTGAGAAAGAATGCGAGGAGACTTTCAACATTGTTTTAATAAACAAATACCGAACTGGAAAAAGATAGCATCGGATTTCGCATGGACAATGAATCAGATTTAGAACCTTTGTCGTGCATTGCTCTCGGGCAAGAAAGAGATTTTGTTTTTAAGAGAAACGGATTTAAACCAGTTTCATTAACTCTGAGATCAGGATCTGTACTTCAGATGCTTTCGCCAACAAATTCTTATTGGAGTCATGGTCTACCGTGGCAAAAGAACGCTCAGCCCACTGTTTCAATGTCCGGAATGTCTCTTGCCTTATCGTGAATTGCCTAACAACATCATGGAGCATGCCTGCTCTGATTCCATGAATATTAAGTTTAGCACTCACTTTGCCTGCGCCGTTGCTATGCTGCAGCCTGTGGTTGTAGCGGAATCTTTCGTTGCTGCTTCGAAGGGACTCATCTCCAAAGAATTTTTAGAATCTCTGGACATTACGAACTTGTTGAAAACGGTTCACGACATGCACGTAGCCCAATACGACTTGTATTGAGTTGGAGGAAACAGCAGCTGTTGAAAAAAGTCCTTTTTAGGACTCCTAAAAATTTGGGTAAGGGAAGGGGGGAGGGAGGGAGGTAAATTACTGAAAAAAAAAGTGAGAATTCCAGTTTTTTAAAAAAAAGTAAATATTTTTTGGAAATGTTTAAAGTAATTTTTTTTTTCTATTTCCAGAGCCTAAATTTAAGTGTAAGTATTTTATTCATTCTAAGATATAAATTTTGTGAAATTATTTTTTTAATAACCTAAATTTAGTGAATATATGTTTTTTTTATTGAAATGAGTCAAAATAATAAGCTTTCAAGAATTTTAAAAGTAAAAGAAATTTCTTTTTTAAAATAGTAACAGAATGAATTGATTTAATGGGGAACTAGTATTTTTTTGCTAAAGACTTTTCTTAAGGATATTTGGGTTATTATTAAGGGAAATGGGCCTGATGTTTTCCATCAGGCGGCCAATCGGGGGATTTCCGACTGGTCTGAGAGCAATGCTTTACAGTATTGAGCCGAAACCAGAGTACACGGCTTATTTTCGGGGAGTTTGAAATGTTTCAAACTGACTCGCTTCATTCTTTGTGCTGAAAAAGAAGAAGCGCTCTCACTGAAGACCCCTCTAGCCTGGGAAAACTAAAACAGTTGTGTTTTATAAAAAATTCTTTCCTTAGACATTTTTAGCACATCCAATTTTCAACTTTCAGGAACTTGCTGTGACTGTTTTTACTATATTCTATTTCCAACTTTTTCGAAAACGAACTTCAACAGATTTTTACTCGTTTCGAAACAGTCTTTTTATGTATACTAGTTTTCCCATGTTATTCTATGAGAATTTCCCTGCTTTTAATGAAATGTGTTTTCTCAAAGCTGTCCACTAAGAAAAAATGAAGTGTTCCATTTTTAACCCTAAGAAAGAATGAACTGTTCCGAAAGTGCATACATTTAAAAAAGAGAAAAAAAAAATGACACTTTTGTTCAACTAAATTTTTTTAATATGGAATCCAATGAACATTTTTACATATTTTCTTAGAATTTGTCTTTTTTCGTTTAGAAGTTACAACAGAATTTCCTTCTTGTACAGGAACTTTCAACATTTGTTTATTTTTAATGTACTTTTTGGGTAAATTAATGTCTTTTAATGCTTTTACAAATTCAGGAGGTATGTACAGCTTAGATCCCTTGCTTCGAAACATAGAGTCTATGAGGTCTACTATATTCGTGTTTTTTACAATGCGTCCATTATATTTAAATTCGGCCTTGGGACTCCAGTCAATAATATCAGAGTTCGTTTTAAAGACGTCCAGCACATTTCTTGCATTTCGTTTCAAGTTAGAAGGAACGGACTGAACGATAAGGTCTTCCACAACATCTTTTACTTTCTCGTCTTTGACATGTTCTTCTTTCACTGGTTCTTCAGTTCTCGATGGGGTTTCGTGAGATGCAACTGGAGGATTAAAACTGGAAACATGAATGCGCTTATTCAAGACTTGATCATATAATTTCACCTTTACTTCGTCAGACTCTTTGCTTAGGAGAATTTTTTTTCATTTCTTTGTCCAAGTCCGTTAGCGTTTCGTCTGTGGGCATATGACGGGAAATCCGTTCTTCGGGAATCAGAACCATTTTCTTGGCAAATTCCATTATTTCGTAAGCAGAGTCGTTAATACACTGAGAGCAGCGGGAATCAACACACCTAAAAATCCCCCTTTTTGAATAAGGAGTTTCCTCTTTTTATACAGAGGTGTCTTTTTTCGAGAGAGAGCTCGCAAGGTGTGCTTATGCCGTTGTAATGAATGTTTCTGGGTTGGAGTAAGCGGAACATTTCCTTTTAACGTATTCATACAAACTTCACATAGTGCTTTAATTCCACTTTTTCTACACTTCGATATTAGGTCTTTTAATACTTTTTTTGGACAGTGTTGAATCATACATAAAAGTTGGACCTGCTGCTTAGACAGCGTCATGATGAAAACTGAGACTTATTTCATTTCACCGAGGTTGATATATTACTTGAATGTCTCCGGGAAGTATCTGGGAGCGTAATCTTAATTCTTCCTTTGTCTCAGGTTTTAGATCAATCAATAAATAGCTGTAAGGGGATTTTGTGGCATCCATATACACTTCTTGAAAAAATTTAAGTTTGCTAGGGTACAACTGCCTCCCTAAATGAGTGATTTGATTCACATCTCTTCGTGATTTAAACAGAAACAAGTAATGAGCATTCAGGGAAATTTCTCGCATTTCTTTACCCTTATGAAAAATATTTTGAGTAATGAATATCACGGACACATTGAAATGATGACTCCCTCTAGTGAACAAGTGAGTCAATTTTTTATCACTTCCGCATTCAGTCATGAGATCGTCAATGACAAACAGCGTTCTTCCTTTCACATAGTCACGGAAATTAGAGGGGATGCCTTCCACAAATGTCACGTTTTCTATATCATCATACAATGTTTGGTGAACCCCATAGAACCACACCACGTCTTCGGGAGGGGAGAGATGACTTCCCCTTGATGCTGAAGTAAGCGCTTTACAAACTGGGTCTTTCCACTTCCCGTAGGACCCGCTATCAGAGCTGTGAAAGGATGTTGTAGTCTGGGCACTTCCATGTTGTCAACAGAGGTCAATCAAGAACTTACAAAATAATTTAAAGACACATAAATTAGAGTTGAAATCAATTTTTATTTTAAATTCTAAATTTTGTTACAATTCCAAATTTATTTCGAACAAAATAATAGACACGCACGTCGTTTGTTTCAGATTTCCATCGAAAATTTCTTACAATGGAGTACAAGCTTTTTCCGCGACATCTAGAATAAAGGAAGAAAATACAAAATTGACCACATACGGCCGTAAACAAACTTTGAAGAGGTACATAATTAAAATTCATAGTTTCAAACTTGGAGACAAATTGAGCAATAGGTCCTTGAAAATATTCTGGAGAATGTCCGAAAGAATCAAAAAATTCCATTGTTTTTGGGTTTGACATATACATAGCCAACCAGTGTTTTCCAGGATTTCCATGTCGGTCTGTATTCACAACAAGGCATGCTGGGAACTTGACAATTCTCTTGGGAAGGCGGTCACAGGCAAACACTCCGAGGAAGGAACGTCGGGTCACGTTATCTTGCTTTAAGGACTTGGTTATTTGTATACTGTTCATTTCTTCGATTGGAGAAATCACAAAGAATATTTCTGGACTTGGAAATTTCAATAATGTTCTGGAACTCTGCGTAGATTAGCACAGAAATGGTTTTTACCAAAGCTTTTCCAAATTTGATTTCCACTCTTAAATTTCCTTGATGGATCAGGTTCAAATGTCCTCCATCGCATAGGTCCGGACTGAGATCGAATGCATAAAGAGTGTATCCCTCGGAAAATTCCGCACGATCGATAAATATTCCACGGTCCTGACCCAGTTTCTCGGTGCCTTGCAATAGACTGTTGAAGGAACGAATTGTGCTTCCCTTTTCAAAATTGGGTTCTAGAGGTTTATGAGGAACTGGCTGTCCGTCAACGTACACGGCGATAAAGTTGACATCATAATGCTTGAATTCAAATGGGTTGGATTTATATGTACCATTAAAAGCGTCGTTGTCTACACATCCAATAACCAGTCTTTTGGGCATTTGTCCGAGGAATACGTTGTCTTGCACGAAGGACATACTTCCTTGAGAGACGGAATACACTTTGCATAAAACTCGATCAATGGGATACTTGGCAGTAGATTTTTCTAATGCTTTTGCATGACCGATGGCAACTCCAGGGTTGACTTTCACTTTTCTCACAAAAATGGATGCGTGTTCGATGAGAACTCTGTAACTGGAGATCTCGGAGGAGGAAACAAGGGCAGAAATCAGGTTTACTTCGAACCAGTTTGATTTTCATATCCACTAAATTGAGCAGCAGTCTGTTTTGATAAAATAAATCGCAGTGCAAGGTTCCAATCATATCCAGCGTCTTGCTTTCTTTTATGAGTTCGTAGCGTTGATGTAATCCCTTGTTTGTTGCATCATTCGTGGGATTAATTTCGTGTAGATGTCCTGCTGTATCCTTGTAAAAACCTTCACATGATAAATAGGATTTCTTTGCTTCTTCTCCGTAATTCAGTAGAGTTTCGATATAAGCTCTGTAGGGATACGTGTTGCTTGATGAGGAAATCACTCTTTCGTTTAAACTGATGTCGACTTGAGAAAACAGAGAATGAAGAAAACAGTTAATGGGACCCACGGGCTCTTTTTCAGGTAGGGAAGAATTGTCAGCTTTCACAATTTTAATTTTCACATAGAGTTGGCTGGAAGACAAATCCATGTATTCTTCTCCACTCCCAGAAATATTAAATTCCAGAGGTCCTCCATCTTGAATGTTGGCCAAGGGGTGATATTCGATCCATTGTCCTTTTTCTATGCTCGTTTGGGTAGGCGGTAAAGCAAATAAATCCAATTCCGACTTGAGACATACGGAAGAATGACTGTGAATCATAGCCATAGTTTACGGATCAAAAATATCGCGTGCGGTCCCTCTTGGCTTTCTTTGAACGAATGATACGTTTCTTAGTTTTTCTCTTTCTTTTAACGCTTCCCCCAACATTTTCTTCACTTTAGAAGCTGCTTTATCAGTGAGAATTTGTCCTGCTTCTTTAGCTCGTTGTTTGGCTGCCGTTTTCACATCTTTACCGAGAATGACGTCATTGGCGAGATCCATACCCGTTCGTAAGACTTGTTTTCCGAGCGTTTTAGCACCTTGTTTAAATAACGGTACCGCCGCTCTAAATAATGAACGAAAAAGTCCTCCAAGTCCATAACCTTTTTGTAGTGGTACTCCTTGATAGTAAACTATTCCTTTTCCCGTTTGACTGACGTAATAATCTTCGAAGGATTTCGTACAGCAGCGGTATGGTTCGTACATGATTAGAGATGCTTGAGACGAAAATGAAGTTTCACGATCGCTGTTCCACGTTCAAATGGCACTAATTGGCCTATGTGATTCCTTAAAACGATTTCAATGGTTTGAAATTTTTTCTTGCAAGAGACAAATAATGAGGTCGATCGAACAAAACGCTCACCATCTCTCCATCCACACCACTCACTTTAACGATGCGAAGGAGAGGAGCAACCATGTCTCCTACCGGTTGCGGTTCCACAATATCACTGTACACATACAACAGAGAAAACCGACCGTTTAGATCTGCGATAAATTCACCATTTACCGAGACAGCTCCACTCACGGCTGAAAGTTGCATGGGTTGGTATCCTAAGATTTCAGCAATCCCTGGGGGAAAACCAAGCGCGTACCTTTCAGAAGAGTTGACTTGACCTTTTGAGTCGCTTTATTATAATTCAAAAAGATTTTATTGGCAAAATGATTGCTCATGGATTTAACAATGTCCACTACAGACTCGTAATGACCTGGAGATATTCTTCCCGTCTTAAACTGACCTGTTCCCAAATCGTATTCGAAATGGTTGGAATTTTCCGTGATATTATACCACGAATGGGGGTAGATGAGCTCGACGAGTCCCACTTCCCAGTCTCCATTCAGTTCGATTGGGGAAGGAAGACGTGTCATAAAATGGGATATTTTGTTGTCCAAAAAGTATCCGAGAGAGCTGTCGCTCGGTAGTGTCAGATAGAAACTCATCTTGACGAATGACGTTTCATTTAAAAATAAGGCCGGTTTTATAGCGAGGTCAAGTCTTCCGCGGGGATCCATGCGTTGAATTTATCAGAGTAGCCTTTAAATTTGACAAAGTATTCCATTTTTCCTTTTCTTTTGCGTTTCTTTAGAACACGTTCCACAGAAAATGTCTCGGGAAGTGTCATTTTTTGAAGCTCTTCGGTGTAGAATGTCCCTTCCAGCTCTTCGTTCAATAAATCTTTTACTTTGTACACGGGAGGGGATCTTGGAATGAGGTCACTCACCACAAACACTTCTTCCGTCCAATTTGATTCGTATCCTTTTTCAAACGTTAATTTGGTTTTAGAAATCCTTACGTGATCGCCGACTTGGAATTTATAGGAGGGTTTTTCCCTCTTGAAACCACTATATAGATTGTCAAACACTTGCTTTTCATTGTTTTCGTTCACTTCCACAGGCTTCATTTTTATACTTCGATGGGGAGAATGATTGTAACTGTGGACTAAATCGTCGAGCACGTCGATGAATCTGAAGGTGTTTTGACTTGTAAAGTAGCGCCACATTCTAGTTTTCAACGTGCGATTGAATCTTTCCACAACACTTGCTTTTGTCTCGTTGTTCGTCGTAAAGAAATGCACCTCGTGCTGTTTTAAAAACTTTTGGAATTCTTTGTTCTTAAATTCAGTTCCTTTATCAGTTTGCAGTTTTAAAGGTTTTCTCTGTTCGAAAATCTTGGAAAACGCTTGAACGATATGGAACCCCGACTTTTGTTTTAGGGGAATCACCCACGCATATTTGGAAAATATATCAATACACGTCAACAAGTAACGAAATCCATTATTATGTCGACTCAAACTGGGAAGGTCAACCAGGTCTGCTTGAAACTGTTGATCTATTTTATTCACCAACACTCTGTTTCTCGGAAAATGACGTCTCGTCGGTTTGTGGAGGGTGTACGTTTTCTCCCCTTCAGCCATTTTTCCACGTCTTTTTTCTTGACGCCTTCTTTCTTGACAACACGGAATAAAGCATTCACCCCACCGAGACTTCCTTCTTTTACGGCTGTAAGATACGCCTGTTTCATTACATCCTTCATTACAACAATTCAACGAGAGATGTTCCACCGTAACAGAAAAATTCATGTTCACACCAACTCGTTCACAACTCAAATAACGTCCACTCCCTCACACTGCATTTTTAAATAAAATTCCAAGAATTTTATTAAAAATGCTTCCCCTTTCAAACATATTTCCTCAATGGTCTCGCTGGGACCACCAGGTCATTTTTTATGAACCTGAGGGGAAAAAAATACTGCAACGTGTATTAAAATTCCTAACACCTCAGGGAATTCCTGAAAATATAAGTTTAATAAAACAAAACATATTGGAAACGACAAAAAATCTTCCTTCAAAAATTTGACAAAGTCCAGTAAATCTCCCGAGAAAATAAAAAAATAAATAAATATTGGAAAGACTTCTTAAAAATTTGTCAACGTCCAATAAATCTCCCGAGAAAAGTTCGAAAAAGCACCGCTAGGGGGCAACGTACACACCCCTTTCCCCCACTCGGTCGTTGCCATCCCTCTAAAATCCATCGAAAGTTCCAAGAAGCACCGCTAGGGGCAGCACATCTCCTTTCCCCCACTCGGTCGTTGCCATCACTCAAAAACAAAGATCTAACATAATAATAAAGTTCCAAGAAGCACCGCTAGGGGGCAGCACATCGAGTTGACATCCCCCTATATCTACCCCCTTTCTCCCACTCGATCGTTGCCATCTCTCAAAGGTCCATTAAAAGTTCCAAGAAGCACCGCTAGGGGCAGCACATCTCCTTTCCCCCACTCGGTCGTTGCCATCACTCAAAAACAAAGATCTAACATAATAATAAAGTTCCAAGAAGCACCGCTAGGGGGCAGCATCGACCCAACACACTTGCGTCATCTGCCCCGCCCCCACATCTTTCGGTCACACACCACGCCCCCATCCTTCTGCACAAGCCACACCCCCATCCTTCTGCGTCAGGCCACGCCCCCATCCTTCTCTAGAAGGATGCATCCTTGACGCAGTCCCCGTCATTTTATACTACTTACAGCAACTCTGCAAAGCGTTTGCCTCGAAACTCAAAACAAATATTTACATGTTTTTGTTAAAACATGTTCGTATTTAATGCATTTAATTGCTTGGGCTATATTACAAGTCCGTTTAGTAGAACCACTGAAAGTTCTTACATGCTTTCCTGCGACAAGTTTCTCTCACTACGCATGCGCTCGATGCAAGTCAAAAATCTTAAAAGAAAACACCTTGCACGTTTGTTCATTCAATTATCGGCTGTTTACAGTAAAAGATATCCATTCCTTCATTGGGTCTAACGAAAATGGTATCATTTTATCTGTGTCTAACAAAACTTCCATACTGAAACTAAAAGAACATGCTCTAGCTCATGGACCTAGGGCATACCTGCCACCACGTGAAACCTTAAAACTTCATATTGCTCGATTAAGGAGCATATACAATAATCCCTGTAGAATCAGTTGCCTATCATCAATATTAATTCATATCATCATTGATGACCATTAATCAGTTGCGTTTATCATATCAAACACCAGAAGTGTTCTCTATATCGAAATGTGCAAACTTCCATACGTAGCAAGGACAGTGTTCATTTCCCCATAACAATGTGGTATCCCCTTTTCTTCCTGTAAGCAAGATATTCATATGAAATACCAGACCACTAATAACATGCGTACGTTAGTTCAACCTATACTAAATCATATCTGATCAACAAAGAGATATCGCGATGGCTAGCCTTTTGCCAATGAATATTAAAGCATTATGGCCAATAAATTATGCCTACTATTTTCGAATATGACTTTTGCATGTACAAACGGCCGTTCCATAAAAACTGAGAGTAAAATCACACAAAATGAAAAATATAGATACAGCAAAATATATGTTACTCTTCCTCAAAGTATCTTCCTTCGGATGGTATACAACAGTTCCAACGTTCAGTTCACTTTTCAAAGCATGTGGCGAAGGCATTTTGTGGAGGCTGCTTTAGAGATCCCTGTACAACTTCAAAAATGTCAGCATCTCTGTTGAATGTTGCGCAACAGAACATCTCCTTCATTTTTTGAAACAACCATAAATCGCACGGGACTAGGTCAGGACCGTAGGCGGGCAGTGGTATGATTTCAATACTGCACTTCGTAAGAAACTGTTGAACACAACCAGCCACATAGTGGGCTGGCGTTATCATGGTGTGGAGTCCACTTGCCCACCAGTTCTAGTCGCTTAATCGATATGCGTCGTCGCAGACGCTTCAAGACGGAAATGTAATACAGTAATTTGTGGAGGAACGGCATACTCGTAGACTACATCTTTATGATAAAAAAATTATCATCATCACCTTCCCAGATGATTTGGTTTGCCGGACTTTTTCGGAGGAGGCGAGCCTGTGTGTTTCCAGACACTCGTTGCGCGCTTCGTGAGAAAGTTGAAATAGTGGATCCAAGTTTCATTGGCAGTTATTACTGTGTTTAGAAAGTTTGTATCCTTTGCAATAATTTGCTTCCACCCATGACACACCTGAACTCTGGCTAACAACTGTTGTCTCGTCAGGTGATGAGGTACCCATCTGGAACACACACGATGCACCAGTAATTTGTCGCGTAGAATGCGGAATGCCGACGTTTTTGAAATATTAGTTGACGCCGCTATGTCTTCACACGTCATTCGACGATCTTCTTGCAGGATTTCCCAAACAGTGTTAACAATATACTCCGTAACAGCACTTTTAGGTCGACCAGGCCTAGGAGCAAGTTCTGCCAACAAACGCCCTTTTTCGAAATCATGGTACCATCTAAAAATCGTTGACTCACCCAAACATTTATCTTTGTAAGCTTTTTTCATTAAATCAACTGTTTCTGAAGCCGCTTTACTCAAACGATAGCAAAATTTTATCGCACAACGTTTTTCACTTCTTAACTCTGAATCACTAACCTCCATAGCTGTATGGCGAAATGCAGACGTACCTTAAACAACCGTGCAATAAAAAAACCAGAATCATCTGCCACTGCTAATAACTGTTGTCATGGATACTTCTTTAATTCAGTTAATCGTCTATGTGGTTATTTTACCCCTTTGCACTGTTGCCAACTTAAAAAATAATTACTCTCAGTTTTTATGGAACGGTCTTTTTATAATACGAAAAGATTAACATTTTCCTAAATCATCCTTCTCAGTAACAATTTATATCGTAATTTTCTTACCAACATACAAAAAATAATAAATTACATGCAAAATAGATTGTTTCGGAAAAATCATTAGCTGGTTGGCTAAAGGGCAGAACGATGCTAACATTCAGCCAACGAATCACTCCTTATATTACATCATGTTAAATTTGACACATTACTTAGTACTGCCTGGGAACGCTCCACATTCACCCTAGGCGATAGGAAGAAGACGCGGATTTTCATTAAAATGTGCCTCACCACCGTGGGTCCGTTGCATGTTGAAAGTTCCACTTTCGTAGTAATAAAATATACAAATTTTGCAATAAAGCATATCCAGTATAGTCGCTCCCTCATCAGATATCTTGCCTTTTCCGATAAAGGAGGATATTGATTTTCTCTTAGAACGTAGCTTATCACCGTTTCTAAATCAGATGTCATGAATTCCACATTCACAACAAAGGACCAAGCGAAAAATTCCTAACTTCTATTAAATTCATTACAGGTCTGTTCTGAGGACCAATTGAATGGTATTTGTTCCAGAACATTTTCTATGGAAGACTAATAGGAAAATGTATTTAAGGATGCACATTTTCATCACGGAAGACTGCTATTTTCCGTATTACACCACCTTTCTGTGGGAGCTCATGTCTAAACGAAACACTGATAAACTAGAATGAACGTCTCTCCGAGGTCAAATTTAGGAAGCCCCATATTCATAGTCAAGGAGGATAGCAAACATGCCCTTACGAATTGGCTAATCGTAAGGTCATGCAGTTTTCTCATGATGACTGGAATCTCGCCGTTCCCCATCTAAGGAGAAAAAATCACTTTTATTATTAAACGCGATCCCCATTTCCATATTGGGAATCATATCGTTGCTTCCTCATCAAGAGTCATGTCATAATCATCCGCAGTAGTGATAAATACCAGTTTTCTGTGAAAACGGACCATGATATTTTTAAATAACAGGTTAAAAGTTTTGCATTTGAATTAAAGAGACTGCTCATTTCTGTATAGGAAGGGATCCGTGTGACTACTCACATCGAATACCAAAGTGATGAAGATAACAGCTTGGCAATTACAATTGTTTGTATTTAGTTATGTCTCGTCACAAAGACGTTTGCAACATCTGATTTTTTTCAGTGAACCTTTCGCCTGTAACGCCATTTTCATATCGAATTCTCATATGTAATAACTTCTTACATGCGATAAAATTCTGATGGTTAAGTATGTCTTTGAGTTCCTCTTCGCCGGGTAATACTTGAGATGTGCCGCATCTCAAGTCGACTCCTTGGTTCCAACCCACACTTGTGGAATTGCATACACTAGAGAAATATCACTGCGCATGGGCGCAGTATAGCTAGCAATAAACGTCATTTTTACAGAGCTACCAAAAACGTGAACTTTTCTTTCAGGATTTCAAAGAAAACAGACGTTGAATATGTCTAAAGAATATTCCATATGTTTAATAAAATGCAAGGAATCTTCCTGAATTCAGTGCGATATGAGCAGATGAAAACATAAGAGCCAAAAAAAGACGAAAAAAGAGTACACAATATAGATGATATAATTAAATAATTATTGAAAACGTAGTGTTTAATGAAACATAACAGCGAATGTAGGAAACCCGGTAAGAATTCCCTGATTTCACTTTTGGTACGGATTGTATTAACACACACTCTGATGTTGATATTTGTATAGTAAACAATGCTTTGCCTTTTATTTAAAACAAACGAAAAATCCTGGCGTTAAAACAATTTATTCCTTATGTTTTAATATTTCGATGGTTTTAAGTTGGTTTTGTAAATTTCAAACTATGCTCAGTGTATTTTTTTACAAAATACTTTTCGGAAAAGTTAGGCTGCTTTGAAAGTACAGTACATATCTTCAGGTCAACAAAACAACTTCTTGATATTAAAAGCTTCTTTCTTTCTTTCACCTTGTTTTATAACACAATAAAGAAAAAATCCAAACTTAACCTTGTTAAAGGTAGTCTTTTGTACCTTTTATAACTTTCTTTTTGTTCGGCGTTTGTTTGTTTTTTAATTTATTTATTGTTTCGGGATTTAACGATCACCATGGGCCTTGAAGGCTGTAGAGAGTAGTTCGTCTCTGGTTTGGACCACTGGTTTCGTGAAATTTGCTACATCTGATTCTTTAATTGAACCCGTTCTACCGGCAAAGCTCCGTGGACGGGGCGCATCACCAATGCCTCATCTGGTGCTTGAGCCAAGACTCGGCTCAGATGATTTGCCAGATGCCCGCACTTCTGGAGACTCCGTCACTGGGTGGTGATCTTTTACTTGCACTTTTCTTTGTAATCGAAGATTCAGAGATTGATGACCACACAGTTCTTGTTGACTCGTCGTGATTGTAATCTCTTTCTTTACATGTAGCTATACTTAATGTTTGGTATTAACATCTGTTTTCGGGTGGAATCGAAAATCTCTTATTTGTGCAATATGCCGATGCGTTTCTGTACAATGATCTTCGAGCTGTTCTATATTCCATCTGTTTTTCTGGAGTAATGTGACTGATGTACACGTCATTGGTGTACCAAAATAGAGCCGCCTATCGTTCGATCAACTGATAAGAATATTCGAGAAAGATATGATAATTCAAATCTCGGTAAACCCTTCAATCAACCGTTAAACAGAAATTCCAATTTATCATAATCTCAAACAAATATTTGACTTTATAAGATGGGCCAAAATTCACCTACGAAAAGTGCAAGCATTTTTCTAAGCAACCGGCAAGGGCTTCAGACAAATATCGTTGATGTGCTCTATGTATGCCTAAAAGTTTCTTACATATAAGTTTGACATGATTTGCTTATCTTTTCAGATAAGGTGACCTATTCTTTTGATCAACGAAGTTTCATCCGTACAGAATATCTTTGATGTGATGAAATGTCGGAGACAGTGAGAGGAGCATTTCAGACCAGATTTGGTGTCATGAAAGTTACAGATCAGCGTACGGCGCTCACTTTGGTGGAACACTGGAGAGATACAGAGACGGTGGCAGATGATATGAAGTGAGCGGGAAGATCGTAGACATCAAGAACCGAGGAAAACATTCAGAAAGTGTCCAAGGCATTAATAACAAGCAGTCAATCCAGAAGGCATTTCTCGATCTATGTTTTTAACAATCAACTTACCGTCAGAACATCAATGCAATCTCTAGCTCTTTTCGTAAAAGGTGCAGTCATAGTAATGACTTTCGCAAACACATACTGTGGCCGGATCTGCTTTCGCAAAGGTAATATTAGCCAAAGTTGAATTTGGAATGATCGATCCCTGGCCGATTTGTTTTTCAGATGTGGTAGTTGATACCAGATCTTTTCATTATTCTGGTACAATAGTCCCGAACATTATATCAAAACCTAGAATCTTTGGAGAGACATTCATTTAGTAAACATCGACTTTCAAAGTCGAGTGCAACATTTTATTGGAAAAATTTCTTCTGTCACGCAGGGTTTTGAACCGTCTGAACTCGCCAATAACTACTTCACACAGAAAGGTGCACGTCCCATTGAACAGGTGCAGTATCTGAACTCCTGAATGGCCGCTTTGGAGGCTTATTGAATAATCGCAAGCATTACAGCGTGTTCACCTGACCTTATCTCTTGATACTTTTCTTTAGGGGTATTTGAAGGACAGGGCATATTAAAGTAAGCCTGGACCTCCAATTTGGCCAAGGTATTTTGTGATATGCTTTCGTCATGCCGCTCAGAGTTATAAAGGGCAGGCACATCGAACATTTTTCATTTGAACTATAAATAATGTATGTATTGATATATTAATTAAAAGTTAACTTTTATCACTTACAGATGAGGTTGAATTAGCTTTCTGCAGGTGAATTCTGGCCCACTCTGCATGCTTGTATGACTCTCACAACTAGAAACCTTGTCATGATTACTGTAAAACTACAAACTTAAGGACGAGAAAATTTCTTCTACTGAGTATTGTTTAGGCAATGTTTTATTTCTTCTTTTAATCTTTCAATTTTTGTTACCAGCATCAGAAATATCGGAAATATCACATATGAGTCAGACAGTCAGGCTTTATTACCATTGTTTTCTAACTGCTAATCGAAACGCCAAGTGGAGATCTCCTGTGCGTAGCTGTGGCTCACTTTTAGTATTATACCAAATAAATCCTTTTTTTAGTTTACCAAGACAGCCGTATTTTGGAAAATACGGCAGTAACAAGAAGTTTTAAAAGGCTAAGGCTGGATGAGCGTTCTTTTTTTTCTTTCGGGATTCAACGACCACCCTGAGCAGCTCTTGGGGCTATTTATTAACTGCCGCCTGCTCCTAATTCAGAGTCATTTGCTCCAGTGATGAAGGTTCTTTGATACCAGTGACCTTAAATTTTGACCATAAACTGGAGCCCGTAGGACAAACACACCACTCATGCCTCATCCTGGGCTCAGGCCCGGTCGAAGATTGGACGCTTAGCCAGAAACCAGTACCTCTAACCACTCGGCCACCCAGACGGCAATTAACGACGGAAATGAAAGTAAGTGTCACTCAAGTTGTGCACACTGTAACACTGTATTTTTCTAAACGAATGAGATGATTATTTTCTTAGTAATTGAAATATACTTTTACCGTTTTTACGACTTTTTTCAGAATAGCGCAAATTAAATGAAATCATACGTGATCAAATTTATTCAACTTCCTTACTTAACAAAAAGGTATAGAAAAAAACAATTTTGAGCATATGTGATTTTGAAATATACCGAGTGAGTCTATTATGCCGTTTAAAAACCGCGGAAACATCATAATTGTTCTTGCAGACTTTTTGTCTTTTTTGAGAGTGAAGGAAAAAAATGAGGTTAAATAAGCTACAATGAAAGCACATTGTCGGTAACACCTTCAGAGTGCCGTTGTCCACCGCGAATATTTAAAAAAGCTCATGTTCACCATTAAAAGAAATGGGAAACAACAGTTTATAGAATTTTTAGTTAAGAAAAAAAAAAGAAATACTTGGTTGAAGAAAGAAAAGAAAAAGTTTGCTAAATAAGTTTAACGAAGTCCAGAGATTTAAATCTTTTTATATAACTATTGTTTGTCAAACAATTGAGGTTTTTTAACGAAATAAAGGCAAACAATGCTCAATTTTTTTGCCAAAAAATATATTTCCTTTATAACCGGAATATACAAATGAAAGAACTGAAATGTAGTTTAGAGGGTAAATTACTTTAGCGTGAAAAGCAAAATAAATAAATAAATAAAAAAGTTTAGGGGATTTCTTTCCAACAGGTTAAAATAATTGGGCATTGCTCAATCTGTGGATTGATTACTAAAATGACATGAGCCTATGAGAACTTTGTTTAAGGAATATTGAACTGGACAAAATTTACATATGTGAGGGAAAGATGAATAAGTCATTATCTATATGTAACTAATGCATGTGGAAGCGTCAGTGAATTTTTTTCTTGTTATTGTTTTCCTAACTTTTACCCCAAATCTAGAGAGAAATGCTTGTCTTGAAGAAACTGGTCACAAAAACCTATATTCCTGTGTTTTAATGAATTATTGATAAATCGACGCCATATTTCAGCATGTTATGCTACCGCAAGAATTTCGCAAGGAAAAAAGGACTGAAGTCAAGTTGAACTTGACGTAACATAAACAAAATACAAAAATACACATTGTATCTTTCACTAATACATGAGTGTTCTTTTCCTGGACATCATATGACAGAGTACCCAACACAACTCTTCGGAGCTGCTAGGCCCTAGTTAATCAATGAGCCACTGTAAAATTCATACAAGTCTTATCAAAATTGCCTGTTTTTCTGTTACTTCTGCCGAATAGTGTTGGAGGGTGTGGAAGTTCTGATTGAACGTAAATATTAATAAAACAAACGATACACCAAACATTTCGTCACCGCAGGATAAGCCGAGTTGCATGGCATGGGACGTAAGCTACCCCCCTTTTTTTTTTTTTTTTTTTTTTTTTTTTGATTGGAGGTTTAACGACCACCGTGAGCAACTCAATGGGCTATAAGCAGTCGCCCGTCCCTAATTTAGGGTCACTGGTTCCAGGGAAGGGAGAGGGCCAGTGCCGTAAGACAAACACAACATCCATGCCTGACCGGGATTCGAACCCGGACCCCTTACGGACGAATGATCAGAGGCCAACGCCTTAGACCACTGCGCCACCGGGGCGGCGCTACCCCTTTCCTTTCCCCAGTATACTCCATCTGTTGCATAAACAGGTTGAAAGCCAGATGCTTCATATAAATAACTCGATGGAATTTTAACTCTTTTCCTGAAATAGGATTTTTTCAAAGAGATTACTAATAAATATAATGAAATACTGACGTTGCTGGATTTATTCGAAGTTCTCTGTAGTTTCCTCGTGTTTCCAATTCATAGTCGGGGCAGTGATCTATTACGGGGATTTCTTTTTTTTTTTTTTTTTTTTTGATTGGAGGTTTAACGACCACCGTGAGCTACTTAATGGTTTCAAATCTATTTTATTATCAAGGTTGGGTTCAGGAAGCGAACTAATTAGAACGTCCTGATGCAAGTTAAGTACAGTAAAATAGGTAAAATTCTAAAACCTATGTACAGTTATATACAGCACGGTGCAATGATCTACAAAGAAGCATCGTGGTAAAGGGTGCATTCATATTTTGCACGAGAACATAAGAGACTGACGTAACAGTGCGTCTCAGAGTAAAGGCACAAATTCAGTGTTGACAGATAATAGTGCAGGTGTACAATAATTGAGCACTGTGCGAAAAGAAACTACTGAGGACAAAGAATACAAAGAAAAAATGTAATAATCTGAGACAGACGGAATTAGAATATCTCAGTACTGGGGTATTTGTATCATACATAGTAAAGACAAGAACTATTTACACATGTACAGCTTTGTGCAATTGAGGAAAACATTTGTAATAAGAAATCACCGTTGTATTGTAGTTTGAGTTAGATGAAAATCTGACTAGTATATCTGGATACAAGTGAAATACAGTAAAAATGTAACAAGATTCTAAATTTTGTACAATTTATGTACAGCACGGTGCAATGGTCAAAATAAGCAAAAGAATGATGAGGGCACTCATAGTGATAAACTGATACAAGAGATGGACGAACATGACATTTCATGGTAACTGGTGCAGTAATGCGTTACCAAACAACAGAACGTATTTATAGGGTATGTACTACTTTGTGCAATTCACAACTGAAATGAAGATAGCGATAATGGGAAAACATAAGCCTGACGTGACTTGATCGTCTCAACACATCAGCACTTTACATACGTGTAAAAACTTGAGACAAATGGAACTAAATATCTCGAGTCTGGGAGATCGCAATCAATAACAGTGAAGACAATAACTATTTACACATGTACAGCATTGTGCAGTTTAGAAATACATTCGGTATAAGAAAGCAACTTTGCATTAAAGTATGATTTAGGAAACAATCCGACGAGTATTACTTAATACAAGTAAAATGCGGTAAAGAAGTAATGATATTCTAAACATTGTACAATTTATATACAGCACATTGCGATGGCCAAATTAAACATAAGAGTGAAGAGGGCACACATATCGATGAACAAATGAAAGAGACGGAAATGAAAGGCCGTCTCAAAGGAAAGATGCAATATGGTGATAACAAACAACAGAACGTAATTATAATATATGTGCAACATTGTGCAAATCACAATGAGAACAAAGAAAGCATTAATGGGAAAATATGAGACAGACGGGATTTGTTCGTCTCAATATATGAAATATTCACGTGGATGATATTGACTACAATAATGAAACACAAAAACGGTATTGCAAGAATTACATAAGATTCAAATTAAGGAGAAACAACACCAAAAGTCTAGTACAATGGTGATCATGAAGATTTAAACACAGCTCATCAAAAGCAAGTATAGTCGAAGTCATGGTCGGCCAACCGTCAGTTGCAGCGGCGTCGGCGAGCCAGCGAACCAGGAGGCAGCCGGAGACCATGTGGAGAGAAACTGACTCTCGCAGTGCTGAGTAACAGCTACTTGGTTCTCGAAGCGGAGACGAGAAAGAAGGCAGTCTCGAAAGTGACACAGTAACATCTCAGAAGCTTGAGGTGCTGTATAAGGAGTGGTAATCTCTCGGCAGCGTTGTTGAAACACGTAGATAACGTGCTTTACTAAAACAAAAATGTAGGAACAAACTAATGGTAGCTTGACTGGAGGAGAAACTTGAAGCAGCAGTGTCTTGTAGGCGTCGAAAGTGAGATCAGCTGTAACTGAGCGTTGGGCGATGGAAAACGCTAAATGCAGGAGCGGCAGTAAGATGACACAATAGAGGTATACATGAGAGACATAAGCTTCCTGAGCACAGAAGGGGCAAAGAGGTGAATCAAGAAGTGTCATGCGGTGCAGGATGGAGGGGGCGGGAAGACGTCGGTGAAGAAAAAGCCAATGAGTGTTGATCTCTAGTGGAGCGGAAAGAGGAGAGAGGGCGGCGGACCACACGGTGGTGAAGGATAGGGGGACGTCGGGAATGGGGAGGGGAAAAGAGGAGTGGGACATGGAGAGGAAACGGTAAAGAGCTGACGTCGACAAGGAAGAGAGTGGAAGAGTTGTGCCGACGACGGACAGAAAGAATGGAACTCGAAGGAAAGCACACAGGACAAAGGTAAGGCCAGAGGGAGTGGCAAGGTGGGAGAACTGAGAGATAATAGTAGAAAGGAGAGAGTCACAGACAGAGCGAGAGGAGGGGGATAAAAGTATAGTGGGGGGAAGACTGGCATAAGGACGCCAGGAAAGGTTGGAAGTAGTAATGTTTCTGACTGTTTCGACTCCTGCACGGAGCCAGGAAGGATAGACAAAGTGCGACAGATGTGAAGGGTGGAGAAGAGACGAGAAAAAGAGGGGTTCGGCGAGGAGTTCCGTGATAGAATCAGGCGGGGAGCGAGAAAGGGAGAGAGAGCGGAGTAAACTGAGAACTTCTCGGTAGACAGGTGGACAACGGGAGAGAATAAGAGATCGACGGTCCATTAGTAGTAGGGAAAGGAAAGTAAAGCTGACGTTGCTCGAATTAGTGATGACTTCTCTTACAGAAATAGCATCAGGTACAGGTGACGTGATGAGGCGAAGGAACGTAGTAATCTTGAAAGCCTTGTAATACAACTGTGTGTCGACAAGGCCGATGCCACAGTGGGCTGGAGGAAGACAGAGCTTTGGGGCGCTGATCCAGTAGTGGCCGGTCCAGATTACGGAAGTGAAGCAACGGGTGATGTCTTTAAGACGAAGAAGTGGAGTTTTGACTGCGTGCCAGGAGTGAATACATAAAGAAAGTAGGTACGTACGGGTGAGATGTGCTCGTTGGAAGTAGGATGAGCAGAACTGGGCTCTGCGCCAAAATGCACGTAGGGAGGAGGCATCTCCCGGGATACCAAGATGGACACCAAGGAAGCGTTGTGAGATGGAAGACCAGTTGGCACCCCAAAGGGAATCCATACGATCAATCCAGGAGCCGCACCACAGGCCTGTGCTTTTGGAAGAATTAATCGCTGCGCCGGAGCACGAGGTGTAATCTGTGAAGAGGCTTTGCAGTTGAGTGAACTGTGAGTCGAGACGAACGCAAAAGGTTACATCATCTGCATATGCAAGGGAGGTGATGCCATGATGTCTCGTACTGCCGATAAGTGGTGGCAGAGTAGTTTGAATGGAACGGTGCACTGTGCGGAGAAATGGTTCGATGGCTATTGCAAAGAGTTGTCCGGAGAGTAGGCAGCCTTGGCTCACTCCACGGCGGAAGGGAATCGGCGCTGTGAGAAAGGTGGACAACTTAACCTGAAAACTGGCGTCCTGATAGAGGGAGGAGAGGAGGGAAACAAAAGAAGGAGGGAACCCAAAAGAAAGGAGTGTGTCAGGAAGATATGAATGGGAGATATTTTCAAAGGCTGACTGTTGATCTAGTGAGAGGAGGGCGAGGGGTTCAAAGCGGAGTCGAGCGAGGTGGATGAGGTCGTTAAGGAGGTGACTGTTGTGAGAAAGGGAACGGCCTGGGACTGTGTAAGTTCGGTTGGGGGAGAAAATGTGAGTGAAAATGGGATTGAGTCGTTGAGAAAGAAGCTTAGTATAAAGTTTGTAATCAAGATTTAGTAGGAAAATAGGGCGCCAATTCTGCAAGTCAAGGAGATCACCTTTCTTGGGGAAAAGGACTACATATGCGGCTGTGAATCTACTCGGGAGGGGGAGATAGTAAAGGCAGCTGAAAAAGCAGAGGGGAGAAACGGAAGAAGTAGAGGTAGGAAAAGTTTTGTAAAAGCAGAAAGTTAGGCCGTCCGGACCTGGAGCGTCACTGGAATTCAGGGAAAAGAATGTGGAGGGGAGTTCGGTAAGTGTGTGGCGGGGAGGAGGAGAATGAGAGTGGAAGTAAGATGGAGGGAACTTGTGGTAAATTAGAGAGGAGAGATGCCATAACTGTGGGGGATGGCGGAGGAGGTTCACAGAACTTCTTAGTATATTGCTTACGGACATGAGAACAAAGAGTGATCTGGTCGTCTGACATCTCACCAGAAAAAGGCGTAGGTGTTGATGAAGTGCATTCGATGCTCGTCTTGTGCGTTCCACTGATGTATGAAATTCATAATTATGCGCATCTGGCGTCAGATGTTGAAAACGGATTCGACACAGAGCTTGTTGAACCATTGGATCAACAAGCACTGTGTTGAGCCAGAAGAGATCAAAGTCCTGCTCAATAGGAGAAAAAGAGAGGATCGCTTAGGCTCAGAAGAGAGAGCATGGAGCGAACATGGTCAAGACGCATGTTCTGAGTCGTCCTTGTCGTGAAAGAAAGGTCGCGGACATGAAGAACAAGGTTTTGTTGATATCTCCATCCACAAAGTTAGACCACAGGAGGCAGATTGGAGTTGTGGTCGTCTTTCCTCTAGGAATGATCGAACTGACGAGCAGAAATCTGGGTCTGAGAGAAGATCATTATCAAAAATCCAAGGAAGAATTGTCCTGAGTTTTGTTGGAGCAGCATGAACGGTGAGAGCAATAGCGCAGTGATCAGAAGAGGCTGTGGGATGAATGCACGATTCAGTCACAGCTGGAAGAAGGGTACTTGAGGCATAAAACCTGTCAATTCGGGCTGTAGAAGGACTCTAGTCATGCTTACGGACATGAGCGCCAAGTGTGAAGAGTCATTGTCGGATGGAAGTGGCGGTGAACATCAGTGAGGGAGTTGTTTGAAACAACTGACTGCAGAAGATTCAACAAGGCGACTCGGTGCTCTCTGATGTAAGGGGAACGATCAAGTTGAGGATTGAGGGTGCAGTTAAAATCACCTCCCATGAGAACGTGATCTGTAAGAGGGATGCGAGATAAAACACGACGAAGACGGGTGAATAATATTGACAGGAAGGTTGTAGAACATGGAATGTAGATATTGAAAATATGGTAACAAGTTGACTCAATGATGACAGTTGCAAGCTGTAGGAGATCTCGACACAGGTTGCGAACTGAAAGGGAGGTGACAGTAGAGTTGAAGGTGTTGCGGACGCCAATAGCGAGGCCACTATGAGGAGATAATCCAAATACATGGTGAAACGTATAGTTCCACGGCCACCATCTAGAGATGAGAGTGGTAGATTTGCAATTCGTTTTCTGGAGTAGGAGAAGATCGGCCCCTAACGGCTTGAGGTCTTCATAAACCAAGGCATTATTGAGGGGGATGCGAGTGCTCTGCAATTAAGTGATACGATCTGGAATATGAGGTTCAGTTAATGCTTGCTGAAGATTTTTCAGCACTGGAGGGAATAACTTGAGTCGGTTGAAAAAGGTTTTCGCCCACGAGTGGGCAGGAATGTTCTGACAGCAGAAGTGTGACAGGTTACAGATCTGATTTCGCACGAGATGAAGAAGTGAAGGATTATTCATGGCTAAGGCATGTGCGATGGTGTAGCCGGTTTTGTTCGTTAAATATGCATGGAGATCTTCATAGGAGAGTGGTACGGGAGGTGTGTTGGCTTTCTGGAGAGATGCAGCAAAGTCTTCAACCGTGGGGAAGGAGACTTCAGCTTTGGATGGGGAGGTACGGCGAGTAGAACTGCTGGATAGGGGTGAGGTTGACTTCTGATTCTTTGCTGATCGCCGACGGGAGGAAATCGCGGTGCTTCAACGGAGGCTCAGTTGAATCATCATCACCTTGTGACTCTCTGCCAATGGACTCTGTATCTTCTGCGGCGGAGGTACCAGTAGTAAAAGCGGACTGGAAACCCTCTGAGGGGGATTCAGAGGCCGAATGACGACGTTGGGGAAGTGTTGAGGCAATCGATGGAAAATCCCCTTGTAAATCAATGGGAAGCGGCTGCGGAAGCTTCTCGTTGACCAACGGCTGTAAGTGGACGAATTTTGTCAGATCTCATCTCTGGAGCTTGCCGTGCTAAGGTGGCTGGCGGGGTTCGCTTCGAGGGAGGTGCAGAAGCTGATGGAGAGCTGGTCGGAGCCGGGGGAACTTGATGGGGGCGATGCACTCGAAGATGTGTTTCGTCATGACATAGTGTAGGGAGGTAATCACGTCGATTCTCGAACGCTGTGGTCCACAGCGCACATTTTGGATCTTCGGGCACGCCAGCAGATGTTCATCCGACGGAAAGATGACGCGGGCACTACGACGAAAACCCTCCAATGGTTTTGTCATCTGGATCTCTAGGCGACGCTGAGAGAGTCGTCACCGGTCCCGCTACTCTGGCAAATTTGCAAAGTAAGGTACATAGGGCAACATCAGAGACTTCAGGTGGAACTGGATGAAAAGTAACCTGGATAGGCCGCTGCGCAACAGGTTCGGGTAGAAGATGAACATCTTTGATGGACAAGCCGTCAGTCATTTTAAGATCGGCATGTTCCATACGGGCAAAATACACCAACATGACCCGTGGTTTGCGGGCCATATGAGTAATGTGGTCTTCAGCGGGAAGCATCTGCTTAAGTGCAAGACTGTACTCTTTGAGCTTTGTGTCAGGTAGGGCATTGAAACAGACGCCGAAGTCCATGGTAGACATAAATTGTTTTCCTGCTGGGGAGTCCTCCGGGATGTCAATGGTAGCGGGATTGCCGTCAACACTGACGTAGGAGTCTGGAAAGACTGTCGCCACAAACTTAGAAGGAGCTTTAGCTCCGGAGGTAACCTTGGAATATGTGCGAGAAGGAGAACTAACGAGAGAAGGCTGTGACGCAGCGCTAGTAGCTGGAAGCAGCTTTTTGAACTGAGTGGAAGTGGAAGGCAGCGGATCTACGCCCTCAGTCACATCTATGGCTTCGTCTGCAGTACCAGAGACATGCGTCAAGGCGACGTCACTATCCAGGACAAGGTGAGCAGCTTGAGCCTTTTCAGAGGAGTCGCGCGCCACATCCTGTGTGTGCACTATGTCAGTGACAAGCATTGGAGATGATTGGTCTCCGGAGGTTGAGGAGGAGGTTAACGGATCCTTACTGATATGGGCGTGAACATCGCTCTTATCAGTTGCTGCCATTGTTAATGGCGAGGGTTAACGAAAGAATCGATCAGCTCGATCGAAAATATAAATGCCGATTACAGAAATAATAAGTTACTCACCATCTTGTGAGACGAACCAAAAGAAAGCTCAAACCTCAGTCTTGAGGGGACACACAACAGAAATGGGCGACACACTCTGGAAACACTAATCCAGGCACAAAACTGAAACACAAAACAACAAGCAACTGAATGGGCTATAATCAGTCGCCCGTCCCTAATTTAGGGCCACTGATTCCAGGGAAGGGACAGAGCTAGGTCCAGAAGACAAACACAACATCCATGCCTCACCGGGATTCAAACTCGGACACCTTTCGAGCGTATGATCAGAAGCCATCGCTTAGACCACTGTGTCACTGGGGCGGCATGGGGATTTAGGAGATTTTAATATATTATAATATTCATTCATTTCCAAGCTGGGAATTTTCTTGCAGTAAGTTCGAAGAAGCTGTCTAGGGCGGCATCAGCGAATAGAGATTGTGGAAATGTGTTTCCCAAGAAATCGTTCTTGGTATTGAACAGCCTTAAGTGCGTAAATCGTTTTATTGGCATACGCTGCAATCATGGACATTGTCATCAGGAAACGATTCCAGACTTCTTAATTAGTTTATTGCGTCAGAGGAGTCAGAGATAGAAACACTCTTACCTTCTAATGGGGAACAAGAGCCTCGGGGATACAGGGGTTACGCTTAAGAAAGGACGGACACAGGGGTCAGGGAAGAAGAGAAAGAGAAGTCTAGAGGGAACAGAGAAGTTGGGGGAAGATGCTTTAAGAAGGGGGATTTTTCGAACAGCGAGCTTGGTAGGAGGATGGCTTCAGAACTGGGAAGCCAGAAACATTAGTAAATGAAATAGAAGACAAATTAGGCAGACTCTTAGAGTAAGTAGAAAAGAACATAGGATACAAGAATAAGTATGGAACTATGAGATTGAAGTCTCAATTTTGTTAGATATTTCAGCAGAACAAACCGAATATACTGAAATTAGTTAGTAATAAAGAACTGATTGAATATCGTAAATGATCTTGATACTTTTCGTGAAGTACAACTCTTCCGTAGCTTCTGCAGAGAGTTACAACCAAAAAAGAAGGAAAAGTTCCGTTAAAAAACCTTAGCGCTGCTTCTGATCATTCGTCCGACATGAGTCCGGGCCCGAATCCAGGATGACACATGGATGGTGTGTTTATCTTGCGACACTGGCTCTGTCCCTTCCCTGTAACCATTGGCCTTAAATTAGGGACGGGCGACTGCTTATAGCCTATAGAGTTTCTCACGGTGTATCTCCCACTTTTAAATTAGTAATGGTAAGGGAAAAGGATTTTTCAATCAACATGAAGTCTAATAACATTTACTTCTCGGATGAATGGATAGAATCGGAGCATTTGTGTTAGCGCAAATTAAATTAAATAAAAATAAAAGTTTATAAAACACAGGGCTGTTGATGCTCACGCTGTTTGATGTTTTGCGAATTCTGTCAGGACCTTCTACCATACTGTATATACTAATGGACTGCACACTGGCAATAGCTGCATAACAGCAGCCCTGGTCCCAACATGAGAGGGCATCAGATCAGGTGAAATGAGTCACAAATGGTCGCATGCCTTTTAATTCCAACGTTTTCCTATGAGCCATTTTAAAGGATTGGGAATTAGTAAATTGTGTACATTTGAAATGTGGGTTTTAGGAATATTGTATATAAGGATATACTCGTTGAGAAAACTACCTCAATCAAAATTTTATTGCAATCGTTTAGAAGTGATTAGATTGAAAAGTGGTCGTACGTTTCGTATGAGTTCTAACGCGAATTCGTTTGTTTGTACTCGAAATTCCGTGCAAAAATGATGTTATGGTTATTAAATTACGCTGCAGAACTTCAGTATTTTCAGTGCATTATGTGAAAGTTTACTTATGAGATATATACATGCACAGATCGGGTTGTTTACATTTCGTTATTTATAATGTGATGAACATTTGCGAAGAATTTTGAACATGCATTTCGGTTGTTGTTGTTTTTCTTAAGTTACGATATTTTTATGTCAATAGCCACAAGTTTTCTGGTTAAGTAATTGAACCTTATTGACTATTTTTGCCTCAACGTAATAATTATTGAAAATATGAAAACCAGACCCAAAAGCCTGAAAAGTAGAATGGTTGCACTTGCTACTCTAATGAAAACTTATGCAAACTTTGAAACGCTATATACCAAACCGACAAGTTTTCTGATGAACTAAAAATATTATACTTACTGAAACCGTGTTGTGCCAAATACTATACTTGTTAAGTAAACACCATTCCATAATTTTCATATTTCGGAATCAAATGCAGATGATGCCTAGCAGAAAAGTAAAGTTCCGCAAGGCAACAAGAGCTTGGACTAGCATGTCATGTCATAAGTACTATCATGTTTTTATGCACAAGCTTCCTGTTTAAATATTTACCCTTTGTCCGAGATGGGTCAGGGTTCGAATCCCGGTGAGGCATGGATATTGTGTTTGTCTTACAGCGCTGGCTGTCACCCTTTCCTATAACCAGTGGCCCTAAATTAGGGAAAGACGACTGCTGAGTTGCTCATGGTGGTCGTTAAACCTCCAATCAAAATATATATATATATATATATATTTAACTGAAATTTAAAATTTCCACAATTTTCTTCGTGCTTCGTCTTTCGGAAAACTGTTAAAGCAGAAATCATAAAGCAAAACACAAAATTCATGCTATAAGTACATCAAAAACTATCCGGTGTCTCACACCTGTTGGTCACCTTAAAAAAAAGGCGTTTTTCTTTAAATTTTAAGATAACGATACCGAAGTGACATAGTGAAATTATTATAAAGCATCCAAAGAATCCATTTAGTTATTTCATTCGTTTCTTACACATGAAAAATTATAAAACTTCCTTTACTAAATCGCTCAGAGCAACCATAAGCACGATGTACCCATCTTTTTGACACATGTCACGTGATTTCGTGGCTTTCGATGTTGGAGCCAGAAATTTTGATGCCATGCGCAGTCTATCAGTATATATGATCGAAGGTCATGACTGAATGACAGAAGGGCAAACACGGTGATTATCGTAACAAAGAAACTAAGAGTGCATGCTATGTCAGTTCTCATCCAAAAAATTCTTTGAAAGCTGCAGAATTACAGAATAATCGTTTCATAATGTCTATCAAGTCAGATGGACGGACAGATGGATAGAATCTTTAACATACATTTTTTTTTTAATCTCAGTTGAAAAAGCTTGCAAAATCTGTTAAATTACATAACCATTATTACGGTGATATTTTTCTTAAAGCACTTAACATTTTTCTTGAAGCATTCTAACGAGTGAATGGCGAGCTTTCAAGTTACTTCCGCCCGTATTAACAGAAAGTTAGAGGGATGTTCAGTATGAATTTTTCTGATCTGTTAACGGTAACACTGCAATTTATTTTAGGAAGGTTATCACAAGACGAAATGAACGGATGACGCCGAAGTATGCACGCTGTTCCTTGCAAAATTGAAAATCCGTACACAGGAAGGAGGCTACAAAGATTTCTCTTTTTCGAAAAACACTATTTCATTAAAAACTTTTTCCGGCATTTATCCATGTGATTAGAGGACATGAGAAGAAGTCAAAATAACATGACTTGCTTAAGCACATAGAAGAAAGACTGGGTAGAGTGACCATAATTACAAATTATTCTGGACTATACGTGGTTACATCGCAATCTATTTCATGATTTACTTCGAGAGGTAAATGAATTACTCTAAAAAAAGCACCAATTTTCAGTAAGCACTTGACAAATTCAACGCGCGAGAGGAAGAAAAAGAGACAAAGAAATATTTTAAAATGGAGATATATTGCTTTTGTTTATATACGGTTATATTGTAAACTGCAGAATTTTTGAAGAAAAGCTGCAAATGAAACTGAGAGAAATATAAAATTCTAGTTCAAATACTCGACGATTTATCAGCAAAAAACTCACCGGCTCGTGTAGCCTCTGTTTCAAACAGTCAGCTACATTATTTAGGATGGCTAGAAACTTCGTGTACAGACTTCCAAGAATATTTGAACACTATGTGATCACTTTCATAGACAGCAAATTCTGCAATTAAGTGTCTTTGTTGCCTGACGTTTCAGGCAAAAAACAAGGCCGTTTGCGTGATTGCAGTTGTTTAGTTTTCTTTTTCTGCACATTTAACCGAACCTGATACAACAATCTCAATCGGCTACACGCCGGTGGTTTACTATAGGTGAGTATTTCCTGTTTGTCCGGCATATGATGTTTGCGCTTTGACTGTTTGACAATTTTTATTGTCAAACGTAGTAAAAACAAAAGTATCCATTTACACCTTTACGCGTGATTAGTGAGGCAGAACTGATGCGTTTGCTTAAAAAGAACTTTCCGTTTCCATTTTGAAACACTTGTATAAGTGCAGGTGAACAAAGGAAGTCAGGAACAGATACCAGAGTTTTGAAATCAGAGTTTGAAAGAAATCGTCTACGAAATACGTTCGTCGAAAACATCATAAAAACTAACGCTGAATGTGTCAAATAATAGATTTCGCGTATTCTTGGAGGAGTACATGACATACGCGATGTTCTTTCTTTTAACTTGTAAATTTTTCTAAAACGAAATATGCCGCTTACGTTATTTTACCAGATTTTCCAGGAAAATTTAAGTCTGGCAGTTTTATTACGAGACAGAAAAAGCATTAAATATAGGAAAATATTTCTGCAGTAAGCAGGGTATTTGTGATTTCCCTGTGATATGCAATGATGCGGATGAAGCTACGTCATTGAGATAAATAGATAGATAGATAGATTTAACATTCTAAAATGGACGGATGCTTACTGAAATTGAGCAATTATACAAGTTTTTTTAAAGTTGAAGTGAGGCACATGGAAAAATTTAGTACTTTTTCTGTTCATTTAGATGATCAAAATGCACGTCTGAGAATTTTATAAAGCAAATAAAGCTATCTAGCATATTATCAGTTACCTTTAATGTCTGATGTTGTGGAACCTAAACATGAGAAATTTGCAGGCATATTTTTTAACATAATAAACACAGGCAGGATGTATAAAAGAAAAGCACATTATCGCAAGGGAAAGATGCTATTTTCCGTAAAGTTTTGTGAGCTCTCATTGCATTTTCGAAAACAAGATGGACGAGATCAAAGAGATAAGGGAATTAGCTTCTAGAATAGGAAGTTGTTCTAAATAAATTTTGATGACCACCTCATTTATTTATTTATGAATTTATTCACACTTGGTGTTGATATTCAAGACGGAGATGTTTTTGAAAATCCATTAGAGCTTTTCGTTGGAACTCAGTGCTCTCGCAACAGAGATATCGAACGTATGCATTGATGCTAACTGGCCAACTATCTTTTTGGTGGAACTTGTATCTTTTATCTACTATCATTTTGGTGGAACTTGTACCTTTTATCCTACTATCTTTTTGGTGGAGCTTGCATTGATGCTAACTGGCCTACTATCTTTTTGGTGAACTTGTATCCTTTTTGCCCACTATCTTTTGGTGGACCTTGTATATCGAAAAGCTCTAGATTACATTTTTTACCAACTTTCTTACATGTTTACCTTAAGGATTCGATAGGAGAATCCAATGATACATACATAGTATCATCATCATCATCATTGTCAACCATTATCAATCCACTGCTGGACGAAGGTCTCCCCAAGTTTCCTCCACAACGGTCTGTCTTGTGCCAGTCTCCTCCATGTCACCCCTGCATACTTTCGAATTTCATCCACCCATCTCCCATGTGGTCTTCTTCTGGGTCTTTTCCTGTCCCTTGGAATCCAATCTAAAATTTCGGCTGTCCATCGATGATCTGTCCTTCTGGCAGTATGTCCAGCCCATTGCCATTTCAGGGATTTAACTCTGATCATGATGTCTTCCACTCTCGTCATTTTTCGGATCCACGAGTTCCTCTTCTTATCTCTCCTGGTTATACCAAGCATGCACCTCTCCATGCTTCTTGAGTTGTCTGCAGCCTTTGTATGTCTCTTTTAGTTAAGGTCCACGTCTCTGCACCATACGTAAGCACTGGAAGGATGCATTGATCAAACACTTTTCTTTTAAGACATAATGGCATATTGCTCTTGAAAATTATGCTGTTTCTTCCAAAAGCTCTCCAGGCAAGTTTTGTACGCCGATTAATTTCTTCATCAATGTGACCCTCACTTGATATCTGCTGTCCAAGATAAACGTACGTGTCTGTTATCTCCAGCTTTTCTCCATCAATCGATAAATCTTCATTTCTTGTAAAAGCATTGAACATCACTTTTGTCTTCTGAAAGTTCATTTTTAATCCCACTTCTTTACTCTTGTCAGCGAGTTCCTGGATCATACTCTGCAGCTCTGATGGGGTAGTTGCAAAAATGACTACGTCATCAGCAAAACGAAGGTGGGTTAGATAATCTCCATTAATCTTTATCCCCTTGTTTTCCCAGCTCAGCGACTGAAAAACACCCTCCAATGTGGCATTAAAGAGCTTCGGAGATATGGTGTCACCTTGTCTCACTCCCTTTCCAATTTTTACGTGTGTTGTATTTTCAAACAGCCGAATCTTTGCACTTGCATTTTCATAGATGTTATTAATAATATTAATGTATGCATCTTCAATACCGCAGGATTTCAGAGCCATTGTAACTGCTGATGGTTTCACCGAATCAAAGGCTTTTTCATAATCGATAAAAGCCATGCACAATGGAAGTTCATATTCCCTCGCTCTTTCAATTAGTTCTCTCAGCACGTGGATATGATCTATTGTGCTGTAGCCACTCCTGAATCCAGCTTGTTCTCTCGGTTGAGCCATGTCCAGTGTTACCTTTAAGCGGTATGAAAGAACTTTAGTGAAAATTTTATAAACTACTGATAGGAGGCTGATAGGTCTGTAGTTTCCGAGATCCTCAATGTCACCTTTCTTATGTAGCAGGATCATTGTAGCGGTGTTCCAATCCTCAGGAATCTTTCCTTCATTAAGGCATCGAGTGAAAATTTGGGCGAGTACTGTTTCGATTTCTCCACTTGCTTCTTGTATGATGTCTACAGTAATTCCATCTTCTCCTGGAGCTTTCCCCCGCTTCATGTTCTTGATTGCATGTGCAACTTCTGCTGGAAGGACTGGAGGAACTCTGTTACTGGTATCTTTCATGATGTCTGGAGTGCATGTATCGTCCCTTTCATATAATTTGGAGTAGAAATCTTTCACTCTTGTCAAAATTTCGCCTCTATTTCTTGTTACAGAACCATCTTCTTTTCTCAGTGCCATAATCTGTTTTCTTCCCTTACTGAGATGTCCCTTTGCTATCTTTAGGCTTTGGTTGTTTTCAATTGCTTTCCTCACTAGTTCACAGTTGAATTTTCTTACGTCTTCAGTGATACTTTTTCTTACTGTCTTGCATAGCTCTATATATTCCACTTTGGAAGTCACATCTTCTTTAGTTGTCCTCATCTCTCTCTTCTTTTTTGCATCAACATTTTCGTTTTTCCTGATAATTTATTTACATGCAACTTGTTCTTAGACCCAGCTAATTTTGTTGCTGTTTCCATAACAGCTTTGGTTACTTTTCTGTTAACTTCAGAGATGTCCACTTCTTCTGATGTTAGGCCTTCTAAAGCAGAGAACCTGTTCTTCAGTTCCAACTTGAAGGTATTATGGTGTTTTTTAAGGTTGGTTATGTCAATAGATTTTGTTTGTCTTATGAGCTTGCCACGTTCAAGTTTAGTGTTGAGGTGCATCTTACATCTCACCAATCTATGGTCACTACCTGTGTTGAACTTGTTTAGCACACTGCAGTCTTCTATGACGAATTTTTTGTTACACATAATAAAATCAATTTCACTTGTCGACCCATTTGGATGTCTCCAAGTCCATTTCCTGTGTGGCTTTTTCTTGAAAAGGAGTTCAAGATGAAAAACCCTTCTGCCTCTGCAAACTCAACGAGAGTATTTCCACGCTGGTTTCTGTTGCCGTGACCAAATTTACCTACTGAAGTTTCATTCTGTTGCCGTTGCCCTATTTTTGCATTGAAATCTCCCATAATTATTTTCAAATGCTGCTTACCTTTATTATTTAGATGACAAATTTCCTCATAAAATTCTTCAATTTCTTCTTCAGGATGACTTGTGGTGGGTGCATAAGTTTGAATAATCTGAGCCTGGTATCTTTTCGAGAGTTGGATAACAAGTCGTGCAGCTCTGTCAGAGGAACTTTCAACTTCTACAACTTTATCCTTCAGTTTCTTGTTTATTATAAATCCAACACCACTAGTTCTGCCAGTATCTGTCCCACGATAGTAGAAGAGATGTCCACTTTTCAGTTCGATGAGATCTTCTCCTTTTCTCCTTACCTCACTTAGCCCCACGATGTCCCACTTGATCCTTTGTAGTTCCTCTTCCATACATAGTATACAGAGGCATAACTAGGCATTTTTGAGCTCGGGGCAAACCACAAATAATGCGCCCCTCACCACTGAATTCGGTAAGATGAAAAAAGCTTTAGCGCTTGGTGCTTGAAATATTGTAACCATGCTTGTTGGATGAGTTTTCAGGACAGTAACACTGATCTTGTGTGTTGATTACGCACAAATTTGCATCGTTTAGTATCCATACGCATGTGCAATTACAATTTTTCAAAATAACTAACACTAGCCATTGGGTGCTGCTTTTGACGTTTCGCTTCACACTGAAATTTATACTATCTTCTTTTATCATGAATCCTTGTAGTGAACAGGTAACTAATAATCATTAATGGCTGTGCAATAGAACTTAAGAACCGGCTAGTTTTACGGCGGACCAGAGGAAGAACTTTACGAATTTACCGCAGCACTCATTGCTATTTTCATTGTAGTTCAACAACCTAATGCTCAAATATTTTTATTGGGGTATAATACAGTAAATAGTATATTATGGAGCGAGGTGGTGCCATTTCTTACCTCAAACGGGAACGGCATTTTACTCTGTTGAATTGTGTCGGAAGAAAGTAGGAAATTGGGGGGGGGCACACTCAGCAGAAAGGTTTCGTACATTTCCTTTACCCTTTCGTATTTTACAGCCCTAAATGGGCTGTAAAATACAAAAGGTGAAAAAGTCGATGAGATTCTCAACTGCTTCGGAGTTCGAACATTTGGTACCATACAATAAAAGGACCGAATGCCGCTTGCTGTAGAGCAATAATGACCGAATTATCCCCAGAGAATCTTTAACAACGTGGACGATCCTTATCTTGTAACGTACAAACAACCGCGCTTCATTTCTGAATGTGAGCGCACTATATCCCTCGCCTTTTTAAGGAAGATATGCGAATTTTAGGCTGCCAAGCTAACCAAACTTGCGAAACATATTATGGGAAAATTCTGTAAATAGACAAACGACAAAGCACAGTGAAAAAAGTGTATCAGAAACTGGTGCAAAAAGTTTCAATTCCGATTTTAATCAGATTGTATGCAATGATTTTCACGCCCTCTCTTGAGCTTCGCCCGGTGCAGCTGTCCCGCCTGCCCTGCCCTAATTACGCCTCTGATAGTATGTTACGTTCCATATGTAGCGCTGGCAAAGTGATTTAAAGATAGTCTGATAATCTTGCAGTGTACAAAACTTTGTGATTCAATTCGTGTTGCGGTACAGTAGAGCCTTCTCGCACTAAATCTAGTTTAGAACCGTACAGTACTCGTTATGTTGGCAACCTACAATGGAAGACTTTGTTGACATCCACTTGAGAGTCCTCGATGGCAGAGTGCCAAACACGACAGGTACACTGAGGTTGTGCCTACGATATACAAATACCCATGGTCGTGCACAAGTTAAAGAAAAGGATTAAGATTGTGTATTAGAGTGCAATCTAAACGTGCGATTGTTATTCAGAAATAACGAGGCTTCATTTGAATAGTAAGTAAAAGTCTGTTGTCTTAGAAAGAATATGAGATGCATGACGCATATTACTTGCGCGTTGCGGATTATCTGCAAGTAGTAAATATCTTCCTATAAACGCGTAGTATCTTGTTGAGGGAATCAATATTTGTCAGTATGCCGGCGGTAATCAGTAATTGCGGACTGAGCTTTTGAAGAGGTTGCTACTGTACTTTTCGATACAATGAAATACCTATGCAGGGTAAACTAGAAGCAACTCGTGTTAGGTCTGTTATAGAATGGAGCACCAGATGATGGATTTATTAGCATTGTACAGTAAAGCAAGATTTCGAGAGTATGATAGAAGAAAATGTGGGAAACAACCGTTTGAAGTGGAGGGTGCTCCATTTTGGGAGTACATCCATCGGCAAGAAAGGTGACTTTTTTGTTGAGGCGGTGAGGTATAGCCGCCTTGAGATATATCAGAAGCGAATGTCGCTTAAGATATACGCCTGGGCCATAACATTACGACCACCTACCGAATAATATTTTGGCAATATTTTCCGGAATATCTGTTTGCACCTATTACATCGATTCAATTAGGCCACGAAAGGTGTTTACAGTTATTTTGTACCACTTGGAAGGAGTGACGTCCCGGAGAGAATTACAGGTGTAGACCGGCAAATACTGCATTCCATTGTATCCCAGAGATGCTCAGTAGTATTCAAAATGGTGCAATTTTGCTATAAGAGGACCTCATGAAATAAATGGACATGATCATTGATCCATTCTTGCATAGTGCAGGCCTTGTGACACAGGATGTATATTGTACACTGGCGTGCACAAATTAAGGACGAGACGGTTTTTCGAATGTAACGTCGTAAAGAAGTGCTCCACATCGACTCAAATCATACCATAAGATCCCCAAGATGCAAGAATATGGGACAAGTGAGCAAAACCGTCCAAACAAATAATGCAAAGGATAAAAAGGCACTTTATTGAAAAGGTAGCTTCGAGAACAACTGGACTTCTGTCCAGTTGTGCTCGAAAGTGACAGGCGGCTGCCAAGAAAAATCCAGTCTTTAGTAGGGGATATGATCACCCCTGACTGCGTTGCAGGATTTACAACGTCCGTCCATGCTGAGGACGAAGTTGTCAAGGAGCTGTTGAGGCATCGCGGCCCATTCCTCTTGTAGCGCCAATCGCATCTGCGGAATCGTTGCTGGCGGCTGGTGACGTGCTGCCAAGCGTCTCCCGAGAAGGTCGCACACGTGTTCTATTGGATTTAGGACCGGGGACCTTGCGGGCCAATCCATGCGTTGAATATATTCACTCTCCAACAGCTCTGCGACAGCCACTGTACGATGAGGTGTAGCGTTGTCGTCCATGAAGAGGAACTCAGGACCCACAGCACCTCTAAACAGACGCACGTGAGGCAGGAAAACCTCGGTACAATAGCGGACACCAGTGACTGAACCTCCTTTGAAGATGTAGAGGTCAGTAAGGGCACCAAGCATGACACCGCCCCAAACGAGAACTCCGCCACCTCCAAACCAATCCCTTCCTATGACATTGGAGGTGTGATTGCGTGTTCCCTGCTCTCTCCAGATGTGTATACGTCCAGAATCGCTCGTCAGACTAAATCGGCTCTCATCCGTAAAGAGAACTTGTCCCCATTGCTGATGTGTCCAGTTCTTGTGCTCCTGGCACCACAGAAACCGCCGTCTCCGATGAGCAGGCGTTAATGGCACACACCGTACTGGTCGTCGTGCAAATAGACCCCCTTTGTGCAGCCTCCTGGCAACGGTAAAACGCGATAACGGGCGTCCAGTTGTCTGTTGCATGTGCCTTGCGATTTCTCCCGCTGTCTGTCGTTTGTCTTTTCTCGCCTGCAGGACAATATACCGTTCGTCCGCAGCCGTGGTTGCTCGTGGACGACCACTGCTAAACTCTCGGACAGCTGTTCCTGTCGTTTGAAATGCTCTCCAAGCTCGTGAAACGATGCTGTGAGCCAGCGGCGGCGGAACCGTCCGGGATGCCAGGGCCCGTGCCCGGCCAATAATTTCAGCCATGATTTTTTTTTTTTTTTTTTTTTTAGCATATGCGCGATTTTTGTGATGTGCCTTATAAAGTTCCTCTAGGTAAGTGGTCTGGTGGTCCTAAGGCCCAACAAAGCTCCTTAGGCATTGTGTTTCTTCTGTTTGTTCCGGGAAGTGGGAAGGGAGCGGGTGCACCACGATTCGAAATTTCGGACCTGGTCAACGAATTTCACTTTTCGCCGCTCCTGTCCTTAGGCATTGTTTTTCTTCTGTTTGTTCCGGGAAGTGGGAAGGGAGGGGTGCACCACAATTTGAAATTTCGGGCCCAGTCAACGAACTTCACTTTCCGCTGCCCCTGCTGTGAGCGATCCCGAACTCCTCGGCCACCCTTTGAGCTTCTTCTAACTTCCCAATGACGCGACCTCGGGTAAAGTCATCCAGATGTCGTCTACTGGATTGCCTGTTGTGTCATATCACACGGTGGCAGCAACTCGACGTCATTCAAATCGATGTACACCGTGCAGTAGCTTTCACCGAATTGCTAAGCGTACACCGCCTGTGTGCTTTATACCCTTCCAACCCCCTCCCACGTCATGCTGCATATATGCGCATGCCCTACGGTACCGGACCCTAGTCTATCTCCTGAGTGGTCTTTCGGTCCGTTCAGCCTGCTCGTTTTGCTGTTATGCTAATATCTCCTCTTCGTCCTTAATTTTTGCACACCCGTGTGTTACTGAAAGAGTCTAGTGCCATTCGGATACTTGATCATCATACAGGATAACACCTCATCCGAAGCAGTGCTTGCGTTGAGTCTGGCGGTGAGAGTGTGTTCTACGGAGACGAAGAAACCTGATGATGACCGTGATAACAATCCGCATACGACCGTTACCGATGTCTTCATGTTGGAGATGGAACTTGGTCTTCTCGGACTAGGACACTCTTTTCCAGTAATACAATGTTCAGTGAAGGTGCTCCTATGCCCAGTGGAGAAGGAGCTATCGATGAATGACGGAGGTCGGCATGAGCCCATGAACAGGCCGGAACTCTTTAGGTCAATAGCTTCCGCTGGACTGTATGCTCGGAATATTTGGACCGTGGTTCTAGTATAATATTAAATGAAAGATCGTGTTTTACCTGTTGACTCGGACAGTAATTGACAACTGGCATTCACTCCTACTGGCTGGAGAGTCTCCCCTTTCCATCCAGTTGGGTAGAAGTATATCAGTTTTCAGACGACTTCCTCCAAACCTGTAATACAACGGCCCTCGAACTCCCAAACATGCCTGCACTCTCAGGTGCTGGATCCAGCCTTTCTTGCTCTGAAATGCATTCACTGCACAAACTCGGCCAACTCCTTCCATTGTCCCATTTTCGTGTTTTGAACTCGCAAACTGACACTCCCTTCCTTTTCCGTGTTTATATACACAGTCGAGTCACATTATAGTGACCACCTCCTGCTTTTGACCTCAACAGCGCGTAGACAATGAAACAAGGCACGTGTCGTGAGCTGGCTTCGAGGGTACATACGGTGTGTTGTAGGCATTCTGAAAACATATCCCTCGTTGCTTCATGGATAAAAGGAGCGATATATCAGATTTGTAAAAAGGGATGATTACTGGCTTTCGGGCCAAGGGTGGCAGTTTTTCTGAAATAGCGCAGTTTGTGAACTGTTCGCATGCTGCTGTGGTTAAAGTGTATAGTGATTGGCGAAATGGCACCATTGCGAATAAGCGACGTGGAAAGTACGGACCACCATGTGCTATTGATGTGAGAGGTGAACGTCGGCTTCGAAGATGCTTAGGACCGATGGACACGCTGCAGTGGAGCAACTCACTGGCCGAATGAATCAGGGGGCTACCAGAAGTGTGTCTAAAATGACAATTCAGTGAATCCTGTTGCGTATGGGGCTCCAATGCAGACGGATGGTCACTGCACCTATACTAACGAAGGCGCGTCGGCAGAAAAGGCTTACATTTGCACGGCAGTATTGGAATTGGACCTCCGCTGATTGGCAAGGGATTGCCTTCTCCGATTGATTAGCCATGTTTTCTGCTTCATCGAATGGATGGACGTTGGCGTATAAGACGAGAAACATCGGAGAACAAACACTCTTCAACCACTGCTGGAAGAACACAAGCTGGAGGGGGCAGCGTTATGGTCTGGGTAATGTTTTCGTGGCATTCCTGGGTCCACTCATACCTGTGGAAGGCGCTAAGGGCCGAATTCGTTATGAATCCATCCTTGCACCCCACGTACCCATACATGCTGATTGTCTTCCCTGGGATGGATGGGATCTTCCAGCACGACAATTCGACGTGTTAATAGCTAGAAATGTCCTAGATTGGCTGGGAGAGCACGATGAAGACATCAAAGTACTTCCCTAGCTCCCTAATTCCCCAGACTTAAACCCAATTAAGCATCTGTGGGATCCCTCGATCGTATTGTTTGCTGTATGGATCCTCCACCACGCACCCTCCAGCAGCTGTTAGATGCACTGCAGTCAGCATGGCTCCACATACCTGTGAACAGGGGCGCATTGGGCCGACCAAACCAGGACGGGAATTTTATTCTTTTAGTCCACTATAAAAACACACACACATACAGGAAAATATGTCATAAATTCCCTCATGAAAAAAATTATGTTAGATACCGGGCGAAGTAGAACTATTGAAATATGCATCGTAAAATGAATTCAATTGTTAACAAATTTTAACAACAATTTAAAAAATCCTTTCGTCGTTGAATGTAGTAACAAACCACGCTCAAAACGGGACATTGTACCAGATTACTATTTTCCTTTAAAAAATTTGATTTAAAAAAAGAAATAGAAAAAATCGAGGGTCTCTTGAAGACCTTATTTTCAAATAAATCACTATGAAGATCATTCTGAAAGTCAAAATGTGCAGATGCAACATAGAAATTTCTATATGCAATTACTTTTTATATTTATTTGCTCATTAACCGCCTACTGCGCAATGGTATTGGTACCCTATCCTTTGGTAGAGGCCTTTTCTAAGTCTACCCATTATTTTGATCCATGAGCTAGTACTGATAAACATTTGTTTCTTTTAAAATACATGTGTGTGGAAACAAATTTTGAATATCTCTTCCGGTGAACCCTTCTGTGGGTCAGTCAGTGAATAGGTGTGGGGGGACGATAGACTACCACATTAGGGTAGGGCACACCAATGACCCTGGGTTCCGAAACCCAGTAGCCTACGTCTGACTGCATTTAGCCTTAACTTAATTATTTTACAAGAGCTTGCTTGGTCAGGAGGCTCTTTTCTCAAAGAAGTGCAGAGAACTTTGTTATTTTATTTTAGAGCCAACGCACAACATGCACAGGAGGAAAAGTTGTTTCATTTTTATGTAAATAACCATTCAGATGGAAATAAATCTCCAATGAAGTTTACCATTATGTTATTTATAAATCCCATGATAGTTATTCGTTCTTTCCAAAATATCTAGACAAAAAGAATAGGAGAAACTGGACCATTTTTCAAAGGGTCCACCGGGATATGTCCCGACATCCCGGTGGGCCGATCCGCTCCTACCTGTGAACACCACCCAGCACCTTATTGAGTCACTCCTAGCCCGTCTAGCTGCTGTCCGCGCTGCACACGGCGGTTACTCTGGATATTAGCTGGTGGTCACAATAATGTGACTCGACCGTGTGTATTGTGTACCAGTCGTTGGCGTCACTTTTCGTGCTGTGAAACGCGTTCGCTGATGGACACTGGGGTGGTCATAATGATTTGGCTCATAAGTGTACTTAACGAAAAGCGCTTGTGCATTCCTACTAACAGGCTGCGATGGATTTTTGAGGACATGCAGACATTGTATTCAGAAAAAGGTTGTTTTACGAAAAATTGATATCAGGTCTTTTCCACCACGTTCCTCCGATGTACGCAGAGTTCAAGCCGAAATCACCCTAACCTGTTAGTAGGCTTCTACAGGTACATTCTTAATAATTTTTATCGGCTTCCTCTGGCATAACACACTTTCTCCCACATTAAGTCCATAAGTAGTTTAGCAGACTGCGTTACATATGACTGTAATGGAGTCATATGTCTCGTACGGCACATTACGAGACATATGACTGCAACGGAGTCATATATTTTCGTACGGTACCATAATGTAGAGCAGTAAAATGACCAGCTGGAATAATATGGATGAGTGGGGACTATAACGCTGTGGTTCTCTATATAGAAGAACTTGTTGAACTCTTGAAACTGATTCTTGTCTATGTTTGTTGGCTCTATTTCTCCCCAGGATAATTCTCAGGAACTTTCTTGTGAAGACCACATGATTTTGAGAAACATACATGATCCACGCCACAATGCGAAGAATTTTTTAATATTAATCTTCATGAAAAGGCGTTGCTGTTCTTTTTTTAAGTACATACTGTAACGAAATCACATATGCCTCACATTATGTGAGTCACATCGTCAAGCAATGCAACTGAAATTGATAAGTGTCGGTGACGAAAGAGATGCGATAAGTAGGATGTATTGTCGTAGTAGACAAAGTGAGGGCTAATAGCCAGAATATCTAATTCAGCTGAAAGCAGCAACCCTACCAATGTGTCGACGAAAAGGGATGCTAATGTGAACTGATACTCTCCTCCTTTTACAAGAAATGTGAATGTCGCACAAAGCATTTGTCTAGAGGCTGATAAACCGGTTACGAAGCCGAAATACCCCAAAAAATATTTAAAGGGTAACCAAGGTTAATTCTGTTAAATGTCTTCTCTAGATCGCGAGAAAGAAGAGCACACTAAGAAAAAGATACTTTACTTCTGTGTGACATTGGCGAAAAGACCCCAACTCACTTGGTTTTGTTCCAGAGTCCTTGGGTTGAATGACCAACTGGAACCCTCAGCTGTGGGCTAATCCCCCACACTGATGTACTTACCTGATTAAAAAGACAAAAAGAAATATTAAGAATGACTCAAGTGTGGGATATGGTGGACCTACCACACTTGAGAAGGACGGTCCACCACGGAATCAACCTGGACTTTCTATGTCTTGGTGATATCCGTGTGTGCAGATTGCTGTATGCTGATGACATTGTCCTGTTGGCAGAGAGCAAAAGTGAGTTGCAGAGTATGTTGACTCAGATGCACGAAGTTTGCATGAAATTCGAACTGAGTATAAATAAGGGAAAAACCAAAGTTATGGTGTTTGAGAGAGGAACGGGTAGCACTGAATGTAATGTAAGTATAAATGGCACTGTGAATGACCAGGGAAGTGAGTTTGTGTATTTAGGAAGCATGTTTGACAGAGAGAACAAGTTGGATGGTGAAATCAGTAGGCGAGTGAATTCTTCTTTGAAAGTCATATCTGCTATGGGAGATTTTCACAGGAATGATGGGTTCTCTAGAGAGTCCCGCATGGCTGTGTTTGAAAATATAATTGTTCCTACTCTGATGTATGGTAGTGAAACCTGGGTACTGCAGAAGAAACATAGGAGTCGTTTGTGTGCTGGACGACAGTCGTTGTTTACTTCGTGCTCGTATTTTGTTCCATTTGTGATAATTTCCGAGTCTACAGCTTCTAATTTTGTGTGTGCAGCGTGTGTGAAGGTGCCGTCCTACTTCTGATCCATTTACCAGGTCGGTACGTGCCCTTTCTGTGTTGCATTCCTCATTTTCCTGCTTTGGTCGAGTTGGCCAAAGCTCGTAATCTTATCGCCATTGCAAATGGCGACTTCCGGGGTAGCGGAGCTTCTATCCTCACTTCCGGAAGTAACTCTTTATCCCTCTCAGCTGCTCAGCAGCAATCCTCCAATGGAGGGCTTCTTTTGATAACCCCCTCCTCTCCGCAGCGTGACAAAGTTGCCTTGCCCATGGAGCCATCTCCTTCCCATCTGACGAAGAGTGGTGAACCATTGCCTTCCCCTGTGCCTTCTGACGACGCCATGGACGTCACACTTCCACCAGCCACTAACGCGTCATCACAACGCGCGCCAGGTGTGACGTATGCTGCCGTCACCTCAGGTGCGTCAACTTCTTCTTCTTCTCACGAGCCCCCTTCTTTAAAGTGCCCTTATCAGATGACGTATGGTACAGACCAGATCTACGTGGATGTTCCGACTACTAGCCCTCAAGGTCAGCTTTTTCTTGACAAAATCGGGCTGGGTGTATTTTTCCGCAGCCTCCCCAACACAAAGCTGACGGCGTACAGCGCTGCCTTTCGACAAATTGTTCCAAAAGAAGCTGTTTCTCACGTGGGTAGAAGAACCAGTCAAGTAATTGCTTATCTTGCGACCCCAGCCTTCGCTCTTCGAGTTCTGACCGAAGGCATTTCAATCGGCGATCGCCATCTCCTTGCGACCACACTCACACAAGCACCTAATACAGTCAGTTTCGCCCCTGTTCCTCCGAAAATATCCGACGACCTATTGCTCTCCGTCGCTCAGAATTAAGGACGTACTGTCGGATCGGTCATTACGTACTCCTCCTTTCCGGGAGTCCCTGAGGACCATTATCCCTTAGGATTTCGCCGTAACGTACGTGTGATCTTTCCCTCGGAGGAAGCCATGTTACGTGTTCCATCGGTACTCAATGTAAGCTGTGATACTCATATTAGACGCATTGACATCACCGTGGGCACCCTTTGTTCGGTATGTAAAAGCACTGGTCACCCTAGTGCGCTATGCCCTCAACGGGCAGCTACTGCCTCCAAATCTTCAGTACAACCTACTCAACGGTCAACTAGACCCCCGGCATCTTCATCTGGCGCCTCTCACCAACGGCAGTAGAGTTATTTTGAAAGTCTGCATAAAACCGTTGGTCAACGCGTGACTTCGTCGCAACCTTCCACTTCCAACTCAGCTTCTACACTCCAAACATGCCCACAGCAGGAGAATTCTTCGACCGGAGACCAGTTGAACTCTCCTCTGCTTTCTACATTTTCTCCACAGCACCCTTCACAGAGCCCGATAATGGGGTCGAAGCGCCTGATGCCTTCACAGTGCCAAACAATCCTGCCTTTTGTCCCGAGCAACAGAGGGTACGCTCGAAGCGTCGTCGGACTACTCAACGTCGCAATAAGAAGACACGCATATCTCCCATCTTTCAAGGAGGACGTGATCACTCGGAAAGTCGTTCACTCGCATCTGACGCTTCTAGCATCTCCATCCCCGACTCTGACGACAGCACACTGGTCCCACTTACTCTAGAGGATTTCACACAGCAATTGGAAGATTCCTCACTACCACAGACACCGATTTCTGGTGCGGAGTTATACTCCTATCTCATCGGTCCTCGTTGTAAAACCATGTCTCATGATTTTCTCCAATCCTATCTCACGGAGCTTGCAGCAACTATGACGCAAGTGGCGGTTGTTCGATCTCACCTCCAAGCCTTACCATCCACATCGTTCGGCGAAAGCAGATGTCTCAAGAAAGTCTGCGATCGTCTCTCTCGGCTCCAACGAGCCGCTGACAAGCTCCTTGAACCGCAGTCGGACATTTCCGTTCAAGATAACGACACTGAACTGTAGGGGGTTGGGGTCCCATCTTGCGAACTCACTTGCTCGTGAGGATCTCCATCACCTCACAGCAGACATTCTTCTGCTCCAAGAGACAAATTGCCTGTCTACGACGCCCGTCAATCAATGGCGTACGTAAACCAATAAGTTCCACCACGCTCTCCTACACTCTATAATCGGCGGTCTGGCCATCGGCATCCGCACACAGTTCCGTCAAGTTCTATCTACAGTGACTTTGCAGCATCTCTTTCGTGACTTGCTTCAGCGCCTTACCTTTGTTTTGGACGAGCGTCGTTATGTCGTTTTTAACATCTACGTTCCGTGCACACCTCAACATTACCCCTCCTTTTCATGGCGCTCCGTTCAGCTCTTCAGTCAACGTTGCCGTCGGATCACGTGTTGATCGGCGGCGATTTTAATTGCACGCTTGACCCTGATCTTGATCGTGCTCCAATTCATAAGGAAATTCGCTTACGTCTTGTGGAGCAATTACACTCACTCATCACGGAGTTTGATCTTCAGGACGTCTTTCGTCAAATTTATCCTACAGCGGTCTCCCATACGTGGAGGTCCTCATCTGTCACCTCGTCATCTTCCGCTAGACTTGACCGTTTCTACGCAACCACTGCCCTTCTGCCCGTAGTCACGGACTGTCAGCATCTACCCACCGCCTCTTCTGACCATTGTGCCGTTGTGGCCAGCTTCACCTCTTCTTTTCGTCAACGCTCCGAGTTTCACTCCTGGACATTAGATACCTCTCTCCTGGATGACCAGGCTTTGTGTTCGAACGTCCGGAATCTCCTTCACTCTTATCACCCTGGACTGTCCACTGCTTCCTGTGCACTAAGTTACTGGCTGGATGTCAAGTCACACCTGCTACACTTTCTCAAGAGCCACTGGTTCACAGTTGCCAATCTGCGCGACAAGTTCTCGCCCAGCTTGGAGCCTCTCATCCCCTCTATCCAGCATATTTGGTAGACCTACGTGCTCTTCTGGAACCTCGAGCCCGGCAGCCATTTTACGACTTCGTCTCCAGCACTTGTCTCCCGAAGACTGCTCTTTTGAGTTCTTGTCTTCGTTAGAGGATCAGCGCCGTTCTTCTCATCGACTCCGTGTGCTGCGTCTACCTGACGGTAATGTGGCTTTGGACCCAGATGTGTTTTGCTCCCATGTTCGTCAATACTTCTCCGACAAGTACAGTGATACCCCTCCACCTTCTGCTTCTGCGTGTAATACTTTACTTTCTTCTCTCCCTCAAGTCCCCTCTCACCTCTCCGCCTCTCTTCGACAGCCTATCTCTCCATCTGAACTTAGGACTGCCCTTTCCTCTCTCAATCCCCGAGCCTCCCTGGTCCTGACGGCCTCCCTCTATCATTTTATCTTATCTTTTAACTTCTCTCCTTCTTTTCCTTCTCGATGCTTACTCTTCTGCCTATGCATCTATCTCCCTGCCGAGGGGCTTCACTGTTGCTCACATGGTACTTTTCCCTAAGAAGGATGACCTCCTTGACCTGGGGAACTAACGTCCGATTTCACTAATAAATCTTGATTACAAACTGTTCACTAAAATTCTCTCTCGCCGCCTAAATCAAGTTCTTCCGTATCTTCTCTCTTCCGACCAGTCCTACACGGTACCTGGTCGTTCTATCGCTACTAACTTTCACCTCCTTCGTGATCTTCTGTATCTTGCCCGGACTAATTCTGAATCTCTTGCCCTACTAAATTTAGACCAACGTGCAGCTTTTGATAATATCTCCCATTCATTTCTCTCAACTACTTTACACGCTTTTGGCTTTTCTTCTGTCTTCCTTACCACTATTCTTGCTCTCTATCGCGACGCCATCTTTCAGATCAAGACAGCCGCCTTTCTGACAGCACCCATTTCGTTCCGTCGTGGAATACGACAGGGGTGTCCACTTTCTGGGCAACTATTCGCTCTGGCGTTTGAGCCTTTCCTGCGCACAGTACATCGTGCATTTCTTGCGGCTCTTCCTCCTCCCACGGCAAGCACCAGACACTTCTCTATAACTTACTCCGCCTACGCCGACGAACCGACTTTCTGCGTTCGGATGGAGTCACAATTTAATACCCTAGCTCATGTATATGCACTCTACTCTTCTTGCTCCTCAGCGATGCTCAACACTACCAATAGTGCTGGCATGTGCTGTGGTGCCTGGGAGTCCAGGACGGACTCCCCATGGGGTGCCTCCTGGACTGCCTCTTCTCATAAATTTCTTGGTGTACACCTGGGAGCTCCCATAGCTGCCCGAAACAACACGTGGGCTGCTCTTCGTAACCGCCTTGTTCGATCGGCTGCCTTCTGGCGGAAAGCTCAGTTCAGCGTCTCTTACGTCACCCGGGCACGCCTTGCTCGTACATATCTTCTGTCTCCTTGTCTTCATGTGTGGGCAGCTGCTCGCATGCCAGCTTACTATCTTGCTGAAGTCACACGTATCATTTCTACTATGATCTGGTCAGCTCATCATTGGATACAAGTCTCAACTTTAAGTCGTCCGATCTCCACTGGTGGTATTGCGCTCCTGGATGTTCGCCAGTTCTACAAAGCACACCGGACAGTATTCTTTCTGCGTCTACTCTGCGAACCAAGATCCGCAGCTTCTCTTATCCAAGACGTGATGATTTCTCCCCGGAACTCCCCTTCAAATTCACAACTTTTCTACTGATGGATCGCTTTTCTCTCCTCCGCTCCCGTCTTTCCCCCGTTTATTCGGAGGCGCTTTCCTTTCTTCGCTCTCTGCCACTACTCCGTGCCCCACCCGCTACTACCTCAGAACTTCTAACTGAACCCCTTCTACTCCTCCACCCTCCATCCTCCTAACGCACCGTATTTCACTGACCTTTCCTGGCTCCCCACTGGGATCGTATCCGTCCGAGACTTACTTTCCTCCGATCTAACATGGAAACCCTTTTCCGACCTCTCTCCTTTCCTTCCACGCACCTCTGCGTCTCTTGAACTCTATGATTCTCTCCGCTCCTCGATCATTACTCTTTTTCCTGCGCTCGCTTCTCCGGCTGGCCTCTTTCTCGTTTCTTCTGCTCCTCTTCCCCTTCCTTTTTTTCTTCCTGTTCGTGGCTCTTTTCTTCCGATCTCCAGTTTTACTGTCCGTACTCTCTATCGTTTTTCCTTCTGGATCCATCGCCACCCGCACCCCAGCTTATTTCAGGATTGCCGCCCGGCGCTCTTCCGAGTGCGTGGTTGGCAACAGCTTAACCCACCTCGACACCAGATGAAAGGAATATTCACTGGCTCTTCCTTCACCGCCGCCTGCCAGTGCCGGCCACGTTATTTCGGATGACGCTGGCAGCCTCACCCACCTGCATCTTCTGTTCTGAGCATGCTGATGTTCTACACATCTACCAGTGCTGCCCGGCGATCCTTCCTTTACTACACCTAGCCTTTACCGTTGCCAAGTGTCTCTGTGCCAAAGAGCTGCCTTTTTCTTCATACAGTACGTTGCTGGTTTCTTGTTCGCCACCGGTGCCTTTATCTGAGCCATGCGCATACATCTTTGTACTCGCAAAGCATCTGATTTACTACTTCTATCTGCAACTCCGTCATACCTCTAATGTGCCTACGCTCCTTCAAGCAGGAGATACCCTCTGTGCGCAATTCCGCACCGGCTGACCTCCAGGCTCCGATTGCGTTTATCGCAGCCAGGGACGCTGACCAGAGCCTGCAGTTCCCGAGTGTATGGTCACCATTACACCACTGGTTTTCCGGGCCTTCTGCAGACCTACATCTTCTGATTTGACTTCCATCCTCTACATCGGGACCTTCCCCGCTTTGATCTTTGTGATGAACCCAGGACTGACTCACCGGATCCGGAGAGTGTCTCCCTAAGCTTGTTAGACTTAGTTCTTCTGTACATTCTTCATATTCCCATCTCTAGTTTATCTGTTTACTGTTAATGTTTGCAGTGTATTCACGTGCACTTACTTTGTGGTGCCCTCTTCTGAATAAGTGATCTTTGTAGTGATTTCTTCTGTGGGCCTCGCATTGTACCTGTATATTCAATGTTTTTATTTCGTCATATATATTCTGCTAATTCGTTCGTCATATTGCTCATATAAATTGTACATTCACATCCTGTATATATTTCGCTGTTCATTCTGTACATATGCACATTCCTTGGTACTGTGTATGCTCCATTTCGGAGCCGTCCTACAAGCTCATTCTTTACTGTCTGCATCTTACATATCTCAGTCATGCACTTTTTGAACACATCTGTATATAGTACACATTTCAATTGCATCATTATGTTCTGCGTCATTTGTATTTATGTTTTTCATTGCTTTGTATGTATATCTCACTTGCTGCACATAGTTCGCTCCCTGTTCCTATATTGCTTCACGCACATCTGTATATCATCATCATCATCATTGTCAACCATTATCAATCCACTGCTGGACGAAGGTCTCCCCAAGTTTCCTCCACAACGGTCTGTCTTGTGCCAGTCTCCTCCATGTCACTCCCACATATTTACGAATTTCATCCACCCATCTCCCATGTGGTCTTTTTCTGGGTCTTTTCCTGTCCCTTGGAATCCAATCTAAAATTTCGGCTGTCCATCTATGGTCTGTCCTTCTGGCAGTATGTCCAGCCCATTGCCATTTCAGGGATTTAACTCTGATCATGATGTCTTCCACTCTCGTCATTTTTCGGATCCACGAGTTCCTCTTCTTATCTCTCCTGGTTATACCAAGCATGCACCTCTCCATGCTTCTTTGAGTTGTCTGCAGCCTTTGTATGTCTCTTTTAGTTAAGGTCCACGTCTCTGCACCATACGTAAGCACTGGAAGGATGCATTGATCAAACACTTTTCTTTTAAGACATAATGGCATATTGCTCTTGAAAATTATGCTGTTTCTTCCAAAAGCTCTCCAGGCAAGTTTTGTACGCCGATTAATTTCTTCATCAATGTGACCCTCACTTGATATCTGCTGTCCAAGATAAACATACGTATCTGTTATCTCCAGTTTTTCTCCATCAATCGATAAATCTTCATTTCTTGTAAAAGCATTGAACATCACTTTTGTCTTCTGAAAGTTCATTTTTAATCCCACTTCTTTACTCTTGTCAGCAAGTTCCTGGATCATACTCTGCAGCTCTGATGGGGTAGTTGCAAAAATGACTACGTCATCAGCAAAACGAAGGTGGGTTAGATAATCTCCATTAATCTTTATCCCTTTGTTTTCCCAGTTCAGTGATTGAAAGACATTTTCCAATGTGGCATTAAAGAGCTTCGGAGATATGGTGTCACCTTGTCTCACTCCCTTTCCAATTTTTATGTGTGTTGTATTTTCAAACAGCCGAATCTTTGCACTTGCATTTTCATAGATGTTATTAATAATATTAATTTATGCATCTTCAATACCGCAGGATTTCAGAGCCGTGGTAACTGCTGATGGTTTCACCGAATCAAAGGCTTTTTCATAATCGATAAAAGCCATGCACAATGGAAGTTCATATTCCTCGCTCTTTCAATTAGTTCTCTCAGTACGTGGATATGATCTATTGTGCTGTAGCCACTCCTGAATCCAGCTTGTTCTCTCGGTTGAGCCATGTCCAGTGTTACCTTCAAGCGGTGTGAAAGAACTTTAGTGAAGATTTTATAAACCACTGATAGGAGGCTGATAGGTCTGTAGTTCCTGAGATCCTCAATGTCACCTTTTTTATGTAGCAGGATCATTGTAGCATTGTTCCAATCCTCAGGAATCTTCCCTTCATTAAGGCATCGAGTGAAAATTTGGGCGAGTACTGTTTCAATTTCTCCACTTGCTTCTTGTATGATGTCTATAGTAATTCCATCTTCTCCTGGAGCTTTCCCCCGCTTCATGTTCTTGATTGCATGAGCAACTTCTGCTGGGAGGACTGGAAGAACTCTGGTACCTTTCATGATGTCTGGAGTACATGTATCATCCCTTTCATATAATTTGGAGTAGAAATCTTTCACTCTTGTCAAAATTTCGCCTCTATTTCTTGTTATAGAACCATCTTCTTTTCTCAGAGCCATAATCTGTTTTCTTCCCTTACTGAGATGTCCCTTTGCTATCTTTAGGCTTTGGTTGTTTTCAATTGCTTTCCTCACTAGCTCACAGTTGAATTTCCTTACGTCTTCAGTGATACTTTTTCGTGCTGTCTTGCATAGCTCTATATATTCCACTTTGGAAGTCACATCTTCTTTAGTTGTCCTCATCTCTCTTCTTTTTTGCATCAACATTTTGGTTTTTCCTGATAATTTGTTTACATGCAACTTGTTCTTAGACCCAGCTAATTTTGTTGCTGTTTCCATAAGAGCTTTGGTTACTTTTCTGTTAACTTCCGAAATATCCACTTCTTCCGATGTTAGGCCTTCTAAAGCAGAGAATCTGTTCTTCAGTTCCAACTTGAAAGTATTATGGTGTTTTTTAAGGTTGGTTATGTCAATACATTTTGTTTGTCTTATGAGCTTGCCACGTTCCAGTTTAGTGTTGAGGTGCATCTTACATCTCACCAATCTATGGTCACTACCTGTGTTGAACTTGTTCAGCACACTGCAGTCTTCGATGACGAATTTTTTGTTACACATAATAAAATCAATTTCACTTGTCGTCCCAATTGGATGTCTCCATGTCCATTTCCTGTGTGGCTTTTTCTTGAAAAAGGAATTCAAGATGAAAAATCCTCCTGCCTCTGCAAACTCAACGAGAGTATTTCCACGCTGGTTTCTGTTGCCGTGACCGAATTTACCTACTGAAGTTTCATTCTGTTGCCGGTGCCCTATTTTTGCATTGAAATCTCCCATAATTATCTTCAAGTGCTGCTTACCTTTATTATTTAGATGACGAATTTCCTCATAAAATTCTTCAATTTCTTCTTCAGGATGACTTGTGGTGGGTGCATAAGTTTGAATAATCTGAGCCTGGTATCTTCTCGATAGTTGGATAACGAGTCGTGCAGCTCTGTCAGAGGAACTTTCAACTTCTACCACTTTATCCTTCAGTTTCTTGTTTATTATAAATCCAACACCACTAGTTCTGCCAGTATCTGTCCCACGATAATAGAAGAGATGTCCACTTTTCAGTTCAATAAGATCTTCTCCTTTTCGCCTTACCTCACTTAGCCCGACGATGTCCCACTTGATCCTTTGTAGTTCCTCTTCCAATTCAAGAAGCCTTGAATCAGAAGATAGGGAGCGTCCGTTGTAGGTAGCCAAGGTCAGCATCAAATGGCAGCCTAGTCCGGTCCTCCGGGGATTCTTAGCACCCTCTGCCTTCATGTCGCACTGGCCGCTGCCTTGGCCAGGTACATTCCAGCTGCCGGAGACTGAGGGCCAAGATTTAAGTTGTAGAGTCATTTTGGAGGTGTTTGGCCATAACTCACCACGCTGGCCAAGCGGGTTGGTGAGTGTGGGATAGCATTTCCTCTGATCCCGATGGTATAGTTATACCGCTATTTGCGGTCGTCAGAGCCCTTTAGTGGGAACAGGATGCACCACGAGAAGGCGGGGTTGACATTTGTCAAGGAGAGGCTGTGATGTTACGCATCACCTGACCTTACATCCCATCTGTATATACTTCGCCTAAATTGTACATTTATTCAATATCACGTATATCTTTTCCATTATCACACCCTGCACTGTTGCTCTTATGTTGTATCATCGCTCATCTATCTCACTAGCACTGTATTATATATACACCTCTCATACTGTAACTTGCGCATTCGCTGTATATATACATCTCTCATACTGTAAATAGCACACTTCTTGAATACATACTACGGTATTTATGTTTTGTAGTCAGCTCATCTAATTCACTTGCATTGTATATAACCCTTGGTAATGTAAATTGCACACACTTTGTATATATCTGACTCCTGTTATTATGATTTCAGGCATTGTAAAGGCACATGCTGCCTATCGCCTCGTTCCCTGTAAATTTCGCTCAGAATAAAACATTTTGAAAGTTTGTGTGCTGGAGAAGTTCGTTACTTACGTGGGGTTTGTGGCAAGACACGATATGATTGTGTGAGAAATGAAGATGTATTGCAGTTGTGTGGTGTGAAGCAAAATGTTGTTAGCAAGGTGTAGACCAATATGCTTCGGTGGTTTGGCCATGTTGAAAGAATGAGTGATGAAATGCTTACTAAGAAAATCTTTTCAGCCCGAGTGGCAGGAAGGAAAGGCAGAGGAAGGCCAAGGAAGACATGGGTGGATCAGATTCAGGAGTGTCTGCATGAGAAAAAGATTATGAGTATGAAGTATAAAAGATCTTGTGTACGGCGTGTAATGGATATTAGTGAAGCACGAGTTGTATGTCAAGATCGCTGTAAATGGAGAAGTTTGATGCGACAACAATAAGTAAAAATATCTGGAAGTTTGTATTTCTTTTAGGGGCTAACCTCTGAATCTCAGAGAACAGCTTAGTGATATGTATGTACTTGAAGTTACTGATCAGAAACCTACATCTCTGACCACTCGGCCACCGGGGTAGTCTTATAACTGCACTATCAGTTAGTCGTCAGAACTACCAGTTAGTCAGTTACATCAAGTACAGGTATATGTAGTTTTAAGGCATTTAGCTAAAAGGTGATGTCGGGCATAACGCGTTGCCAAAATATGAAGGCAAACTGAAAGTCTGTGCAAATTTGATAGACACCAAACTGTTAGAGAGTGGCCGAAATCTAAGCATTGGACGCGTGGCATAATGTTTGCGGCCGATTTCAGCTTCTACAATAACAAAATTACCGTGTCTGTCTGTCATTAGACTACGGAAGAAAATACTGGACGTAGAGACTTGAAATTGCGCGCCAACAAGTAGCGCAGCATGGCAGTGCACAGATTGGAGACCTCACTTTGAAATTCGAATCCGTAGATTTTAAATCCATTGATTTAATTAAATAGTATAACTATATAAAACATCCGAAATTTCTTGGTGTAGAATTGAAATCAAAATTTCCAAGCTTTCACACATCAACCAGACGGCTTTTTCAAGGCAGGTAGACAACAAACTGCAAACTTAATAATAGAACGCTTCAACAATTTGAACGCGGTGACTTTACTTGACAATAGCGAAGAGGTGCGAACGTAATCAGGTATTCAAAGACACGAGGCGTTATGCTCGTTTAGCACGCGGAATCTTGGAAGGAAAATAAAGAGGTAATCACTATTTGAAGAAATGGTTCCAAATTCGTGGCAACTCCAGTGAGACGCTACCATTGCACTACTCGCTTTTGGTTATGATCTCCAAAGTTTCGCGAATGGCAGTAGATTTCGGGGTGGAGTCGAAAGCTAATTTCTTTACGTCATCCCACATAGGAGCAGTGGACTTGAACTTAACTTCTCTGGATAGGGCCGAGGTTTCTTTGCCGTTCTTTATGTCCCTTTCTGTTCGATGACTCTAATTCTAAACGAACATTTAGTCATTCCAATGTAGCATCGCTTGGAGCCGTCCGGATATAGTAGAGGAATGGCATAAACACCTGCTTCATCAGAAGGTGGGATCTTGTCAGTGTTTCTCTTAATCATGGTATATACAGACGTCGGAGACCTGATGCCAACACCGAGGTTCAACTTCTTTAGCGCGTTCTTGAGCTGATAGAAGACATTTGGTAAATGGCGAATTGAGCCCAGGTAGCGTAGCTGCAGCATAGAAATATCAGTACGACTGGTTCGGGTTTTCTCGATGTTGCGATGTACCAAGTTCCGGGCATATCCTGCTTCAGCGGCGAACTCGACGACGTTTCTCAATTCGCATTGCCTGGAAGGAACATCTGAGCAGACTGCAAAGGCTCTTCGGATTCGAGAACGCAATAAAGCTGTCTCGTAGTCATTGGGGCAGAAAGAGCTTCGGAGCATCAGGTTAGGTACGGATGTGGGTATGTTATAAACCTGTGTGCGAAGTTGATGTTCAGGTAATTTACTCAGTAAAACATCCAGATAAGGCAAGGCGCCACTGCGTTCGAGCTCCATTGGGAAATTGATAGTAGGGTGAATATCATTGATTTTATCTAGAAAAAGCGTGATGGTCTTTTTCCGAGAGGCCATATGAAGAACACATTGTTCACATATCTTAGCCAGGTGGTCGGTGTTGGAGTGATGTTGGTGAATATATACTGCTCAATTGGGCGAAGTATTGCTTCCGCGAGGACGGTTGAAAGGGACGATCCCATTGGAGCGCCAATTAATCTGTTTGTAAATCTGTCCTTGGAAACTGAAGTAGCTGGAATTTGAGACCAAGTCCATTAACTTGAAGATGCTGAAGCAGGACTCCTGCGAATAAAGTGACAAATTAGTTATGGCTTCTTTTAACGTTCCCGTGGCTACCGGCATGGGTTCTGAAGGGTGAAGAGAAACAACGTCGAAACTGCCGATAATGTTGCTTTGTTTGACACAAATTTGTTTGACTTTCATGATAAAATCTAGAGTTGAAGCTATTATAAAGGCCGATTCAGGGAGATGATTAACCAGAAATTTGGATAGTGCCTTCTATAAACAGTATGTCGGTGCGGACCTCCTTGACACGATGGGTTTCAATGGATTCCCGGGATTGTGGTGTTTAAGCCTTCCGAAGAGTTTCGAGATCCGAGGGCCTCGAGGTAATTTGATGGCTTTCTTGAAATCGTCCGGGATAGCGGTCAGCCTGGCAGCTCTTTGCACTTGAGCAATCCAACAATTTATAGGGTTCATATGCAGTACTGTGGATCCGGAAGCTGAGATAAAATCTTGGTTTCTGATTGTAATCAACAGAGTTGGCGTAGTTCATCGTTGCTGTCCTCTGGAACTCGCGATATTACTGAATTTGAGAGAGTAATATCGCGAGCTCCAGATTACTGATTTTGAGAAAGTAATATCGCGAGCCCCAGAGGACGGCAAAAATGAACTACGCCAAGTCTGTTGCTCTACGTTACGATGGTGGTACAATTCTAAACAAGCGCCAAATAAATTTTAAATTCCGAGACCGATTTCGATCCTCAGAAATGACCGCTCCTTAATATTAACGCTAACGGACAAATTCGGTCAGATAGCGATTATGGATGCTGTGGATTACAATCAGAAATTCCAAGATTTCATCTCCGCTTCCGGATCCACAGAACTGCATAGGAACCTATAAATTGTTGCATTGCTCAAGTGCAAAGAGCTGCCAGTTTCTGCTATCCCGGGCGATCTCAAGAAAGCCATCAAATTACCTCAGATCCCGAAACTCTTCGGAAGACTTAAACATCACAATCCCGGTAATCCACTGAGACCCATCGTGTCAAGGAGGTCTGCGCCGACATACTGTTTAGAAAAGGCACAATCCAAATTTTTGGTTAATCATCTCCCTGAATCGGTCTTTACAATAACTTCAACTTTAGATTTTATCATGAAAGTCAAGCAAATTTCTGTCATATAAAGTGATATCATCGGAAGTTTCGACATTGTTTTTCTTTACATTTCGGAACCCGTGCCGGTAGCCATGGGAACGTTAAAAGAAGCCATAACTAATTTGTCACTTTATTCGCAGGAATCCTGCCTCAGCATCTTCAACTTAATGGACTTGGTCTCAAATTTCAGCTACTTCAGTTTCTAAGGACAGATTTACTAACAGATAAATGGCACTCCGATGGGATCGTCCCTTTTAACCGTCCTCGCGGAAGCAATACTCCGCCCAATTCTGCAGTATATATTCACCATCATCACTCCAAAGCCTACCACCTGGCTAAGATATGTGAACGATGTGTTCTTCATATGGCCTCTCGGAAAAAGACTATCCCGCTTTTTCTAGATAAAATCAATGATATTCACCCTACTATCAATTTCCCAATGGAGCTCGAACGCAGTGGCGCCTTGCCTTATCTGGATGTTTTACTGAGTAAATTACCTGAACATCAAATTCACACACAGGTTTATTACATACCCACATCCGTACCTAACCTGATGCTCCACAGCTCATTCTGCTTCGCTGACTACAAGACAGCTTTATTCAGTTTTCGAATCCGAAGAGCCTTTGCAGTCTGCTCAGTTGTTCCTTCTAGGCAAAGCGAATTGAGAAACGTCGTCAAGTTTGCCGCTGAAGCAGGATACGCCCCGAACCTGGTACATCGCTACATCGAGAAAATCCGAACCATTCGTACTGATATTTCTGTGCCGCAACTACGCTACCTGGGCTCAATTCCTTATATACCAAATGTCTCCTATCAGCTCAAGAATGCGCTGAAGAAGTTGAACCTCGGTGTTGGCATCAAGTATCCGATGTTTTTATATACCATGCTTAAGGGAAACACTGACAAGATCCCACCTTCCAATGAAGCAGGTGTTTATGCCATTCCTCTACTGTATCCGTACGACGCCAAGCGATGCTACATTGGAATAACTATACGTTCATTTAGAATTAGAGTCAACGAACATAAAAGTGACATAAAGAACGGCAAAGAGATCACGGCTCTATCCAGCGAAGTCATGTTCAAGTACGCTGCTCCTATGTAGGATGAAGAAAAGGAATTAATTTTTGACTCGACTCGGAAATCTACTGCTATTCGCGAAACTTCGGAGATCATAACAAACAGCGAGTCGTGCAATGATCGCGTCTCACTAGAGTTGCCACGAAATTGGAACCATTTCTTCAAATAGTGATTACCTCTTTATTTTCCTTCCAAGATTCCGCGTGCTAAACGAGCATAACATCTCGTGTCTTTGAATACCTGATTACGTTCGCACCTCTTCTTTATTGTCAAGTCACCGCGTTCAAATTGTTGAAGCGTTCTATGATTCAGTTTGCAGTTTGTTGTCTACCTTCGTTGAAAAAGCCATCTGGTTGACGTGTGAAAGCTTGGAAATTTTGATTTCTGTTCTGCACCAACAAATTTCGGATATCTAGTATAGTTATACTATTTAAGTATAGTTGGTGAATAGTTCCTTTTTATTTAATGAATTTATTTAGCTATTAAAGCTTTCAATCATAGTTGAAAAAGCTATTGTTGAAATCTGATCTAATGAGCTCACGCAACAATAGTTCATTTCAACGTTACGCAATATTGTTTTACACAATACTTCACCACACTTTACATACTGTAAAAGCAATATGTCTTGCATTTTGTGCAAATTACGAGATCCTCATACCAAATGTGATAGAAGCTGTAACAAAAAAAGAACGTTTTTTTGGGTTTTTTTTATTTTTGGCGTCGCAATATAAATCATCCAAATGTTCACACTCTTACTGGTGGATTTATAGAGCCAGGCTAATACCACAAACCTTCGCCAAAGAACATCTACGGGAGAATAGAAGCGACGATATTAATAGAGGTTGTGATGATTTTTTGGTGTGCACTTGCGAAGTCTGACGTGTATCTTTTCGCAGCAGTTGTAAGCGGGTTTGTGTAAGTTTTCGGTAACAGCTCTCTGTTTGTTGCCAACACCACTATAAGTAGTTAAAAGCTATTCCTGCGGAAAGATCTTGATTAGATTTCTTGAACTATTGTTTCGAATTTAACACTGAGCGCGCGATTTACAATTTGAAATTTGATCTTGCTGTTCACTTAGTTAGCTTTCGAAGTGTGTCTTTCTTCCTCAATTGTCCGCAAGTTTATTTACGTTTCAGACTGCGACTCCAATCGTCTAGATACGGATTATAAATGGTTCCGAGCGATTTTTACGGAAAGATTCTGATTAGGTTTCTTCAAATATTGTTCCTAATTTGACAAAACGCGTGCTATTTACAATTACCAATTTGCTCTTTCTGCGCTGGACTTCCAAAATGTTGCGTGTATCTTTCCACCGCAGTTGCCGACGGTTTTGTTTTGTTTACGTTTAAGACCACGGCTTTCCGTGTGTTACTACTCGCTATGAAAGAGTTCCAAGCTAGTTCTATGGAAAGATTTTGACTAAGTTTCTTCAATCATTGTTTCGAATTCGACATAAAGCACGGAATTTACAATTGGAAGTTTGATTTTGCTGTTTATTGTAAATGTTACGTGTATCCTGCAGCAGTTACCGGTGGGTTTTTTTACATTTCACACCACAACTCTCTGTCTGATGCTACGCGCTATAAATAGTTCCACTATTAAAAAAATAGTTCAGCGATCCTCTTAAAGAGGAAACTTATTTTAATGAAATGGAAATAGAATGCAAGAAGTGAAATGTGAAAAAAAATGTGAATTTTATCGTATGTTACTTCTTCAAAGCTTATTATTGCTATTCATCCTTCCGTGCATTCTCTCACCTCATCTTGACTACTTTTGTTCTTAATGTAAACTGGATTTAACAGTGGAACACGACTGATTGTCAAGGAGCTCGTGCCAAATGTCTTCGAAACTACTATCACGACTGGCCATGCCGTAGGAGACCGTGATTTTATTTCACGCATTCGAATCGTCCCATCTGAAATTCAATTTTAATTCAAAAGCCTACAGCTTCCTGTTCTTAGTTTCGCAATGAGTTTCAACGAGAGACAGGGTTAGTCGTTAAGAGTTGTTACACTCAACCTGCAAAAAAACTAAATTTTTGCCTATGGTCAGCTCTATGTTGGTTACTCCGGAGATTGTAAAAATAAAAACCTCTTCATCTGGATTCCAATCGAAAGAGCGCTCAACGTCGTTGACCCAAAGGCACTTCAAGAATAAACTTAATACTTGCGCTTCAGAAACGCTGTACATCAAACTGATCGCGACATGTTAGATAAATGTATTGTAGATATTTCAAATTTCCTATGTAGTTGTGCCAGCACAAGTACAGATTTTGTTCTGTTTTTTAAATCTGTTTTCTTCGTTATTGGAACATATTTCAATTAAAGGTTTCCGTGCAATGTAACTTATTCATAATTTCAGGACAACTCAGAAAACGCTGATCGAGAAGGCGATTCATACATTTTCTGTTAAACGGGAAAACGCCGGGTACCTTAGCTAGTTTGGAATAAACTTGCAAGAGACGGATGTGAATTTTCACAGAGAGAACGAAACAAATACAGCTAGTATATAACTTTTCATAAAGGAAGAACTGTTCCAGGGCCATATTTTAAAGATGTCACTAAACCTTTCGAAAATTTGCCGTTTTAGAGAGTCTCACTTCATGAGAAAAATTAGGGAAATTGTTCTCCATTCGATTAAATAGTTTATACAGAACGCTGAAAGAATTAATAGAAAACAAAATGCTTGATAGTAAAAAAATGCCAAATTGACGGGGTTGGTACGAGCGTTTATAGCAAACAGCTGCCGGGTGAAATTAACTCTCAACAATCATCACTTCAATATGAATGTCACCAGAAAATTGCCATTTATGCGGTATTTAAACAAAACCAGTAAAACTATCAGTCAGATTTTTTAAACACTTCATCGAAGAGATTATCCCACGAAGATTGAAATATTTAAAGAACATTCAGATTTTTACAAACGAATTTGATCGTCAGCCAAACCACAGCATTCCTAATGACCAAAACAATTTCGTCATTACTTTTTCTTAAAATGGTTGGTCTATCCTTTGGATATGCTGCGACCTTGCAAAATGGGTGGATTCATGGCTGCTCCGAAAACTTCATTCCGCCACACACATGAACAATAACGAAGGAAATCGGGATATTGGGTCGGAAGCGAACGCAAAGAAAAATTGGAGAAATTTCAATTAGTACTTTAAAATGAAACCAACTTCTTGTGTATTTTTAAATATTTCTACAATAAACTAAAGCACGATAAAACAGCATGTTTCATATATCTTATCAGGACATTTGCTTTTATTTTTAAAATACTGTCAATATGAAAAAATGTCAACTATACTTTTTCTTGTTCCAGAATATTTATCATTTTAAAATTTTCGTGCTAGCAAGAAATAAGAAACGGCACTTGCAATTTAAAAAAAAGAAAAAAGAAAAGAACGAGAGAAAGAAATAGTAATAACAATGCATTAATAAATAAATGCCGGTACTCATTCTATTTCTTGCTATCAGGAAAAGTTTAAAGTAACAGACTCCCTACGTATATACCTGATATGTATCCTTCAGAAAATGCATATATACATAATACGCATACACAAATACATTGCACAAAATTACAAGAAAAAACATTCTGCGCCGGTCAGAAATTAGTTTCATATATGTGATCAACAATGAGCCAACTCAGCCGAACGACACTTACGATTTTCTCTCCCATCTCAATCAAAAGAAAGCCATTAAAGCCATTACGATTTGTCTTAGAAGATAAAACACATGTAGTGCAGTTTTTAGTTAATAAACAATTAATCAGAAGTTTTGGTGTCTCAGACAGACTTTTGTCAAAATAAATTTGGTTTAGGAAAAGGTTCTCAAGAAAAGGTAACTTCGAAAGCCATCAAGTTCGCTGAGAATGATGCTCTTCATTTCAATTTGAACTAGATGGTTATTTTTGCCAAAAATTCAGATGGCTGAAGATTTTCCAACTGTGCTTTGATGGACAGTAAACAATACCGGATAGTCGAAATAAAAAAATATATATTGGGGTTGAAACAAAAAGATATTTTTCCTATACGATTTAATATGACGCTGCAAGTTTTCATAATAGGTGGTTTATCGCGGTGATTCAACAAAACATAAAAATATGAAAAGCAAAGGTGTAGTTGTAATACCGTTGTGACGTGCCAGCACCACAGGACGCACATGATATAAAGGCAGATAGCAGTGAGAGCACATGTCCGCGTAGCTCAGTTGGGAGAGCGACTTATTCCGGAGTGAGGGAACCCGGATTCCATGTCTGGCGTGGACAAAGATGATGGAGAAATTTACTTCGTCATATTGGAGCCCGAACTTCCTGGATGACCCAGCTGTTAGATTTCTCGCAATAGTGTGATGTTCTTTCCCCACCGCGAGATAGATAAAATGAGAATCCCTTCTTCAGCGCTTCGAAAAATAAATGTGTGTGATGTTACGTTCCACACACCAAATGGACTGGGATAACTCAAATGTACGTTCTTCATGGGATGACTGCCTACTGCGACACATGGTCCCGGCACTCTTTCGGGGGGAGGGGATGTGACGTACCTGCACCGCAGGACGCACATTAGATAAAGGCAGATAGCAGCGAGAGCATACGTCCGCGTAGCTCAGTTGAGAGAGCGACTTATTCCGGAATGAGGGGATCCGGATTCGATCACCGGCATCGACAAAGATGGTGGAGGAATTTACTTCCTCATACCGTACGTTTTCATAGAAAAGTAAAAATATTATAAAGAAAAGTTAGCTTTCTATTACAGTTATTTCTCGGAACTGATTCTTATCCAGGAAGATTCAATTAAAGAATATTTTAATAGTAATCGCAGAATGTTGATAATTTTATCTGTTAACATGAAAGCGGATGCCTCTGTGCTCTTTTTTTATATAACTGCGATCTGAATAACACTGCATACAACATACACCATTGTCTTTATCTTGTAAGACAACTGAAAAATGAAATTTATTTCTTATATATATATATATATTCAAATTGTGAAATCATGTTTTTTTCGGGGTGGGGAGTGAAAGTGGGGCGGGGGCGTTGGCCATTACTCACCACGCTGGCCATGCAGGTTATTTAGTGTCATGGAAAGATGCATGCTTGGTGTAACCAGGAAAAATAGTAAAAGGAACTCGTGGATGAGGAAAATGACCAGAGTGGAAGACGTCATGATCAGAGTAAAATCCCTGAAATGGCAATGCGCTGAACATCTTGCCACAAAAACAGGCCCCCGATAGGTAACCAAAATTCTAGACTGGATTCCAAGGGACAGCAAAAAACCCAGAAGAAGACCACGTAGGAGATGGGTGGATGAAATTCGAAAGCATGCGGGAGGGATATGGAGGAGACTGGTTCAAGACAGACCGTTATTGAAGAAATGTGTGGAGACCTTCATCCAGCAGTGGATTGATAATGGTTGACAATGACGATGATAATGATGTAAATATACAATTGAACATCATTGTCATCCGTAGGAATATATACACTGGCGGAAAGTGAAAAAAGAACACCAAGAAGGAATTGGCGGACAATCATGAAATTTACATATGTCAGTGGGGTCGAGTTTACGTAGGTGTGGTGTTAATTTCGGGACAAACCGATGAGCGCTTACGCCACAACACTGCATAATATGCAAATTATCGTCGGTGGTATTTAAGGAGTACGGCGAAGTGAATGTAATCAGTCGTCGGCGTACGGACACGTGCGAAGACCCTGAAGAAGCTGCAATGCCGGGACATGGAAAACGTGCACGTTTGCAGCAGTTATCGGACTTTGAGCGAGGTCGTCTAGTCGGACTCCGCGAGACCGGGTGGTCGTATCGTCGTATTGCGGAGCTAATTGAACGGTAAGTATCGGTGGTGGTATGATGGTGGCGTAGATGGTCCGAGGAACATTCCCACACGAGAAGACGTGGAACCGGGAATCACAGACGGACTGATGAGCGGACCGATCGACGCATAAGAAGAGCGACGTTGTCAAGCAGAACATCCACTGCGACGCAAATCCGAGCTGCCTTTGCACCTGAGGTGACTGTGCGAACAATCCTCAACCGTCTACTGGATGCAGGACTACGTGCACGTGTGCCTCTGGTATGTGTACCTCTGACTCCAGCCTACCGTCAGGAACGGCTGCAGTTGTGTCGCCAACGTCTGCACTGGAGAACGCAATGACGATCTGTCGTGTTCAGCGATGAAAGCAGATTCTGCTTGGGAGACTCCCATGGCCGTATGCGTGTTCGCAGACGCACAGGTGGGCGCCTCCACACTTCTTGCATGCGCCAGCGACACACAGGGCCTACACCTGGTCTCCTGGTGTGGGGAGTGATCAGCTATCACTCCCGTACACAACTAGTGTTTGTACCGGGTACGTTAAGCAGCACCTCCTACATCAACAACATCATTCAGCCCGTTGTTGCGCCATTTGTAAGGTCGGTCCATCGTGGTGTTTTCCAGCAAGATAACGCACGCCCACACACGGCACGTGCAACGCAACATGCACTTCAGGGTGTGAGGCAACTTCCATGGCCTGCACGTTCACCGGATTTGTCACCCATCGAGCACGTGTGGGATTTTATGGGACAACGACTTATTCGGTCTCCACGGCAAGCCACGACCATCCCCGATTTACGCGTCCAGGTTGAGGATGCTTGGAACTCAATACCCCAAAATTACATCCAACATCTGTACGACAGACTCCATGCCAGAATTGCAGAGTGTGACGTAGTTCATGGCGGTTCAACCTCGTACTAACCATGTTACCTGGAAATGTTATTTTTCAGTTTACCAGCAAATACAGCTGTGTTTTGCCATAATGTTTTGATCACGTTATTCCTCTGTATTCCGTTATTATGCTGTATAAATTTCGTTGGTATCAGACGTCTGCTTCTTGGTGTTCTTTTTTCCCTTTCCGCCAGTGTATATATACATACAGTATTCATACGGTAGTCCCAGATGTGTAAGGAGCCAGAAACCGGTGATGCAAACATCTCAACTTCCTGATCATCAGTCTTTTGTGTTGTTGAATTGGGAAAAAATATTACTTGACATCATCATCGGAAACTTCAAGTTACATTACTTAAATCAATAACTCTTACCTTTCTGGCAAGTTTATGCTAAACATAAAACGTGGTAAACATATTGGATGTTTAATACAGTACCACATTACTAAGAATGAACAAATGATGTGAACTGTGATTACATAATTGAACAATAAAATATAATCAAAGAATGAAAGAAAGCATGATGTATAATTTTCTTTTTCTGTTTTTTCACCTATTGTAGGGTCTTTCTTATGTGATGTATAGCCTGCTTTGAAGGAAATAAGTTTCTGCATAGTCTGGTGCATTGATTTTCAAAGAAGTTTGAGGTTGAGTGTATATATGGTTTCTTTCCTCATGTTTGTATTTCCTGCAGTCTGTCTTCCTTCCTTAGTTTAGAAAATATGCTACTACCTTGGTGTCGTCATAGGATTGGATATTGTCGACCTGTTTTTGCTTTACTTTTCTCATCTTTTTTTCTGGGTTTCGCATCCCACGTGAGCATCAAAAGCTACAGGAAATTGCCGGTGCCTAATTTAGGATCACTAGTCCAAGGAAAGGGAGACAATCAGCACATTCGGACAAATGTAGCATTCATGTCCCATCCGGGACTCGAATTCAGGACCTTCTTGGACTCTTAGCCAGAGGAGTGCATCTCTAACCACTCAGTCACTTGGCGGCGTTAATCAGTTCGATGGGCGAACATGTGAATTTATTTAAAATTGAGTTTCTGGATGTGCTTTCTGTTACTATTAATAAGTCTTTGTGGAAAGTTAAGTGCATAGCGTACCAAGGAGACTCTGAACCGTGTTTAAGGTTGCTGTTTTAAAAGATGAGCACATTGTTAATAAGTGTAAGTGTATGCTGAAACCAGATTTGTGATACCGGTGACTCTCAATTACTTGTGAAAAATTTCTTAAACTCGCAGTTTGAGGTTGCTGTTAGTTTGGATGGAAATAATTTATTTGTAAGTTGCCTTGGCTTTATCTAAAAGTTGTTGCCCTAAAATAAATTTGTGATCACCGTGATGTGACCCGAAGCATTTTATGTGAGTCACTGTGAGACTGTCTGAGCGCTTTTCTGTAGGCCTTTTCCAAACATACAGTTTGGTTAGTCAAATAATTAGTTTGGTTAGTCTAATAATTACGTTAGTTTGGTTAGTCTAATAATTACGTTAGTTTGGTTAGTCTAATAATTACGTTAGTTTGGTTAGTCTAAGAATTAAGAATATTTTCTGAAGATTTGTTTTGATTCTGCATTTGGAGCTGTTGTCATCAATTTCATTATGGTGAAATTGAAGATGGTTCCTGATGATAATGGAATTTTTTTATTGGGGTTTCACGACCAGCGTGAGCAACTCAATGGGTTATAAGAAGCCGCCCGTTCTTAATTTAGGGCCACTGGTTCCAGGGATGGGAGGGAGACAGCGCCATAAGACAAACACAACATCTATGCCTCAGACAAACCCGAACCCATCTCGGCCAAATGGTCAGAAGCCTTCGCTTAGACAACTGTGCCACCGGGGCAGCGATAACAGAATTCACATTATGTATCAGAATAAGAGTGCCCTACGTAATAAATCAAGAAAATATGGTGTTAAGTTATATGCAAATATAGATAATGTAAGTTAAAGGAAAGAGGGACGACTAAACCGAGTCTTGTGGAGAGCTGGTGTGAAAGGATCTGCTGATTGCCGAAAGTTTTACCGTGAAAGTTCTTTCGTTAAAACACTAGTCGTTAAAAAAATTGCCGATAAAAAGTAGTAGTGTAAATAAAAAATGATGGCGTTTGCATTTTGCTAAGTGAAAAGGAATCATGTACAGCAGGGTAATACGAATGCAAAATGCTGTCTTTTCTCGCTCTAGCACGACCACTGATATGGTTAAGAAGTGTTTAAACGGTTCCTAATGTTCTGGTCTATTTTTCACCACATCTTCTGAACTTGCACTAAACTATCTGTCACTTTATGGGCTGCAGTCAGTTCGATTCTCACACGGCCTTTCATAAGTCACCAGATGTGCTCAATCATCAACAGATCCTGAAACTGCGCTGGCATTTATCATGGGAAAGACACTGTCGAGCAGCGCGCGTGGTATAGTCTTGGTGGAATGTTGCTTTTGGTATGGTCCGAAATAGTGGTATGGTGTCCACATACTAAAAATAATGGTGTCCAGATACTAATAATAATGGTGCCCACATACCGCTGAACGGTAAAGTAAACTTCGGTGACAATAAGATATTACTGACTGTCGTAGAAGATAGCGTTCCATCTAGAATCCCAGCAACGGGCGCTGCATAAAACTTAACGACACGCAAAGTGAAGCTCTTTCACTGACACTTCGTTACTTGGGAACTGGGCCATCTTTCCGTCTCAGAAAGATGCAGGTCTCATCGCTGGACAACATATTTCGCTATTCGTCACAACACTCAGGTGATTCCTTGCATCTGTTCCTATTGGGATGCGTGTTGTTTTGAGTGTACCGTATGATAAAAAATTGCCGATAAAAGGTAGTAGTTGGCATGGTCTTTACCATGCCAACTACGTTCAGGCGAAGATGTGTGGTACTGATAGATGCCGACAATTCCTCGATGAGTCGTTCTTTTGCTAAATATGTGTCTGGCAATTTCGCTTTCAGTACTGACAGCCATCTGGCGAATCTGTCAATCATCTCTATCCATACCCACTCCAGAGCAACAGCATCATTTAAAGGCACGTGAAATCCCTTCCAATATCCACTGATGTCAGCAGTGGTCAACTGCTGACATATCACCACCCTAGCGCACTGCAATTCGTCGTGTAGACCATCCTTCTACACATAGCAGACCATTCTGCTTTAAATAGACGATTCTGCTTCACATAGACCATCCTGCTTTAAATAGACGATTCTGCTTCACATAGACCATCCTGCTTCACATAGACCATCCTGCTTCAAATAGACCATCCTGTTATAATGCGACCTCTCTAAAACGTGCTGAGTTGATTGCACAGCCCTCAAAGACATATAAACGCCACTGCTCTTTGAAGGTAGTCACATATGCAGATCAGGTTCGGGTTTTTTTAATCAACACTGCTCACTTTTTCCCCAAAGACCATCAATATTAAATATTATCATCTACGATTATTGGAATCAGTATCATCTGCTGTTTTCTAAATATAGAAAAACCTGTCATTTTCTCTTCGTTTGAAAATGTCACTTTACCGCTACTTCCATATTAATTCCCTCTACTAATTTCCAGGTGATGCAAATTTTTGTATGAGGAGTGCATATGAGTGAAAAAGATATATTAGAGGGCCAGGAGAGTCAGGATCATGGTAAGTCTCCCAGAAAACCGTCGTACCGCACTAGATGTGACACTCTGCGATGTCGAAAAATTCTTAAGCTTCCGGTTTAACAAAACATACATGAATCGGCTTCTGGGCCAGCATTGTCCGAGTTTTCCTGAAATTATGAATAAGACATATAGCACGGAAACGTTTGATTCAAATATTTTCCAGTAATCAAAAGAAACGAATTAAAAAGAATTAAATCTATATTTGTAATTAAACAAGCGCTAAGGAACACTTACACAAATCAAGGCGAAAAATCACTACTGTTAATTAATTTCAAGATGAAATTTATTAACAGTCAAGGTGGAGGGGATGTGCGAACGGTAGAATAGCAATGTTAGGCTTTGAAGAAGCGAAATCAGCTTTCCGCCATTTAATTTCTTGTATTCAATTTCTACATCATTGAAATATATGCTCTCTCAATGGTATTGTGGAACTGTCTACAGCATTTTCTCCTCAAAAAGGTATCGTGGAAAATATTTTAGAATTATCTAATTACAGTGCGCAGTAAGGTACGAAGAGCCGCATTCTTAAACAGAACCTCAATAAACCCACCAGAAACTCTAGCAGAACGATGCACGTAATACTTCGGAAGTCTGGCCCAAAGCTTTTGGCACAACCTATTAATATTGTTGCTTCTGTCACGTTTGGCGTGAGGTTCTCGTAGTTTGTTCCTCTCAAAATCACTCCAATGAAATGTCATTGCGTGAGTTCATGACAGAGTGAACAGCAAGATTAAAACTGAACATCGCGCATGATATGTCAAATTCGAGAAAATGGTTGACGATATCATGTCAAAATGTTTCCGCTGAACTAGCTGCTAACTATTTTATTACGTAAAGTGTAACTAGCTGTTAACTTTTTTTGTTTAAAGTGTAAACAAACCGGGAAGAAACTGTAACAGAAGGATACACGTAATACGTCGGAATTCGAACCCAAAATTCAGGGCAGAACCTATCGTTTTTCACTTCTGTCACATTTGGGAGGAATAGCAATGTTACGCTTTGAAGAATTGAAATAAGAAAAAAAAACATTTTTCCTTACATTTCATTTTCTACATCTTATTTACATTTCATTGAAATAATATATTTCATTTCCAAAAATAACGTAGAACTATTTTTTAATAGCGGAACCATCTATGGTGCATAGTAACATATAGAGGGCCGCGGTCTAAAACGTAAACAAACCCTCCGGCAACTGAGGCGGAAAGATATATGTAACAATTTAGAAATCCAGCCCCAAACTTTTGGCACAATATATTAACATTGTCGTTTTTAAAAAGTTTGGCGTGAGGCTCTCAGAGTTCACCCAAAAGTTCAATGAAAAATTCTTCCCTGAATACGTAACACAGTATACAGCAAAACAAAATTTCAAATGGTTGTTGCTTAAAAAATGTTCTAATTTTTTAAATTCGAATTTCGAAAAAAGGGCTCCGAGGTGCACACACAGTCATTAGCGTCTGCAGGTTTCTTCCCAATTTCAAATCTCTACTCTCATTAGTTTCTTTTGTAAGCGACTGACAGACGAACAAAATAGTTTTATTATTATAGATTTGTTGTACTGGCAGAATTATATTATTCACAGAATTATTTAGGTATATATTTTAGGTTTATGATGGTGAAAACAAATATAAAATTTAGAAAAATATGTTTTATCATTTTTTATAGTTTTCCACTTTCTTCCGTAATTGTCTTCCTCGACGCTTGCGAACAATAATTGTAAGAATGGAAAAAATTCATCTGCGTTAAGATAAAGTAAATATACTTTCCAAAATGAAAATTATCTGAAAACATTTAGCCAGTGTGTCACATTAGCAACAGTTGTCCTGTATTTGCATTTGTTACGAAATTTCATGAATATTATTCTCCCTTGCGAAAATAGATATACTTTTATTCCACATTAAATCATCATATGTAGAGGATTTTAGGAAGGGAGTGGCTGACCCCAGGTCTTAAACAACCCTTAGAAATAGGAAGCTAGGAGATTTGGGCTAGAGTGCCCGATAGGAAAGTGACACGGAAGCGAGGTAGAAAGGGGGATGAAGACGCCCTTCTTTATTACCGGGGGCCAGTACCCGGGGTCAGACGGCTTAACGTGCCCATCTGACGCACGGCGGATATTTAGTGGATCGAGCGTTCGTACCTGCCTGGAATCGAACCTGAGGTCTTCTTCATGGCAGTCACGAACGTTGCGCACTAGGCAGCCCGCGGCCCTTATTCTACATTAGGATAGGTTTTCGCAAGTCCATTATTAAATTGCAAGTATGCCACGAAAATGGACCACTCGGAACGACTTGCAAGTCGAGTTGATTACATTAGAGATTAACTTTGAATCACCGTTGTAAACTTGAATCAGAATAAATATCTGTTGAAAAACTTTGTAGTCGCAACAACAGATTTCATTTATTCAATATACCTAAGGAAACTAGACTCTTCGACAGAAATTGTTTTCAGACTAAATCTTCGTGGACGATATCTGCACGAAAATAAACATCACCTGCTTCAATTTCTCTGCAGTTTTAGACATGTATTTTAAGTTCCAAATGGAAATTCCTCCTGACATAATTACGCGAACAACCACTGTTATCACCAGATGTGCAGCTATTTTCCTTAAAATCTAGTTCAATTAAAAAAAAAATTCCTAAAGCTCTGTCATCATCAGTAAAAGTAAATATGTCATAAACCCATGAAAATAAGACGTGATTTGAGTTGCTAGATGCACCTGAGAGTGTGCGCAAAAATGTCTTTGGAATTATCTAACGCTTTCATCATAGTTCCACTATAAAAATTGTCTTTTGTTTTGATATTATGGTGGCATAGCTTTACCTTGTCGATTTCTCAGAAGGAGAGAGTTTATGAGCGAAAAAAAAAAAATATGGATGTTTCTTTGTTGTTGTTTTTCTTGTTGCTGTTTTCTTTTTCTTTCTTTCTTTTTTGGTTATAAACTTCTTGCTTACTTCTCTTCCTCGAACCAGTTACCCAGTTTGTAGTAAACAAGTTTCCATGGGAGACAGTTAAACAACTATAATTCTTTTTCTTGAAGAAGTGCTATAGTTCTATTTAACTGTTAAAATTTTGTTACGTTCCCATTAACAGAACACTATCTAAATATTAAATAATAACTTAACAAATACACGAACTTATATGTCTTATCTTAAAAGATAGTGGTATATTAATACAGCTAATTTACTTTTTTTAATATTATCGAACGAACCTGTAGGTCGTATGAATAAAAGACCCCATTAAATCTGTCAGAGCTTTAGACTACCATACCAAGGTTTAGTTGAGTTTCTGTGGATTCAAACTTTTAAATTTTCAGAGATAAAAATGACGTGTACGCATACTAAAGATCGCGCAGTACAAAATGCTGAAATAATAAAATACAAAATGATGAAAGGTTGACGAATTTATTTGGTAAAAGTAATCAATGATAAAAACAAATTCAGGAGGTAAAAAATGAAAATGGAAGATACAAGAAAGATGACACCGAATTTTCGGTTGTAATAAGCACGTCTTTTGAGTCTTTTCTGATGCGAATTAAATTTTTCAAAATTATTCAAAGTCAATATAACCGGTTAGAAAAAACACAATCAGATTTCTACAATAGATAAAACATCCAGAAATAGAACCAGCTATTTACTTCCACCAGCGGCTGAAAAGAATGTTATGAACATTAACAAATGGCGCTCAAAAGACGCTCTCTTTTGTTTGCAATATGGTTAGAAACATTGCCAACAAAAGAGCGTTCTAAATGAAACATCAATGCATAAATTAAACAAGAAAGATGACACCGAATTTTCGGTTCCAATGGGCACGTCTTTTGAACCCTTTCCGACGCGAATGAAGATTTTCAAGGTTATTCATAGTCAACGAAACCGGTTAGAAAAAAACAACCGGATTTCTAAAATCAATAAAACATCCAGAAATAATTTCCACTATGCAATCGGAATTGCATAGTGGGAAAGCTGAAAATATACTGAAAGTGTTCTTGGCAAAAGCTATTCTAAGGAAAAAGAACTTTTCAAATACGTCTCACGGAAGCAGATATAGGGAGAAAAAGGCTTTCACCTTTATGCCCTCTAGTGGGAAAGCCGTGCATTAGATAGAGAAGATAATGTTTCCCATCTTTATTGTGGCGAATCTCATACAGTGGAAAAAAGGAAATTTTCAATAGGGTTTTAGAAGCAGAAATACAGCTACAAACAGAAGTACGCAAACACAACAAAGATATCGAGTAAAAGAGATTAAACATTTGCACCTCCTAGCGAGGAAATTGTGCGTAATTTCGGAAAGGAAATACACAGAAAATATTTTCAAAGTTAGTAGTATCTGACCAAAAAAGAATTTTTTCAATCGGGTTTTTAGTCCTGAAAACATTACTGCAAACATTCTGCAAACGGAAACTTGAACTTACGCCCTTCAGTGGCACACTCGGGCGGTAAGAAAAATTTGAAATTAAATGCAAAACGTTTCGCCCTAGAAACGGTTTCCGATAAAATATTTTTCAAATTGGACTCTTAGGAGCAGAGATATTGATAAAACTATGACATACAATTAGTCTCCCTAGCGGGAAAACTATGCACTATTTTAAGCAGAATGTATTCTCAAAAGGCTTTCCGAGGTGAGTGGTATTGGACATTTTCAGTCGAGTTTTCAGAAGCTCAGATTTTGCAGCAAATGTATCAGAAACAGAAATAAGCACTTATACCCTTTGGTGGCCAAATTATTATCTGCCAAAAATAAAAAATTGTACGTAGAACTTTCAAGCTTGCATTTCAAGCTTTCCAATGCGAAACGATTTTTTTAATTGAACTAAAAGTTGCAGAGGTGTCAACAGATTCATCTACAGCCACAGACGGACGATCTACAGCCACAGACGGACGGACAAAGTGAAACTATGAACACATACCTTTTTTCACAAAAGACGTGCTATACGACTGGCAACAATTCAAGAATGCTAGGACGTTAAGAGAGAGCGATGTGGTAACTTGATCGCTCCCGTCTCACCTTGTATTAAGATCCGTACAGTTTATTAAGTAATTACTGACTGTTAGCATGTCCTTTACTTATCATGTAAAAAAAATCGGGGCATTTTGAAAATGTAGCATGCCGAGACACAGAACTTTTGATCTCAGGATAATTTACCTTTGCTGGTACACAAAATCAAATAATTCCGTTTGGTTCATCATTTTCATACCAGAAAAATTCTTCTCAGTTGCCACACTTCTAATGAAAGTGACAAACTGTATAATAACTCACCTTGTAGTTCTATAACAAACAAAAAATAACTTATATTATTTACGTCTGTTCACCGATGAATAACTCAACATACTGTAGAATTATATTCTTCTCTTGCTATGTACATGGATTTTCATATGGCCGGCCCCGGTGGTGCAGCAGTCTAAGGCGCTGGCCTCTGATCATTCGCCCGTAAGGGGTCCGGGTTCGAATCCCGGTGAGGCATGGATGTTGTGTTTGTCTTACAGCACTGGCTCTCTCCCTTCCCTGGAACCAGTTACCTAAATTAGGGACGGGCGACTGCTTATAGCCCATTGAGTTGCTCACGGTGGTCGTTAAACCTCCAATCCAAAAAAAAAAAAAAAATTCATATGTAAGCTACATTTCCTTCCCTTTCTCAATATCTGAAACTTAATGTTCGCTGTTACTAATTTTGTGCTAAACTCTTTCTGATTTACTTTCATATTATTAAATCAAAACAACTCTTTCCCTGAAAGTCAACTGTTTTGGAAATACCTCTCGATCTACAGCCAATTTTCAGAAACAGTATTACAGACATAGTGTCCACATAGTGGTCCGTGCCAAACTTTTAGTTAGGTGAGTGATATTTTCCCACGTTTGAGGTCGAGTGCTCGAAAGAAATTTATAGTTTTATGATAATTAACAGCTAGGGGCAAATTTACGGGAAATAAATATGCTTCCAAAATCTAAACGGCGCACTTGAGAAAATAATTAACTAAATGTATTGTTTTACTTGACGCATAATTTTTGTTTTCGATTAGAGGTTTAACGACCACCGTGAGCAACTCAATGGGCTATAAGCAGTCGCCCGTCCCTAATTTAGGGTCACTGGTTCCAGGGAAGGGAGAGAGACAGTGCCGTAAGAGAAACACAACATCCATGCCTCACCGAGATTCGAACCCGGACCCTTTCGGACGAATGATCGGAGGCCATCGCTTCGACCACTGCGCCACCGCGTCCATAAGTTTTCGCCCATGAAACTAACGAAACGGTGAAAGACCCATTTAAGATGTTTGGAGATCATTTCAAGTTCTTTATGAAATAAGTGGAGCCCTTCCGGTGTCTTAGTGGTCTGTGGCGTTGGCTTCTGACGATTAGTTTGAGATGGGCCTGAGTTTGAGTACCGACTGAGGTGAGGGTAGTGTGCTTAGCTGGTGGCGCTCGCTCTGTTCTCCCCTTGGAACCAGTGGCCTTGCTAGTAGCCCTACGAGTTGCTTATGGTGGTCATTAAACTGTGGGGAAAAAATACTGGATTGTACCTGGCTTTTGTAAAAAAATTAGGGTTTTCCTGTACTCAGTAACTTTGAAATTAAGGACAGAAGGGTCTTCCAATCATAGAACCACAAACTTCCAGGTAAGCAGAGCCACTCCATTTTTTTTCTTTAAAGTTCCGTTTTCTAACGGGAAAAGTACGAAACTTCCGAATAACCTGCAAAATTCTCAGAATTATGAGTCAGTCTGTTATATAGGAATTAATTTTCCAACATAACGGTAGTAATGATTTGATAAATCGCAGAAAAATGTATATGCTGCTGTTTCATCTTTTATATAATTAGATAATTTTTGTAGTGAAAAGTCTGAAGAAAAATTCAAGGGCATGTTGAAATGGGCAGATTTTTTTATTTGAGAGTTTAACCATTACCGTGAGTAACTCAATAGGAAGCACTGTCCCTCATTTAGGGCCACTAGTTCCAGCGAAGGGGGAGCGCCAGTGCGAAAGGCATGCACAACAACCATGCCTCACTGGGATTCGAACCTTGACCCATCTCAGACGAATGGTCATAGGCCAGCGTTCAGACCCCGTGGAGATGGGAAGAATGGCGCACAAATATTCAAATTAAACAGCTATAAATAAAAAAATATGAACAGTTCGTAACCGAGTAGCTATACAAAAAATTATAATGTTTTCATTTTCTTTATCAATCACATAGAAGTTTGCAAAATATTATCTTTTACCTAATAATCCAACATTATTTAATACCACAAACACTTCGAATTTTCGTAGACAAAACCCCGAAATCCATATAGAATCCAGATATAGAAATTTTTATTTACCGAGAAATAGGGTTCACAAAAAATCATGGAGCTTCTGTGAGTGGTTGGAAAATTTTTTTCATAACCGTAGTTTTGAAGTAGCAAGTGCCAGATCAAACTTTCAAAATTTGGGTCCCTGGCGAAGGTTAGACATGATAGCAATTACCGAGGACATATATCTTTAAGTTGTTGGTTGTCTGTTCATGTAGGAATTAAATTTAGAAGAAAAAGGGAATTGAAGCGTATGTATAATTCCATTTGAACTGGGCAAAAATACACATTAAAATACTTCTGTAAATTTTGGGGATAATTTACAAGTTTTCTTGACATTTCGGTCAATACATAAGAAGAGAAGGATCATTTCTGCCTGGGTAATTCCAGAAAATTAATAATTTACAGCAAAAAAAGTTGCCTGTCTCTAGTGAAGTGTACGGTTCAGGGTAGTTTGAAACGCTGGCTGGGAAGAGAGAAGGAAATGACTCGTAATGATCGCTTTTGAATCTTCTCGTGATTCCTACGTGATTCTCAGTCGTTTTGTCACATCTTCCGATCATAAAATGACGGAAAAGATCTTTTTCTGCAGTGTTGTTGTTGATTGGTTCTTGTGCTTGGCAGGAAAAGCGGCAGTGGTGGTGACTTCCCGAACGGCGAGCGAAGGATAAAACTAGGGCGCCCGAACCGATGGTGGTTTGCACGGAATCGCCTTAGCGGGAGGATTACCCCGAAACAAGGATTGACATCCTCTAGCTATTTTCAACTGCCAAGCGCCACCGAGTGCTATCGCTTCGAAATGTACAATCACTGAAACAGCCACGGGAAAAAAGAAAAGAAAAATAAGAGAAAGAAAAATAATTAATCACACGCAATCTGAAAGTCAAATGCTTTTTGTAAAAATTGAAATTCCCATTGGCTTTTCGAAATCAGGCGCTGTGCCCTAACTGTGAACAAAGGGGAGGAGCCATTTCAGATTTGGTCTCTTCTTGGGGTATAAAAGCTCTTGATGGTTGAGCATTCGACATCGAGGATTTGAAACCACTGGATTTCCTTAGCAATGAAGGTCCTGGTAAGTACTTTGTGCTCTCGTGGATGTATCAACATTTTGTGAATTTACCGCACTTTGGATATCGTCGCCAAACAATCAAAACCCAAACAATTTGGAATATGGATTTATCTTAATGTGAAGCGTTATCATTTCCGACGTAAACACCAAACAAAATCAAAAAATCATTATCGAAGTACCAAGTCGTGTGCAAACGGATTTGCCGCCTTGTATCAGAAGTTTTTGTTGTTGGTAGTTTGCCCGACGTCGATTCACTCCAATTCATTAGAGTATGAATCTGAATAGGAGCTGCTGCACTGGATCCCAGTTGAAGCACGTGGAAGCTTCTTACGATTTTGTAAAATAAATATTCGTACTAGATGATAGATACAACTGGAATTTATATTCAACTACTAGTAATACCTATTTGAACTATAGGTCTTCGCTTTGCAGATTCAAATTTATTACTGCATGATGTAAATTCCATTTAATTACCTCTAATACTGAAAATACGCACTAAAAAATTTTCTGTGCAGGATATTGGTTTTTGCAGTAAAGCGCCCTTTAATTTAAACGTTAGCGACCTATATTCATTGGAACGAGAAAATAATTTTTCCAAATAGATACCATTTTAAACTTATTCTGTAAGTGGCACTCAGAAACTCTGTAAAGGCTTATTAATATGATTTTGGAAGCACATTTCCTCCTTTTTATGAAGAATAGCATTTATTAGAAAAATATTTCATCTTCTAGATCCAGAAAAAAATATTTCAGAACTTTCTGACTTTCCACGCTCCAAGTGTGAAATTTACGGAGAAAAAATGAATATAATATGATTCCATGGCAACGGGCAACGCATGTTTATAACATGTGATCTTTAACATTTGTGGGAAACAAACAAGGTACCAGAAAATATCCGTCTTGCAGAGACAGCCATGAGTGTGAATAGATAACTTAGTAACTTCTGCACATTTTATCAGTGAGAAAAATCTTATGATTCCATGGCCACGGGCCATGAATATAATAATATGCTGAATATAAATGAAATGAATAATTTACCAGCCATTGAATTTAGTGGTTCACAATGTATCAATCACTGAGTTTGTTTGAAATGCATAGAATATTATTTACTAACTTAAGAGAAATGCAAAATGTATTAATTATTATGGCTAAAGAAATAGGCCTTAATAGATGGCATCATCATCATTGGTGTTCTGTCTCTTGACAGATCAAACGGTAACTCAGCGCGTCCTCTTCCTCCAGTTTCCTCTGTCAATTGCTTCCTTCTTCAATTTTTGATAGCTTTCTGTTCCTATTATATCATCAAGCATCATGTTGATGTAATGTAATGAAAAAAATCACTGTCATAATTGTGGCATTTTCAGGATAGAACATTTAAAGAATTGCAATTTATTCAAATTTTATGAGCCTTAGAAAATAGTATAACTGTACCTAATCTTCTTACTCTGTGACTTTAAAGCTTTTTAGTAGTTTAAGAAAAACTGAAGAATGTCAAACGTCTTTTTCTGAGTTGTATATTTACAATGCAGTGTGATGTATAGCCAAATACAGCATACAAGTCAGTAAAAGAATAAACAGTATCAAAGTTTTCTCTGTTGTGTTAGTTTTACTACACGACTTACCTATATCTCGATTATAATTCTTGCATGTGTCGAGTTTTCTTTTATTTTTGCATAGTTATACCATTCACTTCTTTTTACACATTAAAATTTAGATGAATCAGTAAATCAGCAGAAATCATGCCACCTTTAGGTATAAATTGCAAAAATACCTTCGATGAATATAAAACCAATTCTGTAAATAGTTTGATTTTCATTTTTAGCATATATTACCTATATTATACAGTATATTATTTGAATGAAAGAGTTATAGAACTCCCTGTATTATTCTCTTAGCTATCCCGGTAGCAAAGTAGTATGAAGTTTTGGCTTCTAATAGTTCGTACGAGATAGCTCCGGGTTCGAATCTAGTGAGACATGGATGTCTGTCTTACAGCATTAGCTCTTTCCCTTCCCTGGAACCAGTAGCCCTAAAGTAAGGACGGACCACAGCACTTGGCCGACTGAGCTGCTCACAGTTGTCGTTAAGCTCTGGCGCAGTGGTCTAAGCGCTGGCTTATGATCATTCGTCCGTGAAGGGTCCTGGTTCGAATCCCGATGAGGTAAGGATGTTGTGTTTGTCTTACGGCACTGGCTCTCTCCCTTCCCTGTAATCAGTGATCCCTAAATTAGGGACGGGCGACTGCTTATAACCCATTGAACTGCTCACGGTGGTCGTTAAACCTCCAATAAAAAAATAAATAAAAACATCATTGGTCTCCCTTAGCGACCAAATTGTCCATTATTTTGGGTAGAAAATACACACAAATAGTTTTCAGAGTTAGTACTATCTGAACTAAAAAAAATTTCATTTGCAGTATGCACTTGGTATATGCTTATAAACACACCAAAATTTAAGCTTATAAATGAATAGGATAGCTTATTTGGCTGGAGTAGTTTTCTATTATTAAACGAAATAATCCAGACAGTATAGCGTAAAAGCCATTTGCCGGTGGAGGCAATCAAAACAGCATCCTTCTGCTCCGGAGCCGTATGCTTTCCCCAATTACGCTACGCCGGCGGAGTTTGTCATTGCAACATCACGATCTTGACATGCACTTCACTTCTGGCGTGCGTAAGTCACATATACTGCCCTTTGCGCTAAGACGGAATCGTAGGTCAGGTTCAGCCGGAAAACTACGCTTGGATGAGCTCAGTGCAGAAGAAGAAATTCTAACTAATTCCACACGATGTGCGGAAAGAACATTGCACATTTTTTCGAGGCACCCAATGGCCAGGAGATTCGTTTTACGTTCGGGCGCCAATATAACTCAAAATTCATTTGCCAGTGGCAAGAATGGATCCCGCATCCTTCTGCTCCGGTGCCAAATGCCTTCCCAATTAAGCTACCGCGACGAAGTTTGTCGCTGCGACTTTGCCGTCTTGACATGCGCGTCACCTCTAAGGTAGGCATGTCACAACAGGTAGAAAAATAAGTTCACATTAAATCATAAAAGAATAATTTTTTTCTAAACATCAACTCTAATCTCAGTTTATTATAAGCCATTTCATATTTTTTTCAATTTCCAATGGTTATATTTCATTTCATGTTGTGTTGATAAAGAAAATTATATTACAGACAATTTGTCGTTTTGAAGCCTTAGTTGATGAATAGTTATTTTTTTTATGAAATACTAAATTTGCTTCATGGAATATTTTTCTTTAAAGAATCATCTCTAATTCCTGATTCACAAAAAAGCATTTGCCAATATTTAAGGCACAATTTCAAACGCTGGAAAATATTCACGCAAAAATTAATTTTACTGACTCTGAATATACTTAAATTTGTATCCAGACATGCCGAGGAGAGTAAATCGAGTGATCAACAGCTTACAAATATTTGTCATCAGTACTTTTCACCCAGACGCACAATCAATCAGTATCTGCAGAGACACCATTGGGTTCTTTGCTTCAGATGATTATCGGTACTTAGTTCCTTGCTTCAACTGTTCGATCACACTTCCATATGCCATACGTCAGTAATTATGTTGTGTCCAACTGAGTAAATTAAGCATTGATAAATCATTTATTTCCGTAAACATCAAAGCTTTAGAATTTCCCTGTGCTCGGGATTTTTCTAAACCTTACACTTTCAAGTGTTTAATGCAAGAACACAAAAGCTGTTTCTGGGTGATTTTATATTATACAAAAGGCATCTATGATGGAATTGTGCACTGTAATGATCTTAGGCGTTGTCTTAAACAGTTCTTTCCATAAAAAAGAAATTACTTTTTTTCAGAAATTATTATGCACAGGCTATAAATTAGATTCAGAGTAAACGCGGATCAATTTCCTTAAAGGTAAATATTTACCCGTTTCAGTAAATTTTCTTTATCCATTCATGGAGATATTTAAAAACACGCCAGGCAATATTTTCTTTTTTCTCTCCTAGCAATCACAAATGGCTAGCAATCACAGACAATTTGTGATTGCTAGCGCCAGTAAAGAAAGTGAACCAGAACAAAAAAAAACGCAGTAGTCATGTCGCACTAAAAACTGGAATCCAGTTACCTAGACAAGAAGCAGAAAATCAAATTTCAGCTACTGACTGAGCATAAAGTTAATGAAATCAAAAGAACATTTTTTTAACTCATTTACGAATTTATTTATGTATTTGTTCATGTTTTATATTTTCTTACTGCAACTCACATAAACATAAAGTTCAAACATATAAAAAACCACTTCATTTAGCCCAATAATTTTGCAGATAATTCCTGAATATTATTTTAAAATAACGATAATGTTCCGAGAGAAAGTATTAAAACGTCAAAACTAGGAACCACGTCTAGGCTGCATGACAATTATTTTATACATTACACAACAAAGCATCCTGAAGGGTACCTTTTTGTTTTTGTTTAACGAACCCAATCAGTATTACATACTAACAGGAGCTGATCATTCCTGACTCGAAATCATTGACTTGTAACATCCAAATCATCCAGACTTCTAACTCAAATATATGTCTAACCTATTACACTCACGAAAAGAGGAAATTAAAATAATGTTTGTCGTTAAGTTTTATTGGAAATCGTGAAAGAGTTAAAATTTTCCTTATTCGAAATAACATCTGAGGGGTTTTAGTTACAAGAAGTGAATGAAGGCATACTATAAAAAATGCAGAAGAGATTCATTAGGCACCCATCAGTTCGCTTGTTTGTAAACGCATTTTCTATTTAAACCATCTGAGGAACTTAATTAAGCAATAAATTACGTTTTGTGCTCTTTTCGTAGAGATTCTCGTTCTGGTAAAATTCGTGATGTAGGAAGGTCACATATAAAACTTAACGGTGAAAATCCATTAGATAAATGAAGGTCAATCTCGACACATCTCGTCGATATTGACCTGTATACCAATTTCCCTTTCACTGAGAAATAATCGCTTGACACAAGACACGTTTAGAAGCAGCAGATGACATTTGTAATTCTTTTCTTCAGTCCCAGGTATACTATGCATAATTCAAGGAAACGCTGAAAGATCACTCTGTTTTTAGGTCTACCTGAAATGGGTCGATACTTGTAAGAAAAATCGGTGTCTGTACTTCAGAGCACGTAATCATAGGGTGGTATCGACCTTTCGCAAAACTTCTGCGTCGTGAGTGATATCACATACATAATATTAGAATCTACACGCTATAATTATAATACTTGTTTCAAGTTTGCATGCTTATTTAGTTTAGAACTCCAAGAAAACTCAGAAATTTCAAATTCTTCCCTGCAGGTATTACGTCTTGTACTTAAAAAAGCCATGAAGCATGACGAAGAAGATAATTATGCTGGGAACATAGTTATGCAGTTCCTATAAAAAATATCAATAATAGTTCAATAGCCGAAAACTCTGGCAAACCAGTAATTGGGCAGACGATTTTTTGAAAAGAATTTGTTTATGAATGTAAAGAAAAAACAGGAAATTTGATTTGTTTTAGTAAAGACTGGAGTTATCTAATAAACTAGAATTCTTAGACGTACGATGAGAGAAAGTAAAATTCCACAGGAAAACTTTCAGAGCTGCCTCGTTGACCGGGATTTCGATCGCAGCCCACTTTGTGTTGCATGCATGGCTGCTTTTCGAAACTTTTGGTTTTCAGCTAAAAATAAAAGAGAGAGAGAGAAAGAGGTTCAGCGAACACAGTGTCAGATGCAGTTTCTTTGTGTTCTTTCTCTATTGCCATTTCCTATAGTTCGTTTCAGACGAATGATTCTTTTTCGCTAATGATTTTCCACAAATCATTTTCTTCAACGCAGATTCAGAACGAAAGATTCACGAATGATGTTTTAGAAAATAGATGATGATTACATATTTGCCATTTTACCCTCCTCCGTTATAACATTTGTAGCTCCAACTTTCCACGTGATTTCCTTTAAAAAATTCATTTCATATTTTTAATTATTTGCGGCTGAAATAATAATAATGTGAGTCCATAAACTATCAAAAATGATCGATAATCATCTAAGTGATTTTTGTACCTTTGCGCCAGTGCATTGTTAATTGCAATATCAAGCACGATTGATTCATTTTCTCATGTACGAGAATTACTACTTGTGCTGGTCTAAGGTTGTCAGTCAGTTAAATCATTACTCTGACACAATACATAACTGGACCGTAAGTTCTCAGCATACATGCCCGATTACTTTTCCTACATTTCTAATGCGGTGTCATAAAAATATTGTTTATGTATTATAACTCTACAAAAACATTAGCCATCCCATGAGCATTGCCGGCTGGCGAAGAGGTTTCAGCTACCAGTTAATATGGCTCCACAGCGCATATATTGCATATGTAGATGGTAAGGGCTGCAAGGGTAGGTTATGAATAGTTACGCGAACACAGCTACACCTACAGTCAGTGAGAAAAAGAACTTCAGCAATAAAAGTGGATGTCGATAAAACCGATACTCGGTAAGTTTTGTACAAGTTCAAGAAAGGAGTTAGTGGCTTGGTGAAATGGAAAAGCCTGGATTTCGGAGCTCTTATTTTTCAGCTGTCGCAAATGGCTTATAAAAATTCAACGTGGCGAGTCCAGTCTTTCAGAAAAATAATGTCTAGGCACGCTATTTAAGACTGGATGAATGAGAACTAAAAACTGCCTCCTTGGAGGTAGAAAAATGTCATTGTACCGATTAAGCATGCATTGCCGCATGCTTCATCATAATCATAATAACATAAACTGTGTTTGCTATTTTTACATAATCTGTGTTTGCTATTTTTTATTTTTGTAATATCATGTGCTGTTTTCTGTTCACAAAAGGCAAGTGTTTATATGATGATCGATAGTTTCCATCGTCATTCCTTTCTTCTTTTTAGGTCCTCGCCTTGGCCGTCTTAGTGACGAGCTCACTGGGAGAATACACCAAAGGATTAAATGGAAAGTTCCCTACTATAGCTGACATACAAACCGAAGGCCGACTCATCCTCCCCAAAGAACACGTTCTTGATGATGATAAGTTAAAAAACATTGCTTCTATTGGTGCCATTGGCAGATCTGGCATAGAAGCTCTTGATGCCAAAGGCTTCACTTTCGCGGGAGAGAGTTCTTATGGCAATTCTCCAACTAGTGGTCGTGAAGGTGGTGGCTATGGCATAGGGTACTATACCGTAGAGCATGATGGAGGAGTAGAAGTGGGAGTAGAAGAAAGAGGATATGGGCATGGACATGGTGCCAGTAGCAGAGGCCACGGACACGGGCATGCTCATGGTGGTGGTCACGGCGGTGGACACGGTGGAGGACATGGACACGGTGGAGGACATGGACACGGGCGCGGACATGGCCACGGACACGGTGGTGGACACGGTCATGGTGGTGGACACGGTCACGGGCATGGACACGGACATGGTCATGGTCACGGACATGGACATGGACACGGACATGGACACGGACATGGACACGGTCATGGACATGGACACGGTCATGGACATGGACACGGTCACGGTCATGGGCATGGACACGGGCATGGTCACGGGCATGGTCACGGTCACGGTCACGGTCATGGTCATGGTCATGGTCACGGACACGGTCACGGGCATGGGCACGGACACGGCCACGGGCATGGTCATGGGCATGGTCACGGACACGGGCATGGTCACGGGCACGGACATGGACATGGTCACGGGCACGGACATGGTCATGGACACGGACATGGTCATGGACACGGACATGGTCATGGGCACGGACATGGGCACGGACATGGACATGGGCACGGACATGGACATGGACATGGACACGGACACGGACATGGACATGGTCACGGACACGGCCATGGTCACGGACACGGACACGGTCATGGTCATGGTCATGGTCACGGACACGGACACGGACACGGTCATGGGCACGGACACGGTCATGGGCACGGACACGGTCACGGGCATGGACACGGTCACGGGCATGGGCATGGGCACGGGCACGGGCACGGACACGGACACGGACACGGACACGGTCACGGACACGGACACGGTCACGGTCACGGACACGGGCACGGACATGGTCATGGACACGGGCACGGACACGGACATGGTCACGGACATGGTCATGGTCATGGGCACGGACACGGACATGGGCATGGACATGGTCACCACCATCACCATCACCGCAGTGGAGGTGGAATCGTCATTCCTTATTCTCATGAGTATAAGAACGTCAATGCTTTGGGAGGAGGAAGTGAAGGCAAGATTGCAATGTATGATCTTCCTGCAGTCCACGGAAGAACCGCTGGCGGTTTGAATGTTGGAGGAGAAGCACTGGAGCGCAGTGGACTTTCTCTGGATCAAGCTGAAGTGGCACAACTGGATAAAATTCTGACAGGTCACTTCGGTGAGCAGTATGTTCCCATTGGAAAAGCTGTTGAAGGAAGAATCGCCGGTGGAGCATTTACTGGCGTCGCTGGACAGCAAGCTGTTCCTGAAACATCAAGGAGCGACAAAAATGAAGAGAAGTCTGTATGATGGACTGTGATAGACATTTAATATCTTCAATGAAACAAAGGTCCAAGAGTCAAAAGTCAGGGTAAGTTTTTCAATGCACCTCTCTAATTTAATTTCTGAAAAAGTTAAATTTTCTTTTCCTTAATTTTGTGTTAATCCACTTGCTCACATACCTCTGCCTTGGAAATTCCTTTTAAAACCGGAACAATAACTTCAAGTTGTTCAGAACTTTAATTGGTGTACCCACTTTATGTAAATCTGATTCTTTGACATGCGTAGTGTATTTTTATTATGACATCTTCATTCTATATTTAAGTCACCCAACTTTTCATTTCTATTGCTCAGTGTGTTTGACCTGATGAAGGGACCGACGCGGTTACCGAAGGATCTCGTCCCTTTTTGGTGTGTTTTTAACATCATTTTTAAATATTGAAGAGTGGTTTTTTCTGAAAAATCGTGCATCAGACGGCTTATTCTGTGACTTCACTTACTTAGCACGAAAACTTCACGACTTTATTATTGATGTTAATCAACATCTACGCGAAATGCTAATTGCAGTTTCAAGAAATGGCGTTAAAATAAAGACGCCGAGACTAAATCATTCCAGAACGGTAAGCGTAATTATAGGCAAACGTGAAAGGAAAAAAACAGAAAGAAAAATTCAGCTAATAGAAGATCATAAAGTTAAGGAAGTAATACTGCGCTTCCCGAAACCATCAAAGTTAACTTGGAGTAATTTAAATGTTACTTTTAGGCCGAGTTCCTGAACTGGTTTTACTGCTGTTTATTCTAATCAAAATGAAATTTATTTAAATATCTGTTTGCTGTAGGAACCATTGTTATCGAAAAGAACAGGGTTTCTTCTTCCATTTCTCAGAATTCTGTGGATGGAATATTTTGCTGAATTCAGCCGCGTGTGCTTCTGACAAACAAGGTACCTTAGGTACCTTTTGCGTAATGGAAGGTAAAGATTAAATGAGCAGAAAAATGTTTCTTTCGAGAATTATCGAAACGGTTGAAAACTATATTGGTATCAAAGCATGAATGCAACTGGTAATTTGGAGCGTCTCAAAGGCAAAAGCTTGCTGTGCGACTCACGTTTTCAAATTCTTACGTGCCTTGTCACTCTGTATCTCAATTTCTGGATCTTAAAACCACGTTAACAAGGTAGCCAACTAAAACGTTTAATCTAAATCAAGAGCGAAGTTAAAATACTTTCATCACATTTTCTTGAAAAGATGTAATTTATTCAAAGCAGTTCGTTCATAATTCCTGGAGGCACAGTAACCAGGTATATACTTAATATAACTTTATTTTCACATATACACTTCCTCCTGATCACGTGTTCGGGATTCGGGATGATATTCTTGATTTTTCTGAAACTCCTTAGTTTTCCTTAAAATTAACCAAAGGCTCCGTAATGCCGTTTTCCCAATATATTAAACTCAGTTTACGGACTAGTTACGTGGATTTCCTGAATAATAAATTCGGAGACTAGAAACGTCACTTATTCAGTAATCTCTTAGTTTATGACGTCCCTTTGGTTCAATACAATTGACCGCGTTGTCCTTAATATGAAAATGAAATTTCTTTACCAGTTAGCACATGTAAAACCAAGGCACGAAATACAAAAAATTCCACCATCTCCTATTTAGGTGAGACGAGGCCTCATTTTTTTCTTTCTTTTCTTTTTTTAACTTAGATGGATCTCTCACTACAGTATTTTGCTCTCACTGCTAATTTCAAATTACATTTTACCATTGTACCAATTTATCCACGTCCTAATCTCAGTCAGTTTCCCTTTGCATTTGTTTTTTTGCAAAATCGTCATCCTCTCTGCCTTTTTATAACTCAATTTTTTTTACGCAGAACAATTGAACATGTCAACCAAATTTAAAGAATATTCTTGTACAGAAACTGCATTCATAATATATTTCTATATTACACTACAAAAAAGTAAAAATAGCAGATTCGTTGCATCGAAGATATCTGAGTAATATTAAAAGACATTTTTGAATTCCAAAATTATTTCGCTCAACAGATTTTGCTTCATACAAATTTTTATTTCTCTTTAGAAGTTTCGTACTCTTAGATGCTTTAGAAATTGCAGTCGTAACCGGTTATAACTAATAAACGCTTTTTATATAAATATATGTTTTTTTATGATAATTACTTCAGAAAGTAATTTTCCTCTTTGTTTTAAATTTTTCTTCTAATTTTCACAACTGTCGTGGCCTCGCTAGCGGTAATGGCTCCATGGCATTGTAGACTGCTTTAGCAGTTTAAGAGTAATTTTTCCACTTAACCTTGATGTTTCTGTCTTCTGATATTCTGATATTCTGCTTACTATCATTAATGTAAATTAATTGATATTTGCTTTAAACATGAATCCTTTGCTCTATAAACCTTCGCTTAATAACATTTCTTTACAGATCATATTGCGTATGTAATGAGTTGAAACTTAAAATAAGCAAACATACTTAATGTTGAAGCATATTTACATGTATCATTTAACTTCCGTAGTAGTGTTTAATTATTTGATTTCACATTCCTTTTTTCCCTGCTATCAAGTTACTTTCCATTTGACAGGATTTTTATAAGAAACAAATTATTCAGATATACAAAGTATTGTGATTTTATTATTCAAAATAATTCGTTCAACTGATTTTGCTTGAGTATGCCTTTTTAGATGTTGCATACTGATGATTTCAAGGAATACAGCATACACATGACAGAATGACAAATCTGCAGACGTTAAAAGTTTCGACGGCTTTTCAAAACTCAACTTTTTTATGTAGTTAAAAGAAATGCATTCTGCATCATGAAATTCCATGATACGTTCTTATATGACTGCATATAGTCAACTCTGAGAGCAACCAATATAATTGCTCAGTAAAACAAAATAATAATTTACTATATAAATAAGTCTGTTTTTCACCCAGCAAAGTAGGGCCGCGGATGGCTGCCATGGAGGTAACCTCAGGTTCGATCCTGGGCAGGTACGAACGTTCGAACCACTAAATAATCGCCGTGCTTCGGATGGTCACGTTAAGCCGCGGACCCCGGGTACTGGACCCCGGTAATAAATATGTGCGTCTTCCTCCAACCTTTCTACCTCGCTTCCGTATCACTTTCTTATTGGGCACTCTAGCCCAAATCTCCTAGCTTCCTATTTCTAAGGGTTGTTTAAGACCTGGGGTCAGACACTCCCTTCCTAAAATCCTCTACATATGATCTGATTTGAACGCAGCAAATAATGTGCTCTTAACAGCACATCTCCTATTAAATGATAGCAAAACTCTTGAGCAAGCACGAAAAAAGTAGAATATTTACAGGTAAAATAACAATGTTTATGTATGTATGTTTATTTTGATATTATTTTTCTTCTTTGAAACCAGATCTAACGAAGATGAAGAAGAAGAAGACACCCGACGCTGAAACAGTGGGCCCATGAAGAGCACTGAAGCTGAATTGTACATAGGTCCGCGCGCCGACGCAAAAGTCGTGCTTGTTTTATGTACAGAAATGCCAACTTGCTTTTGTAGCTCACTTGTTGCTTCGAGCCAAGTGTGACGATGAAGAGCACATAAAGGTGTCTCGTAAACATACTATGTCTTTTGTCTTTTTTTCGCTTTCTCTGTTCATTCGCATGCCACAGAATAATTTTTTTAACATTAAGTGGTTGCTCCAGAATTTTCATGCTTACGATCGGCAATCTGGTTACAAAAAGGGCTTGTCTTGAAGTAGTGTTCAAGTAGCAAATAGCAATCCCACTTATTATTATTTCTATTTCGCCTAACTAAATTTACACTAGTAGCCGCCAATGGAGATTATGGGGCGAAGACTGATGGAGCTAATCGACAGAGTTTGTCTACGTCCCCTTAAACCATACTTTGTCGCCGTCACTGTTCACAATTCTCACAGATTCAATTATGTACTTAACACCTCTTTATTTCCACAACCGTGACTTTTCCTGCTGATCGTATGTTCAGGATTTCTGATGATTTGATTGTTTGAAACTGAAACATCACAAATAATCTTAAAAACGGTGTTAATGAAAATCTGACTGAAGTCACAAGGATAACATTAAACTAAATGGGTAATCTGGAACGACAACACTGCTGAAATTTTCATTTCACTGTAGTGATTTCTAGTTATATCAAAAATTTATTGCAATGTACAACACACATATTTTTAAATCGAGTGAGTTTCAGAAAGATGAATTTAGTTGTTTTAGTTGTTAGTACATCAAATGTATCATTTTGTTTCTCTTTTTTTTTTATAATGTTTTACATCTAACGCAAGAAACGTAGCAAGATACGTACGCTAAATTTTAAGTTCTAGCGAAAAAAAAATTTAAATCCACTAATATCGTACAATCTTTGATAAGGAGATATATCTTCATTCCAAATTTCGAAATAATGTCAGTGTGAAACAAAGCATAAACATTTAGCCTTCATTATTCTCAAATTTTCAAATTGTAAAAATCTGTTTTAGATTTTGATGAACCATCTCAGGAAGGAAAACGAACTAAATCTCAAATGGCTGTGAAAACTTTTTCAACGGTCTCAACTTCAGAATAACGTACTGAATATCACATGCAAAATCCACAAAATTCCAAGCCCAAAAAATAATCGAAACTGAGGAAAAATCAAAAGGAGCGTAGCCCTGCAAAACGTGAAAATTTAAATCTCAATATTTCAGTTTTCGTTCTAAACAACATGCAGCTTTGTGTTATGCAGAAGCTGGTATCGCTTGGCAAATTAATTTTAGCACTGATGTGTAGGACATAAGGTAATAGTAGTTTCTTAGCTTTCTGCCCTCCATTTGTTCTCAATAGAAATATTATCAAATGCAGCGTGTGATAAAGAAATTATTGTGGTCTACACTGCTCTATCCTTAATATTAGAACCCCTGTGTGTCTACAGATCTGATATTGTCTAGGCCCTTATGGCAGGAATAATCTCCAATACTTTTTTGTAAATATCCGTCGACATGTTCCGCCGTTCACCCTTCAAAGCGGTGACTAATTCAGTTTTGTTTGTTTGGTGTTCAATACTTTTACTCCCCACAGTCCAATTCGCCCCAATTCAGCTTTGTTTGTTTGGTGGTGAATGCTTTTACTCCATACGGTCCAATTCGCCCTAGGGATTCTCTATAGGGTTCAAGTCAGTATTCTGGACTGGCCAGTATAACTACACGACGCCCATGTCCTCAAATAAATCTGTAACAATGCGAGCAGTATGGGATGGTGCTTTGTCTTGCTGATAGAGGTGTGGGTCCACCCTAAAGTACTGGCACGACGTTGGTAGTGCATAATAGTTCCGGACGTCTACAGAAAGCTTAGCATTTATCGTTTTATCCAAAACGGTTTATAGGCTCAAGCAGAACCTCGGAAAAAAAGCTTCATACCAGTACGATGTTTGTACCGAACTTCATTGTCAGGAAGATACTGTCCCAAAGGTACCTTTCTCCCGTCATCACCCACGCACACAGGAACGACCATCAGGCTGATATACTTTACGCTGTGAGTCGTCAGTCCAAAGCGCTGTTTTACATTGCTCAACAATCCAAGATCAACATTCCTTACACCACTCTAATCGGCGTGTGGCTTTGGTTGAAGTGATTAGGGGTTGTGTATGGCTTCTCGACTGCCGCAAACCATGTCGTGCAGCGTTCTCTGCACTGTACTGGTACTCACATCAATCCCAACAATCTCATTTAAAATTTAACAGTGGTAACTCATATAGTGCTGCATCCTGCACACTAGTGGTGCTAACATCAGTCTCAATAGTCTCACATAGGGTTTGAGAGTGGTAACCATGTCGTGCAGCAATCCTACGCACTGCACTCGTGCTAACATCAGTCCCAATAATATTACATAGGGTTTAACTGTTGTAACCCATATTGTGCAGCGTCCTATGTACTGTACTGTTGCTAACATCAGTCCCAATATTCTCGCATAGGTGTTGACAGTGGTAATCCATATCGTGCAGCGTATCTGCACACTGTAGTGAGCTACCATTGGTCCCAGTAGTTTCACATAGGTTTTGGCAGTGGTAGTCCATATTGGGCAGCATGCTGCAAACTGTACTGGTGTTAACATCAGTCCTCAATTATCCTACATTTGACAGTGGTAACCCATGTGTCCTAATAGTCTCACATAAGGTTACATAAGGGTTGCGTGATTAGCGACAATGTTGATTTCCATTCTGAGTGGACAGTTCTTTGCACAGCTCTCCTGTCCCGTTCTGTAAGCTTCAAAGGTTCACAGGGTCATTTGTTGGCAGATTCAACCCTAGGTGGCTTCAATTTGCATATCACCAACCGTAGACCTTGGAATCTTCAATAGCGCTGAAAAAGTCTCGTACGGAGCAATTTCTTATGTGGCACCCTATTATAAATCAGCGCTGGAAATCATATTAATGATTTCATTATTATGATCGAGCATCATGCATTCGCAAATTGAGCTATTTGCTCATAATAGTCCTATGAGCATATTTGTAGTTGAGTCTGTGACGTGGTGGTAGCTTAAGACCTAATTCACTCTTAATGGAGCAGTATATTAGGATATTAATGGTAGGGTAGTGTATTTCAATGCTTTACGTTATGGTACAGCGTTATTGAAATAAAAAGTTTGTTTATTCAGTTAATTGTTATCGGGGTTCATTAGTACTGAAATACTTTTCCAGTAAGATAGTATCATCTATGTCTTCAGTTCCATTAATCTTCATCTTCACAACAATAAGCATTAGCCGTTGCACAAAGCAAACTAATTTTTTTGGTAACTACAGCTCATGCTGAGACATAGTGTAGCCAAGCCGCAACAAATTGCTGAACACTGGGATGCAGGAGAGGGGTAGCATCGTTTATTTTAGCTTTCTGCTTTCAACTTCCATGTAGTGATTTAGTGAATCTGCGATACATGGCACTTTGTTGCAGACTGAGTAGCGGGCAGTTGTTCTGTGATTAGATAAAAATTTAAAAAAAAAAAAAAATCCTGTTGGCCTTCTACGACGTAGGGCCACCAGTTTCTCATTTGTACTACTATCGAACAAACAAAGCATAGCCTTTTCTCTGGCAGCAATGATTTCAGGATTTTGAATGGGTGAAAAGGATTCTTCTGTTGCACTGAAAAGCTTCCTATCATGAAACAGCTTGTAGGAAGTTGATGTTCTGAAGCCATTTATTCGAGAAGCGCATTTTGCATAGCGACATTTGCTCCTTTTGTTGGTTAGAATCGACTTTAGATAAGTTTTGGCGGCATCGAAAATCTACCTGACGGGACACAGACTTGCCGCGGTTGAGGGACAGTTGCGGTGTTGGTAACGCCGGCAACTTTACTGCCAAAAGAGAAAATAATATAAAAATGTTTGTGCAACGGCAGTTAAGTTAAAAATTAGTGTATAGCTTCCTAATGAGACTGATTTTTAAGGAGAAAATATTAATTGTGGTACGTTTCTTAATTACTAAGACTTGACAATGATATTACTCCCAACAGTTTTTGTACTGCAGTATGCAGCCAATACTAATATGTAATATTACCACGATCATCTCAATTTTTAAGCCTAAAGCATTTACTATAGATAACTTCCTACAAGCTTAAAGGCAGCAGATCCAACTAATTGATCGGGGAACTGTTAAAAACCCAGTTTACATAAGAGTAATACAATGAGAAACAAATTAATAAAGAGAAACTGCACACCAACTATGCATGGAATACTAAATCTAGACTGGTTATCCGATTTATTGGCATAAGAGCATAAATAAACGTTTCTAAGCTTTTGCATATCAACCAGATGGCTTTTGCAAGGAAGACAGACACAAACTATATATGCATATACAAGAAATGCTAGATGATTTGCCATTCTAAGTTCAATAGGCTTTAGTTTCTGATTCCATCAGACGATTAATTTTTACAAAATTGTTTGCACGTGTGTGTTTTGTGTTAAAATTGAGAAATAAAGCTTTTGATGGCCAAAATAGTAAAATTGTACTAGTAATTCGATTTATTGGCGTAGGGATATATAAATAAGCATTTTCAAGCTTTCGCACGTAAACCAGATGGCTTTTTCAAGGAAGGTAGACAGAAACTGCAATCTGAATAATAGAACGCTTCAACAATTTGAACGCTGTGACTTCTCAATAAACAAATAGATACGATGTAATTTTTATTTAAAGACACGATGCGTCACGTTAGTTGGGCACGCAGTATCTTGGAAGGAAAAAGGAGTTATTTGAAGAACTGGTTCCGAACTCGTGGCATCTCTATAAAGAAACTATCATTGCAAGCCTCATTGCTGGTAATGATTTCCAAGGTTTCTCAAATGGCTGTAGATTTAGAGATGGAGTAGGTAATAATGTCTTTATATCATATCACATAGGAGTAGAGGACTTGAATTTGACTTCTTTGTACATTGCTGTGGTTACTTTACTGTCCTTTGCGTATCTTTTATGTTCGTTGATTGTGATTCTAAATGAACGCTTGGTCATTCCAATGTAATAGGTGTGAAACTTAATTCTCGGCCCCTAACCGCAAGCGATCATAGAACGTCGGCAAATGCAAATAGCTGTGTGCGATAGTGGCTGATTGCAGCGCCATCCAACAGCTTTCCATGCAACCGTAACCTCTCATAGCTGTAGTGACAGAAGGGACGAAATTTGACCGTGAAAGCAATGTCGTTCGAGAAGCAACATTTGAGGCACTGCCTCCTGTTCGCGTTTCAGCTGGAAAAAAGTGCCGCGGAAACCCAGCAAATGATCTGTGCTGCTTTGGGTGAGGCAGCTGTGTCCTACAATACGTGTAAGAAGTGGTTCTAGCGCCTTAACTAGGGAAATTTCGATCTCTGTGATACAGAACGTCTGGGACAGCCACAGAAAGTGGACGATGAGGAACTGGAACAACTGTTGGACGCGGATCCCTGTCTCACACAGTCAGAGCTCGCCCAGGAACTCGGAGTAACACGGCAAACCATTGCAAAGGCCCGCACAAGCTTGGACGTATTCACAAGGAGGACCGTTGGGTGCCCCACCAACTCACAGCTGCGAACAAGTCTAGGCGCTACGATGTCGCTGTGTCCTTGCTCTCCAGATTCAAAAAGAAGGATTTCTTCCACAAGATTTTGACCTGTGATGAGAAGTGGATCCTCTACGATAATCCTAAGCTGCGAAGATCGCAGGTTTATTCAAGTCAGCCTACCACCAGTACCGCCAAACCGAAAATCCATGCCAGGAAGTTGTTGCTGTGCATACGGTGGGATCAGCGCGGTTTCGTACAGTATGAGTTGCTCAAACCTGGTGAAGCGGTCAATGCTGAGGGTTATTATCAGTACCTCATTCGTGTGAGTGACGCAATGGAGGCGAAAAGACCATACACCGGAAAGGGCAGTAGGTCGGTCCTGTTGCTTCAGGATAACGAGCGTCCTCACCCCGCGAAAACGACTTTAAACACGATCACCGATCTGGGATGAAAGATTTTGTCTCACCCGGCGTATTCTCCAGACTTCGCCTAGTCGGATTATTACCTCTTTCGCTCCACGCAACATCACCTGAATGATAGGCATTTCACTTCTATCGAGGAGGTCCACACAAGTATTGATGACTTTATCAATTCGAAACAGCCCTTTTTTCCGCAGTGGCATTCGGCAGCTCCCTGACCGATGGCTCAAATGTATTCAACACGACGGGGATTATATTCCTGTTTAGGTACGAACTCGATTTGCTATAATTTGCTGTCAACGTGTCGTGTCTGTGGCCGATAATTAAGTTGCACACCTAATAGTATCGTTTTTAGCCGTCCGGATATTGTAGGGGAATCGCATAAACATTCCGTTATTGTACGGGGATGCATAAATACTGCCTCGCTGGAAAGAGGGTATTTCCGTTAAGCATGGTTTATAAAGATGCAGACGACCTTATGCCGACACCGTAGATTATCTTCTTGACTTGAGGGCGTTCTTGAGTTTGTAAGACGCAGGAAATTGAATTCAGGTAGCGAAATTCCGGCATACGAAAATCAGAACGTTAGAATTTGGCTTTTTGGATAAAGTTATGCATCTGATTCAAGGTGTGTCCTGAATCAGTGTTAAAGTCAATGACACTTTCAGTTTAGACATGTCTAAATGGACATTGGAGGATACGGCGAAGGTTTTACTAATTTGAGAACGGAAGATAGCTGTTTTGTATGCTGCGGGACAGAATGAGCTGCGGTGCATGAGGTTGGGGACGGATGTGGGTTTATAATAATTTGGGACGAATGTGGATTTATAATAGGTTGGGATGGATGTGGGTTTATAATAGACAGCGTGGGACGGATGTGGATTTATAATAGTTTATAATAGACGCCCGACTGAGCAAAATATATTCACCAACATCACTCCAAGATCTACCTCCTTGGCACAATATGCTGACGACGTATTTTTCGTAGGGTTTCACGGAAAGGGGACTCTACCAATTTTCCTTAATAAAATCAATGATATAAATCCTACGATCAGTTTTGCTATGGAGATTGAGGCCGCGGATGGACTAGTGGTCAACGTTCATGGCTGCCACGGAGGAATCTCAGGTTCGATCCTGGGCAGGTAAGAATGCTCGAACCACTAAATATTTGCCGTGCATCGGATGGGCACGTTGAGCCGTCGGACCCCGGGTACTGTCCCCCGGTAATAAATAAGGGCGTCTTCCTCCCCTTTCTACCTCGCTTGCATGTCACTTTCCTATAGGGCACTCTAGCCCAAATCTCGTAGCTTTCTATTTCTAAGGGTTGTTTAAGACCTGGAGTCAGACACTCCCTCCTTAAAATCCTCTACATCTGATCTGATCTGCAATGGAGATTGAGAACAAACGTCCCTTACCTTATCTGGATGTTTTACAGAGCAAATAACCTGAAAAACGCCTTCATACACAAGTCTATCCACATCTGTCCCTAACCTGATGCTCCGCAGGTCATTCTGTCCCGCAAAATACGAAACAGCTACCTTCCTTTCTCGAATTAGAAGAGCCTTGAGATATCTTCCAATGCCCATTCTAGGCAACATGAAATTAAAAACACGATTGAATTGGCCATTGGTGAAGAATACATCCTGTACCAGATACATAACTTTATTCAAAAGTCAAAATCAAACGCTCTAATCTTCCTGGGCCGCAGCTTCGTTTATGACATATTCTTTAAATTAGCTTTCATTTTTAGTTGCTTTCTCTGTGTAAATTCGAGTTTATTCTCTTTTAGCGCTTTTCAAACTTAACGTTATATCTTCTCTCTCACGGAATGACGTTGGCAATAAATTCTGAGGTCAGAAAGGATGACGTATGCATGTGGCAGATAAGAACAATAGATATACATTATAATGTTGAAGCAGCAGCCAAAACGTGTGTTGTGGAGGAAGCTGTATTAGACTGAAACTGTGTTTACTTGAAGTCTGCCTATTCGATTTGTGTTTTTATATTTGGAGTTATCAAGTTTTCTGCTTACTAACTTACATTAATTAATATTGAAAAATATAGAGAGAGAGAGGGAGAGAGAGAGATTACTAGTACAGTTTTACTATTTTAACCATCAAAAGCTCTATTTCTCAGTTTTAACACAAGACCACAGAAGCAAATAATTTTGTAAACAAATTAATCGTCAGATGGAATCAGAAACTAAAGCTTGTTGAACTCAAAATGGCAAATCATCTAGCACTTCTTGTACATTCAACATAAATGTAAAAACAGTTCTCGGAATGTTTCTTTTGCACCTGACAGAGGCAAAGCTGTTCAAACATGGTTTTGGTCAACAAATAATTCGCTGGCCTGAATTCAATTATATTATGTAATTCTACTCAGAAAACTAAGTCCTTTTCCTGGGGCTTGAAATAATGTTCTGGCCTCTTACAATTTTTTTAAAACGACAAGCAAACAAAAGTATCTTTTATTTATACATGAAGCCACAGCATTTAACTCAACTCTGGTATTTATCACCTGCTGGTCAAATTCTCATCACCACACTCATGAATTAATTTCAGCAGCACACCTGGTACATCACATTTCTGTTGAGGTTGTTAATCAGCAATTTTTCCTTCATCCCACTGCAGAAGGCCCCGAGTACCAGATTTCCGTGTCGGCAAAAATAGCTTTAATTAATAAAATGTCCGAAATCTTACCAATTATGTCAATGAGTTGCCTGAGAAAGAAAATTAGACTACAAAATGTCTCCACTTCAAACGACAAACTCTCCTCGAAAATCGGGTGTCGGAAAAAAAATCCCAACACCAAGAAGGGGTTGTGTTAGATAAACGACAGTTGGTAGGCGGTGAGAGTACATCTGTAAGATGACGTCTATGCAAATTTCGCGCTCGGCGCATACGTGTGGCGCTAGTAGCGCCCCTCGGAACATGCAAAGCAGGTTTGCTGTAAATACGCGCTGTAATGTTCGTGAGCGTTAGTTATCGTTGAGATTCGACGTAGTGTGTTGATGTTAGTCAAGAATGCCTTTAAGAAGACGAAGAAGCCATTATCAACAGCTCGCGGATTTTGAACGAGGTCGTGTAATAGGGCTACGAGAAGATGGATTTTTGTTCCGCAATATTGTAGAACGACTTGGCAGGAATGTAGCCACTGTGCATGATTGTTGGCAGCGGTGGTCAAGGGAAGGTACTGCCTCAAGAAGACTGGGTTCGGGCTGGACACGTGGCACTACTGAGAGGGAAGACCGCCGTGGACGGCGTATGGTCGTGGCGCATCGTACCGCGTCTGCGGCAGCAATTCGAGCTGCAGTTGCCACCACAGTGACACAACGAACTGTTACAAATCGGTTACTTGAAGGACAGCTCCGAGCCAGACGCCCTGTAGCGTGCATTCCACTTACTCCAAACCACTGCCGTTTGCGACGTCAGTGGTATCAAGCTAGAGCTCATTGGAGGACGGAGTGGAGATCTGTTGTGTTTTCTGATGAAAGCCGGTTCTGCCTGGGTGCTAGTGATGGCCGTGTGTTGGTTAGAAGGAGGCCAGGTGAGTGCTTGCAAAAAACCTGTCTGCGGCCGAGACACACTGGACCTACACCTGGAGTTGTGGTTTGGGGAGCAATTTCCTATGACAGCAGGAGCACTCTCGTGGTTATCCCACGCACCCTGACGGCACAGTTGTACGTCGGTCTGGTGATTCAACCTGTTGTGCTGCCATTCATGAACAGCATTCCAGGGGGTGTTTTCCAACAGGATAACGCTCGCCCGCATACCGCTGTTGTAACCCAACATGCTCTACAGAGTGTCGACATGCTGCCGTGGCCTGTTAGATCACCAGATCTTTCCCCAATCGAGCACGTATGGGACATCATTGGACGACAACTCCAGCGTCACCCCCAACCAACATTAACCGTCTCTGTATTGACCGACCAAGTGCAACAGGCATGGAACTCCATCCCACAAACTGACATCCAGCACCTGTTCGACACAATGCATGAATGTTTGCGTGCTTGCATTCAACATTCTGGCGGTTACACCGGTTATTAATGTACCAGCATTTCACATTTAAAATGGCTCTTCTTGCGCTTACAATAAGCTGTGATCTTGAAACCTTAATCGATTAAATATGTTACTTATACAAATGTATTGCCGCCATTTCATTAATCTACAACTATTTTTTCGTGGTGTTGGGATTTTTTTCCGTCAGTGTATAACATCGTCTTTAATTATTATCATTGATCATTCTTATCTCTCACCTGTGTTTAGGCCTGTATTTGGGAAAAACCAACCATAAAATATATTCATTCTTGTTTGCAAAGAATTTTCCTTTTACCCCATTAGAAGATTTTCTTCCGCTAACACGTTGCTTTCTTGATCATTAATGATTGATTTCACATCTCCTTGTCCTAGATCCACCTCTAAGTCAGTGGCCCAGTACATCAGAATTTGACTACTTATAATAAAATCCTTCATCTCTTATGTGATACACGTATTCATACCAATCTTAATATGTTCTGACTAGCTTTTCTTCTGCCGAAGGAGTACCCAGCCACAGTTCAATGTCGACATTACTAATTCTCTTTTGCCATTAAATCTACCTATTTCCCCAGATATTCCCCTTACAATTCTTATAACATAGTTTGTGAACTCCTGTAGAGATTTTCACTTTGCACCAACTCTTGGTTCCATGAAAAGTTGGTCTAAATGCTTCATTGTACACAATAGGTTCAGTTTTCCTACTAACCTCTTGCAATTTATAAATGTGTTTATACACCGTATGAGATTCATCCCCTGTTTTGCTGATTTTGCTGTCAAATTCTTTATCAAGCTTTACCGTATAACCCGTTAAATCACGCTGAAATAATTCAAATGTATTCCTCTTTCTAGAATTTCTCCAATTAATAACTTGTGGAGTTCAGCTTAGTACAATTTATTTAGACTTACCATCATTGATCTTCACTCCAAACAGCCACGGATTGGGACGGCAAAACCACAGCGGGGAATTTCACAGGTGTTCTTACGGTCCACTACAAAACCGCATGTATCAGTAAGGGAAGACCTTCGTAAATTACATAACGAGAAAAAAATCTATTAGATACTGGATGAAAGAAAACTGTTGAAATATGCATTGTAAAGCGAATTCGGTCGTGAAATTTTTTTAATAATTTTGCAATGAAAGAATTTTAAAAATCCACTCATGATCGAATGTAGCAGCAAGCCATGCTCAGAACCTGATGTTGTACTATATAATTATTTTCCTTTGAAACATTTGATTCTGACAATTAAAAAAACAGTCCCGAATATCTTGAAAACCCTATTTTCAACTAAATCACCATGTATATCATTCTGAGAGTTTAAATGTGCACGCAATTAATTTTGTAATTATTCGGTCACTGATCACCTACTGCCCAATGGTATGGGTATTTTCTTCTTGAGTAGACACCTTTTCGAACTCTATCCATTATTTGGACCCTTGAACCAGCCAGTACTGGTAAATCGTTGTTTCTTTTAAGATAAATGTGGGTGGGATACAGGATTTTGGAATATCTCTGCGGAAGAATCGCTCTGTGTCAGTCTGCGGATAAGGGTGGGGATGAAGGGCCGTAAAATTGGGTACTAGTGTATCCTACAACACTACAAAGGATGGTAAGGACCCTGTGTTCTAAGACCAACGATCTATGTCTAATTTTAGTTAGCTTAGCTTAATTAATTTATAACAGCGTGCTTGGTCCGTTCGCAATTTTCTCACAGACGTACAGAGAATTTTGCTGTCATTTGAAACGCAGAACAAAGATAGAAGGAAAATGTTTTTTTCTTTCTTCTTTTGTAAGGAAACACACAAATAAAAATAAAGCTCAAATGAAATTGACGACTACGATTTATAGGTATCAAAATAACTGATCGTTCCAAAACATTCATGTCGATAAACTTATGTGATAAACATTTTCGGAATAATTTCTTCTTAAAATAATGCATGGTTTCTCCGCCAAGGGGCGTAGTTGTTTATCCTATTTTTATCAACATCTCTGCTTCTAATAGTCCATTTTGAAAAATTCCTTCTATGTTGGATACCGTTTTCATAGCAAATAGTTTCTCATATACACTTGCGGAAAATGAAAAAATAACACCAAGAAGGAGTCGTCTGATACCAACGAAATTTATACAGCATAATAACGGAATACAGAGGATAACGTGCTCAAAACATTATGGCAAAATACAGCTGTATTTGCTGGTAAACTGAAAAATGACATTTCCATGTAACATGGTTAGTACGAGGTTGAACCGCCATGGACTGCATCACACTGTGCAATTCTGGCATGGAGTCTGTCGTACAGGTGTTGGATGTAAGTTTGGGGTATTGAGTTCCAAGCATCCTCAACCTGGACGCGTAAATCGGGGATGGTCGTGGCTGGCCGTGGAGACCGGATAAGTCGTTGTCCCATAAAATCCCACACGTGCTCAATGGGGGACAAATCCGGTGAACGTGCAGGCCATGGAAGTTGTCTCACACCCTGAATTGCATGTTGCGTTGCACGTGCCGTGTGTGGACGTGCGTTGTCTTGCTGGAAAACGCCACGATGGAGCGACCTTACAAATGGCACAACAACGGGCTGAATGATGTTGTTGATGTAGGAGGTGCTGTTTAACGTAGCCGGTACAAACACTAGCTGTGTACGGGAGTGATAGCTGATCGCTCCCCACCCCAGGAGACCAGGTGTAAGCCCTGTGTGTTGCTGGCGGATGCAAGAAGGGTGGAGACGCTCCCCTGTGCGTCTGCGAACACGCATACGGCCATCGGAGGCTCCCAAGCAGAATCTGCTTTCATCGCTGAACACGACAGATCGCCATTGCGTTCTCCAGTGCAGACGTTGGCGACACCACTGCAGCCGTTCCTGACGGTGGGCTGGACTCAGAGGTACACATACCAGAGGCACACGTGCACGTAGTCCTGCATCCAGTAGACTGTTGCGGATAGTTCGCACAGTCACCTCAGGTGCAAAGGCAGCTCGGATTTGCGTCGCAGTGGATGTTCTGCTTGACAGCGCCGCTCTTCTTATGCGTTGATTGGTCAGCTCATCAGTCCGTCTGTGACTCCAGGTTCCACGTCTTCTCGTGTGGGAATGTTCCTCGGACCATCTACGCTATCATTGTATCACCACCGATACTTACCGTCCAATTCGCTCCGCAATACGACGATACGACCACCCGGCCTCGCGGAGTCCGACTAGACGACCTCGCTCTAAGTCCGATAACTGCTGAAATCGTACACGTCTTCCATGTCCAGGCATTGCAGCTTCTTCAGGGTCTTCGCACGTGTCCGCACGCCGACGACTTCGCCGTACTGCTTAAATACCACCGACGATAATTTGCATATTATGCCGTGCTGTGGCGTAAGCGCTCACCGGTTGGCCCCAAAATTAACATCACATCTACGTCAACTTGACCCTATTAACATATGTAAATTTCATGATCGTCCGCCAATTTCTTCTTGGTGTTCTTTTTCACTTTCCGCCAGTGTAATTTCTAATTTTTTAATTAGTGCATAGACTCCGTTTGGGACGCAAGGGTAAATTGCTTTTTACCCGATATCTCTGCTTCTAAAACACCAATTTGAAAAATTCTTCCTCTGTCGGATACAGCTCCTAATGGGAAATACATTGCGTATAATTTTTAATTTTTGTTAAACAATGGTTTGGCTAGCAGGAGGCGAAGTGTGAATTTCTGCTTTTGATGTATTTACAGCAAAATCTGAGCTCATGAAAACTCGATTGAAAATATTTTTTCGTGGACATATACCGCTGACATCGAAAACCCTTTTGAGAACAATTTTTTCTTAAAATAATGCCTGGTTTTTCCGCCAAGGGGCGTAGATTCATATCTTATTTTTGCTGATATCTATGCTTCTAAGAGTCCGATTTGAAAATTTATTTCTTTGTTGGAGAGCGTTTCCGATGCGAAATGTTTCTCACATAATTTCAAATTTTTCTTAACGCACAAATCCACCAATGGGCGTAAGTTCACGTTTCCCTTTACAGCAATATCTGCAGGACTAAAAACCCGATGGCAAATTTTTTTCTTCCGTCAGATACTACTAACTATGCAAACTCTGTGTGCGTTTTTTCCCCAAAATAACACACAATTTTGCGGCTAAGGACGCTAATGCTTAATTCTGTTTTTCAATCTGTCTGCTTGAACATGTGCGATTTTAAAAATTCTTTCAATATCGGATGCAATTTACTTTTTAGAACACTTTAGGCTAGTATATGAGAATTTTGTAGTTTACAGTTCTGTCGGTAGTTGGTGTTTGTGTACTTCAGTTTGCAGCTGCATTTCCCCTTCTAAAAACTCTATTGAGATTTCTTCTTTACTGTAATGCCATTCGCAACAATAGAGATGTGGAGTGTTATCCTCTATAAATAATGCACAGGGTCCCCGCTAGGGGGCGCAAAGGTCGAAACGTTTTTCTCGCTATCTCTGCTTCCGGGAGACGTATCTGAAAAGTTCGTTTTCCTTAGCATAGCTTTTTCCATCAAGAATATTTTTCGCTTATTTTCAACTTTTCAGTTATGCAAAATTCTTCCGCTACAAGCCCTAGAATTATACCATGTTTCTTTTTACACATATATTTCTTCTTTTTAACTGTTGGATATGAAAATATCTTTGTCTCTAACATTTTGTGCGTCATTTGTTAATCTTCGTAACATAGCTTTTGGCCGCTGGTTGAAGTAGCTGTTTCTATTGCTGGATGTTTTATCGATTGTAGAAACCCGGTGATGGTTTTCCAAACAGGTTCCGTTGACTTTGAATAAATTTGCTCAATTTGATTCGCGTCAGAAAGGATTCAAACGACGTGCTCATTACAACCGGAAATTCCGTGTCATTTTTCTTGTTTTAAAAATGATACCATATGTTACAATGCACAACAAATAAACATGTTGTTATGACTTTGGGGTACGGTAATGAATTCGATTAGCAGGTTTTGCAAGAGGCGGGAACAGCATTAATTATTGGTTGAAAATTAGCAGCTAGTGGTTTCCCCCATTGTGAAAGAAGAAAAAGAAGAAAAGAGCCCCTTTTCTAGGAAGGGAGAAATCTCGAGTGGAACTTGCGTCGTTCAGTGTGGGGAACGCAATGCCCTCCCCCTCCCTCTACGCGCTGCGGTCAAATTGGGTGGACGTTTGGAAAGAGTGTCACCAGATCGGAAATGTATGGCGTTTGCTAATCCAAACCTTGGCAGGACGAAGAAGTGTTAGTTATGTGTTTTCCGTACTTATCGGGGAGTGGACCCACCACATATTCCGAATGCAGAGACGTGCATTTCTTACCACTTCACCGTACCGAATGCTTTTAGGAAACAATCAGACTGACAAGATATTTAAAACAGACCCCTAACGACAGAGCAAGGAATCTGTTGACGATGTGAACAAGCGAAAAAGAGTAATCTAGTTGTAAGCCGTGAATGAAAAAGGAACTGGATTCGGATACAGCAGGACCAGAGGAGATCCTGCGGCGCGGTACTTTTACGGGGATAGAAAAGATTCTGCCCGAAGATGCCGGCGGTTGACGTTACCGCGAGGAAAATAGGAGAAAGAAGGATACCTCCTTTCTCCTATTTTATTCCTTTCCTGGTGCTAGATTGTACGAAGAAAAGGATACCTCCTTTCCTGGTGCTAGATTGCGCGAAGTATTGGATGTAATTTTCTACCGAGAAATGCAGCAGCATCTTGGAGGTCACACGAAGTGATGAAAATGGCAGCCCAGAATGACTGAGATGCACGACCGGTGATGTATGCGAATCACCTTTGGACAGACGGATGGATCGGCTGGGACGAGCAGACGAACGGATCCTTCTGTCACGTCAGCGGCTTCGTTCCACTACGACATTTGCGCATAAATGCGCCCCTGATTTCATGCAGGTGAATGCCGTGCACAAGAGAAAGTGGAAGATGGAGTTCGACTCACCTCTCCATTGGTTATAGTGCGCGCTCTGAAAGGGGCGTGTCGTCACACAGGTGCGCTTCGAATATAAATGCATCAAATATGGATACCCGCGGAAAAGCTGCATATCTGTAAGTACTGAATTTATGTATGCATGCCAGTTGTAAAATAGATTGGCTCCGGTCAGCCAATAGACTTTCGTTGGCTGAGAATTGTTTTTAAAGCCGGACTGTATATGCTAATGAGTAATCATTGAACTTCAATGATAAATTCAGCCTCAGAGCTATCCCGAAAGGGGAGAGTCTACTTGACGCCCCTCCTTCACAATCCTCTGCATATTGACGTCTTCATCATTATCTTCATATTTTAGTTTTAATTGATTAAATGTCTGTTGTCTCGTGCCAGTCCTGAAGTTGCATGAATAATTAATGATTGTCAGAATTTCTTGGTTTTAATTGGCTAAATTCGTTTTACCAGCACATAGATTTCAGCGATAAAAGAGCTCACAAGTAATTATTCGTAATTTTAATGTCTACCTCCGGGCCGTCAGCCATTACCTGACATCCTGACATCTAAATTCTTAAAGCTTATTTTTATTCGATAATTTGGCGTCCCGAGGTGTAGCAACAATATAATACACATTAAGAACACACTTTGTCCAACAAAAATAAAACTGCTTCAGAGTTGTAATGCATTACCTCTGCCACACTGAAACTTTCAAAATTTGTTTCTTTATTTCATTTTTTTCTCTTTTTTCTCTTTTTTTTTCTTACACTTTCAACCATCTCTTTGCCTTTCCAAAATTGCTATCCCGAGTAAAGAACAAACGGACGAACGGACAAACCGGTAGCATAAGCACGATTCTTTTTACAAAAGACGTGCTAAGAAATAACCTTTCTCACCCTTTTTTCTCTTTTTTTTAAGCCTAGAATTTTGAATGCCTCATAGGGGCATATGGCAGACCAAACAAGTACTCAAAATTTAATCAATTAGAATTTCCCACTTTATGTTAGATGCTCAGTGCCCACTCATTACAAGAACTAATTTCTCATACGCAACTAGAGCTATAACAAATGTTATGACATAAATTTCTCTTCACAGAACTTTATAAAATAACAAAAGTTGATTTCACATTTCGGTAACATTATCAGCCTATCTGTTGGGAAGATATATTTTAGCTTTTCCCTTTTTTTTTTTTGTTTTTTTTTTTTGTTTTTTTGAAGAGGGTCTTCAAATCATTTAGCAACCAGAGTGGGTGGGAGTGCTGTGGCCACAGAAAAAAAGGATAGTGGTAAGACATTAATTACCTTTTACGCAGTCTTCACATCGCCTTGAAGCGGCCTGGTTTATGGAGACATGAGAAGAGGATTGGATGGTCAATTCTTGTGGCCAAAAGTTTATATTTTAGGTGCAGAGCTCATCTTGGTCAAGCCGTTACCTGACTGCCCTTTTGGTAGCCCAAGTTTAGGCATAAGGTTGAGTGAAGATCACTAAGGGATGGAAAGGATTTTCCTTAGGTGCTGCAGATTTTTGTTTCTGATTTACTTTGCGTGGTGGGCCGTTCTCCAAAAGAACTTCGCCCTGAATCCTCGAAAGGCTGCTGTATGAGTATGGGAGAGCTCAACATTTTTTGCATTGCAGCCCCCTCCCCTTTTTTTCTCTAGACACCACCATTTGGCAGAACAAACAAGTACTCAGGAGAGTGGTGTGCAGGAACAAGGTAACGAAAGTCTGAAATGTTCTACCTCGCCGACACACTTCCGAGTGCCGCGTAAAATGTTATTGGAAGACGCTTATTATTTACGCTCTATGAATACACTACTGAACACAAGTTATATGAGAGTTTCAATTACATGCAAGAATACAAGTTACATGTAAGTTACAAATAACAATGCTCAATACGATCCCCCTCCCCCAGAAAGAGAATAATTTCCTGAGGCGATAATTTACTGTATTTAAATTAGTTTACAATTATTCCAAACTACTGTCACTTTACTAATCATTTCCGAAATTCCAAGTTCCAAAGATACTTATGAAACACACACTAAGAAAAAAGTAAATACACGATTATTACTATAAGCTAAAAAAAAAGGTATTTGCTTGGCTCTTTCTTGACTTATACATGGGTGTTTGTTCTTCCGCATTTTGTTTTCAAAGCTTCGTAAATGAAATCATTCTTGGAAACAAGAATGCGTAGATATTTGGTGTTTCGAAAAGTGGAGTGTGAATCGTTCCCCGATTTCCTTATTTCACTTGAAGAAACGGCAATATATTCCTTACATTCGCATATGCCATTACAAATCGGCAACCTAGGGATCTTTAATGCCGCTGAAATGTCCCGTAAAGCGCAATTGTTTATGTGGCACCATATTATTAGTCCGTGCTTAAAATCAGTAAACTCTTCAAATTTTGAAGTTTAAGTTAGGAAACTTCGTTGATCGATGCATCTTGCATTCACAGTCATTGAATTGTTTCATTATAGCCCTACGAGCATATTTATAGCTGGGTCCGTAACGTGGTGCTTGCGTTGGATTGAATTCAATATCAATCGAACGATGTCTGGGTATTAGTGCAAGGGCAGTGTATCCGATCCTGGGGATTAGTTCAACGCCGACTGATCGAAAGGAGACAACTGGTCCAACGATTCGATTGGTGCAATGCGATTTCGCTCAATAGTACGATTGGTTGAATGCCGATTCGTCCAATGGTATCATGTGACCAACGACTATTTTTTTCAGATTTTAATAAATGAATAATATAGTTAAATGATATTTCCAGAATTTATGTTTTACTAGATTTTACAGTTTACTGTGCAAAGATTAATTTAGTAAATATTCAAAGTTTGATGTCTAACACCTTGTAATTAATACCACAGTTTACTGTGCAAAAATTAATTTAGTAAATATTCAAAGTTTGATGTCTAACACCTTGTAATTAATACCAAGTCGTTCAGAAAATAATGGCCGATTTGGAGGGCAAAAATGAAAGAGACATACCTAATAGCACACAACCTTGTATTATTCGAAATAGGCGCCTTCAGCAGGTACACACCTCCGCCAGCGAGTGATAAGTGCTTCAATGCAAGTCCGGAAGAAATCTGGTTCCTTGGATGCAGGAAAGTACCGGAACGCAATTTCCGCCTCCTCTCGGTTTCTGAAGGTTCTGTCCTTGAGTAAATTGCAAAAATGCCTGATCAGGTGGAAATCCGTAGGTGCCAAATCAGGCGAGTAGGGTGGATGTGGGAGGGTTTCGAACCTCAGTTCGTGTAGTTTCTGTTTCATCATTTTGTGGCCTCGCGTCGTCATGCAGAGGAGGATAGGACCTTTCGTATTCACCAAAGATGGCTGTTTGGAAAACAACTTCTGGTGCATTCGGTCAGTTTATTTACAGTATGTAACTGAGGCAATGCTTTCACCAACATGCAAGGGCCTGCACTGTATGACACAGCGAACAGTCCACCACACTCTCAACAAAACCTTCTTTGGCGTCAGCCTTGGTTCAGGATGTTGTTTCGGTGGTTCACTATGGTTCAGCCATTGTCCATGATCGCGTGCGATTATCGAATGGCACCCACTTTTCATCGTAGGTTACAATGCGATCAAGTAGGGGCTCTTTTTCGTTGCGAAGCAGAAGTATACTGCAGATCTCAAACCGTTGTCATTTCCGATGCTCCGTCAGTTCGTGTGGGACCCACGTATCGAGCTTCTTGGTGAAGATGTTCAAAAAATGGTTGACGCCGACACATTGTACTGTTTGGCAAGTTGACTGACTGTGATGCGAGGATTTGCCTCCACATTTGCCTTCAGATTGTCGTTGTCAATGACCGAATGTCGTCCTCAGCCCTCTTCATCTTGCAGTCTCGTGCAATTGGAACAAAACTTTTCAAACCACCGACGAACAGTACATTCAGATGTTGCCTCCTCGCCCAGTGCCTCGACCACATTACGGTAGGTTTGTGCCGCATTAGGACCCAATTTGAACTCATGAAGCAGAATCACCCGCAACTCACTCTTTCCTAACATGTTGTATAGACCACTCTCACACTAAAAGCAACGACTGCAACTCAGCCGATTATTGCGTGTATGTTGCGTCTGCGTAGCCCTTCATCTCGTACGAATCGCGCTGCGAGCGGGTTCATTTACAAGCATTATGGGCGAGTTGTATGTGGCACCTCAGTAAATCGGCCATTATTTTCTGAACGACCTGATGTAATGACTAAACCGTACAATTTATGAATGTTTGAAAAACATTATAAATTTCGTAAAATATTAAAAGGTTATTTACAAAAAATTTCTACTAAGTGCGAAACTACCAGGGTGATTCGAAAGTCACTGACTGCCGTTTTCTGACAGTTGATGAAAATTTGTATAAACGGATAAACGCAAAAGTTTGATATTCGAAATACAGTCCATCGTTCTCGATGATCCTACGCCATCTTGATGCCATATCCTGAATACCCCCGCAAAAAATTCCTTTGATTTCGAGGCGAAAAAGTCTTAGACCCCAAGTTCAACACCGTGGATGTTTTGGAAAGGTTTTCCACGATGAAAATGTTCCATGGACCAAAATAAGTGGTAGTCCGAAGACTCAAAATCCGGACTATAAGTGTGGTGGAGCATAAGCTCAAAACCCCCATAGTTCCTGTATTTTTTTCTTCAGTTGACCGGGCACGATGAGCAAAAGCATTATCCTGTTGGAGGATAACTCATTCACGGTTCAACAGAACAGGGTATTTTCGGCTTAAAGCGGCATAGATCCATTTCAACTGGCCATAGTACAGCTGCACATTAATGCCTCTGACATCTGGAACCCATTCCCAATTAATAGGGCCTTCAAAGATCCACCATACGCGTTGCATAACTTTGTGTTCAATCGTTCTCTTTTTGGAACTAGTTCTGCTGCTTTTGGGGATCTAACCACTGTTTTCTTATGTCAGGATTCCGGGAAAATGTACACTTTTCATCACATGTCACAGTTCGCCTAAAGAAACGGTTGTTCTGGGGGTTTTCTAGCAATTGACGACACATATTCACACATCATTGAGCTAGAGCAGCAGTTAGTTCATGTACTTGTACGCAGCTTCTGTACGTCTTGCCGAGCTTGTGCAGTTGCCGAACAATTATGGGTTGAGGTATTCCCAGCTCATTTAATACAGTTGTCTAGCGCTTGTGTACGGATTTTACACTACGGATTAGCTTACAGCTTCAGAATTCACCGTCGAAAGTCTTACACCACGTACTTTGTCTTTAAGGCTGCATTCCCCATTTTTAAATCTCAGAAACCAAAATCTTGCCGTTCTTTCAGACACTGCTCCTTCACCTTCCACAGCACAAATTTTCTTCGCTGCAGCTGCAGCGGTCAACGTTTTTTTAAGAAATTCGTATCAGCATTTTTCTTCCATAGCTTTTGACAGCAGAAAATTTTCCAATAAATCTCGTCAGTGTGTGCTCCTATTTACAGTATACCACCTATACGATACTGGTTTTTTCGATCGCACGTCGTTCTTATCTGCATAACGCATGCGCACCGAGTAATTTCCTGACACAGGGCGACTCTTTCAAACGGCCATGTCAAAAAATACACATAGCACCGTGGATTGTTGGCCACCGTGGTGCAAGGCTAATGCGCTTGGCTAGATATCGAGAGATCCGTGGATTGAATCCCCCGGCGGTGACCGAATAACAATTTTTCGTTTGCTATGTGTTTCTGTAGATGTATTTGTTTATTTACGGCCATGTCTCTTGAATCACCCTAATGTATAAAAATAGCAAGAGTTTTTTCTGCTTGAGATACTCATGCAGTGTTTTCTATAGTGTCAAGTCTTTATTATATAAGAAAAAAAGTGTTTTTTCCTTCCCTCTGAAAGTCGTTAATCTCATTTGCTGTTTCATAACTCTCTATTTTTCATTTATTTCGCCCAATAGTCCTTGGATATCAGGTCTTTCACATCATACGTTAAAGATGAATATGGAAAGGATATGAAAATTGGGATTAAATTAACTGTAGTCCGAAGTATTTCGGCAACCCGGTTGCCATATTTTCTAATAATATTGTGAAATTGTAATGACTGTACCATAAGAGGCTTAAAATGAAAGCTAATACAATAAGTCATTGCTTTCTTTCCTTTCCTTTTTTTCATTTACCTTCTTCATTTTTTTTCCATGTTTTTGTTTCACGAGAACGCTTCGAAAATGTTTGTTGTATTGAATAGACATGTTCTTCTAGCCAATGGCAAAAGTACACGTAAACAAAAGTGATAGAACGTAATTTTCGAGAAGAATGAGCACGTGCTTTGAACCAAAGAATGTATTGTATGACAATGTAAAAAATACCCATAATTGAACTTTTATTGGCATTTGAAATCTTACAGTAAAGGGTTTACGATATCACTCAAAATCTTTGTCTTACAGAATGACTTCCGCTATAGTGGAAAATGTGAGCAAATATTTCGTCATAATTCATTGTACACTGCTGGACACCCAGAATGCAACACCAATAAGGAAGCAGCCGATTGGCCTGAAATTCGCAGCATGCGTCGCCAGCGAGAGAACATGCAAACGATTAGCATTGCAGTGCATATGCACATCATGTGCGTCCGGCACGCTACCGAGAAGTACTATAACAAGGGTGCTCAGAAGGCGGGGTGTAATAGTGAAAGTATGTTGTGCTGCCGGACCTGTGCGTGGGAAGCTTCCTGATGTCTCGTTGCAGAATACGGCAGTCATTCCAGCACGTTTCGGAGTTCGACAGAGGACGAATATTGGTTTATCGCGACAGCGGTTTATCGTACCGAGACATCGGCGCCCGTGTGGGACGACATCTAGCCACAGTGAGGCGAGTATGGATTCGGTGGGTGCAGGAGGGACGGACGGACCGACGTGAGCAATTGCCGCAGCCGCGGCACACCACCGAACAAGAGGACCGGCATGTTGTACGGCGGGCATTAACGGTTCCAACCGCCACATCACGAACGTTAGCGCTGGAATTAGGGTGTGTTGCGCAACCACCTGTGTCAGCACGTACCGTTCGACGTCGTATGTAGGGGCGAGGACTTGTCGCATGGCGCCCATTGCTCCGATTACCATTGACGTTACACCACCGGCGAGTGCGGCGGCAGTAGGCCGTTGAACGCCATCTCTGGACTACGGAATGGCACGACAATGTCTTCTCCGACGAATCCCGCTTCTGCCTGCAACACCAAGATGGTCGGATCCGCGTGTGGCGGCGCCACAACGAGAGACTGTATGACACCTGCATTATGCATCGCCATACCGGTCCGTCGCCTGGCGTTATGGTTTGGGGCGCAATTGGATATGACACCCGCACCCCTCTGGTACGCATCGACGGTACACTCAACAGCCACTGCTACATCTCCGACGTTTTGGAGTCTGTAGTCCTCCCTTACTTACAGGACCTGCCAGCGGCCACGTTTCAACGGGACAATGCGCGCCCGCACGTGGCACGCATCGTGCAAAAATTCTTCACGGTCAACCAGGTGTCACTGCTGCCGTGGCTCGCCTGTTCTCCCATCGAACACGTCTGGTCGCTGATCGGTAACCGAGCGGCCCGGCAAGCACCACCCGCGGCTACGCTTGATGAACTGTGGCAACGTGTGGAAGCAGCCTGGACCGACATACCCAAGCTCACATCCAAAGCCTCTTTCGTTCGATTCCGTGGCGTGTAGCGGCCGTTATTGCCAGCCATGGGGGCCATACGAACTATTGATGTCTGCGTGTTCCGCAAATCACACGGGCTTGTAAGCTCAATCGTTTCATCTTTGTATCTGTTGTTATGTGTCCAGTAAATCTGGCTTTGCTATCTGGTGTCCTTCTTGGTGTTGCATTTTGGGTGGCCAGCAGTGTATTTGATGAAAGTTAGAATTTTTTTCAATGCATTTTTCCAGAAGCAAACACGCAGTTACAGTTGGAAATAAAACATACACCGATGAACCATTCCATTATGACCACCCCAGCCTAGAGAAATGAGCGCGCCTGGAGACCGAACGGTGGCGCAGGTGAAGTTCACAGAGCAGTATATATACAACCCGAGGACCGTTTTTCGGTTACTAGAGTGTTCGGAGTCAGACTGGGAAACGCTGCCGACTTATCAGAGTTAGATAAAGGACAAATTGGGATGGCACGGCGCTCGGAACTACCATCTCAGAATCAGCGCGGCCTGTGGGTTGTTCACGTGCTGCTGTAGTGAGTACATATCAAAGTGGTACACAGATGGCTAAACGACAAACCGTAGTCCAGCCGTGTGTTGTCTGCATCTTACTGATGCCAAGAGGGAACGGAGACTGTCGCGCATTGTTCACAGCGACCGCAGGACCACAGTGCGACAAATCACCCGCAGCTATAACAGTGGTCATCAAGGCAATGTGTCACAGCACACAGTTCATCGCAGCCTTCGGCGTATGGGCCTGTGTAGCCGAAGACCCAGCGGGGTCCTCATGCTCACTGCACGTCATTGTCAACAACGCATGAAATGGGCCCAAGACCATCAAGATTTGATCGTGGATGATTGGAAGAAAGTGGCCTGGTCTGACGAATCAAGGTTCCTGGTGTATCACGTAGACAGCCGAGAGCGGATACGCCGATTTCTAACGGAGTCTATAGCACCTGGATCCACTGTTAGGCGGAAACAGGCCGGCGGCGGCGGTGTTATGCTTTGGGCGATAATTTCGTGGGACACGTTAAGCCCCATTATCCCAATAGCGTAATCCCTGACAACTGTAAAGAATGTGAACATCGTTGCGGAACAAGTTCACCAATTCATGGCAACCGTGTTTCCTGCTGGTGATGGCCATTACCAACCGAACAATGCATCATGCCACACTGCCAGAATCGTCAAGGAGTGGTTCGAGGAACATGCTAGTTACTTTCTGTTAATGCCCTGGCCTCCAAATTCACCTGACTTGAACCCAATCGAACATTTGTGGTTCGATTTGAAAATTGCGTTTTCGCTCTAAATCCATATCACTCCGAAATGTACAGGAACTGGAGGACCTACTGTTGACATTATGGTACCAGATACCCCAGAATACCTATCGCCGCCACATCGAATCGATGCCTCGCTGTTTTGCAGCCTAAAGAAGGTCCTATAGCTTATTAGGTAGGTAGTCATAATTTAATGGCTGATCGGTGAACACACTCTGGTGACAGAATTGGGTTTTTAGAAGTATGATACCTATGTAAATATTCCACAGACATGAAACTACCCAATGCTGCAAAAGGAATTCGTCAAATCGTACCTTTCAGAGGGCATCGGGAGGAAAATTTAACGTTAACATTTTCTTAATTTTAGCTACCTGAAAGAAGAATTTCTGCAATCGGGTTGCCATATTTTCTTCTGCAACTCGGCTGCCAAAGAAATATTTTTCTACTTACAAATGTAAATATATGGTGGTCACAGACGAAGGGATGGATGGACATATCATTACTCACAGCAGACATTTTTATTTACTTCCCATTCCCAAAAGCCTGCTAAAAATGAGCAAACAATAACTTTGAAATTTTACATTTTAGATCAAATGTAAAATTCTACAGGGAGAATAGATATCCCCATTTTTTACATACTGTATTTTACTCAGATTTATCCTAAATGAAGGTATAAGTTTTTTCCATGTGGAATTTCCATGCCTCCTTATTTCTGGAGCTCAGAAATTCAAAGTATGAACGTGCAAAAACTAAACGTCTCAGTGATAGACGGAAATGGGAAACCACATTCTTTTCCATTATTTTATGCAAGACAGAAAAATTGAAATCGATTGAATGGTTCGTACATTAACAGTTTATGCGACACCCACGACAGCATCTTCACATTTTTTTCCCTAAAAAGTAAAAATAAAAAAAAAACGAAACTGGAAAAACAAATTTCTATAAACCCAATATTATGCAAGAAAATCTGTATTTTTTCGTGCTGATTTGTACAATCTGAACAAAACAACTTCCGTTTTTGCACGATATTCAATAAGACATTATTTAAAACCACTGACTTACTAAAATCTTTTTTTACAATTAAAAGACATAACTGTGTCATGGACTGTGTCCCCGATGTTATTAACGTCTTAAAGAACCACTGCCGACACAACAACGTATCCTTTGGAATTAGGACAAGGAATACCCTATCCATGGTCAGAAATGAAAAAGATCCTACGAATAACGACCATAAATTTGGGGTATAATGTATACCTCTAAGGGCTACATATTCGTCCCTAGAAGACAAAGTCTACATAGGATCTACATTACGCACATTGGGAACCAGGATTAGGGAACACAGATACAATGTCAAAAATGGGTGCGCAAACAACGGCACCATCCAGACTGACTTCGAAAGGAACTCATGTACCAATTTTGGAGGATTCCTGTGTCCTCACCACTGCGAATACGAAATTCACCACACTCTTTGCGGAAAGTTTATTTATCCGTGGATATGGCCTGTCCTGTTGTAATGAAGGCACCTCTTGCTATATCCCAGACTCGTGGATATACCAGCTGTCTGGAGTGACCATTCGAATTCAAGTGATAACTCACACTAGAACATTTTTGCAACTTTCATTTATTGTTTACACGCATATTTGTCGCGCATCCTTCAATCATGTGACGGAGAATTTGATATTTAAACACCAGTTCCATTAGTTTGTAGTTCCCTATCTGAGGTTGAGCTCGTAGCGAGCTTGAAAGGTCTTATGGTTTTTAACTACGATATTATTGTCTTTTAATTGTAAATTAAAGATTTTAGTAAGTCAGTGGTTTTAAATAATGTCTTATTGAATATCGTGCAAAAACGGAAGTTGTTTTGTTCAGATTGCACAATATTATGCATTAAATTTAACATTACTTTACGTTCTTTGGACTACTGGTACATTCATTCGACAGCGGAGACAGCATCAGAACGGATTAGCTTTGTTTCTCATGGTTAGCCTTTCAGACAAGTCAGTACGGGACTAATCGTACCATGGGAAAAATTGAGATTGGATCAATCATATTATGGGACCGATTGGTATTCTGCCAATTGTACATTAAAGGAATTGGCATTAGCTCAATCGTACCATTAGACGAATCGGCTTTAGATCAATCCTACCTTGGGACCAATTATCTCCTTTATATAAATCGGGATTGAATTTATCAGCAATAAACCAGTCGTCGTTAGACGAATCCTACCAGACCCATCTATTCTACTCAATGTTTTAGTGAGGTGAGCTCTGATTTTCTTCAAACCTACAGTAATTAATTTTTTAAATCCAACATGGTTTCCACATTATTCAGTCTATCAGCTCTGATGCTTTGTTAACTTTGCATGTTTTTGTTAGTTTTCTAATTCGGCCTCAGGTAAAATTCTCCATATGATTCTGCAAGACATCCTTTTGTTAGCTCAGGCACGCAGTTTCTTGTTACGTCGCTGAAACACATGAAAAAAAGAACGAACTTATATGAGCTATGACTCGGCCTCCTATCTACTCATATGTACACCCTCAGCAGATGTAACGTGCTCAGCAAGATCAGCCCGTGACCGCGTAGTCTCCGGACTCTCAGTACGCGATCGTCGACGCTAAGACAGAAGCGAAACTCGTCTCTGAATGCGACACGGTTCGATTCGTCCCACCACGTGTATCTAGTACAGTACCACTGCAACCTTGCGCGACAATGTGCTGCGGTAAGTGGCAGTCGTCACAGTTGCTGGCGAGAGCGCAAACCCGCCTCAGCCAATCTGCCATTCACAATCCGTGTTGATACGGAGATATTCATGGCTGCCTCAAACCTTAGTATTATGCTTTTTAGAAATACGCTCTGGATTGTGGGGCTGTTATTGCTTGCCATAGAATGCTGCGATCGAAGCATTCGGACGTAGGTCTACGTGCACTACTCTCACTATGGCGACGCACTGATATTAATCCAATCACTGTGTCACGTTCGGCAGACAGTTGTTGCATCACGATGCGTTTCCGCAGTGATGCGATGCAGGGATCAACCAGTCGTTGAGGCAGCCCTATGATGAAGCCTCTAATAAAAGTGTCTGTGTGATGGTAAAATTCCCGATGACGTCGCCTATAGACGTTCTCACCTAAGCGACGTCTTTACACGTACTTTCGCCACTACTGTCAGCATATGCTCACCAATTTGCATGGCAGTCCGACAAGTACCTCCACGTGTGATATTGTATATGTCAAGCGGTGTATAGTAAAAAATCCTATGGTGGTAGCAAAGAAATCATCTGTACCATCAGTTTTCTTTACTCAACTGCATTTTCAACAGTATTTTTCTTTTCATCTCTTCTGTTGCTACGATTCCTCCCGACATCAGAATATTTTCATCACTACTTCTCACTACGTTTCTGAACATTGATTTAGCATGCCTTTGCTGTGTCTGAGTTCACAAGGTTCTAAGGTGAGTCACAGTCGTCATTGTCGGCCTTATTAATTGATTAAATACTCGTAATAGAATTTTTCGTTACTTTCATACCACATACCACCCTCACTTCTCACAGACTGTGTTGCACATTAAGCGCCTTTGTTGAACGATAAGTATTATTCAATGCCATTTCCTTATACATAGCAGAAATCCCGAGAAACATTATTTAATTTATATCTACGGACAGAATAAATGTCGTGTGAGGCAGGACCGCTCCATTAGTCAATCTCCATTTTGTTCGCTTCCGAAAAGATTCAAAAGCACGTCTTTTGAATCTTTTCGGACGCGAAAAAAATGTATCAAATTTATTCAAAGTCAAAGGAAACGGTTAGAAAAAAATCAACCGGATTTCTACAGTCGATAAAACAAACATCCAGAAATCGAAACAGCTACTTACTTTTACCAGTGGCTAAAACGTATGTTACAAAAAGTAACAAATGGCGCACAAAAAGTTTCTAATAACAGAAGAAATATCAGAAACAAAGCGTTTTTCAAATTGAACACTTAAAAGAAGAATTGTAGAAGAAAATATTATATACATCTACGCCTTCTAGCGGAAGAATTTTTCATAACGGCAAAGTTGAAAATAGGCGAAAAGTATTATTTATGACAAAAGCTATGAAAAGGAAAAGAGCACTTACTTATGCGTTAAGAAAAATTTGAAATTATATGAGAAACATTTCGCATCGGAAACCCTTTCAACAAAGAAAGAATTTTTCAAATGGGGCTCTTAGAAGCAGAGATATCAACAAAAATAAGATCTACATCTACCTCCTGGAGGAAACACTATGCACTATTTTAAGCAGGAGGTATTCTCAAAAGGTTTACGGAGGTGAGCAGTATCGGTTCAGGAAAGATTTTGTTCAGTCGAGTTTTCAGAAGCTCAGATTTTGCTGCAAATACATTAGAAGCAGAAATAAACACTTAAGTCCCCTGGTGGCTAAACCATTATTTACCAAAAATTGGAAATTATATGAAAACATTTCCCATCAGGAGCTCTATCCGACGCAGGAAGAATTTTTCAAATCGGACTTTCCGAAGCAGAGATATGGGGTAAAACGCAATTTAATTTTACTTCCCAGCGGAAGGTCTATGCATTACTTGAAAAACAGATTGTATCTAAAATAGTCTTCGATATAAATGGCATCGAAAGGATGAAATAATTTTTTCAGTCGGATATTTATAAGCAAATATATGGAATAAAATGTATTTTGAATTCGATATCATCTGTATTTACGTCTTCTAGCGGCGAAGTTGTGCATCGGAAAAAGCTGGAATGCAAGGATCATCATTCTCCCGTTTCAAGCTTCCCAATGCAAAAATATTATTGAAATCGGACTAATAGTTGCAGAGATATGGCTTCTACAGATAGACGGACAAAGTGATAACGTAAGCACCATTTCGTTTTACAAAAGACGTGCTAAAATGACAAAATCATCATTTCCAATAAAGAAAATGCTCGATATAAACATTTTTGGAAGTTGCTGTTATGGAAAATATCTAGACTTAATAGCAATTGTGAAGTCATTCTGCCTCGTGTTCAGCCACGATTAGGCTTGAATTGAATTTTCTCTGAATCTCTGCCCACCTGAATAAGAAATCACCGAATCAAGGGCAAAATGGCGCGCCCATTCCTTTCAGCAGTATATGTAAATATCATTGGCGATTCCAGTTGGAAGTGTGCGGCTCGGAAGTAACACGGTTGAGACTTTCGTGCTGCGCAGCTACCCTTGGTTTTCTTTTTCTTTTTTTTTTTTTTTTTTTGATTGGAATTTTAACGACCACCGTGAGCAACTCAATGGGCTATAAGCAGTCACCCGTCCCTAATTTAGGGTCACTGGTTCCAGGGAAGGGAGAGGGCCAGTGCCGTAAGACAAACACAACATCCATGCCTGACCGGGATTCGAACCCGGACCCCTTACGGATGAATGGTCAGAGGCCAACGCCTTAGACCACTGCGCCACCGGGGCGGCCCCTTGGTTTTCATCCATGGTTTTCATCCATGGCTGACAGTGTTCGAGCCACATGGTGAATCTTGTCCCTTTGTTTGTGACGCTTTCTGTTAGCAACACTCAGGTTCCCTAAATTGCGGATGACGCACATGCATAGGCGTAGAATTTTGCAAATCTCAAAGTATGTTCGACTAAAAATTAAAAAAAAAAACCTTGCATTTATACACTAATTTGCTTTAAAATCAATAAGAAAATAAATAAAAATGTGAAAAACAATAAAGAAAAAATCTTAGAAATATTTTTTTCCAGTTGCTTCTGCGATCTTTACCAACTAAATTCCTGATGAAGCTACCCGGAATTACTGAAAGCTATCATCTCTTGATCCCTTTATTTTATACGCCTAATAAACGGAGTTCACTTTTTATCGTTTTTCTCATTAATTGGGCGTACAGAAACCCGTTTCTTCATCGTTCGTACATATTTGTAAATAAAAATGTGTTATTATTTTATTAATCCCCATCCTGTAGTAAACTTTTGAACATTTTTGAAATAGTACCTGTTTTTCATTTAATCCTCATGCCTGTGAGTAAATATATTACGGGTAAAATATGTTCTTTCGGGGTTGGGTCAGTTTAGTGACCATCGTGAGCAACTCCTTGAAATACATAAACAGCAGCCGGCCCCTAATTTGAGAGTCACTGGTTTCCGGAAAGGAGTACCATTCCTCACGGACTCATCTCGGGCGAACAACTGATAGGCAGCGCTTCTTAACACTCGTCACCGGGGGGCGACTTCTTGTTTTTCCTTCATATTTCTCTTACTAACTCTTTCATTTTTCAATAGATCGGAAAAATGCTTGTTGTATTGAATTCTGCATAAAATTATAAGTGATGTATTACGGAATTTCTTTATACTAAAAATATTTGTTCAACACATACTATTTCAAAACTGTACGTTGAATATATCAATTTTAATTTTTGGTAACCTATGGCTGGTGTGAACTTGATATAAGTAAGCATCGTATTCCGTAAGTTCTAATTACAATATACAAGTTGTTAGCAAAAGGTAATTTTGGTTGCCCCTGCAGAAATCGGGCATGCTGAGCATGTCCTGATTACTGTGTGGCATGTTTAAGCAAACGAACGTGCCCGTAGTAGACACCTGTGCAGATATGTATGCACGAACACGCTCTGTCCTACACACATATGCATACTGAAAGCGCAGCCCATGAAGTTCTTGCCGTTTAACAGGATATCCAAAGATATCACAACTTAGGTATGAAACACTTACTTGTGTATACAAATGTGGATTCTACCGATTCCTTCTTTCAAACTGATCAATCAGTGTAGCTATTGAATAGGCATTTATTTATTTCCTTTAGAAAATAAATAATATCATGCTTATGAAATAACCGATATGTGAAAACTAAATTCTGCAACATCGTCACCATCCAAGAAAAAATAGCTTCAATGTCAGGACCCGCAGTATAATTTAGACGTAAGTTTCCAGTATTAGCTTACAGAGGTGGTGTACCCTCCACTTTAAGGGAAATTTAGCAATAAGTAAAGACGTTCTCGTGCAATTGCTTCGCACTTGTAACACCGATCGATGCCATTTTGAAAATCTTCCTCCGTGAACCACTCGCATGAGATGGTTCTGCTTATTTCACTAAACTCAAATACAATGAGAACTGTTTAACTTACCCAAGGCATAAGCTGTTGGTTATGACTCCGTAAATGTTTTCTCGAAATAAGTATTATGACAACCTGCTGAAGCTTCTAATGCGTTTTGCTAATAGTTACGCTTTTTGATTATCAGGCTCAAGGTACTCGTTACTGTCCAGAATCCGTCATCCTAAAATGCCCCCCCCCAAATTTTCCTACCCCAGAATAACAGAAATATATCTAAACTAATTTTTATCACTTCAGTAATTTCTTTCGGGCTGCAGAAATCATAAAATGTCATTTCGAATAATTTTTTGTGTAAAGGTTTTAAGACCTAGACAAGTTCCAAAGTACCTGCTTTCTTAAAGTCATTTTAATCCCATGTTTTTACTATCGCTGCAAAAGTGGCAGCTAATTATGCTTGATTTGTGTATCGTCCTTGTTTTCTTGACATTTTCTCCATTTATATGACAAAGTTTGATTAGATCGTGGTATCAGCAGTCATTAGCATGTAAACGACCATACTCTTCAAAAATAATGATTTCAGGTTTTTGAAAGACAATTTTTTTCATGGTGCGCTTCTTTCCGGCACTGTCACAAACCAAGGTTGCCTTGTCATATTCTTCGTTTTCATCCATTTAGCATTTCGTGTCATTATCTAACGCCCTTAGTATCTGGCAAAGTTCCCAGGATAGCTATTCTAATTCCTCTCATGAAAATTTTCGCTCTTTCCACAGTGTCTTGAAAGCGCTTTTTTTTCTCCTTATTCTGGGATTGGCAAGATTTATAGCTGGAAATATCAGCGAAGATGAAGACATCTGTGTTCACAATGTTCTTCCAATAGATAAAGGAGAAGGAAACAGTAACGTTTGACGGTTGTTCATAATTTATGTGGAAAAGGCCTTGGAAAATCAGAAATGCTAGTCTTTCGAATTCCAGCAACACGAAAAGATCATTGTTTACCGAATTGGTTATTTGTGAAACCATCAGGATTTCAAATCATTTGATACCGAAATAGAAAAAGGGCAAGGATAAAGATATCTGTGAAACAGATAACATAAAGCAAAACTGTTCTGTTTTAAAGTATAAATTATTATAGCATTTCTTATCTTATCCACTAGCAGTTACTACAAAGGAATCTGAAATTCTATCTACGGAATGGCTCTTTTTAACTACATATAAAGAAGTTCGTAATGTATAACATTTAAATTCTTTTCAGGAATGTATACTCATCAAAAATAAACAAAAGAATTTGCTTTACTCTCCAAAGTTTTAGGTAAAAGAAACAAAGAACAATGGTAACTTAAAATATATATATATATATTTGTTACTTAATTTGAGTAATTCTAAGAAACATAATGGTTTTCTCCTAAATGTCTAATATACGTAAGTAAAGAGTGTATTTTGAAATCTCTAAATTTTGCGAAGTTCCGTAATTTGTCACCGAAGTCTCTTCGAAAGAGTTTCCTTGAGCTTTGATACAACCGAACCAAGTAATGCTACTATTTGTGAAGGCTTCTTTAGCGAAGTGTCAAAACACCTTCTGGAATTTTTTCTTATCTTCGCAATGTCGACAAGAATTATGGTTGCACTATGATATTGAAAATGTTTCATGGTAGTACCGAAAAGCATTAGAGCGAAGCGCAAGTACCCAATTTGCTAGTTTTTGAATTTCGTGGTAAAGCTCTTTTTTGGTGAAACGAAACTGATGATCTGTAATTTTGTCGTCAAAAATATTAATTGTCTTTCATGAAGTTGAAGGTCCGTAATGTTGGTCCTCGAGAATATTCATCGCCTTTCAATGTTGAAAGATGTAGATACAAGTTTGCTTTACCTTTAAATATTGTAAAACATTCAAACATCTCTGCGTTTAATAAAGCCTGATTTTAAGAAATAGTTTGCAACCCACCATCTGTTTCTGAAGCATTTCATTTATAAGAAAGCGTGAAAAAAATGATGTAAATTATTTGGTCTTTCGAATCATTTATTTAAAAACTCAGAGATTTCGTCAAACTCGTGTTCTGTACCGTCTGGGAAGTGAGTGATGTATTTTAAAACGGCGAGCGATATGGCGACTTGTTTACGTATCAATACGAACAATTATAATTATCTATATAAGTGACTGCTTTGAAGAACTCTAATTTAAATCTATCGGTGTAGGGGTGTTTACTAGTAAATTAATCGACCGGTCTGTTTCATGGTTCATGATGACAGCAAAATAAGAAAATCAATTTCGGGGTAAAAAATAATAATAAAGCTCAACCTTTAGTAGATCCGGTAATCTTGGAAATGTACTTCTTTTCCTTTGTTTTTAGCACGTCTTTTGTAAAAACAGATCGTGCTTCTGTTGTCGGTTTGTCCGTGCGTCCGTCCGTCTGTACCCACGATACCTCAGCAACTATTAGTCCGATTTGAAAAATTCTTTTTGCATTGGGAAGCTTGAAATATGCAAATGATGATCCTTTATTTCGTTTTATTTTACGATGTACCATTTTGCCGGTAGAGGGCGTAAATGCAGATGGTGTCGAATTAAAAAATACGTTTTATTCCACATATTTGCTTCTAAACATCCGATTGAAAAAAAATGTATATCTTTCGATTCCATTTATGTCGAAGAGTATTTTTGATATAGTTACTTTTTCAAATTACGCATAGATTTTCCGCTAGGGGGCGTAGAAGTAAATTACATTTTCCCCGATAACTATTCTTCTAAAACTCCGATTTGAAAATCTTTTTCTTCAGCGGATACCTCTCCTGATGGAAAATCTTTTGCATATAATTTAAAATTTTTGGTAAAGAATACTTTGGCCACCAGGGGGCGTAAGTGTTAATTTTCGCTTCTGATGTAATTGCCATAAAATCGTAGCTTCTAAAATGTCGATTAAAAATTTCTTTCGTGGACTGATGCCACTCACATCGATAAACCATTTCGGAATATTTTCTTCTTAAAATATTCCACAGTTTCTCCGCCAGGGGTCGTAGATGTACATCTTATTTTTGTCAATATCTCTACTTCTTGGAGTCCGATTTGAAAAATTCCTTCTTTGTTGGATAGCGTTTCTAGTGTGACATGTGGTTCATATAATTTCAAAATTTTCAAGTAATTCATAGACTTTCCGCTAGGGGGCGTAAATGTAAATTGCGTTTCCCAATATATCTCTGCTTCTAAATCTGCGATATGAAAAATTCTTTCGTACCACATACAGCTCCTGATGGGAAATCGTTTGCACATATTTTCTAATTTTTGCTAGAAATGGTTTGGCCACCAGGGGCGTAAATCTTAATTTCCGCTTCTGTTGTATTTGCAGCAAAATATGAGCTTCTAAATTCTCGATTGAAAAAAACGTCGTTTGTTGACCGATACTACTCATGTCGACAAACCTTTAAGGAACATTTTCTTCTTGAAAAAATGCATGGTTTCTACGCCAGGGGGCGTAGATGTATATCTTATTTTTGTCAATATCTCTACTTCTAAGAGTACGATTTGAAAAATTCCTTCTTTGTTGGATAGTGTTTCCGATACGAAATGTTTTTCCTATAAATTCAAAATTATCAAGTAAATCATAGACTTTCCGCTATGGGGCACAAAGGTAAATTGCGTTTTCTGCGTTATTTCTGCTCCTAAAGCTCTGATTTGAAAAATTCTTCCTGTTTCGCATACAAGACCTGATGGAAAATATTTTTCACATAATTTCTAATGTTCGGTAAAGAATGGTTTAGCCACCAGGGGTCATATGTGTTAATTTCTGCTTTTGAAGTATTTGTTGCAAAATCTGGGCTCCTGAAAACTCGACTAATCTTTTTTTCTTCGACCGATACCGCTTATACGGATAAACCTTTTGAGAGTACTTTCTTCCTAAAAAAAATGCATGGTTTTTTCACCAGGGAACATAAAGTCACATCTTATTTTTGTCGATATCTCTGTTTCTAAGAGTTCGTAAGCTCACGATTCTGTTTACAGCAATATCTGAAGGATTAAAAACCCGATTGAAAATCTTCTTTCTTTGGTCAGATCTATTGGTTTCCATACCGGTTCCATTGACTTTGAATAGCTCTGATAAATTTGATTTGCGTCAGAACGGATTCAAAAAACGTGTTTATTACACACGAAAATTCGGTGTCAACTTTCTTGTTTTTATTGAGGGTTTAACGACCATCATGATTAACTCAATGGGCTGTAAGCAGTCGCTCGTCCCTAATTTAGAGCCACTGGTTCTAGGGAAGGGAGAGAGCCAGTGCTGTAAGACAAACACTACATCTATGCCTGGGATTCGAACCCGAACCCATCACGGACGAATGATCAGAAGCCATCGCTTAGACCACTGTGCCACTAGGACGGCTATGTTTTTTTTTTTGACCAACGTTGCTATGTCATGAAGGATATACGTAAATATACTTACCTACTCCGAATGCTCTGTGTGTGAGCAATTCATTCATACGAAATATTTACCAGTGTGAGTCAAAAGTTCGTCCCGTTTTCAGCTACACATAACTTTGGGGTTTCGTTTCTGTGCGAAAAGCGCACCAGTATCGAAAGGGTACCGCGATGTCGTGTAGCATAGAAATCTGATGACATGCATTTGGCATGGAGTCCCATTTTATTATCAAATAAACAGAGGATGGAAGTCACTAAATGTGCTGTGTGAGTGTTCTTACGCTATCATTTGAAACAAAGGTTAAACGCGAGAGCAACAGGAGAAATTTGTGGAGTTGAAGACGAGTAAACAATGGACAACAGCGTTGCACGAAATGGTTCTGGCGTTTCAACGCCAGATAAACTAATCTCGAAGACAAGCTGAGGTTTGGACTTCCAACGATCACAAACACTGACACCCTGGTCGAAGCTGTGACAGCGAATCCCAGTACCAGTACACAATAACTGGCAGCTGAGGTGGAGTCTGCCTATTATACCATCGTTTGTCACCTGAACCTGCTTGGTTTCTTCTCCAGGTACCATTCGAAGGTTCTCCATAAATTGACACCTCAGCAGGCGGAACAACGTGTCCCTCTCTGCCGCAGATTGTTGTCAAATACACAGGGCGATAGGATTTGGCATTGTATTGTTACAGGTAATGAAAAGTGGATATTCCTACGTAATCATATCTCCAAACACCAGTGGATGAGGCCACGCCAGGAAGTACAGTTAGTGTTGCACAGAGAGAGAGAGCAGTTCGAGATGAAATTCATGTTGTGCATCTGGTGAAATTGTGAGGGTCCTGTGCACTGGGAACTCGTGCCAGATGGTCAGGCTGCAGATGGGAACCTCTATGCCGAACAACTGCATCGGGTCCATGACGCTCTACGTCAATGTTGCCCTGCGCTTCTCAATAGGAAGAGGGTGTTGCTGCTAATGGATAATGCGCAAAGTCACACCTTCAGAATAGTCTGCCGAAAAGTACAGGAACTGGAAGGGGTTGAGATCTTACAATATCTTTCAAACAGTCCGGACACTCCCCATCCGAATACCACCTATTTCACTCCAAGGCCCATTTGTCACAACGATGGCGCTTCGCTTCAGTGATGGATGTGGTATCTGAGGTCAGTTTCTGTCCTCGAAACGTGCCGAGTGGTAAAATGTTGACAAAGGATTATGAAAAATAATGGCCTGTACTTCGCAGAATGAGATGAGCGAATGTGGCTTTCTTGCATCATTAAACATTTTAGCTGCAAAAGGTGCAAACTTTTGACTCAGTAAGGCTTCGTAGATGTACCTATTTTTTGTAATGAAGCCTCTCCTTTTTTGGAAGCAGCCTGTTTCATATCTCTTTGCTACGGTGCATCCAACAGAGAAGAGGCAGCCTGAGAGCTTCCGGTCAGATTTTAAGTTGAGATTACGAAATATGAGGTTATTTTCCCAAAATAATGTCGACAATCGCTGCTTTAAATATTTCTCATACCCACAAAAGGAAAGCTAGTCAAGTACATGTAAAAACTAGCCGCTCAAAGACAAAGATTTCGAATGTTATTTTCAACTTTCATTAATGCCCCCATCACCCAACAAAATTCTTCAAGATTTGCTCAGTTCAGGTGATTTGAAGAAACTGCAAGATTCATAAAATATGAAGATAATGTAATATTACTAAATCTGAATTGTGAAAGGTTGCAATGGATTACTTTCGGTACTCTTGAGTGTTCTAAGGCGCTGGCCTCTGACCATTCATCCGTGAGGGGGCCGAGTAAAGGCCCGGGTAAGGGGTGGGCGCTGTGCGGGTCTGATGACACTGGCTAAATTAGGGATGGGCGACTGCTTGCATCAGGTGACCCCTTTAAACAAGTGCAGTGGCGTGCGTCCATCCAACATGATGCCAGCCGAAACTAGGAGTCCTCCACCACCATAGTGTTCAATTTTCCTAATGTTGGAGGGAAGATTATGGTTTCACACCTTTCCAGAAATTTTCACACGTCGAGAATCCGTGTTCCGCGTTTAGGTTGCACCGCGACTCGTCACTGAAGAGAACAGAGGCCCATTGATCCGGGGTCCAGAGGGTGATGTTGTCGAGCTCAATTCAGGCGAATCCTTCTGTGCGATGCGGCGAATAGGATCATTCGCCTTCTTGTATGCAGATCACTCTCGTGGAGTGTCGCGGTTCCTGTAGTAGAGGAGAGCTCCAGAAAGATTGTTTGCGTGGCTGTTGACTTCATATGGCAGCGAGCTGTTAGAAACAAATGCCGGTCGTCTTGAGTTGTCATGGCTCGTAGCCTTCCTTGTCTCGGCCTTCTGAGTATTGTTCCGGTTTCCTGAAACTATCTCCAGAGTTTGGAGACCACATGCCTCGACACATTGAACCGTCTTGCTCCCTCAGCTTGCGATTGCCCTGCTTCGAATCAACCGATCGCTCTCCGTCGTTAAGAGTCTTCTGAGTGTTGGAGTGGTGCCATTCTTTCACAGTCCAACTCAGTTTCAATTGCCGCACCCCTCTCAGAATAATATTTATCAAGGTCGCATGCCTGCCAGTTCAGTGACATACGGTTTTTGTTTGCGTATTTCCATTGGAGCTAGCACAATGTTGCTTAAGTACGTCGACTTAGCCTTTCTCTTTGCACATGTCTGAAAAATATTTACAGTCGGTCGTCTCATTTTGAACATAATATCGAATTTGTATTTGTCACGTTAATTTTGGGAACCATATTATCATTCAACCAATAAAGACGAAAACTGACATTTCTAACTGTGTCGTAAGATAATATTCACAATAGATTTTGCTTGAAATCGGCCAATGGGAAGAGTCTGTTCCCATTTCGACCCCCACACTATGCTTTCCTTTAAACCAAGTAACTCGGAAAACTTGATTCGACCAATACTGAATTTAATATTTAAAAGACTGTCAAACATTAAAAATGCAGTGCTCAAAATCAACATTAGTTGAAACTAGTCAACCAGACGAGTGGGTCGGTTAGAACTTTTTCATTTCATTGAAATCGGAATATAAAAAGTTCATCTGCGTATGTATGAAAAAGACGCGAAGAGGACGCTACAGCTTTTTTCTTCATCTGTAAAGAGTTGGGTCATGCAATACAGTGTGATCAAAATCTCCGAGGAGGAAAATGAAGTCAACACTGGTTCTAATGCCAGTTGCATATAACAGTTTCTAGGGCATCAGATTCTTGCTGCAATAATTTCCATAGTCAAAAACATTTTTACTTTATTTTATTTTATTTCTTTATTATAATTTTTTGCAGAAGTGAATATTTTTTTGTCCAAGTACAGAACAATTCCAAACTATGCCAAACCATTTTTTTCTTCGTGGAGGTGGACCACAAATAATCTTTTGCGGGGAAACCCCGCGGTCGGTTTTGCGCTACGCCACTGTCATGTGAGGTACTCGTTCATAATTTGCGATTCCAAACGATGCCGAGCGGTTGGGATCCTCGTTTCTACAGCTTCTCTTTCATTTTGAACTCTTTTAAAGATATCACTTCCCTTCCCCTCCCCCGAAAACCATGTGTGGTTCCGTCTCCATAAATTAGTGAATATCCGTTTTATAACCTGCAGTCGCCATAAACATGAAATGTTAGTTTCTTTTATAACTATATTTATTGCCGTTTTTTTTGTTTTTTTTTTACTGAGAACCAAAGCACTCACTTAGTATTTGCTGCAGTACAAAACAAACATTGCGAATAATGGCACAACAGAATAAAGCGGCATAGATGGAAAACTTACTAGGTGTCGAGCAGAAAATCAATATAACATCTTATTGTCATGCCATACATAGTGTATGCATGTGATCGATAAATAATATTGAACATCCCCTCGCTGACAAAAAGCTATCAGTTTTTAGGTTCTGATCCTACAGTTATCATCCCATCGCTTTTTCTGAAAAAACAAAAAGGTTGTCACATGAAAAACTAAAGCATGTGATCATTCAGTATTCTTCAAAAGCAGAAAAAGAAAATTCAAGTTCTGGTTCTGTCTTCAGTTCAGTTGATTATTAAAAAAAAAAAAAAAGTCGTTGACTTAGTTTTCAGATCCTGATCTTCGAGCTCTCATCCAAATCGAAGCAATCACCTTTCGATCGATTGACACCAAATAAATTTGCGCAGGTGCCAGAGTCAGCAAATTCCCGCAGCATGACATTAGTTAATACCGTTAGAAAATCTTTCTCTAGAATTTGGCAGCGGGTTTTTTTAATTCTATGCTCTTCCCCATCGCACAAGATAGCAGAACGCTAAGCGGTTTAATAAAGCGGTTGACACACCTCAGAAACTAAACATGGCAGTAAATAAGTAAAATATGTTTTCCGTCGAGACAATTAAACAAAAACTGTGCATCACTATTGTTTCAAAATGTTTTGTAGGTGTCGAGCAGAATAAGATCTTCACTAGATGGCGACACCATCTTACTACATTAAAGCGATACATCTATCATTCATCATCATGTGAAGATTTGGAAGAAATATTAAGTAAATTTTTCTGATCAGAATTATTAATCCCCTGAGACGGTTCTTATCCATATTAAATTCTCAGTTAGAACTAGAGCCTTGAAGGATGAGGGTGAGAGGAGTTAACGCCATTACTCTTAAGAACGAACGTCCTTTCAGTGTTTTAATTTATATATTTCTTTATGAAAACTGATCGCCAGAGCCCATTTAAGAAGACACGGAGGCCCTGGGGCTGGACAGTATTTTGGAGCCGTGGTATTAGTGGCACATCTAGGATTTTTCTATGGGTGGCCGAATAAAAATACCCAAGAGAATAGATTCCCAAGAATAACGAAGAAGCCATAAAAATATATCCGCAATATTGAAGTGTGTATCCCCTGATTTGTGGACCAATCACTGTTAGCAAGAAAATGCAAAAATACATGGTTGAAAAATGGGTACCAGTTAAGTTCTGCTTTAGTCACTCATCCCCCCCCCCCAAGGTGGGCAAAATGATACGATTCAAATATCACAATTCAAACAAATTCTTAAAGTTTGAAAATTTCTACCAATTACAGATGTGCACGAAACAACATCTGTAATGCTTTCGAAAGGTTTGAGAATGGACTATGTGACTGTAGTTTTTGCGGACTCCCTAAAAAAAGTGGAAAGAAATAGAAAAAAGAAAATTCGGAAAGCAGTTTCTTAGATATTGCTGAGCTATGTGTAAAAAAAAAAAAAAAAAGTCTGTAGAACTATGTAGATTCTTCAAGTGTTTTATTGAAAAAAAAAATGGATTGATTGAAATTATTTATCAAAAGGCTATATTTATGCTGATATTGCAATTTATATGGAAATTATAGAACCTTTAAATTTGGGAGATGGGTGGATGCATTTCGAAACAAAACTGAAATTTTGAATAAGGCCATGAAACAAAATAGAAAAATCAAATCAAATGCACCACTGAATTTGGTAACTCCCAAAAGTTACTATTGTATTGTTTGCGTTGTTTGCGTTTGATGAGTAGGTACACCTGAAAGTGTAATAAAAGGTAACTATTGTTTGCATGTGTACCAAATTTGTAAACAATAACATTTAATGGTATACAATGTACACGTGTAAATAACCTTTTGGAAGTGGCGATGATCAAATTAGCTAGTTAGGACAAAAACATTGGTTTTACCACTATAGCCTCAGATTCCACCTCAGTCATTCCCACCTCAGTCATTGCTGAGGGGGATGCACTTGAACCATGGGATGAAAATTTAAACTGAAAATATCTAAAACTTCACTGCACTAAGGTTTAGGTTTTTGAAAGGCCACTTGGCCTATATTTATTGTAAAACTTAACAAGTGTGAGAGTAAATTTTGACACAATTTCCAACCTGGCCACTGGGCCTAAAAACGATAAACATCTGACATCTTAGCAAATATCGCACCAGTCACAGTACCAAAACAAAATATAAATACCAGAATTCCATTGAATTACACCGCACAGCACAAACACTTGCTTTAACATGGTGTGCAACTTAAGTATGTGGAAGGTAAATCTCTCTCTCTCTCTCTTGAAAAAAAAAATAATTATTATATGCATATGTTTACACCATGTTATTATAATCGCTAAAACCAACCCTCTCAGACCAGTCTTCTGAATTCACTTTTTAACTAACATATCAACTGCCAAAATTTTACATAATGAAAAGTTATTTTATACCCGGTTCTACATCTCCGGGAAAATTTGTCTCAAAATCAACAACCTTGCCTTCAATCAACATGTCTTAAAATCTACATATCCTAACCTGACACTGAACCAATTCTCGACACTATACAAAACCCATTACACTAAATACTCTACTCAATTTACTCACAAGTTATCATAAAAATCCAACTATTCAAAAATTCCCCACTATAAGTCCTCCAAATCTACCAGCACCCATGCAGAACTAAACTCGGGCATTAAAGCCAAACAATCATCTCACTCACCGAATTCCACTTGCCTCGAAAAACACGATTTCACTGCAGGAACAACAAAGTTTGAGTCTAAAGGCAGGAATGGGTCGTGAATCCATTCCCAGCTTATACAGTGTAGTGGAGCAAAGTGCGACCTAACCCTTTTCTGTTCCTTCACTCTGATTTGGGGACAACCCATATCACTCCCCTCATAGGTACCACCTCCTATGGACCGAACAAGCTTACTCGGGCAGAAAACAAATCCCCCAATTTGTTTCGTGCACCCTTTCAGACCCCGCGCCATTGTCTACATAGGGTGAAGTATCCCACAAGAGTTCTCTTGTCCCCAAAATATCTCTTCATCTATTTTTCAGAAAAATTCAATACATCACCCTTTTTCCCAGAAAATTACTTCTTATCCTATTTTCCCCAGGAACACACTTCATATCCTTATTTTCCCAGGAACACACTCATTTCCCAGAAAATCACTTATCTTTATTTCCCAGGAACACACTGTACATATTCATTTCCCAGAAAGCTCAATAACTCCATACTTGACACACTATACCAAACCTTACTTTATTTCCTGAAAAATCTATACATCACCATACTTCCTAGATCACTCTCTTCCTGAAAAATTCATCACTTCTTGAAGAAACACAACAGCTATTCGGGTTCTTTTTTTTTTTTAGTCACACTATACATATGCTCATATCTGCCTGTATGCCCAATTCTTATATTCTTTCCCCCATAAAAACCTGTTTTTCTAATCTACGGGCTGAAACTAGAAATTAGCTCTCACTAATACAAAAATTAAATTTTAAAGAGTAATTTAGCACCTAAATTTACCAAAACACTAAACCAAAATAATTACCAACCTACGAGAAAAATTCCCAACTACATGGCACCTACGCTAAGTTCATAAATACGAATTCTACTTCACAAATACAAAAATCACCGAGCACAAAAAGAGTTAAATTTCACCTAAGAGAAATACTGGTCTGGAGAGCTGTTCGTTCCGAAATAACTTAATATACTTATTATATCATCTATTCCTACATGACCCAGAAAATTATCCACTTCCACTTCTTGGTTTTGTTGTTGTTGTTTTTTTTTTGTTTGTTTTTTTTAATTAAAATTTTTTTTTCTTTTACTACTCACAGAAAATGTCATGGAATTTATTTTTACACTGCCTAACATTAACTCAAGTGGTTTCATTCCCTAAGCACACAAGAACACTAACATACAAAAAAACCTGAATGAAAACATTTACAACTCTTTTTTTTTTTTCTTTTTGCAACATATTTTTTTCGACAGCCCCATTTTAAAACCCACTCGTTTTCAAAATTTTAAGGACCCCAAAGCATAATACAAAAAAAAGGTCAAGGAAAAATTTACCTTTACTCTGGGGCAGCAACACTTCTTGACAAGCACACTAACCGTCGATAAATAAAAAAAAAGTTTCCCTAATAATTTTTTTTTCTTTAACTTGACTCAACAGTCTCTCACTGAGAGAACATCAATGTCCCGGGTGATTTTTCTCTTAGCCTTTCTTCACCTCTCCAAAATGTTTTTTTTTTCTTTCTTTTTTTTTCGTTGAAACTGCGTGCCTGGCCAACTCAACAGGAAACAGGACAAAGGCATTTTCTCTACTGTTGGAACCTCTGTTGTAGTGCAGCTCAAGGTAATGTCGTTCACGAAACCTGACTGGCTTTTTTTTTTTTTCGGAATTTCCAGTGCCAGAAGGACTTGCCCGAAACTCTATCAAAGAGTCGTGGGTGTAGATGGTGGTCTCTCCTTCAGGTATATCAATAGAAGGAGAAAAAGATTTTCTAAGCTCTCCCCTGGTAGGAATTGGGTCTGCTTCTTCCTCCGCCATCTTGAAGCGCACCTACTGGCCTTCAGATCCTCCCCAGTGGTCGTCCGTTACTGGATTCATAATTGGGCATTTTACATCTCTGGCAAGGAGATTCTTGCAAATCATCATTTTAGCTGTTGTCGTCTTTTTGATTCCAATACGAATTTTCATTCTGACTGCCCCTCCCCACCAAAAAGGCGAGGAGAGAAAATTTAGCTTTCCGCTGTCAACCAGCTAGTGCAGCGACCAGAACAAAAGTGTCCCCTCAACGGATAAAACTCTGGGGTGCTTGAAACCGCTGACCCCTCCCATTGGTCGAAACTTCAGCCTAGCAACTAACGACTCCCCAACGGAATTTCACTCCCACGCAAGCCAGGGGTGACACTCTGACCTTCACACGTAGGGACCAAGCTTTTGACCCTGAGGTCTAAAAATTCTGTTGCTGAATTCCTTACCCAAAAGACGAAAAGATGTTGCACTTTTGGGCGACTTTTCTCGACGTTTGGAAACGAGGAACGAAAAATGGCGAATTCTTGCTTTGCAGAAAATCACTAATTTTTAATTTTCTTTTTCTCTCGTTCCGTGATGTTAAACTAAAATTAATTTTGATTCTCTGAGCTGCACACCTACTCGCCTTTTCCTATCGCGATAAAAGAACAGATAAAATAATTATTTTCAAAAGCCCAAAGTCAGTTAAATCAAATATTATTCTTTTTTTTTTTTTTTTCACCAACATGAAATTTTGTTTTCCTGGTTGTGATTAAGACAAGCGAATTTTGCGCACGAATTCCCCTGCCTTTCAACCAGGAATTTTCTTCTAACGTATGTCATGGAAGAAACTTTTTGCATTAATTAATCTCCGATAAACCAACAGAAAGATTGATCAGGTCTTTCCGAAATTCACCAGAGGTTAAAATTTTCGCCATGACACAAGCATCCTGCATAATTCTGGGGCCCCTTGGAAATCAGGGCTTGGGGCTGCATCCCCCTTAGCTCCCTCTTGAATGGGCTCTGCCGATCACAGCAGAAAATAAAACCTAGTGAGTTTTTGAATGTCATATAGACCTTTTTCGTTTTCAAATTGTATCAGGTGAAAAGTAGATTGCTAGACTTTTTTTAGTTAAACATTTTATAATTTATTACAGTCATACTATTGGCACTAATTAAAGCATTTGCGCGGACTTGTCTTAAAAGTTGGGGAGAGCGGAGAAGGACCTGCCACTGTGGCGCAGTGGTCTAAATTTAAGCCTATATCTAAAAGGGCCTTTAAATAAAATAGAGGAAACTAAAATCTAAATCTAAAAGGGATTTTAAATGAAATAGAGGAAACTAATATATAAATTTAAAAGGGACTTTAAATAAAATAGAGGAAACTAAAAAATACTGGGCGGGGACGCAGATGGCATAGTGGTCAATGCTCGTGGCTACCCGAGAAAAGTCTCAGGTTCAATCCCAGGCAGGTACGAACGCTCGAACCATTAAATATCCGCCGTGCGTTGGCTGAGCACATTAAGCCATCGGATTCCTGGTACTGGCTCTCTGATTGTGAATAAGGTCGTCTTCTTTCCCCTTTCTACCTAGCTTCTGTGTGACTTTCTTGTAGGGCACTCTATCCCAAATCTCCTACTTCTACGGGTTGTTTAAGGCCTGGGGTCAGACACTCACTTCCCCAAATCACAAAGTAAATTATTCTGAACTCCCCGTCCCCAAAAGTAATTCTTAAAAATCCCATAAAAATATCAATGATTACATTTTAACATAATTTTGCTCAAGAGTGGCAGCTCTCTGCACCGGAAATGAAATTTAGATTGTGAGCTCAGAAATCTCAAAAAAGATGATAGGGAGTAAGTCTAAAAAACGCAAACAAAAGTAACAGAAACCTAAGCTCCTACCAATTTAGTGGGACTGTAAAAATGAAAAATGCCAAAAGTCATGGCGCTGCCCCAGAAAAAAAAACCCCACCAACACCTAGCTAATGTACGCTCTGAGCCTCTTGTCCATTTCCTCTCTTGATCTTCGCTCTGCTTTTGATAATATTTCTCATACTTATCTTTCTAACACTCTTCTCAGCATTGGTTTTCCTCCCTCCTTTGTTTCTCTCCTTCTCTTTCTCTACCGGGACGCCGTTTTCCACGTTAAGATGGCCTCCTTTCTCACTGCGCCCATCCCCTTCTGCCGTGGTGTACGACAAGGCTGACCGTTATCAGGACAACTGTTTGCCATCGCAGTGGAGCCGTTCCTGCGCTTCGTGGAGCACTCTCTCCAGGCATCTTTACCACCACCAGTTGCAAGCACTCGGCACCACTCTATCTGCTGCACCGCTTACGCTGATGTTATTACCGTGTGCATCCGTGATGATTCTCAGTTCTCTCAGCTCCGTCATCTTTTTGATACCTATGCCTCTTGCTCTGCTGCAGAACTCAATGTTGCCAAATGCACTGGACTGTAGTACGGTGCGTGGTCGGGTCGTACAGACTCCCCGTGGTGGGCCACCTGGTCCTCTTTGGCTCAGCGCTTCCTCGGGGTGTTTCTCGGCTCGCCTCATACTTCTTCAACAGCCACCCGTTGTGCGCTTCGTCCATGTTTCAGTCGAGCAGCTGCCTATTGGCGCCGTGCCCAATTCTGCACGTCGTTTTATCAACTAGCCAACCTTGCACGCACCCATCTTATTACTCTATGTCAGTACTCCTGGATTACCTCATCTCCTCCACTTTACTGCCTCGGAGAAATCACCAGTTGCTTCACCCGTGTCGTGTGGTCCGGTCATCACTGGGTCGCTGTCACCGAGCTCTGTCTTCCTCCAGCTCGTGGTTGAATTGTTCTCATTGATGTTCAGCTCTACTGTCGAGCCAGCCGCATCGTCATGTTCATCAGTCTTTTCACTGCTCCTGTTCCGTCGGTCGTCGTTGTGCGCGACGTCCTCACCTCCCCACACAACCCAAATTTTTGTTCTTTTCTCCCGTACTAATGTATTACTTTCCTTCTCTTCTCTCCAAACTACTTCCTGCCTATTCTGAGGCCCTCAATTTCCTGCGTTCTCTCCCTCTTATTCGCTCCATTCCCTCTTCTACTCTCGACCTTCTCTTTGAACCTCTCTTCTTCTCCTCGCTACTTCGTCCCCCTCATCTTCCTTGCTTCACCTTCTTCTCCTGGCTTCGTGCTGGGGTAGTAACGGTCCGCGACCTTACTAACCCTGACCTCTCCTGGCGCTCCTTTTCTAGCCTTCCGCCTGCTATTCTCTCCTCTCCTTCAGCTCGCTACGTCTACGACTCTCTCTGCTCTGCTATCATTTCTCAGTTTCCTAATCTCGCTACTCCTTTTGGCCTTGTCGCTGTACATTCTACGCCGCAACCACTTCCCTTCTTTCTGCGTGCCTCAGACCTGTCTTTTCCTCTATTCTCGTTCTCTACTAAATCTCTCTATCTGTTTCTCTCCTTCTATGCTTCCCTTTCACCTCTCCCTATCCACGGTGTCCCTCCTGCTACTGTTTCTACTGTATGGGCTGCTGCCCGCTCCCCTCTTTCGTCCCCTCTTGAACTCAATACCCACTGGCTCTTCTTTCATAACCGGCTCCCCGTTCCATCCCTTCTCCACCGTATGACACTTCTCTCTTCTCCTCTTTGCTTATTCTGCTCGCAGGAGGCGGAGGTACCGCACGTCTACCTTAATTGCCCTGTGGTACTACCTCTGCTACATCTGGCGTTCTCCATCGCTCGTCGCTCCTGCACCGTCGACCTCACTTTTGCAGCATACCAGCATCTTCTCCTCTGTGCTCATCCGCCTGTGCTCCTTCCACAAGTGTGTTCTTACATGTTTGTGTTGGTGAAACATGTCATCTACGTGTATTATCAGCAACACCGCAGTCCACCTCCTCCTGCGTCTTCCATTCAAGCCAGTGTTGCCCTACTCGGACATTTCCGTAACCGCCTCCTCTCCCGTTTACAACAGGAGTATCAGTCTGCCATCTCCACATGCCGTGAAAGTTCCTTCTATGCTACGTGGTCGCCAGTGACCCCGTGGTTCGATGTTAAACCAAGTCCGTTACATCTCACGGTGAGTTAAGACTCTCCATTAACTTTTTGATGTTCTTTCGCACTGCGGTGCCCCGCCTGTGATCATTTTGTTCTTCCTCAAGCATTGCTCTGTTTGCATCACGTTCTAAATTTGTCATTACTCATTCAATGTATATATCATCGCTTTTATCAGTTTGTGTCATTCCTGTTCTTTTTTTTTCTTCTTTGAGACGATTCCATTTTGCTCGTCTCCTCTGTTTTATTACATTAAAACGATTCTGAAACCACCTTTGGCCTTAATGCATGCACTGACCCTTCGAGACATGCTTTCGACAAGGTTTTGGATCAGAGCGATAGGTATGCGTTTCCATTCAGTACATAATGCTGCCGCTAACTGTTGCTTAGTAGTAGGCTTTGGTTCCAAACTTCTTATGCGGCGCTCTAATTAATCCCATAGATGTTCTATGGGATTAAGATTAGGGCTCTGTGCTGGCCAGTCCACACACGATACGGAATTATCGCCAAACCACGTCGTAAAAGTCCTTGCTTTATGGCTCAGTGCATTATCCTGCTGGTATCAACAAGGCTCGGTTCCATAGTATTGTCACAGACACGCAGTTTTTCTGCTCCATACATTTCATCTTGCTTTTTCTCTCTTCCGTGTTCCGAGTATCTATTTTGTGTGTGTGTGAGTTCCGTGAAGGTTCCACGATTCTGCTCGTATCTCTGCCAAGTCGGTGAGTGATCATTTTGTTAAGTTATCTTCGTTTTAATGTCTCGGCTGAGTCAGCCAAGACGTGAATTTCTGCTTCGCCATTGCGGATGGCTACATCGGTCGAGGTTGACGTCCCAGCTCTTGCTTCGGATAACGCTTTTCCTCCTCTTCCACCATCCACCAAAGGCAGGACTGCTCCGACAAGCCCCTCCTCTCCTAAGCGTAGTTCAGCTACCCTATCAGCTAATCTTACTTCTACTTTTACGTCACTGAGTGGTGACCAGCAACCTTCGCAGCGGGTGACAGAAGAGGCGATGGACGTTTCATTTTCGTCCGTGGTCTTGTACGTCATCACACTGCCCAGCCACTATATGTGCAGCCGTCCTTTCGAAGAAATCTTCTCCACCTTCTGCGTATGGCTTCTATCAAAGGCCCTTATCAGATGAAGTGTGATGCCAACTCCAACTTCTTCGTCGATCTTCCAGCAACTTCGCCAGCTGGTCAACACTTCCTTAGTAAAGTAGACTTCGGCGTTGCTTTCCCTGCTCTTGCCAATACTAAGCTCACTGTGTACAACGCAGCACTTCGTTTACTCTCCCCGAAGTCAGCCGTCACTCACGTAAGCCGGAAAGATGGCAAAGTAACCGCATATTTCTCTGATCCGCAATTTGCACTTCAAGTTATAAATGATGGACTTTCTATTGGTGACTGCTATATTAATGCTGATCTTATCTCCCACATGCCTACTGTTCTGAGTTTTTCCCCAGTTCCGCCAGAAATTTCTGACGAACTTTTGCTCTCCATTGCGCAAAACTTTAAACGTGTAGTTGGCACAACCACCACTTTCTCCTCTTTCCCAACCCAGCCGGAAGATCGTTATCTTCTTATCCTACGGCGAAATGTAAGAGAGGTGTTTCCGTCTGATGAAGCGAAACTATGAGTTCCACCCAAATTCAGTATTCGTTGCGATACGCACATCCGTGATAACAGCATTACTGTCGGCATTTTGTGTTCAATCTTTAAAGGTTATGGACACCCTCGTGCCTTATGTCCACATCGCACTTCTACTACAACTTCGACAGCCCAAACACCGTCTGCTTCAGCGGTACCCTCAACGACTTCAGCACACGCCAAAAGCAAAAGCAGCACTACAGCCGTTGATCAATGCGCTACTTCAGACAAAAGTAGCACTACAGCCGCTGGTCAACGCGCTACTTCAGACAAAAGGAGAACTACAACCATTGGTCAACGCGTGACTTCAGACAAAAGTAAAAGTAACACTACAGTATTTTTATAACGAGTAACAGTACACCAATTAAGTAGTAAATAGTAACGCTGTACTAGTGATCCGATTTATTACCAACAGCGATGCTTGCAATAACTGTGTCTCGCTCGAGTTGCCACGAATTTTGAACCAATTCTTCAAGTAACACCATCCCGCCTGCAACCAACGTGATGCCTCGTATCTTTAAATGAATATAACGTCGCATCTATTTATTGTCCAGTTCCCGCGTTCAAATTGTTAAGCGTTCTATTTTTCAGTTTGCAGTTTCTGTCTAACTTCCTTGAAAAAGCCATCTGGTTGATGTGCGAAATCTTGGAAACCCTTATATGTTTATTTCCTACGCCAATAAATCGGATCACTAGTACAGCGTTACTATTTAACACTACAGCCGTTGGTCAACGCGCTACTTCAGACAAAAGTAGCACTACGGCCGTTGGTCAACGCGTGACTTCGCAACGACCTGCAGAATCCGGACCTGTATATTCTTCTCCGTCACATCTTCCATCAGACACACCTTCGCTTGTTAATTCACCCCCCCCCTTTACTCCTCACTTAGGGGATGCTCAAGCACAATCGTCTGTTTCTCCTGGTTGGTCCACTGCGCCTAGCCATTTCAAAGTACCTGACAACCCTGACGCTACCCCCCTGTTTTAGGGATAGAGGAAAGCGTCGAAGGACCCACAATGCTCGTGCCAAGAAAACCCGAACAACGACTGACCGTAGCGATCACTCAGTCGGCTACACTGCATCAGATGCTTCTGTTGAACTTAATACTGATACGGATACTGGTTCTGAAGACCCAGTTCTCTCATATGAATTTCTTCAATTTCTAAAAACTTTTTCTCTTCCTCAAATTCCAGTCACTGGAGATGTTCTATATAATTTCCTTTCAGGTCCCCTTCAAAACAAACAGTCGAAAAACTTTTTATCCTCTTATACTGCAATTCTACCTGAAGTTCTTCTACAATTGCAAATCATCCGTTCTCATCTTCAAGCGGTGCCTCGTGAGACCTTTGGTAATCCGCGCTAGATAACAAAATTCGTTCGTCGTTTAGACCTCCTTTGCATAGCAGCTGATAATACAATCCAGCCACCATCTAACATATCCGTTTAAGATAGTGAACTTGAATTGTAGGATGCCATGTGTTGTATCTTTCGCAACAGGCTTCTGTTGCGATTGCCCCTCGCACATGCGTCTGCCTCAACTGACTCTCAGAAACGTCGCTTTTTCCGGGTTTGGTCACCAAATCGAACCTGATTAATTAATCCCTCAGTACATGTACAACTCCTTCTTTGAGAACTGTTCTCCATTACTTTGCCATTTGTAATTTTACTTGTATCACTTGCACCTTGTAAAGTTCTTACCTGTGACATTCTCCACAAAGTTTTTTCCATTGCACTCTACTTATTCATGTTATCACATTGTCTTTTATACTTTCTATTTGACACCAACCATTCTATTACCGCGCATGTTGTACATATTATTAATATTTCTTGCTCATTTGATATTAGCCTCTCATAGGTTGATATCAAATGAGCAAGAAATATGACAAAGGTATAGTATTATAACTATAGTATTATAACAAAGATAAAGGTATAGTATTATAACTATACCTTTATCTTTGTTGCACATTTCAAATGGAATTGTTTATATTGATTCTTCACTGTGTATCTCTCGTGCATTACTCATGCACTATTGTTGTCATCACTTCTGTAGCTCATCTTATATCTGTGAAGATACTCATCTACTATGTTTTTATTGCCATTGTATATAGCACATCAGCATCTGTACATTTGTCATCTTCACTGTACATATGTCGTCAATTATGTTTCTGTTGGCACTGTAAGTACAGGATTTGTTTCTTAATGGTGATAATGATTGTAGGTTTTCTTTCTCAGGTTTTCTCAATAAACAATTTTGAAAGCCACAGAGTTGGTAGGGCATAATTGTCCAGAATATGGAGGTAGACATGATGGTTAATAGGTTTGTCCACGATAATTATGCAATGGGCCGAGACCATACCACGGAAAACACCCCCACACGAGTACACTGCCTGCTCCAAACATGACCGTATGAACAGTACACTGTGGTAAATGGCGTTCCCCGGGTTGCCGCCATACCCACACACGGCCATCAGACTGACGGATCGTGTATCTGGATTCATCAGTCCATAGGACCCATTTCCATTGATCTACGGTCTACGATAAATGTTCTTTACACCATGCTAAACGACGAGTAGCATTCCGAGTGGAGATGAAAGGCTTATAAGCAGCCGCACGACTACAGTAACCCATGGGATGAAGTTCTCTGCGAATGGTACGTGTACATACCAAGGTTCCAGCATTTTTACTCTCCTGTATACTGAGGTCTTGTGCAGTACTCCGTCAATTAGCTGTAACAACTCTCCTGAGGCTTCGACGTCCTTTATCACTGATTTTCTTCGGTCTGTCGGTACGTTTAGCTGCTTCAGGCATGCTTCCACTTATTCAGTACATCCACCAGCAAACCAGCAAAACGCTGGTACGTTTTGCTGCTTCAGGCATGCCTTCCACTTGTTCAGTACATCCAAAACAGTTGACTTGGGTATGTTTAAATGCCTCTCGGTTTTTCTTATGGACAACCCACTAATATAACACCCAACAATCTTTCCTTTCTCAAAGCCAGTTCTCTCCCGCCGCGACATTTTCACTCAACCTCACAGTGCGATATGATCGCGGTCAGTTGCAGGCTTGTTTTTATACCCTTTGCAGTTTTTTTTTATTTTTTTTTATTAGAGGTTTAACGACCACCGTGAGCAACTCAATAGGCTATAAGCAGTCGCCCGTCCCTAATTTAGGGTCACTGGTTCCAGGGAAGGAAGAGAGCCAGTGCCGTAAGACAAACACAACATCCATGCCTGACCGGGATTTGAACCCGGACCCCTTACGGACGAATGATCAGAGGCCAGCGCCTTAGACCACTGCGCCACCGGTGCGGCCCCTTTGCAGATGTGCCGCGCATCTTGACAACGCAGAGGATCCTCTCATTTGCTTTTGAAGGAGTGTCCGGTGACTTTTGTCAATATAGTGTACATGCATAGGAACTATTGCTATGGATGTGAAAAGGGGCCTCAAGTCCTCTGGAATAGCTGTTTTCCCGTCATCCAGTTTTAATGAACTTAAGCAAAGAAAATGATTTCCAAATATGTATTTTACAAAGGCCGCTCCATAAAAACTGAGAGTAATTTTTTTTGAGTTGGCAACAGTGCGAAAGGGGAAAATAACCACACAGACAACCGACTAACTGAATTAAGGAAGTAACTGTGGCAACAATTACTAGCCGTGGCATACGATTCTGGTTTTGTTATTGCGCAGTTGTTTAAGATACGTCTGCATTTCGCCATATGGCTATGGAGGTGCGTGATTCAGAGTTAAGAAGTGAAATGCGTTGTGCGATAAAATTTTGATATCGTTTGGGTAAAATGGCTCCAGAAATGGTTGAGTTGATGAAAAAAACTTAAAAAGATAGGTGTTTGGGTGAGTCAACAATTTTTAGATGGCACCATGATTTCAAAAAGGGGCGTTTGTCGGCAGAACTCGCTCCTAGGCCTTGTCAACCTGAAAGTGTTGCTACGGAGCGTATTGTTAACAATGTTTGGGAAATTTTGCAAGAAGATCGACGAATCATGTGTGAAGACATAGCGGCGTCAACTGATATTTCAAAAACTTCGGCATTCCGCATTCTATGCGACAAATTACTGCTGCATCGCGTGTGTTCCAGATAGGTATCTCATCAACTGAGGAGAGAACATTTGTTAGCCAGAGTTCAGGTGTATTACGAGTGGAAACAAATGGTTGCAAAGGATCCAAACTTTTTAAACACAGTAATAACTGCCGATAAAACACGGGTCCACTGTTTCAACCCCTCACGAAGAGGGCAACGAGTGTCTGGAAACACACAGGCTCGCCTCCTCCGAAAAACGTCTGGCAAACCAAATCAGCTGGAAAGGTGATGATAATGTTCTTTGATCATAAAGGTGTCGTCTGCCAGTATGCCGTTCCTCAACAAATTACTATCAGTGCTGAGTATTATTTTTTTGTATTGAAGCGTCTGGGACGACACATGTCGAGTGAGCGACCGGAACTAGTGGGCAAGTGGACCCTACACCATGACAACGCCCGACCACATGTGCTTGCTTGTATTCAACAGTTTCTTACGAAATGCAGTATGGAAATCGTGCCACAACCTTCCTACAGTCTTGACCTAGCCCCGAGCGATTTCTGGTTGTATAAAACAATGAAGGAGAAGTTCCATGGGGCAATATTCAACACAGATGCTGACGTTATTCAAGCTGTGCAGGGATCGCTAAAGCAGCTTCCACAAAATGCCCTCGCTACATGCTTTGAAAAGCGGACTGAACGATGGGACCGTTGCATATCATCAGAGGGAAGATGCTTTGAGAAAGAATAACATATATTTTGCTGTACCTATATTACTTCATTTTGTGTGATTTTACTCTCAGTTTTTATGGAACGGCCGTTGTACTTATTTACTAAAAAAAATTGTTTTTTTTTAATACTTCGTTCAAAGTTGCCTAAATTCCTGGCTATTTCTGTAACCAGTCTCATAGGAAGTTACCGAAGAACATTTTCTAAAATCTTTTTGCGAAGACTAGAGGCCTTCTTAGCCGTGAGCCCCACCCACAACGCGGTGGTTGCGGAGCCTACGGCATGCCACAGTATGAACCAAACTTTTTTGTAAGAATGAAATACGTCGTCAAAATGCTGATATTTGTATTTTTTGGAAACGCGACCGAAACTGGGATCTATTTTTTTTTTTAATGTGCTTACGTCCGACATTTAGAATATATATACACTGCTGGTCACCCAAAATGCAACACCAAGAAGGACACGCGATAGCAAAGCCAGATTTACTTGACTTTGCTATCGCGAACTATTGATGTCTGTGGAACAAGCAGACATCAATAGTTCGTGTGGCCCCCATGGCTGGCAATAACGGCCGCTACACGCCGCGGCATGGAACAAAAGAGGCTTTGGATGTGGGCTTGGGGTATGTCGGTCCAGGCTGCTTCCACACGTTGCTACAGATCATCAGGCGTAGCCGCGGGTGGTGCTTGCCGGGTCACTCGGTTGCCGATCAGCGACCAGACGTGTACGATGGGCGACATATCGGGAGAACAGGCGGGCCAGGCAGCAGTGACACCTGGTGGGCCGTGAAGAATTCTTGTACGATGCGTGCCACGTGCGGGCGCGCATTGTCCTGTTGAAACGTGGATGCTGGCAGGTCCTGCAGGTAAGGGAGGACTACAGGCTCCAAAACGTCAGAGATGGTACGGTGGCTGTTAAATGTACCGGCGATGCGTACCAGAGTGGTGCGGGTGTCATACCCAATTGCGCTCCAAACCATAACGTCAGACGACGGACCGGTATTGCGATGCATAATGCAGGCGTCATGCAGTCTCTTGCCGCTGTGCCACCACACGCGAATCCGACCATCGTGGTGCTGCAGGCAAAAGCGGGATTCATCAGAGAAGACAATGTCGTACCATTCCGTAGTCCAGGTGCGGCGTTCAACGGCCCACTGCCGCCGCACTCGCCGGTGGTGTAACGTCAATGGCAATCGAAGCAATGGACGCCGCGCGACAAGTCCCCGCTCCTGCAGACGACGTCAAACAGTTCGTGCTGACACAGGTTGTTGCGCAACGGACCCTAATTCCTGCGCTAACGTTCGTGATGTGGCGGTGCGAGCCATCAATGCCCGCCGCACAACATACCAGCCCTCTCGTTCGGTGGTGTGCTGCGGCTGTGGCAATCTCTCACGTCGGTTCGTCCGTCCCTCCGGCACCCACCGAATCCTTATTCGCCTCAAAGTGACTGGATGTCGTCCCACACGGGCGCCGATGTCTCGGTACGATAAACCGCTGTCGCGATAAGCCAGTATTCGTCCTATGTCGAACTCCAAACCGTGCTGGAACTGCCGTATTCTGCGACGAGGCATCAGGGAGCTTCCCACGTACAGGTCCGGGAGCACAACACACTTCCACTACTTACACCCCGCCTTCTGTGCACCCTTCTTATATTGCTTCTCGGTAGCGTGCCGGGAGCACATGATGTGCATATGCACTGCAATGCTAATCGTTTGCATGTTCTCTCGCTGGCGACGCATGCTGCGAATTTCAGGCCAATCGGATGCTTCCTTCTTGGTGTTGCATTCTGGGTGTCCAGCAGTGTATATCCATGTGCGTTCTTAGGTCTCAGTTCAAGCTCGAACACGGCTTTTAAACTGAAACTGTATATTATGCAGTGGAAGTACACACACCGTAATTTAAACTCCATAGTCAGGTTAGCCTTGTCCCGAGTATAGGTGGTTGGTTAGTTGAGTTTAACGAACGCCAATCCCTTTTGGCCCACTGAAACGCAAGGGCCTTAGTGGGCCAAAGGGTGCCAACTGCATCTGGCAATCACGGAAACGGGATAAAACGAACATCAAAACGCAACAAAAAGGGCGTCAAGCAGGTAACACGTTACGCGAACTGAAAGACAAAGGTATAAACCAAGAAAAGACAACTCGAAAGACACATCATGGTTGAAAGGCGACCCGGAGTTTCTGAGTCATCCTGTATAGTCGGTAACCGAAGAAAGTCACGCGCTTATGACAGTAACGACGACGCATTCATAAAACATAAACAGTTAGAGGTTAACTACACGTCCCACACAAAACGGCAGTGTTTCCATGTAGAAAGTAGTAATAGATGAGACGACAATGTCTAATGCGGAGAAGAGCGAATACAACTTCCTCGGTACGGTTCTATCCGAAGCTTAAATATAAGAGTATAGAAACTTGCTTACTATGATTCAGTTTGTTTACTACGTGTTGGTCCCAAAGAGCCGGACCTACCATCCACGTGTGTTAAACTGCTCCCCAGGCAACAGATCATAAGTCCCTTTTCTACTATGGCAAGACTGTGGTGGCCATTGAGGAAACGGACTTGGCAGCAGCAATAGTCGACACCATAGATGGACGGACAGCCGGACCTAGTGATAACGTAAGCATGTACTTTTCTTTCAAAGATCGAGCTGAAAATCATCTGTGGACAACAGCATCTCAAGAAAAGCTCTGTGTGCTAGGTAACTTGCATGTCGAAAATGACGTTTTGCAAATTACCTTTTGAAGAAATTATCAACAGCTCCACCATAACCAACGGCAAAGATTTTTTTAATATTATAATTGATCCGTTTGGCTGTTACGGAAACATATTATGATGACCTTCTACAATCATTATCACCATTAAGAAACAAATCTATCATCTTGTAGTTCAGGTTTGTGAGTATTTTCAATCTTCATGTGTTCACTTTAAAAAAATATAAAAAAATCGCATTTTAGGTACCTGAAAGACTTGACATTTCTTAGGGTCGCAAGCGATCGAAGTCTTCCCTGATTACCGCTTTCGAACATACTTCGTAGTTAGGACATTTCTTTCTCAAGTCTTGCTACATAGCTCACGTGAAAGAAACTTCGACGAGCAAAATGCCTTGTTCCAGTGCTTTCCAAAATTTTTAGAATCCCGACCTAATTTTACGACAAACTTCCGCGATTCACCTAGCTTTAAAGAGCATGAGGAGGATGGGGACTTGCTAATTTAATTATTTTTACTATTGTTTTTTTTAATTTAATTATTGTACATAATTTTCCAAAAAAAGACTGATCTAACTTTTGATTAAATTATTACTACTCTTTTTTAAATTTATTATTGATGTATTTCTCATAACGAGGCGTGTGCAATGGGTGTTCTTGTTTTTGGTGTTTGTTGATGTCAGCATTGACGTCCATGTCGATGCGAGTCATTTTCAGGCATAAGGTGTTCGACAATTGAAGATTGTTTCGAAATTTGTTTTTGATTCTTACCTTCACCAAAAATCCGATTTCACTGATGTACGAAAATGTTAAAGACTGCAGCACCTTCAAAGTTTCAGTAGAAAAGGACGGATACGTTTGTTGAACGGACAACCAGACCTGTGTCAATTTTTAAAGTTTGAATTTATTCTTAAACGAGATGTCTTCCCACAGATCGATAAATTCTTTGCCAGCCTTTGTCGATATTCCAGCAGTCATGTTGCCTTCAAACGGATTCACTACCCATTCTTTTGCTGGCAGTTTTTCATCACCTCAAGGAAGTAGCAACCAAAATTTTCTTTCAACGCGTTCAAATTTGCGGGCATCGTGAAGATTACGCTATCAGCTAGTATCACTTCATTTCCCATGATTCAGGTTTCAAAAGTTTCTGAACAGTTATACTTGCGGTCTTCAATGTTCTTTTTTTTTTTTTTTTTTTTTCACAACGCAGTTTTTCTGACGAAAGATCCAATTTTGTCGTGAACTGCAAATTTATCGGCTCATTCCGTTCCTTATAAGAACAGAAACCAGTTTGTTTAGGTCATAAAATATGTCTGTCAATTATGTGGTTGACATATAAATTCAGAACAAACTCCTCGTGGAGCAACGATTCCACTTAATCGCTTTTTCGCCCAAAAACATCGCAATTTCATCGTAGAGTTCCATGTGTCTTCTCAGCATCCCCCCCCCGCTTCCCTCGACAGCTAGCAGAAGAAGTGATTTATGAATACTCCCCATCTCCTCACACAGCTTTTTGAGTAACGTGCAAGGGCCTCGATTTGATGAAGTTCACGATTTTCATTGGTGTTCTAAAACGTTTTTCAACTCATCCGACACAGTTTTCGATACTCTAACACTTCGCTGCGATGAAGATTACAGTAGTCCATGGTACATTTTAATTAACTTCGCGAATTTGAGTCACAACACTGCTTTTTTTGCCGAATATAGCCCGGGCGCAGTTCGTAGATATCACGACACATTTCTTCTAGTCCAGACATTTCGTTTTTACATAAGTACCGAATTTTCATACCGTTCGTTGTTCCGCATGTAACGTACGAAAGCAAGCAGCTAGGAAAAACCTTGTTTCATCCATGGACTCCTCTAGTTGCAACGAGCAGTTTCAGCTTAATGCATGTTTGCGCCCCGACGCAAAGTCTCTTTTCGGCGGCGCTTTGTGAACTTTCAGCTGGAAAAAATGTATGTTTTTTGTTTTCGAATTTCATATGCACACATGCATTCCCCCTTTCCTCCCCTCCCCCTCAAAAAGTAAGAGATAAGATGTTTCAGTTTCCTTACAGTGACAAAAATGATAATTTCACTCACATCGGCAGATCGAAAAAAAAAAAAAAACAGTTTATTTATGAAAATGAACAAATCAACAAAAAGTCTTAAAGTGATTCCACCTAAAAACTCTGCCCTATGTTTCCAATGGTAAAAGCTTCTGTGGGTATTTTCTTTGCAATTAATGTATTCCCGAGAATGAAAATTTGCACATCCATAAAAATAAATTTGAATTATACCATGGCGTGCTTAATATTTGCTAAAACTTAATTATATATATATGACTATATTGAAAATCAATAACTTTTTATTGGGTAATGTTGAGAACTGCTAATAGATGGCGCGACCTGTACATTGATGGAGTCAGTGGACAAACAAATGTTTATGCCATATTTCGAAATTAAAGATCAGCGGTACCTACAATACTGCTGATATTTTAATATGTTTTGGAAGTAAATATCAGCATTACCTACAGTACTGCTGATTTTTTTCAATAATTTTATTAATTTTCGAATGGAATCAAAATTTGAGTTTATTCATGCGATAATCTGGAATTATTATAATTACCTGAACTACTTAGATTAAAAGTTCTGACGATAATTGTACTCAAACCGTCAACAGAACTATAGGTACTGCTAATTTCTAATTCCGAAATAAGCCATCAAACATATGCTTATCCATTGACGTCATATATGTGCAGGTCGTGCCATCCGTTAACAGGTCTCAACATTACCCAAGGAAAAATTATTGATTTTTAATGTAATTATGTTTAAGTTTTAGTAAATATTAAGTATGCCATGTTATAAAAATATAAAGTTATTTTTATTGATTCGTAAATTTTCATCCTTAAGAATATATTACCCAGCAAAAACACAAGTGTTGGGATACTGCTGGCCTTTAGATGGCAGTGATGCTTCACTGCTGGCTGAAATTTGCCGCTCACGGTACGGTAGCGATCCGTTGGTGGCGGCACCATCAGTTGGCAGCCATTGATGGACCTGCAGCGCCGCCGTGAATCACGGGCCGCCAAGCAAGCGCCACAAATGGTCCGTCGCTGGCAACCGAAGCAACCCCAACACGAGGTGGAAGCAGCGGGACTGTGCATGCGCAGAAGAAACACGTGCACAGTCTCTCGTACCATCAATTAGTTGAAGACGACGTCATCGCCATCGTGTGTTGTATTGGATGTTAAGAGAAAACAAAAAACACATGTGGAAAGACGAATTAATTTCCTAATAAAATGCCACGTCGATGAAGATTACAGTCGGAAGAAAATTATATAAGTAATTAACTAACTGTAAGAAATAGTCAATTACTCTCGTGTATTTATCGAAACTCATTGCATAGTAAAATTCCTGCACTAACACACGAAGAATCAAGAATACAAACAGCCATGAAACACGCCCAATCCAGTTCCATGAATTAAAGAAATTATTTCTGTATTTGACATACACTGTACCATAATTTCTGTATTTATGTTTTGTCATATACTAAAGCGCTTTAAACAAAAGTGCCGGAAAGACATTAAAATCGTTATGTAGGAAAAAAATAAGAATTATACCCGTACAAAATGGGTATTTTCATTTTTCATTACAAAATGATCAAGTACTTGAAAAAAAATGGAACGATATGTGAATATAATGTACTCATCCATGGGTTGAATACACAAGAGATTGGAGGAATTCGCTGCTAAAAATAACCAGAAGTAAAATGAAATATCTTTCCTATTTAGAACAGATGCAGCTTCGGACCGTGGGAGAAAATAGATAAAAAGTTAAAAATGTGACAGAATCTGACATGAATGCGTAAATACAGAGGGTGAGTCGAAGGCTTTGCAATATTTGGATCACTTTATGTCTTCATAAGTAACTTTACGACAGAAGCTGAGTAGTATTCAAAATATAGGCCATCGTGTTGCACCGTCTTTAACCATCTGTCTGCCAGTTCTACGATTTCGCGGCTGTACTAGTTCTAGCCATACGAGGCAAAAATCCCTTCACCAGAGCTGCCACCTCCTCCTGGTTGTTGAAGTGCTGCCCACGAAGGAAGTGGGCCATAGACAAGAACAAGTAATAATCCGACGGGGCAAGGTCTGGACTATATGCTGGGTATGCAATCAGTTCGATGCATTGAAGTTCCTGGAGTTCGCGCAGTGAAATGCCGAGGGTTGTCCTGCTGTAGGAGAGCACGCATTCTGTTCACCAGTGCCGTGTACTTCTCCTCCAAAACGTCATACATCCACTCCAGCAGTTCGGAGTAGAGGTTGGCGTTGATGGTTCGATCATCTGGAACAAATTCGTAATGGATTATCCCCTCGAAATTCCACCAGACGCAGAGCATTACGTTGTGCTTGAAGCGCCCACGTTTGGCAACAGATTAAGGAAACTGGTCCGGGCTCAACCACTGCCATTATGTGTTAGAATTACGGAAATAGACCCACTTTTCATCGCACGCAACAATTCTGTTGATGAAACGTACATCGCGTGGGATTTCTAGGAGTTTCCTGCACACTTCCACTCGGCGGTTTGCTTCAGCTGGCGTCATTTCGCGAGGGACAATGCGGCAGCTCCAATAGATTTTTCCAGTAGGTCCTGAAGGTGACGAACCACGGTGGTCTGTGATATGCCCTGCTCGTCTGATAATCTCAGAGTGCTGGTTGTCGGATTTGCTTTTACGGCCTGGCGCACGAACTCCGAATCTACGGTTCGCGGTCTACCTGACCTTGGCGGATCGTCGAGGTTTCTGTCCCCTGAGCGGAATTTCTTGAACCATCTGGTTGCGGTGCTGTGGCTCACGGAACCTTCCCCTTTCGCATGACAAATGTTTCGTGTTGCTTCAGCAGCGTTATGGCAGAGTTCAAACTCGTAAAGCAAAAGTTCCCTAATTAGCCAGTTGTGGCTGTTCATCTTTCAGGCGTCCCAACCACAGACAGACGACGACATGCAATGCTATTCACAGCAACGACTGCCACTTTATATCCCTTCGACTGACTTCAGTGTGCGACTTGAACTAGTCTAAACACGTGGCATATCCGCCGCAGCACATGGGTTTATGCAAACATTGCAAAACTTTCGACTCACCTCTGTATATTAATTAAACAATCACCTTTCAAAACCACAAGGACAGCACAAAACTTTGGAAAACGTCTTTAAGTTGGTACACTCGTTGAAAGTGAATGAAGTTCCCTTAAGGTAAATAAAAACATCGTTACGTTGAAAATATAAATTTACGAATTATATGAAACGGACATTTTTGAAAAATAACTAGCAATGCTGTAAAATAAAAGAGAGAACCCTTGGTTTCACATCTCACAGGAAAGTGCCTCGCACTTGGAAACCTAATATAGTGGCTAAAGTGTCCGCTTCGGTATTACTGCGCCAAACCCCGTTTGGGTACTTGCGGGCATAAATTTTGTAAATGAATTCCGATCGACTAAATTGGCAACAATGACATTGGGTTTCCTAGTATAGGCAACCCAGTCTCATCGTTGGGACCTGTACGCGTTGTGTTTCATACGAGCTCGTACTAGGTTGTCGCAAGAACTCATAAGCCGCAAAGAAATTAAGTTTTTTTTAAAAAAAACTAACATTTCAGTATCATGTTTTGAATCGTGGCATCTTCAAAGAAAGAAAAACTATTTACTTTAAAATAACCCAAAACCCGACACTCGTACCCATTTGCAGATCAGCAGCGAAGAAAACCACGCAGCTTAAAGAAACAAATATAGAAATTATTTTAATACATTTCTTAATTTATATAACCATAAATGGTGGGATCAGATTAAGTTATATTAAAACAATTCTACAAAAGAAAAGTGAAGGTTTAGCCTTACATTTATAGAAATAGAAACGTACCTACCAATACAACTAGTACGAGGTGAGCAATAATATTTCAATTTTAAATTTCAATGATTACTCAGCATGCAAGGGAATGAAATGTTTGGATGATATCTAACCCTAAATCTTCTATTGTGCAACACGGATCAGAGGGTTGATGATGGGTCTTCTCCTTCGTGAGCGGTTTCTTCTTGCATCCGCAATCTTGCGGCTGGTATCCTCTGCTGGTAAAACGCAGCCAGGGAGCCCTTGACAACTGTATACAACTTATCCTACCATCAACTTGGCATCTTTCACTACTACCTTCCAATGGCACCTAACATGCTACGAAATTTGTGAATCCGACTTTTTGCCCCACGCGCGGCCTAGCCAACCAATGACAACAACAAGAGCAGCAATAATAACAACAGCCACCTGGTTTCTCCAAGTTTTCGCATTTTATTTTCGCTTCGTTTTCTCGCTTTCTGTCGTGCTGCTAGGCGTGTTCTCCCCTCTTGGAGGCGTAACACGCAACTTCATTGGTTTCTGGTCTTCCCCCTTCGTCCGACAGTGGTCCGCCGTCCGGTGGATGTTGACCAGTGGCTATTTCGAGCAGATGTTCACCTGGCCAGCTGATCTTTTGCTGAGCTAAGCCCTTTAAAAATTATTTTGGCCCAAACTGTCACCCTGTTTCGGAGTTCTATTATCAGACCATCCGAGAAAACGTTTTTTAAATAAATGCTCAAAGGCACGTGTGCCCAACTGAATTATGTTCCCCGACACAGAGCCTGGGTGACAGTTATTACATAAGATTACCTTCTTACCAGATTTAGGATTCTTTCTTGGACTTTCGCCGTATTGTCACCACTGGTCAAGGCTGTTAGCTAAGGCAGCATTATGTAATCCGCAGGGCTGGTTCTTCGCAAATGCCTGGCAATAAAAATACCTTTCATTTCATTTGCGGAATTTTGCACATGACCTAGCGTTTCCGTTTCGATATCCTTCCCACGCGAAGAGAAAGCCAGAAGGAAAAAAAAAAAAAAAAGAAAAAGAAACCAGCAAATCCTTCTGCTACCTGGGGTGGGATACCACTCTCTGCAAACCCAATCAGGAATTACCCCAATTAAAGAAATGATTAATTATGTTAATTAATTAATATAATCAATGTAATTAATTAGGTAATTAAATCGCGAATTTGGGTATTTCTTTACCAGAAGCAATGTGCCTGAAATTTGAAGAATTTTCACGACAGCATCGGAAACAAGCTGTCGTGAATTTGATGCCACCCTGACCCACTAAGCGTTTTTCTGGACATGTTGATGAAATTTCCCCAGCGCCGTGCCATGATGCAGAAGTTTCGTTAGGGAAGAAAAAGGAGTTGTGCCTTTGGGGAATTGTGATTATTATTTTTTTATTTATGACTACTACTGGGAAATTGGCATCAGTTGCGTCACGTGACTGCCGGTTGCCATTGCCGGGAAACTGCGGACCACATTAAGCTAACCATCATTTATGAAACGCACTTGCAGGACCGCTTAAGGGCCTCTTGTGGCAGCCACTGCCTGTGATGGATAACTGATGGACTTGTTCTGACATATGACAACTGATGGAGGTGCCAACTGTTGGCCCGCTATGACCCATGTGGTGTCCGCCGGGACATTTTATTGACGTTTGGGTAGCAGTAACATAGTGCTGGGCCACTGCTGGCTGACAGTGCTGACCCAGCTAGATCTTTTTGTTGGATAATAGCGAAGAAAATGTCTACAGAAGTTTTTATCATTGGAAACATAAAGCAGAGTTTATAGGTGGCAACACACTAAAATGCAGCATTTTCACTCTTTATTCATGGACAAAATTTTAGCAAATCTTAGGTTTATTTCAGACAAAACATATAAGCACTACTATTCGTTTCCTCAGAAAAAAGAGATAGTGAAAGGGAGGGAAGATACATTGGCAGAGGCCACAAACAAGATAGACGGCAGCCAAAGAGTGGGGAAGGATAAATTGGTCAGTACTCGTTGGGATTTGAAAATATTCCTTGTTTTTCTCGGTTGTGAAAATAAAAAAGGCAATAGGAGCCCCAGAAATATTTTTTCCGCAGTCTACTTAACATTTAAACTTTTACATGAGTTCCGTTGTTAACGGCCAGAGGCGTAACTAGTCATTTCTACGCCCGGGGCAACCATGAAATATTGAGCCCCCATTCGCATTTCCCTCTTATGCAAATATATTACCAATTTAATAGTTCTCTCTCTCTCTCTCTCTCTCTCTCTCTCTCTCTCTCTCTTTCTCTCTCTCTCAAATCAAAATTGACGTCATATCAAACTCTTTTTCTCAAATCAAAATTAACGTCATATCAAATTCAAATCAAATTGACGTCTTATCAGACAACTTTTGCTAAATGCTTCGGAGTTCAGACCTTCGGTACCACATCAAACGAAGCTAATGCAGCTGGCAGTCGAGGTTCAAAGCCATGGCAATTATCGAATAGCCCCCACAGAATCCTCAAAAACATGAGCTACATCATTATCTAGCAACGTGCCCATCTAGAGAAAAACCGCAGGCTCCATTGCTGTCGACGAATGCCGTGGTTCTTCTTTGGTTGAACGGACTATACAACCGCACCTTCATTCCTTAATGTAAGCACCTAACATCGCCTAAGTATTTTGAAGAAATGCCGATATTACGCTGAAAAGGCTATCTAAACTTGCGAACTATACTATGAGTAAATTCTGTAAATAGACAAATGACAAAGTATGATGCTAAAATATGTACCAGAAGCTACTGCAAAAGTTTAAATTACAGTTTGGATCAACTCATCTTCTGTGTATTCAGTCATTGCATCGATTCTGAGTGCAGCCATGTTATTGGAAAGCGAAATCCATTCAACTTTGTTCCAGCCTTTATCATGAAACCTAATTCCAACCGCGAATTTTATTGCTGGAAGAACTCGTCAATTGTGTGGGGCTTACCAGCTTGCGCGATTCGCAAACTAATCAGGTACGAGTCCTGTTCCATTGATGTTAGTGAAATGCGAAAGCTTCCTATTTAACGTCTTTAACTGTTCCAGTTGCTTTTCGAAAAATTCGAGTGGCTTGTTTTTTAAATCCGAATGCTTCGTCTCAACACACCGAAGCAGTTTGTTCGGTAGCATACTCCTTTTGCGAATTTTTTGCAGCAGACAACGCACTGTCGCCGTGGATCTTCTTTGTCTCTTTGAACCGAAATCCGATTTTTAGAAAGTCGGAATCATACTTTCTCAGCACTTTTCTTCGTTTTCATTGCTTGGAACTCATTGTTAAGGGCTCTTTGCCGACTTTGATTGTTTTTCTTTGATTGACCGTTTCGTCTACAGCGGTTCTTCCTGTTCTTCTTCAATTCTAGCATTCTGTGTCGCCGTCGGCTTCTTTGTCAACCCCTTATCTATTTGTTTTACGTGTCCTCCGCATATTATTATTATTTTCCATGAAATTATAGGTCTTTTTTCATTTTTTTCTTTCTTCCTTTCTTCTTTCTTTTTTTTTTTTTCTGTAGTTTCACTTCCCCATTTTTCCCATGATTTTCCATTTTTCAAATACAGTCAAACCTCGCACCATCTCATGGACCCAAAATTTTATTCGCGTCAAAAGTATTTCGTGTTATTAATAAATTGAAAAATATGCGATTGAATTGAACAGATACATATATACTTAAATATGTAAAATTATGCAGTGTTAATTTGAAAAAAAATGCGTAAATACCTTTTGACTTCTAAACTCCTCACCACAATACCTTTTTGAAAAATTTTAAGCAGCGAAGACAACATAGTGCTGTAGCAATGTACACTACGGTACGTATGCATGAAAACACATTTTACAATACATTCAGTGACAGCTGAAGAATTAAAAAAAATATGTTATCGAAAGCTTCTTTCTTTGCTTATCAGAACGATGCCTCGAAAATTCTTCCAATTCATCCACCTTCTTTGAAATAGCCCTAGTACATACTTAATCCATTACATAACGACGCATAGTTTGCAACGCAATAAAAGCTTCCGAAAATTTCATGGTTATGCCAATGACTTCCACGTCATTGTCTTCATGAGTATCAGAAAAATTCTGTGACTCCATTTTTCTATTGCTAATCACATCATTCACTATTTCGACATCACTGAAAATGTCTGAAGTCATGAAATTTTCATTCTAAGCTCAGATGAGAGGAATTAAGATTCACTCTCTGTCCAAAGCCTCACCCTTTCTGAAATTCCTTATATCTTGTTCGAAAGTAAGAGAATTGACTAAGACCACTTCCCCGTGCGAAAGTACCCACTCCGTAATGTCCACTCTCAAACATGTGCGCAGTTGGAACAAAAGATGAGCCAGGTGTCCCTAGTGTGTTTCAAAATAAACGGAACCACGCAGGATCATGAAGAGTACAAAAAAAAAATTGCTAATTCACTCTAAAATATGACATTTTTTTAAGCTAATGAACTTTCAGTTCCTCTAAATCGATAGTTCATGTTAAGGCTGTTCATGTTAAATGAAAAAAGAAAAAAAAAAACGAACTTGATGCACATGAAAATGATTGGTAAATTAAGAAACAGTTCGCTGTAAAGACAATTCTCGTTGCCGAGGTTTGACTGAAATCACAAAATTTTCACATTTCAAACACTTTTCGCGACCAGCTAAAAGTCAGCTCGGAATCCATAGTTTAGGAAATGCTGCCATGCACTTTGGTGAGCTGTTTTACGTTTTTGATGTGCTCTGGAAGTATACGGCACGATCACGTTTGACTCATGAGTACAATGAAATTATATGAGTGTCTCCCGCGAAGGGGTATACATATTTCCTGCTAGTAAATATTTACGATCGGGGATATCATTTTAACTCACCCTGTAATGTAAATAAATGCGTAATGTACGTGAAGATTTTTTTATTTCTAAAAAACAAACAAAAAAAACTGCATATTTTTTTATTTCTAAAAAAAAAAAAAAAGATTGCCTAGAACTCAAAGTTGTTAATCTTATTCTTTCATTCTGCACAAAACGACTTCTTATTCTTTTCATAAGTTATTATCGTTTCCTAGATATTTTCCCGTATTTGACAGTTTGCAGTTTACGAAAAGCTGACATCGCTGTGCTAGTGTGAATTTCTCGGCCTAATTAACCTTAGTTTCGTACGATCTGCTTTAATAGTGTCCATTTTCTTTTTATCTAATAATTTCAACTGTCGCAGAAATGGAGCCATTGATAACAGTTAACTTAAAGGTTAACTGCCAGAAGAAAATTGAAAATTCTGTATGAGCAATACTTTGCGAGGACCCTTCCACACTATACGATTTGAGCGCTTAACTAATTTCTTCTTCAAAAGGATTCTGGAAATGCAATCTCTGAATCACCCACTGCTTGACAATGTGCAATTAGCTGACTCACAAAAGATCAACCTCATGTAGGGAACCCAACACGATTCGACATGCTTCTCTTCAAGTGGCGCGACTTACCTTGACCTTTAATAAATACATACTGAGTTCTAACTAAGCAGCCTCTTCAATGGCAGTCGGAACAGACATACAGTAAAAGAAAATTTGCTGCCATTGTTTAGTGATGAAGTACAAAGTCACCTAACCTAAAAAAAAAATAAAAAGCGAAGTTCGGAACCTGCCGCTAAGAGAATTACATGAATAGTCATTTCTTTCTTTTTTTTTTTTACTTTCTATGCATGATGCATCTGTCGTAGACATAACGGCTTTAAGTGTAGCAAACGTCAGCGAAGGAGCAATAAAGTCCAATTGAAATTTCCAGTTGCAGCATTCGATTCCTCAGTGTTTTTGGTGCATTTATGGTTTGCATTTCTGTTTCCCACCAGCTGAGACATTATTGCACAGAAAGGAAAAGTTTGAAATAAATCTGTCATACCAAACTATTACTATGATGATATAGTTACAAGGGTAACAGACGAGCTTCGAATTGCACACATAAAGGAAATACTATTGACGTTGAAAACCTTTAAAAGGAACAGAGTCAAAACAAATGAAACATATGTTTAAACAAAAGTTAAATTTCCCTACGAAGAAAGAAATAAGAAACGCCGATTGATAAGGAAGAACACGAATGCAACCGGAGTTCTATAATGACTTACAATGTGACATAGAACTGATGGACATCAGAGTTCCCATAAACTCCTTTGGATGAATTGTCCTGTGTTAGAGCAACTGGAATGCAACTGCTCATTTATTTAAAAATAAGTTTGTATGCGAACTTATCCAATGAAAGTTGGAGGTTAGCCTTAATACGATACAAGTTATTCAACATTTAAAATTTTATAAGAATTGCGCGGTGAAAAGCGCTCACAAAAGGGAGGCACCCCTTGTTTTGCTTATCTTGCTTACCAGCTTGAGCCGATCCTGATGATTGGGTGTCATCCTTCTTATCTTTGTCATCGTAGTACGTAAAAGGCAAATAAAATATTATCATTCACATTTTTCTCGTAAATAAGAATTTACGTTGCGAAATTACATAGCAACAACTGGAGGACTGAAGAAATGTACATTATCGAAAATTAATCTATTAACAAGTTAATAAAATCCTGCAATGCATTGATTATGATACGCTTTCCAACATACAAGAAATCATTACTCAAGTTATTACTCAAGTTATGTGGAAAATGGCTGTGGAATAAATCTCACTCCTGCGCCCTGACCTTTGATCCCATTTCGATGATATTCAACAGAACTGGTTCAGTATACCTCCGAAATAACATGATAACGTTTTCCATCATAAAATATTTTCCATCATATCTTGTATGTGATACAGGAAGAATTTTTTCAAATCGGAGTTTTAGAACAGAAATAACGCAGAAAACGCAATTTACCTTTGTGCCCCCTAGCGGAAAGTCTATGATTTACTTGAAAATTTTGAATTCATAGGATAAACGTTTTGCATCGGAAACACTGTCCAACAAAGAAGGAATTTTTGGAATCGGACTCCTAGAAGTAGAGATATTGACAAAAATAAGATATACATCTACGCCCCCTGGCGGAAAAACGCTGGAATATTTCAAGAAGAAATATTTCGAAAAGGTTTATCAATGTGAGTGGCATCAGTCCAAGAAAGATTTTTTTCAATCCATATTTTAGGAGCTCAGATTTTATGGCAAATACATCAGAAGCAAAAATTAACACTTACGCCCCCTGGTGGCCGAATTTTTATTTACGAAAAGTTTGAAATTATATGCAAAAGATTTTCCATCAGGAGGTGTATCCGCTGAAGAAAGAAATTTTCAAATCGGAGTTTTAGAAGAAGAGTTATCGGGAAAAATGTAATTTATTTTTACGCCCCCAAGCGGAAAATCTATGCGTAATTTAAAAAAATAACTATATCTAAAATACTCTTCGACATAAATGGAATCGAAAGATAAAAGATTTTTTCAATCGGGTGTTTAGAAAGAAATATGTGGAATAAAACATATTTTTGAATTCGACATCATCTGAATTTACGCCCTCTAGCGGCAAAATTGTACATCGTAAAAAAATAGCGAAATGAAGCATCATCGTTCGTATATTTCAGGCTTCCCAATGCAAAAAGAATTTTTCAAATCGGACTAATAGTTACAGAGATATCGTGGATACAGGCGGACGGACGGACAAACCAGTAACATAAGCACGATCTTTTTTTACAAAAGACGTGCTAAAAAAAGGTATTAAGATATCAAAACAAAAAGCAAAACAAAAAATCTTATCATAGAGACTGGTGTCATATGCAAAAGGTCATTTTCCGAAGGTCATTTGGAGGAGGAGATACTGCCGCAAACAAAAACGTACCACTGAGCGCCAAGTACAAAATAGGGTATTTCTGGAGTAAAAAATGCAAATAGAAGGTAATGGCGTCAAAAAAGATGTCCGACACTAAAGCATTTTTTCAATCCATTTCGAAAAAAGAAATATACATTAACGCCTCCAGGGGCAAAGCTTTGGATTATGAGAAACAGGAATTTTACTGAACTGTTTGCCATAGTAACTAGTATCCGATGCAGAAGAACTTTTTCATAGACATTTCAGGAGCGAAACTGCGTCTTCAAGTGCAAAATGCTTTACCATCACCTAGTTTCAGAGATGTACATTACCGAAAATTTGAAAGTGTGCAAGTACGTATTTTCCGTAGTAAAAACTGTTCCAGACTATAGGAACGTTTCAGATCTGACACTGATAAGCACAGGTAATCATGGAGATTGAATATACACTCACGGACAATGAAATTTGCGCACCAAGAAGAAAGCATCGAATTAAACTGAAATTTTATGAACGTAGTGATATAGATGAATGACACACATGACGGCAAAAACAGAGCTGCAGGACAATTACAAAGGGATCTGTAGCACGCAGTCCGGTCATCTTCAATAGCGCGTCGCACCGCCACGTGCTGCCAAACATGCTGCAATGTGGTCCGGCATGGAGGCGAACAGACGCCTGATGTTGTCCTGCTGTAGACTGGCCCATACGTGTTGGACGGTGTGTTACAAATCCCGGATAGAGCGGCACGGCGGCAGCTGGCCTTTCAACTGGTCCCACACATGCTCGACAGGGGACATGTCCGGAGAGCGGGCAGGTCATAGAAGTGTCTGAATATGACGTAGGCAGTTCTGGGCAACCCGACCCGTGTACGGGCGGGCATCATCCTGCTGGTATATTGCACCTGGAATCCAGGCCAAGAATGGGAGCACATGGAGCCGTAGGATCTCATCCACATACCGCTGGCCCGTCAATGATCCACGTATCACTACTAGAGTTGATCGGCTATCGTAGGCAATGGCTCGCCAGACCATAATGCTTGCAGTGGGGGAGGTGTGGCGCTCGATAACGAGGTTGGGATTGTACCGTTGATCTGGAGATCTCCACACCCGGACACGACGATCATCTGTCCCCAAAACGAAGCAGCACTCATAGGTGTCGAGAAGTAGTTCGTGGGCACACAGGAGCCGCTAGATCTGCCTGTATAGTGCACCGGGTCCCCGTGGGATCCGTTCGTGCCTGGCGCACGATCCGTCGAGCCTCTCTACCGGTAGTCCTCCTGGTCAGTCCGAAGCCGCTCCGTGGTGTGGCAGTGCCGCCACGTGTCCACTGCTCCCAACACAGTCGGAAGGTATGGTCAGAACGATCCACGTGGAGGGCTATACGGCGCGCCGACCACCCTGCGGTTTTCAGACCGATGAACAGGCCTCTCTCAAAGTCCGTAAGTTGCGTAAATCGACGTATCTGGCGTCTACCCGACATTCTTGTCACTCTGTACTCTTGCTTGCGTCGGCCGGTGCTTTTCGCTTTCATGGGGCATTGACTACACGCCGGTTTATAAGGCTACCGGTTCGTGCTTGCAGAGCCACAACAGGATGGGCGATCATGCACACTCGCACAAACGTGGATCATTTGCATACCAGCATGCACTCTAGCTATTAGCAAAGTTTCGCGGTTGTAGCATGTTTTCTTCCAGGTGCGCAAATTTCATTGTCAGTGAGTGTACATTTGCGACCCCTTGCGAGGAAATGTGCATTATTTAGAGTACACAATATACACATGCTGTTCTACATAGTGAGTAGTATCTGGTAGACAGACAGTTTTTTTTTACAATTAGGTATTTAGAAGTAGAGATGTGTGATATAAATAAAGATATATATTTCCTTCTTCTTATGTGAGAACTATGCTTTATAAAAAAAATTAAAAAACACACAAAAACTTTCCCTCGTAATGTATGATATCCAAGGAAAACGAATGTTTCAAATCGGATTTTTGGAAAACACATGCAAGTCCGATTTGAAAAATTCTTTACGCCCCTCGAAACGAGAAATTTATACATCACTTGAAGGTAGAAAATGTGTACAAATGTTATCTATGGTAAAAGGAATCCGACAAGCGGAAAAAAGGAATTTCTTCTAATACAAAGTTTTAGAAGAGGTGTGGAATAAATAAAATATCGGAAAAATGGCCAAGTGCATTTAGATCAACTAGCGGCAAGACTTCTTTGAAAAAAGACGAAAAAGCGCGACTCATCGTTTTCAAAGAACAAGCGACCCTAGAGTACAAACGTTTCCATTATCGGACGAATAAGAGCGGGCATTTGGTTACTATCAACTGAAATTGTTTCATCCTTCATACAGAAGTGCTAAGAAGGAAGCAGGAAGAAAATATATCCAGGTCCGGTAGTCGCTACTCTATATACAGCAATGAAGCGAAAAACTTTTAATCTTACATAAGCTGGAGGACTACGGTGCTTGTGCACGTCACAAGACGACCCTCGAGCTAATACATCGATAATTCACTGTGAGAGCTCACCGAGGAATGGGTGAAAAAGAATTCCTTTTTAATGGATTAAGAATCCAATATAGCCAAAAAGCACCGCACATGTAACAAGTTCAGAAAACATTTCTTTTTTTTAAATACTGTGCTGATAAACAGAATGGCAAAGACGTGGAAAGATCACCCACCAACTAACTGGACCATCGGCTAACTCAGCAGGGATGTTTAACAAGGTGCTAATTTGTTTGCCACCGTGGACGTGGACACCTATTCTTGAAAGAAGGTGCTCTTCTGTATCCCTTGATACATTAGACCCATGCCTTACTGTGATGCCCGACTGAGATAACAAAGATATACAAAGGATTTTTTTTTCATTTCGAGATTTAACGACCAACGTGAGGAACTCCAGTGGATAAAGTAGGCAGTAAATAACCCGTCCCTAATTTGGGACCACTAGTGTAGAAGACAGGGACAGTGCCGTCAAACAGGCACACCACTAATCCCTCAACAGAGACTAGAGCTCGAGTCCTAGTCCATCTTAGACAATCAGTCGGAGGTCAACGACACAAGCTTCTCGGCCACCGCGATGGCGTAAAAAAAGATCCAAATCATGAAGCTGTATTTTTTTATAGATATGCTTCGTATTATATAGACAGGGCTGTAAGTACACTTATACATTTTATGCAAAAATGTGAAAAATGTATTGTACGTACACTGAAGAGCAATTGAATTAGAGCTACCTGTCTAGTAACGTGTAGACCAACCTTTCGCCCTGATGACGGCGGCGATTCGTCTCGGCATGGACTCGACAAGACACCGGAAGCGTTGGGAAGCCATACAGATCCACGACCCCTGAACAAGCTCCCACAGTTCACGAAGATTGGATGGAGGGGGTCAGAGCCTCGAGCATCACTCTCGATGGCATCTCAGACGTGCTCGATGGGATTGAGGCCAGGTGACCTAGTTGGCCAAGGAAGCGAGGAAACGTCGGTGGAGTGTTCATCCAACCATTCGGATACAATTCGGGAGCGATGGCACGGTGCATTGTATTGTTGCAGGATGAGGTCCCCAGTGGGATGTTGAAGACGCACAAATGGGAGCAAATGGCCTTCCAGGATATCTCGGTAACATTGACCTGTGAGGGACGATGTCACACATACCAGGGGTCCCATTTCAGTCCACGTAAACAGTCCCCAGACGAGAATGCCACCCCCACCAGCTTGAAGAGTACCCAGCTGGCAAGAAGAATCCATCGCTTCATGTGGTTTGCGCCGTACTCGTATCCTGCCATCCGCATGTACCAACGTGAATCTCGACTCATCAGTCCAGACAACATTTTCCCACATATCTAGGGTCCAGTGGCGATGTTCCCGCGCCCATGCTAATCTTTGCACCCTGTGATGTGCGGTCAGCAGCGGTACCCTCGTGGGACGATGGCTTCTGTACCCCATAGCGAGGAGATGGTTCTGGATGGTGTGGCTGCTTACACGTTTTTGTACACCAGTGTTAAATTGCCGAGTAATTTCTTGCACTATGGCCCGTCTATCCGCTGTTACAATGCGAGCTAGCCGACGATGACACCGCTCATCCACACGCTGTTGTCCACGGCAGTTGGCCCTTGCAGGGATGGTTTTACCGGATCTGATGTACTCATGGTGCACCGTGACACAGTGGCTGGTGAAAATCCCAGTACTTGCACGACTTCCAAGATGGAGTGACCCATTCGGCGGGCCGGGACAATTTGCCCACGATCAAATGCGTATAGATCCTTCGTCTTACCCATACTGCGTCCGACTCTTACTGCTTCCCGTCGCATCACTCTTTATAGTGTCGGATTGCTGCATACGTCATGTCGTTTCCGTTTACAGGGCCGCCCACAGCGTCACATTTGCATAACGCCAGCTGTCTCTAATTCAATTGCTCTTCAGCATATTACAAAACGTGTTATATAAAAATGCAAAAAACGCTTAACATATTTTATACAGAAATGTAAAATACGTATTATTTCGGTCTGATAACTCATGTATTATAATACATAGAGGTTTTGCAGGTTTTAAAAGTGTACAAAATTATTTATCATTAAGAGCATAAAATTAAGTAAAAACAAAATAGGCTGAGGTTTTATAAGAATTTTAAATAACATTTGTAACATTTTTGTTCTAAATTACATTAAATTAAAGATAATGTATTGTTAGAAATATCTAAGATTATGATTGTGTCAGTTTACTATGACTTTTATTTTTATTGGAGGTTTAACTACCACCGTGAGCAGCTCAATGTGCTATAAGCAGTCCCCAATTTAGGGTCACTGGTTCCAGGGAAATGAGAGAGTCAGTGCTGTAAGCCAAACACAACATCAATGCCTCACCGGGATTCGAACCCGGACCCCTTTCGGACGAATGATCAGAAGCTATCGCTTAGACCACTGCGACACCGGAACGACTACTATGACTTTACATTAGTTTCATTAATATAAATAGAATTGAAGTAAATAGTTTTATTTAACTATTTGCACTTACAAAATTAATCATATTTGAGCATTTTAGTTTCGTTGCATATAAATACTTGATGAATTCTTTAAAGTTTCGGGTGAAATTCTTTTTTTAGTTTGCTATGTATAAAATGCCAAATAGAAAATATTCTTCTTAGTTGTGGTTAAGATGTTGGAACCGATAACAGTTTAATTGCAGGTTACAAAAATGTGTGTTTGTCTTCCATAAAACTCTACGATGGTTTTGGAGAAATTCCTATTTACTCAAAAATCATACATCAAACACTTACAAACACTTTCCCCAGGAGAATGCGGGTGAAAATTAACTGTGAACGAATATGTATTGAAAGCATAGGTGGGTCATTTCTTTAGTGCAAGTTCAGCTTTGGCATATCCTTGTTGCATTTTCTTAATTAACAACTCTTCAGCTTCATGGCAGTGCTAGAAGCTGTTAATTGACAATGATTAAGCTTATGATTGATAATCCTTTGACATAATGGGTCAATCAAAGCGATACTAACCTGCTCTCCTTGTAAAATTTGTATCAAATAGTAGTCTTGTGACTCGTGACATTCTGATCAAAACTGTTAGCCACTAACTTTATTATGACTGGCAAATTTTTAAATGAACAAAAGAATCTCTAGAGTTGCTGCATCACCGAGAGACCCAGGGCGATTTCACGCAACTTCCCACGAGATTTAAAAGATCATGTTCGACATCTGGACCACTAAATGCTTTTACCTGGACTCTTGCTACAATTGCTTATTTTCTTAGGCAGTCCGCGGTTCAAAACTTATTTCTCTGATACCATTGATTCCTACTGCAGTACGGCAGTGCAAGAAGTTCATTAACACAGTTCATCCGGGTCCTTACTCACTGCAGCTGTCGTCTTTGGGCCTAAACATGGCTGAACTGGCGGTGCTGAATGTAGGGAAGTCAACTTCTAAATTATAAAAAAATGAAATCTAGATTTCTCATGCACGAATAGAATTTTAATGTTAAAATGAGTAAATAACAATTAAACGCTCTACAGTTCATACACATTTGAAAAGCAACCACATACTGGACCTGGTCATTTCAAAATTTATTTATTTATTTATTTGTAAGCACATCCCTTCAGATGGTAGATCTAATTACAGGAATTGCTATAACATCATCGTGCGTTAATATCATAGTGCATTAAAAATGATAATTACAATCTTGCGAAACATGCTTTATGAAAAAAAATATTTATTTATTTATTTACCATTTTAGCTGTTACATGAGATATTACTAAAATTAATACAATTATTTATATATCAATATGGGAATATTGAAACAGCACGGAGAATCAAGGAAAAGGTCTACGTAGTGACCTGACTTAGCCTTGAAACAACGAAGTCATAGTCAAATATTCAAATACAGCCCAACTTTTGACAGATCATGAAAAGAAAATCGAAGTATCAGAATGAAACAGGCAATGTTCGTTTTACAATATTCACCCACCCATTCGGCCTTGCTGTTTCATCCTCCCCCTATTTTATTTTTTATAATAATAATATTATTAATGTGTAAGTAAGTATCCTTTTAGTTTATTTTTAAATAATTTATAATTGTTAATTATATTTATTTCATAAGGTAAATGATTCCAATAGTGTGGGCCCTGATAATTTAGGCTTTGCTTAATCAATTCAGTTTTTGGTTTTTAATTAGAGTCTTATTTCTGGTATCACATTTATGCGTAACAGTACGGATATCATTTTTTTGACAATTGATATTATTCTTTATTCTTTTATACATATTTAGTCCAAGGATATAGTTAAAAAAATATGGTATATAATCAATAAATATGGTACATTAAATATTAGTTGCTTAATATTTAATATACTATATTTTTAGGATTTTAACGTGCGTATGAATATGAACATCAGCGTGATATGTCGTGTTAGTGTTAGTTTTATATTTAAGATCCGTTTGTCTGATATATTTGTTTTGTAGAACTTGTAATTTATTTTTTAATATTTGATTTTGTTGTTTGTCCCCATGAAGAAAGGCAATAAATTGAATGCGTTTGAACTAATGTACACTATAATAGAATTAGAGTATTAATAGAAAGGTTAGATAATATGTGACTAACAATTCCACTACTTTTATAAATTTTATTGCAGTTTTGATCAACATGTTTATTCCATTTTAAATTATTGTGTAAGTAAATTCCCAAATAGGTAAAGTTATCAGTAATATCAATGTTTTGTTATCAAAATATATCGATAAGGCCTGATCTATATTTATCCGCTACCTTGTAAATATCACAGCCTTAGATTTATTAGTATTGACTAATAGTTCATCAGATGTTATCCAGTCATAAAATGTGTGTATTTTATTATTGCAAAGGGATATGATCTGGTGTATGTTATCACCCGAAAATAAAATAGTAGTATCATCAGCATACATTGTTAGAGATGAGGTGACTTTGATAAAAAAAATTGTCATTAATGTAGATATTGAATAAAATGGTGCCAAGTATTAAGCCCTGAGGAACTCCTGGGATAATATTTCCATAGCTGATTTATTTTGACCAATTTGTGTGTATTGCATTCGATTTGTTAAGTAATTTTAAAGTAAAGTTAGAAGAATGTCTCTGATACCAAATATTATTTAACTTTGTGAGGAGAATATCATGATTAAGGCATCAAATGCTTTTGTGAGATCTGAGAATAATGCTAATGTTATTTTTTTATTTTCAAAAAATGTTTTGAATGTAATTTTGCAAATATAATAAGGCCGATTCAGTGGATTTATCAGGTTGGAAACCATTCTGATTGTTACTAATTATGTTGCAATTTTGTTAGAATGATATTATTCTTTTGTAAATTAATTTTTCTAACATTTTGGCAAAAACTGAAATATATGATATGGGCCTGTAATTATTCATATTATTTACATTCCCTGATTTATATTTAGGGCTAATTTTAGTAATTTTTAGTTTGTCATGGAAGATTACGGTTGTAAGTATCAAATTAAAAATGTCAAGAAGGGGCTCCACCACTAAAACTGAAATGCCATGAATGACCCTTGGATGGATATCATCAGAACCTGGAGTAGAATTTGTTTTAATATTTTTTAACTCAGTTAACAGTTCGTTGTAATTTACATTACAAAATTGACAAGTGTTCATTCTGTGAGATTCTTTTAAATATGAGGTATAATGCTTATTAACTTTTCCCAGAGAATAATTTGTGGTATTGTAATGAAATGATGGTTAATTTGTGTAACTATTTCATTTTTATGTAAAACTTTTTCATTATTCTCATTAATTAAATATTCTGGTATTGTAAATTTAGTACTTTTACCTAATAAGTAATTTAAGTGTTTCCATGTATTTTTAGGGCAGTTTTGTAAAAAAATGTTAAAGTAATAATATTTTTTATTATTTTAATAGTAGTATTTAAACTGTTTCTAAAGTTTTTAAAGACAAATATTCTCTATCAAACCTGAACTGTCTTGGAGACAAGTTTCAGCAGTGTGCACAAAACGGTTCTACTGGAAGGTTGTGTTTAAGTTTGTGCAGTGGTATCGCCTAATCATGGATTCAAGTACTCAGCAAAGTATGACAGTCAAATTTTGTTTTAAAGCCAAAACAGTTGATTTTAAAAGGGAACAGTTTCAATGGTGCATGGTTTCTAATGGAGATGAAGCACTATCATGGTTCAGCATTTTTCGCTGTTATGTGCGATTCTTCGAAGGGGAGTATTAGGTGTGTAACCTAATTCTCAGCCCCTAACCGCAAGCGATCATAGAAAGTCGGCAAATGCAAATAGCTGTGTGCGATAAGGGCTGATTGCAGCGCCATCCAACAGCTTTCCAGCCAACTGTAACAGCTCACAGCTATAGTGACACATGGGACGAAAGTTGATGGTGAAAGCAATGCCGTTCGAGAAGCAACATTTGAGGCACTGCCTCCTGTTTGAGTTTCAACTAAAAAAATGCCGCGAAAGCCCAACAAATGATTTGTGCTGCTGTGGGCGAGGCTGCTGTGTCCTACAGTACGTGTAAGAAGTGGTTCCAGCGGTTTAAGCAGGGAAATTTCGATCTCCGTGGTGCCGAACGTCCGAGACAGCCTCAGAAAGCTGACGATGAGGAACTGGAACAACTGTTGAACGCGGATTCCTGTCGCACACAGTCAGAGCTCGCCCAGGAACTCTGAGTAACACGGCAAGCCATTGCAAAAGAGCCTGCACAAGCTTTGACGGATTCACAAGGAGGGCCGTTGGGTGCCCCACCAACTCACAGCTGCGAACAAGTCTAGGCGCTAAGATGTTGCTGTGACCTTGCTCTTCAGATTCAAGAAGGAGGATTTTCTCCACAAGATTTTGACTTGTGATGAGAAGTGGATCCTCTACGACAATCCTGAGCAGCGCAAATCGTGGGTTTATCCAGGCCAGCCTACCATCAGTACCGCCAAACCGAATATCCATGCAAGGAAGTTGTTGCTGTGCATATGGTGGGATCAGCGCTGTGTCGTACACTATGAGTTGCTCAAACCTGATGAAACGGTCAATGATGAGCGTTATTGTCGGCATTCGTGTGAGTGACGCACTGAAGGCGAAAAGGTCATACACCGGCAAGGGAAGAAGGTCGGTCCTGTTGCTTCAGAATAACGCGCGTCCTCACACCACGAAAACGACTTTAAACACGGTTACCAACCTGGGATGGGAGCTTTTGTCCCACCCGGCGTATTCTCCAGACTTCGCCACGTCGGATTATTACCTCTTTCGCTCCCTGCAACATCACCTGAGGGATACGCACTTCACTTCTGTCGAGGTGGTCGACACAAGTATTGATGACTTTATCAACTCGAAACAGCCCTCTTTTTTCCGCAGTGGCATTCGGCAGCTCCTGATCGATGGCTCAAATGTATCCAACACGACGGGGATTATTTCCCTGATTAAGTACGTATTCGATTTGCGGCAATTTGCTGTCGACGTGTCGTGCCTGTGGCCAAGAATTAAGTTGCACACCTAATAGATGCTCAGGATGACGTGCGGAGCCGTCGCGTCGGCCCTCTCAGTATCGTACGGACTCCAGCATTGGTAAAATTTGGCCGCTGTTAATTGAAAATCATCGCCTGCTTCTCCGAATGATAGCAAACAGGTTTTACATCAACAAGTACAACGTGCATTAGATAGTTTTCGATCTGAGAGAAAGAAAGAAAAGTGTGCTCGCTTTTAGCATCGTAGGCATTGACGGAGAAACAGAAGGAGCGAGCTGCTTCGTGTCCAGATTTGATTGAGATGGTCGACAGAAATCCAGACTTTAAAAAAAATCAAATGATGAATAGTCCTGCTGTATTGATTCAAATGTGATGAATCCCACTGCCTTGCGTATGACCCTGAAATAAAAAAATAATCAACTGAATGAGTTGAAGAAAATTCGCAGAACATTGAGGAACTCTGGTTTCAAAAGTCTTTAACATAAACGACGTTTATGATTTTTTTTTTTTTGATTGTCAAGAAATTGTGCACAAAGAATTTCTACCGGATGAACAGGCAACTAATTTTAAATTACAGAGAAGTTGGAGAGACAGTTGGAAAGGACTCGGCACTTGAGACCGAACGCGGCAGAGTCAGGTAGCTGGTTTGAGCCTCACGACAATGGGCATGTACACAACATGACTATCGAAAAGAAGTTTCCCTCATGGAAAGGAACTACAGTGCTTCACCATTCTCTGCATTCGCCGGATTTGGTACCTGCTGATTATATCTTGTTTCTCAAAGTGAAATCCTACCTGAAAGCCACCACGTTGACGGCGCTTTCAGATATACAAATCAGCATGAGTTGAACAGGGTTACATAAGCACAGTTCCACAGAGTCATGCAGAACAGGAAAACTGGTGTGTCAACTTAGGACAGACACACCTTGTAAATCTATGAGCAAACTACCATGCATGAGGACTTCGTAACAAGCAAAGGCGTAGCCAAGAGGAGAGGGTACTCAGGTTCGGAACTCTTCTTGTGGCATGAATTTCATTGTACAGATCCGGAAGCATAAATCACTTTCAAAATTCTTTATTTCTACATGTAAATGCACCTCTTAATCTTTTTTCGAAAATGTTTTACTGCAGACAAGAGGAGTTTTCTTTCCAGCGTTCCTAAATAATTTTAATATTACACTGGCGTGCAAAAATTAAGGACGAGACGATTTTTCGAATGTAACGTCCTGCAGAAGTGCTCCACATCGACTCAAATCATACCATAAGATCCCCAAGATGTAAGAATATGAGACAAGTGAGCAAAACCGTCCAAACAAGGAATCCAAAGGATACAAAGGCACTTTATTGAAAAGGTAACTTCCAGCACAATTGGACAAAAGACAGAAACGTCCATGTGACAGGCGGCTGCCAAGAAACATCAAGTCTTTAGTAGGGGATAGGATCACCCCTGACTGCGTTGCACGATTTATAACGTCTGTTCATGCTGAGGACGAGGTTGTCAAGAAGCTGTTGAGGCATCGCGGCTCATTCCTCTTGTGGCGCTAATCGCAGCTGCGGAATCGTTGCTTGCGGCTGGTGACGTGCTGCCAAGAGTCTCCCGAGAAGATCCCACACGTGTTCGATTGGATTTAGGTCCGGGGACTTTGCGGACCAATCCATGTGTTGAATATCTTCACTCTCCAACAGCTCTGCGACAGCCACTGTACGATGAAGTGTAGCGTTTTCGTCCATGAAGAGGAACTCAGGACCCACAGCACCTCTAAACAGACGTACGTAATGCAGGAAAACCTCTGTACAATAGCGGACACTAGTGACTGAACCTCCTTGGAAGATGTGGGGGTCAGTACGGTTACCAAGCATGATACCGCCCCAAATGAGAACTCCGTCACCTCCAAACCGGTCCCTTTCGATGATGTTGGAGGTGTGATGGCATGTTCCCTGCTCTCTCCAGTTGTGTATACGTCCAGAATCGCTCGTCTGACTAAATCGGCTCTCATCCGTAAAGAGAACTCGACCTCATTGCTGATGTGTCCAGTTCTTGTGTTCCTGGCACCACAGAAACCGCCGTCTCCGATGAGCCGGCATTAATGGCACACACCGTACTGGTCGTCGTGCAAATAGACCATCTTTGTGCAGCCTCCTCGCCACGGTACAATGCGATAACGGACGTCCAGTTGTCTGTTGCATGTGCCTTGCGATTTCTCCCGCTGTCTGCCGTCTGTCTCTTTTCGCCTGCAGGACAATATATCGGTCGTCCGCTGCCGTTGTTGCTCGTGAACGACCACTGCTAAACTTTTGGACAGCTGTTCCTGTTGTTTGAAATGATCTCCAAGCTCGTGAAACGATGCTGTGAGCGATCCCAAACTCCTCGGCCACACTAGTCACACTTCGACTTTCTTCCAACTTCCCAATCACGCGACCTCGGGTAAAGTCATCCAGATGTCTTCTACTGGATTGCCTGTTACACGGTGGCAGCAACTCGACGTCGTTCAAACCGATGTACACCGTGCAATAGCTTTCACCGAATTGCTGAGCGTACACCGCCCGTGTGCTATGTACCCTTCCAACACCCGCTCCCCCCTCCTACGTCATGCTGCATATATGCGCATGCCCTACCGTACCGGACCCTAGTCTATCTCCTGAGTGGTCTTTCGGTCCGTTCCGCCTGCTCGTTCCGCTGTTATGCTAATTTCTCCTCTTCGTCTTTAATTTTTGCACACCAGTGTATAATGTTTACTAAACATCCAGATAGCGAAAATCCTACTTAAACTCTTTATTCTCCTCAGGTTTTCACGGAGAAAAATAATCCATGGACACCCTCCCCTTTAAGAAATTTCTGGAAATGTCACTGGTAAGGAGTGAACTTTCAACGTTTGAGTGTCCAGATGTCTTTCTCTGTAATTAGGAATTCTTCTGGCGTTGGATCATTCCTAGTGTCATACTCTCCTCCATCCCTAACTAATTAAATTACTACTTAATTGATCTGTTTTTAAATATCGTCCTTCTTAATTAGAATGCTTTCACTGAACTTGTTCGCATCAATTATTCTTCCTTTCTGAGTTTGAAGGTCTATTATACCAAATTTATTTGGGCCAGACCACTATTTCTCCTTATTAGTACGTTTATTTTCAAACTGACTTTACCGAGATACAGTCTCCCTAATTTGCGAGTGCGTGATCAAATGGAATGATACTGTAATATAAACGCCGTCCTTCCTATTCAAAATGTTGATTGAAGAATTGCTAGGTATTAAGGCACAACTTTTCGCAAAAAAAGTCAATAGCCAAACTTTCGTGTAAAATATGTGATCTTCTCCAATTAATAAGTCTACTGTCAAATGGGTTTTTATCGATGCGCTGTTCTTCTAAATCTGCACTCAGCAACCAAACTACCAATAGCCAAAACGTTGTCCTCCACAATCAATATATCTTTTTCCAAACTGTCGTGAATGAAATGGCCATTCCATCTGATCACCACGTCAATTATCCAGTTAGCTAGTATCAGTTGATTGGTATGATGAAGCGGGTATTATACACATGTGTATATAAGTAAGAGGCTAGTATCTCCCCGATTATTTAGTCTGTTTCTAAGCCTACTGACAAAAATACGAAATCCCGGAAAATGCCATGCATATACATTTTATCCTTTCTAATTAGCAAGTCTAAAATATATCGTACTTTCGGAAGATTTTCAGATTAGTTTGATTAGTAAACCATCCAAAGGAACTTTCCTACAAGCAGCTGGATATGAACGCCACCTTTAGAAGCTAATACCGCAACTAAACATAGATTTCTCTGGACAAACTCTGATAAGAGTGCAATGTGTTATACCTCAGTTAACGTTGAAGGGTGAAACTGCAAGTTGCAGAAGGGCAGAAAGAGATGAGGACCGATAGATGTCATGAACACAGAAAGGGAAATTCCCAACTTTAGACTTAGAAAGCCATAGTATGTTTTTTTGCCTTCAACCTCCCATTCAGGGAAGGCACATGAAGAAGAAGATCATCCCTAAATTACCTAGCATTTGTTTTTTGGGGTTCAATGACCACCATGCACAACTAGTAGGGTTATAAGCAGCTGCCTGCCACTAACTTGGGGCAACTGCTTCCAGAGAAAGGAGAGAGCCAGCACCGTAAGTCAGGTACAGCACATCTGCCTCATTCAGATCTCGAATTCAGATTCATATCGGAGGACTAGCCAGAAATCTACTCCTATGACCACTCGACCTCCGAGAAGGCCTCGAGCGTTAAGAAAACATCAGTATTACTCATTGAGTTAACTACTGATGCATCTCCTCTCAGGACTTCACTTCTAATTAATGAGACTATTAGCAAATTTTCTTGCATCAAGATGCTGTTCTACCTAATTAATAAGTCTATTACTAAACTGCTCAGTGTCAAGGAGTTCTCTACGTAACTTCTAGGTCAATGAAAAAACTGACTCGTATTAAGGTTCGTTAATTTTCGACAGCTCAGTACTAATCTTCCACCTTTCCCAATTTTTATACCAAATGCTAAACTGTCTTCATTAGAAAGCCATCCCACGAAGTTAGTAGTAATTCAGTCACCAAACTCTCTTGTATCAAGACCCATCTTTCCTAATTGAAAAATTTGTCACAAGCTACCTGCTATGTTGGCGTCATTGCTTTAATGTGTGAGGTGTATTGATCTTAACCTTGTAATGCTGACAGACATGATATATCAACATGAATTCAGTTGGACTGTCAGACAAGAAGATGAACGGAAGAAAAGATGGATTTCAGTTTAGCAGAAAGCGTGAATCTAAGTCTATTACTACAAATGTTGTTTCTGAAACACATTTTTATTTTAAGCTCTGTCAATTGCATAAGAAATCAAAATTAAACTTTAATTAACTGAAGAAGGCTTTATTTACTTTTATTCCATGGTTTTCGAGGGAACATGATGGATTGCTAAGACCAAGCAGGCCAAGGACGTTAAGTCTGCCCCACATAAATCTCAGTATTCGTTTTCAGGTGCACTTGAGGTGCCTGATTCACCATCTCAGACACCTGCGATTAAAGTTAAACCCTTATTCTCGTGACTGTGTGTGCCGTTTATTGCCAGATTCTTAAGTGTTTCACTGTTATTGTGATGCAAAAACGTAACAAGACGAAGGACAACCGGATATCATATTCCAAGGCCTGAAACGTCATTCTGGAACTTCATGCTCAGTAAATCACAAGCAGAGTTAATATCTCTGACTCCATCACAAATACAATTGCAAAAAACACTTTTCCCTCCAAGTAGGAAATCTTTCGTCAGTGAAAGGATGAGAGATTGAGCAACAACAGCTTGATGTAATTACGTTTCTTTATAATGTATGCAATTACGGACTTTAAATCATCTTATCCTCGTAATATTTCTTAAGGCCTTGGAGAAATCGAAACGAGTATTTAAAGTGTTTTCACGATTTTTCCCCTTAGCTTTCTTAGTTGGTTTATCGAAATCTAAGAGATAACGATGCTAATGTTATTTCTTACTTATATTCGTTTTATTTTTAATCCCTAAATCAGCTTTGAAGTTGCAGGATTCAATGACAAACGGACGGTTTTTTTTTTAACTCGGCAAAGAAGGAAAAGTTTCATCAATTCACTCAGTGTGGCAAAGCCATGCAAAAAAAATATACGTAAATAAATAAATAAACAACTGTTGCTTTCCAGTTTGCGGTTCAATTTACTGCGGACCGGAAAACAGAGCAGGAGAATATGAAGGTAAAATTGCGAAAACTACCTCCGTAACAATGACTTCTTGTTGTTAGAACGATGGACTAGGCACGCATCGTAAATAACTCCGCTGGTACTTATCTCAAAAATCAAAAGTCTGCAGTCGTCGACTGACAGTCCGACCCGATTAAGCTGCTCAGTGTTCTGATTTTGACTCCTTGCCAGAAAAAAATGCAAATTAGATATAAAATTCAAAATTCTCAGAATTGATGAAGACGGATCGGAAGTGAAGCCTGCTGTAAAAGGTCCATATGAAAATTATTTTTTGAGGAAATCTGTCATGAAGTGGCGACAATAACCATTTTTCAAATCTAAAAAGAAAATTCTCTGTTTTGCACAAAAGCACGTGATATCAAGTTACTACTGAGAATGTCTTTCACTTTCATTTTTCATTTTTCTAAAGTATCATTCTTTTTCATTTTCTTTAAGTATCATTCTTTTTCATTTTTTTTAAGTATCATTCCATTTCATTTTTCTAACTCTCATTCTGTTAACAGTGCGAATTTACAGCAACACCTAGCCTTAGTGCGCGTAAATAGTAAAAAAAGTGAAAAAAGCAGACCACCTATTCAGTGGTTCCAGATTACCTGTCAGTTAAATGGGTAGATTCAACAGCTCTCACATTCCGCTTTGTCACGCTTTTTTTTTTAAATCTTTTCTGTATTGTACATGAAATAAATCTTCACAAAGAAAGACTGCAGACATTGCATAATTCCTTGCCGCGATACTGCAGAAGATCCTGTCTTCCGACTTTTCTCATATAGTATGCGAACAAAAATGATTTAGCAATGTATTCACTAACTGATAACATCAAAACAACACTATTCAATTTATACGTGAATAAATGAGATTATGTTTCTGAATTGTGATATATGACATACGATTCCCACAAATGAAATTGGTCCACTTAATAATTATGATTCCTAAAGAATTCCGTGGCTTATTTCGTTACGTGAACTGATGTGACTTTCTATTTTAGCGACTACGATTCCAATGATTTAGCAATGCAATATTCCGCGAAGTTAGTCTAATGTAAGATACATGCAAATTATATTTCACTTTACATCTTAACACAAACCCATTAAGCCTACATGAAAATTAGGTGTTATATTATCTTAACATAAGATGATCATAATTCAAAGCTTATTGTAGTTCGATATTATCGAAATTAATATCTATACAGAAAATTTTATATTGTGTGCTGGAACGTCTGCCCCATATTATGGCCTCTGGTCTTCGTATAATACTCTACACCAGTTTTTGTAATGTCCGACGATATATTCCGCCATTCGGCCTCCGAAGCCAGTTCAGTTTTGTTTGTTAGATGATCTCTTCTTCCACGTATCCGATGATCTAATTCGTCTCAGAGGTTCTCCATAATGTTCAGATCAGGAGTGTGGACTAGCCAGTCTAACTATTTAACACCATGCCCTCAAACCAATCTGTAACAACGTGGACGGGATGACATAGTGCCTTGTCCTGACAGAGTTATAGATCTTCCCCGAAGTACTACCACAACGTTGGTAGTGCGTTTTCGTCCAGGACATCAAGATAGAGCTCAGAATTCATGGTTTCTCAGAAACGACTAATGGGTCCGAGCCGAACCGCGAACGGCTCCATACAAATTACGCTGTCTCCACCAAACTTCATTGCCAGGAAGATACAGTCGGCAAAGGTAACTTTCTCTCGATATCCACCACACTCAGGAACGACTATCAGACAGAGACACTGCATACTGTGACTCATCAGTCCAATGCTCAGTTTTCCATTGATCTACAGTCCAAGATCGACGTTCTTTGGACCATGCTAATCTGGCGAGTGACATTGGTCGAAATGATTAACGGCTTTTCATGGCTACGTCACCATAGCAACCCATGTCGTGCAGCGTTCTGCGAAATGTATAAGTCCTAATATTAGTTCCAATAGTCACACGTAGTATTTGCGTGACTTCAGACAATGTTCATTTGTGTTTTGGTCAGGCAGTCCTTTGCAGAGCTCTCTTGTTACGGTTGTTTATTTATTTTGGGGGTTTAACGACCACAGTAAGCAACACAAATGGCTATAAAGGGTCCCCGTCCCTAAGTTAGGGCCACTGGTTCCAGTGAAGGGATTGAGCCACTGCTGTAAGGCAAACACTACGTCCATGCCTCACTGGGATTCGGACCCGGACCAATCTCAGACGAATGCTCATAAGCCAGCATTTAGACCACTGCGCCAACGGTTCGGTTCGGAGGTTTGGTATACCGTGTCGTTTCTTGGCGAATTTATCCCCAGTCTGCTTCCATTTGTAGATTGCATCTAGGGGTCTTTAAACCGCTGAAATGTCGTGCACGAAGTGATTGCTTACGTGGCATCGTATTATCAATACGTGCTGGGAATCAGTTAGCTTTTTCGATTGAGGCATCTCGCATTCGCAGATTTGCTTTTGTCTCATCATAGCTAGCGTATTTATACCTGCGTCTGTGACGAGGTGCTTGAGTAGGACCTAATTCATAATAAATAAGGACGTGTTCGGATGTTCTCATCCGCACTGTACATGATCGAACTCAGTTCAGATCCAAATCATCCGAACTGAGTTTTGCAGTACGTATATTAGCGTTACCGTAGAATTGTACTCTATTCTCTCCCTTGTAGGATTAAACACACACACACACACACACGCATGACATACACAGTGCGTCAAAGAATTTTTAAGACTGGCGCTAGATTTCAGATTACGGTGGCGCCACCAGTGTAATCGCGAATGCGTTATAAACCATGACCATCTGCTTGCTTTCTGCCAAAAGTACTGCGCAGTTGTTTAAGTAACTCAAACGAAACGGCCGTTCATTAGAGAAGTAAAAAATTTTTCATGTTGAATTATTAAGATGGAACAAAGGGCTGTTATTAAATTTAACGCAAAACTTGGCAAAAGTGCCTCGGAAACGTACCAAATGATGAAACAAGCTTACGGTGAGTTTTGTTTAAGTAAATCAAATGTTTTTCTGTGACACAAGCGTTTCTTGGAAGGGGAAAAGATACGCTAGAAGATGATAAGCATACCGGAAGACCAAGTTTATCTAGGACACCTGAGATTATTGAAAAAGTGCCAGATTTCGTGACAAACAATCGATGTGCGTCACTAAGAATGATGGAAGAGTCTTTATACATCAACAAAGAAACGATTTGAACCATCCTGCATGAAGATATGGGCAAAACAAAAGTCTGTGTTAAATTTGTTCCACACACGTTAACCAATGAACAAAAATCAAGGAGAAGTGTACATTGCACAGACATCATTTCAGCCGCTGAAAATGATCCAAACTTCTTAAAATCGATTGTTACAGGTGATGAAACATAGTGTTTTCAATATGATCCTAAAACAAAGCGACAAAGTGCGGAATGGAAGTCAAAAAACTCACCACAAGCCAAAAAACAGGAAAAGTTCCATCGAAAATCAAAACAATGCTCCTTACATTCTTCGATAGTGAGGGTATTCACAAAAAAATTGTTCCAAGTGGTCAAACAATTACTGTTGAGTTTTATTTAAATGTTTTGAGGCGTTTGATGGGCAGAATTCGTCGCATTCGTCCAGAATATCGGGATAAGAACAGTTGGTGTTTGTTGCACGATAATGCACCCAGTCATACCTCACTTCTTGTTCGTAGATTATTGGCGAAAAATAGCGTCTGTGTGTTGAATCATCCACCGCATTCGCCTGATTTAGCATACTGCGACTTTTCTTTATTCCTAAAACTTAAAATGACGTTAAGAGGGTGTTATTTTGATGATATTTCAACCCTACAAATAGCTTCGACGCGTGCTTTGGAGGCAGTTCCGCAAATTGAACGGGAGCAGGCATTCGAATCATTATTAAATCGCTGTAACAAGTGTATTGAAGCCGGAGGGACTTATTTTGAATAACAAACCAAAACAAATTATAATTTCTTGTTTCTATTTCATTTTACAGACCCAGTCTTAAAAATTCTTTGCCACACTGTGTATGCACAGAATGACATTGGATTTTTTTGTTAAATTAAAAAATTTAAGCATTTATTGGGCATTTTTAGTTTTATTCATGGTCACCAGATGGCACTACGACTGAATGATTAATTGTGGGTTATACAAGGTAAATTAACTTAACGTTCACACAAGGTTACTTACGGTAATAAGTGCTCAGTGTGGTGCCTATCATTCCATAGCACTGACTGCAGACGAGAGAAGACACCACGAATAGCATTAAACAGCATATCCGTTGATATGGCTGACACACGATGTCCGATAGAGTCTTTCAGCATGGCTAATAATGAAGTGGAACGATCTCTGTACACCCGTGAGTTCAGGTAGCCCCATAACTAAAAATCCCACGGCGTAAGCTCTAGAGACCTGCGTGGCCATTTGTGTCGAAAATGACGGTTGGTCACACGATTTTCTCCACACGTTGACATCAGGAGTTGCTTGACAGGAGATGCGATGTGCGGTTGCGCTCCATCTTGCATGAATATTACAGCATTCAGGGAATGCCTCTCTTGCAAGCTCAGTATAAGCTGTTTCATAAAAGTTCTACGTAAAGCGCACCTGTGATAGAGACGATCTCGAAAGCATTATCACGGATTTCCTTGAAAAAAGAGGGCCACCAATGAAGGACAACATGAACCCACACCACATTGTAACTTTGGCTGATGGAGTGTAGTTTCTGTAACAGCCCAGGGATTTTCCGTTCACGGAAGTTTTGTGTATTTACAGCTCCCTAGAGAGCGAAGTGCGCTTTATCTGTCCGTAAAACCTTTAGCAGCCAGTTCTCGCTTTCATCCATTTGCCAAAAAGCCCATGTTGCAAAATCTCTCTATTTCGTGAAATCGGGAGCTTTCAGTTCCGGAAGGTGTTAAATTTTGTATGGCTATCTGTGAAAGACTAGTCTTTATGCTCTCCAAATAGTCTCCTATGAAATGCCAGTTCGACATATAACTTCAAGGGCCCTTGATTCCCCACTAGCAGATTCCATCGAAATGTTTTCGATTTCCTCTGAAACTGTAGCCTCAGCTGAAACAGACGTTGCTGGTCTTCCACGTCGTGGACCTGCTACCAAAGTCCCGGTCTCCTCAAATCTCTTAATCATCCGCTGCAGTGCCGAACAAGTCATCGGGTCTTTTCCCACTTCAAATACTTCTGAGTGAACTGAAACATCTCATAACTTCTCCTGCAGATTCAAGTTACAATAAAACAGTTTCACCAACAGAGCTTTATCCGGTAATGGCATCATGATGACACATTGCAGATTGTAGTTGCTCCATCAAGAATCAAAGATTCAAAATTTGAAGCACACTTCAATTATTTTGATAACATCTTTTGATTACTGAGTGCCTCAAAACATTTAGTCGCCAGCATACAAGCTCAGCTGAGCCCTGAAAGACGGAAGACGACGTGACGCCGTAGGTCCAACCGTCTTGAAAGAATAAATGAACAGTTGTTCAGATAGGAAAGCTTTAAAGTGAAAGCAATGGCAAATAAGAGCTGCATTGCCTTTGGTTGAAGGTTAAGTCGGTGAAAGAAAAGCTAAGTTTCATATTCGGAGCTAATGTTTATTGATTATTTTTATTTTTGGATTGGCGTTTTGTTCTGGTTTCACTTATGTGGTTTTATTTATTCGATTTTATTTATTTGGTTTGTCAGGAGCGGCATTCAGCTTTATTTATTGGTGTTGAGTGGGGTCTGGTGTATTTTAATTTAGTTAATTTCGTTATTAACTAAGCGAGTATCATAATTTATCTTATTTGTTGCGTCTTGCTCTTTTAAATAGAAGTCTTAGGTTATTTTATTTTTCATTTATATGACTATGGTGTTGATGGGCAGGGAATTCATTTTTATTTATTAAATTATTTTGTTATGAATTTCGCTATGAATTTGGAGGCTGCAGTTTGTGCCTTTCTTTTAAGGGTAAAGCAATTATTATTTTTTATTTACTTTTATTCATTCTTTAGAACGAAAAAATATATATTTTTTTGCTACTGGATATTGTCCTTATTAGCTTAATTTACTTTCTGCACATTTCTTCCTGTTGCGGTATAGCTGTGTTGTAAAAATAATCACGAAACCTTTTCACATTGCAATTCATTTTAACCTGTTCCAGGTATTCCTCTGTCTGCAAGATTTATTTTTATTTCAGTTATTTGGGGTGCGTCCTTACAGCAAAGTACTATTTAGAAAATTTCTTTTTGATGAATGTAATGAACGATGGCCCTGAAAAGAGCCTTTTTATCACTCATGAATTTCGAAGAGTCTATGACTAAAGATGCGTCCATCCACCCTTCGGCTTGGCAGCGGCTCCTTTCGCTATACTTTTCCAGAAGAAGAATAACTTTTGCCTAAGGTATCTAACGCTTATATTGCTGCCCTTTGCAAAGTAATCAGAATGCATCCCAGATGAGTCCAAACAGAAAGCTTTTGCTTGGACATCTTACGCTTTAAAAGCTGCAGAAGTTGTCCCAGTAGAGGCTGTAAAAATGATTTTGCGTTTGGTATCTTATATAGCTGCCATATAGCTGCCCTTTGCAAAGCTGTAGTAGTAGTCCCAGAAGAGGCTGTAGAAATACTTTTGCGTTGGGTAACTTACGTTTATATTGCTGCCCTTTGGAAACCAATTAAAGTCGAGAATCCACAAAGTGCACTCGCCTTACTACGTAGCTCTAAGGTAGTGCGATGAGCAGCTAACCAGTGAGCGTCAGTGACATTGGAACATAATATTCAAAGTGTTGCCTCGAAGACTGAGATCGGCGAAAAGATATTATACCAGCAACGATGATGTCATACGGGGGTAATGTAGTATATTTGCTTCATGCAAAATAAACTACTACTCACCCGTAAGAAAATATCTAGATGTCGCAGCTGTAACCAGCTGATCCCCCACACCATGTCAAGGTACCAGACCCTATGGGGGAGACACATTATAATGAATGAATAAATGATGGATTGGAATTTACAAAATTAAATTAATAAAATGAGAAAATCCTAAAAAAAAAAAAAAAAAAAAAAAAAAAAAGAAGCTGACACGCGCCCAACTCTCCCCAGTAATAAAAAAATTTACGGTAGCGGGTCGAGAACAGGCTAGTGTATGACACTCTGTCCGAGCAAAGGAAAATTTAGGAGTGAGTCCAGAATAGCTCAAATAAATAAAGAGGTAAAACCTTACAAAAACATGATAAAATTCCGCCTATTACAATCCAAAAAAGGGGGTCAAAATTAGTGGAGTGGAAAAATATAAAACTTAAAAAAATATAAGGAAATTTTTTTTTTGGAGTATCTGAAGAAGGACCCCCTCTCCGTAGAAAGCTGTGCTTGTGGTGGCGAAAGGATTAAGAGGCAATAGTGCCTCTTGGATTGTAGAATCCTCTTGAGATTCCTTATGGCCTCCGGGTCCAATTCCTCATCAGATGAGTAGGAAGGTGAACGATGTCTCACTCTTTTTTGTAGCTCCCGGCGGTGAGAAAACCTTAGGGTTTCCGTTTACGAGAACTCTGTGCATCTTGGGAGCGGGAGTTGCATGAGGATTTGCCAGAGGGCCTAATGAAGCGCCTTTCCCAAGCCACTGTCAAAAATGTTTGAACCGCTACGGGATAACCGAGCAGTTTACCAATCTGTGGAACCTCAGGGACCTTAACATGAAGCATGAAAAAGCCCGTGGTTACGGCCGTTAAGGTGATTTAAACGATAGGCTCTTTAACAGGTCACCCCCTTTCCCCGGACGGACTGAAGGCTCTCCTCATCAGTTACCGATTATGGGAGGCCTTTGAGGAGAAGCTGGAAAGACCGAGGCTCCTTCACCTTTGTAGGAGGTATCACCTTCACCTTTTCCCAAGCAAATTGAGGTGAGGCGACCTTTTGTTTAGAAGCCCCAGGTGGAGCTCCTACCGCAGCGGGCTCCATATTTTCCCAGTATATGAAGTCGAGGATCCCTCTTAATATGCTCCGGATGCAGCCTAGAATCCGTAGGTTTGTCCCCTACTGGTTTGGCCAGGGAAACTGAAGAGCTGTTGGTCACAACAGCGTAGGAACGCTGGGGGTGACCAGTTTTTTCTCCATGGCATCAGCCGCCAATGCTGAGCGTACCTGATTTTCAATCAAGCGCGGCAGCATATAATCAAAGCGATGCTGCCTTTCGACCACAACGCTGAAAGTATTGAAGGAGGCCAAAAGCAAAAATTGCTGCTCACCATGCGGTGAGTAGCGAGAAGTCTCAGCTGCTGTTCCACCGTGGTTGCAGTCCTGAGTTGTGCGCCCAGCCTTAATTGGGTGATTCAAAAATGTTTATTCACGCCTTGATGGAGGCTGATGCCTGGTCCAAGGAGTTCATGGGGTTCTCCAATCCCTTGAATACATCAGTTGGTGCTGGGGCAAGCAGGAGCGCCGGTTTTGACTCATCCTTGCTGAGTACTGGTGTTGGCGCTCCCATGCTGACTCTGTGTCTTTTTCTTTGGTGTGTTCCTTTTCTTGGTGTTCCTTTTTTTCGGCGATTTCTTGCTGAACTTACTAAAAGTTACTTTATTTTTGCTTTTTTGGGGGTTTGCCACCGGCCCCCTTTTTAGGGACAGGGCACATGCAATCTCCTTTCCTTCCATGCGATTATTCTCACAGAAATGAGGAAATTCACTCTGCAGATGCAGAAAACTGTACGATAATTAATAATTGCTGTGAGCTATGTGATTGGTCCTTTCTGAAGCACTTTTGCAGCTAAAAAATTGTGGGACCAATAGAGAATTTCCTTTTGACTGATTGTTCAAGCAAGAGTTGAGCTGCAATCCACTTCTTCCTGTCTCCGCGACGTCATCCCGTTACGGGATTGTGGTGCATATCGCAGCAAGTAATAATAATTCTTCATCGGCGCGGGTCGAGCCCAGGCGCCAATAAAAAAATTCTCAACGCTGAATGGTTCTGTAGTCTTGAGTTAGCGGACTCCTGAACGAAGACAGAGCAGCAGGGGCGGAGCGCCAGCTAATGGGAAATTATCAATTTCCTTATTGGTCAGTTCAAATTAAATCTGAAAGCAGACTCCAGAATGGAGACAGAGCAATCAAAGTATTCGAGTTATTTCACCACATTTTAAAAAGGACAGTTAAAATTTCATTACTGTAAAATAAATACAGAAAAGCTCTTTTCTGTATATAGGAATAGGCATTATTGCTTTTTGTTCCTACAGGCAGTTAAGTAAAAAATGGCGAGGGCGTTTATAACGCTGCTCGCAGCGTAAATCATACCAAATTGCTTGTGTTACCAACTCATCAGAGAAATCAACCAACTTTTGGTAGAACTTGATTATAAGATAGTATGCCCTTTCTCTCAGCGTCGTGAGAGATAAATTCTTAAATACTTTAAGGCTGTGAATTGTGGGAGGATCTCCTGTGATCGTCCTCGCAAAAATTCTTTGAAAGGCTTCCACCTGTTCCAGGATGTTTTGGATTTCATACCCCAGACTGGGCAAGCATAAAGTAGCACAGGCCAGAATTAAGCCTTGTAAATTAGCAATTTTGATTTAGTGCTCAGCTTGCTTTTTTACCCTATGAGTGGGTAAAGCGCTCCTCTCATCCTCCGCAGCTTGTTCAATGTTCGATTGATATGTGCTGCCCAATTTAGGTGCTGGTCAAAAATAATAGCTAAGTATTTGGCTTCCTTAACCCATGGAATTTTTTGACCAAAAATTGTAAGAGCTAGGAGGGTGTCGTATCTTCCGCGAAATTGTTTTCGCGATAAAATTATCGCGTTTGATTTGGTGAGTTAATTTTAATTTTCCGCTTATGAAAATAGCCTTGCAGTTCATTAAGCTCAAACTGCAACACACTACAGTTTCAATTGCAGCTGCTTTCATACCTGTCGCGTCTCCGATATCAGCTCCGGTAAAGCACCATCTGGCGACCATTAATAAAATTAAAATGTCGAATAAATGTTTTAATTTCACAAAAATCCCATGTCATTCTGTGCATTTCTGTTCAAAGAGCATTGCGCTGCTGTCAAAACTATTAGAATTGTTTATTTTTAAAGTTTTGCGCGACTTTTGGATCACCCGGTACATATAAAAACACAGAAGTGCAAGCAACAAACGAAGCAGTACCAAAATTGGACGTAACAAAAATTTTCACTGTGCTACTGTGTTAAAACTCATTTCTGGTAAATGGACGATGTAATCACTCTGTCCACGTTATTTTATAAACAACGCATAGCGACTGAAAAATTATGTTCCGACACAATTTTAGTCAGATGCTGACTGATAAACCACGCATGGCGCTGAGAATTGTTGACGCCGTAGCATAAATGCGAACGCACTCGACTAGTTATCGAGAGATCTAGGGTTCGATCGCAGCGCTGTCAGAACACAATTTTTCAGTCGCTATGCGTTGTTTATAAAATAACGTGGACAGAGCGATGACATCGTCTATTTACATTATCTCCACGTATTTGATACATATTAACCATTTCTATCGCCCTTTGAATTTATCAGCTACAAGTAAATAGCTGTTCCGTTGAATGCCACCAGATGACGACATCTCAGTTGCTGAGACCATCAATACGGATTCGTGTAGTCAGATGCTGACTGATAAACCACGCATGGCGCTGAGAATTGTTGACGCCGTAGCGTAAATGCGAACGCACTCGACTAGTTATCGAGAGATCTGGGGTTCGATCCCAGCGGTGTCGGAACACAATTTTTCAGTCGCTATGCGTTGTTTATAAAATAACGTGGACAGAGCGATGACATCGTCCATTTACATTATCTCCACGTATTTGATACATATTAACTCATTTCTGGTGGTGATTCAGGCAGGAAGTAGCGTGCAAATCAGAGCTCCCAACGGCAAGAACATTTCCATCGAAAGCTATCAGTAAAGAGCGGAATGTTTCATCATACATCGGGAATATCCATGTTTCTCGTAATGTTGGAAAGAAAGTATCTGGAAAATTCAGAATGATATAGAGCTTTTCAAACGTTAAAGGCCAGCCAATCATTCAAGGAGTTCACTCGATTTTTCGGTGCTAACCTTTGTGTGATTCCCAGGCTGTGAATCCCGTATAAAACAAAAGGAATATTCATCTGGACAGACCTGATCTTGACAGTCCAGGAGTGACAACTGTTCGCGAACAATGCTGTGTCAGGCGCGACGCTACGGGGGTAGGCACCCAACTTTTCTTTGAGCCGATCCTGTAGCACCCCCCCCAACCAACCAACCAAAACAAAATAGACCTTAAGCAGTCGGAAAATATGGCGGGTGCAACCATCTAAGATTCTTGGGAATTTGGATAAATGTATGTGATTTTCTCGATTTCACTGAAATTTTGTTATATAAAATGAATTCTTTGTTTAGTTCAGTGTTTACATTTATGGAAACTGGAGGAAGGCCTCTGGCCGAATTAAGAGAATGGTAAAAACACACCGTCTTTGTAATTATAATACAAATTTAGAAGATGTGAATCCGTTGATTGGTGTAAATATGACATGGCTGTTAAGTCAGATAATATCAGAAAACTTGAAAAATTCGTCGTCCTGGAGCGGGAATCGAATCCGTGTCTCCCGGATAGCTCCCGAGTATGCTATCCGGTAGAAGCAGATTCATTCCAGCTCCAGGACGACGAAATTTTCAAGCTTTCTGATATTATCTGACTTAACCTCCATCTCATATTTACACCAATTAACGGGTTCACATCTTCCAAATTTGTGTTGTACAATTGCGTAATTCCCGTATTTCATTCATTTGTAATTATACTGTAGTTTTAAAGTAAAAATCTCCAAATACGTGGCGTCAGTGTATAAACAAAGGCATCGCTCTTTCCACGTTTTAGCAACACACAGCAACCGAAAAATTGTTATTCGGTCACCGCTGAGGAATCGAATCCCAGATCTCTCGATATCTAGCCGAGCACGTTAATTAGCCTTACACCACGGTGGCCAATAACCCACGGCGCTATGTGTGTTTTTCTGTCAGCTTCTGACATCATAAATCCGTAAGATGGGCTCAGCTGCTGAGACGTCTCCATCTGGTGGGCATTAACGGTACTGGCTATATATTAATTACAGCAGTTAAATCCAAAGGGCGACATTCTTTGGATTTAACGCCCACCAGATGGAGACGTCTCAGTAGTTGAGCCCTTCTTACGGATTTATGATGTCAGAAGCTGACAGAAAAACACACATAGCGACGTGGATTATTGGCCACCGTGGTGTAAGGCTAACGCGCTCGGCTAGATATCGAGAGATCTGGAATTCCAGTTGTGCCCCAGCGGTGAACGAAAAACAATTTTTCGGTTGCTGTGTTTTGCAAAAACGTGGAAAGAGCGATGTCTTTGTTTATTTATAGTTTTAAAGATATGAGAGAGAGAGTGAGAAAAACAAATACGCCTTGTCAAAACTAAAATTCCTAAACAGCCTTATGAAAGAAAAACAAACGAGATAAGTAAGCTAAAATTGCGAAGAATTAGTAACGGGCCATAGAGATTCGTATTCATTTTTCCCACTCTACATACGTTGAATAAATACGTACTACGTACAGTATTCACTTGAAAACCTTTATTTACTAGGGATAACATCATCAGCAGAGGATAAAATGCACATGAGTGAAGTTTTTTATCAAAATTTCTGCCAAACACATCAAAACTTGTGCCCCCTCCCATGCCCTAATAGCCCATCCAGTTCTGAGCGGCTCGCGTCACCACTGTGCTGTGTCTCAGAGAAACAGCGATCACCTGCGTTCGGACATCATCGCAGCCACAGAAGGACAGCTATTCTTCTACTCCGTGACCAAAGCATTTTACGAGTGAAGATGCTATGCACATAGACCTGTATGTATACAATTATCTCCAGACTACAGATTTGCCCGCTTAAGATGCTGCCAGAAACATGTTTACTGGGTCCATATTTTTTTAAATAATTCTTATCTGTCACTTGTGTATATAACCTGGCGTGCAAAAATTAAGGACGAGACGGTTTTTCGAATGTAACGTCGTGCAGAAGTGCTCCACATCGACTTAAATCATAGCATAAGATCCCCAAGATTTAAGAATATGGGACAAGTGAGCAAAACCGTCCAAACAAGGAATCCAAAGGATACAAAGGCACTTTATTGAAAACGTAGCTTTGAGCACAACTGGACAGAAGACAGAAACGTCCGTGTGACAGGCTGCTGCCAAGAAAAATCCAGTCTTTAGTAGGGGATATGATCACCCCTGATTGCGTTGCAGGTTTTACAACGTCTGTCCATGCTGAGGACGAGGTTGTTAAGGAGCTGTTGATGCATCGCGGCACATTCCTCTTGTAGCGCCAATCACAGCTGCGGAATCGTTGCTGGTGACGTGCTGCCAAGCGTCTCCCGAGAAGGTTCCACATGTGTTCGATTGAATTTAGGTCCTGGGACCTTGCGGGCCAATCCATGCGTTCAATATCTTCACTCTCCAACAGCTCTGCGACAGCCACTGTACGATGAGGTGTAGCGTTGTTGTCCATGAAGAGGAACTCAGGACCCACAGCACCTCTAAACAGACGCATATGAGCGGCAGAAGAACCTCGGCACAATAGCGGACACCAGTGACTGAACCTTCTTGGAAGATGTGGAGGTCAGTACTGCTACCGAACATGATACCGCCCCAAACGAGAAATCCGCCACATCCAAACCGGTCCCTTTCGATGATGTTGGAGGTGTGGTTGCGTGTTTTCTGCTCTCTCCAGATGAGTATAAGTTCAGAATCGCTCGTCAGACTAAATTGGCTCGCATCCGTAAAGAGAACTCGACCCCATTGCTGATGTGTCCAGTTCTTGTGTTCCTGGCACCACAGAAACCGCCTTCTCCAATGAGCAGGTGTTAATGGCACACAGCGTACTGGTAGTCGTGCAAATAGACCGCCTTTGTGCAGCCTTCTGGCCACGGTAAAACGCGATAACGGACGTCCAGTTGTCTGTTGCATGTGCCTTGCGATTTCTCCCGCTGTCTGCTGTCTGTCTCTTCTCACCTGTAGGACAATATACCGGTCGTCCGCCGACGTGGTTGCTCTTGGACGACCACTGCTAAACTCTCGAACAGCTGTTCCTGTCGTTTGAAATGCTCTCCAAGCTCGTGAAACGAGGCTGTGAGCGATCCCGAACTCCTCGGCCACACTAGTCACTCTTCGACCTTCTTCGGGCTTCCAAATGACGCGTCCTCCGGTAAAACATCCCGAAGTCGTCTACTGGATTGCCTGTTCGCCATATCACACGGTGGCAGCAACTCGACGTCGTTCAAACCGATGTACACCGTGCAATAACTTTCCCCGAATTGCTGAGAGTTCACCGCCCGTGTGCTTTATACCCTTCCAACACTCCCCCCCCCCTCCTACGTCATGCTGCATATATGCACATGCCCTACCGTACCGGACCCTAGTCTATCTCCTGAGTGGTCTTTCGGTCCGTTCTGCCTGCTCGTTCAGCTGTTATGCTAATTTGTCCTCTTCGTCCTTAATTTTTGCACACCAGTGTATATATATATATATATGTATATGACCGCCAGTAGCGGTATAACTATACCATCGGGATTAGAAGAAATGCTATCCCACCCTCACCAACCCGCTTGGGCAGCGTGGTGAATTATGGCCAAAACCCCTCAAAGATGCTTACACAATTTCAAACTTGGCCCTCAGTCTCCGGCAGTTGGAATGTACCTGGCCAAGGAAGCGGCCAGTGCGACATGAAGGCAGATGGTGCTAAGAATCACCGGAGGACCATCAGACTAGGCTGCCATTTGATGCTGACCTTGGCTACTTACAACGGACGCTCCCTATCTTCCGATTCAAGGCTTCTTGAATTGGGAGAGGAACAAGAAAGGATCAAGTGGGACATCGTCGGGCTAAGTGAGGTAAGGAGAAAAGGAGAAGATCTCATTGAACTGAAAAATGGATATCTCTTCTACTACCGTGGGTTAGATACTGGCTGAACCAGTGGTGTTGTATTTATAATAAACAAGAAACTGAAGCATAAAGTTGTAGAAGTTGAAAGTTCCTCTGACAGAGTTCCACGACTCGTTTGCCAACTCCCGTGAAGATACCAGGCCCAGATTATTCAAGCTTGTGCACCCGCCACAAGTCACCCTGAAGAAGAAATTGAAGAGTTTTAAGAGGAAATTCGGAATCTAAATAACAAAGGCAAACAGCACTTGAAGATCATTATGGGTGATCTCAACTCAAAAGTAGGGCAACAGCAACAGAATGAAACTTCGGTTGGTAAATTTGGTTACGGGAACAGAAATCAACGTGGAAATACACTCGTAGAATTTGCATAAGCAGAAAGGTTTTTCATCATGAACTCCTTTTTCAAGTAAAAGGCACACAGGAAATGAACATGGAAACATCTGAATGGGACGACAAGTGAAATTGATTTTATTATGTGTAACAAAAAATTCGTCATAAAAGACGACTGCAGTGTGCTAAACAAGTTCAACACAGGTAGTGACCACAGATTGGTGAGATGTAAGATGCACCTCAGCACTAAACTCGAGCGTGGCAAGCTCATAAGACAAACAAAATATATTGACATAATCAACCTTAAAAAAATACCATAATACCTTCAAGTTGGAACTGAGGTATAGATTCTGTGCTTTAGAAATCCTAACATCGGAAGAAGTGGATATTTCTAAAGTTAACAGAGAACTTACCAAGGCTCTTATGGAAACAACAACAAAAAAAAATAGGTGGTACTAAGAACAAGTTACATATGAAGAAAATTTCAGGAAAAATAAAAATGTTGATGCAAAAGAGAAGGGAGATGAGGGAAAATAAAGACGTAACTTCCAACGTGGGATATATAGAGCTATGAGAGACAGTGCAAAAAAGTGTCACTAAAGATATTAGGAAATTCAATTAAAAACAACCAGAGCCTGAAGAGAGCAAAAGCACATCTCAGTAATGGAAGAAAACAGATTATGACTCTGAGAAAAGAAGATGGTACTGTAACAAGAAATAGAAGCGAAATTTTGACAAGGGTGAAAGATTTCTATGCAAAACTATATGAAAGGGATGATACATCTATTCCAGACATTACGACAGGTACCATTGCCAAAGTTCCTCAAATCCTCCCTGCAGAAGTTACATATGCAATTAAGAGCATGAAACGGGGAAGAACTCCAGGATAAGATGGAATTACCGTGGACATTATACAAAAAGCAAGTGGAGAAATTGAAACTACACTCGCTCAAGATTTCACCAGATGTCTTCATGAAAGGAAGATTCCTGAGGATTGGAACAATGTTAAAATGATCCTGTTCCACAAAAAAGGTGGCGTTGAGGATCTCAGGAACTACAGGCCCATCAGCCTCCTGTCAGTGGTTTATAAAGTCTTCACTAAGGCTCTTTCACATCGCTTGAAGGTAACACTAGACATGACCCAACCAAGAGAACAACCTGGATTCAGGAGTGGCTACAGCAGTATAGATCATATCCATGTACTGAGACAGCTAATTGAAAGAACAAGAGAATATGAACTCCCATTATGCATGGCTTTTATGGACTATGAAAAGGCATTCGATACCGTGAAACCATCAGCAGTAACATCAGCATTATGCATAGCTTTTATTGACAATGGCTTTGAAATCCTGCGGTATTGAAGATGCATACATTAACATTATTAATAACATCTATGAAAACGCAAGTGCAAAGGTTCGGATATTTGAGGATACAGCACAAATAAGAATTGGAAAGGGAGTGAGACAAGGTGACACCATATCTCCCAAGCTCTTTAACGCCACATTGCAAAATGTCTTTCAATCATTGACCTGGGAAAAAAAACGGGTTAAAGATTAACGGAGATTACTTAACTCACCTTCGTTTTGCCGATAACGTAATCATCTTTGCAACTACCCCTTCAGAGCTGCAGAGTAGGATCTAAGAACTTGCTGACAAGAGTAAAGAAGTGGGATTAAAAATGAACTTTCAGAAGACAAAAGTGATGTACAATGCTTTTACAAGAAACGGAGATTTATCGATTGATGGAGAAAAGCTTGAGACAACCGATACCTACTTGGGCAGCAGATATCAAGTGAGGGTCACATTGATGAAGAAATTAATCGGCGTATAAAACTTGGATGGAGAGCTTTTGGAAGAAACAGTACAATTTTTAAGAGCAGTATGCCATTATGTCTCAAAAGAAGAATGTTTAATGAATGCATCCTGCCAGTGCTTACGTGTGGAGCATAGACATGGACCTTAACTAAAAAAGGCATACAAAGACTGCAGACAACTCAAAGAGGCATGGAGAGATGCATGCTTGGTGTAACCAGGAAAGATAAGAAGAGGAACTTGTTGATAAGGAAAATGACAGGAGTGGACGGCATCATAACCAGATTGAAATCACTGAAATGGCAATGGGCTGGACATGTTGCCAGAAGAACGGACCACCGATGGGCAACCGAAATTTTAGACTGGATTCTGAGGGACAGGAAAAGAACCCGAAGAAGACCCCATGGGAGATGGATGGATGAAATTAGAAAGTGTGCTGGAGTGACATGGAGGAGACAGGCCCAAGACAGACAATTGTGGGAGAAATGTGAGAAGACCTTCATCCTGCAGTAGACTGATAATGGTTGATAATGATGATGATGCTGATGATATATATTGATAGCCATTAAAACGACAAAACTATTATTTCAGTCACTGCCAACACAAGGTACTAAAGCCAAGAAATCCCTCACTACGTGCTCGTTTTTTTTTGTTGTTGTTGTTGCGTGTGTGTGTGTGTGTGTGTGTGTGTGTGTGTGTGTGTGTGTGTTTAACGACCAGAATGAGCACCTCTACGGCTATAAACAGTCGTCCGTCCCTTATTTAGGACCACTGGTTCCAGCAAAGGGATAGAGCCAGAGCAATTAGACAAACACAAAACCCATGTCTTATTCAGGAATCGAACCCGAAACCATCTTTGAGAAACGGCCAGAAGCAGTAGCGTAGCTAGCAAAATCGGGACCCTATTGCTAAAAAGTGAAAACTGTAGTGGGCCCTGCTATTCCGTAGATATACTGTACAGTTGTATCAGGTATACCGAGGCATATTGCCGCGAATTTAAATTTACATACGGCATTTTCACGCGTACTATAGCGGCAGGTTATCGTGCAATCAAAAGTATAGAATATAAGGCTGTCTACTCACACCACTGTTCGGATCAACACTAAAGGAAGGTTCTCCTCCTTGTACGTTTGTCCATCATTTAGGAAACGCACAATTTTCGTGTACGTTCATTCTCACTTGACAATAAAGAAAGACCACTAAGCTGTTCTTCCGTCAGTGTGTTTCGTAAATACGTTTTAACGAATTTAAGTTTTAAGAAAGAACTTTCAGATGAACAGACGCAGGAATCGTCAAAAATGGAAGGTACGCGAAACAAAGAAAGAAAAGGCTGGAAAAACATACATTCTTGGAATTATTTCTGTTCTAAAAATGATTTGACCTGACGATGTTCAATATGCGCAATAATGCACGGTAATTATATTACCATTGTCTTTCATTGGCTTATTGTGACAGGGATTTCGTGTGTCACCTTTGAGAATGTCATACAAAAGTGTTTCGCAACTATAGACAGAAATTGTAAGATTATTTCGTGTTGCCATCAGCTTCACTGCTACCTTTCGTCCTTTCCCTAGTTTGTCGTTTGTCGGCAATGGGTCCCTTAAGAGGCCAGGTCCTTGTGCAACTGCACCATCTCACACTATGTTGGCTACGCCTCTGGTCAAAAGCCAGCCCTTAGGCCACTAAGACACACGGAGGACTATTCTTTGATAGCTCTTTATTTTCAGCTTGATTGACAAAACATTTGGAGATGAATTTGTTTTCACGAAAAAATAACACTGGCCACGCTCAATAAAATTACACACACTGAAGGCTTACACCACATTATCATAATTAACACTCGCAAACAAGTAACATGGAGGTGACACATGTTGTTCAACTCGACGCAAATCGCGTCGCACTCGCACACATACTTTTCACACAGGGTGTGGTTTTTTATTCATACTGTGACTTTCTGTCAGTCGTTGCCCAAATGAATTAAGACACTTGTAGTTCTGAAGCGACATTCAGAAATAAATTACACATGAGAGGTAGCAATATTTATGTAAGAAAAATAAACTAGAAAAGGAAGGTTAGAACAGAGATGTACGTCACAAATCTTAAATAGTGTCGTAAAGCCTTCTTAAGGACGCTCTTCTTTCTAGAGCCGCACAACAGCCGAGTATTCATCTGTTGAGAGGCTGAAACCTTCGCCACATCTTGCGACATTACCGAACGAAGTGCTTTTCGTGGTGACAGTAAGTCTGTGCCGTCTGATTTTTTCTTTTGACTAGAGGTTTAACGACCACCGTGAGCAATTCAGTGAACTAAAAGCAGTTGCCCGTCCATAATTTAGGATCACTAGTTCCAGGGAAGGGATAGAGCTACCGCCGTAAAAGAAACACAACATCCATCCCTCACCGGGATTTGAACCCGGACCCATCTCAGACGAATTATCAGAAGCCAGGACTTAGACCACTGTGTCACCGGGACGGCGTCTGTATTTTCATTTGATGGCCGTGCCGAACTTCATTTTTCATCTAAAAGTGCCCTAAAATACTGGGATGAGATTCTCACTTCCTATGTAAAGCCATATGCCGGTGCAGATAGTACTGAATTTATGGTTATGGATGATAACGGAATCCTTCGCAGAGCTAACGTCGTAGAATACACTCTTTGCAAAAAAATAAATAAATATATAATATAAAGAGATACCCCGGGAAATCGTTCGATTCTGATGAAACTCCTCGTGCAAGTACCTCACGGCCGAATAACGACAAATGACTACATAGTGACCCGCCACAACAAATGGAAACCACGCATCGAGAAGAGTATATCAAGGGCAAAGCTCGCACGTTCGGACAACTGTGACAGCGGTCTGAGGCTGCATTTAACTCCACGGACTGTGAGGATGCCTCCATGTCAGATCCGTGCATAGTACGAGCAGTTGAGCGAGTTTGAGAGAAGACGTGTAGTTGGGTTGAGTCGTGGTATAGCCAAACATTTGGGCTGGAGCGACGCGGAAATCGGACGATGTTGGCTCCAGTGGTTGAGGAGGGCACAACCCAGCTGCACGCGGGCAGTTGACGGCGGAAGGCAACAACAGAACGCGAGAATCGAGCGATTGTGAGAGCCGCTAGAATAGAATCGATTCGTCGCTCGCAATCATGTTGCGTTGTCTACAGGTACGGAAGTGGCCGTCCCGACCGTTGCCAGACGACTGGCGGTACGGAGACTTCATTCAAGAAGGCCGCTTACAACTGACTAGCAAGCATCGCCGGCACCGGTTGCAATGATGTCGGGCCCTATCAAAGCGGAATAGTGTCCAATGACCTCGTGTTATCTTCAGTGATGAGTCACTGAAGATAACACGAGACCAATTTGTCATACTGAAGATAACACGCATACGTGCCAAGACAAGTTCGAGCCTTGTACCGTGGAACAACACACGGCTCACACACCGGCTGTGACTGTCTGGGGAGCCATTTTCTACGATAGCTAGACACTCTTTGTAGTCGTCCATGCCACTCTCATGGCTCAACGGTACATCGACGACTTTTACGACCAGTTGTGTTGCCATTCCTGCCGCAACATCACCGAGCAATTTTTCAACAGGATAATGCTTGGCCACACACGGCACGGCTCTCCCAGGCCTGCCTTCGTAATGTCGACACCCTTCCATGGCCAGCCCTATCGCCCGTCCTCTCACTTATCGAACATGTTTGGGACATGATGGTACCCCACCTACGGCCATCCCGGAATGTTGGCGAACTGGCCCGCAGTTTGGACACCATCTGGCATGCTAAACTTCAGGACAGTATCGTGAACTGTATGCTTCTATGTCACGCCGGGTAACCGCTCGTATCCGAGCCGGAGGTGGCGCTACAACGTACTGAACTGTTCCACTCGTGTCACTGTTTTATTTGAATAAATGGCTCAACTGCTCTGGAATTGCAATGATTTCTTTTCCTATATATGTGCATTGTACATACCAATTTTCATTTTAATTGAATGATTTCTTCTGGATGCTTCGGGGTTTTTTTTTTTTTGCAGCAAAGAGTGTATATCTCAAAGATCAAAGAGTAGAACGAATGGAGTGGCCTGAATTTTCTACAGACTTCTGTTGCATTAGAGATCAGTGGGAAGCTCTAGGGAAGAGTATTGCTCCCCTGAAACCCTACCCTCGAACTCTCTGAGACCTGAAGACGCCTTTCACTCGTCAGTACAATTATGGTTTTCCCACTGCTGGATCACCATACTGAGGATATGACACATCGGTGTCAAACCTGCACGTTCTTCTAGAAAGCATCACATTCTATATTGACTCTACGTTTTGTGTACCAAATGCCCATCCTGTTTTAGGGATGCATCTTCGTGTCACATGTTTTTCGGTTCGTATGCTTATGCACAACCTCATTACTATAAGCGTACAGGTTACGCGTCATTGTACTATACACTGAAGTTTGACATAAATTTTCAATTACTTTTTTTTTAAAACTGCCCCCATTTTCTAGCTTACATTTTTCAGAATGTAAAATGGGTGGGAAAGCCAAGTCGTTTCTAACAAAATTCCCCAGAAGTAATTTCAATTAATTCAAATGGTGGTGTGCGTTTTACATCTAAAAACGCCTTTCGTCACGTGAAACCTATTTTCAGAGACACTTTCTTTGAATTGAGCAAATTAGTTTAAACTTATCTTGATTTTTAGCGTCACAAAGAGTAAACTTTAACTTTCTTCTATTATTAGAAATTTCCTAACTAACTTGTCATCTTCCCAAAACTCAAATTCCGTTAAATACCTGTCAAGTTTCTGTGAATGGTAACTAATTGACGAACCTAAAATGTTTAGAGGGACAGTTGTGAAATGGCTGAAGAGTATATTTTGTAACTCTCAAAGCGCGTGATTTAAGTTTTTCAATAGTTGCCACTTTTAGGCGGCAAAACTTAAGCAAATTGGAAACTTGAAATGTTTGTTGCAGCTCGGATGATAAACCTCAAGCCTCAGAAGTATTATATAAGAATTATCTCTCTGTCAAACAGGCCTCTTTTCCTCACTGAAATTACTAATGATTTAAAAATTTATTTTTCTTGTCTAAAATTCCATGAAAGCGTAAGTCCTGGACAACTACAAAAATAACAAGAAAAATGACACCGAATTTTCGGGTGTAATAAGCACGTCTTTCGAATCCGTTCTGACGCAAATTAAATTTATCAAAGCTATTCAAAGTCAATGGAACCGATATGGAAAACAATAGATCTGACGAAAGAAAGAAGATTTTCAATCGGGTTTTTTATCACTCAGATATTGCTGTAAACGGAATCGTGAGCTTACGAACTCTTAGAAACAGAGATATCGACAAAAATAAGATGCGACTTTACATCCCCTGGTGGGAAAACCATGCATTATTTTAGGAAGAAAGTATTCTCGAAAGGTTTATTCATATAAGCGGTATTGGTCCAAGAAAAAAAAAATAGTCGAGTTTTCAGGAGCCCAGATTTTGCAACAAATACTTCAGAAGCAGAAATTAACACCTATGACCCCTGGTGGCTAAATCATTCTGTATCAAACATTAGAAATTATGTGAAAAATATTTTCCATCAGGTCTTGTATGCGATATAGGAAGAAATTTTTCAAATCGGAGCTTTAGAAGCAGAAATAACGCAGAAAACGCAATTTACCTTTGTGCCCCATAGCGGAAAGTTTATGATTTACTTGAAAATTTTGAATTTATAGGGAAAACATTTTGCATCGGAAACACTATCCAACAAAGAAGGAATTTTTCAAATCGTACTCTTAGAAATAGCGATATTGACAAAAAAAGGATATACACTACGCCTCCTGGCGTAGAAACCATGCATTTTTTCAAGAAGAAAATTTTCCTATAGAGTTTGGCGACATGAGTAGTATCGGTCAACACACGACTTTTTCATCAATCGAGATTTTAGAAGCTCATATTTTGCTGCAAATACAGCAGAAGCGGAAATTAAGACTTACGCCACCTGGTGGCCAAACCATTTCTTGCAAAAATTAGAAATTATGTGCAAACGATTTCCCATCAGGAGCTGTATGCGGTGCAGAAAGAATTTTTCAAATCGGAAGTTTAGAGCCAAAGACATAGGAAGGAAACGCAATTTACATTTACGCCCCCTAGCGGAAAGTCTATGAATTACTTGAAAATTTTGAAATTATATGAACCACATGTCACGCTAGAAACACTACCCAACAAAGATAGAATTTTTCAAATCGGACTCCAAGAAGTAGAGATATTGACAAAAATAAGTCATACATCTACGCCCCCTGGAGTAGAAACCATGCACTATTTTAAGAAGAAATTGTTTCTAAAAGGTTTGTCGACATAAGTAGTATCGGTCAACAAACGACGTTTTTTTAATTGAAAATTTAGAAGCAGACATTTTGCTTCAAATACAATAGAAGAGGAAATTAAGATTTACGCCCCCTGGTGGCCAAACTATTTTTTTACAAAATTAGAAATTATGTGCAAACGATTTCCCATCAGGAGCTGTATCCGGTGCACAAAGAATTTTTCAAATCGGAAATTTAGAAGCAGAGATATAGGGGGAAACGCAAGTTACCGCTACGCCCCCTAGCGGAAAGTCTATGAATTACTTGAGAATTTTGAAATTATGTGAAAAACATGTCCCACGGAAAACACTATCCAACAAAAAAGGAATTTTTCAAATCGGACTCCTAGAAGTACAGAAATTGACAAAAATAAGATGTACATTTACGCCCCCCCCCCCCCCCCCCGGCGGAGAAACTGGCATATTTTAAGAAGAAAATATTCCGAAAAGGTTTATCGATGTGAGTGGCATCAGTCCACGAAAGAATTTTTTCAATCGATATATTAGAAGCTCCGATTTTATGGCAAATACATCAAAAGCAAAAATTAACACTTACGCCCCCTGGTGGCCAAAGTATTCTATACCAAAAATTTGAAATTATATGCAAAATATTTTCCTTCAGGAGATGTATCCGCTGTAGAAAATGTTTTTGAAATCGGAGTTTTAGAAGAAGAGTTATCGGAAAAAATGTAATTTACTTTTACGCCCCCTAGCGGAAAATCTATGCGTAATTTGAAAAAGTAACTATATCAAAAATATTCTTCGGTATAAAAATAATCGAAAGATAAAAAAAAATTTCAATCGGATGTTTAGAAACAAATATGTGGAATAAAACATATTTTTGAATTCGACATCATCTGCATTTACGCCCTCTGCCGGCAAAATTGTACATCGTAAAAAAAAAAAAACGAAATGAAGGATCATCATTTGAATATCTCAAGCTTCCCAATGCAAAAATAATTTTTCAAATCGGACTAATAGTTGCAGAGACATCGTGGGTACAGGTGAACGGACGGACAAACCGATAACAGAAGCACGATCTTTTTTTACAAAAGACGTGCTAAAAATGGATGCTTTAAAATTTTGTAGCCTCACTTTTTTACTTCTGTCCGAAAAGGAACTGAGTGTTATTTCTTGAAAATATCGGTCAACTCAATGACTTGGCCGCCCCGGAGGCGCAGTGGTCTAAGTGATGGCCTCTGTTCATTCGTCCGAACGGGGTCCGGGTTCGAATCCCGGTGAGGCATGGATGTTGTGTTTGTCTTACGGCACTGGCTCTCTCCCTGCCCTGGAACCAGTGACCCTGAATTAGGGACGCGCGACTGCTTATAGCCCATTTAGTTGCTCACGGTGGTCGTTAAACCTCCAATCAAAAAAAAAAAAAAAAAACTCAATGACTTGCAGTCATAAAAGAGTTGAGCATTCTGCATTACCCTTCTACATGAGTGTTCATTTTCCAGGGGTTTTCCCTCATAACTCCTAAATGATACCACTGAACAATGAGGGGCCGCTCCTGTGGCGCAGCGGTCTAAGCGATGGCTTCTGATCATTTGTTCAAAAGGTGTTCGGGTTCGAATCCCGTGAGGCATGGATGTTGTGTTTGTGTTACGGCACTGGCTCTCTCCCTTCCCTGGAACCAATGGCTCAAAAGTAGGGATGGGTGACTGCTTCTAGCCATTTGAGTTGCTCATGGTGGTCGTTAAACTTTCAATCCAAAAATCTAAAATCCAACAATGAGGCAAACAGTCTGGGCGACATAGCTCGCAATATCCATATGTGCATGTATGCCCTCTGAAGAAGTTGGGTAAAGCCGTCATTTTCGATGCAAAGAAAAAATCCTGGTTCATTGAAACTTCAAATTTTAGGATTGCATGGTTTTCGGGAACTAACCAAAAGACCATTTATTGTTTGATTTTCAGAACAAAATCTCAGTATTCAATGTAACTCTTACGGATATCTTCGAATTATTGTGTTTTTCACAACATGCAATGGGTGCAGTGGTAGAAACACCTGTAGATACGAACTGTATGCAAGGTGCTACTAAAGCACACACACTCAAAAAAAAAAAAAAATGAAATTCGAAACAGAATGTTCAATCTTCTCTGAACTCCATAAAGTAATTATTTGTCGTCTTCCTCGGAAGCAAGGCGAAAACTTGAGGCACATCGGTATTATGTTAGATAGAATATACTTATATTCTATCTAAACATAATACCGCTGTGCCTCAAGTTGAATACTTGACAACTGTGTAGTAGAGGTTAAGGACGATGGAAACAGATTCGGAGCACACCTATCACTTCACTAAGTTCAAAATTATCTTTCGTGGAAAAGGTTAAATTGTGATTTAGGTCGTCAGCATCACGAGTAATTAGTAAGAGAGCTTCAGAGTTAAATGTTTAAGTGCAGTTTGCAGTAAGCTTCAATTCGGATGACAATCTAGCTCAAGATCATGTAGCCATGAGCCTTCAAATACATCTTTTAATTGCTGGCTTGTTACTGCGACTAATGTCACGCCAAATATTTCGGAAGCTCCAGTTCTTATTTGTCATTGAACCTAAGTTCTTTCCAGCGCTATGTTAAAATTCGTTTAGCTTCAAAATTGGTATGATTTATTATTCATACGTTTCATCGCTTGCCCATCTTCTAAATGAAATCTTTCTTTTTTTATTGGAGGTTTAACGACCACAGTAAGCAACTCCGCGGGCTATAAGCAGTCGCCCGTCCCTAATTTAGAGCCAATGGTTCCAGGGAAGAGAGAGGGCTAGTGCCGTAAGACAAACACAACATTCATGCCTCTCCGAGATTCGAACCCGGACCCCTTCCGGACGAATGATCAGAAGACATCGCTTAGACCACTGCGCCACCAGGGTGGCAACCATATCTTCAGATTTATATGTTGTTAACTTGCATCGCATATGTTCACACCCAGTTTTAGTCCGGATCTGTAGTTCAGCGTTCAGATTAGAACGAAACTGCCATTTATGTAATATGGTAGATTTTAGATTTTCTTATCTGAGACTTCTTTGTAAAGAAATGTCAGAGTGATTCAGACACATGCATCCATGGACACTTACCCGTATGCTGACTTTCTCTTGACATACTCATTTTATCTGCTTATTAGGGGACGCTGAAGTAGATTTCTATCTCACTTTCTTTGGCCAGAGGCTTTTGTGTTTGTTTGAAAATTTAACGACCATCGTGAGCAACTCGATGAGTTATAAACAGTCGCCCATTCCTAATTTAGAGCCACTTGTTCCAGGGAAGGGAGAAAACCACTGCCGTATGACAAACAAAACATCCATGCCTCACCGGGATTCGAACCCGGACATATCTCAGATGGATGATCAGCTCTTAGACCACTGCGCCGTCTGGACGGTAACCAGAGGCTTAAGCCATCGTGATTAATTTTTCACCAGGTGCCGTCAGCGATAAGTTATTGAGACTTTGTTACCAGACGCACACAAGTTGTCGTTTACTCTCTAACTTTTTGTACAATTAATTAATGATCGGCTGCGTTAGATCTTTGCCTATTCTTTTCCTTAAAATAACGTTCGAATTTGTCCAAAGTAGCAAAAGAAACAATTTGCTAGTATATGAAGCTGCGTTTTTGAGAAAAATTGCTCAGTATATGGGAAAACCTTTTAGAAATGCGAGAAGTGTGACTTCCTCGGGAGAGCTCTTTTAGGGCCACCCCGGTGGCGCAGTGGTTTAAGCGATGGCTTATGATCATTCGTCCGAGATGGGTCCGTGTTTGAATCCTGGTGAGGCATGAATGTTATGTTTGTAAATCTGAAGATATGGTTGCAGCCCCGGTGGTGCAGTGGTCTACGCGATGGCTTCTGATCATTTGTCCGGAAGGAGTCCGGGTTCGAATCTCGGTGAGGCATGGATGTTCTGTTTGTCTTACGGAACTGGTTCCCTCCCTTCCCTGGAACCAGTGGCCCTATATATATTTTTGATGATTTGGAGGTTGTTTTTTTTTTTTTTGATTGGAGGTTTAACGACCACCGTGAGCAACTCAATGGGCTATAAGCAGTCGCCCGTCCCTAATTTAGGATCACTGGTTCCAGGGAAGGGAGAGAACCAGTGCCGTAAGACAAACACAACATCCATGCCTGACCGGGATTCGAACCCCGGTCAGGCATGGATGTTGTCTAAGGCGCTGGCCTCTGATCATTCGCCCTTACGGACGAATGATCAGAGGCCAGCGCCTTAGACCACTGCGCCACCGTGGCGGCGATTTGGAGGTTTAACGACTACCGTGAGTAACTCAATGGGCTATAAGCAGTCACCCGTCCCTAACTTAGGGTCACTGTTTCCAGGGAAGGGAGAGAGCTAGTGCCGTAAGACAAACACAACATCCATGCCTCACCGGGATTCGAGCCCGGATCCCCTTCGGACGAATGATCAGAGGCCATCACTTAGACCACTGCGCCACCGGGGCGGCACCCTATATTAGGAACGGGTGACTGCTTATAGTCCATTGTGACTTCTTATAGCCCATCGCTCACGATGGTCGTTAAACCTCCAATCGAAAAAAAAAACCCCAGAAGTGATGGTTAAATGGAAAACTTAGATCTTTGCCTCTTGGTCTGGTCAACTACCTTCGTGACTACTATTTCTCTGTATATAAAAAACATAACCCATATATCTGAAGAAAGAAAAAGAATTAGAAAGTACAGTAACAAATATCCAAAAGTATCATCCGCAGTTAGGTCTGTACCATACAGTGAAGGTCTGTCGTTCCCCTAGGTCATGGAATGAAAGAAGCAGTGATGAAAATAATGAGAATTTTTGAGTTGCAGACTTTCCGGAACCGCCGATATACAAACGTACCACAATTGATTCAGTAAGAAAAGCTGAATAACATGGTTCCTATCTAAAACGTTATCCATGCTACTTGTTTTGTTTTTTGTTACTTTTATTTAAAATGGTGAACTGCAGACATCGCATTAACGTATTTTCATTTTAATGCAAAGAAACAACGTTTATAAATGCAGTTATTTATAACTTAACGTATACTATAGTTTCGCTTGGAACTCTGGTCCAGCTTCCTCAAGACTATGGTATGTTGATTTCTTGTGACGACGGTTGTTCGCTTCACGTGGCGGTTATCAGTTTTGGCAAGTGCTTTCCAAGCGCTCAAGAAATATGGCGAAAAGGTTGAATCATTCACCAAGAAAAAAACTTTCTGAAAAACACGAAATTCTGCAAAAAAGTAAAAAACATACATTTAGAAGACACTCACACTGACATTGGATGTAATAGACTCTCCAAGAGTTTTTGTTAGGAATTGAGTACTTTTCTGTAAATCAAATCATCTTAGTAACAGCAATGAAAATCACTTCGAAATTTGATGACGTAAGGATTGTAGCTATTTTGAAACAAACTTCAGAAATGACCAAATGAGAGAAAGAACGGCCAAGTTTCGGTGAAGCTTTGGAAAGATCTGAGTCACGGTGGATTTATGTTGAGGTTTTAGAAATAATTTGATAGCTGAATCCACCATTGAGGGTATGAAGCCTTTGTTCATAGCAATATATCTGACGTAATCCAGTTCTTTCTCGTGACCTTCTTCAGTAGGACAGACCTTTAAGGCCCGGTAGACATGTGCACGAAAGGCACTGATTTTGAGTTGGATGAAATAGTTTGATCTTGCATGAGGCGATAAACTGACATCAAATGGTTCGCGATAAACAGTCGTACTTAATGAAACTTCACACAGCTTAACTAGCCCTCTATAAAAGGAAAAGCTGCCATCTTGCTCCAATACACAAGTAAATTGAATGTTTGGGTTTAGTGAGTAGATTGTTGGTAACAGCCAAAGGAATTTAGAAATCGATATCTCAGAGGATGAAAATGACGTTTACGTAGCATTACCAAAGGTTGAAGGAAATCAAGTTGAAAAGCTTGTCATCAAAATGTTTCATATAAATTTGACAAAGATTTGGAGATAGGGGGCTTCCCATTGCTGTACCACAAATTTGTCTGCAAAATGTGACTTGGAAAACACAACAGTTTTGAGAAGGGCATGTAGCAACCAAAATTAAGTGCTCTTCTACTGTGAGTTGGGCGAAATAGTGCGCTGACTCCTTTTTAGACTACGCATAGCTCATTCTATTGGAATTTTGTAGAACATAGAAATAATGTTTGGCTATAATAATAATAACTTATTTTTGGAGAATACAGCTTTAGGTGGTTCACAAATGATGGAACTTTTATCTGTAGATAGTAAAATTTTATCTATAGATACCTATTATCACAAACGACTTAAATTTTGATGAAAAAATATATTAGACATTGCATCTGCAGAGTGATTATGACCAGTACCAACAGACCGTCCAAGCCAGACTTAAACAAAGAACAACAACAAGCTCTTAGAAAATTGAAATCAAATCAAGATTTCTTAATCAGTACATCTGACAAAGGTAGAATATTTTATGTGTACTATCTTAGGTGGAACAATTGTTGTTTTGTACAAAAAAGCAACACGATTATTCAATTAACAAACGATCACCAGAATTCCATACATACAGAACTTACCCCAAAACACATACGTAGAAACGTATATCAAGCCTGTCTACGAACTTTAAATTAAACCTATATCTTCCAATTGCAGAGTTTTTTACCAGATTTATTTACTATTAAACCACAATGATTAAATACTACTTGCAAGATCTTTCGGAAATAACTATAGCCCCATCATCGGGAAGACTGTCACAGAGAAATAGTGGGGCCGGTATTAAATAGAGACACCCCCAGATATATTAGGCTCTATATTGCCACAACATGGTAATCGATAAGAAGAAAAGTGAATAGCTGATCACGTAGCTTGTTCGTCATAGGCCATATCATCATTCACAGAAAAAAGTTCAAATGAGTAACCTCCACGGTTGTGGAATAAAGGCTAGCAGGTCCTCATTGCAACAGTTTTGAGAATGTCGAACTATGCACAAATTTTCTGTGAAGAGAAGAGAACGTCGATTATGTGCTGAAGTTATAATCGTAGCGTTTTCCCAATCTGGTGTATAATGTCCTTAATTAATAGTTCTAGCAAGGACTGTAATAGAAGAACCGGTCCTGATATATCTGTGCTCTTTCATTCTAACAGCTAAAGTCCTAAGTGTAGAAAAACGTATATAGAACTTATTCGGCATAGTAGAATAAGTAGTTTTAATCATTGTGTTTTAATTGTAAATGCATCTCGTATTTTATTTCTGCAATTGGAACATATTGGTTTAATTTAACGTGCATAGACAGCGTTTAACTGGATATACGTTTCCACGTATGTGTTTTTGAGCAATTAACAAACTTCTCGTCGAAGTACGTTGGGAAAAAACGAAAAGTGACACCACAGATAAACGTAAGAAAGCGATTCGGGAAGTAATTCAGTAGAAGTCTTGAAATGTTCTAGATATATACACTGAGTGGCCACTTTATTATGACCACCTGACAGTTTTAAGCAAATGAGCTATGGCTGCACGCTATTGCCGCCAGTGGGCGAGGCTAGTATAAAAAGGGAAAGATTAGTGCTTGCGACAGTAGTAGAAAGAATATATGGGTGACGAGATGGGTAAAAAATGAGATTTGACGGACTTTTTAACGTGGGATGATTGTAGGAGCTCGATGCCATGGAGCGAGTATCACCGGAACCGCCGCATTCGTGAAATGTTTCAGAGCAGCTGTTGTTAAAGTGTTTAAATACTGGATTGTCAGCCAAAAAACTGGGTCTCTACGTGCAACGTGTGGTCGTCATCGATTAATGACTGCTCGAGCAGAACGGAGAGTATCCGGATTGGTAACAGACAACAGAAGGGCAACAGTGCAGCAAATTACAGACCATCTTAATCAAGGATCCCCTCAAATGATCTCTGCACGCACTGTTTGCCGTACACTGCATCGGAAGGGATATGGCAGCCGTAGGCCTGTTCGAACACCTTTGCTGGCTGCAGTTAACAAGAGAAAACTTCTCCAGTTCACACAGGAGCACAAGGATTGGACAGTCGATGATTGGAAACAAATCATGTGGTCCGATGAATCACGTTTTCAGTTGCTCCATGCCGATGGCCGAGTGAGAATTTGGCGGAAACAGCACGATAGCATGGACCCCAAATGCATGGCTACAACCCTTCAAGCTGGTGGTGGAAACGTTATGGTTTGGGGAATGTTTTCCTGGCATGCTTCGGGCCCTTTAATTCGTGTTGATCAACGTCTGACTGGCACATCATATCTAAACATCGTTGCGGACCAAGTGCATCCTGTCATGTGGATGGTTTATCCCAATGGCGATGGCTACTTTCAACAAGATAATGCGTCCTGCCATAGTGCTCGTATTGTACAGGATTGGTTTCAGGAACATGCTGGTGAGTTTACTTTGCTTAGGTGGCCCCCACAATCTCCAGATCTCAACCCCATTGAGAAATCGGGGTGATGAAGTTGAATGAGCCATTAGACAGCTGGATCCACAACCCTGCAATCTCACATTCCTGGAAAGTGCTATTCATCAAGCATAGTCTCAGATTCCACAAACCCCTATCAACATCTCGTGGAGCCCATGGTCGTCATCGAAGAATCGACGCAGGATTAAAGATAAAAGATGGCCCAACGAAGTACTGAGGGGATGATCATAATAAAGTGGCCTCTCAGTGTATAGAAGAAAAAACTTAATATGAAGAATAAGCTTATACCATCTTATTGTAAACCTACTGGCCTATACGCTCTTCCAAAAATACACAAACCAGGCACTCCATTTCGATCTATTTTTGATAATATTGGTACAGCATACTAGAAACTGGCCAAATTCCAATCCCTGAAATTATCCATTTTACTATCTACAGAAAAAGTTTCATTAAAAACTGAACTGTACACACTTAGTGAGCCGCTTAAAGCTGCGCTCTCCGATATCGTCCCTATGTTCTTTATGTTCTCCAATATTCCAACAGAAGGAGTTATGGATTGTCCAAAAAGAAAAAAAAAAAAAAAAAAGAGTCTGATATCACACCATTTTCCCGAACCCGAAGAAGAAGAGATCTTAGTTTTTGGTCGCGACATTCCTCTCTCAATCTCTCAAAACTATTTTGTTTTTCATGGACAGTTTTATAGACAATTTTGCGGTCCAGCGATGGGAAGCCCTCTATCTCCAATTCTTTGTGAAATTTACATGGAACGTTTTGAAGACAAGCTTCTAAAGATCTCCTTGAACCTTTGGGTAGGCTATATTTGGTAGAAGACATTTTCATCCTCTGAGACGGTGATATTTCTAAATTCCTTGACCTGTTACCAACTATCCACTCAATGGACCCAAACATTTAATATCCTTGTGAACTGGAGCAAGATGGTTCTCTTCATTTTCTAGACGTACTAGTTAAGATTCATTAATTACGGTTGTTCATCGCAAGCCATTTGCTGTTAGTTTATTATTGCCTTATGCAACATCAAACCATTCCATTTAGTACAAAACCAGTGCCTTTCATACGTATATTTACCGAGCCTTGAACATCTGCTCTGCTGAAGGGGTTTACGAGGGATAACTGGATTACGTCAGATGTGTTGTTATGAATTGTAAACTCTCGGTGGTGGACTCAGCTATCAAAATATTTCTGAAACCTCAACATAAATACAGCTTGACCCCCATCTCTCCAAACCCTTACCGAAACTGGGCAGTTCTTTCTGATTTCTAAAGTTTGTTTCAAAACAGCTACAATCCTTAGGGTCATCAAATTTTAAAGTGATTTTTACTCCTGTATCTAAGATGCTTTACTCTATAAAAAAGGACCCAATTCATGACAAAAAATTCTTGGAGAGTCTATTGCATCTAGTGTCAGTGTGGCCTATAGTTCATAGGCTAAACACGGAGATCCCTTAGATTCATTTTGAAAGAATACAAGTCTTTCATTGACCAGCATTGATGGGAGAATAACCACTAATTTTTGTTTGATTGCTGAAAATTGTTAAAAAGACTTAGATCAATGTTTGATTTTTACGTTTTAGAATCATTTCACATTTTTCAAAAAGTCTTTCCTCGGTGAATGATTTAACCTCATCGCCATATCTATCAAGCGCTTTGAAAGCATTTGTCAAAACCGATAACCGCCATGTGACATGTGGCACATGAAACGAACAACCGTCGTCACAAGAAATCAACACGCCACAGTCCTGAGGAAGCTGTAGCACAGTTCCAAGCAAAACTATAGTATATCTTAAGCTATAAATAATTGCATTTATAAACGTTATTTCTTTGCATTAAAATGAAAAAACAAAACAAAAAAAAAGTTTCTTGATTCTATGCATTAACAGTGGAGTACAGAAACAAAAATCATTGTTTGTCGAAATTTCAATGAAATATTTCTTTGTAGAAGACAATACGTGTTTCTATTTGGACGTTATTGAACTTGTGAGTGAACTGATGAATAAAATAACTTTCTTTCGCTATCTCTGTATATACACTGGTTACAAAAAGTTAGGGATATTTCTTTTTCGAAGGGAAAACGTGGTGATATTACAATTTACCGACTACTCGATATTAGTTTTCCGCGTAGGTATGTACGTCATATGTACGTCATATGTCAATTAGCATCACAACACAGCACGTGTGGTGCAAGTTCCGATAAAAGTTTTCTGCGAGAAGTGGAAAAAGTGTCGTTTCACCGTTTGGTCTAGAAGTTTGATGAATGTGTTGTCTTCAGTGTGGGATTAGCCTGCAATGATGTACAGACCACGTTTAAGCATTGACAACAGAAATAGAGCTGTTGGCCTATTACAGGAAGGTGTATGGCAGATTAATGTGGCTGCTGCTTTAGAACTTTCGTAAAGTGTAGTGAGTCGGCTACACAAAATATATCAACGGCATGGAAATGATGCAGATTGACCCGGGAGTTGTCGGTCGCGGATAACCACCAGGATATGCTAGGAGAAGTCCTAGTAACACCAGTAGCCAACTCCGGAAACCACTACGAGCTGCTTCTGGTGTCACAGTATCAAAACGGTACGAAACCGTCTTCACGAATATGGACTCAGAGCATATGTATAGCATTGACATCCGCCCACCCTCGTCGAGGATGTACTTGGGTCCAACAGTACATGTCATGGAATACAGAGTGACACAATGTACTCTTCACAGACGAATCACGTTTCGCTCTTTATCCTGGTACTTGACGAGGTCACGGGTGAAGGAGATCCGGTACACGAATGCAACCACACTATGTGCAGTCCGTCCACCCTTACCAGCGGCAATCAGTTCTGGTTTGGGCAGGAGTATGTTTTAACGGCTGTGCTTCCTTCTAAGTTTGTCAAGGCAGCATGAGTGTACCAATACGAGGTCATTGTGCCCATTGTGACACTGATTCTCGCTGCTATTGTATCATTGAGCCCATTGTGACACTGCTTTTCGCTGTTATTGTACCATTGAGCCAATTGCGACACTGATTCTCGTTGTGTTGTCTCGATGACAATGAAACCAGTCACCTTGCCTGAAGGAGCTGGAAAATTATGAGATTAAATCGTTACAGCTTCCTTCGAGGTCTCCGGACATTAATCCTTTTGAGAACATTTGGGACGATGTACAGCGACGTCTGTATAACTACGTTCCGTACCCCCAGTACACTGGCAAACCTCCATAATGTGTTGCCTTAAATATGGGACGAGCTTCCCCAGACACTCATCAATAATGTCATTGCAAGTATGCACGTAGGTGTCAAGACGTTCTTCGACACAGTGGTGGTGTTTTCTGGTACTGGAAATCCAGAGGTATGGACATTCTCCGAATTTACCGTTTTGTCTATATTGCAGTGCTACTCTGTTGTGTACAGAAATTGCCCAATAAATTGTTTTTGTAAACGCACTCTTTATGTTTGATGTTACGTAGCCTCACTGATGTTATTTCAGAGCGTGTTACTTGAGTCAGCTATATGCATCCTACATTTCATGCAATATTCTTAAGTTTTTGTGACCAGTGTATAATCTTCCACATTAAATCATATTTGGCTGCTATGAATAAACAAGAATGATGACAACGAATTTTCTGTTGTAATGAGCATGTCCTTTCAATCCATTCCGATGCTGAGAAAAAAAATAAAAATTTATCAAAGTTATCCAAAGTCAATAGAATCTGTTACAAAAAAAAACAAAAAAAACAAAAAACGATTCCTACGAACGATGAAACATTGAAAAATAAAAACAGCTTCTAATTTCCACCAGCAACTAAAAAGTATGTTAAGCAAATTAACAAATGGCGCACAAAAAAATTTCTTACCAGAATTAAGGTATCACATACAAAGCGATTTTCTAATCGAACAGTTAAAAGAAGAAATATAGAAAGAAACATGACCTAATTCTATGCTTTCCAGCTGAAGAACAATGGAAAAGGATAATGGAAAAGTTGAAAATAGGCGAAAAATATTCTTCAGGGGAAAAGCTATGCCAACGGAAAAGAACATTTCAAAGATTTTTCAATTGGATTTTTAGAAGCGGAGATACATCTACAAACAGAAGTACGCAAACACCATCTAGCGACAGACCTATGAACTATAAAACTCCTCAGATATAAACCTAAAGTTTTTCACACGGTACATGGCATATGGTGTTGAAAGAATTTCTTTAATCGCACATGTAGAAGCAGATATCTTAAGATAAATAGATTAAACATTGGTCTGGCCTCCCCTGTGGCGCAGTGGTCTAAGCGATGGCTTCTGATCATTCGTCCGAAAGGGGTCCGGGTTCGAATCCCGGTGAGACATGGATGATGTGTTTGCCTTACGGCACTGGTTCTCTCCCTTTCCTGAAACCAGTGGCCCTAAGTTAGGGACGGGCGACTGCTTATAGCCCATTGAATTGGTCACGGTGGTCGATAAACCTCCAATAAAAAAACATCATTGGTGTCCCATAGCGACCAAATTTTGCATTATTTTGGGTAGAAAATACACACAAAATAGTTTTCAGAGTTAGTACTATCTGACCGGAAAAAAATTTCAACCGGGTTACTGATCACGCAGATATTACTGAAAACGGAAACGTGAGCTCACACCTTTCATGGCGCTTCGGAACAACGATCTCGGAAACCGCGCAGCTTGTTGATTCTATAAGTGCCGTTGTAGTGAGTACGTATCAAATGTGATGCACAGATGGCCAAACAACGAACCATCATCCAGCCGTGTGTCGTCCGTAGCTCATTGATGCCGGAAAATCGACCACAGGGCTACATGGCGACAAATCACCCGCAGCTACAACAGTAGTGATCAGGACGATGTGTCTCAGCACACAGTTCATCGCAGCCTTCTGCGCATGGGTCTGCTGCGTAGCCGAAGACCCAGCTGAGTCCCCATGTTCACTTCACGTCATGGCCAACAACGCATGAAATGAGACCAAGATTATCGAGATTGGACCGTGGATGATTGGTAGAAAGTGGCCTGGTCTGACGAATCAAGATTCCTGGTGTATCATGTAGACGGCTGAGCTTGGATGCACTTTTGCGCGGAAACAGGCAGGTGGCGGCGGTCTTATGTTGTGGGCGATGTTTTCTTGAAACACTTTAGGCCCCATTATCCCAATAGCACAATCTCTGACAGCTGTCAGGTGTCTGAACTTCGTTGCGGACCAAGTTCACCCATTCATGGCAACTGTGTTCCCTGCTGGTGATGGACATTACCAACAGGATAATGTGCCATGCCACACTGTCAGAATCGTCAAATAGTGGTTCGAGGAACATGCTGGGGACTTTCTGTTAATGTCCTGGCCTCCAAATTCACATGACATGAACCCAATCGAACATTTGTGGTTCGACTTGGAAAAGCGGGTTCGCGCTAAATCACCACCACCCCGAAATGTACGGGAAATGGAGGACCTGCTGTTGACATTATGGTAACAGATACTGGTACCACGATTCCTATGGCTACCTCATCAAATCGATGTCTCGCCGAGTGGCCGCTGTTTTGAGCGCTAAATGAGGTCCTACAGCTTATTAGATAGGTGGTCATAATGTAATCTCTCATCGGTGTATATGAGAAATGTTTCGCACCGGAAATGCTTTCCAACAAAGAAAGAATTTTCCAAATCGGACTCTTAGGAGCAAAGATATAGACAAAAATATGATACATCTACGACCCCTGGCAGGAAAACTATACACTATTTTAAGAAGAAAATATTCTGAAAATGTTTTTCGGGGTGAGTGGTATGGGTTCACTACAGATTTTTATTCAATTGAGTTTTGGGAAGGTTAGATTTTCCTGCAAGTATATCAGAAGCAGAAAGAAACACTTACGCCGTCTGGTGGTCAAACCATTTTTTATGAAAACTTAAAAATATGCAAAACATTTTCCATCAGGAGCTGCATCCGATGCAGGAAGAATTTTTCAAATCTGAGTTTAGAAGTAGGGATATCGGGGAAAACGCGAGTTGCCCTTATGTCCTCTAGCGGAAGATCTATGCATCACATGAAAATTTTGAAATTACATGAGAAACATTTTGCAGCAATGTTTATCATATAATTTCAGAATTGATATCTCTGCTTCTAAGACTCCAACGAAAAAGGAATTTTTCAAATTGGACTCTTAGAAGCAGAGATATCGACAAAAATAAGGTATACATCTACGCCTCTTGGCGAAAACATTATGCATTAATTTAGGAATAAAGTATTCTGAAAGGTCTTCCGAGACGAACGGTACCGGTCCACGAAAAAAAATTTTTCAGTTGAGTTTTCAGAAGCTCAGATTTTTCTACAAATACATTAGAAGCAGAAATAAACACTTACGCCGCTGGTGGCAAAACCGTTCTTTACCATACATTAGAAATTTTGTGCAAAACATTTCTCATCAGGAGCTCTGTCGGACGCAGGAATAATTTTTCAAATTGGAGTTTTAGGAGCAGAGATATTGTAGAAAACGCAATTTACCTTTACGCCCCCCGTAGGAAAAAATCCATACATTGCTTGAAAAATAAAATGTACTTAAAATAGTCTTTTATATAATTGGCATCGAAAGGAAAAGAAAAATTTCAATCGGATATTTAGAAGCAAATATATGGTATAAATGTAATTTGAATTCGGTACCATCTGCATTCACGTCCTCTAGCGGCATAGTTCTTCATCGCAAAAAAGAAAAAAACATGAATGCAAGAATCATCATTCTCATATTTCAAGCTTCTCAATGCAAAAAGAATTTTTTGAATCGGATGCATAGTTGCAGAGATATGGTGTCCACTGAGGAACGGACGAAAAAACCCATAGCAAAATCGCTTTTTCTTTACGCTTTCCAACCGTAGGTTGAAGAAGCGTATATGATCCAGCTGTGTCCGTCCGTCTGTCCGTCTGTCGGCACAATAACTCGCGTAAAAATGGGTCGATTTCGATGAAATTTTAGTATGTGGTAGGGGACCACCTGGGGACGAACCCTATTGAAAATGGACGGAATGATGTCAAAGGTCACGGCATACGAGCGGGATCCATTCCATTGCCCTTATGCGTCATAACTTGCGTAAAGATGGTTCGATGTCGATGAAATTTTAGTATATTGCAGGGGACGACCTGGGAATCAACCTTATTGAAAATGGGTGATGTGGGGTCAAAGGTCAGGACATAGGAACGGAATGCATTCCATTGCCTTTATGCGTCATAACGTGCGTAAAAATGGTTCTATTTCGATGAAATTTTATTGTGGTAGGGGCCACATGGGGACGATCTTATGACGTCATAATCTCGCGCTTGAAATGTTGGCGCGCGGTCACGCCATCTGTCTCATTACGTCACGCATTGTGTGTGAATCCTATTAAAATTTTATGACGTCACACTCTTGCGAGCAGATAGTCGCGATTCCCATCTGCCTCATTACGTCACGCGTTGTATGCGTATGTCCGTCCTCACGATAACTCGCGTAAAAATCGTTCCATTTCGATGAACTTTTAGTATGTGGAGGGATCGCCCGGGACCTCTGACCCCATTTGTCCCATCGAAAATGGGACAAATGGGGTCAAAGGTCACGACATAGGAGCGGGATCCATTCCACTGCTCTTACGCGTCATAACTAACGTAAAAAAGGTTCGACTTCGATTAAATTTTAGTATTTGGTAGGGGACAACCTGGGAACAAACTCTATTGAAAATTGGCGAAATGGGGTCAAAGGTCAGGACATAGGAGAGGAATCACTTCCATCGCCATTATGCGTCATAACTTACGTAAACATTTTTCGATTTGGATGAAATGTTAGTATGTTGTAGGGGCCTGCTTGGGGACGAATCCTGTTGAAAATGGGCGAAATGGGGTCAAAAGTTAGAACACAGGAGCGGATTCTATTCCATAGCCTTTATGCATCATAACTTACGTAAAAATGCTTCCATTGCGACAAACCTTTATCATGTTATTTCGGAGGTACACTGAACCGGTTCTGTTAAATATAATCGAAATGTTATTAAAGGTCAGGGCACAGGACCGAGATTTATTCCACAGCCATTATCCTCATAACTTGAGTAATGATTTCTGGTATGTTGGAAAGCGTATTATAATCAATGCATTGCATGATTTTACTAACTTGTTTTACAAAAGACATGTTAAAAACAAAAAGCTCTACTATCACTCTCGACAAATCAATTTTTTCATTATATCGCATCAAACAGCGTTTATGGAAGCATCCCTCGTGCGATAACGTGCGCACTTCATTACTCTTCTATTCCTCTTCTAAAGTATATACAATTTAGGCTGTTTTCTCAATGAACGACAAACTACATTTTTTTTAATAGATTTCTGTTCGTTGCTATTTCCAATGGGCATTTTTCCAATCATTGATGATTCAGATTGAAAACTACGCTGGGCATCGATGTTTTCCTATGAAAAAAAAACAAGAAAAAAAACTGAATAGCAAATCAAACAAGTAGTGCGTAAATCAAAGTAAATCAAACAAAATTATTAATCTTTCCTTTGTTTACGTTTCCTAAGAAACGCATTTTTTTTCCAGAAAAGAGCGTTCTTTCTAGCCGCACGACTCGTTATCCTGCTCTCGAGAAGATACAAGGCTCAGATTATTCAGATTATTCAAACTTATGCACCCACTATAAGTCATCCTGAAGAAGAAATTGAAGAATTTTATGAGGAAATTCGTCATCTAAATAATAAAGGTAAGCAGCACTTGAAGATAATTATGGGAGATTTCAATGCAAAAATAGGGCAACGGCAACAGAATGAAACTTCGGTTGGTAAATTTGGTTACGGGAACAGAAAACAGCGTGGAAATACTCTCGTAGAGTTTGCAGAGGCAGAAGGGTTTTTCATCTTGAACTCCTTTTTCAAGAAAAAGCCACACAGGAAATGGACATGGAGACATCCAAATGGGACGACAAGTGAAATTGATTTTATTATGTGTAACTAAAAATTCGTCATAGAAGACTGCAGTGTGCTAAACAAGTTCAACATTGGTAGTGACCATAGATTGGTGAGATGTAAGATGCACCTCAACAGTAAACTCGAACGTGGCAAGTTCATAAGACAAACAAAATGTATTGACATAACCAACCTTAAAAAACACCATAATACCTTCAAGTTGAAACTGAAGAACAGATTATCTGCTTTAGAAGGCCTAACATCGGAAGAAGTGGATGTTTCTGAAGTTAACAGAAAAGTAACCAAAGCTCTTATGGAAACAGCAACAAAATTAGCTGGGTCTAAGAACAAGTTGCATGTGAACAAATTATCAGGAAAACCCAAAATGTTGATGCAAAAAAGAAGAGAGATGAGGACAACTAAAGAAGATGTGACTTCCAAAGTGGAATATATAGAGCTATGCAAGACAGTACGAAAAAGTATCACTGAAGATGTACGGAAATTCAACTGTGAACTAGTGAGGAAAGCAATTGAAAACAACCAAAGCCTAAAGATAGCAAAGGGACATCTCAGTAAGGGAAGAAAACTGATTATAGCACTGAGAAAAGAAGATGGTTCTGTAACAAGAAAAAGAGGCGAAATTTTGACAAGAGTGAAAGATTTCTACTCCAAATTATATGAAAGGGATGATACATGTACTCCAGACATCATGAAAGGTACCAGTACCAGAGTTCTTCCAGTCCTTCCAGCAGAAGTTGCACATGCAATCAAGAACATGAAGCGGGAAAAAGCTCCAGGAGAAGATGGAATTACTGTAGACATCATACAAGAAGCAAGTCGAGAAATCGAAACAGTACTCGCCCAAATTTTCACTCGATGCCTTAATGAAGGGAAGATTCCTGAGGATTGAAACAACGCTACAATGATCCTGCTACATAAAAAAATGGTGACATTGAGGATCTCAGGAACTACAGACCTATCAGCCTCCTATCAGTAGTTTATAAAATCTTCACTAAAGTTCTTTCACACCGCTTGAAGGTAACACTGGGCATGGCTCAACCGAGAGAACAAGCTGGATTCAGGAGTGGCTACAGTACAATAGATCATATCCACGTACTGAGAGAACTAATTGAAAGAGCGAGGGAATATGAACTTCCATTGTGCATGGTTTTTATCGATTATGAAAAAGCCTTTGATTCGCTGAAACCATCAGCAGTTACAATGGCTCTGAAATCCGGCGGTATTGAAGATGCATACATTAATATTATTAATAACATCTATGAAAATGCAAGTGCAAAGATTCGGCTGTTTGAAAATACAACACACATAAAAATTGGAAAGGGAGTGAGACAAGGTGACACGATATCTCCGAAGCTCTTTAATGCCATATTGGAAAACGTTTTTCAATCACTGAACTGGGAAAACAAAGGGATAAAGATTAATGGAGATTATCTAACCCACCTTCGTTTTGCTGATGACATAGTCATTTTTGCAACTACCCCATCAGAGCTGCAGAATATGATCCAGGAACTTGCTGACAAGAGTAAAGAAGTGGGATTAAAGATGAACTTTCAGAAGACAAAAGTGATGTTCAATGCTTTTACAAGAAATGAAGATTTATCGATTGATGGAGAAAAGCTGGAGATAACAGACACGTACGTTTATCTTGGACACCAGATATCAAGTGAGGGTCACATTGATGAATAAATTAATCTGCGTACAAAACTTGCCTGGAGAGCTTTTGGAAGAAACAGCATAGTTTTCAAGAGCAATATGCCATTATGTCTTAAAAGAAAAGTGTTTGATCAATGCATCCTTCCAGTGCTTACGTATGGTGCAGAGACGTGGACCTTAACTAAAAGAGACATACAAAGGCTGCAGACAACTCAAAGAAGCATGGAGAGGTGCATGCTTGGTGTATCCAGGAGAGATAGAAAGAGGAACTCGTGGATCCGAAAAATGACAAGAGTAGAAGACATCATGATCAGAATTAAATCCCTGAAATGGCAATGGGCTGGACATACTGCCAGAAGGACAGACCATCGATCGACAGCCGAAATTTTAGATTGGATTCCAAGGGACAGGAAAAGACCCAGAAGAAGACCACATGGGAGATGGGTGGATGAAATTCGAAAGTATGCGGGAGTGACATGGAAGAGACTGGCACAAGACAGACCGTTGTGGAGGAAACTTGGGGAGACCTTCGTCCAGCAGTGGATTGATAATGGTTGACAGTGATGATGATGATGATGATTTTCAAACATACTCTCAAGCTGATGCATTTAAATTCGTAAATCGGGTCGTAGAAAACGACTGATACAGTTTTTAGATGCTGTAAAACAGTAACAGTTAAAGACACGGACCACAACTGCGAACCGTTAGGTAGATGTACTCATAAAGTTTGTGTCCCGCTACTGAGGCATTGCTACTGAGGGAAGTGATGTAGGCGACCGCGCGCGTCACGTGTGTGGTCAGTCAAAATGGCAGCGTCTGCAGTGGAGAAGGAGTTTTGTGGCAGCGTCTGCAGTGGAGAAGGTGTTCTTGAATTGAGCAAAACGGAATCTGTAACTGTTGTGCAACGGCATTTTCGATCACGATTCGGAAAAGAACCTCCAACCAGAAAATCTATCTACGATTGGCATAAAAAATTTGAGAAAGTACGGGCTGTTTGTGCAAACTTAAAAGTCCTGGACGACCGCGTGCATAGGCCAGAAAAAGTCTCTCGGGAGAAAAAAGGCTAAGAAAAAAATAAACTGGACACTAAGGCCCATCATCAAAGGCTGATGACGGGATTCACACTTTAAAGGCCCATCATCGTTAGGCTGCTGAAGAATTAATGTATTCCTGCCGACCCGGAAAACCTACAAAAAAAAAAAAAAAAAAAAAAAAAAGAAAGAAAGAAAATGGAGAAGAATTTGTTATCGCACTTTATTTTAAAAGGCACGTGCTCATAGTGCACTTCATTGTTTCATCCACCTCTCCATTTGTGGACAAGATATCTCTGAATTTATAACTGCGGTTTGAAAGTATCTGTTCGCATCTCATAGGGTTAAAAATGGGATGGTTAATCATACAGTTTGAATTTTATCAGCTCACATATTTCCGTTTTTTAGGTGGCGTAAACGTATTCCTATGTTTAGAGGGATAAATACATACTTCTAAAAGTCAGGCTGACAAAATTATTTCTGAAATCGATAGGTGTGACCTTAAATAAGCTTTCCATGTATGTTCTGTGTTTAGTTATGCTATTCGATAGCGTAAATGAATTTCTGGGAGGTTACGTACATACATATATATGCATGCTCTTGGTGCAGAATCTTTCTTCTGTAAGTTCGATTTATTCAGAGATTTTCGAGCTATTTCAAAATTATTTAGACATTTTTAAGCTTTTCAGGTATAAAGTTTTCTCACTAGAAACATCGCTGTTTTTGAAGAATTTGCGGTTAATAGTACACATTCGATTTTTGTTATTCAAACTTCGTTTCTAGATAAGCTGCAGTATTCTTGTTTGACGAACACATTTCAATGTTATAATTTCAAATGACTTACAAATTCCAGTTCTATAAAAAAGGCTTGCTTATTTTGCTTTTTAAATAAAACTGCTTATTCTATTTTATTTAAGCAGAATTTTCCGGTTATTGTTTTCCTAAATTTATGGATGTATTCCAATTTTGCAAATGAAGTTCCTTAAAACTGAAGTTCGTCTTTCAAACTGCATTACCTGGCTTTAAGAGTAAATTAATTTACTAATTCAACACAGAAATAGAGCAAGGGTGTCACTAAGACTTTTGTTATCCGTTTGTGCATAATTTGGGGCACCATTTTTTAATCTAAAGAAAATATCCATTATGCAAGACCACAATTATATGTTTCCACATAGAAAATTTCCACAATTTTCTCACCGTTTTCTTCCAAGCTAGTGTCTGATATTAGATGCATGTCCCTAAAGGAATGCCGTAAGAAGCCTCATTTTTGTAATTACAGTTTGCAGGTCCTAAACTTTTGTTATGTAGGTTTTTATGTGACTTGAAAGCCTCTCCCGGAAGAGGGCATTGTTCTCCTACGCCCGCACGAGGTCGTCTCCATTACACCATGATGACATGTCGCAATAGCTCAGTGCCTGGTGTCAGTTAAATACTTGCAAGACCAACAACCTGCACGCTATACAAAATCAACCACTGAATCCGAGTGCATAGAAAACACACACAGACATACATAGGTATATGCATGTATTTATGTAAATAAAAGACATTTGAGAGAGAGGACGCAGTTCGAAACATGTCAAGGCCAAGAAGAGAATTATGCAGCCATTTTGCAAAATACTTTCTCTTCACACATAATTAATGATCAGCTTCGGGATGGCAAAAACTTTTCAGTTAAGAGATTTTCAACGATTTGTGAATCCCTGAAAATGTTAATGCAGCATAACAACAGAAGATATAAATAAACGATCATAACGATTTAGAGTACATATTAATTTACAGTTATATTTCATCAACTCAGTTCTTAAAAATACTACAGATAATTCTTGAAATAATTTTTGACACGATCTTTTGAGGGAAGGAACAAGTGTAACCTCAAATTTTAATTATGTAGGTGCTGAAAAATGCGATACTGTTTCATCATTCTAAAGACAAGTAAATCTTTAGACATATTGGTATAAAACAAGGAGTCAAAAATTATGCTGTAAAACTCTCATATAGCAAACCTGTTTTAAAAAAAATACATTATATTGAACAATTCTTATCATGTATATGGATCATTGCAACTGAAGGTCTGCGGTAGCTCAAATATTTTTTTTTAATTACAGAATACCTTTCAATAACAGCATACCTACAAATAAAATTGTCATCTTTAAATCTTTTTTCACCTCACTACATGTTATAGTATGGAAGAGCAAAAATTTCTGTTCAAAAGAGAGAGGCCTCCCTAATGACCGACAGGCCAGAGACACGATCTTCTAACTAATAGGTGATTATTCCAAATTTGAGTTCCGGTTGAGGCATAAGTGGCATGTTTATCCAATGGCGTTGGTTCTGATTTTTTCCAGGAAGAAGTGACCCTAAATTAGGAAAGGAAAATTCACTGTAGCACTGAATGCTTGCGGTGCTCGTTGAAATACTGTCCCCTAAAATTACATAAATTAAAAAAGAAAAAAATTGACGCTTACCTTTATGGGAGCCAAACAGAAGTTTTTCATATCGTCATTTAAAAACAATGGCATTGTGACAAACGCAAATAAATGTGTATTAGCATCATTTTTTTGGAGGTTTAACGACCACCGTGTACAACTCAATGGGTTATAAGCAGTCGCCCGTCCCTAATTTAGAGCCACTAGTTCCAGGGAAGGGAGAAAGCCAGTGCCGTAAGAGAAACACAACATCCATGCCTCACCGGGGTTCGAACGCGGACCCCTTTTGGACGAAGGATCAGAAGCCATCGCTTAGATTACTGCGCCACCGGTGGGGCGCATTCGCATCACCTAGTGGGAGAAAAAATGGCCCTGAAAATCGAGGAAGTATATGGGAAGTGCTAATTTTGTTTTCTTAACCCAATAAAAAGAGCATCTTCAGAGTTCCACCGACAGACGGACAGATGGACAAACATAAAGATGAAATAACTAAAATTTTACAAATATTTCAAAAGGTTTATTTGCGAAATAAACCTTTCGAAATATTTGTGAAATTTCCAAATAAAATAGTCTCGAGTATATATAACTCGGTATACTTTAAATAATTCCTTCTTAAACGCTATTTCAAAGTACGCCAGACAGTGCACACTCAAGAAGCGCTTATAGAGCAGTAAATCCATTTATTTACTGGTGTATTACGTATAAAGATTCACCAAACTTTCTCTCTCCACTGGGAGGCTTTTTGAAGGCAATGGTAGACATAAAATGCTACCATTGCCTTGAAAAATGCTACACAAATGCCACCATTTTATGTCAACCATTGCCTTGAAAAAGCCTCTGATTAGAGAGCGAAAGCTTTGCGAATATTTATGCGTTTTACACCACTAAATAAACAAATATTTATGCGTGTTTACGCCACTAAAGAAACGGAAGCGCTTCGCTCTTAAATTTAAATTTTTTTCCGGCGTCAATTTTATGTAAAATTGAAGATTTTAATGTCGAAAGTTTCATGACCGTGTGGCCAAACAAAAAAAAAGTTCACTGTCCGAAAAATTTCTTATATGATGCCTAATATAAAATGCAAAACTGTCAATTAAACAAGAAAGATGACACCAAATTTTTAAGTGTAATTAACATACTTTTAAATTTTTTCTGACACAAAAAAACATTTTTAAAGTGGATTTTTAGAAATGGAAAACATCAGCAACAAAGAAAATTCATTTAAGCCTCCTGAAGAAAAAACTGTGCGTTATTTAAAATACTCGGCGTCTTTTAGAAGCTGAAATAGCAAGAAAAACATTATCTCCCAATCGAGAAAGCTCTGCATTATTTAGTGAAAAATGTGTGCAATCTTCACTATACCGAATAGTATATCGTAGAAAAATAATTTTTTCAATAGAATTTTTAGAAGTGTTGTAAACATAAATGCCCACTTACATCCAAAGGAGCAAAACTGCGGCGGTGAAAAATTCAAAAATGAATCATAAATGATTAACAAATTGAATGGTGACAGATGTAAATAGAAGAAATTTTCAAATTGGTTTTGTAGAAGCGTATATGTATATATACATTCATGCCGCCTTGTAGAAAAATTGTGTGCCATTTTTGGCAGCAAATATTAAATAAATATTTTCCATAAAGAGTGATACTTGACCAAAACAAATATTTTTTAAGTGTGTGTTTAGAAGCATAGAAACGGCAGGAAATAAGCAGAAATATGCATTTCTGCCCAAGTGGAAAAAATTGTGCATTGCAAACAATTGAGACCACACGAATTATTCCTCACTATGAATTGTATCCAGCGCAAAAAGCATTTTTCAAGTCGTACTTATTGAAGCATAGGTGCCTTTCGTTACAAAAGAGTTTCGAGGAGAAAAGAATGGTTTCAGTTGTATTTTTGGAAGCAATGGTATCGAGTAAATGTATAAAGGAAATTCAATCGTGCACCAAAGCTGTTAAATTGAAAACAAATGCCGGCTCTTGCACGATACACTTTAATGATAAAAAAAACTATATACAATTAAAATAAATATAAGTTTAAGATCTTTCAACACCTCAACGGTGTCATCCTCAGAAAAATTCAGCAGAAGTGAGAGACTACACAGTGCGTCAAAGAATTTTTAAGACTGGGTCTGTAAAATGAAATAGAAACAAGAAATTATAATTTGTTTTGGTTTGTTATTCAAAATAAGTCCCTCTGGCTTCAATACACTTGTTACAGTGATTTAATAATGATTCGAATGCCTGTTCCAGTTCACTTTGCGGAATTGCCTCCAAAGCACGCGTCGAAGCTGTTTGTATGGTCGAAATATCATAAAAACAAAACACCCTTTTAATGTCATTTTAAGTTTTGAGAACAAAGAAACGTCACAGGGCGCTAAATCAGGCGAATACGGTGGATGATTTAACACACAGACGTTATTTTTCGCCAATAATCTACGAACAAGAAGTGAGGTGTGACTGGGTGCATTATCGTGCAACAAACACCAACTGTTTTCATCTCGATATTCTGTATGAATGTGACGAATTCTGCCCATCAAACGCCTCAAAACATTTAAACAAAACTCAACAGTAATTTTTTGTCCACTTGGAACAAATTCTTTGTGGATAATAACCCTTACTATCGAAGAATGTAATGAGCATTGTTTTGATTTTCGATGGAACCTTTCTTGTTTTTTTGGCTTGTGGCAAGTTTTTTGACTTCCATTCCGCACTTTGTCGCTTTGTTTTAGGATCATATTGAAAACACCATGTTTCATCACCTGTAACAATCGATTTTAAGAAGTTTGGATCATTTTCAGCGGTTGAAATGATGTCTCTGCAATGTGTACTTCTTCTTGATTTTTGTTCTTTGGTTAACGTGTGTGGAACAAATTTAGCACAGACTTTTGTTTTGCCCAAATCTACATGCAGGATGGTTCGAATCGTTTTTTTTTGTTGATGTTTAAAGACTCTTCCATCATTCTTAGTGACGCACATCGATTGCTTGCCACGGAATCACGCACTTTTTCAATAATCTCAGGTGTCCTAGATGAACTTGGTCTTCCGGTATGCTTATCATCTTCTAGCATCTCTCTTCCATCCAAAAAACGTTTGTGCCACAGGAAAACATTTGATCTACTTAAACAAAACTCACCGTAAACTTGTTTCATCATTTGGTACGTTTCTGAGGCACTTTTACCAAGTTTTGCTTTAAATTTAATAACAGTCCTTTGTTCCATCTTAATAATTTAACATGAAAAAAATTTTACTTCTCTAATGAACGCCCGTTTCTTTTGAGTTACTTTAACAACTGCGCAGTACTTTTGGCAGAAAGCAAGCAGATGGTCACGGTTTATAACGCATTCGCGATTACACTGGTGGCGCCACCGTAGGCTGAAATCTAGCGTCAGTCTTAAAAATTATTTGACGCACTGTGTATATACTTTAATGAAACAAGTAGCTGTTAATGCGCATGTGCAAAATCGGCGAAGTCCAAATCAAGTTTCGTGGGTAAAAACAGATAGTTGGTGGGCGTGACCTTGCTCAGAAATCTTTTCCAAGACACGGAGGGTTCATTGTTGCAATATCTTTCGCCATTGACAAATATGTGAATACTTTCGGAGAAAAGTGTTGATCGACGATTCCTGGGAGAATCCAGGATAATGGTGTCATTCCAGCATGGTATAGGTAAGAACAATTTAAACAAATTCTCGACAGAGATGTAACACCATAATGCGTTCTAAGATTAAATTGATGTTCATTAATGCGGCGTCGCAAAACACGTGCGCATTAACAGCTACTTGTTTCATTAAAGTATATAGGTCTATCACTTCTATGTTTACTGCTGCATTGTTTCTGAGGATGACAGCGTTGTGGTGTTGAAAGGTCTTAAACTTATATTTATTTCAATTGTATATAGTTTTTTTCATCATTAAAGTACATCGTGCAAGAGACGGCATTTAAATGTTTTCAATTTAATAGAATAAATGTGTTTGGAATTCGATAGAATATGCATTTCCGCCCTCCGGTGGAGAGGTGAGTACTTGAAATGCATCGAAAGGATGTTATTATCATTATCACAGCTCAGGCTTCCGGGTGCAAAAAAACTTTTCAGTTCGAACTAACAGATGCAGTGATATGATGTCACAGAGAGATGGATGACCGAACGGACATAATTGATAAGCACTTACTTTTTTTCTTCGAAAGAAAAATATCCGTGTAATTTCATGGAATACAGGTTTATGAAACATCCTATGCGGTTTGTACAGTTTATTTCTTATAATGATTCCCATAATGTGAACATATTTTTTTAAAGTAGTGTACGTGTTTTTTTTTTTTATGTGTACGTATTTCCGATTTTTCATCACAGAAACTAGTAACGACGCAACAAAACTGTTGGGGTTTTTTTTCTGTTTTTTTTAATGATTTGCCGACACACATGAGCATTGAAGTATGAGCATTTCCTTATTCTCAATTTAAAATTCCTGAGTTCTAGTTAGAAAGAAGACAAGAACCTTGGAATTAGTATCACGCCCATGTATCTAGGCTTTGAACTCAGATTCTCAGTGTCGGAAGTTAGCAGCGTGTTAACCGGTCGGCTGTAGAGAGACTGTCAAATAGCCGATTCACTGCAACCATATTTAATATTAAACATGTGGGTTTTAAAAAATAGGCTGTAAATTGACTTACAGATTAGTAAGTGCGCGGACAAGCCAAAGGATTCATGTCATTAAAAAAAATCTTTTTCTGAGACCTTTTCAGGATCTTAGAATCTGGTTACGGACTCTCCTTACTTTGCATTATAATAAGGAAATCACATGAAATAGGCGTTTGGTACACCCTGTTCGTTCTCCGTGTATTTCTTTACTTCTCTTCTGCTCTGTTGATATTTTTATTAAGTTGTGACAAAAGGGTGGCAAAAGAGAAGATAACGATGCTTTTTGTTTTCTAGCAGGAGTTGTTGTTTTTTCTCAACAAATGTTTTCATGAAATAACTTTTTTCGACCTGCGAAATGTGCGAATTCGCCTAGTTCATTATTTTTATACATCGTTTGAACAAAGATATTCATCCCTTTTTGAATGACTGACTGTGTGAAACACACCGCTATTGGGTTATTTTGCACGTACACAAAAAATATAATTGCTAACAAAAAGGTATTAAAAATGCAATCTGTCATAAATCACAACAAACTAGCTTTATTTTGGTTTCGCTTTCAACGTTGAATAATGAAGTTCCGGATTGGCCGAGCTTCCTTTATTAACAGAATGGCTGTTGAATCTTGCCAAAACTTTTGCTTTCCGTTACGTTGTTCAATAGGTTCTTTAACGAGAGAGGCGTGTAAAGACTTCGAAGTCACAACAATATAGGTGTTTTCTAAAGCGCCACGTTCACTCAATGAAAACCACTGAAACAAAAGATGAGTGGTTTATCATGTCTTACATCTTGCTCAGGCTTGTTCCACTTCTCCGGAATTGTCTTGCAAAATAAAGCTACCTATGTTGAAAAGTGCATTATGTTATTCGTTGATAAGGCAAAGACGCGTGCTTAGGATTGCCGTTTTTGCAGCAAAAACAAATATTAATTAAAGGAAGTCAGCAGTGAAAAAATATATTACGGTCACATTGGTTTCCGTCCGATATGATTTCGTATCACCAATTTTGCCTTAATTACTTGCTAATCCATTTTTTTTTTTTGTATGAAAGGCACAACATGGCATTTTGATCCACAGTTTCATCAGCTTCTGTTCTTTTTTTTTTTTTTTTTTTTTTTGTAGACTGGATTTCAGCTTCAGCAAATAAATTCAAAGAAATTTAAGCGAAAGGAGAAAAAAAATCGTTTTTTTAATTAAAGAAATAAGAGTTACGATATTTGGAAAAATAAATAGATGGGATACTAAAGAACCTAAAGGATTTAACTACTAGCAGTCAACTACCTTCTTGAAAAATGTATTCCTGACATCTGAATGAAAGTCAAACAACTGACTGCTATACTAGGGGCGGGGGGCGTTCGTTTCCAGTGTTTAGCATTGCATAAAAGTCCTTATTTACGTGCAACAAATAAATAACTTGCTCCAATAATTACGTTAGTTAACCAAGTAATTTTTTGTTTTCCCTGCAAAACACGAAACAGTGTCCTACTCATTTCCGACTACTATACAAAGCAATGGAGAGCAGAACACATACTTCGCACATGACATTTGCATTTGTAACTTTAACATGTGAAAATATCTTTTCAGGTATTTATTTCGCAGTACGGTGTTCATATCATTCAACGTAAGTAATAACGCGAAATAGCAGTCGTCATGATATACAGTCGAATTTCCATATAACGAAGTCGTAAGATCAGCCAAAAATATTCACTATATAGAAAATTCATTATATACTGTAGAAACTACACTTATCTTTTATTTTGATACTCAGAAAGAAAGTTAAAAGTCCATCGTATGCTAATTAAAAAGAAAAAAAAACAATTTTCACTTACGTGCTTGCCAGGTCAGCATAGATATAAAACAAAAAGGTTTTAGTTTGTTTAGGCCGAGAAGTAGTAGGTAATTTTCGCCTGAATATTATTTGGGTTAAAAATAAAACAGCACGTTCATAAAAAGTCTCAGTCCTTTGCAATGAGCAGAACGCATTGTCTGCAGTTTGCGGCTCGTGGTTGAAAAAATAGGTGAAGAGCTACAAAAGCCATATGAAAAAATATCTACTGTCTTCAATAAAAATCACTATATGAGGACTGACCTATTTTTTGTATATTAGATCAGTTCTTCTTTCTTTTAAAGCTGCAAATTTGTCGATTATATCGTCACAGAATGGTTGTTTCTTCGTGAGCATCAATAAAATATCTTTCTGAATAGAAATATTTGCCAAAGAAGCAAGTCTGTCTTGAGAAATAGTATTTCTTCAATAAGTTTGTATTCTTTTAAGGCAAGAAAAACTTCTTTCCACTGACACACTTGTATATGGAATAGTTAAAATAAGGGCAACCAATTTGTAAGCTTCTGTAAAAATGTCTTTATCTTCACGAAGCACTCGAAGAAGTTCTTGAGTCGATATATTCCTTAATTTTTCGTTGGCATGTACAAGACTCAGTTCATTTTTAAGGCGCTGGAGTTTAGTAAATATTTTTCCGTAAAAATGTTGTTGATTTTCAAAAGCGTGAGAGGGAAAGCTTGAATTAAATTGTTCGAATTTGGTTGTGTCAGCAAGACAAACAAATTAAAGTTTTTCACAGTCTTGAAATCTTATATCTATTTCTATAAGAATGTGGTCTAAAATTTCAAAATACAATTGTTTATAATTTTGAAACATTGTTTCTTGTGTAAGAGCAGCATATTCCCGCTTAGATCTGTTTATTTCTGTGATTTTGCTAGCTTTTCCAAACAGTGTTTCAAATACTTCATCTTTCCTTTAATGACTCAAAATTTCACGAGTTTTTTTTTATTTGAGTTACACAGCAGTTTACGTCTAGTGATTTTTTCTGCAAAATTTCGAATAACAGATCGGTGGGGCCAAACATTTCATTAAATACTATTGCTAAAAATATAAATTCAAAAGTGTTCATATCGTTTAAAAAACCCCTGGCAAGCTGAATTGATTTTTTGTCTGATTGCTCACTATTTGCCAGAAATTCGAATACTTCCTTCAATTTATCCCAATCTTCAACAATTACACTTACAAACTTCGAAGTGGAGGACCACCGAGTTCTTGCTATGGTTGGTATGCGTCTTGCGGTTGTAGATGTGAGTGTATAAGATCGCTTCACTGAGTGGTGAAAAAGCGAAGGAATTCCTGTGAGGCTTGCGTAAAATATACGACACTTTGAAATTTTAGAAAAACTCTGCTGTAATACAAGGTTCAAACGATGTGCTAAGCAATGAACAAAAACAGCTTGAGAAGCTTTATCCTTGATTTTTTTCTGGAGCCCATTCAAGTGTCCAGACATTACACTTGCCCCATCGTAATATTGTCCTATTCATTTGTGTTGATAATCGAATTGTTCCAAAATTTTGTCTAGCATTTTGTATAAAGCTTCTGACGTTCGATCTCCACGCACGTCGTGGAAACCCAAAAATCGCTCAGCCAATACACCTTCCGAATCAACAAATCTTATTATTAAAGAGCACTGCGAAGTCTGATTTATGTCTGTGGTGTCATCTACTTGAATAGAAAAGCGTTGAACTTCATTTATTTCATTTTTAACGTGATCGTATATCATTTTGAATAGTTTTTGAGTCGCCTGTGAAGACATTTTTTATATTTTCGTATTGATTTTGAATTTCTAAAGGACTTCTTGATATCAACAATGAAAGTAATTGATCGAAATTTCCACGATTTATCGAGTCCATGCTTTCGTCATGGCCACGGAATGCTAGTTCTTGTTTGATCAAATATAATACTGCATCAATCACTGTCTGCAGGAAAAGTCTATTTAAACGAACGTTTTCGTTGAAATGCATTTTCAAAAGCCTAGCAATCTCCCTCAGGGCATCGGCAATGGTGTTCTGATTTTTTTCAAAATTCCTTAGCATTAACTCGCATTTCAGGTGTTCGCTAAAATCACCATGTTTATGAAGGGAGATTGTTATATTTAATAAATCTGAGAATCCGTCTTTATTCCACGCCGAATGTTTATTACTGAAAAGTAAGCAGGGCCAATAAAATAATTTTTGTAACACAGAAGTACTACGAAGCCATTTATATTCGGTAAACCAACAATTTTTTAAATACAAACAATGTCGTTCACAGGATACATACTTTAATTAAAACTATCACTAACTGTTAAACTGTACACGAAACTACAGTAACAGCTAAACTTTTTGACAAATAATCACAAAGCCCAAAAAAACAAATCCATTTCGGAAAGCATGTACCACAACACAGCAAGATACCCTGGGTAAACCGTCCCGTTTCACCGTGATCTCCTTCGAAGGTCACGATTCCATCTGCAGAGCTTCCGCGCCGAAAGCTAAAACACTTCACTTGCGCGCCAGATACGGGAGGTTGACGTCACGGTTACCATAGCAACTCGGTCGAAAGCTGCAGACTTCCAATGGTTTTCATTTCGGCTCTTCACTTGCACTGTTTTGCGTATGAGGACTTGTTTTCCGTATTGAACGCGCTATGTGAATTGATATCTAATCAAAATTTTGAGTATTTTGCAACGCAATAGAGACAAAAAAGAATATATTATACAAATTACTGAATAAAACTTCATTTTAAGTAAAATAGGTGAAAAGGCACTTCACCTACTTAACCTGAAAAGCCGCCACTGATTGTTTGGTACATCAGCTTGAAACTGGAATCCATATCGAATGGTTTCAAATGCCTTCATCTTTTAATCTTTTGAAGACTGTACAGGACACTCACTTTCATTTTCCTCATCGTTTTCATTTTCTATGATTCCATGTCTTCGTCGCACGCTTTCGAGAATATTTTCCTCACTTATTGGGTCAGCTATAGATGTTTCTTCATCAACTGAAAGAAAATCATCGAGAACATCTTCATAGTCCTCCAGTAGCTTTCCAATATTTCCATGGTGTCTTAGTTGTTGCCAGTCTTTCTTTAATTCCTCTAATGGCAAATCATGTTCTTCCGGATCAGCATCATGATCTGATACGAAAGCAGCTTTACGAAATCCAGCTTTGGAAAAGCAGTTACGGATGATAGTTTCTATTACTTCATGCTGTCATGCTGCCATGCTTTAGTCAATTCAGAAATGCATAATCACAGATCCACAACTTTATCAACTGGTTGATTATTTTCAATGGCCACAATTATTTTATTTAATATTTTTTCCGGTAATGAAATTTTAGGTTTTTGATGAGACCATGATCCATTGGCTGTAATTTTGAGATCATATTCGGTGGAAAGAAGAGAAGTTTCATATTTTTCAGCTTTGAAATTAATGCCTGTATGTGGGCAGGATAGTTGTCGATAACCAAAGCTATTTTACGATGTTGCTTAGCCATGTGCTTATCAAACTTTAGAACCTATTCTTGAAAAATATGTCCAGTCATCCACGATATTTTATTGTGATCGTACTGAACTTCTAAACATTGCATTCCTTTGAAACATCTTGGATTTTTGCTTTTGCCTATTACTAACAGCTTCAGTTTTCCTTCCCCCGTCATGTTTGCCGCGATCATCACTGTTATTCTTTCTTTATTATGCTTTCCCCCAAAACATTTATCCTTTTCGAATGTTAAGGTTTTGCTCGGAAGGCACTTAAAAATAAAGCAGTTTCATTCGCATCAAAAATGTCCTAAGAATCATAGGCCACCAGTAGCTGTTTGAGAACTGTTTCTTTCCACTGCGCACAATCTTCATCGCCAATGGCCGCACCTTTCCCCGATATAACCTTTTGCACGATTCCATGCATGTTCTTGAATTTATCAAACCATCAGGTACTTGCCTGAAATTCTGTATACCCGAGGGATTTCGCATACCCGAGCGCTTTTTCTTGAATTAATGGTCCGAAAATGGGCATGCTCTTTCCATGAACCATTTGAACCCATTTATGCACAGCTTCATCAACTTTATCATATACACACACACTTTTGTCCGTTTTCTGCTGGAGCTAGCAGTAACTTCACTTTGTTACAAAATAACCTCGCGATTTTTCAAAATTGTCGACAAACTGTTTGACGGGATACCAAATTTTGAAGCAGCATCTTTTTTTAAAAAACTTTTGTCAACTTCTTCTAACACTCTTACTTTTTCGCTAATACTCAAACATTTTCTCTTAGACATTTTTTCCTGAACAGGTCGACTACAACAAGTAATCAAATTTGCCTTTTAGTGCGTCAGTTTCACACGGTTGGGTGGTGCACTGGTGATGAGCCGTGGCTATTCTTGGAAGTTCGATAGAAAATTAATCAAGTAAATCAGAAGGTTAAGCTGCTGACATTTCGGTTACAACTCTCAGTAAGTGAACTAAAAGAGTGTCCACTGTGAGGTCACCTTGCTTCCGTTGAATCGGAAGGCTTTTAAGGGTTACTTCCTGATTCGCCTATTCTTGTTTGACCTATTCCTGCGACGTCGAAAGTTAATGGGTTCTGCCATATTAGGCGAGGAAAGAATTCTTGATTCTTCTATTCCTGTCTCGCCTAAAACTTTCACCTGCTAGAGGGGAAAGATTCACCTGGAGCAAAACTCCTTTGTCGCCTATGCTTGTTTTGCCTATTCCTTCTACGTCGAAAGTTAATGGAGCGAGAAAATGCTATTACATTATTTCGCTTAAGCTTTGACGGTGTGATTAAAGAAAAACGATACATCTTTACCTCCCGTGGTTTTTTTTTAATCCAAAAACTAAATCTTTCGTGTGTTAAAAAAAAATTACAATTTTTCCTGTCAAAAAAAAAAGCTAGTTTTATCCCTAGGGTTTCAAACTAGTTTTATTTATTTAATAGAAAAAACAAGAAAGATGACACCGAATTTTCGGGTGTAATAAGCACGTCTTTCGAATCCGTTCTGACCCAAATTAAATTTATCAAAGCTATTCAAAGTCAATGGAACCGGTATGGAAACAATAGTATCTCACGGAAGAAAGAAGTTTTTCAATCGGGTCTTTAATCCCTCGGATATTGCTGTAAACGGAATCGTGAGCTTACGAACTCTTAGAAACAGAGTTATTGACAAAAATAAGATGTGACTTTACGTCCCTTGGTGGGAAAACCATGCATCATTTTAGGAAGAAAGTATTCACAAAAGGTTTATCCATATGAGCGGTATCGGTGCAAGAAAAAATTTTAGTCGAGTTTTCCAGGAGCCCAGATTTTGCTACAAATACATCAGAAGTAGAAATTAACACTTATGACCCCTGGTGGCCAAACCAATCTTTACCAAACATTAGAAATTACGTGAAAAACATTTTCCGTCAGGTCTTGTATGCGATACAGGAAGAATTTTTCAAATCGGAGTTTTAGTAGCAGATAACGCAATTTACCATTGTGCGCCCTAGCGGAAAGTCTATGATTTACTTGAAAATTTTCAATTTATAAGGAAAATATTTCGGATCGGAAACACTATCCAACAAAGAAGGAATTAACAAATATATATACGATGGATGAAGAAACGGGTTTCTGTACGCCCAATTAATGTGAAAGACAATAAAAATAAAAAGTGAACTCCGTTTATTAGGCGTAGAAAATAAGGGAAACAAAAGATGCTAGCTTTCACTACCTCCGGGTAGCTTCATCAGGCATTTAATAGTTAAAGATCGCAGAAGCAACTGGAACAAATGTATTTCCGAGAATATAATTAAATTCAAAATAAGTAAAACACTTGCACGATGTCACGGGTTGTTTGATCCCAGGGCCGGGTGGTCACGTGTAACTTCTAGGAGCCGGTGCCATATGAAAGGAAGGCTCGTGGTTACATCTTTGTTACACACATTCCGTCGCGTGATGATCTCGATGGTTTCGCGAAGCGCAGTAGCTCTTGCGCTGACGTACGGTGCTAGTTTCTTAAAATCTCCCCATCTGGGAACTGCCCTTTCAGATGCAACATCACGGGCTAGTGCCGTCGTAAGCTTTCCGGCCTTAACGTCCCTTTGGTGTTCAGAAAAACGGATCTGGAAGGATCTTTTTGTCATCCCGATGTAGGACTTAACGGATGCGTCAGGATAATCCAAAGGAATAGCATAGACTCCGGCTTCAGTGAGCGTAGAAGGTGATGCGCGTTGGTCTGCTGAGAGGATATCTGACAAAGGTCTAGGAGCTGTCACGCCGATATCATAACCTAGCCTTCGGAGAGCATTCTTCAGGAAGTACGTTAGCCTAGGAACGTAGGGAACCGAACCCACGAACCGGGCTGGCTGTGCCGTGGAGTTGGCACGAGGCTGTGGGAGAGCAGTTTTTGCAGCCTTTCTGACTATTTGGTCGATTGCGATCATGTCGTATCCCGCTGCAGCCGCTAGGTTTCTAATGCTACGGATCTCCTCCTCGCATTTGGCTTTGTTAGATGAGAGTTCGAAAGCTCGCTTTGCTCTGTACTTAAAAAGGGCATATTTGCGTGCGGCCGGGCCTGCTGAGTCAGGGAGTATGGGGTTGTCCACGTGGGTAGGTTTGTAGTAGACCTCTGTGCTAAGAGCACCAGAGGGTAATCTTCTTACTAGTACATCCAGAAAAGGTAATGCACCTTCGGACTCATAATCTGCTGTGAATTTAATATCTGGGTGCGCATCATTCATTCTGGCGAGAAAATCACTTAGGCTGGCTTGTCCATGCTGCCAAACAAAGAAAATGTCGTCAGCGTACCTTAACCATATTTTAGGAACTGTGGCCGACGATTGCAAGAGTTCATTTTCGAGAGGTCGGAGGACCGCTTCAGCAAGAACCGCCGACATCGAGGACCCCATAGGCACCCCTTTGTTTTGTTTGTAAATTCTGGATCGGAAGCTGAAAAAATTTGAGTCCGTGACTGCATCCAGTAGTTTGGAAATAGCTTCCACAGTTTCCGAAGGGTACAAGTTCGAGTCAGCGATAGAGCGCTTCAGGTTTGTGGTGGCTTCATGCACCGGCACTGAGATGTATAAAGATTCGATGTCAAAGCTTCCAATTATGTCGTCTGGAGACACTGTCGTGGATCTCACTCTGGAAACGAAGTCAGCTGAGGAGAGTAGGACACCTTCGGCTATCGGTAGGAACGGCCACAAGAAGGACGAGAATGCTTTTTCCAAATTAGCTGAAGGGGCGCATTTCCTGCTAACAATAGGTCTGATTGGATTGCCGCGCTTGTGATGTTTAAGTCGAGCAAAAAGGAGAGGAACCTTAGGTCCCGGAGGGATCTTGGCAGCCCTTCTAAGTACTTCAGGAAGCGTCTTCATTCTTGCTATTCGCTTAATCTTCGCCACCCACTTGTTAAGCGGATTTACAGCTTGCAGAATGGAATCAGACTGGGTGATGAACTCCTCCAGCTTCCTGCAGTAGTCGGATTCGTCCATTACTGCAATTTGCCCGGACTTGTCTGTGAGGGTGAAGATCAGGGAGTGGTCTTTCTTGAGGTTGGAGACATATTTGGGTATTCCCGGTGCTTTTTCGATTCGGTGTTGTTTAACAGCACGAGTTAATCTGTCAACACATCCGAGTCTAATCTGGTCCCTTTCTTGGAGCGGAACACTCTGTAGGACGCTTTCAATGGCGGGAATAACGGCCTTAAGTCCGACTGGTTGGTAAAATGCAAATTTTGGTCCTTTTTGTAGAACTTTCATCTCTTCCAGTGAGAAAGACCGGGAAGAGACATTGACTGTGGGAATGGCTGGCGGGTGCCGGGGAGGTCCAAGTTCATCTCTCAGGTTGGCTAGTTTGCACTGGTGCTTCGCCGATAGGGAGCTGTATTGGCGCCTTGAAAGCATATTAACCCTGCGGAGAAGCGCGTCAAACTCCAGCGGTGTAACCTCCTCTGCAAGGCTCGTATAAAGGCGGAATACACGGTTCTCCAGAGTCATAACAGCGATCCTTTTCATGCGTATAAGATGATTGAGCGTCTGCATTTGAAGTAAGGACTTTTTTCTTCGGAACCAATTATCATCCACTGACGATCTGAAGCGGAGGAACTTAGGGATGAAACCCAGTGATTTGCAATTGCTTAAGAAAAGTAAGTGGCACTTCTCCTCTTCCAACTTGATTCTGCATCTTCGATACTCTGCAAAAGAACCCATTGTATTTGCCCGGAAACAGCAGAGATAACAAATATATATACGATGGATGAAGAAACGGGTTTCTGTACGCCCAATTAATGTGAAAGACAATAAAAATAAAAAGTGAACTCCGTTTATTAGGCGTAGAAAATAAGGGAAACAAAAGATGCTAGCTTTCACTACCTCCGGGTAGCTTCATCAGGCATTTAGTAGTTAAAGATCGCAGAAGCAACTGGAACAAATGTATTTCCGAGAATATAATTAAATTCAAAATAAGTAAAACACTTGCACGATGTCACGGGTTGTTTGATCCCAGGGCCGGGTGGTCACGTGTAACTTCTAGGAGCCGGTGCCATATGAAAGGAAGGCTCGTGGTTACATCTTTGTTACACACATTCCATCGCGTGATGATCTCGATGGTTTCGCGAAGCGCAGTAGCTCTTGCGCTGACGTACGGTGCTAGTTTCTTAAAATCTCCCCATCTGGGAACAGCCCTTTCAGATGCAACATCACGGGCTAGTGCCGTCGTAAGCTTTCCGGCCTTAACGTCCCTTTGGTGTTCAGAAAAACGGATCTGGAAGGATCTTTTTGTCATCCCGATGTAGGACTTAACGGATGCGTCAGGATAATATAAAGGAATAGCATAGACTCCGGCTTCAGTGAGCGTAGAAGGTGATGCGCGTTGGTCTGCTGAGAGGATATCTGACAAAGGTCTAGGAGCTGTCACGCCGATATCATAACCTAGCCTTCGGAGAGCATTCTTCAGGAAGTACGTTAGCCTAGGAACGTAGGGAACCGAACCCACGAACCGGGCTGGCTGTGCCGTGGAGTTGGCACGAGGCTGTGGGAGAGCAGTTTTTGCAGCCTTTCTGACTATTTGGTCGATTGCGATCATGTCGTATCCCGCTGCAGCCGCTAGGTTTCTAATGCTACGGATCTCCTCCTCGCATTTGGCTTTGTTAGATGAGAGTTCGAAAGCTCGCTTTGCTCTGTACTTAAAAAGGGCATATTTGCGTGCGGCCGGGCCTGCTGAGTCAGGGAGTATGGGGTTGTCCACGTGGGTAGGTTTGTAGTAGACCTCTGTGCTAAGAGCACCAGAGGGTAATCTTCTTACTAGTACATCCAGAAAAGGTAATGCACCTTCGGACTCATAATCTGCTGTGAATTTAATATCTGGGTGCGCATCATTCATTCTGGCGAGAAAATCACTTAGGCTGGCTTGTCCATGCTGCCAAACAAAGAAAATGTCGTCAGCGTACCTTAACCATATTTTAGGAACTGTGGCCGACGATTGCAAGAGTTCATTTTCGAGAGGTCGGAGGACCGCTTCAGCAAGAACCGCCGACATCGAGGACCCCATAGGCACCCCTTTGTTTTGTTTGTAAATTCTGGATCGGAAGCTGAAAAAATTTGAGTCCGTGACTGCATCCAGTAGTTTGGAAATAGCTTCCACAGTTTCCGAAGGGTACAAGTTCGAGTCAGCGATAGAGCGCTTCAGGTTTGTGGTGGCTTCATGCACCGGCACTGAGGGATATAAAGATTCGATGTCAAAGCTTCCAATTATGTCGTCTGGAGACACTGTCGTGGATCTCACTCTGGAAACGAAGTCAGCTGAGGAGAGTAGGACACCTTCGGCTATCGGTAGGACACCTTCGGCTATCGGAGTCTATGCTATTCCTTTGGATTATCCTGACGCATCCGTTAAGTCCTACATCGGGATGACAAAAAGATCCTTCCAGATCTGTTTTTCTGAACACCAAAGGGACGTTAAGGCCGGAAAGCTTACGACGGCACTAGCCCGTGATGTTGCATCTGAAAGGACAGTTCCCAGATGGGGAGATTTTAAGAAACTAGCACCGTACGTCAGCGCAAGAGCTACTGCGCTTCGCGAAACCATCGAGATCATCACGCGACGGAATGTGTGTAACAAAGATGTAACCACGAGCCTTCCTTTCATATGGCACCGGCTCCTAGAAGTTACATGTGACCACCCGGCCCTGGGATCAAACAACCCGTGACATCGTGCAAGTGTTTTACTTATTTTGAATTTAATTATATTCTCGGAAATACATTTGTTCCAGTTGCTTCTGCGATCTTTAACTACTAAATGCCTGGTGAAGCTACCTAAAGGTAGTAAAAGCTAGCATCTTTTGTTTCCCTTATTTTCTACGCCTAATAAACGGAGTTCACTTTTTATTTTTATTTTTATTTTTATTGTCTTTCACAAAGAAGGAATTTTTCAAATCGGTCCTTTAGAAGTACAGATATTGACAAAAAAAAAAAAAAAGGATATACATCTACGAACCTGGCGTAGATGTATATATATACCATGCATTATTTCAAGAAGAAAATGTTCCTAAAATGTTTGTCGACATGAGTAGTATCGGTCCACAAAGGACTTTTTTTCAATCAAGATTTTAGAAGCTCACATTTTGCTGCAAATACATCACAAGCGGAAATTAAGACTTGTGCCACCTGGTGGCCAAACAATTTTTTACAAAAAATTGAAAATTACGTGCAAACGATTTCCCATCAGGAGCTGTATCCGGTACAGAAATAATTTTTCAGATCGGAGATTTAGAAGCAGAGATATAGGGGGAAACGCAATTTACCTTTACGCCCCCTAGCGTAAAGTCTATGAATTACGTGGAAATTTTGAAATTATATGAGAAACATGCGACACGTAAAACACTATCCAACAAAGAAAAAAATTTCAAATCGGACTCCTAGAAGTCGAGATATTGACAAAAATAAGATATACATCTACGCCCCCTGGCGTAGAAACCGTGCACTATTATGAGAACAAAATGTTTCTAAAAAGTTTGTCGGCATGAGTAGTATCGGTCAACAAACGACGTTATTTTCAATCAAGAATTTAGAAGCTCATGTTTTGCTGCAAATACATCAGAAGCGGAAATTAAGGTTTACGCCACCTGGTGGCCAAACAATTTTTTACAAAAATTTTAAATTACGTGCAAACGATTTCCCATCAGGAGCTGTATCCGGTGCAGAAATAATTTTTCAGATCGGAGATTTAGAAGCAGAGATATAGGGGAAAACGCAATTTACCTTTACGCCCCATAGCGGAGAATTTATGAATTACTTGAAAATTTTGAATTTATAGGAAAAACATACCACACTAGAAACACTATCCAACAAAGAAGAATTTTTTTAAATCGGACTCTTAGAAGTCGTGATATTGACAAAAATAAGATATACATCTACGCCCCCTGGCGTAGAAACCGTGCACTATTTTAAGAAGAAAATGTTTCTAAAAGGTTTGTCGACATGAGTAGTATCGGTCAACAAACGATGTTATTTTCAATCGAGAATTTAGAAGCTCATATTTTACTGCAAACACATCAGAAGCTGAAATTAAGATTTACGCCCCCTGGTGGCCAAACCATTTTTACAAAAATTAGAAATTACATGCAAACGATTTCCCATCAGGAGCTGTATCCGGTACAGAAAGAATTTTTCAGATCGGAGATTTAGAAGCAGAGATATAGGGCAAAACACAATTAACCTTTACGCCCCCTAGCGGAAAGTGTATAAATTACGTGGAAATTTTGAAATTATATGAAAAACATGCGACACGTAAAACACTATCCAACAAAGAAGGAATTTTTCAAATCGGACTCCTAGAAGTCGAGATATTGACAAAAATAAGATGTACATCTGCGTCCCCTGGCGGAGAAACTGTGGAATATTTTAGAAAGAAAATATTCCGAAAAGGTTTATCGATGTGAGTGGCATCAGTCCACGAAAGAATTTTTTCAATCGATATTTTACAAGCTCAGTTTTTATGGCAAATACATCAGAAGCGAAAATTAACACTTACGCCCCCTGGTGGCCAAAGTATTCTTGACCAAAAATTCGAAATTATATGCAAAAGATTGTGCATCAGGAGATGTATCCGCTGAAAAAAAAATTCAGATCGGAGTTTTAGAAGAAGCGTTATCGGAAAAAATGCAATTTACTTTTACACCCCCTAGCGGAAAATCTATGCGTAATTTGAAAAAGAAACTATATCCAAAATAGTCTTCGACTTAAATGGAATCGAAAGATAAAAGATTTTTTTCAATCGGATGTTTAGAAGCAATAATGTGGAATAAAACGCATTTTTTGAATTCGATATCATCTGCATTTACGCCCTCTAGCGGCGAAATTGTATATCGTAAAAAAAACGAAATAAAGGATCATCATTCGAATATTTCAAGCTTTCGAATGCAAAGAGAATTTTTCAAATCGGACTAATAGTTGCAGAGATACCGAGGGTACAGACAGACGGACGGACGGACGGACAAACCGATAACATAAGCACGATCTTTTTTTACAGAAGACGTGCTAAAAAAGCCAAGTAGAAGACAAAGCTGGGAAAAACATTTATAATGGAAAAAGGAGAGGGGAGGGATGCTATTACATTACTTCGCTTAAGCTTTGACGGAGTGATTTTAAAAAAAGATATATCTTTGCATGCCGTAATTTAATTTTTTTTTACCGAAACACTAAATCTTTCCTGCGCTAATGTATAAGATATCAAATGCTGAGTAAAAAGCAAAAGAGACCATGAGGTAATTGTTTACCTCTTCGATTCAAAGGCCAAGAGTACAGATCTATCTGGGAAAGAAGCTAGTAAACTTGTGGCTCTACATCTTTAATATTATCTGAGCCTAATGTGCCAGCTACTTAATTTCTGTGACACTCATAACAGAATTCAGAAGTCACTAAAAAAGCTGATGTATGGCAGCCACAGTTTAATTTATGGCGACTTAAATGCTTTTTACCACTTCATGTTGAGTCAAAAGAGCCGCACCGAGTACAAAGGGGAGTCCAACGCTAACGAGGTTTTTACTATCATGATGCTAGTAGGTTCTCAGTAACCTGAGGGGAATATAATAATGTAACTGATATATCCTCAGATTTTTACAAATATTATTTCCTATGTGCACGTACCAAATATTATGCTTACCACTTAAAACCTACAAATAAGGCCTAAGCTTATGTCCTTCGTAAGCTGTTCAGAATCAATATGCTGTGTCTAATTCTGTCTCATTTTATTTTTTATAGTCTCATTTTATTTTTAAATTATATACATACTTAATGTGTTTAACTTAAAATTTATAGCTTCTAGTTTGCAAAAGTGCTCTTTAGCATAGGTGCCTCGTAAGCATTAGGGCATAACGTGCTGCCTTTTATTTTTATCTGCGGTTTTAAAAATGCACTCCCAGTGTTACGGCTGGAAAATGGTACCTAGTGGTGAGTTCCTCCATGCCCTACTTTCGTTTGCAACAATTTTGTTTTCTTATAAACGGATAGGGATCTTTCCAACATGGGGAATTTTTATGACCGGAAATTTCTGCTATTAGGATTTACACATGTGAACATTCAGTAGCAATAAAATCAGGCCATTTTCGGAAGTGGCTGATGTTCGGTGGGCCCATGTCGTAGTCGGTCAATGAAGTTGGGCTCGTGTCCAGACTCCCCCCTGGTCCTATGGGGTCATGTACTCTCTTCGTTTTTGGCCGAAATAAAAATCTGTATTTGATTACTGATGTACATATTGTTTAATTTTTTTTTTTTTAGTTGGAGGTTTAACGACCACCGTGAGCAACTCAATGGGCTATAAGCAGTCGTACATTACGGACAAGAACATATTGATACATTACAATATGTTCTTGTCCGTAATGTAAAAAGCTTATTGTTTATCATTATAACAAATCTGTTTCTACGGTTTTGAAGTTAAGTAAACAACAAGAGTGAACACAAGGAATCCCATTAAAAAGATTATATATGTTAGTTTGCATTTGGGGGTTAACACCCCTAAATTTAAACTTTTCCAAACTTTAAAGTGCGTTGTTCGTCGATTGGTAGCGTTGTTTTGTGAATTAAGTTTGAGCTTTTTAGATCCCATAAAAGATATTATATATGTTAGTTTACATTTAGCGGGTTATACACCCCTTAAACTTAAACTTTTCCAAATTTTTAAGTGTGCTGCTTGTTTGTTGATAGCGTTGTCTTGTACTTTAAGTTTAAGCTTTTTGAACACATAAAAAAAGATAATATTTAAAAAAAAATAAACAAGTTAGTAAAATCATGCAATGCGTTGATTATAATGCGCTTTCCAACATAACAGAAATCATTACTCAAGTTATGAGAATAATGGCTGTGGAATAAATCTCGGTCCTGTGCCCTGACCTTTGATCCAATATCGATGATATTCAACAGAACTGGTTCGGTATACCTCCGAAATAACATGATAAAGTTTTGTCGCAATCGAAGCATTTTTACGTAAGTTATGATGCATAAGGGCTATGGAATAGATCCCGCTCCTGTGTCCTAACCTTTGACTCCATTTCGCCCATTTTCAATAGAATTTGTCCCCAGGCAGGCCCCTATAACATACTAACATTTCATCCAAATCGAAAAATGTTTACGTAAGTTATGACGCATAATGGCGATGGAAGTGATTCCGCTCCTATGTCCTGACCTTTGACCCCATTTCGCCCATTTTCAATAGGGTTTGTGGCTAGGTGGTCCCCTACCACATACTAAAATTTCATCGAAATCGAACCTTTTTTACGTTAGTTTTTGACGCATAATAGCAGTGGAATGGATCCCCCCTCCTATGTACTGACTTTTCACCCCATTTCGTTCACTTTAAATGAGGTTCCTTCCCAGGTGATACCCTACCAGATCCTAAAATTTCATCGAAATCGAACGATTGTTATGCGAGTTATCGTACGGACGGACATAAGCACACAACGCGTGACGTAATGAAGCAGATGGGAATCGCGACCACCTGCTGGCAAGAGTATGACGTCATAAAACTTTAATAGTATCCACACACAACGCGTGACGTAATGAGACAGATGGCGTGACCGCGCGCCAACATTCTCAAACGCGTGATTGTGACGTCATAAGATTTCTAAGCTTTGGAAACATTAATGGAACGACCCCATGACACTAAGAACGTTATAATTCGGGGTGGTTATTTAACCCACTAAACGAATTCTCCTAAAGTCGAGATCAAGCTAAATCGATTTCTAGTACCAGGAAACGGTAGGTTAATGACTTTCATCAAAATTCTTAGAGCCATTTTCAAAATAAAATGTATATACATGCATACAAGAATTGCTACTTTAAGGTGGACGTCAAGCAATTTTGCTTCCTATACTTCCAATAGAAAAACTTCTGTACACATTTTCTTCACAATTAATGCGTTCCCAAGAATGAAAATTTGAACATCGATTAAAATAGCTTAATTTCATAACTTGGAATACTTAATATTTTCTAAACCATAGCCGTAATAATATTTTCTAAACCATAACCGCAATTATGCAATCCAACATTTATTTGTCCACTGACGTCATCAAAGTACAGGTCGCGCCATCTTTTTCTGGTTTCAACACGACCAAAGGAAACGTTATTGTTTTTTAATATAATTATGGTTATGTTTTAGAAAATGTTAAGCATTCCAAGTTATAGTATGAAGTTATTTTAATCGATGTTCAAATTTCCATCCTTGGGAACACACTAATTGTGAAGGAAATATGAACAAAAGGTTTTCCATTGGAAATATAGGAAGCAAAATTACTTGACGTCCACCTTAATAGTGTGGGATAAGCGCGATGGAATGGATCCCGATCCTATGTCCTGACCTTTGAAACCATTAGTCCCATTTTCAGTAGGGTTCCTCTCCAAGTGGTCCCCTACCACATACTAAAATTTCATCGAAATCGAACCATTTTTACGCACCTTATGACGCATAAGGGCAATGGAATGCATCCCGCTCCTATGTCCTGACCTTTGACTCCACTTCACCCATTTTCAATAGGATTCGTCCCCAGGTGGTCATCTACCACATAAAATTTCATTGAAATCGAACCATATTTACGCAAGTTATGACGCATAAGGGCAATTGATTGGATCCCTCTCTTATGGCGTGACCTTTGACCCCACTTCACCCATTTCCAATAGGGTTCGTCCTCTGGTGGTCCTCTACCACATACTAAAATTTCATCGAAATCGAACCATTTTTACTTGAGTTATCGTGCCGACAGACGCACAGACGGACGGAAAAAGCTGGAGCATATACGCTTCTTCAACCTACGGTTGGAAAGCGTAAAAAAGATAATATACACTGCCGGACAATTGCTAAGGACGGATGACAATAGCAATGATAGCAACCATAAAATGGAAGGCAGGAAAATGTGGAAATTAGCATAAGTGCTGGGATACAGTAAGACGTGTTGTGCGTACGCAAATTTTGGATTGCAGAACTTGTTCGTGACGTCATAGCGCTGATAAGAGATATAAAGGATTTGACGCGTATTGACCGTTGTTGTTCAAACGCAAAGTTGAAAGGGAAAGAATCAATTGACGAACTTGCAATTTTCAGTATGTATTCCTGACATCACCTAGATGATTTTACGCGTGGCCGTATTATTGGCAAGATTGAAGAAGGGCGAAAAATAACAGATGTTGCCAGGGAGTTCGACGTCAGCCACAGTGTTGTTTCAAGGCTTTGGAAATCATTTCAAACAAATGGAGAGTGTAGCAAACGTCACGGAGGAGGTCGTGTTCGCAGTACGACACCTGCGGAAGATCGGTACATAGTGCTATCAACAAAAAGACACCGGCGCAGCACAGTTAGTGAGGTAGCAAATCAGTTCATGGCTGCTCATGGCAAGCGAATCTCCCGAAAAAGTGTCGCCAGACGTTTGCATGAAGGAGGACTATACGCCCGCCGTTCTGTTGTGTGCATCTCATTGTCCAGACCTAACCGTACCGCCCGTTTGCAATGTTGCCATCAACATCGCAATTGGACTGATAACGACTGGTCTGCTGTCCTGTTCTCAGATGAGAGTAGATACAGTCTATCGTCTGATTGTCGACGACAACTGATCTGGCGTGATAGTGGTACTGCATATTGTCCAGCAAACATACAGGAAAGGGACGGATATCCGACATGTAGTGTCATGGTATGGGCTGGCATCATGATCAATGGCCGTACGTCCCTCTATGTGCTTCCAACTGGGACTATGACTGGCCAACGATACATTAATGATGTTCTGCTACCTCATGTTCGCATGTTCCGTGGTGCTGTCGGTGATAGATTCATTTTCATGGACGACAACGCAACATGTCATCAAACAGTCGCTGTTCAGGAGTGTCTTCAGAGAGAGGATATTCAACGCCTCGTAAGGCCAGCACGTTCTCCAGATCTGAATCCCATTGAAAATGTGTGGGATGCTTTGGGGAGGAGTCTTGCTGGTCGCCAATGCCCTCCAATAAACAAGGACACCCTCATCCGTGCACTACAGAGGAATGGGATAAATTACCCCAACAGCTGCTTGATAATGTTGTGCAAAGCATGACATGACGTGTGGAATCTTGCATCGCCCTCCATGGTGACCATATCTCGTATTGACATCTTACGCCGGAACGCCTGCGGAAGTTAATTGCATTTTTTTCACGTTTACGTATTCTGCACAAAATGACCTGTTTGTCCCTTGAACACGTTCCAAAGCCTTCTGGATTTCAGAGCACAATAAATTGTCTTTCTTGTAATGTCCTGGCATTCTGATATTATTTTATTTCACTTGGCATCCAACCACACTTACTTTCTTTTTTATGCGCTATATAGCCGTTTATGATCCGTCCTTAGCAATTGTCCAGCAGTGTAGTTTAGGCTTGGGTGTAACCCCCTTAAATTTCAACATTTCTAAAACAAAGTGCAATTTTTATACGGTCCATAAATATTTATGTGCTCAATTTTCCTAGACTAGACCGGAAACGTCCTCCGACGTTACATACAGTATTATCTACAAATCATCCATAGTGGGCAAGTGTCCGGTTGGGCAAGTATCCGGTGGGTTTTAGTCCGGACCCCGCATCAACATCCCTCTATCTTTTACTCTTCTTTACCTTTCTTTATCAACGCTTTCTTGTATTCTGCTGTACACTCATATAACCCCTCCCTCACCCTGACGATTTTGATTGGAGGACACATTTAATACCTTAATCACGCTGACGACTACCTTCTGTTTATTACTTTTTACTCAGCATTTGATGTCTCCTACATTAACGCACGAAAGATCTAGTGTTTCAATCCATAACAAGAAAGTTGACACCGAATTTTCGGGTGTAATAAGCACGTCTTTTGAATCCATTATGACGCAAATTAAATATATCAAAGCTATTCAAAGCCAATGGAACCGGTATGGAAAACAATAATATCTGACGGAAGAAAGAAGTTTTTCAATCGGGTTTTTAATCCCTCAGATATTGCTGTAAACTGAATTGTGAGCTTACGCCCTATGGTTGCAGACTTGTGCGTTAAGAAAAACATGAATTTATATGAGTAACATTTTGCACCGGAAAAGTTCTCCAACATAGAAAGAATTTTTCAAATCGGACTCTTACAAACAGAGATATCGACAAATATCTCTGTTTGTAAGAGTCCGATTTGAGAAAGATGTGACTAAGATGTGACTTTGCGTCCCCTGGTGGGAAAACCATGCATTATTTTAGGAAGAAAGTATTCTCAAAAGGTTTTTCCGTATGAGCACTATCGATCCAAGAAAAAATATTTAGTCGAGTTTTCAGGATCCCAGAATTTGCTACAGATGCATCAGTAGCAGAAATTAACACTTATTCCCCCTGGTGGCCAAACCATTCTTTACCAAACATCAGAAATTATGTGAAAAATATTTTCCATCAGGTCTTGTTCGTGATACAGGAAGGCTTTTTCAAAGCGGAGGTTTAGAAGCAGAAATAACGCAGAAAACGCCATTTACCTTTGTGCCTCCTAGCTGAAAGTCTATGATTTACTTGAAAATTTTGAATTTACAGGGAAAATATTTCACATCAGAAACACTATCCAACAAAGAAATAATTTTTCAAATCGGACTTTTAGAAGTAGAGATATTGACAAAAATAAGATATACATCTACGCCGCCTGGCGTAGGAGCCATGCATTATTTCAAGAAGAAAATGTTCCAAAACGTTTGTCGACATGAGTAGTATCAGTGAACAAACCACTTTTTTCAATCGAGCTTTTAGAAGCTCATATTTTCCTGCAAATACATCAGAAGCGGCAATTGAGACTTACGCCACCTGGTGGCCAAACCATTTACTTCAAAAATTAGAAATTATGTGCAAACAATTTCCCATCAGGAGCTATATCCGGTACAGAGAGAATTTTTCAAATTGGAGATTTAGAAGCAGAGATATAGGAGGAAAAACAATTTACCATTACACCCCTAGAGGAAAGTCTATGAATTAATTGATAATTTTTAAATTATATGGAAAACATGTCACACTGGAAACACTATCCAACAAAGAAGGAATTTTTCAAATCCGACTCCTAGAAGTAGAGATATTGACAAAAATAAGATATACATCTACGCCCCCTGGCGTAGAAACCATGCATTATTTCAAGAAGAAAATGTTCCTAAAACGTTTTTCGATATGAGTACTATTTGTCTACAAACTACGAATATTTTTAATCAAGAATTTAGAAGCTCATATTTTGCTGCAAATACAACAGAAGTGGAAATTAATATTTACGCCTCCTGGTGACCAAACCATTTTTTTTTACAAAAATTAGAAATTATGTGCAAGCGATTTCCCATCATGAGCTGTATTCGGTGCAGAAAGAATTTTTCAAATCGGAGATTTAGAAGCAGAGATATAGGGGGAAACACAATTTACCACTACGCCCCTAGCAGAAAATCTATGAACAACTTGAAAATTTTGAAATTATATGATAAACATGTCACACGGGAAACACTATCTAACAAAGAAGGAATTTTTCAAATCGGACTCTTAGAAGTAGAGATATTTATAAAAATAAGATACATATCTACGCCTCCTGGCGGAGAAACTGTGAAATATTTTAAGAAGAAAATATTCGAAAAATGTTTACCGATATGAGTGGCATCATTCCGTGAAAGAATTTTTTCAATCGATATTTTAGAAGCTCAGATTTTATGGTAAATACATCGGAAGCAAAAATTAACGCTTACGCCCCCTGGTGGCTAAAGTATTCTTTACCAAATATTTGAAACTATAAGCAAAATATTTTCCATCAGGAGATGTATCCGCTGAAGCAAACATTTTTTAAATTGGAGTTTTAGAAGAAGAGTTATCGAGAAAAATGTAATTTACTTTTACGCCCCCTAGCGAAAAATCTATGCGTAATTTGAAAAAGTAACTATATCTAAAATACTCTTCGAGATAAATGGAATCGAAAGATAAAAAATGTTTTTCAATCGGATGTTTAGAAGCAAATATGTAAAATAAAACGTATTTTTAAATTCAACATCATCTGCATTTACGCCCCCTGGCGGCGAAACTGTACTTCGTAAGAAAAAACGAAATAAAGGATCATCATTCGCATATTTCAAGCATCCCAACGGAAAAAGAATTTTTCCAATCGGACTAATAGTTGAAGAGATATCGTGGGTACAAACGGACGGACGGACGGACAAACCGGTAACATAAGCAAGATCTTTTTTTACAAAAGACTTGCTAACAAATCACGGAAGGTAAATATGTATCTTTTTTTAAAAATCACTCCACCAAAGCTTATGAGAAATAATGCAATAGCATCAATCCCTTCCCTTTTCAGCACGTCTTTTGTAAAAAAAGATCGTGCTTATGTTACCGGTTTGTCCGTCAGTCCGCCAGTCCGTCCGTCCGTCTGTACCCACGCTATCTCTGCAACTATTAGTCCGATTCAAAAATTCTTTTCGCATTGGGAAGCTTGAAATATGCGAATGATGATCCTGTATTTCGTTTTTTTTTTTTTTACGATGTACAATTTTGCTGCTAGAGGGCGTAAATGCAGATGATGTCGAATTCAAAATTAAGTTTTATACATATGTTTGCTTTTAAACATCCGATTGAAAAAATTCTTTTATCTTTCGATTCCATTTATGTCGAAGAGTATTTTAGATATAGTTACTTATTCAAATTAAGCATAGATTTTCCGCTAGGGGCGTAAAAGTAAATTACATTTTTCTCGATAACTCTTCTTCTAAAACTCCAATTTGAAAAATGTTTGCTTCAGCGGATGTACCTCGTGACTAAAAACCGCTTGCATATAATTTCAAATTTTTGGTAAAGAATACTTTAGCCAACAGGGGGCGTAAGCGTTAATTTTTGCTTCTGATGTATTTGCCATAAAATCTGAGCTTCTAATATATCGATTGAAAGAATTCTTTCGTGGACTTATGCCACTCACATCGATAAACCTTTTTGGAACAATTTCTTCTTAAAATATTCTATAGTTTCTCCGCCAGGGAGCCAGGATTTATATTTTATTTTTGTCAGTATCTCAACTTCTAGGAGTCCGATTTGAAAAATTCCTTCTTTGTTGGATAGTGTTTTCAGTGTGACACGTTTTTCATATAATTTCAAAATTTTCAGTTAATTCATAGACTTTCCGCTAGGGGGCGTAGAGGTAAATTGCGTTCCCCCCTATATCTCTGCTTCTAAATCTCCGATTTGAAAAATTCTTTGTGCAGCGGATACAGATCCTGGTGGGAAATCGTTTGCACATAATTTCTAATTTTTGTAAAAAAAATTGGTTTGGCCGCCAGGTGGCGTAAACCTTAATTTCCGCTTCTGGTGTATTTGCAGCAAAATATGAGCTTTCAAATTCTCCATTGAAAAAAACGTCGTTTGAAGACCGATGGTACTCATGTCGACAAACATTTGAGGAACATTTTCTTCTTAAAATAATGCATGGTTTCTCCCCCAAGGGGCATAGATGTATATCATATTTTTGTCAATATCTCTACTTCTAGGTGTCCGATTTCAAAAATTTCTTCTTTGTTGGATAGTGTTTCCAGTGTGACATGTTTTTCGTATAGTTTTAAAATTTTCAAGTAATTCATAGACTTTCCGCTAGGGGGCGTAGCGGTAAACTGCGTTTATCCCTACATCTCTGCTTTTAAATCTTGTATTTGAAAAATTATTTCTGCACCGGATACAGCTCCTGATGGGAAATCCTTTGCATATAATTTATAGCTTTTGTAAAAAATGGTTTGGCCACCAGATGGCGTAAGTCTTAATTTTCGCTTCTGATGTATTTGCAGCAAAATATGAGCTTCCAAAATCTTGATTGAAAAAAGTCGTTTGAAGACCGATGGTACTCATGTCGACAAACATTTTAGGAACATTTTCTTCTTGAAATAATGCATGGTTTTTACGCCACGGGGCGTAGATGTATCTCTTATTTTTGTCAATATCTCTACTTCTAGGAGACCGATTTGAAAAATTCCTTCTTTGTTGGATAGTGTTTCCAGTGCAAAATATTTTTTCCTATAAATTCAAAATTTTCAAGTAAATCATAGACTTTCCGCTAGGGGGCACAAAGGTAAATTGCGTTTTCTGCGTTATTTCTGCTTCTAAAACTGCGATTTGAAAAATTCTTCCTGTATTGCAAACAAGACCTGATAGAAAATATTTGTCATATAATTTCCAATGTTTGGTAAACAATGGTTTGGTCACCAGGGTGCATAATTGTTAATTTCTGCTTCTGATGTATTTGTAGCAAAATCTGAACTCCTGAAAACTCGACTAAATTGTTTTTTCTTGGACCGATACCGCTCATGTGGAAAATCCTTTTGAGAATACTTTCTTCCTAAAATAATGCATGGTTTTCCCACCAGGGGACGTAAAGTCAACTTATTTTTTGTCGATATCTCTGTTTCTAAGAGTCCGATTTGAAAAATTCTTTCTATGTTGGAGAGCGTTTCCGGTGCAAAATGTTTCTCATATAAATTCATGTTATTCTTAACACACAAGTCTGCAACCAGAGGGCGTAAGCTCCCGATTCCGTTTACAGCAATATCTGAGGGGAAAAAACCCGATTGAAAAACTTCTTTCTTCCGTCAGATACTATTGTTTTCCATACCGGCTCCATTCACTTTGAATAGCTATGATAAATTTAATTTGCGTCAGAACGGATTCAAAAGACGTGCTTATTACACCCGAAAATTCTGTGTGATCTTTCTTATTTTGAATTATAAGTGTTTTGCACAACTTTGTTTTCTATTTGGCTTTTTCTTTTCGATTAAAGAAATAAAACTAGTTTCAAACTCTAGGGATAAAACTAACTTTTTTTTTTCACGGAATAAATTGTCCTTTTTTTTTTTTTTTTTTTTTTTTTCAGGCACGAAATATTTAGTTTTTCGATAAAAAAAAATTCATTGGAAGTAAAGATGTATCTCTTTTTAAAATCACTCTGCCATAGCTTAAGCAAAATAATGTAATAGCATCTTCTCACTCCATTAACTTTCGACGTAGCAGTAATAGGCGAAACAAGAATAGGAGGAAAAGGAAGTTTGCTCCAGTGAATCGCTCCCTTCTAGCAGGTGAAAGTTTTAGGCGAGACAGGAATAGGTGAATCAAGAATTCTTTCCTCGCCTAAATTGGCGGAACTCATTAATTTTCGACCTAGCAGGTATAGGCGAAACAAGAATAGGCGAATGCGGAAGGCACGCTTTGAAGGTGGTTAGCTGATCCAGTAGGTGAGCGCTACTTATTTCCCCTACTGGGACAACTCTACTTGCTGCCCTTTCCTCTTCTAAGGATTTTTTAATCCTCCTTCAGCAGGTGTCTCATCATGTCTCACAGTTTGACGATGCTACTGTATATGCGGGGGATGAGATGGGGTGGTGGCTACTGCAAACCTTTTTTCTGGCCTCAGACACCACACCTAGCGTGAATTCCACTGGGAATGAACGGTGAAAGTTCGTTGAGGGGAGAAACCAAGGAGGGTGGCATTTGTTTGTGAATCCCAGAATAAACCACCACGGAAATAAAAAAAAATAAAATAAAATAAAAAAATTCGCTAAATAGAAATTGACTTCGTTAAATAGAAGTTATACTGCATGCAAAATTCCACGAAAATTCAAAGTTCCCGATAAAAATTCGCTGTATAGAAGTTCGTTGTACGGAAGTTTGACTGTACTTTACTTTCATCCGCCTGATTGGGTCACGGGATTGAGTAGCCACGATAGCAGCCATCAGAATTCCACCTTGTCCAAGAGCAGTTGGAAAAATAAAAAAGACGTAAATAAATTTTCTAAAGTTATTTCTTGCCTCATATTTCAGTTATTTTAGCGAACCTTTCATCGCATTAAGTAGACACAGATATCGTCTTTAATATTTGGAAGTCTTTCCAACTTTCTAAAACGTTTTGTCAAGATAAATTAGCCCTCTTCTTTTCTTAATAAATAAGTCTGTAGTGATATGTATCCAGATTAAAAGAGGAGTGCATAAGCCCTTTTGTGCTTGCGGTATTGCTCTCTGTATTTGGATAGTCAAGAAAAACTGAAGATGATAAATTCAGTTGCTTCCTTAATGACCATTTACTAATGCAAAGAAGGGATCTATAAGCAATGGATAAAGAGTAAAGGGCATAACACCAGTAACAGTTTCGTCACGTACGCACGAGCTGTTTAGCCGTTCGTGGAATTATTTTTCCTGGAAATTAAATTCAAAATTAATTTCTGAACTAAACACTTCATCTATAAAAGAAGAACTTCGGAGGAACGATTTTGTTGTGCCAGATTAGCGAGTATTGTAAAGTAAAATTATTTTATTTTGAAAAGTATAATTAAAGCATAATGAAAAATATCAGAAAGCACGGAAATATAAGTTTCTGATCTCAGCCCATATAACAAAACAAGGATATAGTCGAAAAGGTAGTTTTTACATCGCAGTCTAAGGGATGTAGTACAAGAAAGGTCACTGAAAAGTCCAAGGCGTTCAAAGTTTATGTTTTTCTAGAATTGATACAGCAAAACAAAAAAAAAAAAAACAAAAAAAACAGATGCCATATAAATGAGAAAAATTGTTGCATTCACGGTTTCCTTTAAATTAGGAAGCGCGGTAAAAAACACTTTCCAAAAGCAGTGCATAGGGAATAACTGTATCTGTGCACGTGCGTATGAAAAACATCTTCCAGTCCAAACATACTGCTGTTCTTATATACTACTCGACACTTAAATTGTCCTAATCAGAAAGTGTGAACTAAATGGACAAAAAATCACCAGAGACATAAAATATTAGGAGGTTAACATATAATTGAACTTCGAAGGCAATGTATTAGTCTGACAGGCTACAAGACAGGATCCTGTGACATCAGTTGTCGACAACGATGTTGTGCAATGCAATCAGACAACGGAGCGCCATGGAGTGACGTAGCCCTCTAATGGTGCCCTGGGGTATCTGGGATCACGCAACGATTTCCTGGTCCCATAATTCAGCGACATTTTGAGGCAGCCGAGGGGATGTTTCCAAGCGTCGTCCAATTATCAAGTTCCCACACACGCTCGATGGTAGAACTCGCCGGCCATTGAAGCATATGGACTAATTTTAAACACGCTACGGAAAAGTGGGTAGTGTGTGGTTGACCGTTATCTCGCTGGAAAACGGCCTCCGGGATACCACTCAGAAATGGCAACAACGTGGGCTGTAATTGTGTAATACAACATCCGCGTGGTGACAGGCTTCGGTAACTAATGACACTCTATGCAATGATGCCAGGTTAGCAAACTGTGTGCATTTTTCGGACAACATCTGGATCCTCTCAATGGCCACGTCATCGTGGGATGCTGACGCATCGATCTTCGGGAGGAAGGAAGAATCGCGACTCATCGCTGAACAAGACATTATGCTTTTTCTGTCGCCAAGCAGTTCTGCTACAACTCTCCAGCAAGCTCGGCGATGTCCTACTGTCAATGACACCCGACGCAATGGCTGCCTGGAGAGCAGACCTACCTTCTCCAATCCTCGATTCACCATTCGAGTGGATACGGGAGTATCCATAATCGACGCAACATCCCGTGGAATGATCTCTACATTATCTTGTGGCTCCGCAATTACCTGGAAACGAGTGTCCCTATCGATGCATGCTGACGTTTGCCTGACTGCACCTATCCAGCTAGGGAAACTGCAGTCAGTAGCGATTCGGTGAATCAGCCAACCAGATTAACGGAGGTCTACGATCCTTCCTTCCTTCCTTCCTCAAACGCATCCAGCTGGTAATAGGGGTTGGCGACGAGGTCTATACGGCATCTTCGGTCCTTGGATATGCTTTAGCAGCCCTCAAAACTTCGATGCTCTGTTCTGTACGACATGGAGCATGGGACACGACATGGCTTCGGTGGCCCATGTTTATCATTTTATCTCTCGCACATCTCACGCGGTTGGTTGCATGTTTCATTGATCTGTATATCTCACTTGGCTTACATACACCTACCGATTTGCACGCCGATACGCCGACTCCTTCTCGGTGGTAACGAGAAGGAGTTGGCGTATCGACTCATTGAGAAGGGGTCGGCTTTAAGGAAAACAGGAGTCTGCGTATCTCGGTGGCAACGAGTAGTGTATGATCCAGATCCGCAAAAGAAAAAGTTTCACGCAGTTTGTGAGATTGCAATATTAATAATCTCAACTGTTAAGACGTGTGCAGCGATGTACATGCATCCATATGTACGCATAATAGATAGATAATGATATAAAAATGTGCATGCCCACTGTCGCGCAGTGTTCTAAGCGCTGGTTTATGACCATTCTTCCGAAATGGGTCCTGGTTCGAATCCCCATAAGGCTTGAATGCTGTGTTTGTCTTACGGCACTGGCTCTATCCCTTCCCTATAACCAATGGTTATAAATTAGGGATGGGCGACTGCTTATATTCCCAATGAGTTGCTCACGGTGGTCGTTAAACCCCCAATCAAAAAAAAAGAACACGTTTGCGTTGAAGATGTGTATATTTTGAAGATGTGTATATTACAAAATAATGAAAATGTACTAAATATTAAGTATGATTATTATTATTATTATTATTTTTTTTTTTTTTTTTTTTTTTTTTTTTGGTGAAGCGGAGTGCGTTTGCATTTTTGAAAAAAGTACGACAGTTCACTGTAGGGATGGCCAGCGGTAAACGACATGCGCTAAGGACATGCGCTCGTGGCTTTGGAGGAGTAAGGGCATGCACTCGTGGCTTTGGAGGAGTAAGGGCATGCACTCGTGGCTTTGGAGGAGTCGTGAAAACTCTAATGGGACTATACATATTGTTATGAGCAGTTGGTATAATAAAATTCAGAACAGATTTGTTTTGGCTTTTAATTATGAAATGAAATGCTACATCACATAGAAACTTTGTCATTTTTGGAAATGCCTTACCAAACCCTCACCAATATTAACCGCTTGCTTTGGTCAGTTAATATTTTTGAGCAGTTTCATTAAAAACGTTTTAAATTACTGTTTATCCAATTACACGGCATACCAAAGCATAAAAACAAAAAGATGGAGAGACGAATGTTCATGTTTACTTTAAGGAAAATTAACATATCTTGCTAAATACAAGCAAACTTGGCACACGCCTTCACAGTTATCAATCTAAGTACAATTTACGTTCACCCTGTTTTCTTTCAGGGTCAAAAGTTTTATTTGGTATTTTGCGTGTGTGCAGGCATTTTCTTATTTTCTTATGCAGAAACGATCTCACATACATAATATAGATCGATATCGTCCTTAGAGGTCTGGCTTTTCTTTCTTTTCTTTTTTTTTTTTTCGTGAGGGACGACCAACAGTGGAATTTCTTTATAAAAAAACGACTAATAAGACATTTGTAATTTACTTCACATCGAACGACTAATAACGGGGGAAAGCGACTGATAAGTTTCTTTCCGCTTACTTCGTGAGAGAGATTAATAATGTATTCATATTATATAAACTAAATAAAAATACATTCATTTTTCCGTGTTACTTCATGAAGAGCTGTGAAATTGTTATTAACTTCAAAAAGGATGAAAGACGTATGGGGGAGAAAGAGGAAAAACAGAGAAATATGACTGTACCATTCAGTGCTTTGGAGGTACTACGAAGTTTTTCGCGATAACACTAATTCTTGTTGCTAATTTTCCTTTTCGCATGTGTGTGCAATAAAAATAGGAATAACGTTGGGAATTTACAGTAGAAAGTTGTAATATTGAATTTTTTTACTGAATGTTCGAACACGGCGTACATACGTAAGATATGGGAAATGCATGGAGGTGAAAAAATGAAAAAGACACTATCATCTGCAACAGCTATTAACTGCTGGACAAAGACCTCCCGAAGTTTCTTCCAGAACTTTGTCTTAAGGGTATTTTTTTTCTTACTTTGTGACCGATTGGGTAATCTCTGGTGGGTTTTTTTCGTGCATAGGATCAAATGGACAAAAGACGCAAGGCAACAACAACAAAATTTCCTTTTTGTGTCAATAAGCTGTCAAATTTCATTTACGCATAACTTTGGTGCAGTTTTGGGTCTTCCTGGTCGCAATCTAATTTATGTTGTGTGTGTGTGTGTGTGTGTGTGTGATAAAAATAGGTTACATAGCAAATGTGAATTTTGTGATAAAAATGGTTATACAACGAATTTTCACTGTGAATTCAGTGGATATTTGCATATGGTGTTCTGCTTATGTTATTTGTAGTTACAATTTTGGTTTGTCCCCTCTAGGAGACTACGCTATGGAAGCCCATGACATCATACAGGGTAGGGGTCTGCATCGGCTTTGTAAGAATGAAACAAATATTAAGGTTGCAGCAACTAATAATAAGATGTTATTTTTCATTTACTTTTTAAAATATGAAAAATTTGGACTTATATGGTGAATGATAACTACTAGGACAATCTTGTTGTTCATCATGAAAAACGAATAAAAAAAATTCCTGTCTTACTAAGGAGAACTAGAATGATCCTCTCTTACTATTAACTTCTTCAATAATAAGTAACTTGCTTTATGAGAATAATCAATAAGCAGACCTGCTAACCTCTCAGAACCAAAAAACGTAACACTCAGATAGAAAAATCGTAATACAAGGCATGCTGATATTTTTTGAAGCCTATTTCAGCTATATAAATTCTTGATGACGAGAATGTAGGATTTTTTCCCTATATAAAATTTTATTGACAAACTAATTAAATCTAATCAGCAAACACTTTTATGTTGTTAATTATTAAATTCAATATTTAACATTTTAAACATTTATTAAATTTAAACAAAAATCTTAATTGTTCAGGGAAAAAATGCATTAATATGAAACCTTTAGAAAACTATAATGAATGTAGCTCATGGATTTTTGCTTTCATTAAAAGCAAGGAAATATTAAATTTCACACACGACAACCATTAAGAAATCTAACTTTTATTTAAACCAACATGAGTATCTGACTTTTCTTTCTTATTTTAATTCAACAGAATATTTTTGCAAGGTCCAGACATACTGGTTTTTACAATTAAAAGGGATTCAAGTGTTGAAATATTCAACAAGTTTCATACATCAATCTTGTTTCTCCTTACTAAACTAAAACCTCTTTCACATGAGGCATTACTATGAGGCAAGATTAAAATCTCTAACATGACTTTACAAAGTGTGCTGTGAGAGCGAAAGTACTGGTCACGTGTCGTGGCTCCGCCTCCTACTTATGAATCTGAGGCGTCCACGCTATAGGTGCTTCTCACCGACCCAAAGAAATGTTTCGGTTTCTCTGAAATACTCTCCAAACTATTCGAGCGAAGAAACGAAGCCTTCCCCACTTTGTTATTGAAATCTGTGAATCGGGAAGGCGGATCAAAACAGCTGAACGGACAGAATAATACTCACAACTAAGATATAAAGATCTCGAGAGGAGTTACAAATACAACACAACATAAACAACACCAACATTTATTACAAATAATCAGTTAAAGTTACAAATACAACACCAACATTTATTACATAATCAGTTAGGTTCCTGACGGCGGTGGATTACTCTTTTTCTAGTATCAGGTTTCCCTAAGGCCTAGACCTGGACGTTGGCGTAGACACGAAATCTAGGAGAACCACTTCCGAAGAAGTTATCTAAGTCCTCACTTTCGGCGTTGACGTTCTAGAGAGAATCTACCTGCTATTAGGTAGATCTGTATATCTGAGAATATTGCGACGAGTATCCTAACTGTACTGCTCTGCCAGTACGGTTTCAATCTTAGTCTGTGCTAAGATTTGATTTACTGTAGAGGAATATCTGTTACGCAAGCGGGATTCCCTGACTGAGACCTGTACCGCTGAAGTCGAACACTCTATCTCTTCAAGGATGATGTGCTGGCTAATCTCATCCAGAGCCCCGGACCTCCGTTTCTAAAGAGTGAGAAACTAAGGTTCTTTGTTTGGGGCTCTCGACATCTGAAAAAAAAATGTTCTCGAACCTTCTGTCGCCTTTTTTGGGTTTTGTACTGTCTTACTTTTCTTTGTTAAAAGTAACATAATGCTCAGCCTTATTATAATTTTACATCATTAATGAGAACACTGAACGATTATACTTTACTAAAAGTTGTACGTCTAGTTCAATGATTGTTCGTTAAAAGTCAGAACTGTTCAAGAGTAGGCACCACATAGTTCCTGTGTTTTGAAAATAAAAGTTGCTCTGGTGTTCTGAGCTGACTTAAAATCAGTCTCTGGGTAGTTGTTCTATTATGATAAAATTTAGTAATTTAGTTGAAAATGATAAAATTTAATTCTGTCAATTCTGATTTTTTTAAATATTGTTTTCAAAGAGCATAAATTAAAGTGTCAAACAATGCACATTACATTTATTTTCCATTTGCTTACGTAAATATAAATATTCATTCTCTCTTGATCTTTCAAAGGACCCAGAATATGTTACAAAGTAGCCACATTTTTAAAATCTATGGGTCCCCAGGACCCAGTTTGATAACAATATAATAGCAGTTCTAATAGATCACTGGGGTGAATGACAACTTGAAGGACATGAAATTGTTAAGTCCTATAGTAATAGATATCAGATTCCCCTTTTAGGGTAGCTTCTGTTGAACATTTTCTTGCACGTCAGGATTCTGGATTTCCTGTGTAGGTTCCAGCTGGGCTTTTAAAGCTGGGGATTCCACCATTGTTGTTCTTCACACGTGTGAAATAAGCAAATTAAGCGCCACAAAGCATTCTTGTGATAGCCCGAAGTTCACCAAAACTTGAAAAATATTTTACACTCACCTGAATTCTTTTACTAACATTTAAATCCAAACTTAGGCAACTCAGGAAACCTATTAAACATACATGCACTTCACTAACCTATGACATACCACCAAATTCACACACACACATTCAAACCAGGTACTAAAGGACAAACAATCTCAACTAAACTCTAAAAACCTATTTACATTATGTACATTAAACCTGCTATTATTGTTATTTATGCCATTCTATCTCATTCGTACATCTCGCCTCAACTCAATGCTTACAACATGTACTGGCTAATTAATCCCTTTACCACACCTCTGCTTTTCCCCAACAGATTGCCTCAAGCGCTTTCTGCCATCTCCATGGCCATTCTCTGGAAGCATTAGCGATGTTGGTCCATCTGCTGCCACAGAGTGAGTGAGCATTAAGTCCTGTGCAAAATATTAAAACCATTCACGTCACTGAAAATCAAGAACAAATTATAATGCTTTAGCTTCCTTAGAGTTTTCCAAAGGACAACTAAAACAGTTAATTTCTGCATGACAACACAATGTGAACCACATTTTTAATTTTTTTGGTCCCTACAAAATACACAACTTCTGGTGTGAGAATCGCAGGTTTTTTTGGGTAAGTTGCAAAACCAAAGTGCAGGTTGTTCGCAAGTATAACAAACGGATGTCAGAACTACAGAGATAATGGTGTACAGCAGTTGGTTTGAAGACAATGGTGAATCATTAGTATTTTTAAAAATAAATCATGCATATGCTGAGAACTAGAAATTTACCAACACATATTTTTCCATGTGCTCGGAAAGAAATAGTAACATATCTGCTTCTTAAGATTTAGGACTACCATTACCAAAATAACTGATACATAATTGAAATTTAAATATGAAGGAAAAAGTACTGAATCAACTGGGTTTCATTCTTTACTTATTCAAAAAAAAATTGATTGAGTGAAGTACATTTTTCCAACTATTATATGGATCAACTTATTTCATAGCCAGTGTTATTTATAAATATACACAGAGTGACAATATTTTTTTTCTTTAATTATGTGTCACTTATTGCCTTACATCCTTCAAGCAACTGTTGTGCTCTTTCACTCTTACATAGCTTCGTAATTTTTGGGTTCACTTCGGCATAGTTTCTTCCCTTTCTTCCTTAGATTGACACAAAGGATTTATTCCCACAAAGTACCTGTGATTAAAGTGAGACATTAACACAATGAAATACATCATAAAAATTATGGCTTCTAAAAAATGAAACAGTATATATATACACATATATATAAAATTATGGCTTCTAAAAAATGAAACAGTATATATATATATACACGGGATGTAAGGTCAGGTGATGCGTAACATCACAGCCTCTCCTTGACAAATGTCAACCCCGCCTTCTCGTGGTGCATCCTGTTCCCACTAAAGGGGCTCTGACGACCGCCCATAGCGGTATAACTATACCATCGGGATCAGAGGAAATGCTATCCCACACTCACCAACCCGCTTGGCCAGCGTGGTGAGTTATGGCCAAACCCCTCCAAAATGATTCCACAACTTAAATCTTGGCCCTCAGTCTCCGGCAGCTGGAATGTACCTGGCCAAGGCAGCGGCCAGTGCGACATGAAGGCAGAGGGTGCTAAGAATCCCCCTGGAGGACCGGACTAGGCTGCCATCTGATGCTGACCTTGGCTACTTACAATGGACGCTCCCTATCTTCTGAGTCAAGGCTTCTTGAATTGGAAGAGGAACTACAAAGGATCAAGTGGGACATCGTGGGGCTAAGTGAGGTAAGGAGAAAAGGAGAAGATCTCATCGAACTGAAAAGTGGACATCTCTTCTACTATCGTGGGACAGATACTGGCAGAACTAGTGGTGTTGGATTTATAATAAACAAGAAACTGAAGGACAAAGTTGTAGAAATTGAAAGTTCCTCTGACAGAGCTGCACGACTTGTTATCCAACTCTCGAAAAGATACCAGGCTCAGATTATTCAAACTTATGCACCCACCACAAGTCATCCTGAAGAAGAAATTGAAGAATTTTATGAGGAAATTTGTCATCTAAATAATAAAGGTAAGCAGCATTTGAAGATAATTATGGGAGATTTCAATGCAAAAATAGGGCAACGGCAACAGAATGAAACTTCAGTAGGTAAATTCGGTCATGGCAACAGAAACCTGCGTGGAAATACTCTCGTTGAGTTTGCAGAGGCAGAAGGGTTTTTCATCTTGAACTCCTTTTCAAGAAAAAGCCACACAGGAAATGGACATGGAGACATCCAAATGGGACGACAAGTGAAATTGATTTTATTATGTGTAACAAAAAATTCGTCATAGAAGACTGCAGTGTGCTAAACAAGTTCAACACAGGTAGTGACCATAGATTGGTGAGATGTAAGATGCACCTCAACACTAAACTTGAACGTGGCAAGCTCATAGGACAAACAAAATCTATTGACATAACCAACCTTAAAAAACACCATAATACCTTCAAATTAGAACTGAAGAACAGGTTCTCTGCTTTAGAAGGCCTAACATCGGAAGAAGTGGACATCTCTGAAGTTAACAGAAAAGTAACCAAAGCTCTTATGGAAACAGCAACAAAATTAGCTGGGTCTAAGAACAAGTTGCATGTGAACAAATTATCAGGAAAACCAAAATGTTGATGCAAAAGAAGAAGAGAGATGAGGACAACTAAAGAAGATGTGACTTCCAAAGTGGAATATATAGAGCTATGCAAGACAGTAAGAAAAAGTATCACTGAAGAGGTAAGGAGATTCAACTGTGAACTAGTGAGGAAAGCAATTGAAAACAACCAAAGCCTAAAGATAGCAAAGGGACATCTCAGTAAGGGAAGAAAACAGATTATGGCACTGAGAAAAGAAGATGGTTCTGTAACAAGAAATAGAGGCGAAATTTTGACTAGAGTGAAAGATTTCTACTCCAAATTATATGAAAGGGATGATATATGCACTCCAGACATCATGAAAGATACCAGTACCAGAGTTCCTCCAGTCCTTCCAGCAGAAGTTGCACATGCAATCAAGAACATGAAGCGAGGAAAAGCTCCAGGAGAAGATGGAATTACTGTAGACATCATACAAGAAGCAAGTGGAGAAATCGAAACAGTACTCGCCCAAATTTTCACTCGATGCCTTAATGAAGGAAAGATTCCTGAGGATTGGAACACCGCTACAATGATCCTGCTACATAAGAAAGGTGACATTGAGGATCTCGGAAACTACAGACCTATCAGCCTCCTATCAGTAGTTTATAAAATCTTCACTAAAGTTCTTTCACACCGCTTGAAGGTAACACTGGACATGGCTCAACCGAGAGAACAAGCTGGATTCAGGAGTGGCTACAGCACAATAGATCATATCCACGTGCTGAGAGAACTAATTGAAAGAGCGAGGGAATATGAACTTCCATTGTGCATGGCTTTTATCGATTATGAAAAAGCCTTTGATTCGGTGAAACCATCAGCAGTTACAATGGCTCTGAAAACCTGCGGTATTGAAGATGCATACATTAATATTATTAATAACATCTATGGAAATGCAAGTGCAAAGATTAGGCTGTTTGAAAATACAACACACGTAAAAATTGGGAAGGGAGTGAGACAAGGTGACACCATATCTCCGAAGCTCTTTAATGCCACATTGGAGGGTGTTTTTCAGTCACTGAGCTGGGAAAACAAGGGGATAAAGATTAATGGAGATTATCTAACCCACCTTCGTTTTGCTGATGACGTAGTCATTTTTGCAACTACCCCATCAGAGCTGCAGAGTATGATCCAGGAACTTGCTGACAAGAGTAAAGAAGTGGGATTAAAAATGAACTTTCAGAAGACAAAAGTGATGTTCAATGCTTTTACAAGAAATGAAGATTTATCGATTGATGGAGAAAAGCTGGAGATAACAGACACGTACGTTTATCTTGGACAGCAGATATCAAGTGAGGGTCACATTGATGAAGAAATTAATCGGCGTACAAAACTTGCCTGGAGAGCTTTTGGAAGAAACAGCATAATTTTCAAGAGCAATATGCCATTATGTCTTAAAAGAAAAGTGTTTGATCAATGCATCCTTCCAGTGCTTACGTATGGTGCGGAGACGTGGACCTTAACTAAAAGAGACATACAAAGGCTGCAGACAACTCAAAGAAGCATGGAGAGGTGCATGCTTGGTGTAACCAGGAGAGATAAGAAGAGGAACTCGTGGATCCGAAAAATGACAAGAGTGGAAGACATCATGATCAGAGTTAAATCCCTGAAATGGCAATGGGCTGGACATACTGCCAGAAGGACAGATCATCGATGGACAGCCGAAATTTTAGATTGGATTCCAAGGGACAGGAAAAGACCCAGAAGAAGACCACATGGGAGATGGGTGGATGAAATTCGAAAGTATGCAGGGGTGACATGGAGGAGACTTGCACATGACAGACCGTTGTGGAGGAAACTTGGGGAGACCTTCGTCCAGCAGTGGATTGATAATGGTTGACAATGATGATGATGATGATATATATACACACACAAGAATAATACGTATCTTCATGAACAATGTACGGAAGACTCAGGTGTGGTGAAGTTCATTAAGACGGATAAACTTTTTTTTTTTTCATTGGAGGTTTAACGACCACCGTGAGCAACTCAATGGGCTACAAGCAGTCGCCCGTCCCTAATTTAGGGTCACTGGTTCCAGTGAAGGGAGAGAGCCAGTGCCATAAGACGAACACAACATCCATGCCTCACCGGGATTCGAACCCGGACCCCTTTCGGAAGAATAGTCAGATGCCATCGCTTAGACCACTTTGCCACCGGGGCGGCACTGAGAAATTGATATCACAGTGTGGCAAAATAATCTGCAGGGCAGTCACACGGCAAGGCAACCATGATATAAGAAACTAGGTAACAACCCTTGCGAAACAGGTGAGATTTTCCCAGATTTTCCCTGTCTTTCCGCCCTAACATGCGAACTGTAAAAATAGTCAGCAGGTAAAAAATGGGGAAACCTAACAAATTTTAGGCCTAACCCCTTTATGGAAATATATTGCTGTCTCCCATGGCATTCTTGTTTTGCAGCTTAGAATGAAGCCCAATTAAAGATGACAAATAATTGAAATTCACCAGGAATTATTGATCTGCCATGGTAACAAGTATGAGTCACCACACTGCAAGTGGTGACCAGATGTGGCTTGTTCGTTTTTGTAATGCAGTCACCCATGACAAATGGAATTTTTTTCTAAATTTTGCAGTTATTGACAGATTAGGAGGAAAAGACCATAACAAAGGTTGAGAGCATAGCAAAATTTGCACTAGGCTAATTTATGCAAAAATAAACACTTCCAATAACTTATGAAAAGAACAAGTTTGTAGGAAAGAAAAAGATCTGATCACCTATGGTGTAACGCAAAATACACTGGCGTGCAAAAATTAAGGACGAGGCGGTTTTTCGAATGTAACGTCGTGCAGAAGTGCTCCACATCGGCTCAAATCATACCATAAGATCCCCAAGATATAAGAATATGGGTCAAGTGAGCAAAACCGTCCAAACAAGGAATCCAAAGGATACAAAGGCACTTTATTGAAAAGGTAGCTTCGAGCTCAACCGGAAAGAAACATCCATGTGATATGCGGCTGCCAAGAAAAATTTAGTCTTTAGTAGGGGATATGATCACCGCTGACTGCGTTGCAGGATTTACAACGTCTGTCCATGCTGAGGACGAGGTTGTCAAGGAGCTGTTGAGGCATCGCTGCCCATTCCTCTTGTAGCGCCAATAGCAGCTGCGGAATCGTAGCTGGTGGCTAGTGACGTGCTACCAAGCGTCTCCCGAGAAGGTCCCACATGTTTTCGATTGGATTTAGGTCCGGGGACCTTGCGGGCCAATCCATGCGTTCAATATCTTCACTCTCCAACAGCTCTGCGACAGCCACTGTACGATGAGGTGTAGCGTTGTCGTCCATGAAGAGGAACTCAGGACCCACAGCACCTCTAAACAGACGCACGTGAGGCAGGAGAACCTCGGTACAATAGCGGAAACCAGTGACTGAACCTCCTTGGAAGATGTGGAGGTCAGTACGGCTACCAAGCTTGATACCGCCCCAAACGAGAACTCCGCCACCTCAAAACCGGTCCCTTTCGATGATGTTGGAGGTGTGATTGCGTGTTCCCTGCTCTCGCCATATGTCCAGAATCGCTCGTCAGATTAAATCGGCTCTCATCCGTAAAACGAACTCGACCCCATTGCTGATGTGTCCAGTTCTTGTGTACCTCGCACCACAGAAACTGTCGTCTCCGATGAGCAGGCGTTAATGGCACACACCGTACTAGTCGTCGTGCAAATAGACCACCTTTGTGCAGCCTCCTGACCACGGTTAAACGCGATAACGAACGTCCAGTTGTCTGTTGCATGTTCCTTGTGATTTCTTCCGCTGTCTGCCGTCTGCCTCTTCTCGCCTGTAGGACAATATACCGGTCGTCCGCCGCCGTGGTTGCTCGTGAGCGACCACTGCTAAACTATCGGACAGCTGTTACTCTCGTTTCAAATGCTCTCCAAGCTCGTGAAACGATGCTGTGAGTGATCCCGAACTCCACGGCCACACTACGACCTTCTTCCAACTTCCCGACGCGACCTCGAGTAAAGTCATCCAGATGTCGTCTACTGGATTGCCTATTGGCCATATCACACGGTGGCAGTAACTCGACGTCGTTCAAACTGATGTACACCGTGCAATAGCTTTCACCGAATTGCTGAGCAGACCAGATCCTATGTAGAGGATTTTAGGAAGGGAGTGTCTGATCCCAGGTTTTAAACAGCCCTTAGAAATAGAAAGCTAGGAGATTTGGGCTAGAGTGCCCGATAGGAAAGTGACACGGAAGCGAAGTAGAAAGGGGGAGGAAGACGCCCCTATTTATTACCGGGGGCCAGTACCCGGGGTCCGACGGCTTAACGTGCCCATCCGGCGCACGGCATATATTTAGTAGATCGAGCGTTCGTACCTGTCTGGGATCGAACCTGACGTCCTTTCCGTGGCAGTCACGAACGTTGCCTACTAGGCCGCCCAAGGCGAATTGCTGAGCGTACACCGCCAGTGTGTTTTATACCCTTCCGACACTCCCCTTCCCCCTACGTCATGCTGCGTATATGCGCATGCCCTACCGTACCGGACCCTAGTCTATCTCCTGAGTGGTCTTTCGGTCCGTTTTGCCTGCTCGTTCCGCTGTTATGATAATTTCTCCTCTTCGTCCTTAATTTTGCACAACAGTGTATCTACCCCCAAGCCGCGAAATTTTCCTAACTGGCCCCACAACAGGGTAATAATTAATGCAAAAATTGAGGGTAAAAATTTAACTTTGCTGTAGTAAAAGTATAGATATTTTTTTGATTGGAGGTTTAACGACCACAATGAACAACTCATTGGTTCCAGGGAAGGGAAACCAGTGCCGTAAGACAAACACAACATCCATGACTCATCGGGATTCGAACCCTGACCCCTTTTGGACGCATGATCAGAGGTCATCGCTTAGACCACTGCGCCACCGGGGCGGCATAGATAGCGATTCCATTATCACTTTAGTATTGCATTTAATTATGTGATCACTTATTCCGGTAAGTATCCTCGATAAACTTAGTACTCGGGAAAAAAAAGTGCAAAATCTTTAAATGGCAAATGCTCACGATATCAAATCAAGTAAAAACAAGTACTGATCTTCGAGTGTATGGTTTCTAACTTCCTTAAAAGCTGTTTAATTCTTTAATACAATAACTTTTGAGAAAGAGGAAAAACAAGGGTTTGCATTTTTCTAGTTTTAAATACTTCAGCGATATTGTTTCTTTTTAGTGCCATATCTTTTAAATTCAAGAAGCAAGCATACTTAACAAAATGAAAAAAACTTAAATTCTGGATTTCCTTTTAACGTTCTCCTTAGCGAATATTTCAATCAGTTTCTTTACGTCTAGTTTACTGGCTCGGTCATTCTCTATGCTTATTATCGCAAGTCAATCAAGCCTACTTTAAGTGTGCGATGACCGAAGGTAGTTTTTGATTAACGCCAACTTCGAGAACGACCTTTCTGCTGTACCCACAGTCATTGGGATTGCCAAAAAAAAAAAAAAAAAAAAAAATTGCGACACTGTCGCAAGGTCCAGAACACTAGGTATATATTTTTTAAAAAATATATGAGCTCCATAAGTTCTTTTACAGAGCCACCAGAAATATTTTTTAACTGGTTGCTCATAGCATTTCTAAATGAAAGTACTTGTTTGTAACGAAAAATCACTAAATAAATCATCTATGTACTGCAACCTTTTAAAGACTCAGCTGACTGGAATAATTCACTTTCATTTGCATTTAACAATTCAGATGACTGCAAGAAAGGAAATTTCTTTGCTACCGAACTTAGTTCTTCAAAATGGAATTTTATTTGAGAAATGGTGATGTCTATGTAGTGGCAAAAAAGACATTAATTTTGAATTTCTCTTCGGGGTTGTGTAACCTACTGTCGTGATTTATTTAAATAAATTCAAAGAACTTTTTTGAGTGATGCAACCTGGTTTCATTAAATTTATCTTCAACACTCCATGTATTGGCAAGAATAGATGAAATGTTTTTAATATTTTTGAATTCTCTTAAATCAGAGTTTTTCACTCGCTGATTGTAGCATGTCAGCTGCTTTCAATAATTCAGCGTCCTTTGACTGCAGACGTTTTGACACATTGCAAACTATTTCCAATATTTTGCGTTCCATGAGAACAATCACAACATAATCAAAAAGGTCTCCAAACATTTTTAAAATCTCATAGCTGCAAAGAGAGGGCTTCCGCCCTCTCTTGCAGTTATGAGCCCATTGAGTTGTTCACAGTGGTCGTTAAACTCCCAATCTAAAAAAATAAAAAATAAAAAAAAAAATCATTAAAGGAAATATAGTTGGGTGGAAGACAACATTAAGTAGGCGGGCCGCCCTGTAATAAGGCTCAAGGGAGAACACTAAGCACCGCCAGTTGTAAGATACCCTTTTCTCAGTATTTGTACATGCATAATTAGTACTCTTCCGAAAAACACCTGTTTTTCATGTCCCGAGGGAAAGGTCTTTTAGGTTGGCAAGGTCCATTACTTATTACATTTGTTCTGACAACATCATTAAACAAAGCCCTATCTGTTGAAAAACTGGCACAACTACCTGAATCCAATAAAACATCTACCTTTTCCGACGACGCGGTGTTTCCACACAATCCGTACCTAAACCTAATATTATTCCTTCCTTTTTTCTTTTTCTGCTGAGGTATCCGCACATTTGCTAATACTAATATCTTGCTCTATGAAGTGTATTTAAACTTCATCTCCCTGTATCTCAGACTGGTGTAATAGTTTTACCACAGGCACAGACGTAATTTTCGGCAATTTGTATTTCATAATTTCCATTTCTGATTTTTCTTTCTTTTTGCTGTGCCACTTGAAGATTTATTCATTTTTGCACGAGTTCAAGCCGAGAGGCAACAATTGTAAACACACTGTTTGAAACAGTCAGCAGCCACTACAACGATTTCACGAGCTAGTTGTGTAACAAGCCATGCCATTGATTGCAGTCGAAGAACAGAACGTGGACAAGGAAGATATTCAGTGCCCGACAGAATAAACAGACGCCGGACACCCCCCCCCCGTCGACCATTACGTGTACCCGGACCACCCAGCATTGATTGTGACAAGAAGGGGGGGGATGCCGGGTGCGTGCAGGCCTTTCTGTCTTCGAACATGTGCTTGCAGCAATCTGATACCCGTCCCCTTCGACCCTCACTTTTGTATCCAAAAGACAGAAAATTTAAAACAAAAATTTTTTTAGAGCAAGTAGAAAACCTCTTGTATAAAATTAAATTGCTAAATAAAATAAAAAAATATGTGCGTAGATCTGGGCTCCTTAAAATTCACAGCCCCCACCTCGTGCGATCCGGAGGGGGGGCGCTATCTTTATACCCCTGGTGATCACAGATAACAAAGGGTCCGATTCTAATTTTAGATCCACCTCTTACCCGCAAAGTTGCTCCTTCTGTTGCTCCTGCATGCTAGAGTCAGTATTTCCCAAAATAAAGGTGGCAGATATATCTGTAGATGAAAAGGGTGGGCAACAAATTTGTGAGATATCTCCACAGCATGCACATGTAAGTTATCAAACCACTAAAAAGTCTACAAGAAGGTTAAAAAAACAACAGCTGTGAACCAACGTAGCAGGTCCATATAAAAAAATGCATCAGACATCACCGGTAAAAGCAATATCCAAATAGATGTGGGGCACTCTTCAAAGAAATAAGTGTTAGCAGAAATTCATATATTTCGTGTAAGTAGGTCAATGTCTGAAAAATGATAAGTGTACTCACAGACTGTTTCATCTTTTCAAAATTCTTGAGACACTCTAACCCATCTTACTGATATAGTACATTAAACTATTGAAAATCTACTAGTAGATCTTCACACTTATGCAACAGCATCATTTGATGTGCAGCTCATTATCAATGAAAGGGTTGTTTAACATAGTGTTACGACTTTTGGGTTTCAGATGTCAGGATGCGCAATTATTTTCGGACTGCGATTCGATCGCTGGATCCGCAAATATACCTCGTTAGCTAATTAGCCTACACAGTACACCAATAAACCAATGGAGGCACAGTATAACAATTAAAACAGGGATTTAATAGATACAGACATAAATTACACCGGATTATTCATGTAACAGTAAAAGCTATAATTTCCGGCCAGCTTTGGCCCTCTTCGGTGTTTCAGAAAAATATGTCCTAACGAAAAGTCTATTCGTTCACAATGGGCGGTTCCTGAGGCTGGTTATTCCTCCTCTCTCTACCTGCAGGGGGCTCCTCGGTGGTTCCTGAGGCTGGTTATTCCTCCTCTCTCTCTCTCTCTCTCTCTCTCTCTCTCTCTCTCTCTCTCTCTCTCTCTCTCTCTCTCTCTCTCTCTCTCTCTCTCTCTCTCTCTCTCTCTCTCTCTGTGGGTGAGCGAGGCGATGCCGTGATTATTTTGTCTCTCTCTGCATTTCACCTGAAATGGTTCCTTCCGGCAGGCATCGGTGACCGGCTGGTATGGATGAAAGTTTTCAGGTAAAGTTCGTGCTGGTTTATTCATCAGCTTATGTTTTTAGCTGGCTTCACTTCTTATGCTCAGAATTGCAAAAGCGGCAGCGGACGGTAATCAATTTCTAGCGCGAGGAAATCCCCTTCCTAGTTCTCTCGGCTATCAAACGGATTCTGCCACTCAACAACAATCTCCCGTCTCCCAGAAGTGATAAGCGGTTAGTTTTACCACTTGAAAACTGTGGCATATTTATTAGGAAGCGCTCTTTAAGTCCAAAAGCTTTCCCATTGTTTCGCGCGCGGCACAGGCAAAAGCTTCAAAAGCACTTGCAGTTTAAATAACTTTTGAGCTATGGGAGAAAGCTCTTAAACTCTGACCTGCCCCATTTCCGTTTATGGGCTCTTTGTTCTCGTGGCAAACACCTGCAACTCGCCACTTGAATTCAAAGTGCTAGAAGATCTTTTCTTTATATACCGCCCCTCGCAAGTGTTTAAATTATAACTCTCTGTTAATTAAAACCCCCAATCAAGTTTCAATTACCGTTAATTAGTCACGCCTCTCACCAAATAATTATGCAAGGGGCGGGGGTCGTCACAAAAGTTTTGATGGTATACCAGCTGACAATATTCAGCATCATTCTGTAACAATTTCCTGCTTCCAAATTATTGAAACCACAATATTCAAGTAGATGTGAGAGTAATGCCAATATTCAAAGAAAGATATATTACACTGATCCTCAATTTTAAATTTTACACTACATTTCTCTGCTAAAAAATATTCCGAATACTTGGTTCCTTTGTAAAAAGGCTAAAATTTCATATAAATATGTGGTTGTAATTAAAATGGTCAGAATGTTTTTTAAAGTTTCAAGAAATCAATAGAAAAAATTCAAAATTACCTCAGAAACTGCCAGAAGAAGTTTTAGATCATCAAAATATGCAGCAACTGCTGCAATTAGCAAAATCTTTTGGTTGCTATTTAGTATATCAGCTTCTGCAAATAACTTTACTAAACTTGTCTTTTGGGGAGGCCGAAAATACGCCAAAAGATATTCAGCATCATTCTGTAACAATTTCCTGCTTCCAAATTATTAAAACCACAATATTCAAGTAGATGTGATGGTAATACCAATATTCAAAGAAAGAGATATTACACTAATCCTCAATCTTCCGGTCTCAACAGACTTGATGAATTGGCTGTGTATATCTATACCTGTTAGTAGTTGAAAGTACTGTAAAAGGCCAACTTCTGAAAACAACTGTGGCCAGTATTCAAAAAGTTTTGTAATGTCTGTTCCACTATTTATATCGAGGTGCTGTAGTGTAAATAATGACATTAATTAGCTCAATTACTTTCGAATTACTCTCAGTGAGTTGCTGAGCTGGGTTTTTTCGATTCCGTGGCTGCGATTGGCACTACAAGAGGAATGGGCCGCGATGCCTTAACAGCTCCTTGACAACCTCGTCCTCAGCATGGAAAGACGTTGTAAATCCTGCAACGCAGTCAGGGGTGATCATATCCCCTACTAAAGACTGGATTTTTCTTGGCAGCCGCCTGTCACGTGGACGTTTCTGTCTTCCGTCCAGTTGTGCTCGAAGCTACCTTTTCAATAAAGTGCCTTTGTATCCTTTGGATTCCTTGTTTGGACGGACTTGCACACTTGTCCCATATTGTTACATCTTGGGGATCTTATGGTATGATTTAAGTCGATGTGTCGCGCTTCTGTACAACGTTACATTCGAAAAACCGTCTCGTCCTTAATTTTCGCATGCCAGTGTAGGAGCTCGGAGCCATGCAGCGAGTATCACTGAAACAGCCGCATTCGTGAAATGTTCCAGAGCATCTGTTGTTAAAGTGTTTAAAGACTGGACTGTCAGCCAAAAAACTGAGTCTCTCCGTGCAAGGTGTAGTCGTCATCGAATAGTGACTGCTCGGAGGAAAAAAACTGGGTCTTTACGTGCAACGTGCAGTCGTCATCGACTAGTGACTGCTCGGGCGGAACGGAGAGTGTCCAGACTGGTAACAGACAACACAAGGGCAGCAGTGCAGCAAATTACAGACTATCTTAATCAAGGATCCCCTCAAATGATCTCTGCACGCACTGTTCGCCATACACTGCATCAAATGGGTTATGGCAGCCGAAGGCCTGTTCGAACACCTCTGCTGTCAGCAGTTAAATAGAGAAAACGTCTCCAGTTCGCACAGGAGCACAAGGATTGGACAGTCGATAATTGGAAACAATTATGTGGTCCGATGAATCAGGTTTTCAGTTGCACCATGCCGATGGCCAAGTGAGAATTTGGTGGAAACAGCACGAAAGCATGGACCCCAAACGCATTGCTACAACCCTTCAAGCTGGTGGAGGCTACGTTATGGTTTGGGGAATGTGTTCCTGGCATGCTTTGGGCCCTTTAATTCATGTTGATCAACGTCTGACTGGCACATCATATCTAAACATCGTTTCGGACCAAGTGCATCCTGGCCGTCCCGGTGGCGCAGTGGTCTAAGGCGTTGGCCTCTGATCATTCGTCCAAAGGGGTCCGGGTTCGAATCCCGGTCAGGCATGGATGTTGTGTTTGTCTTACGGCACTGGCTCTCTCCCTTCCCTGGAACCAGTGACCCTAAATTAGGGACGGGCGACTGCTTATAGCCCATTGAGTTGCTCACGGTGGTCGTTAAACCTCCAATCAAAAAAAAAAAAAAAAAGTGCATCCTGTCATGTGGATGGTTTATCCCAATGGCGATGGCTACTTTCAACAAGATAATGCATCCTACCATAGTGCTCGTATTGTACAGGATTGGTTTCAGGAATATGCCGGTGAGTTTACTTTGCTTAGGTGGTCCCCACAATCTTCAGATCTCAACCCCATTGAGAATTTGTGGGATGCAGTTAAACGAGCCATCAGACCACTGGATCCACAACCCTGCAACCTCACACTCCTGGAAAGTGCTATTCATCAAGTATGGTCTCAGATTCCCCAAACCGCCTATCAACATCTCGTGGAGTCCATGCCACGAAGAATCGGTGCAGTATTAAAGGCAGAAGGTGGCCCAACGAATTACTGAGGTGGTGGTTATAATAAAGTGGCCACTCCGGGTTAAGCAAACAGGGTTAATGAGAGTCCCAATTATGTTTATCATTGGCGCTAATGCGGAGTTTGACTAAGGAATTTCTTAAATTTAAGCTTGGAACATAATGGCAACTCCGCCTGAAAAAGGGAGATTTTTCAGGCAATTATTTGATAGCTATTGACTGGAGAGCAATGACGACTCCAACCCTGAGTAACAACTGCTATATGTTTTTACAGAAATAAAATTAAAATTTGACCACCTATAGAAATCAGTGTTCGAAGTTGGGTGAGATGGCATCCCAGTAGTTAATATTATTTACCATCTCAGCATGTAATAAAATTTAAGCCCGTCACAGACTATGTAAAAAAATTAGGATGAAAGCACAAATTTTAACACAAAAATCAGGAAATGAAATTTTTAATGGATTACATTGATAGCATCTGGGACAGAAAAGATCAGAGACAGATTAAAGGAGGAGGGGGCTAAAGGGCCACGGTCAGTCCAGAGGCCCATAGTCTGACAGGGGCCTAGATTTTTTGAAAGTTTTGGTCCCCAACAAAATGAGTGTGCCGACACCCATTTTATTGAGGACTGAAAACTTCATGTGGGTAAAAAAGTTCCAAAAACCGTAAATCGAAGAAATAATTTCCGTTATCCATATTAAATTTACAGCTTCCTTTGCCTGGAGGCCCCAAATCTTTTTTTTTTTTTTTTACCTACAGACATTGCTATGTTTTTTTCTCTCAAGTTTCCCTCATAAATGGGCCAATGGGCCATATTTTCTAGCAATTTGAACCAAACTATGAATAATAAATTATTTCACTTAAAAAGCTTGAGTAAGGCTAGATGGTATGGTCATTATTAATGAGTAAGAGCACTGTTCACAGACTATGTCAATATTTTGAGTGCCCCAGATAGTATATCTGAGAATTTAATAAAAAAAAAACCTGAACCTCGGCCGAAAGCAAAATCCTTACAAAAAGTTTATGAAATTCGAATCTGTTTTTCATGTGTGCTCTTTGGCATGATATTTTGGAAAGATGCGATAAAGTTAGTACTAAATAACAAAAGCCTTCACTAGATTTGTTAATTGGATGTAACCTTCTTCGGTCACTATCCCATTTCATTGCCAATGAAAGAAATAATTTTGAAAAATATGAAGAAATAGCTAAAACATTAAGTGAAAAATCTCCTGGAAGTTTTGTCAAATCACGATCAAATAAAAATATGCAGATGACCATAGCAGTAATGAGACAATTTGAAGTAGAAACATTTAATGTGATTATTGATGAGTTATTGATAATATAATAATTTGATTGTTTTCCTAAATTTATTCACTATATTGAAACTATATTTGCTAATAAAAAATTATGAAGTTTTTCAGTATGTTTTTCCGCGGCTGTGAAGTTCTTAATGTTGCACACCTTTTCTGCAGCTCCGTCTACTGCCTCTTCTTGAGGGACTTTGCTGTCTCTTCGACCATGTCGTTCTCGTTGGGTGTGTGTGAAGAAATGAAATCTTGCAAATCATCTATCGTCTGTTCATAACACAGTTCATCATCAACTGCAATAAAATCATTAGCATTTCCCTCACAGTTTAAACAAGTCACGAGTTCAGAAATCGAGCGCAGATCATCTTCTGCGTTGAAAGTACATACTCTTTGGCTGCCGAGACAAACCCTGCCTTTTGTAAACAACGATTAACGGACTGCGGTTTAACGTCTTTGATTAACGTCTTGCGGAGGTTACTCAAGTGACGGCATACAGAGCATTAACGTGAAAGAAATGGCAAACAATAGCTAGGAATGATTTCATTACAGTGAGCTTAGCATCGCGATAAAATTTCACATACCTTTTTCCCTTCAGCGAACGCATTTTCAGCTTTTTCGACTGAAATCGCTGTCCGCTATTCAGAGGTAAAAACACAGAACTGCCTATACTTTGGGACTGGGAATTACAAAACTGTCCGTTAAATGGAGGCGTCTGCTATTCGGGAGTGTCCTTTAAGGAGGTTTTATTGTACCAATAACCAACTGTAAAGCAGAGCATTCTTTTTCAAAAATGGCCTTGGTAAAAAATTACTTGCGATAGACAGTGTTTCAACAAAGACTTAATGGTCGGGCTATCATGTCATTAGTACATGATATTGTCAAGCAGTTATCGTTCGACAATGTTGTGCATTCCTTCGTAAACCTCAAAGCAAGGAAAAAGACATTTTAAAGATGAACTTAAACTCCTGAACTATGTGTAAACTTTTGTCTTTGTGTATTCATTTCTAATTTTTGTTGTCTATACTTGATTCAATGTTTGTGTACCTTTAGTATAAAATTTTTGTAAAATATGTTGACATTTGAAAAGATTTTGGGGCACTTTTGGGGTATACTAGCAATGTTTATATTCTACACAGAGTACAGTTGAAGAGATTTTTGAGGGGATTTTCTTAGCTCACTTAGCAGTTCTATTGTAATTACTGCCTTGCGTGGCACGTTTGTAAAACTTTTTACACAACTGGGTTTACACTGAAAGACACCTTTTCGGGTACTCATTTTATAAATAAAAGAAACATATTGCTACTGCTATTAAGAGTACTGGTAGTTTACCTGACATGTCTCGAGTTATGTGTTGGGTGATATTTCTGTCATTTTTTTGTAATTTTACAAAAAACACTGTTAGTTAAGCAAGTATTACTACACAAGGGCCTGTGTGCCGATACATTTCACCTAATTTTTAGGAAATTGTATCGCTCCGATAAATTTCCATCTTACCACCGTTGGAGCATACACACAGAAATGTTTCGAGTTATGAGTTGAGTGATATTTCTGTCATTTTTTTTTGTAATTTTACAGAAAACACTGGCAGTTATTACTACACAAATACCTGTGTATTGATATATTTCACCTAATTTTTAAGAAATTGAATGGTTCTGATAAATTTCCATCTTACCACAGATGAGGTATACACACTGCTCACATGAGATTTTTTCAATATGCTGGTTTGCAGAAAAAAATGTTTCAACATCTTCAAACAGACATTTTAAAGACAAAACTCCTGAACTCCTGTTTTTGTGCATTCATTCTAACTTTTGTTATCTATACTTGATTCAATGTTTGCATTTCTTTAGGAATAAATATTAAAAATAATACATCCCTTTATGTCTGCAAACACATAAGATGTATTTTACAAGGTCTTAACATATATAAATGACATAGGTATCCAACATATGTATATGACATACATATCTATCCTATAGTCTGTAGGACATTCGCATTTTACAAGCACATGTGACCAGAAATAGGGGCCACAAAATCTTCAGTAGCCCAGAACCCAAAAAAAAAAAAAAGCTTAGTCTGGTACTGAAAAATATGTAGGAAGCAGGAGCATGGTGTTAGAATTTTTAGTCACCTACGATTGTGAGTGCTAAATAAAAATTTCCTGGCCCTAACGTGGTCTGGGTGAAATTGACCATTATACAATGTATACCTCATTCTCCAAAACCAGTTGTCACCCTAGTCATAAGACAAGCGAGGAAAACTAGTTATCTACTGCATTCGTTTACTTAACTTGTTCGGCCTAACAAATAATTTGAACGAAATACATGAAATCAGACCTGTTTCAATTCGTATTGCTGCCAGATGTTACCCAAAACTACTTAATACTAACATTCTCATCATAATGCACTGTGACTTACACGCAAAAAAAAAAAAATACTTACCGAAAATAAATGCTGCGGTGCTTCAATAAAACTATAAATCGGTAACATAGAGTCACACGAGTTATCCTTACTTTATGTAGAGAGAAGTCCATCGCTTCGTGCCAATATTGCGTCCAGTCACAGAGAGGTGTTGCCAGTCGACAGCACGTAAAAAAAACAGGTATTATACCGTAATGGTTAAAACAGTTTCAACACCGTGAACGTTAAGTTTATCTACCGAAAATTTGCGGTTCATCACTCGTTGGCGTGCTTACGATCCGTAAACCGTTTTAATACACTTGAAACACCGAAAATTCACGGCAATTTTTTACAGTGTACAGAAGAAGAAAATCACAGTTATTTAAGCGACTGCTTGTGACATTCAGACTGATCGAAAGAAAACAGAAAAGAAATGCCTTATTCAGACCTGCCAACTGCTACGATTTTATCGTATTTAGTACGATAAATCATGCTGCAGTATGCTAATACGATTTTGCAGCCAAAAAAACGATTTTTTTAAATAGTCATGTTTTCCCCCATTTTTCCCCTTCTCAGACAGAAGCTTTGTAGCAGAATCGTGGCGACGGGCGACGTGCGTCGCAGATTTATTTTTGTCCTGCATACAAAAGCGGCATCCCTAGAACCCTATTAAACCATCTTGCAGACTCCCTATCATAGATGCAAGTTTTCCGCCTTTCAAAATTTCCGAAAACAGAAGTTAGGCATAGTGAGAATTTCTTCCGTAATCGTAATTTTTTCCTCGCGAAGGACGATGTACGTCGCAGAATTATTTTGTTCTCATCCCTGTAGCAAAATCGCGGCGACGGCCAACGTACATCGCAGATTTATTCTGTACTCATCCCCATAGAAGAATCGCGCGACGTACATCGCAGGTTTATTTTGTATTTATCCTCGTAGAAGAATCGCTGTGACGTACATCGCAGATTTATTTTGTACTCACCCGGTAGAAGAATCGCGGTGACGTACTTCGCAGATTTATTTTGTACTACTCCCTATAGTAGAATCGCGGCGTCGGGCAACGTACACCGCAGGTTTATTTTATACTCGTCCCCGTAGAAGAATCGCGACGATGTACATCGCAGGTTTATTTTGTACTCATCCCCGTAGAAGAATCGCGGCGACGTACATCGCAGGTTTATTTTGTACTCATCCCCGTAGCAGAATCGCGGCGATGCCGACGTACATCGCAGATTTATTTTGTACCCACCCCCATAGAAGACGTAGAAGAATCGCGGCGACGGCCGACGTACATCGCTGATTCATTTTCTACTAATCCTCGTAGCAGAATCACGGCGACTGCCGATGCACATCTCAGATTTATTTTGGTCCTGCAGACAAAAACGACATACCTAGAACCCGAATAAACCATCTTGCAGACTCCCTAAGATGCAAGTTTTCCGTCTCTTAAAAATTTCCGAAAACGGAAGTTAGGCGGAGTGCGGATTTCTCCCGTAATCGTAATTTTGTTTCTCCCGACGTTCCCTCGCTGCTTGAAATGAGGATTGTCTAATATTGTTGTTAAATACCATTTTATTGCAAAAAAATTTGTATTTTGGTTTTAAAATGGAAGCAACAGTTTTCGAAAACGAAAGTTTGACGCAACCCAATATTCTTGAATTCTTTTTCTTGCGATATTCCTTCAGCTCGATATGGTCATTAAATATAAGTTTATTAGAAAAATGTTAGAATTTAAATGTCAAATATTTAAGACTGAAAATGGAGGAAAATTTTCTGAAAACGAAAGTTGTACGGAGCGAAAATTTCTCCCTGTAATAACCCTCCACCCGCTGTGCTTCTGTTTTATTGTTTAATGATCGTTTAATTATATAAATGTTTGCATTTGAGATGGAAATGGAGAAAAATGTTCCGAAAACGGAAGTAGAACGAACGAGCGAAGATTTATTCTCTTATGACATTTTTTTAATAGTGATGCCTTTGAGCTTTATTGTTAAATATCATTTTATAACATAAATCTTTGTGTTTCAGCTTGAAAATGTTGGAAAAATTCCAGATACTGAGGGCCGGAATGTTCTTGATCCTAATTAGCATTGCAATTGCTGTAGTACTTATGTTAGACATTGTTTTAGGTAGAAAAATATGTATCTGCAATTTTTATTGTTTTTCGCATCTAGTAGTTATTTTGACTAGTGACCACCCGCAGATTATTTTGTAGCACCATGATATCTCTCGCAAACTGACCAGGAACTTTCTGCTATGGGGGACAGAAGTAGGGAGGGGGAGAATTACGTGTAATCTGTTTTTTCTCAGACAGGTTTCCGATTTCTCGATGCTTAACTTTATTTTTTAAAGAAGAGTGTTCTAATGAAAATGAAAAAAAGATTGGTTTCTCTTCAAGAATTGGTTCGTATACCATTCCGAAATTGCATCATTCAAAATCAGAAAGTTGTACACCCAATGAAACGTTAAAGAGGAAAAATGTGAATTTGACTTCTGTTAATAAAAAATTTAAAATGACGGCAGTTGACCCTGAATATGATAAAAAAATCTCAAACACATGTAATTAAAAAGCAACAAGAACTGCATGGAAAAAAATCTTGTAAAAAATGCATTAAATAAGCAAGAGCATTTTTTTTCACCTTGAGTTCAACTATGAATCAAGTTTATGCAGTGTTTCTTTGCCACGTTGCAAAGGTTTTTGAAAAATACGATATAATGTTTCAGCAGGAGGAACCTCGTGTGCATACACTTAAATTCGACATTGAAAGTATTTTTAATGAACTAGTTAGATTTGTAAAAGTAAGTGTTATTAAGCAAGCAAGAAAAATCAACATTTAATATTAAATATAAGGAAATAGAGAAATAAAAAGACAATGCAGAGTTATCAGTCGGGTTTGAAACCAAAAAATTGATAAAAACAGTTAGCACTGTGGAGCAGAAATAATTTTTTTCTAAAGTTAGAAATTATTTTTTTAATGGCTGCGCCTATATATTTTCTAAATTTCCATGGAATTTGGAAATGTTAAATCATGTCCAAGTTGCTGATATTTCTAGAAGACAACAGTCTAATTTTTTCGCCAATTCAGTATGTAATAGACATGTTCCCATGTCTCCTTTTAAGGTGTGATAATGAAACAATTCCTGAAGCTGTTAAAGCCATAGAAAGTGAATTTTTGAAGTTTCAAATAGCATCATTTTTTTTATTGAAGGTTTAACGACCACCGTGAGCAACTCAATGGGCTATAAGCAGTCGCCCGTCCCTGATTTAGGGTCACTGGTTCCAGGGAAGGGAGAGAGCCAGTGCCGTAAGACAAACACAACATCCATGCCTCATCGGGATTCAAACCCGGACCCCTTTCGAACGAATGATCAGAGGCCATCGCTTAGACCACTGCGCCACCGGGGCGGCCAAATAGCATCATTACCGGATAACATTTTAAATAGCAAAAGTATTAGTGAACAATGGTATTTATTATTAAAAGGAAAAAAATTTCTTTGTGACAAATTTCTTTATAGCATATGTAAGAACGGACATGTTAATGATGTTAAATTATAATAAGGCTGAACATTATGTTACTTTTAACAAAGAAAAGTAAGACAGTACAAACCCAAAAAAGGCGACAGAAGGTTCGAGAACATTTTTTTCAGATGTCGAGAGCCCCAAAGAAAGAACTTTAATTTCTCACGCCTTAGAAAGGGAGAGGCCTTTTCGACGAACTGATAACATCTTCAATGATACCGCGACTTTCGCTGCACATTGTCAGCGTCAGCCAGACGCCTAAAAGTCTGGAAAACAGCCATCCACCTTTGTGTAAATATAACAATGTATATTGTGTTATTGTAAGAATGTACTTCGGCGGTAAGATTATTTTCTGAAAGAGTGCATTTCCTAATGGAGAGTTCTGACAGGCCGCAGAGACACGAAAGGTAGGATTAAAACCCATCAGCGAGGTATGCCTAGCCAACGCCCAGGGGTAGTCGGCGAGAGACGTCAAAGAAGGACCACGCGGCCGGAGAATGCGAGCCAAGTCAGCAGGTCAGCGAAAGGGCAGGGTCAGCGCCGAGGTCTTCGCGCATGCGTAGCGCGGAGTAGGCGAGGATGAGCAGGTCTCTTAGAGAGGACATGTTAGTCAGTGTGCTTTCGTCCAAACGGAGAGGGTAGTTCTCCGTTAAAGGGGACGCGAAGCGGTTTTTTTGTGTGTGAGGTGACGGACGCTCCAGCTACGAGGTCCGGGGCTCTGGATGAGATTAGCCAGCACACAATCCTTGAAGAGATGGAGTGTTCGGCTGCAGCGGTACAGGTCCCAGTCAGGGAATTCCGCTTCCGTAACAGATATTCCTCTACAGTAAATCAAATCTTAGCACATGCTAAGATTGAAACCGTACTGACAGAGCAGTACAGTTAGGATACTCGTCGCAATATTCTTAGAGATACAGATCTACTTAATAGCAGGTAGATTCTCTCTAGCGCGTCAACGCCGAAAGTGAAGACTTAGATAACTTTCTTCGGAAATGGTTCTCCTAGATTTCGTGTCTACGCCACCGTCTAGGTCTAGAACTTAGGGAAACCTGATACTAGAGAAAGAGTAATCCACCGCCGTCAGGAACCTAACTGATTATGTAATAAATGTTGGTGTTGTATTTGTAACTCCTCTCGATATCCTTATATTTTAGTTGTGAGTATTATTCTGTCCGTTCAGCTGTTTTGATCCGCCTTCCCGATTCACAGATTTCAATAACAAAGTGGGGAAGGCTTCGTTTATTTGCTCGAATAGAGTTTGGGGAGTGTTTCATAGAAACCGAAACATTTCCTTGTGTCGGTGAGAAGCACCTATGGCGTGGACGCCTCAGATTCATAAGTAGGAGGGGGAGCCACGACACGTGAGTAATACTTTCGCTCTCACAGCACAGAAAATATGGCGTAGTCGTCGGTAGGATAGGATACAGGACAAACGAACTTTGAGGAGAGAGGCAGGTTGATAAGAATTAGAGGCGAAATTCTAGTTAGGTAGATAGGAGAAAGATCCCGGTACCCACAGGTGAAAGAGAAGGTGCCGACAGAACTTTATCCTACGACAGGCGGCTAGAGGAAGTCCGCAACCAGGACGCTTCTCGCACGATGTGGTGGACGGGAGATCCAGTGCAACGAAGGAGACCTATAACCCAGATGACGAGAGGACGGAGATCGTGAGGAGAGCTCGTAACCAGAGTGCCAAACGGGCTACAGGACTCATTCTTCGAAAGTGGACGACGAGAGAACGACTACAGTGAAGAGAGTTCGTAACCAGAGTGCCACACGTGCTACAGGACTTATTTGGTGCAAAGAACTCAGACCAAAGTGAAGTGCCCGGCCATCACAGGACACAGAATGAAGCAGAAGGGAACTCGAATCGCTTCAGCGGGTAAGTACCACTTTGGAACCGCAATTCTATTTCCGGGGCACTACCTGTAGTATTTTAGCCACCTAAAGCTAATAGAATTCGTGTTAGGGTGCAGTCAGTTAGAGACCACAGGGTCAAAGATATTATCAATTGTTGATGTGCAAAGTGTATTTATGTGTAAAAGTTCGAGGTTATTAGTTAAGTTAGGAAATCAATTGTGTTTTATTATTATATGTTGAAATAGGCATGCAGGAATGTTAGGAGTGAATAGTCTAACCAGTTTGAGAGCATAGGCTGATATCGAAAATTTGAGTGTATTTTTACATGTATATTGATTTTTATGAGTATTGTATATGAATATTGCATGAAATATGGATCAGCTTTTGGACGGGCAAAATAGTCAGGAGTACGAAGAACAGAGTGTACAGGAAAGTGAAGGGGAAAGTGATAAAGAGCTAAATAACAGCACAGATTCTAACCAAGAGGTACAGATTAACCAAAGAAAGGTGGAAGGGGATACTGCTAGGTTGGAAATGGAATTTAAATTTTGAATGCTTGAATTGCAGGAAAAGAAAGCGGAAAGGGAATGGCAGGAAAAACAAGCGGAAAGAGAATTGAAAAAATCGAGCTGGAAGCCGAAAGGGCTGAGAGGATGCTTCAGCTGCAATTAGCTAGTAGAAAGGAAGAAAGGGACTTCGAGCTTAGTAAAATACAGTTATCCTTAGAAAGTCCGGCTCCGGCGACGAAGGGGAAGGATCAGGTACGCCTAGCCGATTATATGATAATCATAGAGAGGACAATTCCAAAGAGTCCCTCTAAGCCTGAGGAAATCCTAGATTTCTTCGATTCCATAGAGAGAAGAAATCTAGGATTTCCTCAGGCTTACATGCTGTTCCAGAGAAGATGCAGGGACGGTTAGTCGTGGCTTTATTTAACGCCGAATGCGTGAACCACTTGTTCAGACGGCTAACCCTGGAGCAGTATGACTGCTACCGCACCGTTAAGGAAGCAATTTTGGCGGAGTGCCACTTGACCCCCGATATCTATCTCAAACAGTTTGAGACGATGAAGAGGAATAAAGGGGAAAGCTTCCAGCAATTAGCAAGTCGTGTTGGGCGAGCGCTCCAATACGACGAGGAGAAGAGCGGCGTATCAGAATTCCAGCAATTAATGAACTTATTAATTTGCGACAAATTCAAGGGTTTGCTTTCTCCAAGTTTGAAAACTTATCTGCTGCAGAGGGGTGCCGTGGGGAAATTGGTTTTAGCTGGCGAACTGGGAGAGCTATGTGACCTTTATGAGACTCATGTAGAAGCTATGGAATTGGGAGAAGGAGACCCAAAAACAATTATGCGGCGGGCTCTAATTTTAAGGGGAGTCTGTATAATACGTCAGGAACAACCCATATACAGAGAGATAATCAGCCGAATAATGGGCTACCCCAGAAAGGGAAATTCCCAGCGACCGGATTAGTGTTCCAAAATAGGGGGCAATTAAAAGACCACCAGTGAACTCCAATTTTGATCAAGGCGTGATCTGTTTTCTTTGCGGTAAGGTGGGGCACCGACAGGCGAATTGCAAGCTGAGAGTTACACCAGGGCAAGATAACAAGGGATCAACAGGCAATTGGAGAAATGAGGGGAATAGAAAAATAAGTCGGATAGCGACTAGAGAGGAGAGAAGGGAATTAACAGATAAAGGGGGCGTCGAGACGAAACCCGAAGAGGACCCCATGAAAATAAGTGCCAAAATGGGAAGGATACTGGGATCCGAGAGTAGCCAATACGAGATAATGGAGGTACCCGTAGGAGGACAATTAAGGATAGAAACAGGGAAAGGAATTCGTGCCGGAATAATCGTAGACAGCGGGGCCGAATTTTGTTGCTTAAAAGAGGGTAAGTTAGGGGAAGAAGATGAGGAGCAGATCGGGAGGATAAATTTAAACCAGATTTGACGGAAGAACCGCCAACTTTCCCATAAAACAACTGCAAGTTACATTGATAGACCCAGATTTGGAAAAAGCCGGGAAAGAGGTAATGGGTATGATGGAAATAATTTGTGTGATCATACCCCAGCTCAGTAACGATGCGTTAATTACGCCGTTAGATTACGCAAAGATAAATGAAGCTAGGCAAGCGAGTCCTGAGTGGATAGTTTCAACCCGGGGGCATTTGCGAGTTCAGGAGAGGAGAGCGACAAAGACGATTTACAGGAAAGAAAAAAGCTTACAGGGATAGACCTGAAAGAAACCCAGGATATTTGCGTCGCGAAAGGGGAGCGGTCGGACGAAACATCGAAAGACCCGTTTTCGCCCCACGCATCAGAGAGAGAGGTTACCGAAATAGGCGGGGCATCACGGAGCGCGCGACAGGCAGACAATCAGATCCGGGGACGGGACCTTCGCAGTTGACAGCGCGCGAGCCGAGCTCTTGCCGAGATGGGAGTCCCATAGACGGGGAACTCTACGGCTCAGACTACGGAATTTTCAAGGAGCAGCAGACGCGCGACGAGACGCTGAAGGAAGCTTTTAGTCAAGCCATAGAGAGGAAGGGGGGGATTTCTTTTGGAGGATGAGCTACTACATCACCGAGAGAAAGTTTTAAAGCAACCAGTCAACCAGCTAGTAGTGCCGGAATGTAGGAGAAGGGAAGTCATGAGGTTGGCGCACGACTCGGTGTTTTCGGCTCATTTAGGCCACCAGAAGACCTTAGAGCGGATCCGCCACTCATTTCATTGGCCATCCGTCAAGAAAGACGTTAGAATATACTGTGATGACTGCCACGCTTGCCAACTGAGGAGGCCGGTCACACGGGAGGAACTGAATGCCACCACCGGAATAGCACCCTTCCAGTTGTTGTACGGTAGAGAACCGGGGGTCCGTTAGCTATTTTGAAGAGAAATTGGATGGGCGGATGTAAATTACCCATAGGCATATCCACGTCGGCGACTCAATACCTACAAGAGATGAAGGAGAGAAGGGAGAAGATGGCACAGCAAGTGGAGGAAGTAGCCGAGGAGCAACAGCGACGGTACGCCTCGTACTACAACCGACGGTTGCAACCGAGAACTTTCGCAGTAGGAGACCAAGTCATAGCACTCATCCCCAACTCTAAGAATAAAATTTATGCAAGATGGACAGGTCCGGTATTTATTTTAGAGAGGTGAGGGAATAATTGCTACGTCATCGATTTGAGTCTAGGACACAAACGCCACGTGCACGTAGGAAGGCTGAGGGAGTATAGGCCCAGGATCAACGTCGTAGGGGTCATCTTTGAATCGAACGAGGATTTCGGGGATATACAGGAAGTGCCAACGAGGAGGGCGGAGGAGGAGAGGGCGTCTCCGACGGACGTGCGGGTAAGAAGCCAAAAGATAACACGGGAGCAATTACAAGAGCTACAAGAATTAGTAAGTAGTACGGACAAATTTTTCTGCGGAGAGGGGGGAGCTACTACGGAAGGGGAGCACATAATTACCGTTAAACCGGGAAGTTTACTGCGTGCGCAGCATTTGAGATTGGTGATAAGGAGCCTGGAGGAAGCCGGGTTCACGGGCAACTTAAAGAAATGTTGTTTCACCCGGGAGAGCGTCCATTATTTAGGGCACGTAGTAGGGTCTGGGTGCCACAGCCAGATCCCGAGAAACTTCAGGCAGTACGGAACTTAGAACCACCCAAGACAAAAAAGGAGGTACGCAACTTTCGCGGACTTTGTAGTTATTACAGGGATTATGTGCCTAAATTTGCAGAGGTAGCGAAACCGCTAAGCGATCTGACCGGAAAGAAGGCGTCAGAGAAGGTTGTTTGGACACAGAACTGCTGGAGGCGTTCACAGTTCTAAAGGGGCTATTATGTACGGCACCCGTAATGTTTACCCCAGACTTTAATATACCGTTCGTATTACACACGGACGCCAGCGCCTACGCCGTAGCGTGTTGTTTGGGGCAAAAAGATGAAAGGGGAAAGTCCGACCAGTAGCATAAGCCAGTAAAAAACTTACTAGCACTCAGGGACGCTGGGCGGCGAGCCATAAAGAAGCCTACGCGATCGTGTGGGCGTTACAAAAGTTTAAGGGTTGGATCTTCGAACATCAGATTGAGATTATGTCTGACCACAACCCTCTAACTTATTTGACCAGCGCGGCTTCACAAAGTTCAAAGCTACAGAGGTGGAGCTTAGCCATCGCCCAGTTCAACTTGACCATATCACATATCGCAGAGAAATTAATTCCCCATGCAGATGCACTCTCACGTTTAGGTTTCAGTGAAGAAGGAGGAGAGCTTCGCATTCTAGATAACTGAAAGGGGGCGTAGTCAACACTCAGGTAGTAACCCAGCGAGGTTCTTTGGTGGTACTTCCCAGTGTATATATGTATATGTGTATGTCACAACAGAAACTTGTGGGCGTGTCTGTTTAAGGAGACGTCGTAGAGAAATTACCGAGCAAACTTTGCTTATTTTATTTAAGACTCTACATGTGAAATATGACATCCCACATGTTTCGTCTCGGAAGTAGGGGCCTGTAAGAACGGACATGTTAAATGTAAATTTGGCATAAATAACAATAATATATTAGCTATTCAATATATTGATTAAGTGAGCTGAAAGATAATTAATCAGGACATTTGTATATTTACATTTAACCTTATATTATATACTTACATAATCTTGAGCAGCGTTCGAATTACCCAGTGGTCCGCTGGCCTTTAGCCAGTAAAACTTCCATTAGACCACTGAACTTATTGACTTTACTGGCCCAGATGGCCAGTAAGTTCTTTTTTTCTCACAAGTTAAAAAATGAATTTTCCTTTTACCTTGCTGTATGGTTTTCTTTTTAGGCTGCAAACTAATGATAGGTTTAAAAACAAATATTGGATATAATTCCATTGAAATGATACGTTATTTTCTACATATATTGTAAATGTCTTTATTTTAATTTTATTTTTTACGGACTAGTAGGCATTTTGGTGGACCAGTGGTTTGCAAATTCTAGTGGTTTGCTGGGGCAGTAGAAGATCGAGTTCTAATTCTAACACTGAGCTTGAGGGATGGCGCCTTTCTGGCTGTTTTCGTTCTTTGCCTAATCCTCAGAAATTTGACTTTTGCCAAATGGCATGTTAAAAAAATACAAATTAAATGTGGGGTCCTAAAGGATGCGTAGAATTTGTAATTATGGGTCTTTTTTTCTGTTGTTTTTTGGGTAATGTACGTGTTCCAGCGATGCCAATATCAGTAAAACTACATAGTATAGGCGTAACCAGTGGAGCGTCAGGACACATTATATGTATACATATAGTGCGTGTATGAGTGATCGTACTCCCCAGATTTTGAAACGTGGTTACGCCACTGCTACATAGTACATAATGCATAATTGTTTCTCAGGTGAAAATGAATTGACAGTATGGGGTAATATACTTCTTACTCATTTATAAGCAAGTTCAGTGGTATTTGTATTTTGACTATTTCGTTAGACTGAGTTGCATCCTACCCAGGTAGCACAGTATTGCAATTTAACGTAGGTCCAACGCTGGGCCACCGTCTTTTATTCCTAAAAGGCGGTGGCTCAGTGTTGGGCCTACGTTAAATTGCAAGAATGTGCTACCTGGGTAGTGATGAGTGCATTCGAAATCTTTATATAAATGTACATCGATCAGCCACAACATTAAAACTACCATATGGCAACTGTATTCCCTGGAGGAGATGGTTCCTTTCAACAAGACTGCTCCATGCCACACTGCGTAGAAAGTCCTGGAATGGTTCTAACAACAAAACGAGGAATTCCCTTTAATGCCGCGGCCCCCAAATTTGCCAGACATGAATCAACGAGGAATTCGCTATACTTGTCATGGCCCCCAATTCTATTGAGCAGTTACGGTTTCAGTTGGAGGAAGGAGTACGAGCAGCATCACCTCAACTACAATATACGGGAACTGGGATCTTTTGTTGCAGTCATGATACCAAGAGAGACCTGTCAACATCTCGTTGAGTCTGAATATGAAGATTTCGTACTTGACAGATGAAAATGAGGAACATAAATTTGCTGTCTGTAGTACGACAAGTTGAAACAAATCCGTAAAACTGCCGAATAAAACTCCATTTATTTACAATTTTAAAAACCTATTTACATAGCTAGCACTTTCGGGGCTCGCATGCCCCCATTTTCAAGCCCAAAAGCCCCGGAACGCATAGAGTAGAGACAACGACTATATACTATAGTATTCGTGACAAAGGTGCTATACGTCTTAAAAAATTATACGGGTGATGCCATTTACATTAAGAAAAAAGAAGTAATTAAAGTCCAAAAACAAATACAGAACATGTTCAAGTAAGAGTCTCACCTTTTGAGTGTATCATGGGGAGAGCGATCATCTGTCTCCAAGGTCTTGGGACTGAAGTCGGAAAGTCCGTATTACAGCAGACGTCGTAATATTTAAGAATAAACAGGCTTTCCGAGAGAAAAATGGTATTCTTGTTAACAGAGGAGTTTAAAACTTTAGCATTTGCAGTCCGGCTTGTAGCCTTCCTGTTTGACTAGGAACGGATCTGGAGAACGTGCTGGCCATACGAGGCGTTGAATATCCTCGCTCTCAAGACACTCCTGGACAGCGACTGTTCGATGACATGTTGCGTTGTCGTCTATGAAAATGAATCTATCACCGACAGCACACACGGAACATGCGAACATGAGGTATCAGAACATCATTAATGTATCGTTGGCCAGTCATAGTCCCAGTTGGAAGCACATAGAGGGACGTACGGCCATTGATCATGATGCCAGCCCATACCATGACACTACATGTCGGATATCGGTCCCTTTCCTGTATGTTTGCTGGACAATATGCAGTACCACTATCACACCAGATCAGTTGTCGTCGACAATCAGACGATAGACTATATCTACTCTCATCTGAGAAGAGGACAGCAGACCAGTCGTTATCAGTCCAATTGCGATGTTGATGGCACCATTGCAAACGGGCGGTACGGTGACGTCTGGACAATGGGATGCACACAACAGGACGGCGGGCGTATAGTCCTCCTTCATGCAAACGTCTGGCGACAGTTTTTCGGGAGATCCGCTTGCCAGTAGCAGCCATTAACTGATTTGCTACCTCACTAGCTGTGCTGCGCCGGTGTCTTTTTGTTGATAGCACTATGTACCGATCTTCTGCAGGTGTCGTACTGCGAACACGACCTCTCCCGTGACGTTTGCTACACTCTCCATTTGTTTGAAATGATTTCCAAAGCCTTGAAACAACACTGTGGCTGACGTCGAACTCCCTGGCAACATCTGTTATTTTTCGCCCTTCTTCAATCTTGCCAATAATACGGACACGCGTAAAATCATCTAGGTGATGTCGGGAAGACATACTAAAAAATGCAAGTTCGTCAATTGATTCTTTCCTTTTCAACTTTGCGTTTGAACAACAACGGTCAATACGTGTCAAATCCTTTATATCTCTTATCAGCGCTATGACGTCACGAACAAGTTCGGAAATCCAAAATTTGCATACGCACAACACGTCTTACTGTATCCCGCACTTATGCTAATTTCCACATTTTCCTGCCTTCCATTTTATGGTTGCTATCGTTGCTATTGTCATCCGTCCTTAGCAATTGTCCGGCAGTGTACAAATGTCCTGATTAATTTATTAAATCTTTCGGCTCACTTAATCAATATTGGAATAGCTGAAATTTAAAATATGAAAAACAAACAAATTTACATTTAATGAGAACACTGAACGATTATACTTTACTAAAAGTTGTACGTCTAGTTCAATGATTGTTCGTTAAAAGTCAGAACTGTTCAAGAGTAGGAACCACATACTTCCTTTATTTTGAAAAATAAAAGTTGCTCTGGTGTTCTGAGCTGACTTAAAATGATTCTCTGGGTAGTTGTTCCATTATGATAAAATTTAGTAATTTAGTTGAAAATGATAAAATTTAATTCTTTCAGTACTGATTTTTTTTTAAAGATTGTTTTCAAAGAGCATAAATTAAAGTGTCAAACAATGCACATTACATTTATTTTTCATTTGCTTATGTAAGTATAAATATTCATTCTCTCTTGATTTTTCAAAGGACCCATAATATGTTACAAAGTAGCCACATTTTAAAAATCTATAGGTCCCCCAGGACACAGTTTGGTGACAATGTAATTAATGGCAGCTCTAATAGATCACTGGGGTGAATGACAACTTGAAGGACATGAAATTGTTAAGTCCTGTAGTAATAGATATCAGATTACCCTTTTAATTTAGCTTCTGTTGAACATTTTCTTGCACGTCAGGATTCTGGGTTTCCTGTGTAGGTTCCAGCTGGGTGTGGTCCTACCCCCCCCAACCCCGCCATGATTCTGTTAAATATTTCTAAACAATTAAAATCTATAATTCCTTTAAGTAACGCAGTAAGCCACTTACCAGCTGCAGGAAGATCTATCCTTAGTAATCACACATACAAATGCTTCAAAGACAACACACTAATATTTATTGTACATCTCCACAAAAAGGTAATAACTCACTATTCCAACACGCACACCCTTTACATATCACCGACATTGTTGTTGTTCAGTCAAAAGATCAACCACTTAGATTACTAACCGACGTGAGCAGCAGAAGGGGATCTTCCATTTTTTTTTTCTGTAAAATGTTCTCTGAGGTGTCTGGTTCGAAGAACTCTGACAGCCATATTTCTTATAATAATTTCTAACACATTCCACCATTGTTGTTCTTCACACGTGTGAAATAAGCAAATTAAGCGACACAATGCATTCTTGTGATAGCCCGAAGTTCACCATAACTTGAAAAATATTTTACACACACCTGAATTCTTTTACTAACATTTAAATCCAAACTTAGGCAACTCAGGAAACCTATTAAACATACATGCACTTCACTAACCTATGACATACCACCAAATTCACACACACACATTCAAACCAGGTACTAAAAGACAAACAATTTCAACTAAACTCTAAAAACCTATTTACATTATGTACATCAAACCTGCTATTATTGTTATTTATGCTATTCTATCTCATTCGTACATCTCGCCTCAACTCAATGCTCACAACATGTACTGGCTAATTAATCCCTTTACCACACCTCTGCTTTTCCCCAACAGATTGCCTCAAGCGCTTTCTGCCATCTCCATGGCCATTCTCTGGAAGCATTAGCGATGTTGGTCCATCTGCTGCCACAGAGTGAGTGAGCATTAAGTCCTGTGCAAAATATTAAAACCATTCACGTCACTGAAAATCAAGAACAAATTATAATGCTTTAGCTTCCTTAGAGTTTTCCAAAGGACAACTAAAACAGTTAATTTCTGCATGACAACACAATGTGAACCACATTTTTAATTTTTTTGGTCCCTACAAAATACACAACTTCTGGTGTGAGAATCGCAGTTTATTTTGGGTAAGTTGCAAAACCAAAGTGCAGGTTGTTCGCAAGTATAACAAACGGATGTCAGAACTACAGAGATAATGATGTACAGCAGTTGGTTTGAAGACAATGGTGAATCATTAGTATTTTTAAAAATAAATCACGCATATGCTGAGAACTAGAAAAAATTTACCAACGCTTATTTTTCCATGTGCTCGGACAAAAAAAGTAACATATCTTCTCCTTAAGATTTAGGGCTACATAGAATTGAAACTTAAATATTGAAGAAAAAGTACTAAATCAACTGGATTTCATTCTTTATTTTTTAAAAAACAAAACAAAAAACAATTGATTGCGTGAAGTACATTTTTCCAACTATTATATGGATCAACTTATAGCTTCGTAATTTTTGGGTTCACTTCAGCATAGTTTCTTCCCTTTCGTCCTTAGATTGACACAAAGGATTCATTCCAACAAAGAACCTGTGATTAAAGTGAGACATTGACACAATGAAATACATCATAAAAATTCTAGCTTCTAAAAGAATGAAACAATATATATATATATATATACAAGGCAGCGGCCAGTGCGACATGAAGGCAGAGGGTGCTAAGAATCCCCGGAGGACCGGACTAGGCTGCCATCTGATGCTGACCTTGGCTACTTACAATGGACGCTCCCTATCTTCTGATTCAAGGCTTCTTGAATTGGAAGAGGAACTACAAAGGATCAAGTGGGACATCGTCGGGCTAAGTGAGGTAAGGAGAAAAGGAGAAGATCTCATCGAACTGAAAAGTGGACATCTCTTCTACTATCGTGGGACAGATACTGGCAGAACTAGTGGTGTTGGATTTATAATAAACAAGAAACTGAAGGATAAAGTTGTAGAAGTTGAAAGTTCCTCTGACAGAGCTGCACGACTTGTTATCCAACTCTCGAAAAGATACCAGGCTCAGATTATTCAAACTTATGCACCCACCACAAGTCATCCTGAAGAAGAAATTGAAGAATTTTATGAGGAAATTTGTCATCTAAATAATAAAGGTAAGCAGCACTTGAAAATAATTATGGGAGATTTCAATGCAAAAATAGGGCAACGGCAACAGAATGAAACTTCAGTAGGTAAATTCGGTCACGGCAACAGAAACCAGCGTGGAAATACTCTCGTTGAGTTTGCAGAGGCAGAAGGGTTTTTCATCTTGAACTCCTTCTTCAAGAAAAAGCCACACAGGAAATGGACATGGAGACATCCAAATGGGACGACAAGTGAAATTGATTTTATTATGTGTAACAAAAAATTCGTCATAGAAGACTGCAGTGTGCTGAACAAGTTCAACACAGGTAGTGACCATAGATTGGTGAGATGTAAGATGCACCTCAACACTAAACTTGAACGTGGCAAGCTCATAAGACAAACAAAATCTATTGACATAACCAACCATAAGAAACACCATAATACCTTCAAGTTAGAACTGAAGAACAGGTTCTCTGCTTTAGAAGGCCTAACATCGGAAGAAGTGGACATCTCTGAAGCTAACAGAAAAGTAACCAAAGCTCTTATGGAAACAGCAACAAAATTAGCTGGGTCTAAGAACAAGCTGCATGTGAACAAATTATCAGGAAAAACCAAAATTTTGATGCAAAAAAGAAGAGAGATGAGGACAACTAAAGAAGATGTGACTTCCAAAGTGGAATATATAGAGCTATGCAAGACAGTAAGAAAAAGTATCACTGAAGACGTAAGAAAATTCAACTGTGAACTAGTGAGGAAAGCAATTGAAAACAACCAAAGCCTAAAGATAGCAAAGGGACATCTCAATAAGGGAAGAAAACAGATTATGGCACTGAGAAAAGAAGATGGTTCTGTAACAAGAAATAGAGGCGAAATTTTGACAAGAGTGAAAGATTTCTACTCCAAATTATATGAAAGGGATGATATATGCACTCCAGACATCATGAAAGATACCAGTACCAGAGTTCCTCCAGTCCTTCCAGCAGAAGTTGCACATGCAATCAAGAACATGAAGCGGGGGAAAGCTCCAGGAGAAGATGGAATTACTGTAGACATCATACAAGAAGCAAGTGGAGAAATCGAAACAGTACTCGCCCAAATTTTCACTCGATGCCTTAATGAAGGAAAGATTCCTGAGGATTGGAACACCGCTACAATGATCCTGCTACATAAGAAAGGTGACATTGAGGATCTCGGAAACTACAGACCTATCAGCCTCCTATCAGTAGTTTATAAAATCTTCACTAAAGTTCTTTCACACCGCTTGAAGGTAACACTGAACATGGCTCAACCGAGAGAACAAGCTGGATTCAGGAGTGGATACAGCACAATAGATCATATCCACGTGCTGAGAGAACTAATTGAAAGAGCGAGGGAATATGAACTTCCATTGTGCATGGCTTTTATCGATTATGAAAAAGCCTTTGATTCGGTGAAACCATCAGCAGTTACAATGGCTCTGAAAACCTGCGGTATTGAAGATGCATACATTAATATTATTAATAACATCTATGAAAATGCAAGTGCAAAGATTAGGCTGTTTGAAAATACAACACACGTAAAAATTGGAAAGGGAGTGAGACAAGGTGACACCATATCTCCGAAGCTCTTTAATGCCACATTGGAGGGTGTTTTTCAGTCGCTGAGCTGGGAAAACAAGGGGATAAAGATTAATGGAGATTATCTAACCCACCTTCGTTTTGCTGATGACATAGTCATCTTTACAACTACCCCATCAGAGCTGCAGAGTATGATCCAGGAACTTGCTGACAAGAGTAAAGAAGTGGGATTAAAAATGAACTTTCAGAAGACAAAAGTGATGTTCAATGCTTTTACAAGAAATGAAGATTTATCGATTGATGGAGAAAAACTGGAGATAACAGACACGTATGTTTATCTTGGACAGCAGATATCAAGTGAGGGTCACATTGATGAAGAAATGAATCGGCGTACAAAATTTGCCTGGAGAGCTTTTGGAAGAAACAGCATAATTTTCAAGAGCAATATGCCATTATGTCTTAAAAGAAAAGTGTTTGATCAATGCATCCTTCCAGTGCTTACGTATGGTGCAGAGACGTGGACCTTAACTAAAAGAGACATACAAAGGCTGCAGACAACTCAAAGTAGCATGGAGAGGTGCATGCTTGGTGTAACCAGGAGAGATAAGAAGAGGAACTCGTGGATCCGAAAAATGACAAGAGTGGAAGACATCATGATCAGAGTTAAATCCCTGAAATGGCAATGGGCTGGACATACTGCCAGAAGGACAGATCATCGATGGACAGCCGAAATTTTAGATTGGATTCCAAGGGACAGGAAAAGACCCAGAAGAAGACAACATGGGACATGGGTGGATGAAATTCGAAAGTATGCAGGGGTGACATGGAGGAGACTGGCACAAGACAGACCGTTGTGCAGGAAACTTGGGGAGACCTTCGTCCAGCAGTGGATTGATAATGGTTGACAATGATGATGATGATGATATATATATATATATATAGGTCATGCTACTCTACGGAGGACATGACTTATATATATATATTTTTTAACTATTTTAGGTGGGAATGTTACTTGCATCTATGGCCTTGCAGAAACCCATTTCCAACTAGGTCTTTGTGGAAGTGAGAAAATGCAGAGTTTTTGCTGGTCCTTGATAAAGCCAAGGCTCAGTATTCTCGACACCTTCTACATTCAGTTGTTTTATTTTATTTTTTTATCTTTTCTCCTTTTACTCACACAGGTAGATACATAACCTTTTCTATGTTGTATTAGGTGTGAGTCAAAATTATATATGTATTTTTTTGCTTAGGTATCTTCTTTATAGAATATCATATATATATATATATATATATATATATATATATATATATATCATCATCATCATATATATCTATATATATATATATAGATATATATTTATATCATCATCATTATCATTGTCAACCATTATCAATCCACTGCTGGACGAAGGTCTCCCCAAGTTTCCTCCACAACGGTCTGTCTTGTGCCAGTCTCCTCCATGTCACTCCCGCATACTTTCGAATTTCATCCACCCATCTCCCATGTGATCTTCTTCTGGGTCTTTTCCTCCTGTCCCTTGGAATCCAATCTAAAATTTCGGCTGTCCATCGATGGTCTGTCCTTCTGGCAGTATGTCCAGCCCATTGCCATTTCGGGGATTTAACTCTGATCGTGATGTCTTCCACTCTTGTCATTTTTCGGATCCACGAGTTCCTCTTCTTATCTCTCCTGGTTACACCAAGCATGCACCTCTCCATGCTACTTTGAGTTGTCTGCAGCTTTTGTATGCCTCTTTTAGTTAAGGTCCACATCTGTGCACCATACGTAAGCACTGGAAGGATGCATTGATCAAACACTTTTCTTTTAAGATATAATGGCATATTGCTCTTGAAAATTATGCCGTTTCTTCCAAAAGCTCTCCAGGCAAGTTTTGCACGCAGATTAATTTATTCATCAATGTGACCCTCACTTGATATCTGGTGTCCAAAATAAACGTACGTGTCTGTTATCTCCAGCTTCTCTCCATCAATCGACAAATCTTCATTTCTTGTAAAAGCATTGAACATCACTTTTGTCTTCTAAAAGTTCATTTTTAATCCCACTTCTTTACTCTTGTGAGCAAGTTCCTGTATCATACTCTGCAGCTCTGATGGGGTAGTTGCAAAAATGACTATGTCATCAGCAAAACGAAGGTGGGTTAGATAATCTCCATTTATCTTTATCCCTTTGTTTTCCCAGTTCAGTGATTGAAAGACATTTTCCAATGTGGCATTAAAGAGCTTCGGAGATATGGTGTCACCTTGTCTCACAGTAATTAAATATCTACACTGGAATAATAACATTTCAACCAAAGTAATTGAGAATGTACTAATTTCTCAGGTCCTAAGAATTTCAAGAATTTGCAGCAACAATTTGTACTTCAATTACCACATTAATATACTATTAGAAAGCTTTCTAGAGAACGAAATTCCTTCTTCTTTCATCAAAAGAACTTTAAGAAAAATTATTCTGAATAATAGAGTAAGGTTGGCAGATCTGCTTTAATTTTCTGCACAGTTAATAATATGATTCTGACCAATCAAAGCCGTAAGGAAGTTGGCTAGAGGATGCCTATTAACTACCTAAAGGAACCTTAGTGCTATGGATATGACGGTCCTATTAAAACAAAAAAATTAAATAATATAAACAAAATCACAAAAAAAGCTTAAAAATCTGTTTATAAAAGAAAATAAAAACAAATAAAAAAGAAAACTAGTTATTCATCACTAGGATAGCTATACTAAAAATAGTAAAACCAACATTAAAATTAATAAGATTCTGATTAATCTATAGAAGCTCACTAAGGTGATTTAATACATGCAAAGATTATTAAATAAACTGCTCGTGTATTTTATAATATTTCTCATGTATTCTGGAGAGTTGATTCTGCTCTTTCTGATCATACAGATCCACAGTCTTAAGTTTATATATATATGTTTTTTTCTCTGGTTAAAATCTCCGCGCGTTGTTTTCTTGCTGTATGAGGAGGCCATCAGCCCCACCCTCACTGCCCCCAGCGTCTAGGGAGTGGCGGAAGAGGTCAGCCATGTTCTTCTCTTATGAGGAGAAAAGTTTTTGTCACACAAGAGGTAAGCTCTCTTCCTTGTTTTTGGGTTCTAGGTTTTATAAGTTCAATGTTTGTACTTATTCTCTGTCGTTTTTTAGCTTTTCAGCTTTTAGGCATTGGTTTGTCTGTTAACATTTTTGCGGGTTTTAACTCTTTCTTTTCTTTGTAACTTTGAGCGTCTTTTGGGGTACCTAGGAACAGAAGATGGCTAAGCTTGTTCCTTTTCTATGCGCTGTCTCTGCGCTGTTTTTTCAAAGTAGTTAAGTTCTTAATAACTAATTAATTATGCACTTAAAGCACTGCTGAAATACTTTGTACATATTGCAACTAACTGTTTAAGGTATATAACTTTCACAAAGTTTTCTTTAGTTAATTATTTTCTTTAACTTATTCTCGTTTTCGTGCTGTCATAAGTTGTAGAGTAGGGGGTTTTAGACTCAAGTTTTCTTTCAAAAATCTGTTCGTTAAAAATTAACATTTCCTTTTTAATTGCAATGTAAAATTTGGATTTCTTTTGCATTGATTTTCAGGTTTAAATTCTCTCTCAAACGAACTTGGAATTTCGTTATGGCTGAAAATCATTTCTAATTATTATGTCACTCTCACAGCTTGAGTTCTCTTTAATCTTCTTCTCTCTGTCTAATAGTAACAGATGAAGAGCATGGGTCGGGCCATGAAGGTTAATGGATGCAAGCGAAATTGTTAACTAGTGCTAGGTCATGCAACTCTACGGAGGACATGACTTATATATATATGTTTTAAACCATTTTAGGTGGGAATGTTACTTGCATCTATGGCCTTGCAGAAACCCATTTCCAACTAGGTCTTTGTGGAAGTGAGAAAATGCAGAGTTTTTGCTGGTCCTTGATAAAGCCAAGGCTCAGTATTCTCGACACCTTCTACATTCAGTTGTTTTATTTTATTTTTTTGTCTTTTCTCCTTTTACTCACACAGGTAGATACATAACCTTTTCTATGTTGTACTAGGTGTGAGTCAAAATCATATTTGCATTTTTTTGCTTAGGTATCTTCTTTATAGAATATATATAAACAGAAAAGTAACCAAAGCTCTAATGGAAACAGCAACAAAATTAGCTGGGTCTAAGAACAAGTTGCATGTGAACAAATTATCAGGAAAAACCAAAATGTTGATGCAAAAAAGAAGAGAGATGAGGACAACTAAAGAAGATGTGACTTCCAAAGTGGAATATATAGAGCCATGCAAGACAACACGAAAAAGTATCACTGAAGACGTAAGGAAATTCAACTGTGAGCTAGTGAGGAAAGCAATTGAAAACAACCAAAGCCTTAAGATAGCAAAGGGACATCTCAGTAAGGGAAGAAAACAGATTATGGCTCTGAGAAAAGAAGATGGTTCTATAACAAGAAATAGAGGCAGAAATTTTGACAAGAGTGAAAGATTTCTACTCCAAATTATATGAAAGGGATGATACATGTACTCCAGACATCATGAAAGGTACCAGAGTTCTTCCAGTCCTCCCAGCAGAAGTTGCTCATGCAATCAAGAACATGAAGCGGGGGAAAGCTCCAGGAGAAGATGGAATTACTATAGACATCATACAAGAAGCAAGTGGAGAAATTGAAACAGTACTCGCCCAAATTTTCACTCGATGCCTTAATGAAGGGAAGATTCCTGAGGATTGGAACAATGCTACAATGATCCTGCTACATAAAAAAGGTGACATTGAGGATCTCAGGAACTACAGACCTATCAGCCTCCTATCAGTAGTTTATAAAATCTTCACTAAAGTTCTTTCACACCGCTTGAAGGTAACACTGGACATGGCTCAACCGAGAGAACAAGCTGGATTCAGGAGTGGCTACAGCACAATAGATCATATCCACGTACTGAGAGAACTAATTGAAAGAGCGAGGGAATATGAACTTCCATTGTGCATGGCTTTTATCGATTATGAAAAAGCCTTTGATTCGGTGAAACCATCAGCAGTTACCACGGCTCTGAAATCCTGCGGTATTGAAGATGCATACATTAATATTATTAATAACATCTATGAAAATGCAAGTGCAAAGATTCGGCTGTTTGAAAATACAACACACATAAAAATTGGAAAGGGAGTGAGACAAGGTGACACCATATCTCCGAAGCTCTTTAATGCCACATTGGAAAATGTCTTTCAATCACTGAACTGGGAAAACAAAGGGATAAAGATTAATGGAGATTATCTAACCCACCTTCGTTTTGCTGATGACGTAGTCATTTTTGCAACTACCCCATCAGAGCTGCAGAGTATGATCCAGGAACTTGCTGACAAGAGTAAAGAAGTGGGATTAAAAATGAACTTTCAGAAGACAAAAGTGATGTTCAATGCTTTTACAAGAAATGAAGATTTATCGATTGATGGAGAAAAACTGGAGATAACAGATACGTATGTTTATCTTGGACAGCAGATATCAAGTGAGGGTCACATTGATGAAGAAATTAATCGGCGTACAACACTTGCCTGGAGAGCTTTTGGAAGAAACAGCATAATTTTCAAGAGCAATATGCCATTATGTCTTAAAAGAAAAGTGTTTGATCAATGCATCCTTCCAGTGCTTACGTATGGTGCAGAGACGTGGACCTTAACTAAAAGAGACATACAAAGGCTGCAGACAACTCAAAGTAGCATGGAGAGGTGCATGCTTGGTATAACCAGGAGAGATAAGAAGAGGAACTCGTGGATCCCAAAAATGACGAGAGTGGAAGACATCATGATCAGAGTTAAATCCCTGAAATGGCAATGGGCTGGACATACTGCCAGAAGGACAGACCATAGATGGACAGCCGAAATTTTAGATTGGATTCCAAGGGACAGGAAAAGACCCAGAAAAAGACCACATGGGAGATGGGTGGATGAAATTCGTAAATATGCGGGAGTGACATGGAGGAGACAGGCACAAGACAGACCGTTGTGGAGGAAACTTGGGGGAGACCTTCGTCCAGCAGTGGATTGATAATGGTTGACAATGATGATGATGATGATGATGATATATATATATATGGAGATTATCTAACCCACCTTCGTTTTGCTGATGACGTAGTCATTTTTGCAACTACCCCATCAGAGCTGCAGAGTATGATCCAGGAACTTGCTGACAAGAGTAAAGAAGTGGGATTAAAAATGAACTTTCAGAAGACAAAAGTGATGTTCAATGCTTTTACAAGAAATGAAGATTTATCGATTGATGGAGAAAAGCTGGAGATAACGGACACGTACGTTTATCTTGGACAGCAGATATCAAGTGAGGGTCACATTGATGAAGAAATTAATCGGCGTACAAAACTTGCCTGGAGAGCTTTTGGAAGAAACAGCATAATTTTCAAGAGCAATATGCCATTATGTCTTAAAAGAAAAGTGTTTGATCAATGCATCCTTCCAGTGCTTACGTATGGTGCAGAGACGTGGACCTTAACTAAAAGAGACATACAAAGGCTGCAGACAACTCAAAGAAGCATGGATAGGTGCATGCTTGGTGTAACCATGAGAGATAAGAAGAGGAACTCGTGGATCCGAAAATGACAAGAATGGAAGACATCATGATCAGGAGTTAAATCCCTGAAATGGCAATGGGCTGGACATACTGCCAGAAGGACAGATCATCGATGGACAGCAGAAATTTTAGATTGGATTCCAAGGGACAGGAAAAGACCCAGAAGAAGACCACATGGGAGATGGGTGGATGAAATTCGAAAGTATGCAGGGGTGACATGGAGGAGACTGGCACAAGACAGACCGTTGTGGAGGAAACTTGGGGAGACCTTCGTCCAGCAGTGGATTGATAATGGTTGACAATGATGATGATGATGATGATATATATAGATAGATAGATAGATAGATAGATAGTACATAAACAAAAAACACATTTTTGGCTTACCAGGTAGTTGTTTAACCGTGACTACCTTTCTTATCAGTGTATATATTTGGGTTCTTGTGGGTGCTCTGTTCAGTCTTGTTTGACTCTTTGTCATGGTGGTTTTTGTTCCCCGGTAAGCTTTTAATTCTTCTTTTCTAAACTTGATTTTTGTAATTTTTTGTGCTTATTAGAATTTGGTTTTGTGGCCTAGGGAGCATGACCAACCGACAATTTTGGCTTGCCTTGTCGCTTTGTTGGTACTAGAAAGGCCACTCCCACAGGTTGATGCTCTCCTGATGATGGCAACCTGTTCCAGTTTTTTACTTGTTTTGAAATTTTGTATTTTTGTTCTGTAATATTTTCATTCTCTCTCTCTCTCTCTCTCTCTCTCTCTCTCTCTCTCTCTCTCTCTCTATATATATATCATCATCATCATCATCATTGTCAACCATTATCAATCCACTGCTGGACGAAGGTCTCCCAAGTTTCCTCCACAACGGTCTGTCTTGTGCCAGTCTCCTCCATGTCACCCCTGCATACTTTCGAATTTCATCCACCCATCTCCCAGCTGCCGGAGACTGAGGTACATTCCAGCTGCCGGAGACTGAGGGCCAAGATTTAAGTTGTGGAGTCATTTTGGAGGGGTTTGGCCATAACTCACCACGCTGGCCAAGCGGGTTGGTGAGTGTGGGATAGAATTTCTCTAATCCCGATGGTATAGTTATACCGCTATTGGCGGTCGTCAGAGCCCCTTTAGTAGGAACAGGATGCACCACGAGAAGGCGGGGTTGACATTTGTCAAGGAGAGGCTGTGATGTTACGCATCACCTGACCTTACATCCCTCTATATATATATATATATATATATATATATATATATATATATATATATATATATGTACTTGATTAGGTGAAACCACCAGCAGTTGCAATGGCTCTGAAATCCTGCGGTATTGAAGATGCATACATTAATATTATTAATAACATCTATGAAAATGCAAGTGCAAAGATTCGGCTGTTTGAAAATACAACACACATAAAAATTGGAAAAGGAGTGAGACAAGGTGACACCATATCTCCGAAGCTCTTTAATGCCACATTGGAGAATGTCTTTCAATCACTGAACTGGGAAAACAAAGGGATAAAGATTAATGGAGATTATCTAACTCACCTTCGTTTTGCTGATGACATAGACATTTTTACAACTACCCCGTCAGAGCTACAGAGTATGATCCAGGAACTTGCTGACAAGAGTAAAGAAGTGGAATTAAAAATGAACTTTCAGAAGACAAAAGTGATGTACAATACTTTTACAATAAATGAAGATTTATCGATTGATGGAGAAAAGCTGGAGATAACAGAAACGTACGTTTATCTTGGACAGCAGATATCAAGTGAGGGTCACATTGGTGAAGAAATTAATCGGCGTACAAAACTTGCCTGGAGAGCTTTTGGAAGAAACAGCATAATTTTCAAGAGCAATATGCCATTATGTCTTAAAGAAAAGTGTTTGATCAATGCATCCTTCCAGTGCTTACGTATGGTGCAGAGACGTGGACCTTAACTAAAAGAGACATACAAAGGCTGCAGACAACTCAAAGAAGCATGGATAGGTGCATGCTTGGTGTAACCATGAGAGATAAGAAGAGGAACTCGTGGATCCGAAAAATGACAAGAATGGAAGACATCATGATCAGAGTTAAATCCCTGAAATGGCAATGGGCTGGACATACTGCCAGAAGGACAGATCATCGATGGACAGCAGAAATTTTAGATTGGATTCCAAGGGACAGGAAAAGACCCAGAAGAAGACCACATGGGAGATGGGTGGATGAAATTCGAAAGTATGCAGGGGTGACATGGAGGAGACTGGCACAAGACAGACCGTTGTGGAGGAAACTTGGGGAGACCTTCGTCCAGCAGTGGATTGATAATGGTTGACAATGATGATGATGATGATGATATATATATATAGATAGATAGATAGATAGATAGATAGATAGATAGATAGATAGATAGATAGATAGATAGTACATAAACAAAAAACACATTTTTGGCTTACCAGGTAGTTGTTTAACCGTGACTACCTTTCTTATCAGTGTATATATTTGGGTTCTTGTGGGTGCTCTGTTCAGTCTTGTTTGACTCTTTGTCATGGTGGTTTTTGTTCCCCGGTAAGCTTTTAATTCTTCTTTTCTAAACTTGATTTTTGTAATTTTTTGTGCTTATTAGAATTTGGTTTTGTGGCCTAGGGAGCATGACCAACCGACAATTTTGGCTTGCCTTGTCGCTTTGTTGGTACTAGAAAGGCCACTCCCACAGGTTGATGCTCTCCTGATGACGGCAACCTGTTCCAGTTTTTTACTTGTTTTGAAATTTTGTATTTTTGTTCTGTAATATTTTCATTCTCTCTCTCTCTCTCTCTCTCTCTCTCTATATATATATATATATATATATATATGTACTTGATTAGGTGAAACCACCAGCAGTTGCAATGGCTCTGAAATCCTGCGGTATTGAAGATGCATACATTAATATTATTAATAACATCTATGAAAATGCAAGTGCAAAGATTCGGCTGTTTGAAAATACAACACACATAAAAATTGGAAAAGGAGTGAGACAAGGTGACACCATATCTCCGAAGCTCTTTAATGCCACATTGGAGAATGTCTTTCAATCACTGAACTGGGAAAACAAAGGGATAAAGATTAATGGAGATTATCTAACCCACCTTCGTTTTGCTGATGACATAGTCATTTTTACAACTACCCCGTCAGAGCTACAGAGTATGATCCAGGAACTTGCTGACAAGAGTAAAGAAGTGGAATTAAAAATGAACTTTCAGAAGACAAAAGTGATGTACAATACTTTTACAATAAATGAAGATTTATCGATTGATGGAGAAAAGCTGGAGATAACAGAAACGTACGTTTATCTTGGACAGCAGATATCAAGTGAGGGTCACATTGGTGAAGAAATTAATCGGCGTACAAAACTTGCCTGGAGAGCTTTTGGAAGAAACAGCATAATTTTCAAGAGCAATATGCCATTATGTCTTAAAAGAAAAGTGTTTGATCAATGCGGATGCATTGATTATGCGGATGCATTCCAGTGCTTACGTATGGTGCAGAGACGTGGACCTTAACTAAAAGAGACGTACAAAGGCTGCAGACAACTCAAAGTAGCATGGAGAGGTGCATGCTTGGTGTAACCAGGAGAGATAAGAAGAGGAACACGTGGATCCGAAAAATGACAAGAGTGGAAGACATCATGATCAGAGTTAAATCCCTGAAATGGCAATAGGCTGGACATACTGCCAGAAGAACAGACCATCGATGGACAGCCGAAATTTTAGATTGGATTCCAAGGGACAGGAAAAGACCCAGAAGAAGACCACATGGAAGATGGGTGGATGAAATTCGAAAGTATGCGGGAGTGACATGGAGGAGACTGGCACAAGACAGACCGTTGTGGAGGAAACTTGGGGAGACCTTCGTCCAGCAGTGGATTGATAATGGTTGACAATGATGATGATGATGATGATGATATATATACACACACACACAAGAATAATACGTATCTTCATGAACACTGTAGGGGAAGACTCAGGTGTGGTGAAGTTCATTAAGACTGAGAAACTGATATCACAGTGCTGCAAAATAATCTGCAGGGCCGTCACAGGGCAAGGCAACCATGATATAAGAAACTAATTAACAACCCTTGGGAAACAGATGAGATTTTCCCAGGCCACTGTCTTTCCGCCCTAACATTCGAACTGTAATAATAGTCAGCAGGTAAAAAATAGGGAAACCTAACAAATTTTAGCTCCAACCCCTTTATGGAAATTTATTGCTGTCTGTCATGGCATTCTTGTTTTGCAGCTTAGAAAGAAGCCCAATTAAAGATGACAAATAATTGAAATTCACCAGGACATATTGATCTGTCATGGTAACAAGTATGAGTCACCACACTGCAAGTGGTGACCAGATGTGGCTTGTTCATTTTTGTAATGTAGCCACCCATGACAAGTAAAAAAAATTTTCTGAATTTTGGACAGCTATTGACAGATTAGGAGGAAAAGAGCATAACAAAGGTTGAGAGCATAGCAAAATTTGCACTAGGCTAATTTATGCAAAAATAAACACTTCCAATAACTTATGAAAAGAACAAGTTTGTAGGAAAGAAAAGGATCTGATCACCTATGGTGTAACGCAAAATACACTGGCGTGCAAAAATTAAGGACGAGACGGTTTTTCGAATGTAACGTCGTGCAGAAGTACTCCACATCGACTCAAATCATACCATAAGATCCCCAAGATGTAAGAATATGGGACAAGTGAGCAAAACCGTCTAAACAAGGAATCCAAAGGATACAAAGGCACTTTATTGAAAAGGTAGCTTCGAGCACAACTGGACAGAAACGTCCGTGTTATAGGCGGCTGCCAAGAAAAATCCAGTCTTTAGTAGGGGATATGATCACCCCTGACTGCGTTGCAGGATTTACAACGTCTGTCCATGCTGAGGACGAGGTTGTCAGGGAGCTGTTGAGGCATCGCGGCCCATTACTCTTGTAGCGCCAATCGCAGCTGCGGAATCGTTGCTGGCGGCTGGTGACGTGCTACCAAGCGTCTCCAGAGAAGGTCCCACACGTGTTGGATTGGATTTAGGTCCGGGGACGTTGCGGGCCATTTCATGCGTTGAATATCTTCACTCTCCAACAGCTCTGTGACAGCCACTGTACGATGAGGTGTAGCGTTGTCGTCCATGAAGAGGAACTCAGGACCCACAGCACCTCTAAACTGACGCACGTGAGGCAGGAGAACGTCGGTACAATAGCGGACACAAGTCACTGAACCTCCTTGGAAGATGTGGAGGTCAGGAAGGCTACAAACTGGACTGGCCAAATGCTGAAGTTTTAAATTCCTCTGTTAACAAGAATACCATTTTTCTCTCGGAAAGCCTGTTTATTCTTAAATATTACGACGTCTGCTGTAATACGGACTTTCCGACTTCAGTCCCAAGACCTTGGAGACAGATGATAATCACTCTCTCCATGACACACTCAGAAGGTGAGACTCTTACTTGAACATGTTCTGTATTTGTTTTTGGACTTTAATTACTTTTTTTTTCTTAATGTAAATGGCATCACCCGTATAATTTTTTATGACGCACTGTAAAAAAATTTCTGTAGATTTTACGGTTTTAAACCATTTTCCAGGGTGCCAACACAAAACCGTAAAATCTACAACAGTTTTATGCCGTATTGGAGCAAAGCTATGGCACCCTGGAAAATGGTTTAAAACCGTAAAATCTACAAATTTTTTTTACAGTGCGTATATCACCTTAGTCACAAATACTATAGTATATAGTCGTTGCCTCTATGTATTCCGGGGCTTTGGGGCTTGAAAATGGGGGCATGCGAGCCCCAAAAGTGCTATGTAAAAAGGTTTTTAAAATTGTAAATAAATTGAGTTTTATTCGGCAGTTTTAGGGATTTTTTTTTTTTTAATTTATCGTACTATAGACCGCAAACTTATGTTCCTCATTTTCATCTCGTTGAGTCTGTCTCATCAGGTGAGAGGAGGACATACATTATATTAGGTAGGTGATGTTACACTGTATTTTATAAAGTTTGTCAAATTATGAACACAAAAAACTCAAATAACAAAGCACGTTGTAAATAAGGAAAAACATTAACACATGCAATTTTGCAAAAATAAGAGGAAAAAAATAAAACTGAACAGCTTTGAGTGAGTAGTTGAAAAAGTGAACTGTTTCTATATGCATAAGCGCAGGTTAGCTTATTTTGATTGAGAGAGGGTTTAAGCCCAGGCAAATTAGGCGTGTGAAGCCCTAATTAGACTAAAAAATTTATTATTAAACAATGATTAAAAAACGGTCATTAAACCAAATCTAGAAAACTGTTGTTTAACATTTTTGTAAAAAATGGACTTTGCACCGTATTTATTGAACGGGCTTTGGGCTTTTGAACGGCCATGTTTTTTCTTAAAAATGCGGTTTATCTACCGTAATACATTTTTGGTTGATCTACCGTGTTAGGCCACATTTTCTGGTAGTTTGACCGTTTTTTTATTTCCCGGACATTAGACTGTTAATGAACATTACGGTATGATACTGTAAAATTACGGTTTATTGACTGTCCACTCGGCTGCCGGTGTATCTACCGTAATTTGACCTTGCAATTTTTTACAGTGTATTAATAGGCGTTTCTTTGTGGATCCCTTTGTTTTACACTTTCAGTAGTCAACAGAGCTCCCTAACGCAGATAAAACTTACGCGCTCACTAGCAGCAGATGGAACTAATTTAATAAAGATATGGTGATTAACATTTGATTTTTACTCATCCATGTAGAAAATATCCATTTAGATTGAGGACCATTTCACATCCTTTGCGACGTTCAGGAAGTCATTAAAATTCAATAGAAGACAGACTTCCTTCTTTGTTTTAAATTGAAAACCTGAACGTCATGGGGAAAACAAGTTCTGAGTAATGCTTTCCCAAGAAGAGTCTCACAAGCATTTTCAATTAGGCTGACATCATATAAACAAATGTTCATCCTTTGGCAATTCTAAGGAAGGACGGATATTCCAATAAATGGGACAATCCCAAAGCATTACAGCTTCTGTCGGGTGTTAGAAACCATAAAAATTGCATATCTTTTCATTCGGCAATGCTTGCCCTTCTTTTTAATGCTATCAGTCTCTGAGAGATAACCTTCAGTGGTATTAGATTGATTTTGTGATTGCGGTATGTCCTTTATGTCGCATGACACTTAAACAATGGTCAGTAATCTTGATTTTTAAAGTAGATCTTCTTAAACAATCTCCCTTATCTCTCTCCAATGTCATTTAAAAATAAAACTGCTACTCAAGGTTTCAAAGAGTTCTCCGTTCGTGACTACTGGACGAGGATCAATCGACGTCGCTAATATTTTAATCGTGTTTTAATGCAAAGAGCATTTAAGAATTTAAAAATGAAAGGTTAATTCTCAATAATTATTAGTAATTCTTTCCAACAGTTGGAAACACTCCTCTTGGTGTCGTAGCATTCAAAACATGGCACCTTTCTTCTATAACATGTGTTCACGCAAGAAGAAGGATGATATTACATGAGGAACTTGTGACCCGCAATGTCAATGGTCGCTCGCTTTTCTAAGGAGCAAACTCTTATCGTAAAAATTGCTGAGCTTAGCCCTCTGCAAAAAATTATGTTATTTATCCAGAATACTTAAAGTACTGACATTTGACCGATCAAATACTTTCACTGCGAACCTCACACTTGTTTTAGCATGTCTTTTGTAAAAAACGATCGTGCTCATGTTATCGGTTTGTCTGTCGTTCCGTCTGTGGACACCATATCTGTGCAACTATTAGTCTGATTTCGAAAATTCTTTTTGCATTGGGAAGCTTGAAATGAGTGAATGATGATCCTTTATTTCGTATTTTTTTTTATACCATGCACAATTTCGCCGCTAGGGGAAGCAAATGCAGATGATGTCGAATTCAAAATACATTTCATTCCGTATGTCTGCTTCTAAACATCCGATTGAAAAAAAAATCTTTCAACTTTCAATTCCACGAAGACCGTTTTAGGTACAGTCACTTTTTTCAAGTTACTCATAGAATTTCCGCTAGGGGGCGTAAAAGTAAATGGCATTTCCCCGATATCTCTGCTTCTTAAACTCTGATTTGAAAAATTCTTTCTGCAGCGGATACAGCTCCTGATAGGAAATCGTTTGAATATAATTTCTAATATTTGGCAGACAACAGTTTGACCACCAGGGAGCGTAGGTGTTAATTTCTGCTTCTGATGCATTTGCAGCAAAAATCTGAGCTTCTAAATTCTCGATTGAAAAAATTCTTCCGTGGACCGATATCACTCACGTCCAGAAACCTTTTGAAGTATTTTCTTCTTAAAATAATGCATGGTTTCTCCTCCAGGGGAAGTAGATGCATGTCTTATTTTTGTCAATATCTCTGCTTCTGATGGTCCGATTTGAAAAATTTCTTCTTTGTTGAATAGAGTTTCCGGTGCAAAATTTTTTCATTTAATTTCAAAATTTTCAAGATATTCATATACTAAAAGCCCAATTTGAAAAAATCTTTCTGCTTCGGAAATTCCAATTTGAAAAACTTTTTCTGCAGCGGATACAGGATCTTGATGTAAAATGCTTTGCATATAATTTCTAGTTTTTGGTAAAGAATGGTTTGGCCACCAGCGAGCGTAAGTGTCAATTTCTGCTTCTGATACATTTGCAGCAAAATATGAGTTCCTAAAATCTCCATTAAAAAACCCTTTCGTGGACAGATACCACTCACGTCGATAAAACTTTTCGGAATATTTTCTTTTTAAAATAATGCATGACTTCTCCGCCAAGGGCCGTAAACATGCATCTTATTTTTTTCAATATCTCTGCTTCTAAGAGTACGATTTGAAAAATTTCTTCTTTGTTGGATAGCGCTTCCGGTGCAATATGTTTTACATATAATTTCAAAATTTTTAGTAATTCATAGACTTTCTGCTAGGGGGCGTAAAGGTAAATTGAGTTTCCCCCGATATCTCTGCTTCTAAAACTCGGATTAGAAACATTCTTCCTGTAGCGCATACAGCTCCTGATGGGAAATGTTTTGCATATAATTTCTAATAATCGGTAAAGAAAGGTTTGGCCACCAGGGGCGTAAGTGTTTATTTCTGCTTCTGATATATTTGCAGCAAAATCTGAGCTCCTAAAAACTCAACTGAAAAAATCCTTTCGTGGACCGATCTTGCTCACATCAAAAAACCTTTCGAGAATGCCTTCTTCTAAAAATAATGCATGGTTTTTCAGCCGCGGGTGTAGATGCATAGCTTATTTTTGTGCAAAGCTCTGCTTCTAGGAGTCCGATTTCAAAAATTTCTTTCTTTGTTGGAGATCGTTTCCGCTGAAAAATGTTTCTCATATATTTTCAAATTTTTCTTAACGCACAAGTCTGCCACCGGAGGGCGTAATCTCATGGTTTTTGTTTACATCAATATAACTTCGGTACTAAAAACCCGATTGAAAAACTCTTTTCTTCGGTCAGATACTACTAACTAAGCAAACTCTGTATGCGTATTTTCTTCCCGAAATAATGCACAATTTCGTCACTGGCAGGCGCAAAAGCTTAATCTGTTTTTATGAATCTCTCTGCTTCTACATGCCCGATTTTTTAAAAAATCTTTCAATACCGGATACTATTTACTTTGTAGAACACTTTAAGCTAGTATAGGATAAATATTGTAGTTCACATTTCTGTCGGTAGGCGGTGTTTGTGTACTTCAGTTTGCAGCTGTATCGCAGCTTTTAAAAATACTACTGAGAAATTTATTTTTACTGTATGCCATTCGCTACAATAGAGATGTGGATCATTATACTCTTTAAATAATTCAAAGATTTTCCGGTAGGTGCGTAAAGATCGAAACCTTTTTTTTTTTTTTTTTTTCGGTATCTCTGTTTCCGGGAGACGTATTTGAAAAGTTCTTTTTCCTTAGCATACCTTTTCCATGAAGAATATTTTTCGCCTATTTTAAACTTGTCCATTATGCAAAATTTTTCCGGTAGCAGACGTAGATTACATCATGTTTCCTTTTCTATATTTCTTCTTTTAACTGTTCGATTTGAAAATCTCTTTGTCTCTGATACCTTCCTTGTGCGGTGAGAAACTTTTTGTGCGCCATTTGTTAGTTTTCGTAACATGCTTTTTAGCCACTGGTGGAACTTAGTAGATGTTTCTATTTGTAGATGCTTTATCTATTGTAGAAACCCTTGATCGTTTTCCTAACCGGTTCCATTGGCTTTGAATAGCTGTGATAAATTTAATTGGCGTCAGACCGGATTCAAAAGGCCTGCTCATTTCAACAGAAAATTCGGTGCCATATTTCTTGTTGGAAGCTCGTAGGAAATAGTGCATTCTCACTCAGATTGTACACAAACTTTACCACTGACGATTTAGTTAGAGTCCAAACATTTATTAAATGCTTATGATGTACTTCTAACACCAGGGGTGTTGTTAGATCATTTCAAGAGGCAGAAGCCCCACCAATCGCACCTGAACCCCCCCCCGCCTCCCAGTAATTAATAATTTCCTTATATTTTTTAAGCTAAAAAATGAATTTCTTACCTTTATGTTTGGAATATTACTATTGTTATTTTAAATCAATGATCAATGATCAATCATCAAAAATTAAATAAAGAAAGAAGACAATGACAAATTTATATTTTCCCATTATATGCTACCGAAGGACACGTTTCGCGGATAGTCGGGTATGTCGTGCATTGCAGATATACGTATATAATTTTTACTTTTTAGCCAAAGGTTCTTTTCAAGAGTTGGAAACACCGCAATTTTGAAAAGTCAATAGTAGGTCATATCAAAAATTTTTGCTATACCAGCCACACCATTTTCTCGACAAAGGTGAATAATGGTGTGATGCATGAAACATACATAAACATGGTGCAATGGGTGCAATTTCGCACCACGCAGGATGAATAACATGCCGTATTGCATAATTGCATCACGTTTTTGTGTATTTCATGCATCACACAACGGCTTATGTTTTCCCCAAAAGTAGTGCATCACTTTTTGGTGAATCTACTACAAAATTTTAAGAGTGATGTATGAGCATGGCAGATGTGGAAATCAATTGGACGCTGAGAGAGTTTGGGTCCCGTACGCTGAATTACGCTATGGCTAATTTACAAGGCTAGTTTTCTTGCTCTACTATTTTCTATCATCCAAGAAGTATTAGCACGCTTTAATCTTGAGATATTCAACTGTCGTGGGCAGTGTTATCACGAAGCTGCCAATGTAAGTGGACATTTGACGGGCTTGCAAAGAAAAATATCTAGAATTGACCAAGAGCCAACCATATATGTACACTGAATAGCTCACACATTTAATTTGGTAGTGCAAGATGCAATGCAAAGCATCAGCAGTATCCGAGATTTTTTATCCTTCGTGCGTGAGCTTATTTCATTTATTCGACACTCGCGTAAAAGACTTTCAAGTCACTTCATGAGTTACTGCGGCTGAAAGGAACACCTGTTAAACGCAGTCTCTTCTTATGTGTAGCAAGAGATGTGTGCGAAGTAAAGACTTCTGAAGTGTCTAGAAGCTACTGACATGGGATTAGTGAGAGAACTAACAGAGGGAAAGCAGCTGACGCATCGGAGGCAAAGAATTGGTAATGTGATCCTTTGAGCTGAACTGTATTCTTCAATAGGAGAAAAAAATAGTGAGAGCAAATGAGAAATAAATTTAGAAGGTTTGGGTAGGTCTGTCGCATGGAAGATGAAAGACTGTGTGTACAGACAGATGACACATTCTCTGATATCATCCCGTAACGAAAATGTAGAACCTCAAAACTAGTAGGATGAAAGTTGGAAAGTTGAAATGAGCCATTACCTTCTAAGGAAGCGTTGTGTTAGAAACAGAATGTTTTTTAACGCGCAAAAAGAGATGGAGTATTTGTGTCGTAAGCGAGAGTTGATTTACTAATACAGGGTGTCCGTAAAGTATTTCCTACATTCCAAAATTTAATATAAAACATGTTTTACAGGTACAAGAAAGGGATTGCACGACAATGATGGTGCACATATGAAGTATTTTCCAGTGTCAGTAAGCCTCCACATGGGCGCCATTTGTGGCCCGGAGGACATCTAAGCCATTTTCGATTTCACGCTTTGTTTTGTTTAACATCTCAGCAGAGACAAGATCAATGACGTCCGTTATTCTACTCTTCAACGTCTCGACATCAGGAACATTGCTAGAGTAAACTTGGTCTTCCGCATAACCCCACAGTAAAAAGTCTAGAGGGATTATGTCGGACGATCAAGGTGGCCATGTCATGGAAACGTCGCGGCCAATCCATCTGTTCAGAAATGTGGCATTCAGGAACTCACGAGCCATTATTGCCCAGTATGTTAGGGCACCGTCTTGTTGGCAAATAACAGAAGGTTGGAGTGCATGCAACTGAAGTGCTTCAAAAAGTTCCAGCATGTCCAAGTACACGTTACATGTTACCGTGGGCTCTCTAAAACAGAAGGGTCCGATGATTCTCTCATGCATCAGGCTGCACCATACGTTCACTTTCGGGTTAGCTCTCTGTTGTTCGATGACATAATGGGGATTTTCTGATCCCCAGATTTGCACATTGTGCCTATTTACTGTACAAGAGACGTGGAATGTGGCTTCATCTGAGAAGCAGACAAGGTGCATATAATCACTGTCATGAGCTATGCGCTGCAACATCTCCATCGCAAATGCAGCACGGCGAGGCCGGTCATCAGGCTGAAGAGCTTGAACAATCTGTACTTTATAAGCACACAGATGAAGACGTTTGTGTTAAATTTTGTGAAACGTGGCACAGGGAATCTCAGTTTCCAGTGAAGCACGACGAATGGATTTCCTGGAGCTTCACAGAAATGTCTCCTTGACAGCTGCAGCTGTCTCTTGTATAATCGGTTGTCAACCGGCTCGGGGAAGATTTCCAACACTACTCGTCACTTTAAACTTTTCATACAAAGCTTTTATGCTTTTTTGGTCCGGTGGGGATTGTCTGTACTCTATTCTGAAGTGACGCTGGGCAGTAACCGCAGATTTGATTTCATGGAACCACAACACGCACGCCGCTTTTTCTTGCATGGAAGCAATTATCGATTAAATGCTCCTCTTATTCAGCAGTAGTGCTCACCTAAAGAACAGAAAAACAAACTTAGGAGTGCTGCTATATTATGTTGCCAATCATTTTATTTTAAATTACATCGATTTTTTTTACATTAATTTTTGTAATGTGGGAAATATTTTATGGACACCCTGTATTTTCTCCATTTCTTTGTGGCTAAAACAAGTCTCATCACCATAATAGTATACGAGCGGTAGATGATAATGACATCAGAAGGTTTTCAAGGGGAATGGTCTAGTACACAAGCGCGAAAGGAAATATTTTTGAAGCAGTTTCAATATAGGGAAAATCTGGCTATGAAAAGAGAAGTTTGAGAAATTAATCAGATTAGGAACATACAGGCAATTGATCCTTTTCACGTGCATCAAACAAAGGTTTTCGCTCTTTCCACGTTTATAAGTGAGTCACGGAAAAATTCTCATTGGCCGCCACCGGAAATCAAACCCAGGGTCTACCAGTTTTCCGGTGGCGGCCAATGAGAATTTTTCCGTGACTCACTTATAAACGTGGAAAGAGCGAAAAACTTTGTTTGATATTCCTGGTCCACGTCTAATGTCTGTGTTAATTACCTTTTCACGTGGTTGCCCGATAGTAAAATAAGGGGAAATTTTTTATTTGATTTGCTGCTTATAACAAAGGATTGGGTTTTCCAAGACTCTGCAAAGTTTCCTTATGTCATTAACAAGTGTCGTCAACATTGATACGGTAATACTGCAGCGCAATAACTGATTTTTTCTCATATTGTGTGCTTTCATATGTATTTTTCGGATGCACTTCCTTCGGCTTAAGCCGTGGCCGAATTAAGAGTATCCGAAAAACTGCAAATCGGGCAGTTGTAATGGAAATGAAGCCGTTGCCTTGTTAAGGAGTGTTGTAGAATGGATTCTTAAGGAAAGCTTGACAAAACGTGTGCTAACAACAACACGTATGCCTTTTTACGAAGAGATATGCGCAAAATGAAAAATGATTTCCCTTATTAGTGGTATCTGATAAAAAAATTATTTTTCGAATTGGGTTTTTAGAAGCATAGGCACGACTGCAAATACGTTGCAAACAGATAGATGTACTTACATCCATAAGGCAAAATTGTATGTTATGAAAATCTATAATTATGTGCAAAATGTTTATCACCATTATCGCTATCCGTCGCAAAAATAATTTTTCGAAACGGACTTTTACAAGCAGTAATATCGGTAAAACGATTGTATGTAAGCATTTATGCCTACTAGGAAGGGGGTAGGGGGGATTGTAAATTATTTGAAGAAGAAACTATATATATAAAAGGAATTTTTCAACATGGGCTTACAGGTGGACTGATATGATGTCCACAAATGGACGGAACAGTGATGGCATAAGCACATATTTTGTTTTTGTTTTTTTATTGAGAAGAGGGAGAGAAGAAACACATAACTTACGCAGACCCTCACATTTATTTCTTATTTCTTTTTAAAGTTGATGCACAAGTTTAATAAACTGCATTCCACCCCCAACCAACGCCATTAACACATAGCTGCATTCACAATGTGAAGTAATCGAAATATGCAAAATGTTGAACTACTGCTACAATTTTAGTTGAAAAATGAGTATGCAAGTTTACAAAAGAGAGAAAGCGTTGGTTCTTTTCTTTCTTGTTTTCTTTTTCGTTTCTTTCCAAAAGGAATAGATGAGGCAACAATAACAGACGATGTGACATTTAAGGCACAAGATTAATTCTATTCTTCCGCGGCATATGTCACTAAAGATGTTAATCTAAATATTTTTTCTCTTTCTTCCAACGATTGATAGACGTGATGTGGATGGTAAGAGGGATGCCAACGTGACGTGAAAGGTAACAGGATGCGGACCGACTCGTTTTTTCGGGTTTAAACACAAAATGGGATATCCCCGGGTTTTGCAAGGTGCTAAATCGGTCGGTATTGCACCAAATGTAGCAGCAGGTGCAGAATCCCTAGATTTCCGATTATGTCATACTCAGTGCAGATGCACATAGCCTCCAAAATTGAAGTCTCTGAAATTTCAGTGTTTCAGGGTGAGTTGTTTTCAACCAGGTGCACGTTTCCTCAAGGTCCTTCTACCGCGCAGGAGGGCAGGAGTTGACATATTCTAAAGGATTTCGGATAAGATATGCACTGTTTTTCTTTATATGGTTTTCAGAACTAAACATGAAATTTCTCCAACATTTACAAGTGGTTGTTTTAAAAGCAACTACCTTGAGTATAATACGGTAAAACCAGTATGAAGCACATTTTGATCCTCACATAACTTTTAAACATAGCAGCAAATTTTAATTTTATCATTTATTTTTTATTCATTTTTTTATTTCATCCTGTTTTCCATTTAATACACTTATTATTATTATTTTTTCTATGCAGCTTTTCTATTACTCTGACCCACATATTAGTCTCTCTTATTAAAACTTAAGTTCCAGTAAAAGTTCTCTCTCTCAAAATTATCAAGCACGCACAAAAAAAATAACAATAAGTGCCGAAAAATGGATGTTTCAAATTGCAAAGTACTGAATCCTGCTTTTTCAAGATTAAGCGTAGAGCAGTCCTTTAAACCAAATCATATAAAGGTTATTCATTATACACTTTTTGTTCGCTGCTTCTGTCAGATGTTCCGTAGCTCTGATACGAACTTAGTTACTCTCATATCGTTCAATTTGCCAGAATTGTGCTACACAATTAACATTTCACGGAATAAAATTGAGGTACTTCCTTGAATGTCCTTCTATTAAATAATTATCGTAACTCTTCAAACTCTTTACGAATTTTGCACGACGTTCTCAATTCAGAAAATGTGAATTAACTCCTTTCGTGTGGTCGAGCGTGTTTGGGCAGCAGCCCAACCCTTTATGTGGACGGCATCCAAAGCCTCTGATCCTGAGCAAGAGAGTCCTCGCCGCCAAGCCTAATTATCACCCCCCCTCCCCACCACCACCACCAGGCCTTGGTCCAGGGCATTTAGTCCGCAGCATACGTTGTGCCCGGTCGGGAGTAACACCTAACCTTTCATGCTTCCATGTGGTTTCTTAAATTTTAAAACACTTGCTTTCAACTCTACAGACTTGATCGACTGACGGTTTATGTTCTGGCCTCTCAAACTGTGAAACGTTGAGACTGATTTTGGTTTGGAAAAGGATGTTGTGTTTGTTCTTACGGTGATGTTGAAGCCCTGTGATAGCTCACCCTCACTTTGTATTTATTGGTCCCAAATTAAGGTTGAAGGTCTTTAACTCCTCCTCCAAAGAAAAAAAAAATACATAGTCATTTTACCAATTTTTCCCAAGCGATTTCTGCTTCTTTTAAATCTTCTTCAAAGACTAACATATTTCTCTTACGTAGGCTATTCTCTTACATAAGGAATGCTTCACACAATTTTCGAAATTCCGAGGGAGTGACTAAAGCTTTTAGTTTAATAAACTTCATCTCACGCTTTCACATTAATCTTGGACTTTAGACAGTTTGTGATGCGATACTTTTTTTGATTGATTGAAGGCTTAACGACCACTATGAGCAACTCAATGGGCGATAAGCAGTCGCCCGTCCCTAATTTAGGGTCCCTGGTTCCAGGGAAGGGAGAGAGCCAGTACCGTAAAACAAACACAACATCCACGCTTAACCGGGATTCGAACCCGGACCCGTCACGGACGAATGATCATAAGCCAGCGCTTAGATCACTGCTCCACTTAAAAGGTTCAAATCAATTCATTCTGTGCACTAAATTTAGCATAACAATAAAAAATTTCAGTTCATTTCTAAAGATAAATTAAAAGTGCTGGTATTCTACTGCAGGTTGTCTGTTTGCCGTTTTGTTAGTGAATGTTCCTTTATAATAATAATAATTATTATTATTTTGATTTAAGACACTCTAGGAAAAAGATAACGCTCCCCCACTCCTCTTTTGATATTTCAGAAATCCACACTCTTTTCCACTTCTCCCTTTGTCATCATCCAACTCTTTTTAACAAAACATGCAATTCCTAAATAAATTTAATAGTAAAAAAGTAAGTGCGAATTTTGTTTTTTACAAAAAGTAAAAAAAAATGCTATTTTCGTTAAGAAACAGCAGAACTAAAATGTATTTAATGTGAAGAATACGGCTGATTTATTTTCTTCGCGAATATAAAAATCCTAGGCTTCAAAGATTAAAGTACGGAAAGGTAAATCGTTTTCCGCATCCAGAATGCTTCAACTGCGAGTTTCTGATAAATCGGGAAATATTTTATTCAAAATTCATCTTAGCATAAATTACCAAAATATTTAATCTTCTGGTGATAAATCGAAATAAACGTTGAACGCCTTCTAAGTCTATATCGTTCCTTGTCTTATCCAAAAACTGAAGTGCTACGTCTACACATCAAAAGACAGATTCCGTGGTATGAAATTTGAAAATAAATAAATTTCCGGTTTCGCAATATCAACCCGACAAGCTGGTAAAAATGTTTTTTTGTAATGAAATCTCACAAACTTGCACCCTCGCTTGGATTTTCTTCAACCTACCCCTAATATTGTATGCCCCACAGTTTAGAAGACAATGGTCTAAGGTATGGGGCCTTCAACCCGTGTCCTGCTAACCATTAGAGCTTCTTTTTTTTTTTGTGGCCCCTGTAGCTATTTGCAGTGGGCCGCTAGACCTTTTCCACATAAGAAATTCTAAAATGGAAAAATATAAAAACTAATAACAAAGAAATTGTTATTTTTTGTTCCATTCATTTCATTTCCCAGTAGTCTTTCGTTTTACATTGATTTTGTTTACAGTTTGGTTAATATATCGTACATTTTTTCATTATTTCCAATGTATGCCCCAGATTTAAGAGCAGTTGTTTTATATACCTGTTTGACTTTCAAAAACCGTTTTTCAGTAGCTACCTTGGGTCCATGGACTTTAAATTCCCAAATATGTTATGAGTTGTGTTGGGATAAAATTTCAATTATAAATTTTAAAAGAAAACTCAAAATGTAGGTACATCAGGAAATTATTTCGAATTTATTTGTGACAAAGGTATCATGTTAACTACAGAGGTGGATTTAGAGTTACCGGGGCTCAGCGCACAGCATAAGTTTTGGGGCCCCCTCACCCTGCCCGCCATTCTTGAAAAATCGAAAAATGACGTTTTTGGTTAATACATCATTCCCCATCCCCAACGCGGGCGCGCGCCCTTTCATTGCTTCATAAAAGAAAAAGTTGAAATTAAATACCGAGAAAGTTAATCCAAAACTTATGGGCTGATCAGATATCGGGTTGGCCGCCCCGGTGGCGCAGTGGTCTAAGTGCTGGTTTATGATCATTCACCCGAGTTGGGTCTGGGCTCGATCCAGGTGAGGCATGGAAGTTGTGTTTGTCTTACGGCACTAGCTCTCTCCTTTCCCTGGAACCAGTGATCCTAAATTAGAAACGGGCGACTGCTTATAAGCCCACTGAGTTGCTCTCATGGTGGTCGTTAAAACCCTTATAAAAAAAAAAAAAAAAAAAAAGATGTTGGGTTGATATTGCGTAACCGGAAGTGGGCGTCCTCCATAGAATTTTTTCTTTCATTTTCAAGTTCTTGATATAATTCAAAAATTTATAACACCTGCTCACATGAAACTCAATAGTTTAGAGTTTTATCAAGGAGCACTACTCCTTGATAAAACTCTAAACTATTCAATTACGTTGATGTTGCGTAGGCTGCTATTCAATTACGTTGATGTTGCGTAGCTCCGAGGTTCGCAACCCCGAGAGGTGAGACGACAGAGTCGCAACCCCGTTTCTGAAGGAAATGGGATTTCTGAATTTCTTATCCCTTTCTAACGGAAAAAGGAATTGAAAAAAAAAACAAAAAAAAACAAAAAAAACATGACAGACGCCACTTTACCATTTCCACATGACATTGTGAAAAATCATGTAACAAGTGCCTGTCTGCCTTGAGCACTTAAACAGGAAGAAGTGGCGGAAGATACAGGTGGAAAAGCCTTTATTCAAGAAGAACATTCGGAACTTTTATAAGGATGGTGGCTGAAGCACAGTACTAGCATTTAATATGTTTACATACGGTTAGTTTATGGCGCTGTGTTAATTTTCATTTACTGTATACTACATGCAGTATGGAATCTGCTGTCGCATATCATCAGCTTCTTTCCACTCTGCTGACAGTTTTCCAAACGAGACCGAACATTGATCAAGTCGATTCGTGTGTCACGTGAAACCAGTTTTTGCATTGCCATTTTACTCGTATGGTATCAGAATCAGTCTTGTGATGGCTTCTCAAACTGGACTGAATGAGAAAAATCAAACTTTAAGGAAAAGACCGTAAGCCCGTCATATTAAATTCAAGAGCAAAATGTTCATTGCATTCTAAGTAAATCTGCCAGAAATAACACACCAATCGCTGGACTCAATTGTGCACTATTAAGTAACATTACTTTAAAAATTATTTTTAATCAGACTGCATTAAAGTTAGTAAATTAATGCTTGTGGCGGAATCAATTTGAGCTCAGGCGGAATCATGCCCCCGAAAGCCCAGAACAGCAAATTTATCGCTCAATTTTTTTTTTTTTTTTTTGAGAAATAAAATTAAAAATCGTAATTTTGAGGCCTTTAGCATCGCAGGGTCCTGGATCTTGAGTTCGTGGACTTCCCTGTAAATCCGCTCCGGATGAAATACATTGTTTCTTTATCCGGAAATTAAGCTTTAGAATTCAGAACCTCTTTGAAATGATCGATATTCTTGATGAACACATACACTTTTGCTCTTCTTTCTCATGCGGGTCGCCAGACCCATTTCATTTTGTCATGTGGCCCGCGATTCAGAAAAGATTGATGGCCCCTTTCTCTAGGGCATCTAAAGTTAAATGGCATGGACTCACCGAAGTTGAGACATCCTCTCTCAGGAAAGTAGTGTCCTTTAAAAAAACACACTTGGATCTTACGCGAAATTCGAAAACAAGTCTAGGGATAAGAAGACTCAATATCGCGTGGTTGGGAACTCAACCTATCGCTCAAGTTTCTTTCCCTTTTAGAAATATTTATATTTTTATTGAAAAATCTTATGAAAACCAAATACTGGATGCTTTGATCTGGAACTGTAAAAATAATAACTTACATGTAGCTGCGGGGTTTTTTTAATGTTTTATAGATTTTAGCTTTTAATTTATGGATTTTGCCCTTTTGATATTTAGGCTATAAATTTGCCTTTAAAGGTGTTGAAAATCTTGAATATTTTTTTGTTATTGACTTAACGAATTTTAGCCTAATAACGTATTTAGTTCAGTTACTGTATGAAGTTTATTGTATACTTCGCTAAGTAACTGACTATGAATGTAATTTGTAATAACAATTTCTACAGTACATAAAAACTCATTTTTGGAATTACCAAACTGCGTTAAAACAACGTTGCGTTTTTTTTTTTTTTCCAAATAGTATTTCAGACCAAGCTTAAGGAAAACTGAGCTTCTCTATTTAAATTTTTTAAATGCTTACAAAAAAACTTTAATCATATAAAGAAATACATTCTAGTTGTATTCAGGAATGCGCATTGCACGGCAACAGTAATGCAAAATCAATTTAAATTTTTTAAATGCTTACAAAAAAACTTTAATCATATAAAGAAATACATTCTAGTTGTATTCAGGAATGCGCATTGCACGGCAACAGTAATGCAAATCCCATATTTGTATATAGTTCACGTTAGAGCATTCCTTATAAGCACATTGCTTAAGTCAGTTGAAACTGCCTAGAAAATGTTTTTGAAATTCGTGCATTTATTTGTCAGAAATGTACTACTAACGTTCTAACGGTGTGTACAATTGAGAAATGAACAGGTCACCATTTCATATTAAGTAAAAAACGGATTATATATCTTTTATAAAACTTCGGAATACCATATTGTTTCCAATCTTTCAAATGTTAATAAACAATTAGTCGGCTTCGCAAACAACAAATGCAAAAATGTGCCTATTACTTTGAAGCTAACAAAAAGTTGTACAAATAAATGAATAAATAAAATGAAAAAATAAAGAGGTAACTGATTTCAGTTTTCCGAGAGTTTTCGATCTTGTTCCATTGATGTCTACAGAATATTATTCTGAAGGAAACAAAAGATGATATCTAAAAGCAGTACATTACAATGAGAAGTTTCTTTTACTTTTTCAATGATCCATTTTTAACAGATTTTAAAAATATTCATTTAGTCACATACATTTCCCTGGGAATTTTATTGAAGTGCAAATGAGAAAACTTATGTGACCTAGTAAATTACTTAAAACAAGCAACTAGCTTTCCACTTTTTATTAAAATGTAATATCTATGCAATCTATGTTCCTCTATGTTTCTATCAAGTCATTATTTCGTACTGAATAAATTAGGTCTTCGGTACTTTCTCTCGAGATTTCCTCAGCTGTGAAATGCCAATAAAGGAATAAGGAACAGTAAGTTTATAAATTAAGATTCCTCTCAGGACTAAATTCACGGAATTCAGTTCACCAAAGAAACTCTGAAGATGTAAGGAATATATTGCGGAACAAATGTTTAGCCTTGAACTTTAATAGGAAACTATCTGCCCCACTTTTGTTTAGCCTATAGCGAAGAAAAGATCTCTTTTATACGACATGGGAGTTCGTGACCGCTTTCCTTCAGGGATTCCCCTTCTGTCGTTTAGAACAGAGTTTAGAGTACGCCTTTCTGCCCGCAGGGAACCGCAAAAGATTTTAAGAAAGATCACGCAAAATTTCACGTTCTAGTTCTAACAAACACTTTCCCCTCTCTCCATCCGATCTCATTTTTTTTTTTTTTTTAATGTCAGGGTTTTTACCTTTTCCCTTTAGCCCCGATCTAACAGCATTACTGGGCTACTTCCCATGTTTAAACATGCCACCTGCTTGGAGATGGTGAGGTTTTGCAATACTTTCAACTTGCCGATGAACAGCTACTAGTTTTAAAAGCAATTTTGCAATTTTTATGCGCGCATCTTAATAGCTTATCAAGTTTAAAATTGACTTTTCAGGCACTGGTTTCAGAAATGTTTTAATACACAAGTATTAAATACGAATATTTGTGTGAAAAACATTTTCAAAAATTGACGATTAAAAAGATTTGGCCGGGTATTTTAGTGGAAATCAGTTTGGATTGACTGTTTTCGTAAACATCGATTTGTCGCAATATTTTCATAAGTATACTTTTGAAAGTCGGTTGTCCAAATGCAGACTCATGGGCGAGATAATTATGACTAACACGATCGTCCCACAGCACGTAGCAGTGACGCCGCCGATAAGCGGGCAATAAGCTGATAAGTTCTCAGCTTCACTAAGAAGGAAGTGGGTTAGAGCCATGAAACTTAGGCTATTCGTCATATTCACCCCGAAGTACAACACACTTGGCACAGCGTTTCTCGAGTTAATTCTGAAGTTTGATCACTCAAATACTGCTCTGCTGCTGCTATCATCTCCAAATCATTAGAAAAATGTTTCCCTTTCAAACTTTTTTTAAGGTTTGCGAACAGGAAATAGTCCGACAGAGCAAGATCTGGTGAGTAGGGTGGATGATTTTTGCACTTAAACCCCAGATCCCACGAAATATCCATTGTTTTGCCAGCCTTGTGAGCCGGTGAATTGTCTTGCAAAAAGAGAACACCTTTCCGCAGTTTTTTCGCCTTTTTCCTTCAACGCCTCCTTTAATCGGCACAATAGTATTCAGCATTTATTGTTTGGCCCGAACAAAGGACTGAGATAGTCAGTTAGTAAAACGCTTTCGAAATCCCCTCTCCCCCCCCCCCCCAAAAAAAAAAACGTTACCATGACATTTCCTGCAGACCTTTGAGTCTTGAAGTACTTTGGCCATGGAGAGCCCGAGTGTCGCCAATGCAGGGACTATTGTTTCGTCTCTGGATCGTACTGATGTAACCACATTTCATCAACAGTGACAAGTCGCTGCACAAAATTATCACCAGATCGCTCAAAATGCTGCAAAACCGATTTGTAAGTGTCCACTCGTTTTCGTTTCTCATCGGCGTTCAAACATTTGGGCACCCACTTCGCTGACATCTTCTGCATATCAAAGTGCTCATAAATTATGAACCCAACACGTTACCTGGATATTTCCAGTGTTTCAACTATTGTTTTAGCCGAGATTCGCCGATCTGACGAAATCAAGTCATGAACACGATCGACAATCTCAGGTGTTGTTCCGGATCTTGCAGGATCTTCGGTCTCAAAGTCTCCACGCTGAAAATGGGTACACCATTTGTTCACATGGGAATATGAAGGGCACTTGTCACTTAATGTTTGCGTCATACACTCATAGTAGATTTCCTTTGCAATTTTTTCTGCAGGAACAGAAATTTCATGACAGCCTGGAGTTCCACATTCGAAAATTAAGCACTTTGTATTGACATGATTCAGTTCAGGACGTCAACCCCCCCCCCCCCCAAAGAAGAGCTATTAGTCTGAAAATTGACACTTTACAATACAAAGGACATTTTTTCGAACTGCAGTGACAAAATAATGCTACAATTACAGGCAGTGGGTTAGGCAGATAACTTTTTAGCATCCCCTCGTATATAGACTGCAATATCAGGGCATATATCAATATCAGGGCATATATCTAACCCACCTTCGTTTTGCTGATGACGTAGTCAGTTTTGCAACTACCCCATCAGAGCTGCAGAGTATGATCCAGGAACTTGCTGACAAGAGTAAAGAAGTGGGATTAAAAATGAACTTTCAGAAGACAAAAGTGATGTTCAATGCTTTTACAAGAAATGAAGATTTGTCGATTGATGGAGAAAAGCTGGAGATAACAGGCACGTACGTTTATCTTGGACAGCAGATATCAAGTGAGGGTCACATTGATGAAGAAATTAATCGGCGTATAAAACTTGCCTCGAGAGCTTTTGGAAGAAACAGCATAATTTTCAAGAGCAGTATGCCATTATGTCTTAAAAGAAAAGTGTTTGATCAATGTATCCTTCCAGTGCTTACGTATGGTTCAGAGACGTGGACCTTAACTAAAAGAGACGTGCAAAGGCTGCAGACAACTCAAAGAAGCATGGATAGGTGCATGCTTGGTGTAACCATGAGAGATAAGAAGAGGAACTCGTGGATCCGAAAAATGACAAGAGTGGAAGACATCATGATCAGAGTTAAATCCCTGAAATGGCAATGGGCTGGACATACTGCCAGAAGAACAGACCATCGATGGACAGCCGAAATTTTAGATTGGATTCCAAGGGACAGGAAAAGACCCAGAAGAAGACCACATGGGAGATGGGTGGATGAAATTCGAAAGTATGCGGGAGTGACGTGGAGGAGACTGGCACAAGACAGACCGTTGTGGAGGAAACTTGGGGAGACCTTCGTCCAGCAGTAGATTGATAATGGTTGACGATGATGATGATGATGATGATCAGGGCATTAGTTTGCCAGTATGGAGCCAGTGCAATGGGGAAAGAGAATGACTGCCGGAGTTTGAACGGGGAATGATTATCCAAGTGAAGTAGGCGGGTACGAGCATCTCAACAACCGTAGTCGGCTAAACGAGAGCCGCTGTAGTGAAGGTGTGGCAGGAATACTCCGAAGAGAGAACTCATCCACCCAGTGTGCGGGAAAGAGGTATATCCGTACCGGTTGTTAGTCGAAGTGAACGCCGGTTGACATGTGTTTGACCGGAACGAAAGACAGCTGACGATTTCTCATTTAGCGGAAGACTACAATCGGAAAGCACGGGGAAATGTTTCTGAGTATGTAATAACGTGGACGCTCTTGAGGATGGGCCTACGGAGTCGTCGGCTCGTTCATGTGCTCATATTGATGGACTTTCATTGAGATTTCTTCCTATACTATGCACAGGAGAACCGTCAATAGACAACGGACGACTAGAAAATATTCGCGTGGTCTAATGAGTCCAGGCTCCAGCTTCAACACACCGATAGTTGGATTCGTATTCGACACCACGGGTGACCCGCACTGCACAGTTGAACTGAAACGAGTAAACGGAAGGTGTTACGTTTTTATGGGGATTGTTCTATGAGCATCACGGTGTTATTTTTACGTTGTTTTTTTTTATGGATTGTTCTCATCCACAAAAAAACCCGTAACACCTCCGTCACTTTTTTTATGTTACGTTTTTTTTTTAGCACGTCTTTTGTAAAAAAAGATCGTGCTTCTCTTATCGGTTTGCCCGTCCGTCTGTACCCACGATATCTCAGCAACTATTAGTCCGAGTTGAAAAATTCTTTTGGCATTGGGAAGCTTGAAATATGCAAATGATGATCCTTTATTTCGTTTTTTCTTTACGATGTACAATGTCGAATTCAAAAATACGTTTTATTCCACATATTTGCTTCTAAACATCCGATTGAAAAAAAATTTATATATTTCGATTTCATTTATGTCGAAGAGTATTTTAGATATGGTTACTTTTTCAAATTACGCATAGATTTTCCGCTAGAGGGCGTAAAAGTACATTACATTTTCCCCGATAACTGTTCTTCTAAAACTCAGATTTGAAATTTTTTTCTTCAGCGGATACATCTCCTGATGGAAAATCTTTTGCATATAATTTCAAATTTTTGGTAAAGAATACTTTGGCCACCAGGGGGCGTAAGTGTTAATTTTTGCTTCTGATGTATTTGCCATAAAATCGGAGCTTCTAAGATATCGATTAATAAATTCTTTCGTGGACTGATGCCACTCACATCGATAAACCTTTTCGGAATATTTTCTTTCTAAAATATTCCACAGTTTCTCCGCCAGGGGGCGTAGATGTATATCTTATTTTTGTCAATATCTCAACTTCTAGGAGTCCGATTTGAAAAAATCCTTCTTTGTCAGATAGTGTTTTCCGTGTGACATGTTTTTCACATAATTTCAAAATTTTCAAGTAATTCATAGACTTTCCGATAGGGGGCGTAGCGGTAAATTGCGTTTCCCCCTATATCTCTGCTTCTAAATCTCCGATTTGAAAAATTCTTTCTGCACCGGATACAGCTCCTGACGGGAAATCGTTTGCACATAATTTCTAATTTTTGTAAAAAAATGGTTTGGCCACCAGGGGGCGTAAATCTTAATTTCCGCTTCTGTTGTATTTGCAGCAAAATATGAGCTTCTAAATTCTCAATTGAAAAAAACTTCGTTTGTTGACCGATACTACTCATGTCGACAAACCTTTTAGAAACATTTTCTTCTCAAAATAGTGCATGGTTTCTACGCCAAAGGGCGTAGATGTATATCTTATTTTTGACAATATCTCTACTTCTAGGAATCCGATTTGAAAAATTCCTTCTTTGTTGGATAGTGTTTCTAGTGTGATATGCGGTTCATATAATTTCAAAATTTTCAAGTAACTTATAGACTTTCCGCTAGGGGGCGTAAATGTAAATTGCGTTTTCTGCGTTATTTCTGCTCCTCAAGCTCTGATTTGAAAAATTCTTCCTGTATCGCATACAAGACCTGATGGAAAATATTTTTCACATAATTTCTAATTTTTGGTAAAGAATGGTTTTGCCACCAGGGGTCATGTGTTAATTTCTGCTTCTGAAGTATTTGTTGCAAAATCTGGGCTCCTGAAAACTCGACTAATTTTTTTTTCTTCGACTGATACCGCTTATACGGATAAACCTTTTGAGAATACTTTCTTCCTAAAATAATGCATGGTTTTCCCACCAGGGGACGTAAAGTCACATCTTATTTTTGTCGATATCTCTGTTACTAAGAGTTCGTAAGCTCACGATTCCGTTTACAGCAATATCTGAGGGATTAAAAACCCGATTGAAAATCTTCTTTCTTTGGTCAGATCTATTGTTTTCCATACCGGTTCCATTGACTTTGAATAGCTTTGATATATTTAATTTGCGTCATAACGGATTCAAAAGACGTGCTTATTACACCCGAAAATTCGGTGTCAACTTTCTTGTTATGGATTATTCTCATGGGCATAACTAGAACCCCTCAACATTGATGGACATAGGCTTACAGCCAGGTCCTACCTAGGCACTGTTTCAGACCAATTGCTGCTCTACATGGTGACCCTGCATCCAGATGACATTAGAACTTTTCAGGAAGATAACTTCTCGTGCCACAAGCGCGCTTTTTCACAGACTGGTTCGACAATCATGGCCAAGCATTCAGGCCCGTATCCTGACTGAGAATTTGGGAAGGGCGGCTAATGATTGAGATCTGGCAAAGGATTTAAAGGAGGTTGGGCAAAAGATATAAAAAAGCTCGAGAACTGGACTGTAGTGTGAGTCGCAAGAACGGGTAAAAAGAAACGCAAATTGGGTGCCCCCTGGCTATGTACCTACAAGCATTTCGTGTGCTCTGCTGTCTGCCAAATTTCCCCAACTTGAATCCTGTCGAACATTTGAGGACTGAAGTGGAGAGCAGTATTCTCTGTTCCACAAAAGTGCCACACCTCGTCGCCGAACACAGGGTCGTCATTCTATTCAGCTGGTACAGAAGCCTGAGGTGAAGTGGACTCGATGCTACGCCGGGTGTAAGCGGTTATGATGGGAAGGGGGCAGCCGAACATGCTGAAAGATAGGTTATCATAATCTTATGGCACATAAGTGTATTTTTAAAAGTATATTTTACGAAATACCTTCATGCAGATCAGTGTCATGAAGACTCGATATCGTCTCCTGAAAGATAGTTATCAAAGGAACCACGGTTACCGGCCTAACTGTCGGCCATTCCTCAGCAGGCAAAGGAACTACAGCAGAATGACTAAATCCATTGGAGTTAAGTCAGCTGATGTTATGAACTGTGTTTACTGGAGAGGAGACGTGGCTGAAAGAAGAAAGAAGTTCCAATGAGCTCATCATTGGATTATGATATCTACATCGCAGTCAAATGATAAAAAACTAAAATGAAAAGGAAAAGAACTGTAGCTAACCGATAAAGTATCACTGTGGCTAACCGATAAAGCATCACTGTGGCTAACCGATAAAGCATCATTCTATGAGCATTGCACTCAAACTGATGTCATCTGGTGGATGAACTGAAAACTATTGGACGCCGCAATTTAGAAAGCATTTCTGTGCCCAAACTATTGCACTCCCATCTGTCCATCTTATAGCTATGTTATTAATATATGTAGCTATAAAGTAGACATATTTGTTCACATATATGCAAAAATACACGCCGCTCACGGCTCACAACAAGATTAATACCACACTCAATGCCATCCGGGGAGGCGCAATCAAACTCTGACCTTTTGTAAAACTTTTCCAGAAAATCACTTGTAGAGCCGGCGACGTTGTTATCAACTACGCTGCTATCCCGCTGTACAAGCAAGCTACCGCCGCCTCATCTTTAATATCGAATCTGATAGCCAAGGCGGCTGAATGGCGTCCTTTTTCTAATGAGTTTCAGGCGTAAAAGGAATCCATTCAACATGATCAAACTTAACGAAAATGCTTTATTCTCAAGATTTCTTCAGTACTTAACCTGCGTTTCCGACGACGTTCTCGACATGAGATGCACGCGCTACACCATCGCCATGCAGTATACGTAGTTCTTGCCACTCTCGGCAGAAACTAAATTACTGCTCCTATTCTTCGCGCTGGCACCTAGCTATAACCGAAAGTCATACATGGGATCGGCATCTACCCTAGATCCTCACCCTTCAATGGTCGAGAAGCAAGTCGCCGTTTTTCCTGGTCTCTCTGCCGACCACTACTTGGCTCTTAGCTCTGAGAGTGTTCCCCAACTGCACGTGCGCGAATTGCACACCCACCACACGTGATCAATACGAGACATCGAACTTCTACAACGTCCTTGGAAACACCAGAAGCTAAAATTCCATACAACTTACATGACAGAATTACAAACACCGAGAGTCACCATCCTGTCTGACAACCGATGTAGGTGACCTCTCTGCTGTTAATCTAGGTGACCTCTGGTCACTGGTCCCCTCCAGTCCAAGCGCACTTAGGCGTTGCTGCACCCTAGCTCATTGTCCGACAGCCGGATTAACGGGTAACATTTGTAAGGAATGTCCATCCTGTTTGTGCAAACTAAAGTTCTTTGTCATGACATTACAAAATAGCTAAACGAAATGTTAATCTTCACTGCTCTAAAATGACGTTAATCATTTACATATATGCATTTGATAATTTAATTTCGGGCGAACCTTACATCACTGATTGATCTGAATCTGATCAAATGTTGTAGAATCACAATTTATTTTATACGCAAAGTAAAATTGTTTCTACTATAATAGTACCTGTATTGCACTATTTTTCTCTCTCCACTAAAATACTGTGCTGTAGTTCCGAATCGATTGTTTTCCCGCCTTTTTAGCCGACTAAAAATAATTTTCCGCCCCAATGGACGAGTGGTACATCCGTGCCTTATCCGGATTAGAATCCTGGATAAGGCACGGATGATGTGTTTGTCTTACGGCACTGTTCTCCCCCCCTCCCTGTGACCAGGTGCCCAAAATTACCGACGGAAGACGGAAGATTATGGCCACCATTTTTTGGGACTCAGAAGGGTTGCTGTTAATTGATTACTTGCCTCATAAAAGGACTATGAATGCTGCTCATTATGCCGCGCTATTGCGAGAACTGCGAGAAACAATCAAGAGTAAACGTCGAGGGAAATTGCGACGAGGTGGCCTACTTCTCCCGCACAATGCTCAAATCCACACCGCCGTTGTTTCCATGCAGACTGTAACAGAACGTGGTCTTTAACTGCCTCCCCACCCACCGTACTCACCTAATCTCGTCCTTAGTGACTTTTCCCTCTTCAAAAATCTGAAAAAGTAATCTGCGGGCTAGGCGTTTTACTCACTATTCCCAACTGAAGGAGGCAGCAAAGTGTTGGTTTGAAGAGAAAGATAAAACATTTTTTGCAGCGAGGATTCTCCAACTCTATGATCGGTACAGGTATGTTCAAGTCAGGGAGACTATGTGGAAAAATAAAGGTGTGATTTTGAAAAACCAAAAATTCTTTGTTTGTTAGGCTTAAAATTTATTGAATGCCCTATGTCTAATTAATTCATTGTCGCTTACTTTTTTCTACATTGCTGCCTCTTGCGAAATTTCGCCAGATGATTACTTCGTAGTCATTTAATAAATCTAGAGCTCAGCAGCAAGAGATTTATTTTTAAACACTCACACCACAGAAGATTCAAAATTAATGGTTAATAGCTATTACAATAAATCGTACTGTAGCCGCGTAGATAACTGATGGCAACGAGACAGGAAAGATATGTGTACTGCGGTTCCTGTGATGTGCATACTGTGTGGTATGCAGAGCAGTAGCATTTTATTCCAACAAAAATAGGATTAGGATTTACGAACAATAGAAACTTCTTACTTTCGGGGCTGTGCCCCTGAGACATTTCCGTTATTCTGATTGCCATTTTCAGTGTTATTTAACAACTGAACGTTGAAGTGTTTTATTGGAGTACGATAAAGTAATTAGTATAGTGTGGAGCGAAGTCTCATTTTTTATCCCAAACAGGAACGTCACTTTCCGTCTTTAATTGCCTCAGAAGGAAAGCACTCAAAGGGGTTTCGTCCATTTTTTTATCGTTACTTCAAGGATGTTCTGGATAATGAAGCCGAACTAGACGCGAAACGCCATCAGAGTTGTGAAACACAGTAAAGGAAGAGGCAGGCGAGATTCCCCACTGCTTCGCAGTTCGGACCTTCTGTAATACATGACACGGATCTAATGCAGCCCCGCTTCCTCGGTGGCGTAGTGATCTAAGAACTGGCGTCTCATCATTCGTCTGAAGCACCCAGGTTAGAGTCCTGGATGTGGGGTGGTGTGTTTGCCTTATGATGCTGGCTCTCTCCCTTCCCTGGAACTAGCGGCCCAAAATTAAGGGCGAGCGACTGCTTATAAAAAAAGAATCCTGTTCGTAGTGGTATTAATGGTAAAATTGCCCCACAGAATCTTCTACAATATGAACGCCATCCCTTTTCTGCAACGTGCTTAACACCACGCCTTCATTTCTATATAGGAACAACTAACATCTTCAGAACATTTTGAGGAGGAAATGTGAACTTTAAGCTGCCAAGGCAGCCGAAACTGGCCAAAGATATTATAAGCAAATTATGCAGATGAACGAATGACAAAGCATGGAGCGAAAAAACGTATATCAGAAACTGGTGAAAAAGTTCCAATTGCAATTTTAATCAGATTGTAAATAGTGATTTTCGCGTCCTCCCATTTGCTTCTCCACAGCCAGCCGCTCTGCCCTAGTTACGCCTCTGTCAGAATTTAAGCATAGGATAATAAACCACCCAAAGGGAGAAAATTTTGCAGTTAGATAATTGAAGAGCTGACTGTACGTACACGGTAGTGACGTGTCATGTAGAAAGCTGAGAGCCAAGACATCAAAACAGTTCGTCCTTTATTCCATACTAGGTCTTATGCAAAGCTAGACCCTCTCCCCCAAAATGGCATGCTTCGATGAATACGTTCCTCTCAAAAATATGAATTCTCGTAGATGCTGCGAATACACTCTATGGTACTTAAATTAGCAACACCCGGAAGCTGTTCACCGATTCATACACAAATCATTCTGTGAGAACGTCATATCAAAATATTCACACGATTCCAGTCTGGCGCCAATCTGTCCCGGCGGTGTTCAATACGCTCAAGGACGTGTGTGTCTGTCGGTGAAACATGCAACTACACTGCTGGCCACCCAAAATGCAACACCAAGAAGGAAGCATCCGATTGGTCTGAAATTCGCAGCATGCGTCGCCCGCGACAGGGCAAGCAAACGATTAGCATTGCAGGGCATATGCAAATCATGTTCGACCGGCACGCCACCGAGAAGCACTATAAAAAGGGTGCACAGAAGGCGGGGTGCAAGTAGTGGAAGTGTGTCGTGCTGCCGGACCTGTGCGTGGGAAGCTTCCTGATGCCTCATCGCAGAATACGGCAGTCATTCCAGAACGTTTCGGAGTTCGACAGAGGACGAATAATGGCTTATCGCGACAGCAGTTTATCGTACCGAGACATCGACGCCCATGAGGGAAGACATCCAGCCACAGTTAAGTGAGTATGGATTCGGTGGGTGCAAGAGGGACGGACGGACCGACGTGAGCCATTGCCGCAGCCGCGGCACACCACCGAATGAGAGGACCGGCATGTTGTGCGGCGGGCATTGACGGCTCGCACCGCCACATCACGAACATTAGCGCAGGAATTAGGGTGTGCTGCGCAACAACCTTTGTCAGCACGTACCGTTCGACGTCATCTGCAGGAGCGGGAACTTGTCGCACGGCGCCCATTGCTCAGATTACCATTGACGTTACACCACCGGCGAGTGCGGCAGCAGTGGGCCGTTGAACGCCGCACCTGGACTACGGAATGGCACGACATTGTCTTCTCCGACGAATCGCGCTTCTGCCTGCAACATTACGATGGTGGGATCCGCGTGTGGCGGCAACGCGGCGAGAGACTGTATGACGCCTGCATTATGCATCGCCATACCGGTCCGTCGCCTGGCATTATGGTTTGGGTCGCAATTGGATGTGACACCCGCACCCCTCTGGTACGCATCGCCGGTTCACTCAACAGCCACCGCTACATATCCAACGATTTTTAGCCTGTGGTCCTCCCTTACCTGCAGGACCTGCCAGCGGCCACGTTTTAACAGGACAATGCGCGCCCGCACGTGGCACGCATCGTGCAACAATTCTTCACGGCCCACCAGGTGTCACTGCTGCCATGGCCCGCCTGTTCTCCCGATATGTCGCTCATCGAGCACGTCTGGTCGCTGATCGGAAACCGAGTGGCCCTGCAAGTACCACCCGCGGCTACGCCTGATGAACTGTGGTAACGTGTGGAAGCAGCCTGGACCGACATACCCCAAGCTCGCATCCAAAGCCTCTTTCGTTTGATGCCGCGACGTGTAGCGGCCGTTATTGATAGCCATGGGGGCCACAGGAACTACTGATGTCTGCGTGTTCCGCAAGTAGCACGGGCCTGTAAGCTCAATCGTTTCATCTTTGTATCTGTTGCTATGTGTCCAGTAAATCTGGTTTTGCTATCTCGTGTCCTTCTTGGTGCTGCATTTTGGGTGGCCAGCAGTGTAGTAATGCGTGACCAGTGAAAGAATCCCAGTAAGGCAAGTTTGCTGCCCATATGTACAGTTTAGCTCCTCCTAGAGAAGATGAATTAGTGGCTTACAAGGGGACAAATAGATGAAGTACGTAACGAAGCATGCGAGTCGTAATAATACTATGACTCATTGATGCGGGCCACAGTAGTTGAGAGAAGGTAAGCACGTCCTTTAGTTTGTAAAAGATGCATGCTCGGTGACTTTCCTTAAGTCGATATGAGCGAACTGTCTGATCTCGCAGCAAGCTTTCACCGTGCCTACAGCCACTCTTACTCCCACCAGCAAAGACGCCAGCTAGTAATCACTTCCTTTTATATCGAACTACTGTATTTAGCTTCACAAAGAAGAGAGTGTAGCATGCATTGTTTTTTTCTACATACTTTGCCTGTCACTGACCGCTGGACCTATCGTCACTAGGATCCCACCAATCAGCGGAGATAGAGATTAGCATCGCATGGTGTGTAGCATTGGAATCCGTTCCTTCTAAGGATCCAATGATCCACGGATACGTTTAAAAGGCGACGCGATCTTATAACACCAATCCAGTGGCACAGACGAGCGGCAAAGCGTTTAATTTGCTCTGAGGATGTTATCACGTCTTCCTCAAAGCTTAAACTGTCCTACTGGAATTTATGTTGCATTGTCCTGCCGTTTCTGCATTTTGCAATTTTTGTGTCATAGAATATTTTAATATAACTTCAACGGATAGCTTTTTGTGTTTGCACGTGCAGTTAACATCTCTATGTTCATATATTTTTGGCATGCGTCATCTATATTAATAAAATTACCATTTCTGTCTGTCTGCCCTTCAGTCGCATACAGAGGGCACAACTGAACACAGAGACTTGAAATGTGGTATGCACATAGCAGTTAAAAGGGTACAATGCACTCCGGACTCCCCCCCCCCCCTAATTTTTTTCGATATTCCAATTTGCTGATTTTTTATTCATTTAGTAGTTTCTGTAGCATTGTTGAAATCTAATGGTGCGGCATGCCGTTCCATGAAGTGACGCAACACTAGTTCATTTCCTTGTATGCAATAATATATTTATTAAACTATCGCCCAGCAGATTTCATCACTTTTGACATAAACGTAACAATATCTAATTGCCATCTTGAGCAAATTACAAGAATCTAAACACGACAGAAGCCATTACAAAAATGCGCTTTTTACTTGTGCCAAACTTTTTACATTTACGGGTCATTTTACTGAGGCAGACTAATACCATATACCTATGAGGGAGAACACCTACCGGAGAATAGAAGCAACGATATTAATAGGTTGCGCCGAAAGTCTTTAGATTGCACTTTCTAAATCTGACGTGTAGGGTATCTCCTAGCTGTAAGTTGATTAGTTTGCGTTTTATACCGCCGTTCTCCGTGTGTTACCACGCACTATAAGAAATTCACGCTATTTCTGCTGGAAGATTTGGGCAAGGTTTCTTCAACCATTGTTTCGAATTCGACATAACGCACACAATTTACAATTTGAAATTTGATCTTGCTGTTTACTGTGCTAGACTTCTGAAATGTGTCATTCCGGCGAAGTGGACCGTGGTTTTGTTTAAGTTTCGCACCGCTGCTCCCATTGTGTAACTACGCACTGTATACAGTTCAGAGCTACTTTTACGGGAAGCTTTTGACTAGGTTTCTTCAATCATTGTTTCGAATTTGACATAAAACGAACGATTTATAATTCAAAATTTGATTTTGTTGTTTACTGTGACAGACTTCCAAAATGTCGCTTGTATCCTTCCGCCGGAGTTTCGGCAGGTTCGCTTACTTTTCACAGCACGGCTTTATATGTAATACTACGCGCTATGAATAGTTCCACTATGTGAAAAAGAGCTGTTTTGCGATATTTCAGAGAGGAAATATATTTCAATGAAATATAAATTCAATACATGAAAGAAATGAAGTGAGATGAAAATGTGAATTTTCTCGCGTTTCATTTTCCAAAGCTTAATATTGCAATTCCTCCGTTCGCACATTCTTCCACATCCACTTAAGGTTTTATTTATCTTATCTTGATGAAATCTGGATCCCTTGTAATGTACAGTGAAATACGACTGACTATCAAGAAACTTATGCCAAATGCCATCGGAGTTACTAACGTGACAGCTCATCCTGCACAGGAGACCATGATTTTGTTCCACGCATTCTAACCATCCCATCTGATCCGTAAAAATGAAGCTGTCACTGCACGATTTAAAACTTGCGAAATTGTTAAAAGATTTAATATGTTAAAAAAATATAAAACTGAAAGATCAATACGTTAAAGAAACTATAAAACTAAAAGATTAATACGTTAAAAAACTATCATTTAAAAATACACATTGTTAAAAGATTTAATACGTTAAAAAAAACTATACGTGTTAAAATCACTCGAGATATTTCGGGCGGGCTGCCTACCCATCATCAGGGAAATACAACGGATGAAAGCAGGTTGTCCGAGCGTTATATACTTTAGTATAGAGCGGGCTGTGAGAGTGTTCTTTAAGGTGTGTCGTAGAGTAGCCATGGAGACTACTCATCTTGCTTTCCTAATCAACTGTCGCGAACTTTGTTTCATCCAAAATATCTTTCACTTCGGCGCTTATCCATTTCACGACGTGATGCTTCTGTTTTGGAGACCGCAGAAGTAAAACGCTTGGCCTGTGAAATTCGATTAAAACGTGGCCTTACAGATTACTTACACCGAAGAGCTTACACAGCTTATCATCACTTTTTTCATCATGCACACCCAATTCTGTTCGACAGGGTATTAGTTGTTTACACTTCAATGATTTCCTCTGAAGTTGAACAGATACAGACGCGACACATCCATAAACTTGGGAACCTTATTTCGCAGGACCTGAACATTAAGTATGTTGAGCGAAGGACGACTCGTGCATTTATGACCCCACTAAATGTGCAAGCACAATCTCCCTCATACCTTAATCTGAGTAATGTGACTTTGAACTCCAGTCAAAAATCTGCCTTGGAAAAGGGATTCAGGTTTAGTTATCCCTCCAATCGAATAAATAAATTCAAAGTTATTCCGCAAGCTGAAAACATCATGATGGCTTTACCACCGCAAAAGCAGGATTGTGTTAAGCATAAGGTGGTAGGGGCTATCAGAGGCCTTGATAAAAGTCGCAATAGGGCTGACAACTTGCAGTTTCTGGTGGAGAGAAAACAACTTAAATCCTTACGCGACAGCCCAGAACTTGCTGTTATTTCAGCTGAAAAATCACAGCAAATAATAATTCTAAATAGGACCTATTACAATGCCAAAGTGTCTGATGCTATTTCAAAAATCCGTCGCTCTATCAACACATCGGATCCTACGACTGCCACCTTTTCTGCCCTGAGTAAATTGAAGAACCAGGGTTTTCTTCCTCGCCATGCATGGCCTCAAATATGCACTCCCTGATGAACCCAGGACGCTAGAATTGTTTGGCAAAATTAAGTTGCAAAGAGCGGCCAACCGGTCAAATCATTAGTTTCAAGTTATGCAAATACATCCAGGCAGTTAGAAAAAGCCCTGGCCAAGTTTCTGTCCCCTTTAACCTTGACCTCTGATTACTCCATCTTGAGTTCGATTCAAACGCTGAACCCAATCAAGACCTTTCAATCTCTGGGTATGGCTTCACTGGATGTTCCATCTCTTTACCCAAATACGCCTATTGTATTGGCACACGAAATTATCGAGAACAAATTAAATGCCCTGGGGAATTTATCACCGGCAAAAGTTCAGGCTGTCTTACAAGCACTTCGCCTTTTTGTCCGGCGTACATTCTTCCGTTTCAATGATGTTTTGTATCGGCAGGAGGGTGGCATACCCATGGGCTATCCACTCTCCGCGGTATTAGCGGAAATAGTATTGCAGGCTCTCGGAAATGAAGTTCTTGCCCGATGTGATTTTGGCCCAGCATTCAATATTAGTTATACAGATGATGTACTGATCTTCTGGACTCATTCCCTTGAGCATCTAACTCTTTTTGTTGAAACTATGTCGTCCAAATTTCAGACCATGAAATTTACGTTGGAGATTGATACCTCTAACTCTGCCACTTTTTGATATCTTTATCCAGCGTCACCCGGTGTCTCAGAATTTGAAGTTCTCAGTGTATCGTAAACCAAAGTACACCAGTGTGATAATCCCAATGTGCTTTGCAGACCCAATGAAATACAAATTGACTGCCTTGCATCATCTAGTTCTTTGGGCATATACACATTCTTTCACCGTTCCAGCTCGTTAAATTGAGTTAAAGTAATTAGCAGAAATTGCTGTTCTGCATGGTTAAAATACTCGGCGCTTGTCTTGTACAAGTAAGACGCGCGAGGCCAACGATATCAGGTTTGTTGGTTCTATGAATCATTTTCCCCCAGTTACTCATATTTTACTAATTGCCTACCAGAAATACAAACTGGATTTTGGTGAAACAACGGCTAACCTGTTTTTAGTGATTAAAAAAAAAGATCGTAATCCGGTGGCCAACGACTTCAGGTGTGGCGTTTATTGCATCCCTATGAGAAGCAATGAATCGGATACTGACAACCTGGTGTACATCGGATCCACCCTTTGAACGTTGGGTGTTATACTTTCTGACAGAGGCGTAACTAGAGCGGGGCAGGCTACCCGGGGCGCCGCTCAAGAGAAGGCATAAAATTCAGTGCTTACAATCTGATTAAAATTGGAACTAAAACCATTGCACCGGTTTTTGATACATATTTTTCGAACCATACTTCGTCATTTGCACATTTACCAGATTTGCTTACAACAATGTTTCTCTAGTTTCGGAAGCCTTTACAGCTTAAAGTTCACATTTATTTCTCCAGGTATTCAAGCGGTGCGAGTTGCTCACGTTTAGAAATGCAGGAGCTATTATACGTGCGTTGCAAGATAAAGATGTCGTTCACATTAGTTGAAGATTCTCTCTATCATTACTACGGCTGCGATCTACGACTACCAGCTGCATTCGGCCCGTTTGATGTGGTACCGAAGGTCCAAACCAGTTGAGAAATGCTGCCCAGACAGTCATTATTCGTTTGTTTTTCTTTTTGTTTATTTTTTTGTTTCAGGGGTATAACGACTGCTGTGAGAAACTCATTGAGCTATAAGCCTGTCCCTAATTTAGGTCCAATGGCTCCAGTGAAGGGAGAGAACTAGTGCCGTAGGACTAACACACCATCCATGCTTTACCTAAGACGCATCGTTAGAAACCAGCGCCTCGTAGCTCACGGCCACCGGGGCGGCACAGTTTGATTATACCTCCCGCATAGATATGCCAATGGGGTATGACATTAGTCTTGTTTTGTAGGTTTTCGTCTGAGTGGGCGCGGATTTGAAACCCGGGTGATGCATGAAGTGTTTGTCTCGCGACACTGGGACTCTGTCTCTTCCCTGGACCAAAAGATCCTAAATAAGGTACGGGCGAGTACTCGTTGAATTACGGAAAAAGAGAAAAAGAAATGGCAGATTGAGGCGCGATATTTTGTGGTTTGCCCCGGGCGCAGAAACGTTTAGTTGCGCCTCTGCTTTCTGACCATAAATATAATGTCAGATGTCAATCCTCTGCCACCGCTCTCTCCTGACTTGTGGAGGTGGGCTCGCATACTTCAATGTGGAAGGACGCCTACATTTTATTGAGCATGAAAAGCAAAAGACTAACTCTCTTCGCCGAAAGTTTATTTACATATCAATGTCGCGACAAGTGCTGTAACGATGATTTTCCTGTGCTTGGGCCATTGTCTTGGAGACCACTCTTCGAGGACCCAGAAGGAGCGGGGAGGAAGGGTATGTTTTTTTTTTTTTTTTTTTTTTTTGAGGTTTAACGACCATCGTGAGCTACTCAATGGAATATAAGCAGTCGCCCGTCCCTAATTTAGGGTCACTGGTTCCAGGGAAGGGAGAGAGCCAGTGCCGTAAGACAAACACAACATCCATGCCTGACCGGGATTCGAACCCGGACCCCTTACGGACGAATGATCAGAGGCCAGCGCCTTAGACCCCTGCGCCACCGGGGCGGCAGGGGGGGGGGTATGATCATATCTCGTCTTACCCCGTTCAGCTTCTGGTAAGTAGAGTTTTCAAAACATTGTCAATGTCATTGAGTCTGCGTTGTGCTTGCTCATATCGTCACGTGCTACCATCGATTGCATATAACGCTCTGACATCCTTTTATCCGTTGTATTTTCCCGATGATGGGTGAGCCGCCTGCCCGAATGATCTCGAGTGATTTTAACATGTATAGTTTTTTTAACGTATTAAATCTTTTACAATGTGTAATGGCATCTCTGCATGTTTTAAATCGTATTGTGACAGCTTCATTTTTACGGATCATATTGTGTTTTACACGCATACTAAATTAAGCATCCCATATGATCTTCTATTTTAATTTAAACGCCTACAGTTTCCTCTTGTTCTCAGTTTTACAAGACACAGGCTCAATCATTAAAAGTTGTGCGATTCAACCTGTAAAATGCATGCTTTTCCCGCGGCCAGCTCTACGTTGGTTGTTCCCAAGTTGGTAAAAATGAAAGTCTTGGTTCCAAATAAAAGAACACAAAACGTCGTTGACCCAAAGGCTCTTCCAGGATAAACTTACTTGCGGTTCTAAATTAACTGTTCATTGTGCTGATCGCAACACGGTAGAAAAATGGAGATATTTCAGTATTTCAATGTTCTCAGTCAATAAAGACTGCTGATTTCAGCCACTTCTGCGGCACAAGTATAGATTGTATTCGTTTTTTGTTTGTTTGTTTGTTGTGGTTTTTTATCCTTTTCTTTTCATTACCGGAACACATTTCAGTTAAATGTGTCCGTGCAATATATCATATTCATAAATTAAGAAAAGCTCGGTAAACTCTATCCCAGAAGCTGATTAATTTTTTTCCCCGTTAAACTCGGGTATTATTAGGTACCTTGTCAATATCTACCGACCATAACACAAGAACAGATCAAAATATCCATTTAAAAAGTTTCATGTTTGTTCTCGAGTGATTAAGATGCGAAAACAGCAGAATGTTTTTTTCCGTTGTAGGTGTTATATCGAAAGACGTGGAAAAATGAAAGAAAAAGAAAACATGGCTTTCAGTTGTCTGACTAGGCCCTCTCGCAATTTGGTAAATTCTTTGCTTCACCCTCTTATCGTCTTATTTTCATACATAATCACAGGCACAGACAAGGCAAAAGATCTTCAGTGCAGTTTCTCTACCTTTCACATTTTGTTAACACGCACAGAATAAAAAAAATGGCAAATGAGAATACAGTTCCCCGTATGTGCTGATCAACGTAACACGCTAAAATGCTCATCCACCGTCGAAGGTTCCTTTGTAACCTCATTTCAAATGCTCACGAAATCTGCTAAAGATATGGATCTACCAGAAGTTTTAATCAGACCAGAAATCTCAGTAGTATAGGTTTATTAGCATAAATGCCTTTGTTTCCTGTTTATTTCGTATTTCATTAGATACAACGCTTCGTTCGAAATCACAATAAACGAAGTTTTTTGGGTACTTTTCGCAGCCTCTGAATAGAAGCAACCACACTCAGAAGTCCATTTTCACAACCTAGAACATATTACAGTACTTTTGTCATTTATGATATTACGTTTTTTTTTTTTTTTTTTTTTTTTTTTTTGTTATTCTTCGTGTGCCAGGCAAGCTGTGTGGCTTTCAAGTACATGGCCTTAAAATACATAGAACAGTCTGTCATTTACGGAATAAGTCACGCAAACGGGGGCACACAATGATGTACATCGATCGTAAAGGAACCAATTATTCGTTCATGTTTCAGTACAAGCGATTTTTTTTTATTCTTCAGAGCAGCCAATATTGATCCTATACACATATATACTGTATAAAATTTTCAAGGTAAACTAAGAACCTCACACTGAATTTTGCCTGGTTTATTAAATTGAATGAATTTTTAATTTCGTAACAACATACCGTAAAGTGGTTTTCCAAGATTTTGTGGTTAGAAACAAAGAAACCACAATAGAATAACTGAGCTACTGAGCTAACTACTTGACTAGGAATATGTACGTGTTTCAGATAATATCATAAATGACAGAAGTACCATTGACATCACTGAGCTGTTAAGGACTGTGCATCCTATTGAATGCGGAGTGCTTAATAGGTAACAGCCTATATACCTATATATGAGTCTTAAGATTTCCTTTCCAGTCAAAGGTGCTGGATGAAGATCTTCTTGTCCAGGCTTTTATCCATTTTTAAAGCTGTTTGTTTTCAAAATAAATTACATTAAGTTGGAGAAATATAACAAATCTTAGAATAGTTTCTAGTGCAATACTGTTTCATACTCATTCTCTCTCTTTCTCTTTGCTAACGATGCCTTGCGGAGTTACACGCAAAAAAACACAGTGCCTTTTACTTTCCCCATTTCACAACGTCGACAGCTGAAGTATTCTAGGGATAACGCATTTCTCGTTCCGTGACATTTGTGCATACTTTTGGGAATCGTAAAGTAGTGGGATATTTAACTATTTGTATGTCCTATTCACAGCTGAAAAAAAAAATGTTTGGCAAAGCCAGTATGATCGGCTGAGTCAGAACGCCAATATTCTCAACTGCTTTGTCGGGCTTAAAGAAAGGACCGCTCTTGTCTGAAATCTCAAACCCTTGAAGCTCAAGACTTGGTTTAATTTGAAAAACGTAGGAAAGTGAAAATTAAACAAGCGTTATTTTAAATTCGTGTTATAAATCATACAATTTTAATTAGTGTATGTGACTGCATACTTTATGCATTACGCACACACAAATCGTAGCATATCTAAATATGTACTTATCTGTTAGGCACACACACACAAATCGTAGCATATCTAAATATGTACTTATCTGTTAGACACACACACACAAATCCGTAGGAAGTAAATGGTTACCTAAATATGAGATGCACGAATTTTCCAATTACATGCAGTAAGCGAAACGATAACATCTATGTGTTTGCTAGCACATAGATGCTACCGTTTCACTCACTGCATATAGTTAGAAAATTCGTGCATCCCATATTTAGATATCTATTTTACTTCCTTTTACAACTCCGATTAACATTTACATTTGCTTTGCATTCAAAGTTGATTTAAAGCTCCACACAGAGATATTTTAAGTATACATCTTCTCAGTTTCAGTAAAAGTACATTGAACTGAAGATGTCAGCACACATTCGTGCACACATAATCTGAATACATATAATGCTAAGGTAAGGTGTCAAGGGAATAAAGTGCATTACAAACAAGAAAAAACGGCACAAAAAATTTGTTACTGGCATAATATCAAGTACTTCTGGACCTTTCTTTAATAGACTTTGACAGGCTATGCTACTCAAAAAGATGACGTCAGTTTTATGCTCTCAGAATTGGAATGAAAATATACAGTAGATATTATTATTATTGTTATTATCATTATTATTACTTACTCTTCTGAATGGTGTGAGTGTTGTTATTGTTTGGTCATTATTTTCTGGCTAATAAATTTTGTAACTAGGAAGATCACTGTGACTCATCCCGTATTTCGAATGAAAATCAAATGCTTGATGAAAAACTTAATCGAACAGGAAATCGCAGCTTCTTAAACTCTGAGAGAAAAGTAAATATGTATATTATTTTTTAATCCTTGGGATAAACACTCCTTTAGTATATTAATAACTTCCTTACAGTAAACGGATCCTTGGAAGAAAGACAAATTCAGATAACGGAAAACTCACACAAAAACATTTTAAGGTCATCTCGCTTGGTACATTTGTAATGCCGAACTAGATGTTGGCCACTGCACAAGCCAAGAGAGCAGAATGATCAGATGACCCCAAAGGCAACAACAGAACAGAGATTTTGTTGTTCAACACCTTATTACGAAGAAAGAGATTAGTAACGCAGAGATTGTGCACTCATGTACCAGGTAATTATGGTGTCACCACAAGGGTACCCGTCCCATAGCACGCATCAGTGGCGTCACCACAAGGGTACCCGTCCCATAGCACGCATCAGTGGCGTCACCAACAGGCACGAATACTCCAATATCTAGACGACACAGGCAGGGTGTGTAAGATCGCTTCTGCAAAGTCGTGTACTGGAGAAAAGAAAGGGCTTGTTGGAGTTTGAACAGCGAATGATTACCTGTGCGAGGAAGGCCGGGGCTATCATCCGCACAACAGCTGGCATTGTTGGCTGTTAGAGTGCTTCCGCAATGAGCATGTGGCGGAAATGATTCAAAGAGGGACACACATCTACCCAATATGTCGGAAAGGGAAGACAACTACTGGTTGACAGTCGAGGTGAAAGCCGTATGCCACTTGTTTTCCGGATAGCAGATGGCTCACGACCTCTCAGTTATCGGAAGACTACAATCAAGCACACAGAGAAACGTTTCGGAGAACACAATCCAGCGGTCGCTCTTGGAGCAGAGTGTAACAAGTTGGTGGCCCGTTCATGGGTTGTTGACCGATCCTTACCGACAGATCCCCTTGAAGTGAGTACAGGAACAAGGAAACACTGCATGACTGAAAATATGTTGCCTCCTGTGTTGAGTCCAGTTTCCAACTTCAGCATGCTGATGATGGATGAGTCCGAATTCGACGTTGCGCCAGGTTGCTCGGATGGAATAAAACAGGCCTGCGGCTGCGAAAATCACCGTATGAGGACTGTTTTCATGGATATCAATGGCTTCCTTCATCCCGCTGGACTCGCCTTCACCGCAAAATACTACCTGAGCATTGTGTAAAACCAATTGTTGCCCTATATCTTATTTTTTCTTTCTTTCTTTTCTTTAACGTGGTTACCGTGTATCCGGATGACGCTAAACTCTTTCAACAAAAAACACACACTTGGTATCACAAGGCCAGCATTGTGCGGGAATGGATGGAGGATCGGGTTGAATCGCTCCTGGAGCACATCTGACAGCAGAATTCTCCCAACTTGAATTCATTAAACGTTTGTGGGATGCAATAAAATAAATACAGGATTCGCCGGTCCACCCCAGTGTCTCGCTCCACCGCCGAACTTTGGAACATCATTCCGCCCAACTTGTGCAAAATACCTGTGTACACCTCTACAGTCTAGTGTAGTCGATGCCACAACGGTGCAAGTCGTTATCGCGACGAAAGGCTGCCCAACACACTATTAGGTGGGTGGTCATAATGTTGTGGGTCACGAGTGTATGTACTTATGTAAGGAATCGTTCTGGAGTGTTCATTAAGTTAAATTAGTAGACGTGACTAAATGTTCTGCTTCTTTTTAACATTTCGAATTAGCGTGAGTAGAATAAAGATACTATTATACAGTATGTAGACTGAAGTCCGTATGGTTAATTATTTGAGTAGGTGCACCTCCACTCACTGACTCTGCAATTCGAAATGCCAGTTATTCGGTATTCCCTTCAGATATCGTTCTTTATTATAATTTCCTTTTCAAAGGAAATTATAATAAAGAACAATATCTGAACCCTCCATTCTTAGTATATAGGGCACGTGTGTTCTGAACTTTTGTGGATGTTAATGGAAAGCGTGGCAATTTGCATTTAAGCCTCGGATTTTGATTGAGTAAAAAACTACAAAATTTGTAGCTGTGAGCATGATTGTCTGCAGAATTAAATCCGGCACTACGTTTGAAGGATTTCATTTTAATTAAAATAAACTGTGGTGAAAGAGTTGATGCAATGTACGAAGTACATAAACTCTTGTCCTTTAACATTCTTCTCGGGATTCATTTTTTCAAAGTAATTGCGGCATTGGCGCTCCCCTTTCCCATTTAAACATTCGAATCCCATCAATGCGCAACTTGGAAGACTTAGCATTGCTCCATGGGATTGCAAAGCGGTGCTCTATTTGGCTAGCACACCCTGAGAGATCAGCTGTAATGTTTGAAACCACAGGGAAATAAAAACATGACCTGAAGCGATATGTAGGGAACGCCGCGGATGGCTTAGTGGTTAGCAGTTAAGACTATTGATGCAAGGTCCTCAGGTTCGAGCCTGGGCTGATCTTTCAGAGATGGTGTGATTTGCTAACAATCGCTGAATATCCGCCGCGCATCGGACGAGCACGTTAAGTGACGGCCCCCAGGCTGGACCCACTGGTTAAATGGGTATCCTTTCCTATGCCACCCCTGAAATTCTCTCATCCCTCTATGTGCAATATCGTACTTGTACGGTGGCGCCATCTACTGCACTCTAATTTCACTACAAACTGTTCTGTCAAAGTCGCTAGACTTGCTCTCATTCTTTCTGTGTCCTGCCCAAAAGGCAATCTCGCTGTAGGTGGCTGGGACCTAAACTCTACTCACTGTGGACGGAAGTCCTACAAGAAAATGACACATGCTATGTAGGGAACACTTGTACCGCAGTTGCTTGAAAACTGTCGGACGTCCTGTTGGGAAACCGCACAACCAAAGATTTTAGCACAAATGTGATATTATACTTAATGAACGAACCTTCGCCTCTTAATGACAACAACGTGTGGAGGAATTAATTTTAGCCACCACTCAAAGCCTTAAGACAAACTCTGGAGTGTTTTATTAGAAATAAATCCTACAATGTAAAGTCGATAGAGGCAGTGAAGTAATTTGCTTGGAAGCGAAGTAATTAATTTGTTTGTTGGCGTGGCAATATCCTCAGGCGTTGCCGTCATATTCGGGCCACAAACAGGACTGTGGTGCTATTTTACTTCTGCCGGATACAGGGGTTTATCAAAATAATGGAAACGCCTACTACGACTGGAGAATACGAATGCACCGTATGCAAATCACACGGTTACCCGCGATGTGAGGTATATAAAGGAATGCAGCACGATGTCGGCTATCACGCAGCAGTATCACAGTCACAGGTGAAACTGCTATTGTGGAGTGATTATCAAAAATGTCAGATTTCAGTGAAAAAAGACATGACCATCGGTGGGTTTCTTGCAGGAGCTTCAATAACTAGAACAGCACAAATAGTACAGTAGGTGTAACACGAGGAAATGTATCGAAGATTATGATTACTTATCAAAACGGACACAGCTTTGCCTCCAAACGTGCGAATTGAGGACGCCATTCGAAGATGTCAGATAAGGATAGGTGAAAGTTAGCACGGATTGTACAACAGAAGCACAAGACTACGGCACCGCAAATAGCACCAGAGTTGAACATCAGTTAGAATGATCCCGTTTCTGTCATAAAAGTTCGTCGGGAACTCCATCGTGACGGTATTTATGGCTATGCTGCAATCCACAAAACTCTGATTACAAACATCAATGCAAAAAAACCTGTTAGATGGTGCAAATCACATAAAAACTGGGATGTTAAAGACTGGCAACGTGTCATCTGGTCTAATGAATCGTGTTTCAAATTGTTTCCTATCACTGGTAAAGTGTACGCCTGGGCCAAACCTGCAGAAGTGTAACGCCCCGACTGGTTAGTTCCAATTGTGAAGCATGGAGTGGATCCCTGATGCTGTCGGGTACCGCATCATTAGGGACATTTGTTATTCTGCAGGGTCGTGTCACATTTGAAATGTACGAATCCATTCTTGGGGACCACCTGCATGCAGTGTTTCAGATATTGAACCCTAATATCTGTCCCTGTTTCAAATAGTATATAATGCACATGTGCATTGTACGAAACGTTCCAAGTTGTGGTTTGCAGAGCATAAGGATGAGGTACAGTAGCTACTCTGGCCGTCTCAGTCTCAAGACCTTGGAGATTGAAATGGCCAGTGACACTGGTCATTGAAGTCAATGATATTGATCACTGAACATTTTCTGGAATATCTGGAGCGAAAAGTAAGATCATATTTTCCATCTACAACATCACTAGCACAGTTGGTTCATATTTTACAGAAAAAATGGTCTAAAATTCTATTAAGAAGAGTTTGCACCCAAAGGTAGCAGCAGAGTTATTGCAATAGCATAATCTTTGTTCAATAATTACTTCAATGATATCAAGCTCTTCCAATACTTCAGACCGGTCAAGAGTTCTCGATGATTTCGAGAACGCCTTTTTTGAAGAATGGGAAATTGCGAAGACCTTCTCCCTAAATATAGCTCTTGAGTTTCAATTGAATAAAATATGAATATAGATATGTATTGTTTGTGGTCGCTACAATTTTAACACTAATGCGGAACAAAAATATGAAAAATGCTGATTCGTGCCGACACTCATTTGTTTCCATTTTCAGATCACTTAGCAACATATCTGTCAAAAAAAGGGTAGGACTTATTTCTACAAATTTACCCCATTCATGAAGAAAAAATATATCATTGTTTCGAAACAGTAACGTTTACAGAGACTTCATTTTACGTCTCTAATCTGCGCAAAGCTGATGCAGACGTTCGAAAAAAAGGAGACAGTTCTTTATTTGAATATTGTGTCAAGAGACGAAACGTAGCTGTATCTTTAAATCCTGAGGAGCAGTCTACAGAATGGAGACGCACTTCTTCCCTAAGCGGAAAAATTTCAAATCTGAGGTATCAGCACAAAAGTCCATGTTTCCTCTGTTCTGGGATGACAAAAACAAAGAACTAATCGGTGTAATGGAGCAAAGCTCTTGCTATAGGTGGCTTTGAATGGAAACACACCTCTTCCCTAAGCCTAAAAATTTCGAATCTCAGCGACCAGCACAGAAGACCATGGTCCCTCTCTTCTGGGATGTAATACTCATGCACTGTGATCCAAAGACAAAAGGCCAGTCGGTGGAATGGAGCAAAGCCCTATGTCACATGAAAGCTCTCTGTTAGATGGCTTTTAATGGAGACACGCTTCTTCGCTCAGGACGAAAAAGTTGAAATCTCAGCGATCAGCACAGAAGGCCATGGTCACTATTTTCTGGGGCGATAAAGATGCCATACACATTTTCTTGGGGCTGAAGTAACTCTGAATAGCAATCGGTACATTCTGATCTCGAAAAAACTTCGGATGCCATCAGCAAAGAAGGGAGGGGGCGAGACCGCAAAAAGACCAAAATATATATTTAGTTACAGCACAACTATTTACTCCGCACAGTTACATCACTAAGGACGCTTAACAGATTTAAAAAAACAAACAGATTATTTCAATGATTGGTTGGTCAGCGATGTACTTTCACCTTTGGCCAGATGAAGGACAGTGTCACAGGACTGCTATTCTTTTTTTTTTTTTTTTTTGATTGGAGGTTTAACGACCACCGTGAGCAACTCAATGGAATATAAGCAGTCGTCCGTCCCTAATTTAGGGTCACTGGTTCCAGGGAAGGGAGAGAGCCAGTGCCGTAAGACAAACACAACATCCATGCCTGACCGGGATTCGAACCCGGACCCCTAACGGACGAATGATCAGAGGCCAGCGCCTTAGACCACTGCGCCACCGGGACAGGCAGACTGCTCTTAAAAAAAAGGGATTTCAGCCAGGTATTCTGAGGCGGCGCGAGTGTATCATCTGCAGAAGAAATTCTTCAACAGTAATTTGGCACAGAGAAATGTATGAAGTGTTTGCATATACTATTTTAAGCTCTCCGTCTGTTCTAATAAAAAGTTATTAATTACCACAACAGGCATTTCTTTATGAACGCTACTCGTTTATTTATTTATTTTGTTTTAAATAACAGTTCTTGTTTTCCTCATGAAAGCAACTACTCACTCATGAATATAACACCGGCTAGGAAGCAATGGTTTACACAATGCTATCACCTCATCTTGCGCCTGCATCTTGTCCTGTTTTCTACTAGTTCTGTGTTCATAACTCTACGTTCTTCGCGCGTTTCGGCATCTTTAGATCGTGAATACTACCGGTGTTTGATTTCATGATTCTTTGAAATTTATACTTCAACTTTTTATTCTACTGGCAAAAAGTTACTCAGTATACATGCATTACATGTCAATAATATTGCAGCAACACTTCATTCCCGTTTGAAAGATGCTACTGCCACATTTCCATTGATAAGAAAGGCATTTTCTCACATCACAAATAACGTTTGAATTTAAGAAGAAAACTAATATACTCAATACAAAGTGAAGTCAGTCCAAGAACGGATAATAACGACCTTGCCTACCAGAATAACATACGTACATATATTCTGTGGTTATTTTCTTTTGTTGTTATTGCTGTTCCGGCGTTAACGACCACTATGAGCAACTCTAAGAAATTAGTGACTCCATTCCTTATTTGGGGCCATTGGTTCCTCGGAGGGGGTGGGCACTGTCTGTATTCCGAGCTCGGGCTACTAGCCGGAAGCCAACGCATCTGTCCACTCTACTTTAAGGGCGGCTCAATGGCCATTGAAACACTTTTGTTCCAGACTGCACCTACTGCAGTCTGAACGTAAGCTTTTCCCTATCGGTTCGACGCCGACAGTAGGTTGACCGGGATTTGATATAATAGAGGCCTTTTATGATTGTACAGTTTAGAACAACGAACTGATCAGCTCCGAAAGCCGATGACAGGAAACAGCTCCAGTGCAAATAAATACTAACACTGAAGCAAATGATGTATGTTTGGAATAAATAAAGACTTAGATTCAAGAATTCAAATTTAATTATTGGTGGAAACATGCCCGGGGAAGAGTGGAGTGAATTTTTGTGCTTATCGAAAGAAAACATTCACGCACGGAAAAGGAATTTTTCGAAAGTCGAACTATTCTATGCATAAAAAAGTAAAGAAAAAAGGAAAAACGGTATTTTCTGTGGGTTTTTTTTTTTGGGGGGGGGGGGGTTAACGACCTACATGAGCAACGCTTAAGCAGTCGCCGATCATTAATTTGAGGCCATTGGTTCCAAGAAAGAAACAGAGCCAACAGCATCAAAAGAGCATCCATTCCTCATTAGGGACTCGAACCTGGGCCCATTACGGACGAATGGTCAAAAACGCCCCAGAGCACTTGACGACTGGGTCTGCCAAAGATGACGTTTCCATGCAGTCTGAACATGCGCAGTGCACTTTTGTTCATGCATTCATTTTAATATATTTTTTCCACGTTTACACATAAAATGCTATTGGAAATTTGACTAGCTCGAGGTAATTTGTTATGGCACATCTTATGGTAACAAACAATGCTTTCTCGTTTTCGTGCAGAGATGAAGAAATTGTCACGAATCGATGATTTCTCTACATAAAAGCTCGTAAACTACAAAGGATAAAAGAAGAAATAAAAGTTAAAATGAATACTTTTTGGAAAAAGGATCTCCGCTTGGAAGTCTTGGGGGACAAAAAAAGAAGAAATTACAGCAATCTTCTCGATCAACCGCGGAAAGCACGCTACATATCTCTCAGGATAAACAACATGAAAGGAAAGCATTATTAACAAAGAATGCTCTCAGTCCAACTGGCTTGTCACTTACATGAGATTTTCAGGGTACACGAACTTTAGAAAAACCTCCATTTGTATTTCAAATTTAAAAGCCTGCTATAACACAAAGCTCATCACTAACCCTTTTGACACCTTTTTTATTTCTTTTCTTTTTTTCTTATCTCAATACAAATAATGCAGTTGCGGAAATGAATAATATAATTAAGTACAGTATACCTTGGATTAATAATCAGTGCCACAGCAGCAGGATGGCACTGAAATCGGGTGTATGAGTAAAACACATGCTTCGACAGAAGTTCCGAGTCTATTTCGTTAAAGACACTTCAAAATACTCGTTCCAGATCCAACGAAACGCAAGGTTATTTCTCAGCGCTAATAATATGTAGTCTTCTAAAAACTAAATATTTGCCAAACAGCATGCATGTAAAAATAACTGAATATTTGCTAGGAAAGGTGCATATAAATTTGATCATGTCCCCCTCATGATACTATAACTAGCAGGAGACCAGATGTGGTTTGGCTACCGCTGCCCCCTGCAAGGCATGCAAGTTCCTCCTCAAAAGAGCACGTTGCTGTAAATTCTCTGAACCTTTGTTTTAATTGCCCCGGTGGCGCAATGACCCATTCGTGCGAGATGCGCCTTTGCTCAAATCTCGACTAATGCATGGATGGTGTTTGTCTTACGTCACTGGCCCTCCCCCTCTCTGGAATTAGTGGTCCCAAATTAGGTCCAGGGAACCGATTGTAGCCCATTCTGTTGCTCACAGTGGAAGTTCCTTGTCTCTTGAGCCCCTTCCCTGGTTCTGGGACCTAGCTGCGGCCCTGCCTCATGATCTACAAAAACTTTTTTTTCCAGTTGCACTTATGGCAGTGTAGACATCCTGATAAATGGGAACACACATGTACACACAATCAAATGTAAAAATTTTGTGTAAGAAAAAAAACAACCTCAAAAATACATAGAAATTTTGAACAGCTGTCACAATTTCCCGATGAAAAGAAAAGATTTTTCCCTCTCATTTTTACAAATAGAAACACAGATATCCAAGTACAAGCATGCATTTACGAAACATAGCGAAAGAGTTTTTCGTCAAGAACAGGTGTTCTATTTGGAAAATCTTGGCTTTGGTGGTAGATATCGAATGGAGAAAACCTTCCTTATTCAAACTTAAGGGGTATCTGTTTTTTTTTCTGGGTTTAGCTCCCACCATAAACAACTCAGAGAGCTATAAGTAGTCGCCCGTCCCTAATTTGGCGTTCTTGGCTCCAGAAACGCATGGGTGATGTTTTTATCGGACGGAGCACACCACCTATGTCTCATCCGGTTCTCAGACGGTCTATCTGGGACAAATGATCAAAAACCAGCTAACCGCTCGGCCACTGGAACAAGTCTGAAGTGACGACATAGTGCCAAACGAAAAAATAATATCACCCCAATTAGTATAAAAAATTCAGCAATTAGAAAAAAACTGGCAAATCATAGAAAATACTACTGAGGGTTCACCTGTTCATGGTTCTGTTTTCCAGTTGGACATCCACAAGCAGAAAATCGCAATGAATTCAAGTAGGCACCACAGAATCTTTAAATATGAGGGAATTTTTCAAATTGGAAATTTAGAACAGCAGACTTCGTAACGAACAAAAATATGTTATTCTGGACAAAAATAAAGCAGGAAAGCTGGAAAACAAAAAAGTATGTGAACAACATTTACCATCATTGTAAAAAGGCAATGCTAAAGAATTTTTTCAGCCGTATCTGGGTACCTGACGAAATGCTGTAGAATTAAAATTTTAATTTTGTTATAAAGTCATATAAATGACCGTCATATGTATTTTTTTTTTTTTTTTTTTTTTATTGGAGGTTTAACGACCACCGTGAGCAACTCAATGGGCTATAAGCAGTCGCCCGTCCCTAATTTAGGGTCACTGGTTCCAGGGAAGGGAGAGAGCCAGTGCCGTAAGACAAACACAACATCCATGCCTGACCGGGATTCGAACCCGGACCCCTTACGGACGAATGATCAGAGGCCAACGCCTTAGACCACTGCGCCACCGGGGCGGCCCGTTATATGTATGACGCTGTACCACGTGTCCATTCAACTGAAGCTGACTTGCAAAGGGCTCTTACACCATACTCTATTGTCAATCTTAAGGGATCACTCCTGGGAAGTAGGCAAGAGAGAGCTTGGCACACCTTCGAGATTTGCCATATTCGTGACCAAATAAAGCCATGTTTATAGTGACGCACAAACCTCTACCGTGCACGAAGGACAAGCCACCTGAGCTTATTTCTCCTCCCAATGAGAAAATGATGTGTTATTTCCAAGTAACCTTTAATGCTGCTAAAAATTCGGTACTTGCTGGAGACGAAGTGAGAAAGAAAGTCAATCTGCTGAGAACGGAAATGAGGTGAGTTGCGTTCCTCTAGGAGCGCATGTGTGACAGCGTGCAATCCTCCCAGGCAGCGTCATTTGCATACAGATGTTCGTGAGTACATTTTTTTTTTTTTTTTTTTTTTTGTTGGAGGTTTAACGACTACCGTGAGCAACTCAATGGGCTATAAGCAGTCTCCCGTCCCTAATTTAGGGTCACTGGTTCCAGGGAAGGGAGAGAGCCAGTGCCGTAAGACAAACACAACATCCATGCCTGACCGGGAATCGAACCCGGACCCCTTACGGATGAATGATCAGAGGCCAGCGCCTTAGACCACTGCGCCACGTGAGTACAATCTTCTCATGATGTGTGATTTGCATTCGGGGATTCATAGGTGCGACCTATTCTACAGGTAAACAGAAGGTTCTGTCATTCCATTGGAAAAACAATTATAGGCGACGATCTACTCTACACAGTTTCCGTAGTTATTATCGCGTCGAAAGTATATCATTTGCTGTGCGAATGATATACTTCCGACGCGATAATAACTGCCCGTTCACGCGTTTGTAGTGTTAGTGACTCACTGCAACGACATGTAGTGCTCTGTTGTTCTGTGGGCGTTTTTTAGCACGTCTTTTGTAAAAAAAGATCGTGCATATGTTATCGGTTTATCCGTCCGTCCGTCTGTAGACGCGATATCTCTGCAACTATTGGTCCGATTTTAAAAATTCTTTTTGCATTGGAAAGCTTGAAATATGCGAATGATGATCCTTTATTTATTTATTTTTTTTACGATGTACAATTTTGCCGTTAGAGTGTGTAAATGCATATGATGCCGAATTTAAAAATGCGTTTTATTCCACATATTTGCTAAACATCCGATTGAAAAAAATTATTTTATCTTTTGATTCCATTTATGCCGAAGAGTATTTTAGGTATAGTTACTTTTTTCCAAATTATGCATAGATTTTCCGCTAGGGACGTAAAAGTAAATTGCGTTTTCCCCGATATCTGTACTTCTGAAACTCCGATTTGAGAAATTCTTTCTTCGGTGGATACAGCTCCTGATGGGAAATCGTTTGCATGTAATTTCTAATTTTTGTTAAAGAATACTTTGGCCACCAGGGGGCGTAAGTGTTAATTTTTGCTTGTGATGTATTTGCCATAAAATCTGAGCTTCTAAAATCTCGATTCAAAAAATTATTTCGTGGACCGATGCCACTCACGTCAATAAACCTTTTCGGAATATTTTCTTCTTAAAATATTGCATAGTTTCTCCACAAGGGGGCGTAGATGTATATCTTTTTTTGTCAATATCTCTACTTCTAGGAGTCCGATTTGAAAAAATCCCTCTTTGCTTGATAGTGTTTTCAGTGTGACATGTTTTTCATATAATTTCAGAATTTTCAAGTAATTCATAGACTTTTCGCTAGGGGGCGTTTCTCCTTACATCTCTGCTTCTAAATCTCCGATTTGAAAAATTCTTTCAGCACCGGATACAGCTCCTGATAGGAAATCTTTTGCACAGAATTTTTAATTTTTATAAAAAAAAAATGGTTTGGCCACCAGTCTTAACTCTTAAGACTGTTGGCCAAACTATTAATTTCCGCTTCTGATATATTTGCAGCAAAACATGAGCTTCGAAATTCTCGATTGAAAAAACAGTCGTTTGTAGACCGATACTACTCATGTCGACAAACATTTTAGAACATTTCCTTCTTAAAATAATGCATGGTTTCTACACCAGGGGGCGTAGATGTATATCTTATTTTTGTCAATATCTCTACTTCTAGGAGTTCGATTTGAAAAATTAATTCTTCGTTCGATAGTGTTTCCAGTGTGACATGTTTTTCATATAATTTCAAAATTTTCATGTAATTTACGGAGTTTCTGTTAGGGGGCGTAAAGGTAAATTGCGTTTTCCCCTATATCTTGCGATTTAAAAAATTCGTTTTGCACCGGATACAGCTCCTGATGGGAAATCCTTTGCACAGAATTTCTAATTTTTGTAAAAATGGTTTGGCTACCAGGGGGCATACGTCTTAATTTCCGCTTCTGGTGTATTTGCAGCAAAATCTGAGCTCCTAAAATCTCGACTGTAAAAAATTTGTTTGTGGATCGATACTACTCACGTCGATAAACCTTTTAGGAACATTTTCTTCTTAAAATAATGCATGGATTCTACGCCAGGGGGCGTAGATGTATATCCGATTTTTGTCAATATATCTACTTCTAGAAGTCCGATTTGAGAAATTCCTTCTGTGTTGGATAGTGTTTCCGATGCGAAATGTTTTTCATATAAATTCAAAATTGTTAAGTAAATCATAGACTTTCCTCTAGTGGGCGCAATGGTAAATTGCGTTTTCTGCGTTATTTCTGCTTCTAAAACTCCGATTTGAAAACTTCTTCCTGTATCGCATACAACACCTGATGAAAAATCTTTTTTCATATAATTTCTAATGTTTAGTAAATAATGGTTTGTCCACCGGGAGGCATAAGTGTTAATTTCTGCTTATGTAGTTGCAGCAAAATCTGAGCTCCTGAAAACTTGACTGAAAACATTCTTTCGTGGACCTATACTTCTCAAATCGAAAAACCTTTTGAGAATACGTTCTTCTTAAAGTAATGCATATTTTTCCTGCGAAGGAGGGTAGATTCATATCTTATTTTTGTCGATATCTCTGTTTCTAAGAGTCATATTTGAAAATTTCTTTCTGTGTTGGAGAGCGTTTCCGGTGCGAAATGTTTCTCATATAAATTCATGTTTCTCTTAACGCACAAGTCTGCAACCAAAGGGCGTAAGCTCACAGTTCAGTTTACAGCAATATCTGAATGATTAAAAACCCGATTGAAAAACTTTTTTCTTCCGTCAGATACTATTGCTTTCCATACCAGTTCCATTGACTTTGAATAGCTTTGATAAATTTAATTTGCGTCAGAACAGATACAAAAGACGTGCTTATTACACCCGAAAATTTGGTGTCATCTTTCTTGGGTTTTTGTTGTTGTTGTTGTTTTTGTTTTGTTTTTTATCAGACGAATGCTATAAACTTTATTATTCACGATCATCGCTATTTGAAAACTGTTTAGAAATAGAATGGAGGATTTTGAGTTTGCATGCGAACTGCAATGTTGAGAATACATGCACTTGTCATTAAAAAAAAAACCATTATTTGAATTATTACAGCCGCAGGCATGCGAAAACATGCTGCGACCCTTTTTGCCACCATACAAACACCGTCGAAAACACCCTGCGAATGATTTCGTTGGAGTATAGGAGTTTTGTTGGAGTATAAGAATATGCAGAGGCAACTGTTGCTTGCCATCTTGTACAGCAGAAAGCCCCTGATGCAGTACTTGATATCAGTACCGAAAAGAGGACAATTCACGCAAACAGTTCTAGTGTTACATACCAGCAAAATGATGTAGGTTTTGAGCCTCCCGGTGTACAGAGGAAATTCTATGAGCAGTGTTTGTGTCGCATTGGGAATCGACCTTCCAAATCTGAAGAACTTTCCTATAGTTCAAAAGAAACACATGCTGAGTGAGAAAACGTGTGAAATGAAGATTTCGTTTAAGAAGAAATATAGTAAAGTATAGGATGCTGACATATCTGACTTGGATGAGGCAACCAAACTCATCACACTGGGGTACGATTTCTTATCTAACAACTGAAGAAAAACATCGAATTAACATGGGAAAAGGACGAAAAGGTACGAATATTAAGTCTGCTATAATAAAAATATATCCATCGATCTTCCAAATAGGTAAATATAAAATAATATATCCATCGACCTTCCAATTCGGTAAATATATAATAACATATCCATCGACCTTCGGCGTGTCGGTAAATTTAATGTTAACTACTAGACCATTCATGCAGGAACAGGGCTGCGTTTTCCCATTTCGTGAATCCCTGTACGAAAGTAAAAAATTACAGAAAACGTTATAAATACTGAACGTGCAATTTAGGGAAGCCAAGAAATCCATAGAATATGTTCTGAAGAAAAGAAGTGCCTCTCATACAAATATGAAGAGAGCGAAAAAAATACAAGAGCAGATGATACTTTTACTGTTCAACATTAAAGAAATGTATCTGCACTTCCGCAAACAAAACTCTGCATTGAAAATTTGTTTCTCCACATTTGGAAGGCTCATCTGAAGTGGTGTGCTCTCGTAGGTTCATCAGATACACGTTCAACATATGTATGTGCAACACATCAAAATTTAAAACTCGCTCTGTGTGCAAATATTACCACGAATACCTTCAAGCTATCATATGCAGTACCACAAGAGGACAGCACGCTGTCAAAGTGCCTGAAATGTCCTGGAAAAGATGGTGCTGGCAATTTTATCGTTTCACAGTTAAAAACAGCAGGTATTAAAATGCTCAAGAAGTGCACTACTCGCAGTGGATCACAAAGAGTAAAGTAGATCATTTTTTCATAGTTAAATTAGAGTAGAAGTGATGATTTCGTAGACATGTTTGGGGCATACTAATGGATGCCAAGAACATCACTTTGTGTCTAAGCAACAAATTAGTACTTTAAGGATCTGAAAACAAGAATTTTACTGTTATTTATGACCGCAGAAATTTCAGCTTGTCACTTCAAAATGAACGACAGAGCTTTCATTGGAGCAATTTTCAAGCTAGACTTCATCCAGTTGTTTTTTATTACCGCTCTGAGTCAAGTGAGTTACGCTCAGTATCTCTATGCATTCTTAGTGATTCTGCATTTCTTAATGGCATCCCACGCTTCAAGTAGCGACTTTACAAAATCACAGTATGCAACAAATCAAAGTTACTCTCTCGAACGTGAATAAGATCAGCTATTTCCATGATAGAGCAGGGGGAGGGGGCTATATAAAAACAGTAAAAACTCTGCAAATGTGTCTCTACACAAGGAAGACTATGGCTTAGACACGGAATGGCCTCATGGCAAAAGCTCCTGCAACGGAACTGGAGAAACACAAGAGCGAATTGTTACCAAAGCGAGTTTTCAAAGACTTATAGGGAACTAAAAATCTCTAATGTCAAGTTAATGTTCACCTTCTGCATAGAAAAACAAAACAAAAAAACAAATGCACTCACAGAGGAAACAAGCCGTCACGAAGAGATAATCCCAAAATCCTTCAGAGCAGTGCAACATAGGAACAATCACTGCTTCGTTGCCATAATATGGCGTAAATCGAAGGTGTGTCATCTTGCTCCTGTCTCCTTTTCAAGGATGGTATCATAGGATTGACAATAGGGTACAGCCCTTAGTGTCTTCTTTCCGAAGGATTTACGAATTTTGCAAAAATCTATTTTCAGGGAGATTAACAAGGTATCCAATACAAGGAATTTAATAGCGATGTTGAGCAGGCTCGGGACATGTTTCTGGCAGTACTTCAAACATTGAGAGCTTCATCGAACACCGTGAACTCACCCATTTGGGACTTTCACGTTAAACGATTCTTCAGAGATCAGGAGAAAGAGTTTATAAAGCCCAAAACTCTCTGCAAAAAGGTTAGGCTCCCTGAAGTAGGTAACAAAACAGCCGAGATGAAGTGTTGTTGTAATAGCGTCCCTGATCATTTGGCTGTAATCTATATGTTGTGTTAATAATTTGACTGATTCCTGAGAATTGAATATGTACTACAACCGGTTCCTCTGTACCAAGGAAAATTTTATCAGAAAAAATATAAAAAAGTTCATGAAATCATGAGCATCCGTAGCTTAGTTTTCATGAGGGGCAAACAAAACCTGTAAGTAAAAATAAGGTACACAACCACCATCTGCAAATTTTCACTGTGCCTTCTTGCTATCTAACAGATTTTAATACATACAAAAGACATAAATCAAATATCAAAACCAAATGACTGTAAAACTACATAAAAGAGGTGAATAAATGAAATTAGACAGATTGTTAGGAAAACCGAAAACATTTCTTCATTGTTCTTTTGAACCTTGCGGCACAAACTCCAGCGATCAATCAGTCGATGATCAATAAGGAAAAATATTCTCAAGAAAAATTTCTGGAAAAAACTTCGGTTGGTCTTTGTTCATCAGTGACGGGCTGCTGCAGAAAATACTGTATCGTATTTTTCATTTCTTCGCCTCTCATGCTTTTCTATACTGCACGTATATATGCTATCTCCAGTAATCAATGCAAAAGATCAATACTGTTTCATCATTGATAAGTACCGGGCTTAACTTCAGAGAAGGTGTGTGACGTACAGAGTAATTTTATATCTGATAAGAGCTGCATCCGCAACTTTTTGCCTTACGTATGCTGATTGGAAAGCATCAGTCTGTTTTTGTTTTTTTTTGGATTGGAGGTTTAACGACCACCGTGAGCAACTCAATGGGCTATAAGCAGTCGCCCGTCCCTAATTTAGGGTCACTGGTTCCAGGGAAGGGAGAGAGACAGTGCCGTAAGACAAACACAACATCCATGCCTCACCGGGATTCGAACCCGGACACCGTTCGGACGAATGATCAGAGGCCATCGCTTAGACCACTGCGCCACCGGGGCGGCTCAGTCTGTTGGTAAGGAAATGTTTGCTGCCTTTATAGATTTGGAGAAGGCTTACGACAGAGTAAACAGGGTGCTTCTATAGAAGACTCTGAAAAGTTATTAGTGGAGAAATACACTCATGTCCAAAAATTAAGGATCAACGACGAAAGGCTAAACTTCGGACTCATAAGTCGTTGGTTAGCAGTAAAAACATTTTGACTCGAAACACGTAAGACCAAGTGGAAAATTGCCAGGAATCACATGACCACTGTGTACTACCAATCGACGATGAAAGCTGAAGTGTGAGCGGGAAGAAATTGTTTGTTTTGTAGGTGTTGAAGTGTGGATCTGACGATTTTGTTGTTATGGCGACTTGTAATACATCTAAAAGAACTCATTTGGGTGATTTTACCCGTGGTCGAATTGTTGGTGAACTGGGAAACGGGCGGACAACAGAAGACGTAGCGAAAAAGTTCGGAACTGCCCAGAGTGTAGTATCACGAATCTGGAAAAAAATTTTTGAACATGAAATAGCTACCGGAAGGTTCAGAAGTGGTCGACCATGCAAACTACTCCATCACAAGGCCGTTATCTCGTTGTAACGGCTAAAAGATCTTGCCGAGTAACAACTGACAAGTTAGCAAAACAGCTGGAATCAAGCACGGGTATTAAAATATCGCGTTAAACCGTGTCAAGGCGTTTGAATAATATCGGATTGTATGCCCAAAAACCTTTACAGTGTGTTCCATTGACTCCAGCACGCAAAACAACTAGCTTTTGATGATGCTGTGTCACGCATAAGTTATGGGCCAACGTTCTGTTCACAGGCGAAAGCATGTCTCGTTTTTTTTGTCTGACACTAGGTGGCAATACATCTGGCGAGAACATCGCATTACCTATTCAACCAGAAACATCGTAGAAATTGACAATTACAGGGATGGTGGATAATGGTCCAGTGTAGGATTGTGATCAATGGGTTTACAGAGCTCCTAGTGTTGGACAAAGGGTTAATAAATGCCCAGCGTTATTGTGAGGAGGTCATTTTAGGACATGTAAGGCTATTTCGTGGTGCTTTGAAAAATTCTTTCGTTTTTGTGGACGATAACACTGGTCTTCACCGATCATCATGTGTTGATGAACTGTTGAAAAGGGTGGGTATCGACCTAATGGACTGGCCTGCGTTCTCCCCAGACCTGAATCCAATCGAAAATGCCTGGGACACTCTAGAAAGACGCATTGCTGAACTCGATCCCCCAACTGGCACCAAAAAAAAAAAAAGACCTGGTGATGGCGCTGAAAGAAGAATGAAGAAACCTGGCCCACCGATAACAATCATTCATTGCAGTCGGGCTGTGGGAGGCATATACCCTAATAAAATGATCCATGAAATATTATTAATTTATTTCTGTCAATTTTAGTTATTGTGTGCCTATGTCAGAAAAGGGTATGTTTTGTTCTTTTACCGATTTTCTCTATTAATAAACACAAATTCATGCTTATTTATGTGTGCACATGTTCTTTTCATTTTTGTTTAGTCCTTATTAAATATTTTCATCCACATCCTGTTGAGATAAAAGTATGCTATGAAAATATAAGTGATTCTGAATTTTTTGACATGCGTGTATTTAAGTGTGTGCAAGCTATGTACGCTGTCAGCAGCAAAGCGTGTGCGCAAGTAATGCGTAATTTATCCAGTTGGTTTAACATTGGTGCAAGAATCTGACAAGGTTTTGCAATGTCTCTATGGTTGTTCAATGTATTTATAATGATTAATGTGCATGCGTGATGCCAAAATTAAAAGGATTCGTTTACGTCTTGAGAACTTGAGCGTGTGCAAATGATTGTATGCTGATTATATAGTGATGTTAATTTAGAGTAAAAATTAACTGCAGAGTATGATGTTCAAAATAAATGAAGAATGTATGAAATTCAAACTGAGTATCAGTAAAAGAAAATCAAATTTTATTTTCCCCTCCCCTTTTTGGAGTGAATAATTGTTAGTGTCCAGACCACTAAGAATGGCACAGAGTTAGATTTGGTGAATGGGTTTGTGTGTGTTTAAGAAGCATGTTTGACATCGAAAATAGGTCATATGGTGAATTCAGCTTTCAAAATAATTCTCTCCTTTAGAGAATTTCACAGGACTGATGATTTGTCAAAAATCTCTAGAATGGTTGTATATGAAAGTATAAAACGTTCTAACTTTGATGCATGGAAGTGACACATGGAAAATACAGGAAATACATGGCTGGCATTTATGTACAAGGGGGTATCAAAAAGTTCGTGCAATCACCAACAAATAAACAAGCTAGAAAAAAAATTGTTTATTCAGGTACTTGACTTGGGCCTTCTCTACATAAGCACCACCCAGTGCCACACGTTTCTCCCACCTTCGCTTGACTTTCTTTATTCCCTCAGTGTAAAACACCTAAAATTGTGCCTGAAACCACTAGTGTACCTCAAAACTGACGTCATCAGTGACATCAAATCGCCTCCCACGTATTAGACGTTCCATCTCGAGGAATAAAAACAAGTCACTTGGTGCCATATCAGGAGAATATGGCGGATGAGGCAATATATTATGTTTAAGACGACTCGCAGTGACGATGGTGTTCACTGCTGAATGAGCTGTTGCGTTGTTGTGCAGCAAATCAGCAAATGGACCCCTTTTGTGATCATTCCGCGTCTTTTGCTTTTAATTCGCTCTCTTAATTTGGTCAGTAGGTTGAAATAGTAGTTAGAGGTAATAATTTGTCCCTTCTGAAGGTAGTCTGTTAGAATAATACCTATTTTATCCCAGAAAACAGAGAGCATCACTCTGGCGGCAGACTTTTGCACTTTTGCCTTTTTTGGGGGTGGTGAAGAGGGATGTTTCCATTTCTTGCTCATTTCTTTGGTTTCTGAATCATAGAGGTATAACTAACCTTCATCCATAGTAATCAAACGGTCAAAAAAATCTTCAGAATTCGCGTTTCAAAGATTCAACATTTTTCGCGCGGATTGTGCCCGAGCTTCCTTTTGGAATGGGGTCAGAAGTCTAGGTATATATCACACTAAGACCTTGGACATGCTTACTTGGTCATGTATGATTGTTCACACTGACCCATAGTTTAGATGAACTTCTTGAGAAAGCATTTCAATGGTCACAACTATTTTCAAGGATTAATTTCTACACTTTGGTCACAACTGTCTAGTCATCTGTCAGAGATGGCCGTCCGCACCTTGGTTCTTCAAAAATGGCCATATGACCACTTTGAAAATTTCTTTTCCACTTTGCCACAGTCTCGTATGCTGGACACTTATTTCTATATACATTTAATATTTCTTGATGGATGTTTTTATCTGACTTTCCTTGGAGATGAAGGAACTTGATCACACTGCGAAATTCCACTTTCTCTGATCATTGACTTTTAGATTCTTTAAAAAAAATGTGGGAGGAGTGGTGCTAAATATTATTTATGTTGCACAGTATAGTGAATGAACTTCTTGCCAAAGCAGTTCATTCAGTATACTGAATGAACTGCTTTGCATATAACAAAATAAAACAAAAATGGTTTCCGTAGATTTAATAATTTTGGGTGATTGCACGAACTTTTTGATACCCCCTCGTACTAAGGTGATGCTTTCTTATACGGGGAGTTCACGGTAAGACCATCTCTGATTATGAGGAAATGCAGATGCTTTGGTTGTAGCAAATATCATTAGTAGGGAGAAGAAAAATATTTGGAAGTGGTTTAGCAAAGAAAAAGAACACATGATATGATGTTAACTAACGCAATTTACCTTTTTCGCTATGAAAAAGAAAAACGATAATTAGTAGGAACACTGTTGAATGGGACATATATGAAGATGGCGGCGTATTGTGAACGCCAGTACCATGGTCAACGGCCGTACCGAATTTCAGGTGATGGATCAAGGTAGAATCACCGGGAAGCGGTACTGCAATGATGTGATCCTTCGCCACGTTTGTCTGTTCCGTTGTGCTGTAGGTACAATTTTATATAATTTCCTCACAGCTCAGCAGCTGTGAATGAAGTATTGGATAATGAAGATATCAGTTGGATGGAATAGCTAGCGCGCTCCCTGATTTCAGTCCAAGTGAATATGCATGGGATGGACTGGGAAACGTGTTGGGAAGAGGAATCCCCAACAGAAACCATTCCAGCATTTATCAGAGCTTTCCAGCAGGAATGGGACACTTTCTTCCAAGAGCTTCAAAACCTCTTGGGCCTAAGCATGACACACCTGTGTCAAACATTCATTGTGGTTGTAGGTGCAAATGCTGTATTTTTTACTGAGGACTTCGCCCTGCAGTACGTTTATACAGTGCTGATGGAAAAGTGTCACTGGACGCCAGGTGAGACTGTACCACCTTGTAATATTTTGTTCTTTTTCAATCTCCATTGCATATTAATGATGATTTTTGGTGTCGTACGTTTCATTTCACTGTTAATATCAGCATCGATATCACTTACAGGTATACTTTCTGATTTCGACTAGTCAAAATGTAACGACTAGCTGATGACCATTATCCTGTACCGTCCAAATGCGGACTCCACAGGGTTAGGAGAACTCTCTCAAAAGATTTTTGGTGACGGCGTTGCGAGTAATCCTGCCTGGATCCAACATTCCTCCATCCGGACAGGATCGGTCCGTGGACCTGCAGTGCGCTGCTACCCCCGGTTGCCAGCACTTCCCACCTCTTCTTCATGACCCGGGTGTGCGTGCCATTTGGGCAGGGGCTAGAAATTTTTCTCTCTACCCCTGACTGGGAGAATAATTGCTGGCGCGAACTGTTTGGGGCATCTGCCCTTTATTCAAACAAACAGGTTACATACATGGTTATTTACACTGAGGAACCCATCTTCGCTTAGGAAACAAGTCCTTTTCTCAATGGGCTCTCTCACATTGAAATATTTACATTATTTACATTACCACAGGACTAGGGTAGGTTCTGTGGTGACGACTCTGGGCTCGAGTCATCGGTTTCCCTTCTTCGGTTCTTCATTCCTCTTCTTTTCTTCTTTCTTCTTCCTTCTTCGTTCTTCTTCGGTCACCCCTCTATTAGGTAGACCGCCTGTTCCTCTTTGAGGTACTTGACCATCTCGATGAGCCCCTGTCTCGCTCTTGGGTACGCGAGCAGGATCGAGAGGTCCCTCGTCTTTGCCAATTCTGGCACCAACGTTGCTCTCTTCCCTGCCAGAGAAGCACATTCTAGAATCATGTGTGCGACATCTGCAGTCTGGGCACCACACATGCACACTCGCTCCCTAACCGCAAATCTGCGGAAGTACTCCGGCGACACTCCGTGCCCGGTTAGTACTTGGTTGAGGAAGCCATTACTCTCATGCGCCTTATCGAGATTCGGGGGAAGATACGGTATGTCCTTCTACCCGTATCCCCTTCATCCCATCTCTGCTGCCACTCCACCAATGTGGCTGATTTCAGTTGCGTCCGCACACTTTGCAGCGGCGTTCGCATCTGAAAATCTATCTCCTCTTTACCAGTAGCTTCCTTCGCTAGCTGGTCTGCACGTTCATTTCCAACTGTACCGACATGACTTCGGATCCAGTGGAAGGTAACCCTCCTACTCTCCATTGATTTATATAGCACTTTTATCTCTCTGACAAGGGGAGTCTTGCTCCCGAATTGGCCAAGCACTTTCAGGGCCGCTTGGCTGTCAGAGTGTATGCTATAGGCCCCTTCTCCGTTCATAGCAAGCACCCAACGCAGCGCTTCTCTGATCGCCAATAACTCTGCTTGAAACACAGATGAATTAGACGAGAGTTTCATTCGTTCCGCGTGCATTTCGTTGCCATCCGAGATCACGCAGAAACCTGCGCCGACACTACTTCCTATTTTAGAACCGTCCGTGTATAGTTCCTTCCCCTGACCTGTGGGGAGGGCTTTATCCCAACTCAGACAAAGCTCGTTGGCTGGGTGGCAAGTCCAGTCCATTCTCAGAAGTTCCACCTCGGACCACCGATACTGGTGTCCCAGGAAGGAAACATCTTCCCCGTAGCGGAGGGTCTGCATTGCTGCTTCATTCGCTACGACCAGGTCAGCCGGTTCGCACCCAGCCAGCACTTGGAGCGCTGCTGTGGAGGTCGTTCGGAAGCACCTGGTCATGCCCAATAGCTCCCTGCGCTGAATTTGGTTAATACCATTTCTCATCCTGACCGTATCTGACCACCAGGCGGGACACGCATATGTTAATATGCGCTCCACCCCTCGCTTATAGAGCACCTTTTTGGCTGTCCCAGGCAGCCGCATTCCGTTGATCTTATTTAGAATGCTGGTGCATCTGTCCTTCAAGAAGCGAAGATGCGGTAGCCCTGACAATCTGGTGTCAAGGATGACCCCTAAGTACCGCATCTCTCTCACCGCTTTAATAGTATGCCCATTGAAGCGACACTTTGGTGGAGTGACCAGTTCCCCCTTCTTTGCTATTAGCATTAGTGTCGTCTTTTCGGGAGCGAAGCAGAGCTTACACTCCTTGCTCCAACTATTTAGCTGTGAGAGAGCGGTGTGTACCTTCCGCTCAATCACGTGCCTACCAGATGCTGACACTATTAGCATGAGGTCATCTGCGTAGGCTTGCAGCTGCACCCCGTCTTCCAGAGGAAGCGCAAGTGCGGTATCTGCAACCACATTCCACCACAGGGGGCCCGAGCAAGAGCCCTGCGGACACCCCTTGGTGTATTCCCTGCTAAAGGTCTTGTCTCCGACCTCGAACTCTACTCTTCTATGCGAGAGAAAATCGCTTATTAACAGGAACAGATTCCTGGGGATGCCAAGTCTTTTCAGACGGTCCAGGACCAGTGGCCACCAGACGTTGTTGAAAGCGCCCCGCACATCCAAAGAAACGAGACAGGTGTGCTTTCCCTGTGCACGATTTTGCTTTACCTGCTGAGTAAGGCTGACCAGCGCTTGGCTGGTACACTTCTCCGGTGTGAAACCGAATTGGCGGCTGGAGAGCTTACCTAGGCCGACTAGGTAGTGGGTTGCTCGGGTCACGAGGACCTTTTCCAGCACCTTACTCCATGCTGTCAACAGGCAAATCGGCCTATAAGCTGCGGGATCTGCTCGGTTCTTGTTTTCTTTGCTGAAGAGGACAAGCAGCGCAGTTTTCCACATTGATGGGAAACAACCTCTTTCCAGGCATTTATTAAACAGGGCAACGAAGTACCCAGGGTTGGATAGAAACACCTCTCTGATGATCGAGAGGTCCAACCCATCTATGCCTGGTGCCTTGCCTTTGTTCAGGCTATTGATTGCAGCACCTGTCTCCGCCTCCGTGAAGGGCGGGTCGTCAACCGTGTCTGGTGGTTCTCTGCAGTGCTCTCTGATCGATGTTTGATCCGGGGAGTCTCCCGTCTCCTCATCGGAAGGGAAGTGGTGGTTTAAGAGTACCTCCACTGTGTCTTCCAGGGTGGCGGTGTTGGTGCCACTCTCTGTTCTGACGGAAGCCAGTAACAGTGGGCCTGTGATCGAGCCCTTCGCCACCTTGTACGGTACCCCAAAGGGGTTGCCGACAGGGGTGGTCTCACACAACTGTCTCCAGTGCTCTCTCTTCGATGCTACCATTGCTTTGCGATACATTGCGTTGAGGAGATTATATTCCCTTTTCAGGCGCTCCCTCCTGTCTGGGTCAAATCTCTCACGTTGCATTCTACGTCTGCTGCGTCTGGCCTTCCCTCGCAGAAGGCTCAGATTTTCCGACCACCAGGGGAGCAGGGGTCTTGCCCTTCCCCCTGCTTTCCTGCAACCTTCCCAGGTCTCTACTATCTCTTTGGTAAGATTACCAAGGTGTTGATTGAGATCTTCTACCTCATCGAGATCTGCTGCTCTTCGTTCTTTTAGCAGATCTGATAGTCGGCCTTGGAGTTCCGACCACTTGAGGTTCCGGGCGTCGAACCTAGACCTGGGTTTTTTCCCACTTTTCTCAAACCCTATCGTGTAGGTTATAGCTAGGTGATCGCTGCAGCTCACATCGTCCAGTACCTGCCAGTTCTGGAGGAGGTTGAGGACCGATGTCCTCGTGAGGGTGAGTAGTCAAAATGTACCTCGTCCTTAATTTTTGGACAGCAGTGTAGTTGCTCTCCCACTCTCAGGCTGTCACTGCAAATAAATGTTAGACGATTTGTTTTGCAAAAGACAAAAAAGGGAGAAGAAAAGGCCAGCAAGGAACGACGTTAAAACCGAGGATGTTATTTCCAGCGATTGTGTTTTGAACGGCAATGTTAAGTACTCTGTTCGACATTAAAAATGTCCCATCATGAAGGAATGCACGAAATGGAGCGAAACTTGCCACACATGTGCACGTGCAGAAGAGAAAGAAGCTACTTCATTTCTGAGCAATCACATCAATGTAATAGGAGATAAAATAATGCAATGTGGCCTGAGTCAGTAGGTAACATGAACTCAATGCCGGGCATACATTCGGCAACACGGCGCAGCATCGAATGGAAAAGTCCCTCGGATGGTGTCCTGAGGTATCGCTGACCATTCGTCGATGACCTGTGTCCACATTTCATCGACATTGCAAGGGGGTCGTACAGAGGCATCAAGTCGTCAACCAATTGTGTCCCACACGTTTTCTGTTGGGCAAAAATCTGAGGATCGCGCTGGGTAGAGAAGAACCTGGACACCTTTTAGGCACTGTCTGCTACTGTTGGTAGTGCGCAAACGTACTGAAGAACATCATCAATGTATCGCTCTGCTGTCATGGCTACCCACTACGCTTACGAGCTGTGAACAGCTATTAAAACTGATAGCGCCCCAAGCCATGACACCATTTTGAAACTGATAGCGCCCCAAGCCATGACACTAGGATGATTTGTGGTACAACGTTCATGGATGGCAGCAAGATCAAACTAGTGACTACGTTGTCTCCAGACCGTCAATCGCCTATCGTTGGCGCTGAGAGAAAAGCTAGACGCATCACTGAATACAACGATAGTTTCATTCTCCCCCCCCCCCACGCATGTCTGTTACGGCACCACTGAAACTTTGCGTAACGATGTACTGGGATGAATGACAGTCGTCACATTGGCTACACCTCGTCTAATGCCGCCGATGTAGATTGTGGAGCTCCTAAAGCTTGACGTCGAATGTAGCAATCAAGATGTTTAGACGTACACCTACGTTCACCACTCCCACAACGATGGCACACGTTGCTTTCCTCTAACTACTTTCGCCACATTCGGCCGACAGATGTTGCACCCCCGATACGTTCCCGAAGCGATGCGTCGCAGGGAGAAACCACCCGTACGTAGTCTTGCTATGAAACATCTGGTAAGGGTGACTGTGACATGGAAGGTTCCTGATGACGTTGCAAAGGCATTCTCTCGTTCCTTACACGTGCTTTCGCCTTCGAGAATACTCCGATGTAGCGGTTCACACACACACAGGTGAGGACGACCAAACTTACTACACTGAGATATTTTGCCCTTTTATCTCCCTCACCAGTCACGCGATTGGTTCGCAACTGCGGCCGGGTATGTGGCAACATATCAACCGCAGTTGTATGTACACTATATTGACAAAAGTAACCGGACACCTAGAAGAGAAAACAACATAACATTTTTATCATTTATTAACATGCATTAGTACGGTGTCGGTCCACCTTTGGCCTTAATGCATGCACTGACTTTTCTTGTTGAAACACATGCTTTCGACAAGGTTTTGGAGCCCAACGATAGGTATGCGCTTCCATGCAGTACATAATGCTGCCGCTAACTGTTGCTTAGTAGCTGGTCTTGATTCCAAACTTCTTATGTGGCGCTCTAATTCATTCCATAGGTGTTCTATGGGATTAAGATCACGGCTCTGTGCTGGACAGTCCATACACGATACGGAATTATCGTAAAATTACGCCTTAACAGTCCTTGCTTTATGGATCGGTGCATTATTCTACTGGTACCAACAAGGATCGGTTCCATAGTATTGACACAGAGTTGGTAGGGCATAATTGCCCAGGATATCTAGGTAGACGTGCTGGTCAACAAGTTTGTCCACGATAACCAATGGGCCGGAACCAAACCCCGAAAAACACCCCCACACGAGTACACTGCCAGCTCCAAACTTGACCGCAGGAACAATAAACTGTGGTAAATAGCGTTCCCCGGCTGCCGCCATACCCACACACGGCCATCCGACTGATGAATCGTGTATCTGCATTCATCAGTCCATAGGACCCGTTTCCATTGATCTGCGGTCCACGATTGTGTTATTGTGTTATTATACATAGAAATTGTGTTATTATACTATAGAAATAATAACACAATGCTAAACAGCGAGTAGCATTCCGAGTGGAGATGAAAGGCTTACGACAGCCACAGGACACGGTAACCCATGCAATGAAGTTCTCTACGAATAGTACGTGCACATACCGAGGTTCCAGCATTTTTACTCACCTGTTCACTAAGGTCTTGTGCAGTACTCCGTCGATTAGCTGTAACGACTCTCCTGAGGCTTCGACGTCCTCTATCACTGATTTTCTTTGGTCTGCCGGTACGTTTTGATGCTTTATGTACGCCATGTGTCTTCCATTTATGCAGTACATTCAAAACAGTTGGCTTGGGTATGTTTAAACGCCTCTCGGTTTCTCTTATGGACAACCCACTAATGTAACACCCGACAATCTTTCCTTTCTCAAAGTCAGTTCTCTTCCGCCGCGGCATTTTCACTCAACCTCACAGTGCGATATGATCGTGGTCAGCTGCAGGCTGGCTAAACCGTTTGCAGCTGTACCGCGCATATCAACAACGCAGCGGATCCGTTTATTTGCTTTTGAAGTGGTGTCCGGTGACTTTTGTCAGTACAGTGTATATATTGACACAGCAGGGTAGCATTTTCTATGTCAGGAATGTATATTTCAAACAAGTTCTAAGTAGTTATCTGATGCTCCTACAATTTGAGCACTACTTAAAAATTTTAAATGTACTGTTCCAACATAGTCCATTCAAGAGACTTGGAAATTTAAAATCCATAGACCCACCCACTGAAATGACCATGTTTGAAAGCTGAAAAAGTATATAAATTAATTTCGTTTAAATCTGGGACATACAGATGAAATTATATAGAAACGTACGGTTTACTAATTAAAGTGTAATCCATACTAATGTAAAACAAAAAAATTGGGCAATTAAATGAATGACAAATCTTTTTTTTGTTTTGTAATTTTTTAAAGAATTTATATGGAGATGGCCTCGTAGGCTACTAAAAACAGCTCCGTGGACCTCTTTTGTCCCACAGGATACATGTTGAAGATTCCTACTCTTTATGATACAGCAGGAGTCTTCAACACGTACTTGAGTCATTCTGTTAGAAGAAAAGATATCGTGACCATTATGAACACGGGTTACACCATTTAGCAGCAAACAGTACGCCACACACACAAAAAGGTGGGGAGGGATAGTTTTCGAATCTTTAGAATGAAAAAAGGGGGAGGGAGGGATATACTTAGAACATTTAGGATCTTTATCCTATACAAAGCATTTTTGCATTTTTCCTAATCGATTATTTAAAAAAATGCATGTGTGGTCTAACATGAATGCGCCATGCGATTGGAGAATTATACCTCAGAAAAAAGTAAAAAAATTGCATAAAATCTTGGTCATTCTTAATTCTTTAACATTGAAAAGCAAGAGTTTTCATTGGGAACTATAGAAATAATAAGTGATATATCTTGTATCTATATAACGGAAAGCAGGACGGCTGCAAATTTCGGAGTTACAGTTGTAAGCAATCAAATTGCGGTTATGCTTAATTTGTTATAATGTTTCATAAACCCCAGAAAAGCTGGAAGTCAACGAAATAAGGCAGTAATGGAAGAATACACCTAGTGACAAAGATAGATTTCCGCATTTCAGAAGAATTCCTTAGCTGATCTGCTGTTGGAACCCAAACTGCAATTGCGAAAGTGATCACATGACCGCAAATGGGAAGTAAGAGTTTTTGTAAGACTCCCTCATGCACAACCGCGTTTATGCTTTTTCGTTTCGTTTTTGTTTTTCGAAGGTTATCACCCATCTGAAGCATGTACCCACAACGGGCCCCTTTAATAATACGTATCTCAAGGGAAAGGATAATTGCTCGTTTGAAATTCTGGTAACTGACGAAATCCTGTAGCTTTTTTCTCGGAAGTAGGGTATACCAGAATTTCAAAATCTTTTCTTTTCGCTGAAGCAAAGCCACTTCACTTCTGTAAATCACTACCGATAACTGAGGTTATATCACAAATTTATCAACATGGCGCACCGTAGTATTTGCCATGACTTAAAGATAACTTTCCATCAAGATGCTATGCGAAAGTACAGCAAAAAGTAAAAATAAAATAAAATTTTCTTGGTAAAGAAATACTTTATTTTGTTTCAAAAGGCACCATAAAATTTTGTTTTCCCTTTTAACAGCACATTAGGTGAAAGTCACAGTTACGGGACCGTCTGACAAAGTTCATGAAAACAGCATAACTGCAGCAAGTTCAAATATATTGACTGCTGAAAATTGCTGAGATTGCATTACTTGAGCCATACTTTACACAAAATGTAGACATCTCTGCAATTCTAACTTAATTATAAACCGCTGCTAGTTTTCCAGTTGATTGGGGAGTGGTGTCCTTACTGCTTGAGTTGACCACTGTATACATATATAATATATACATGCAGGTTTACGCGCTTTTTTTCTAGTTCCTTTTTTGTATAAATGAATCAATAACTTACTAAATTGTAAAGCAATCGTATTTATGTTTTTCTATACCAAACAGATTTCAACTAAGATTAGTACAAAGAAGAAATAAATGGGTCTGAAACTTTGGATAGAGAGCATCTGGAAGATATAGTTGAACCCTAGAAAACATATTTCATTATGTCTTACTTGTAAATAACAGAAATGCTTAATTAATGCCAAAGTATCGGAAAAGATCGAGCAGCCATTAGAGACTGGGAGATATAAAGGGTGTATAGGAAAGTCCTTAAACAGGGAAATAACTTTTGAACGCAAAATGCTAGAGTTGTAGAAGTAGTGTGTACCTATAGTAAAGTGACTATGCTCTATCAGATGAGACCGATTGCAGCATCCCTAGCGGCGAATTTTGGAAGTTAGCCATCCTATCGCGAGATCCCGGAGAGATAGTGAAAAAAAAGTCAATAGCAAACGTGTAGAGCGTCACCGATTTAGTATAAATGGCGCCCTACATTCACTAAAAACTCCAATGGAAGTCCGGAAATGCAGATCTCTCGGTATCCGATCACCGGCATAAATACGTCACGAATGACATCGCAAAGCGTAAAATCTGTAAGCGAATTTTGCCTGCAAAACAGCGAAGGATGGATGAAAGTATGCAAATGGAACGCTACGTCATACCTCATCGGGAAGCATAAATTGGCGGTCAGAGAAGGTTTGTCAGACAGTGCGTGCACTGGATCTTCGAGTCTACACATGGCTAGTTATTCCAACGAGAAGTACTACTAGATGGTTATGTTGTACGGGGAATGCGGTCGTCGGGCAAGAGAGGCAGCACGCCAATATGCATTACGCTTTCTTAATCGTTCTCATCCCACTACGGCTACTATCATCAGTGTCGTTCGCTGGCTGAGAGAAACCGGGAGCATTCATTACAAGTCGTTCCCGTTCAGGTAGGCCGACACTTGCAAATGTGCACGTGCAGCCAGTGGACGTCCTGGCCTTTGCGCTAGCCCACTCACACTGCAGTACGAGAGATATCAGTGCGACGTGTGGCCTTACATTTGGTCGTGTATGGTAAATTTCTACAACCCCGTATTATCCATAAGCATGCTGTAACGTAACACCTGAAATTCTGCAGAACGTCCAACAAGAAGTTCTAGCTCGAATACAGATGTGTATTGTTGCCGATGGTGGACACATCGCGTATGCTTAAGTATTAGTACTGACATTTTGTATTTCTAGAACATTATCTTGTGTTTTTCTTCTTCATAATGTCCTGCTGCTGTATGAATTTTTTACTACCTTACTGTACAGTACATAATAAATTGTACCTTGCTGACACGTATATGTATTAGTTTTATTAATAAATCTGCATCACCTTATAATGTCACACTTCTGCACGCGATGAGTGACGTATTTATGCCGGTGATCGGATACCAAGAGATCTGCATTTCCGGACTTCTATTGAAGTTTTTGGTGAATGTAGGGCGTCATTTCATACTAAATCGGTGACGCTCTACACGTTTGCTATTGACTTTTTTTCGCTATCTCTCCGGGTTCTCGCGATAGGATAGCTAACTTCCAAAATTCGCCGCTAGGGGTGCTGCAATCGGTCTCATCTGATAGAACATAGACACTTAACTGTATGTACACACTACTTCCACAACTCTAGCATTTTGCGTTCAAAAGTTATTTCCCTGTTTAAGGACTTCCCTATACACCCTGTATCTCTAAAGTAGCCTTCCTTTTGAGTTTCTCTTATAAACTTTTGTTGATTTTCAGAGTTTTCCTTTAGACACCAGTTTATCATTTCCCCGAAATTCCCCTAAGTACTTTGCAAATGATGTGTTCCCTGTGAAGAGCATCATTTGCAAAGTACTTCAGCAGACATTTTAATTTAAGATAAACCAGTATAACTGAAGAACAACAACAATTATCTGAGTAAGACTCACCTGTCAGCCTCTGTGGTTTTGTGGTAGGTGGGCAAACTGAATTCCACTTGCACATAAAAAGATTGAGCTATACGATAAACAGATTGGAGCATTTTAAAATCACTTGAACTAATTAAAATATACAGGTTGTAGCTCAATGATGAACAACGACGACACTCTTTCAAACATAAAATATGAAGGGGGGTCGCAAGTTGTCCCCAAATCCTGTTAGCTGCGATCTTCCAAAAATAAAACGGTGCAAACGGTAACACTTTTACATGGACAAAATTAAATTGACGATTTAAAAAAAAACACTTGAACAGTTCACTAATATATATCTCATGCTAGCGGTCATTGCATACCGGAAGATGGAACTATACATTAAGCTGATTGAAAATTTTCAAAGATACTTGAAGTAGTTAAAATACGCAGGCCGATAGCTAAAATCTCACTGACAAAAAATGACGGTACTCTTTCATTCTCACAAATTGAAGGGCTGGCAAGTTGTGCCCAATTCCCAGTAGCTGCAGTTTTTTTTAGTGTGCACCATTTCTTTGAAAAACCTGCAGCTACCGGGAATCGGAGATAACTTGCCAGCTCCCAGTTTGTAAGATTGAAAGAGTACTGTAATTATTTGTCAATAAGATTTTAGCTATCGACCTGTGTATTTTAACTACTTCAAGTATCTTTAAAAATCTTCAATCAGTTTAATGTATAGTTCATTCTTTCCCATATGCAATGACGGCTAACATGGGATATACACTCATCGTCAAAAAATTGTTGCACCCAGAAGGTCGTGTCGGATTGCAATGCTATATTCCGGAAGAAGGTAAAGGTTACCAGGAACAATTAATGATTAAACATTAAGACTGATATAGGAAATATTTATTGAGCTACACGCCAATAAGTAGTATCTCTCAGTATGGCGTCGGGCTGCCATGTTTGCTCACACAGTATGTCAGATGTCTCGGCATGGAGTTGTACAGGTTCCTAATGGTGTCCTGCGATAAGTCATCCCATGCAGCTTGAATCTTCTCACGCAGTTCCTGCAGATTGTGCGGTAGGGCTGGAGTGTGGATAGCGCGTCCAATACAATCCCACACATTTTCAATCGGCGATAGGTCTTCCGATGCGGCGGACCATGGCAGAATGTCAGTGCTTCGAAGGCAAGCTCTCGAGACAGCAGTAGTATGCGGACAAGCATTGTCCTGGTTGAAAATCGCACCGGAGTGAGCGTTCAGAAAAGGTAGGGCCGCTGATTGCAGAACCTCATTAACGTAACGTTTGGCTGTCAAGGTGCCTGTAATGATCACCAACGGTGATCTGGTATCATAGGCAAATGCACCCCACACCATGACACTAGGCCTTCTGGACATGTGACGTTCAACAACAAACCGTTCATCTTGGCGCTGACCACGGTGCCTCCACACACGGATTCGGGGGTCGTCTCCTCCAAGACAAAAGCGAGACTTGTCACTGAGAATCATCCGCTGCCATTTTGCGTGTCTCCATGACTGTCTGGCACGACACCATTGCAGTCTTTGGCGATGATGCACTGGTGGAAAGGGCAGTTGTTGTAACAGTCCTACGTCGTGCAGCCGTCTGCCAATGGTGCTGTCACTAATCGGACGATGCATGGAGGGCAACACTGCTAGCCGAATATCCGCAATCGTAAATGTTGTGTCACTCCAGGCATGTCGGACAACCCGTCGGTTCTCTCGCTCCGTGGTTCGTCTAGGTCTCTGAGACCTTTCTTATCGCTGATGCGTGCCTTGTTCTATCCACTGCCACTAACAGCGTGCTATGGTGATATCCAAACGACCGGTATGGCGTGCAATACGGCAGTAAGACTATCCCGCTTTCCGGAGCCCGACGTTGCGTCCCCTCTCGAACTCCAACTGCTCTAATTGCTTCCGAACTTTTCTCCGAGGCCTACTTCACTTGCAAAGGTCGCAATCAGAATGGAAAGCACGCGCAACGGGACGACCTTATATAGCCAGTCAGGCACAGGGCTGCGACCCCTCCTTGCTTCCGTCACATGAGCTGCCGAGCGTGATGCTTGAATCATTTGCATGTTTCACGATGTCAAACTTACCACCAAGTTTCATTGCTCTCGGCTGCTTCCTTCTGGGTGCAACTATATTTTTGACGATGAGTGTATATTAGTGAACTGTTCAACTGTTTTTTTTAAATCGCCAATATAATTTCTTCCATGTGAAGTTTTACCATTTGTACCGGTTTTTGTGGAAGATCGCAGCTACCAGGATTTGGGGACAACTTGCGACCCCCCTCCCCCGCTCATTTTTTAGAATTGAAAGAATGTCGTCATTGTTCATCATTAAGATTTTAGCTATCAACCTGCATATTTTAATTAGTTCAAGTGTTTTTAAAATGCTTCAATCTGTTTAGTGTATAGCTCAGTATTCCCATGTGCAAGTGGAATTCAGTTTGTCCACCTACCATAAAACCACAGAGGCTGACAGGTGAGTCTTACTCAGATAATAATTGCTGTTGTTCTTTAGTTATATTGGTTTATCTTAAATTAAAATGTCTGTTGAAGTACTTTGCAAATGATGTTCTTCACAGGGAGTAAAACTACAGACTTGTTAGTACAGAACAGTTTGTAAAATTAACGTGTGAAACAGAAGACGACGAAGCTACGCTTCGTCACAACTTAGCTATCTAGGTAGCTTGATAATGTGCGTATATACGGTATATACACTCAGTAGGTAAAACATTAGAGATACGGGGGATGGGCAATTGACATGGGCCTCCCCCGCGCAGAGTGGAACAGACCCAACCTGAATGCCGGCGATACATAAGCGGGCAGCAGGGCTTTCGAATAGCGTATCGCAATCGACGAACATGGTAAACGTGGTGATCTGAGGGACTTTGACCGCGGACGCATTGTCGGCGCAAGGCAGATGGGTCATTCTATCGCCCAAGTGGTAAGAACCCTGGTGTTTCTGAGGGCAACTGTATCAAAGGTATACCGCGAGTATATCATCGACGGACATACCAACGCCAAGAGAACAAGCAGTGGCCTACCACATGCCATTGATGACTGGGATCGACACAGACTATCCAGACTCGTATAGACCGACCGCTTGGTCAGTCTGTACGAACCTAGATAGTCCTTGGAAATCTCATCCAGATTAAATGTCAGAGACCCAAGCAGCGTTAGCGAGTGAACGCTGCATACTTTAGACTACAGGAGCGACGCCCTACTCGTGTGCCACCATACACTACTCGTCATCGGACATTACGCCTCGCCTGGTGCCAAGAACATCAAAACTGGACCCCTGCAGAATGGCCCCGCGTCATATGGTCAGATGAGTCCCGTTTTCAGCTGGGCCGAGTTTACGGGAGAGTGCTGGTGTGGCGTCGACAGCAGGAGGCCATGACTTCGCCTTGCCAGCTCGGCTGTGTTCGAGGCGGTGGTATATCTGTAATGGTTTGGGAAGCCTTTTCATGGGATACATTAAATCCCTTAGTGTGTCTGGAGAAGTCCTTAGCTGCTGCGCGCTATCAATATATTTCTAGCTGAACACCTACACGTTTTCATGGCCTTCGCGCATCTTGTTTCAGAAGGACAATGAGCTGCCCCACCGGGCCGCAACCGTCCAGGCATGTCTCGAGGAACACTCATCTGAGTTTAGAACCATCCAGTGGTCCTCAAGGTTCTTGGATTTGAACCCTATGGAAGCTGTCTGGGATGAAGTAAAGCGGAACATCAGATCCATGGTTCCTGGAACAACATCCAGGGCTGGGTTGAGGACAATATGGCAACAGGCATGGCTGGCATTACTTCCGGAAACCCTCCGACATCGTGTGGAGTCGATGTACAGGCTATTATTTGCCCTAGAGGAGGGCCCACACGCTATTAGGTAGGTATCTCTAACGTTTTGTCCATTGAGTTTACATTGAACTCTCCTTTAATGCGAATATGCTGTGGTGATCCAACGAATCTTTGTGAAGTATGAAAATGCGATCGTTACTAGAGTGTACAGCTGCAAGCAAGAGATAGTAAAACATTTGAAAGCTACATTTCTTGCATTTCTTGCTTATCGGTCCCTGGACTGATACTAGTTATACATGGTGTTTCAGCGGGAAGTCCCACTTTTTAAATAGGTCAATCGTTCGGCTTAATAACTAAACAGAAACGTAACTACGTGTATATGAGAAGTTAATAATAGGAGAATGACTTACCATCACATTAAGTTTTCTGCAGATGGCCTCTGTGAGGCCTTTAGCGGCTGTCCCCGCGTTCACTCGTCAGTTCTCGCCACAGGCAGTAAGATGTGGTACAGAGTGCAGCAGCGCGTGTTTATCGTGAAAAACTACTGGCTTACCACTTCTGTTACTGCCACACAAAGGGCTTACCGACACGAGTACGATGTTCGTGATGTTCCTGACCGGAAGATGATTCTAAGGTTTGTGGAGAAGGTGGAAGAAACAGCTTCATTACTGAGTGAGAAAGGAAAACACAACCCGCCGTCAAGAGTGCCGCAGTGTGCAGACGATGTTGGTAAGCGATTGTTTCGATCTCCCCGGCAATTGTTTGACGGTATGCCAAAGAGTAGATAAGCACGCAAAAATCAGGCCGTACAGAGTGACAGCTGTACACCAGCTGATGAAGTCAGACAAAATCAAGCGTGTATGTTATTGGCTTATTGCACTTGGTTCCTCAACTGGGTGGAAAGAAACCCTCGAATGTTGACGATGACATGGTTTACCGATAAAGCTTGATTTCATCTCTCAGCCAGGCGCGTTCTGATAGCCCTTGCAACCTCCGCATTGCGGAGGTGCCTCGAGGCTAAGAGGGCCTCTAGCTTCAGCAAAAACATTTTACAGAATCTTTTGCGAAAACTTATTATGAATAAAGAAATAACCAGGAATTTATTACGGCAGCTTTGAAAGAATCGTTAAAATTTATTAAAACTGGATGACGGGAAAGCAGTTATTTCAGAAAACCTGAGGCTCCTTTTTTACGCTTTCCAACCGTAGGGTGGAGAAGCGTATATGCTCCAGCTTTGTCCGTCCGTCCTTCTGTCCGCACGATAACTGGCGTAAAAATGTTTCCATTTCGATGAAATTTTAGTATGTGGTAGGGGACCACCTGGGAACGAACCCTATTGAAAATGCGACAAATGGGGTCAAAGGTAACGACGTAGGAGCGGGATCCATTCCATTGCACTTATGCGTCATAACTTGCGCAAATATAGTTCGATTTCAATGAAATTTTACTATGTGGTAGGGAATCACTTGGGAACGAACCATATTCAAAATGGGTGAATTGGGGTCAAAGGTCAAGACATAAGAGTGGGATGCATTCCATTGCCTTATGCGTCATAACGTGCGTAAAAATGGTTCGATTTCGATGAAATTTCAGTATGTGGTAGGGGACCACCTGGGGACGAACCCTATTGAAAATGGATGAAATGAGGTCAAAGGTCAGGACATAGGATTGCGATCCATTCCATCGCCCTTATCCCATATTATTAAGGTGGACGTCAAGTAATTTTGCTTCCTATACTTCCAATGGAAAAACTTTTGTACACATTTCCTTCACAATTAATGTGTTCCCAAGGATGAAAATTTGAACTTCGATTAAAATAACTTCATATTGTAACTTGGAATACTTAATATTTTCTAAGACATAACCATAATTTTATTAAAAATCAATAACTTTTCCTTTGGTGGTGTTGAAACCAGAAAAAGCATGGCGCGACGTGTACTTTGATGACGTCAGTAGACAAACAAATGTTGGATTGCATAATTATGGTTATGTTTTAGAAGATATTAGGTATTCCAAGTTATAAAATGAAGCTATTTTAATCGATGTTCAAATTTTCATCCTTGGGAACGCATTAATTGGGAAGAAAATGTGTACAGAAATTTTTCCATTCGAAGTAGAGGAAGCAAAATTACTTGACGTTCACCTTAAAGGAGCAATTCTTGTATGTATGTAAATTTTATTTTGAAAACGGCTGTAAGTATTTTGATGAAAGTCGTTAACCTACCGTTTTATGGTACTAGAAATCGATTTAGCTTGATCTCGACTTTAGGAAAATTCGTTTAGTGGGTTAAATAACCACCCCGAATTACCACTTTTTAGCGTAGTATCATGGCGTCGAGCCATTAGATGTTAGCACGCGGTTACGCCATCTGTCTCATTACGTCACACGTTGTGTGTGCATCATATTAAAGTTTTAGGACGTCACACTCTTGCGAGCAGATGGTCGCGATTCCCATCTGCCTCATTACGTCACGCGTTTTGCGCGTATGTTCGTCCGCACGATAACTCGCATAAAAATCGTTCGATTTCGATGAAATTTTAGTATGTGGTAGGGGAACACATGGGAAGGAACTCTATTGAAATTGAACGAAATGGGGTCAAAGGTCAGGACATAGGAGCGGGATCCATTCCACTGCTCTTATGCGTCATAACTAACGTAAAAAAGGTTCGATTTCGATTACACTTTAGTATGTTGTAGGGGACCACCTGTGGACAAACCCATTTGAAAATTGGCGAAATGGGGTCAAAGGTCAGGACATAGGAGCGGAATCACTTTCATCGCCATTATGCATCATAACTTACGTAAAAATGTTTCGATTTGGATGAAATGTTAGTATGTTGTAGGGACCTGCCTGGGGACAAATCCTATTGAAAATGGGCGAAATGGGGTCAAAGGTTAGGACACAGAACCGGGATCTATTCCATAGCCCTTATGCATCATACTTATGTAAAATTGCTTCGATTGCGATAAAACTTTATCATGTTATTTCGGCGGTATACTGAACCAGTTTTGTTGAATATTATCGAAATGGGATCAAAGGTCAGGGCACAAGAGTGAGATTTATTCCATAGCCATTTTCCTCATAACTTGAGCAATAACTTGAGTAATGATTTCTAGTATGTTGAAAAGCGAATCATAATCAATGCATTGCATGATTATACTAACTTGTTTATAGTCATAGCAATTGTTTCTATGCATGTATATTAAAAAGAGAATGTGAAAAGGATATCAGTTCAATCAATGAAAAGTTTTTACCAATAAGGATAAGGTGTTATGTATTACAGTTGTTTGTACGTGACTACGCATGTTTCAGAATATAATGAACTGAAAGGTAAATAGACAACTGAAAGGTATTATTCGCGGGGAGAAACAGAGACCTGCGTCTTTTTTTATTCATGTCCGAGTCAAGAGCAAAAGTTTTGTTATCATTATTTTTATAACAAAGAAAAATTTTCACTATATGTAAAATCTTATAGCATTATGCAAAGTGAGTTTTTTTTATATTCAAAAGTAAATAATTTAAGCAGTTTCATTTTTTCGTGCTACAATTCTTAATTGGTACTTGTTTGTTTGCTTCCTTATGCTCTGTATTTTCGTATAAATCGAAAAAGATCATTAGACATTGTCACATGAAAATTACGTGTTTTCTATGTGTGATCGTGCCGCATTTCAAAGAGGCTGGCCTTAGTTCTCTAAAAGAATGAAATTTCTATGGTAAATTCAACTTTGGCGTAATTGTTTTGAAGTGCTTTCTGTTGGTATAAAATTAGGACAACTATTTCAGTTACAGCGTGCACATTTGTGTTATACGCAGTAGAGTCCACTAATTCTGGTTTTGCTAAAAATACCTTTAGGTTCCAAAGAATTTGAATCATTAAAACGCCTATGAACCTTAATTAATGCTATGAAATAAAAAAAAAATTAAGTAATTTGCAAAAGGGCCCCGACGAAATTTTTGCTGGGGGGGGGATATTTTCCAGTACGCCACTGCTCTAAGGATATATACATAAATTCTCAAAACACGAGCATTTGGTCATCAGAAAACTCTCATGCGATCCACGAGATACCACTTCATCAACGAAAGGTTTGTGTGTGGTGTGCAGTTTCCGCTGAGAGAGTCATTGAACCAATTTTCTTTGAAGGGACTTCAGCAGCTTTTTCATGGACCGCGTTCTCTCCAGAAACCTGTGCTCCCCACCTGACGTCAGCGGATTACTTCTTGTGGGGAGAGTCTACAAAAACAGATCACGAACCATTCAGGTCCTCCGAGCAATCATCACGACCAAATTAAACAATATCGACACAGCCATGTTGGGGCGTGTATCAGAAAGCATGGTGAAACATGTGGAAATATGCCTGGAAGAGATGGGGGGGGGGACACTTTCCGCACTTGATATGATCCCATTATTATCCTCTCATTCACTGGTAGTTACGTTACTGTTTAGTTATTAAGTCGAACGACTCACCTATTTAAAAAGCAGGATTTCCCGCTGAAACACCTTGTATAGGTGTTGCGTTAGCATTTAATGGCGTCTCAACATGCAGAAGCCTAAAATGTCTCAAATTACACTAAAACACCGCAAGAAATGAACGAATAAAATTCGAAAGTGTACTAAAGTAACTTAGAAAAGGATTGATGAAGAGCGACGAAGAGATGGAAAGAAAGGCTGCGGAAGTTATGAAAAGTAAAAAATGATGGATCGAAAAGAGATTAATCATATACAAGCGCGCGCACATACGCACACACAAAAGATTTAAACCAATAAATCAGTGAATAAGCAGATACATAACTGACCGGAAGACAGTGCCTGAAAAAAATATTTTAAAATTACGGATAAGATTCTACCATTTCTGTGTCTCAGATTATTGCTTTTTATCAATTTGATACACAGCTTCCCATCCTTAAATAAATATTGATAAGTTCTAAAAAATTTGGGTTTTTAAATTCTCTGTAAGTTGTTCCTGCGCTCGTAATTTCGGTTTTATTTTATATTTGCCCTTTTAACTGTACCGAAAAGCGAGCTTTGGGCAGAAAAGGAAAGGGGACTACGACTGTATCCAGTGTTCAATTTTATTCTAGTCCACTTAATGTTACTAGTCGCACCCTCTTTGAGGAACATTCATCTAAATCAGTGGGCCCCCATACTAAATCTGATAGCTGTAGTACCAATATTGTAAAATAAAACAAGCTTTCTTAAATACAAATAGATATATTACTCTACGGTCTCCTAGGGATACGGCGAATAACGGAGACTGCATTGCTTAATACAGTTGTAGTTTTTCCCTTTGTTAGATTTCGCGAAACAAGAACGGTGATAAGGATTCATTTCGACCTAATAACAGCCCATGCATTCCTATTGTCATTTCTTTTGAATCGTCGAATGGAAAAGAACATTGACACTCGAATGAGCATTTCTCCTATGCTTGCTATAGTTATCGTTAGTAATTAGCGCCTATTTACACGAAACCTAGTGAATGGGCCTTTTGCTAGTCACTGCTGCCGAGCTCTCAGACTCTCGTGCCTACTACAAGCCGTGTTCACACAGCATAAAGATGCAATCCGTCATACCTCTGTGTCCGTGGCGTGAAAGCATTGTCTCACTGTTCTTTTTCTTTTACACATTACATCCGCCGTTTCTGTTGGTTTTTTTTTTCTTTTTTTCTGTTACTGTCTCACATCAACAACTTACAAATCAGCAGAATTTCACCGGCTTTTGTTAAGAGCTTGTTTCAATCCTTTTTGCGGGTAATCAATCTAGAAGTACCCGAAACAGCCACTGAGAATGAAATGAAATTTATTGAAACCTGTCTTCTGAGAATGCGAATTATTTATTGCGAACGACTGCACGGGTTAAAATAACTACCACTAGATTTTTATTATTCTGATGGTACTCTTACAAACGATATAATTACTTCCCGGAGGAAGTTAAATACATCAGAAAATTTTCACACAATAGGTAATACCTTTCTAATCAGGTTCATGCTTTTTAGTGATTAAAAAAGGCTGGTAACCGCTTTGGAGTTCTTCTTGGGATCTTGAAAGCTCAATCATAATTCCCAAACTATTTAAGGTTCTCGCTACCCAAATAGTTGAAGGTTCTTAATTACCATCAAAGGTGAAGAAACGCAGTAATCTTCTGAAGTGAAGGCAAATACTCAAATTTCAATATCCATTAAGTTTCCTGATGGTGATCTATAAAAAAGCTAATGTCCTGATAGGTACATGTGCCAACGAACAACCCATCCCTTTCCACCTCCCTTTTTCTTACTTCTGACTTCCAGAGTTACTTCATAAGCGTTCTTAATTGATTGTAAATCTAGAATTTGGAAATATGCATTTCAACTTATGATTTTTAAATATTTTTTATCATTACTATTCTAATAACCAAATCGACAAAAAAATCATGCAGTTTCAGAGTTTAATATACTTAAAACTTGTAAGTCGATCACTTAAGCTTTGGACGAAAATAAGAGACTTTGGTTCTGCGGCATTCATAAATGTAGGTAAAGAATCTGAGATGCGAATTCCAAAAATCTGAATTTTAAAAATTGGTGCTTTAAAACGAGCTTATTACAATGAAGTCCTTCTTTTAAGGACAAGGAACTGGGTAGGTTTCTTTGGGTCCAAATAAATTTAATTTCAGTGAAAAACGCACAGGAGCTGAAAGCCTAAAAGAGGTAAAAAGTATCAGTCTCGTATTTGTTAAAATTAACTCAAGGTCAATTTAGGACTCATCAGCGCACCATTTTCCAACATGCATTATTGGCGCATTTATTAAACAAGCCGTACATCAGTGGAGAAATAACTAGTGAAACACTTTTCAACACCTCAGTCCAGAGTTACACAAGCATTTATATGCATTCAGGGCAAAAATGTTTTCTACCTATCAACCAGCCAAGCATGCACCTCTTCCTGCAACGTATGTAGCTGCGGCGAGCTAGCACATTTTGTAAGAGTCTTCGTTTATTTCTGCTGCTCTTACACTTGCTGCCCACAAAGAGTGAATCACTGTACTTGCTCTCCTTGGTTTCGTGTAGTAGGCAGATCTACCATATTAACTCTACTTATTAGTGGTTCAAGACAGCTGAAAGGGAGGTTACGTCTAACTATCATTAGGTGAATAGGAAATTTTCGTGGCTACGGTTGCACGCGATTCCAGCATTTCAGCCATTCGCAGAAGAAAGAAAACAGAAGGGAAAAAATAAATAAAAAAAAAGTTGATTAAAGATGCTTCAAGACATCGTCGTTTCGTATCTCCAGCTCCATAATTTGACGAAAGAGGTGTTTAAACTAATCCTTGCTTGGGCATTAGCTTTGAACAATGCATAATGCAAGTTTTGCTAAGCAAAATTTGTCTTGCAATGGCAGCTAGCTTAGGAAATTGAAAATCCTTCCACCATGGTAACAAATCCACAATGAAATTCAACACGTGTAATACAACCGGGCTCGGAATTACACGTGTTGAATTGATTACAGTAATGAAATTCAAGCAGTGTAATTTCGAGCCCGGGCCCAGTCCGGGCTCGATCTCATCTCTAATGTAGAGCATGCGCGCGAAATTCTAACTTTATTGCTCATTAACATTGTTCATATACACAAGTTGAAATCTCTTCATTTGCTGATACAATAGTTAGAGAGTCAAATAATCTGGCTCCTAAAAGACGTACTCAAAGCTGGCAATGATTGAAGACTGATTTTGGTAAGTTCGCCACCACAATTCGTAACCAACTTTGATTATTACACTGATTTGCAATTTTTCAAATTTTTTCTGTTGTTTTCAAATGAATAGGTGTATCTGAATGGATTTTTTGCGCAGATTCCGAAAATGACCTTCAAAATTCCGTATCACGTCAGGTTTTTTCACAAATGACGGAAATGTGAAAATTTGAAAAACCGTTATTTTTAATGACATTGCTATATGGCAACGTTTGTAACGTGTGAAAATGTTCTCTGGAGGGGCGGAATGATTGTTTAAGGAATAGATAAACATAAATACATATTCAAAAGCAAATATACCTAACATTCGCCACTGGGCTCCCCTTCAAACTTCCTCTTTTGGGATTGTCTTCGGTGTGCGTCCGTACAGTCTCTGTTCAACAATAGTCGGCCATCATATGTACAGTCCACTTTCTTTGGTATCTCTTTTTCCATCAGTTTAATATCCTGATGGAAGCGCTTGCCATGTTCTTCCGAAAAATCACCAAGATTGTTAGGAAAGTAATTTAGATGAGCATGAAGAAAGTGAACTTTGACGCTCATGTTGCAACCAAGCAGTTCATAGGATTCCAGCATGTCTTCGACTAAAGTGGTGTAATTTGATGCCTTCGTGTTCCCCAAAAAGTTGTGTATCACATTTTTGAATGCAGTCCATGCTCGCAATTCGCACTCACTCATGGTTTCCTCGAATATGTTGTCTGCCATTAATTTTCGTATTTGAGGGCCTATGAAAATGCCTGCTTTAATTTTTTCAGACGTGATTGATGGCAACTTACCACCAAGATACTGAAAGCATTTACTGTCCGTGCTTAAAGCTGTCACAAATTGCTTCATTAAGCCAAGTTGGATGTGTAAAGGTGGCAACAGTATTTTCGAGGGATCAACCAGTGGAAGTGAAACAATGTTTTTTTCGCCAGGTGTGAATGTACTTCTGACTGGTCACTACTGCCAAACCCAATGTTTCGTCCTTCCTCCGGAATCCCATTCACACAAAAAGCAAGGAAATTTGGTGTAGCCTGCTTGTTGGCCGAGCAATATTCCAATCACCTTGAAATCCCCGCACAAAGACCATTCATGAAACTTGTACTGCACACTTTCCAGCAGTAATTTAAGGTTCTCGTATGTCTCTTTCAAAGTCACAGAATGTGCTACTAGAATGGATGGATGGATGTTAGTATTGTGTAATAAAACACCTTTTAAACTGGATTTGCTGGCATCTATGAACAACCTCCACTGTCCTGAATTGTAATTAATGTTGAAGTATTTCATGACTGCCGGAATGTCTCGACAATATACCAAACCGCCTTCCTCAGCAAAACACGAACCATTCTGCTTCTCGGTGTCTGTACCAGGAGAATCTTGTATTAGGGCATAGTAAATTCTTTTCCTGAAGTCGTGATCCTAAAAGCTCTGCTGCGTCTTTAGGTAAATTCAGATCACGAACCAAATCATTCAGTTCATGCTGGGTAAATGGCACTGGGGTTTCATCCTCCATGCTGTCCGGTTGGTACATCTCATCACTTGTATCACCGTCTGAATCAGTGTCTGCTGGGGGCTTGATATTGGACGGGGATGGCACAGGGATGGATTCACTATGGGGCACTGGTCTTATAGCAGATTGGATATTGGGATACACAATGTTACGCTTACTGGTTCTGATATGGCCCACGATATTCGATGAGCAGAAGTAGCAGTCGTCACTGTGATTTTTTGGCTCACGCCACACCATGGGTACACCGAACGGCATTGATGCCCTTTTTCCACTTTTCCAGTTCCTCAACCCCTCCACACATGCACGGCACACATTGTGAGGATACCAAACTTTGTCTTGATCTGCTAGTTTAATGCCGAAGTATTGAAAATAAGCATTTTTCACGAAAGGCGTAATATTTTGCCTCTGTTTTTTTCCTGTCATATAACAGCCACATATGTAGCAAAATATGTCTGGATGATTTACACAACCATGTGAAGCCATTGCACACGCCACGAAGAAACAACCTAACGCGACCAGTCCCTTCTTTGCACTGACTAGTGTAACACGATCTGCCCCGAATGGCGCCACATGTGACCAATAGAAAGAAGGGAGCAGTGGCGTGAGGTAGGAGTCATACTGCCATGCCAAGATAACATTCTCTCATGTTCCGCCTTTGTGAGTGGCGCAAATCGTGACGTCATACAGATAAAACAGTTGCATTTCCATTATCAGCTATATATTTATGTTTATCTATTCCTTAAACAATCATTCCACCCCTCCAGAGAACATTTTCACACGTTACAAACGTTGCCATATAACAATGTCATTAAAAAATAACGCTTTTCTTAATTTTCACATTTCCGTCATTTGTGAAAAAACTTGACGTGATAAGGAATTTTGAAGGTCACTTTCGGAATCTGCGCAAGAAATCCATTCAGACTATTCATTTCAAAACAACAAAGCCTTGCATATTAGTGTTATATATTCGTTTCATGTTTCATCCCCCAATCATATATACACTATACTGACAACAGTCACCGGACACCTAGAAGAGAAACACAACATAGCATTTATTGACATACATTACTACGGTGTCGGTTCACCTTTGGCCTTAATGCATGCACTGACCCTCTGAGACATACTTTCGACAAGGTTTCGGAACACAGTGATAGGTATGCGCTTCCATTCAGTACATAATGCTGCCGCTAGCTGTTGCATAGTAGTAGGCTTTGGTTCCAAGCTTCTTATGCGGCGCTCTAATTCATCCCACAGGTGCTCTGTGGGATTAAGATCAGGGCTCTGTGCTGTACAGTCCACACACGATAAGGAATTATCGCCAAACCATGCCGTAACGGTCCTTACTTTATGGCTCTGTGCATTATCCTGCTGGTAACAACAAGGCTCGGTTTCATAGTATTGCCACAGAGTTAGGATGCCATAATTGTCCAGAATATCGACGTTGACGTTCTGGTTAACAGGTTTGTCCACGATAACCAATGGGCCGGGACCATACCACGAAAAACACCCTGACACGAGTACACTGCCAGCTCCAAACTTGACCGTAGGAACAGAACACTGTGGTAAATAGCGTTCTCTCGGCTGCCGCCATACCCACACACGCCATCAGGCTGATGGATCGGGTATCTGGATTCATCAGTCCATAGGACCTGTTTCCGTTGATCTACGGTCCACGATATATGATCTTTACACCATGCTAAACGACGAGTAGCATTCCGAGTGGAGATGAAAGGCTTATAAGCAGCCGCACGACCACGGTAACTCATGGAATGAGGTTCTCTGAGAATGGTACGTGTACATACCGAGATTCCATCATTTTTACTCACCTGTACACTGAGGTCTTGTGCAGTACTCCGTCGATTAGCTGTAACGACTCTCGTGAGGCTTCGACGTCCTCCATCACTGATTTTCTTCGGTCTTTGCTGCTTCAGGCACACCATATGTCTTCCACTTATTCAGTACATCCACTACAGTTAACTTGGGTATGTTTAAACGCCTCTCGGTTTCTCTTATGGACAACCCACTAATATAACACCCAACAATCTGTCCTTTCTCAAAGTCAGTTCTCTCCCGCCGCGACATTTTCACTCAACCTCACAGTGCGATATGATCACGGTAAGCTACAGGCTTGTTTTTATACCGTTTGCAGTTGCACAACGCAGAGGGTCAGTTTATTTGCTTTTGAAGTGGTGTCCGGTGACTTTTGTCAATAAAGTGTATATGCAGTAGTCTGTGTACTAGTTTGTTCTGTTCGATCGCGCACAGTGGAAAAACTTCGTAAATTTTTTCATGGATGGGAAACCATTAGGGCCCCATATCCGGAAGTGTTTGGTTTCTGCTTTTACTTAAGCGAAATCTAAAGCAAAGCCGAATTTCCTGATGTGGTCTCGATAATTTTTACTTTCAGGTGAATTAGTTGAAAATTCTTTCAGTAAATGAAGCGTTTCCAATAAATCTATAAGAGAAAAGTTTTTGTCACGACAGTATTTCATATATGTTTTAAAAGTACTGAGTTCATTCTGCCATAGTACAGCACACCAAAGTAATTACAAGTCTGAGTTATATTTCCACAGTTGTACGTCCTTTAGTGGTAACTACAACTGAGATTTATTTGTATCAGATGCACGTTCATTAAATCTGCGTCATTGAGCGTGCCTTATTCTGCTTAGTCAATTTTCTCTCCATTCCGAACTCAAATCGGCAATTCGTCTCCTTCGTTTCTGCGTTCTTCTCCTTATTGTACATCTTCAATAGTTTTCGATCTCATTCGGCTTGAGTTCTTTCAGTTCTTGTTCTGTTTTCTTCTTCAACCGATTGATTTGCTATTTCCGCTCTTCTTCTGGCATTATAATCAGCAGATCGTGTTACTTTTAAAGCTATTACTTATGTTCTGAACAAACAAAAGAGTTTGATATAAATTTCAAATAGTAATGGCAACGCATGGCGTCATAGTCACGTGTGTGAGGCCGTCATGGTAACATTAATGTAAACAATAAATTTCTACTTCATGTTTGAAAGACTTATCGTACCACCCATCACCTTAGAGTTTTTATATACATAAATCAGGAAAAATGAAACATAAAATATTAAACAACGTACAGTACAAGATAATAAGGATCGGGTAGATAACACCAAAATGATCACAAATGAATTCCAAATCCGTTTTAGTAGTGTAAACCAATAAAGTAAACAGACAGCAACCTTTCACCACTCACGGATGGCTTCATCAGGCATAACTGAGATAAACACCGTAAACAACAGAAAGTAAAGAAATTGTAACCGGGGCTTCCATATTTATCAGAAGCGAGATTCTGTAGCCATTTTTGTGTTACTGAATTGGAATCATTTCCTTTCAATTCCCGCCATTTGGACGAAAGGCAAATGAGTATTTCCTTTCCCACGCGACGCAGCAGATGGCAATTAGGGAATCTTGCGATTTTCGGAGAAGAGACATCTTAGGGTGTAGCCAGAGGGAACGCGGTGGCAATGGGTCGACGAAGCAAGATAGTTTTAGCAGGGGGCAGTATGCTTCGGGTCGAAAGGGACGGAGGAAGGAATAGTTTTTGAGTGGCCGGAAGGAGAGAGGAGGATTTTCGGCGGTGTAGAATACTGAGGGAGAACGGAAAGAATGAAAGCACGAAAAGGACAGAAGCTTGGTGACATTCCCCGTATGATCTGAATAAACGTTTTCCTCACTGCAAAAATTTAGCTTCAGTCGATTCACTTTTCTACGGTTTGTATTGTTTTTATCTGCTCCAGTTGGAATAATTACGGATTAAACCACCGATACCGAACTTACGGCAAAGGAAGCACAAACGAATCCTCCACACAGGGTGCTGTTATAGAATTCAGCTCCAAGCCCTGTAACAAAATTATGAGTAATTCAAACTTAAACTTAAATATATAATCAAAGCTGATTGACGCTTATATCATGTTTCGTGAAGATTTCACGATTTCACGAGATATGATATAAGCCTTATTCTGCTTAGTCAATTTTCTCTCCATTCCGAACTCAAATCGGCAATTCGTCTCCTTCGTTTCTGCGTTCTTCTCCTTATTGTACATCTTCAATAGTTTTCGATCTCATTCGGCTTGAGTTCTTTCAGTTCTTGTTCTGTTTTCTTCTTCAACCGATTGATTTGCTATTTCCGCTCTTCTTCTGGCATTATAATCAGCAGATCGTGTTACTTTTAAAGCTATTACTTATGTTCTGAACAAACAAAAAGAGTTTGATATAAATTTCAAATAGTAATGGCAACGCATGGCGTCATAGTCACGTGTGTGAGGCCGTCATGGTAACATTAATGTAAACAATAAATTTCTACTTCATGTTTGAAAGACTTATCGTACCACCCATCACCTTAGAGTTTTTATATACATAAATCAGGAAAAATGAAACATAAAATATTAAACAACGTACAGTACAAGATAATAAGGATCGGGTAGATAACACCAAAATGATCACAAATGAATTCCAAATCCGTTTTAGTAGTGTAAACCAATAAAGTAAACAGACAGCAACCTTTCACCACTCACGGATGGCTTCATCAGGCATAACTGAGATAAACACCGTAAACAACAGAAAGTAAAGAAATTGTAACCGGGGCTTCCATATTTATCAGAAGCGAGATTCTGTAGCCATTTTTGTGTTACTGAATTGGAATCATTTCCTTTCAATTCCCGCCATTTGGACGAAAGGCAAATGAGTATTTCCTTTCCCACGCGACGCAGCAGATGGCAATTAGGGAATCTTGCGATTTTCGGAGAAGAGACATCTTAGGGTGTAGCCAGAGGGAACGCGGTGGCAATGGGTCGACGAAGCAAGATAGTTTTAGCAGGGTGACATTCCCCGTATGATCTGAATAAACGTTTTCCTCACTGCAAAAATTTAGCTTCAGTCGATTCACTTTTCTACGGTTTGTATTGTTTTTATCTGCTCCAGTTGGAATAATTACGGATTAAACCACCGATACCGAACTTACGGCAAAGGAAGCACAAACGAATCCTCCACACAGGGTGCTGTTATAGAATTCAGCTCCAAGCCCTGTAACAAAATTATGAGTAATTCAAACTTAAACTTAAATATATAATCAAAGCTGATTGACGCTTATATCATGTTTCGTGAAGATTTCACGATTTCACGAGATATGATATAAGCGTCAATCAACCTTGATTATATATTTAAGTTTAAGTTTGAATTACTCATAATATCTTTACTTTCTGTTGTTTACGGTGTTTATCTCAGTTATGCCTGATGAAGCCATCCGATAGTGATGAAAGGTTGCTGTCTGTTTATTGGTTTACACTATTAAAACGGATTTAGAGTTCATTTTCGTGATCAATGTGCAGTGGTTACTTGTGAAAATGCTTTTAGTGTTGAAGGAATTTGTAGATTTTGCGGGTCTACGTTAGAACGACAAGGATTTTCCGTAGGAAGCCACGAGCGGAACGTATAACAGAAACCGATCGCTCTTTCTGCCCACTGCAAACTAACAGTCGAATTCCCTGATCCCATGTGGGACGTACGAGTGTCCTTTTTTACGGACATAGTATGAAACTCGCAACGTAGTAAGTATATAGTTATGCATAAACGTCTTTTAATTGCGAGGTTAATTAAACTTGAATTGTTTTTTAAATGTCTCTGTGATTTCTCGCAGTGTGGTTACACATGAAAGTACTTGCAGAGAGCACTGAATTCTCCCAATCTTTCTTTGGAGTTTACACAATGTTAAGAGCATAACTGGGCAAAATAATTTAAGTATTTAATAAGTGGGAATGTAATTAATTTGATCGATTTTCGTTGTTGATATTCATCATTACATGAATTTATCCTGCTAAGAATTTATGCCAGGTACGGTGAAAGTACATCTACTTTTTTTATCTCTCATATGTAAATGGATGTACATCAAGGTCTACTTACATCGCCATGCCTTAGGAGCTCACCATTTCCCCCTTCTTATCTCTAATAACTAAGAGTAGCTTTTCTTGTAAGTTTCATTATCTCATTACTCGTTTTTCTCTTCCGCATTAAGAGCTCTTTGGATTCCGGTATCGCTACTTTTCTCTGACGCATAAATAAAGTATGTCGTAAGTTCTGTTTCCTAGAGCTCACTGATTTCACAGAATCGTTATCTCCCATGTGCAAATGGAGTATGCTGATACTTTGAGGTTTGCTTGGATTCACAGTACCTTTCTTTTAGGGCAGAAACATTCTTGAGCTCTGTGATAGCATTTGATTGCTTTTAAAACATTTCCAGAGGAGTCAGATAACCAAATGTTATCTTCAGATAATATATCTGCACACAAACGTACAAAACATGTTTCTTGACTGCTCTGTATAATTATACGGCAGAGTTATCAGTTTAGAAAAACGAATTCAATGTTGAAAATGGGTTTGTATTTCTTCTTTCTTTCCAATGCTTCATTCATATACAGTGGAAAGTACTGAGGTTTCAGTACAATAATAAAAGAAAAAAAGGAAAGGGAGGAAACTTAACAGTTAGGAACGATTAAGAAACTGATCTTTCTAAACTCTGGTTGTGTATCGAAAATCTGTGCAATATTTGGACACTTCTTTGGGCCCTTCCACACTTCCAGATGTACTGTTCAGCAAGTTGATGATAGTAATTTGCAGTAATTCCGCTTATCGCCGTCTGCCGGTTTCACCTATTCTTCAGCAATTTCAATCAATTTTTTTCTTCACCTCTATGCCCGTTTTTCTCATTACATGGAGATCTTCTTCATACCTACAGCACCTGCCGAGCTCGTTCCTATCTCTTCACCCTCCTTGATCAGATCATCTCCTTCAACTGCACGACAATTCACAACTTACACGATTCCAACTTACTCCGCTCACGTGGAAGATTATTTTGTCATCATCCTTCGTTGTGCTGACTAAACAACTGCTTTACAAGAATTGGCTTTCTCTCAGCGCTACATCCTTTTTCAAAATTCACAGTTATTAGCAGGGCCCGACTTAGGTCAGTCGAGGCCCTGTGGACATCCTATGTCTGAGGTCCCCTCAATTAAAATTTTCAGTCAACAGTTGAAAAGAAGATTTACTGTTAAATATTTTTTGCAAGCAGTTATTTTATCAGAAAAACATTACAACACACCACACATGCTAGTCAACTTTATATCCAATGTGTCTTGCAATAGACGAGCATTCACACCACTTATACTTCCCCGCATCCGCAGAACTTACAGCTGTAACATTAATTACTCTGGAATTATTTTTTTTGTTTTATAGTATCATTTACGAAATGAATAACTATCCTCCCAGAGATATAATTTAAAACCTCTAGTTTACCATAAATTTAAATGGAAATGATGAACCGATGGTAGCTTAAGCTTTAAGAAGTAATCCCTCACAAAATGTTACAGCTGACTACATACATTGTGGGATAAATTATTGCAACAATCCATGTAAATTATTACAACAGTCTTTAAATAAAGTAGTGTCAATTGAACTTTTTTCGTATTTTTATTTATGTAAAAATAAACCCCACATAATTACGAATATTGATTCACAAATCGTGCTCTCACAAAACCAATATTAATAATAAAAATATTTTTTAGTAAATTCTACATGTTTTGCTGAAATGCTTTTCATGTATAATATACCATGTTGTTCCGAATATAGGCTTCACCCGTGATATTAGATCTCAAGAAGAAGCAAACCATACCTACATGTTATAATAGGGCTCCTATAATACAAATTATAATATGTATTATAGGACCATGATTATAAGTCACATCCCGTTTTCTAAACAAACCATTAGAAATGTATGAATAAAAATGACTAAAAAAATACCTGATAATTTTTAACTGTTGAATTGGCAGCAAGACATTAAAATGGCATTTTTTCTAACTTTTGTGGCTGCAAAATCATCAATTATATCATCAAAACTGAAATCTGCTGTTACATCACTTTCAATGGACAGTATACCAAGAGCATCAACCATGATATGAGATATCAACACTTCTTTTAAACTTGCTCTAAGTCTACGCTCAGTTCTTTTCAGAACCGAAAACGAGCATTCGCTTGAACCGTTGGAAATTGGTATAGTTAAAAAAAAAAATCCTGAGGCATGTGTCAACATTGGGAAAACTATGAACTAAATTCAACTCAAATTTGGAAGATGTGAATCAGTTTATTGATGTAATTACAACATGAACGTTAAGTCAAATAATATCCGAAAACTTGAAAACAGTTGGGTGCTATCCGGGAGACGCGGGTTCGATTTCAGCTCCAGGACGACGATATTTTCAAGTTTTCGGATATTATCTGACTTAACATCCATGTCATATTTACACCAATAAACGGATTCACATCTTCCAAATTTGTGTTGTACAATGGTGCAATCCTGTATTTAATTCATTAAATTCAACTCCTTTAACTTTCCAAGGCAAACGTGGGGATCTGTGCTCTTAACGAATTGTTTCGTCAGCATTCAAAACTGAAGGAACCTTTCAGCAAAGTCTTTCCAAGTTCATTTGAATACTGCTTCTGTAACAATTCAGCTGCTTCATATCACATCACTTGGGTCATTCTTGTAGACAAAATCAAATCTAGAGACCAATTCTTCATATGACTTCTTTCTGGTTTGCAACTGTGAAACAAGATCGTCACATATTATAATATGTAAAACGTTTGAGTGATGAAGGAATCTCGATTATGAAAAACAATATCTGGAGTTGATGAATCATCTAGAAGTCGGTATTTGGGTATTTTCTTCCTTCCTGAGGATTCACAATCCATTTCTCTCAATAGCAACTGGTTGGATTCTTTTTCGAACAGTTCGAAATTTTTTCTCACAAAATTCATGATGAAGTCAATAATTGACTCATATAATGGTAGAACTAATGATAAATTGCCCATGAAAGATTACAGGGAAGTGCTCATTTTGTTGATTCGTTGCAATATTGTCCCAGATAATCGTTAACAAAACAGTTTCTTTTTTCATTAATTTGGTATGAAGGGACTTAAAAATATATTTGATTTTTGGAGTTAGTTTGGAGCCCCCCCCAATTCTGAGACCCCTGTGCACGTGCACCTCATGCAGAAATCAAGCCTTGGTTATTAGTATCTAAAACATGAGTTATAGTTACAAGCGCACGCCGCGCTACATCCCCGACCCATGCCTCTTAGTGACCCAAACTGGCCTGGTTTGCCGTTTTCGCACGACTCACACTGACCGTCTAGACTCTAGAATCTGAATATATGATATATAAATACGTCGATGTCGTGTTTGTTTGTCTTTTACTTATATTTCTGATTGCGTTGATCTAAGTACATATTTGTGCACCTACAGTTTTAACGACGACTTACTCCTGTAAAACGCAGACAACGGATTTCGTCAGGATCGCTGGTTCAGTTTTCCTCTAAAGTGTTCGGTATAAAATCGGATCCGTGACGACTGATGCATTGCAATCGTTCTATTAGACACAAATTACGTGGCCACAAGCTGTGCTCATTGCATCGGAGTCATAGAGATAGGAACTGATGAAGATGCTAGCGTAACATTGCCAGAGCGTGGAAATGTAGAATTGACCAGAATACCTAAATAGTCAACAGTAATGAGAATTACATGCATGGTGATCAGTTAGTTGATCAAATTCAGCTACGAAAAGGAATATCGCACGCCATGAAACCTCTTCTTTGAACTTCATCGTCTGGATAATGCAGTATAATGTAGTACAAGTACAGGTTTGCTTACTGAAGATATGATTCTACATTTTACCCTTGTTATGAATCAAACCAGCACTAAAAATTAAAAGTATATTACAAACGAAGTCTGAGTTTAAGTACTGGGGGTTATACCCTGAAGTTCCAGAAAAACTGGTACACCAGTGTAATACTTGGTAGGTCCCCCACGGGAGTGCAGGACTGCAGAAATACGACGGGGCATGGACTCCACTAGCTTCTGGAAATATGCTGTAGGCAATTCACACCATACTTCCTGCAGAGCGTTCCACAATTCTGGTGTATTCCGAGGTCTCGGATTCCTGTGTTCGATAGCGCGTTGCATGGCATCCCAAATGTGTTCTATCACGCTCAGATCTGGGAACTTAGGTGGGAACGGCAACACCCCAAACTCAGATGAATGCTCCTCTAACCATAGTGTGGCGTCCCGACACTTCTGTGGAGGTGCATTGTCCTGTTAGAACAGGCCCAACCCATCAGCATGAATGCAGGACATGAACGGGTGTACCTCGTCAGAAAGGACGCGCACATAGCGTTGGCCTGTCACAGACGTTTGTAGACGTACCAGGGGTCCCAGTGAAGTCCAGCTAAACACACCCCTACACTGAAGTCCAGCTAAACACTACTACACTACAACTGAGCTCAGAGATTGGCAGATTTCTTTAGAATGTAATGAACATTTTGTTCTTTGATTCGGTATTTAACCCTTTAACCGGTTGGAACGAATTAACTCTGGGTTAGCAAAATAGGCTGAAATCAGCTCGAACGAATATGTTCGCTGTCTAAACGGACCGAATGCGGCTGGAACGAGTGAGCCTGCGCATTTGCTCTTCAAAAGTGGTCTTTATATTCAGAGTTCTCATTTAGTTGCTTACTCCTTAGCTTTGTTATTCAAAGTGGTCATTTAGGGGGATGATTGACACTATTCCTTTCTGCCTGATTACCTGTTAAAAGGGCTATAATACTGCCGAAAATCTAAGAAAGGAAGATGTTTGAGACACTTGTTCCTACACTGTAAAACATTTTCTGAAATTCACGGGCAACTTTCCGTCATTTCTTTCGTGAATTAACGAAGCATATTTCTGATACAACCGTTTCGGTGAAATGACGGAAAGAAGACTAAATGTCACGGATTTTTCGTACCACGGGAAAATTCTAAATTTCCAGAAACCTTTCCGCAGTTTCTTTCTTATATTGACGGTAAATTACCGTTTTAGGGATATGTTAACGGAAAGTTCTAAATTTTCAGAAACCTTTCCTCAATTCTTTTCGTATATTAACGGGAAATCTTAGTTCTCACTTTTTCTGTATCCGTATAACGAGAAATTACCGGTAATATAGGCGATTCGTGAGAATGCTTGAGGTTTGATTAACATTTAGATTTCAATCGTCTGTCGAATTTTGAAGTTCCGCAGCGAGATCGGATATTGTGGATAGCATATCGCATGGATTTATTTTATTGTGATACTAGATATTTCTTGTCCTTTTCCCTATTTGGTGCCCCAGCTACTTATTTTATATTGTGTTACTGTAAGAAACCGGGTATTTATTGTACAGATGTTCATACGATGTCTGTGTATCAGTCTTTGGACTACTTAAGACAAAAGCTATTATAGCTATCAAGAGTAAATTTTATATTTAGTTTTATTTGTGTGTGTGTGTGTGTGTGTAAGATAGAGAGAGAAAGAGAAATAATACTATAAAAAAAGTACATTTCACCTTTTTTTTTTAAAGATAACTGAAAGTCATTTATCAGTTTAAAAAATGAAGTTGCAAAGCATTTTGTTTCTTCGAAAAATTAGCTGAAAAATGCTTAATTTGTGAAAAGTCCTCCTAGAGAAAAAAAAATATTACAAACCTATTCGGAAAAATAATGAGCTCCAACAAAAAATAAAATGACTAAATCTCTTGCATTAATGACAAAAAACAAAATTTCATCGTCGCGAGATTGGTTTTAAGATGTACGTGAGTCGGATTGCCGCGCTTTTGCGGTTCAGTGGTTAAAGGCGAGAGTTACCTGTTGAGCCAGCCCAACCGTCGGGGGTTCCATTCTGACCTGAGTGCAAGGATTATCTGGGGTAAGGGCTGAAAAGTACAGGGTCGTCGATTTTGAGAAATTTCAGTTTAAATACGGAAATACCTGTAACGGACTTTTCTGCAATAAACGGAATTTCTGTCTACGGAAAACCTGTGAAAATACGGAAGTTAAAATATACGGGTACTTTTAAAAATGGAAATTTCTGAAAAAGACAGATACCTACAGGCAACTTTTCTGCACGTTGTTTTCAGAAATTTTCCGTGAATTCACACCACTTATTTTTTTACAGTGTATCCAGTGGCCATAATGTCCATGTGCGGGGAACAAGGACTTCCCCATCATGCCTTGGGCCATGGAGCAGAAAATAAAGGACTAAAAGGCAGCAGTTGTCATTAGCGAAAGTTTATAGTCGGTACTGCCGAGAAGAGAGGCGGAAAGGAATGGTGTTGCGTAACTTTCGTAAACTCTGGCCGCTCTGTGAACAATTTCTGGAGCCCAGAAAACTTTGGGCACTATTTGGTCCATATACATTGGTCACTTAAGAGGTTAACATGTTTCTCTGAAATTATGTCTTACCCATTGAGCCCATTTTAAGAGGCAATCACAAGAGTGTTACCATAGAAGTAAAATGGCATTGGAAAAGCTGGTTTTACGAGACATGCTAATCTATCGATTTTGGGGAACTATTAATGTGATGGAATCTGATAATATTTGAAAGCAGATCCCACACCGCATGCAGCGTAAAAGTCAACGCTGTGTGTTTAAGTGACCACCCTTATAATAGTTCCGACTCGTTTTTCTTAACAAAGGCTTTCCCACTTGTAACTTCAGCTATTTCTTCCACATCAGGGTATTAAGAAAACATTTAAATATTAAATTTCGTTTTGATAGACATGATATATTTTGAGGTGAGGTGTCAACAAACCACACCCAGACACGACGGTGAAAATAGTCATATCATGTTCGGGAGGGTCCAAAATGTGTATTTTTGTTGAAAGCTCGAAGCAGAATATCTTTGCGATTACAATTCTTTTTTATGCGTAGTAGTTCCTACATTAGTATGAAAAAGTAAATATTGGGGATTTGGTAGTATGTGGCAACAAAAAAAGTAATTTTTCAAGGATGGTAGACAAAGTGAAGAGCCCCAAAGATGATGTTGTGCGCAGGGCCCCGTTAATCCTAAATCCGCCACTGACTGGTTTATTATCAGTTTTGTTCATAATTGAATGTAGTTCAGTTGATTACTTCAAAAATCATATTCGGAGAAAAACAGTAATAAGTATTCTACTTCTTTGAGTTATAGGTCTTCAGTTCCAAGTTTCTAAACATCATTTGAAATCGTTCAAGAGATAACTCAAGGGCACCTACTTATCCAACTTCAAGTAAAATGCCTTTTGCTTAGGTAGAACACAATATTCCCTCCTATTTCCTTTAAAATCCAGAAGATTCCAGCTTTCTAAATTGAAATCCCCAAATTTGAGGTTTCCGATTCAGCTGTTCAGGATCATCAAAATACACTGGTTTCCATAAATTAAGCAACAAATGGAAAAATCGTGATAACTGAAAAAGTATGCAGCCGATTCGGATGAAATTTGGTGGTAAAATTTATCAGACCAGGTGCAACAAAAAAATGTGATACAAAGTATTTACATTTTGTATGAGTAATGCAAATATGAAAATACAGATACATAGGTATCAAGATGAAATAAGAAAAGGTACTTTAAAACAGAATGTGGTTACCCCAAACAGCAATAGAGACCCAACAGCGATGTTCCATGCTGTTAATTATGGTGTCAAGAAGTTCCTGGTAGCTGTGTCCATTGCTCCAGCAAAGCAGTTCGGAGCCGCTGCAGGGTTCGGGGAGGGAGCTGGATGCCAGCAACACGCTTCCCGAGAGCATCTCAGACATGTTCGATGGGATTCAGACAGATCGGGAGAACGTGCTGGCTATTCCATACGGCCTATAGTCTCCTGTTCCAGGTACTGGTGCACGAGGCGAGCTGTGTGAGGGCGAGCGTTATCCTCCTGCTGTACAAATGTATCGCTAATTGCGGCCGCATACCGACGAATAATAGAGTCCAGGATGTCTTCTCTATACCTCTGAGCATTGAGATTTCCGTGTGGCAATACATAGAGGTCGGTACAACCACCTAACGATATAAACATGCCCCACTTCCTCCAACTTCTGCCAGCACTATGTTGCCGCTGCCGAACCGTCAATAAAATGTCCGGGCGGCCAACAGAAGGGCCAGCAGTTGGCACCCCATCAGTTGTCATATGCCACAACAGGGCCATCAGTGGTTCATCACAGGCAGTAGCTGCCACAAGTAGCCCTTCAGTGGCCCTGCAAGCACGTGCCAGAAATGATGGCTAGCCTAATGTGGTCCGCTAGTGTGCCGTTAGTGGCAGCCGGCTACCACCTGACGTAACTGGTGGCTTGCCGAATCTTGTCCGCCAATTTCCCAGCAGTAGCCATAATAATAATAATAATAGCAAAGACAACCGCAGTTTCCCAAAGCTACAATTTTTTTTCTACCCTTGCGAAGCTTGTGAATTAACGAACTGCGTTGGGGAAATTTTCTCAACAGATCGGAAACACACCCGTTTGTATCTGAGTAGATTTGAACGTGGGCCGTTAGCGTGACAGCTGAGCTCTCTACCGACCGGACTGATTTGGCAGGCTTGAGCATATGCTTAAAGCTGTCTGTTTGGTATGCAATGTGTAATCGAATGCTTCCCTCTTTCATTTTACAATATTGCGAGGTATTTGTCTTAAAAGTCAGTTTCATATAATTGATAAATTAATTTTTTCAACGTAACGATCGTTTTTTTTTTTTTGTTTTGTTTTTTTTACCTTAAGAGAACTTCACTCATTTTCAAGGCGTGTACATACTTTAAAGTCGCTTTCCAAAGTTTTGTACTATCCTTGCCGTCTTGAAAAGAGATTGTTGAATAAATATATATTTACCCGGGTTCATGTCACATTCTGTTACATTTTTAACGTTGTGTCTTTCCTTTCCGTTGTCCGAAGCTACATTTGTTTTAAACAGTAAAAGATATTTTATTTTACTTCTCGTTATTTTTAGAAGCGAATTCTTTGTGTATTCAACCCATGGATGAGTACACCACATAGCGTTGCTTTTTTTTCTTTCAAATAATTAATAAATTTTGTACGCGTATAATTCTTTTTTTTTTTCCTACAAACGTTGTTTTAATGGTTTTCCAGGATATGTGTTTCAAGCGGTTTCAAATTTTTTCTTGTTATTCATCCACTCCATTCCATGAATTGTTATTCATGGGAATGGAGTGGGTGTATTTCATGGCTGTAATCTAGTATTTCACGGCTTAATCTGATATCTTCGTCGACGTAAAATTTCATTAGGAAATTAATTGGCCTCTCCACATATGGATTTTTTCTTAACATCCACTAAAATAATACGATGGCGATAGCGTCGTTTTCGACTAACTGGTACCATGAGAGACACAGCAAGTGTTGCTTCTGTGCATGCGCAGTCCCGTTGCTTCCACCTGCTGTTGGGGGTTGCATTGGTTGCCAGCAACGGGCCACTAGTGGCACTTGCTTGGAGGCCTACAATTCACGGCGATGTTGCAGGGCCATTAATGGCTCGCCAACTGATAGCGCTGCCACCAACGGACCACTACCGGGCCGTGAGCGGCAGATTTCAGCCAGCAGTGACCCATCAGTGCCAGCTGGTGGCCTGCAGTTTCCCAGCACTTGTGTTTTTGCTGGGAAGTGAATTCAATAACGAACATTTTGATGAAATTGATGATCCTGATGATTTTTTGCCAGAGCTACATCCTCCACTACCTGGTGATACTAAATGTCAAGATTAAGATTGCTCTGGAGACTCAGACGATGAATATGATTTTCACGACAGTGAAAGTGACACATAAGATAATGGAACATTTTCAACCGATCATGACGATACAGAGAACGAGATCTCTTCTTTTTACAATTCCGATGCTAACAAAAGATGCTCATGTTCACAGCTCTTGTACTAGTTCTTTGCATGGAACTACCATAGACATCGAAGCATTTTCTCTTTTGATGATGGTCATAGTTCTAGCAAAGCTTTAAAGAGACTTCCATGTAAATGAAAGACAGAAAAGAAAAAGTACTTCCATCGTGAAAAAGTACAAGAAGATGTGAAATCGTGGATTAGCCCTAAACTGTACGGGACACTATGTAAATAACAACACGCCATGCACTGTACCTCCTTTTTTGGTTTTTAATACTAAATGTCATATCTTCATTCACCGATGTATGAAACTTAAGAACGAGCCAGGTTTTGACCTACATCATCGCACAGGAGCTGCCTAGATATGTGAAGGGAAATTCAAACCATGGGAACTCAATTACCGAAATTATGATGAAACAACACCGACAGAACTGCAGATCTTAAAGATGTAGTGGAACTTTATTCAGAATTGGATACATAGCACTGGGTGCCATGATACAGATGCATCACTGCCAAAGATAGTACGAAGGGAAGATGAGGTCATCAGTAGGAGATATGATCCCCCCTAACGTCGATGTATGATTTGCACAATTTTCCCATACTTTGCTCTAGGTTGTTGATGAGTTCTGACGGTAACATCGTCCATTCTTTCATCAGCGCCGTCTTCGGTTGTTGGACAGTTTCCAGTGTGTGTTAGCGTGATGTAACTCATAACCCCAGAGCGTCCTACACGTGTTCTATGGAATTTAGATCGGAGGAACATACTGACCAATTCATCTGCCGAATGTTTTCAATTTCCAATAGTTCATCAACAGCCACTACGACGGGGTGCGGCGTTATCGTTCATGAACACGAACTGTGAGCTAATGGCACCTCGGAACAGACGAACATGGGGAAGGATTTCCTCGTTTCAGTAGCACGCACCGGTTATAATACCTCCTTCCAGTATCTGGAGCTCAGTGCATCCATCGATCAGAATGCCTGACCATACCAGGACACCACGGCCGCCATATCTACCCCTTTTACTGGTGTTTTCGGGGCGATACCGAGTGCTTACAACCATTGGCTCACCCACGGAGGGGGCTTTGGGGGCTTAAGCCCCCTCCAAGAAGATTAAGAGTGACGTTCGTCACAAATTAAACATTCAAAATCATTATTTTACATGTTCAAATAATTACATAGTGTATCACGAATGAAATACGGGATTACACCATGTAATACAAATTTTGAAGATGATAATCCTCTTCTGGGTGTAATTGTGGCAAGGATGGTAAGTCAGATAATATCCGAAAGCTTACCAGGGCGCTATCTGGGAGACGCAGGTTCGATTCCCGCTCCAGAACGACGAAATTTTCAAGTTTTCGGATATTATCTGACTTACCATCCTTGTCAAAATTACACAAAAAAAAACAAACGGATTATCATTTTCAAAATTTGTATTACATAGCGTCTTCTATTACATGGTGTCTTCTTCCCAAAGAGATTAAGAACGACGTACGTCACAACCTTATATTGGGCATATATATAGCCCCTCCAACAGGAATTCCTGGGTGCGCCACTGCCTACAACGCTAGATTAGCTGATGTTCAGAATCGCCAGAGAGATTAAATCTGCTCTCATCAGTAAAGAGTACTGTTTCCCACCGTTCTGTTGTTCAGTCCGTACGATTTCTTGACCACTGTAAACGGGCCGTCCCGGTGGCGAAGTGGTCTAAGCGATGGCTTCTGATCCTTCATCAGAGATAGGTTCGGGTTCGAATCCCGGTGAGGCATGGATGTTGTGTTTGTCTTACGACGCTGGCTCTTTCCCTTCCCTGGGGCCAGTGGCCCAAAATTAGGGACGGGAGACTGCTCATAGCCCATTGAGTTGTTCACAGTGGTCGTTAAACCTACAATCAATCAATCAACCACTGTAAACGGTATATCCGGTGAGAAGTTATTAACGTACTGGTCGTTGAGTAAACAATCCACATTTGTGTAGTCGCCTGGCTACTTTAAGCCGCGATATTGTGCGTCCTGTGTTCATGTTTTATTGTTTTACAAGGTTACTTGCTGTCTGATGTCGATTCTTCTTGACTTTGGTGTATGACCACCACCGGTCTTTTGCACAGTTGTACCTGTAATCCTGAAGGCCAACTACTCACGCGATACGATGCTATGGGTGATACCAAACGTTTGGGACACATTCATCACAGTTTGCCATACCTCGAGCCTCCCAATTATTCGACCATGAGTAAAATCATTAAGATGTTCTCGATTGCCCATTTCCCCGTCTCCAGCACACAAAAACAGAATCAAACGTCTGTAACACTTATGCACACTATCCAGTGATTTCCATTCAACTGAGCCGTCCCGGTGGCGCAGTGGTCTAAGCGATGGCCTCTGATCATTCGTCCGAACGGGGTCCGGGTTCGAATCCCGGTGAGGCATGGATGTTGTGTTTGTCTTACGGCACTGGCTCTCTCCCTTCCCTGGAACCAGTGACCCTAAATTAGGGACGGGCGACTGCTTATAGCCCATTGAGTTGCTCACGGCGGTCGTTAAACCTTCAATCAAAAAAAAAAAAAATTCAACTGACAACATCGGACTGAGAGAATGCATTTTGTTCTAATGTCATGCAAACCACACGTCATGGTCCATTATTACGCATGTGCTGTTGCTGTTATTCTCAGACACAGCCCTGAGTTAATTTGCGTTTGGGTGCTGCTACTATTTACGGCGTTATTTTACTTTTTTCACTTTGTCCTTAAGTTTTGCACACCAGTGTAGTTTTGCTATTTCATATCAATGTTGAACGCAATGCACATGAATCTTGTTCTGGTGCATGCTGTTCATTATGCGGTGCATCAGAAAATCATCGCTTCTTACCTTACAGTCGCACCAATCTCGACATGCTTGGTCGGATTTTAGTTGGAAGTTTTTCAATATTCACGTTCTTTGAAAAAATCGCGTGAAAAATTTGCTTAGGAGCAACGGAAGCCGAGTAAAATACAAAAGAAGAATCTAAATCATACTGATTTTTCGTTTATCCTGTTTTTGTAAAGCCGTCGCTTCCCGTGTTACTAATATACAAATCTAAATGTTCTTTGTCTCATTTTAAGCTGAATTTCTATTATATTCATGGTGTTTTAAAAGATTGCGTGCAGAATTGGCGCAGGGGCAACGGGAGATGAGTAATGTACAAAAACATGTGAAAGTATCGATTTTTCGTTTATAATGTTTTTAGAAAACCGGCACTCCTCGTGTTACTAATAATCATAACTTGCTGTCATTTTGCGCGTAATGTTATGATGCTGTACAAAAAAGTTCAATGTATTATGAGGGTAGAACGAACGGTTGTTGGGGAAATGTGGAAAACCGAGAAAAAGCGTGGCCCATCCACCATTTTTCCGAAATGGCAGCCGTAGAACAATTCGGATCACCGCGGACTTTTTGTATATTGATAAGGACCTCTAGTAGAACGTTTGAACCAAACATCACTTTGGTCTGAATTACTTTCCGATTTAAGTCAAATTTTTCTACGCCATTATACATTAGCATATTTTCATCTTGGTTTTTCTAGGACCTTTCGTGCAAAAAGCTTTGACGCATTATTCTGGGATCTTATGAATCACAAATCTTAAAACCAACGTTCCCTCAGTTGCTTCAAAATAGGCAGAAGTGTACTCCGGCGTTTATTGGAAGCTGGATTTTTTGAATCAGGAGAATGTATTCATCCCCTTAATTTAGAAATTCCAAGAAAATATTTACCTTTCCCCTTTTACTTTTATATTCCTTATTTCAGTACGTGTTCTTCGTCTTTAATTTGAGATTTTCTGACATTTCCCGTGTTCTTTTATCGAAGTAGGAATTTCACTGAAGGTATTAGATAAACCGACTGCATGAACTTTAACGTATGCTATTTCTGCACATTAAACCAAGATAATTATTCTCTCCAAGAAATATGCTGTAGGAAAACTTTCAAGATATCAATATTTTTTATTTCGATTGTTTGTTCTTCAGTTGATTAAATTATTTTCACTACGATGTTTAGGTAGTTCACACAATCTTTTGTACAAAGAAACAACTCGAACTTCTGTGGAACTCAAAATACGAATGAGTGAACTTAAATGCATACCAAAGCGTGCTTGTGCGAGCACTTGGGAGAGGGTGTGTATAACAGGTTGGATTCAAAAATAGATGTAACACTACAAATTATATCTCGGTATGTTTTCCTTTTTTTTAAATTTCAGGTTAGGTTTACCGATCCCCATGAGATTTTAAGACTATGAGTCCCCCAGCCTTGATTTAAAGACACTGGTTTCAGGAAAGGAAAAGAACCAGGACTATCGGTCAAACGCAACTTCCATTTCTTGCTCCAGGATTCGAGCCCAGATTCAGAAGTATAAGAAGTCAGAAGTCTAAATACTTTGAAAGACTGTGGTACTAAAGGTTCTTAGATTAGCATCGTCATAAGCATCTGTAAATAAATGACTGTCAAAGTTGACTGATTGAAAATGCATAATATACCTATAAAAACTATAAAACGGATATGGCAACAGAATTCCATGTGCCCCAAGTTGTTCGGTGCTAATGTGCAAAATATTTCGCAGATACTGAGCTGAAAATGATAAAGGATAAGGGTTAATGAGAACAGTTTAACCCTCCCACTACACTCTTTGTTTTGCTGATGACTTTATGTTACCGTACAAAATCCTTTTAGACAGCAAATCATGTTCTAATTGCTTTGTCAAAGATGTAAAGAGATATGTTTAAAGATGGTCTTGTAGAAAACGGACCTATGCTTAACACTTTCGCTAGAACAACGATGAATCTAAATTGTAGACATAAAACTGTAAGTACTGGATAACTATGTTTATCTAGGTCAAAGGATATCCATCTGCAAAAGGAGTAAAAAGTCCTATGCGCCATAGAACACACAAGAGCTATAGTCACCACTGGATGTTTGAACACATCCGAGTGTCAACATACTGGATATGTTTAAACGAAATGGAAGGCATGCAGAAGCCATTTGGAAGAAAAGTGCCCAACAGAGAGAAGGGGAAGGGGCAGTTGTGAAAGCAACTTAGGCTTCGTTCATCAGTGGCACGCACACATGTGTGGCGAAGCAAAGAAAAGTTACATCGTGCTATGCAAATTTTGAACAGAAAGCAGAAATAGATGCTCCATGTCCTTCAGATTTTGGTCGCAATAGCTCATCAAGCATGTATTTATTGATGCAAAAGTAACAAATAAGGCTTCGCAACGTCTGCAGTTTTATTCAGATTTCACACAGAATCGATCAATGGGTATTTTTCCGAAGGTACATACTTTTAATAAAATAAGCGAGGCACATATTCAATGAAACCTCTGTTTTGTCAAATGAGTTTGGGATCAGCAGGGACCTCTAATTTCTCGTACTTCGGTACGTCAGTGTCTGATTAAAACACCTTCAGATACACTGCCTCGACATATTGTTAGGATCATCGTAATGCTTTGCGTGCATAAATGAACACTCATGTCTCATTCAATATTATAAGAGTTGCGAAAGAAAATGTGCACGCTGAAGATAAACTGAACTTGATACAAACCGTCAGAAACGTCAAAATATGTGTGGCTTCAGTTTTATATTTATTAAATTACGACGAAACAATAAACTCAAATTTAAGTTAGTTTCTGAAGGACAGGGATCTTTCCTTTATTTTTAGATCAAACTCTCGAAGAAAAAAAAGTTAATGATAAAATAAAAATATTGTCTATCCACGTTTCCCCATGTAATGATACGTTGCGAATATTGGTTTCCCTTTTTATTCAGTGCCAGGAGAACTGATTTAGTATATTTAAGACTCCGTATCATAAAATATGAGAAATAAGTGGTGATAAGCTTAAAATGTATCTTATGGCATGTCCTTCCTTAAACGTGTCCTATGAGATATCTTACCTTAGGATCAATTCTTAGCAGCGATTGCTATTTTCAAAACTACTCTCCCGTGATGTTGACATATCATGAGGGTGGTCCTAATAAAATGGCCAAGAAAAAAAACTATCCTTTCATGTAGACTTATCATGAGGGTGGTTCTAACAAAATGGCTAAGGGGAGAAGCACTCTCCGAATTTTGATTATTGCACTTTCCAACTTTTCCATATATTGATACTGATAAGGAAATAAGAAACTTTTACTTCTCACCCTCCGAGTATGTATTTGTAAGAGAAAGTAGAAAAGGATGGATAAAATGCCAACACTCCACTGAAGTGACAGCTCAACATGAAGGAAACCTTTTCGGAAAACTGAAATTATGCATCTCACTGAAGGAGATCTCAAATAATTAAACTAAACAAAGAGTAATAAAAAACTAGATCTGTGGAAATTCCCTTGATCTGAAGCTGAACTTTCAGTTAGTTGTTCCCCCAAATGACCTACTTGGAAAGTGGCATTATTTATTTTCCACATCATTTATCGGAATTGGGTTAGAGTGAACGGGGGTCTTTTGTGTGTCACAAACACATTCAAAAGAAGGGGGAAAAAATCTCGTAGAACAGCACCGGTTTGGAATTTTGATAAATTGATAACGTTCCGAATCCCAAAACAGTTACTTCCGGTCAATCATCTCAGGCAGTGACGTGAAATTCGTCTTTACGCATCGGTCGACTGCTTTCACCTTCAACCGGCCCACAAAACTAGAACTCTCACTTACTACACTCCCACCCCTTAATGCCCCTACAATAAACAACAAAACATTCCACCATACTTCGTAGGCGAAATTAGCTTTGTCATCTTGCGCCACAGTTTCCCTTGCGGGCGTGACAATTGAGTCCCCCCCCCCACACACACACACCAACCCTCCCTCCGCACTCCACACCAAGACTTCGCAGACACGAGGGAAGACCAAGAGAATAAGACGAAACAAAAAACCGACAAAAAAAAAAAAAAGCTAAACCCGTTTTACTCACAACAGCTTGGCTTTCCCTGACGACCCTGTCAGGTTCTTTTCATGGTTTCATATCGTTAAGATTTTCAGTGAGCCAACAAAGAAAGCAATGTTAACTCCTCTGATGTTGAGTGGACACTCCAAAGTCACGTGGTGCGTACGAGTTACATCAGCGGAGTCTGGGATGGCCACGTGGGCGGAGACCGTGGAGTCTCGTTTTTCAGGTGGCTTTCAAGGTAGGGTCAGAGTAGGGTATTTAAGAAGCACAGATGATGATCAGTCGTCATAGCAACCGTTGTCATTCGCTGTCTGCAAGCATCAAGATCTGATATTTTCGTCATCATGAAGCTAGTGGTAAGTCCAGTCACTTCTTTCTGTTCACCCCTTTTCATAGTTTAGTATCAATGGTGACCACAAATACGGCGGTGTGGGTAGATAAGGCACCATTTCTGATGGATTTAGTTTGGATAAACCTTCTACATGTGTCATGCATAACGCACACTTCTTTTTGGAAGAGTGGGATAACTTTTGTTGTTGTGGGTGTAGTACGAAAGAAAAAAAGATGTGCTAACAACACTTTACGGTGCTTTAGGAAATTACGGGGGGGGGGGGGGGGGTAATTGACTAAAAGTCTCGGCTCTGTTTATTTTTTAATGTATGTTTTAAAGTTTTAAAATGAGAAAGGTTTGGCATGTAACAGTGGTGAAATTACGAGATGACTTGCTTTGCGGGTACACAGCGTTATGTCGTCTGGGAGAAGTTTTATAGTGCTATACATATATAAATATCTATGCACATATTTAAATGTGTGTGTGAAGTTCTGCAATTCCATTCTCCAAGTGAACAGTAAAATGCTTAGAGTTACAGCAAATTCGAGTTACAGATTAAATAACTGGATATTAAAAAAATATGAAATTTCCTTAAATCATCAATTCTCTGTAGTTCCCCATTGATTTGGAGACTTTTTATACTTAAAATGCTATATTGTCACTAATAAATCTCTAATATGTTCTAAAGCGTCTCTTAAAGTTTACTTTTTAATAAATACACACATACAATTTAAAAATTTGGAGCTAAAAACAGAAAATTTGTACAATTTGTGTATGTACGAAAATTTCTAATTAATGTAAACGTACTCTTTAGCTTTTGTTGAAAACATTTGTTAATTTGGCTTGTCGTTTTAACTTTAGATTTTCTTTTAATATTAAATCAGGCAAATGAGCATTAACTTGAAAAATATTCTCATGGACAAATTCTTGGCCGCCCTGGTAGCGCAGTGGTCTAAGCGCTGGATTGTTACCATTCGTCCCAGATGGGTATGGACTCGAATCCCGGTGAAGCGTGGATGCTGTGTTTGTCTTATAGCACTGGATCTTTCTTTTCTCTGGAACTACTGGCCCTAAATCAGGGACTCGCAACTGTTCATAGCTCACGGTGGTCGCTACCCCTCCCCTCTCAAAAAAAAAAGAATACCGTATTCTACGGAAATAGCTGCCGCTCCTACCTGGCGTTCTTTTGCAAGGTCTTTTAAACACTTTCATTTGCCCCAGGAATGTTAAATCGTTAAATACCTGAACGAGAGCAATCAATAGATGAAAAATCACAATTGTTTCAGTGCGATCGATTGCACGTTTCCGGAAAAAATGAACTTTATGCGAATGAAATCTTTCAAAATAAAGCCCTTATATTCGGAGTTGGTTAATTTAATAAAACTTACTCTGATTTCAGTACCAAGTTCTGCTTTACCCTGTTTCGAGACGTTAGACAATATGACAATAGCAAGGAACTAACAAAGAATACCCACATTCTTTCTTTCCCCGCTGTCCCTGTCTGCCCTTTCTCCTTTGCGCTCTCTCTCTCTCTCTCTCTCTCTCTTTACTCTATTCCCTTCTCTTTTTTTTTTACTGAAGCTAAATCAATGTAATACGTATTTTAAATCCAGTTCCGTAGTAAGTTAAATTGTTAATTCTTTTTTTAGAAAAACTGAAAACAAAATATGCACCGTTAATCATTTACGATCTTCTCTACTTTAAGCGTAAAAGCTTCGTTAGGGTTTAGGGGGCGATCGCCCCAGTTGCTCCCCGCTGGATCCGCCACTGAGGGTTGCAGACATTTTTTTTTTTTGTTAACAGCGTACAATAGTTGTAGACTTCACTCTTCCGCATGCTTTATGAACTCTGCAACGCAATCGAGGAGCGCTAATTCTTGTGACTTTTGCTCATTAATTGCAGAAATTAATTTGGCCACGATGAGTTTTCTGTAAAAGCGTATAAGGCATTTTTTTTTTTTTTTTGTTATCTATCACGTCCTGGTCTATGGGTTGAAGCATTGATGTTAAATTAAGGGGTAAAACGCAGCGTTAATTGCTATATGCTCATTCGTAAAAACTTTTTGTATGTGCAGGGGAGTTGTCAAAAGTTCCCTTTTGACTGGCAAATTTCTTATTTATTTTGTGGAGCCAAGATTCTTAAATTTCAGATGTCATCCAGGCCTTTGTATCGTTTTCATTCAAAACGGGGACAGCCTTAACATATGGAAAGCACCACGAGTTTTTAGATATTTCAATTAAATGTGTTTAGTTTTCTTTACCAGACATGGTTGCAACTATCATAGTTTCATCTCATAGAATATATCGAATTCAAAAGAAATGGTTTAATTCGACAGGCAATCATGAAAAACACCTGTTTCGTCAACATTAAAAATGCCATCCTCCTCTTATTCAGTTAAAGTTTCAAATAAAACGTACCTAATCCATGTTTAATAGTTGTTTTCATGCATATGTATTGACACTTTCTCTACACATTGTTTTAAAAACAACACTGTTCCTCACTCGAAACATGCCAACAAACACTAGCTTAGAAATCAGTGCACCCAAATTTCTCAGGAAACCACTGAGCTGTTTCTCTAATAAATGCTCTTCAAGTAGAAAAAATTCTGCTCCTTGACAAGTGTGAACCATTTCAGAACGACTTCTTCCAGATCTGGATATTTCACTGCTTTCATCGATAAATTTTTTCTTATTTTTCTTGATTTCTCATCATAATAGATAGAGTACTAGAGGGTGTATCAAATTTTTCATCAATATTCTTTTCGATTAAATTTTCACTGTCATTTTTTTATGACTTTTACCTTTTCATGCAATGGTAGTGTTGTTACTTTTCTTTTACCCATCACACATGCATTCAAAAAATGAGTGAAACGGCTACTCAGTTCAAATGCAAATGGTACCAAATTGAATTGGTATCACAACTGAATTTTCTACCAATTGCATGACAGAAAGACTTCTTTCTGCCAGTTGTTTTTTTTTACCGAAAAGGTGGCTGGAATAAAACACGATTTCGAATATCTCCTCACTTCTGTTGCAGTATGCCTGTCATAAAGACAGCGGGATGGAGTTTATGACTCCACAGAACAAGAATCCAGCCCTTTCTTTGGTGGACTCTTTTGGCGGGCTGTTGAGGGACAAAAACAGAGAAGTTACAGAAATATGTTGGTACTGTGATGAGATAACAAATTTCATCCCCCTCCCCATCCTCATTGTCGCGAAAAAGGGGTTAAGAGGGAGTTAAATAGTTTTTGTGCCTTTCATCTAACTCAGAAAAACAGCTAAATAAACAATGTCTCGTCCTGAACTTGGTTTACTACATCTCCTTTAAAAAAAAGCAAAAAGACGAGACAAAAGACACGGGAATCGAATAGGGCCACATCCCTATGGGATAGAAAACCGAGGGTTCCAAGAAAGGTACCCAGCTGCTTGTCCAATATTCGCCTTAAGACAGAGTCAAACGTTAGTAGCGATAACATCAGCTTGTTTCTAAGAGCTTAGGTTTTTCTAGAAATTTCGACTTGTGGAATGAAAATTGTACTACAGAGCATTTAATGTTACTTCGAGTTACAGAAAAATTCGAGTCATAGAAGTTCGACTTACAGAAGTTTAATGGTATGCATGTGGTGTATGCATGTGGTGTATGTACATGTGTGTGTTCATATATGTATACAAGTTTTGTGTTCTAAAGCTAACAATACATATAAATAAAAATTAATAAAAAAATAATAAAATTTGCAACTCAACTCAAAACGCTGATTTCACAAAGCAGAGAAAAAAAGCAATTTTCCTTGTGAAAAATTTAGAATTCATTGAGTATTTGCATGCTTCATCCTATACATTAACTAGCGTAATATTCTCATCTTCAAGTTTTGTGTTCTAAAGCTAGCAAGCAAACTATTAATAATTTTATATTCCTCCTTGCGGGTTAATGTACGGCATGATGCATACATTAACCAAGAGGTCTAAGTCGGGCTTGGGGTAATTCGTTCGAGATGGACCCGTGCTCGAGTCCTGGTTAAGGAAGTCATGCGTGCTACTCTTGCCTTACGGAGCTGGCTAAGTCTCTTGCCTTGAACCAATGCAATGCCCTCAAATTAGGGATGGAGACTGTTTATAGCCCAAAGCGTCGCCCATAGTTGTCATTAAACCTCCAAACAAAAACAAAAAAAGACAAAAATTTTAAAATGTAAGCATCCACTGCGAATTTCAGCCTGTTGGATAATTGATTGGGGGTTTAATTAACATTGTGAGCAACTCAATAAGCTACAAGCAGTTGCCCGTCTTTAATTTAGGACCACTGTTTCCAGGGAAGGGAGAGAGAGCTAGTGCCGTAAGACAAATACAACATCCATGCCTCACCGGGATTCGTACCAGGACCCATCATCTTAAGCCAGCGCTTAGATCAATCACTGCGGTACCTATAGGATAAATTCTATTGTGTCAGTGAAAAGGTCTGAAAAATAAAATAATATATATTCATGAACAGGGAACAAAATTCACTTCAAAGGTGTTATTTAGCATCTTTATTTCTTCATGCTATTTTTCATAATCATTTTATTTAGGGGAACGCAACTCCCTTTATTAATTTTTTAATGGAACGCTGTTCTCTACCGTATGACTAAACATAATAGTCACAAAAGTAGCCTAGAAGCTTACTTTTATTACTGTTATGTCTTGCCATAATCCGACTAAACGATAGGAGATGGAGAATTTAGGAGGAAACTTTTCTTCCACAAATGGAAGCCAGCTCGATAAAGTCTAAATATCGGCAAGAAATTATTATCTTTTCAAAAACAGTTTAATAAAGTAGCTGAAAAATTAATATCGTCAGTGGATGAGCAAGTTGTTTACGAAAACAAACAGGTGCAAGCTCTGGTTACACCTATTTATTTGGATTTTCTCAAGCTCTGGTTACACTTTACGTGGCTGTGGCAATTTATAGAAATTACGAAGTGGTTTATCCAGAAATAGAATTTTTTTTTTTATCGAGAAACATAAATTCTTGTTTACATTGAAAGGAGTGGATTCAATGCACAAATATTTTACTCTGGTGTACTTTGATTTTTTTATAAACTACGGACCGGATTCAATTACCAAGGATTCCATATTCTGGCGTCTTTAGTTTTCACGAAAACTACCTCTACAGCCAAAAAAAAAAAAAAAAAAAGCAATCTCAGAAAACTTAAATGATGCTCAAAATGGTGGGATAAATGTTCGTGTATAATACTAACTTAAACTGACTACAAGCCTGTTGATGATTTGGTAATAAAGCTTCGCAAATTAATATCCCGTAAATATTCTGCAAGAGAACCCGATATTGAAAATACAATTCAGTGTTTTATCGTGTTAGATTCAATGAACATCGTAACATTATCTAAGTGGCAATATAAGGGCCAACGCCTACTAAACCACAGAGTACGAACAAATTCTCTCGTGCTTTTGTGCTTCTACATTCTTCACAAAATTTACTGCTGATCAGGAAGTTTACATGCACACAATATTATTTCACTTAGTTTTACTTCAAAACCCAGTTTCATAGTCTAGCTGAATTTTTGTTTTATTTATTTTGTCAATTACAACCTTGGTCCACTAACTTCTAATTACAACAGCAAAATTTACGCCATGCATAATCTGGCGAAAACGAAAAATTTACTATTTTGAATCTTACAAATCTGAAAAACGTTGGATATTTCGATTATTGCTGTAGGAAATCAATTTTTAAAACGCTGAGCACGTGCTTATGTATTGGTATCTTTATCAAGACTTCAAAACAAGAGATCGTGTTAATAAAAGAATTGCATATATGCAATACATTTCCTGCTGTATGATATGTGTTTAGTCGTGGCCATGGAAATTTCATTCGGATCGAATAGTTTCAACGTCGCATTCATTTCAGAAGAACAATTAAAAACTATCATTTTCCAAAAATAAAACCTCCTAAATTACCAAAATTTCAGCGCAGATGATGATTGTACAACAATGTAAAGGCCGTTTTAGGTCAAATAACCGTCACTCACAAAAATTAAGATGCTTCAACGGGAATTGAACCCGGTGACCGAGTGGTCTAAAACGCTCTCTTCATATCATTCGTTCGAGATGAGTCCGGGTTCGAGTCCATATGGACGGGTGACTGATCTCATGGTGGTTGTTAATCCTCGAAACAAAAGAAAAAAAAAGTATCGAACCTGGATTTCTCGGACTTTATTAGAGTATGAATTTCCAAATAGCTGCAATTGTATCATAACTCGGAATGCGCTGGTGAAGGCACTCGCCTCACCGTAGCAGTAACATTGTGTTTCTATAATAGGCATAACATTACAACGGTGTTTAGGAAAATATTATTTAAAGGTATCACAGGGTCCCTGGCTTACGGCGCAAAGCCAGCTCAAACTATTAAGCAAGGCATCGGGGTGCCCCTCTATGGGGGACAACGCAAATCTTGTAGCATTTTAGGTGTTTATAACATGTGTGGGAAAAATAAAATACTTCTCGTTGGCTTCTATATGTTTTTATTTCGTTTTATAGCTGGTAATAAAGGGTGGTTTTTACCTAAAAGCAGTACTGACCAGTTTATCCTGCCTCAATCTTTCGCCACAGACTATCTTGCTTTGTTTCATCTGTCAACGCATTTTCTTTCCCTTTCATTTCCTTCTTTCTCTGAGGAAACGACATACAGTGTTTTTTTCTTGAAGCCTCCCCACCTCCAACAGTACCCTATTTTCCATTAAACAAAAGAAGCAGCTGCTTGGAGTGGCACTTAACGGTGGGGCAGAATTTAATTCCCTAAAATATTCATGAAGTACCCTTTTTATCGCATGAATAAAATGTAGAGAACATTAAGAAATTATTTGCGCTTTTTTTTTTATTGAAGGTTTAACGAGCACCGTGAGCAACTCGATGGGCTACAAACAGTCGCCCCTCCCTAATTTACGGCCACTGGTTCCAGGAAAGGAAGAGTACCTGTGCCGTAAGGCAAACATAACATCCATGACTTACAGGGATTCGAACCCAGATCCTTCTCGCACGAATGGTCATAAGCCAGCGTTTAGACCACTGAACCGGCTTGGGTGTTTTTATCTCTATCCGAAATCACTATGAGTACAGAAAAGCATGAGGGGCGCGAACTCTACTAAATGAATCTATTACGCCCAATAACTTTACAAAAAGAGAACTTCCCATTAAATGTGTTTTAACGCCAATGAAATCATTTACTTCGTGACAATTTGTGTCACTAAGTACTTAAAGAAACATTAAAACATCTTATCTCTAAATTTTTGGAAGTGGAATGGGACAGAACAGCTCCGAAATGCATGTGGGTATGTTAAATTTGAAAACTTTATTCAAATTTTCTCCAGCGAAAAGTCCACAAAGGGGCGCCGAAGTGGCCCTTTGCATCGGAGCGCAAACATCTCTTGAGAAGGCGCGGCTTTGGGGTTCCCTGCACCACGCTGGTTGCATCGGCTAACGCTACGTCACTGACAAAATTTTACTTTCTAGGCGCTCTTGATATACTGAAGCATCAGTGCTTGACAGTAGCTATAAGAGACAAAAATTTTAGCACAAAAAGTGCTGAAAAGTAAAAAAGGAAAACAATCTAGATGTCTATATTGTGTTTATGAAGAAACGGTTTCTAACTTCAGCTTTCTTAAATAAAATTTGCGAAATAGCATTACTCGCGTAAAGTCGTGGGGCCAGGAAAGAGATATTTTTGATGTAGAAACTGCGGAAAATAGAAATTGTCCCGTCAGCTTTAGAGTCATTCGGTCACGAAAGAATATCTCCAATTGTTTACTTTCGTTAAAGGAATTTTTGTATCCGTGAACACAAATAATTTTTTTTCGTCTTTATAGCAATTTTAAAGCTGCAACAATCATTAAACTTGAAATTCGAAGGAATCACGTGATTAGGAATTTTTACCATGGTTCTTACAGTTTTGACAGTATCTTTAATATCATCATCATCATCATCGTGATCAACCATTACAATCCACTGCTGGATAAAGGTATCCTCAAGTTTCTTCCACAATTGTCTGTCTTGAGCCTGTCTCCTCCATGCCACTCCAACAAACTTTCGAATTCTATTAGTGCTGTAAATGAATGAGTTGACAAAAATATCTCTGTGTCACATTTGTGGATTTCATGGAATCTCTCATAACTGATGTTCTTTTCAAGATACTGCGTTGTACCCTCGTTAGGTGAATGTCGTAAAGATTGTTTTGTCAAGGCATTTGCAGAGGCCACATAAAAATTTGGAATTACATAATACAAGAAGTTCTTCATGAACGTTCAGTTAATTAATTTTAAACTTCAACTATTTGAACGAAGGAAAGCCTTTTTTCTACTTTCAAAGAAATTATATACACTTGCTTTCATAAATTAAGGGAAAAGCAGAAAAATCGTGATACCTGAAGAATACATGCTGAAATGTTATGAAATTTGGTGAAAATCTGTATCATATTGTATGTTACAGAAAGACCCTAAAACATTTCGTAAGAAATACTTCATTTCGCTCATCACCTCAGTTCATCTGTTAAATGATGTATCGCATTACAACAAATGACAAATATGATATCTCAAAAGCACAACACTCCGCAAACGATGTGACGCACACCTCCGCAACAGCTTTTTTTTTTTTTGCTAATTTGCATAAATCGATGCCATCACCACATTTCCATTCGATACACTGACTTGGCATTACATTTTCACGTAGTGCGTCCAAGTTTCGTGAATTTCCAACTCTTGTTTCGCAAATAATAGCGATTTTTCTGTTTTTTCCCCCTTAATTTATGGAAATCAGTATATATCATCGTTAACAACAACCACTCTCAATACACTGCTGGATGTAGGTTTTTCCAAGTTTTTTCCAGAACTCACACTCTCCATGTCATTAATAACCTTCCATGTCATTCCGGTATGCTCTTGAATTTCATCTACCCATTGCCGACGTGGAATTTTTCCATTCCTTGGTATAGTCTAGTACTTCAGTTTCAAAACGGCAATTAGTTCTATATGTATTTGCATGTGTGAGTGTACCTGTGCATGTATATTGATGGCTCGGCAGGCAAAAATGAGACATAATAGACTTTTACGACAACGCTTAAGTTCCAATCATAACACACTCACCAAATACCCCAAATTCTCATCCAAATTTTACCAAATGATAGAAACTGAAACTCTACGGGGCCAGATAACATTTTTTTGTTTTTTAGACGGACATAGACAAAAGTGATGTTCAATGCTTTTACCAGAAATGAAGATTTATCGATTGATGGAGAAAAGCTGGAGATAACAAACACGTACGTTTATCTTGGACAGCAGATATCAAGGGAGGGTCACATTGATGAAATTAATCGGCGTACAAAACTTGCCTGGAGAGCTTTTGGGAGAAACAGCATAATTTTCAAGAGCAATATGCCGTTATGTCTTAAAAGAAAAGTGTTTGATCAATGCATCCTTCCAGTGCTTACATATGGTGCAGAGGTGTGGACCTTAACAAAAAGGGGCATACAAAGGCTGCAGACAACTCAAAGTAGCATGGAGAGGTGCATGCTTGGTGTAACCAGGAGAGACAAGAAGAAGAACTCGTGGATCCGAAAAATGACAAGAGTGGAAGACATCATGATCAAAGTTAAATCCCTGAAATGGAAATGGGCTGGACATACTGCCAGAAGGACAGACCATCGATGGACAGTCGAAATTTCAGATTGGATTCCAAGGGACAGGAAAAGACCCAGAAGAAGACCACATGGGAGATGGGTGGATGAAATTCGAAAGTATGCGGGAGTAACATGGAGGAGACTGGCACAAGACAGACCGTTGTGGAAAAAACTTGGGGAGACCTTCGTCCAGCAGTGGATTGATAATGGTTGACGATGATGATAATGATGAATGCAGGATTCACTACCTGTGACTTTCACATTTTTCTGCATGTTTTGAGTAAAATGCAAAATAAATATATACAGTATGCACACATCTATTAATTAATACAGCGTGATTGCTTCCAGACATTAATTACGACACTTCTTTCATGCCCGAAGCAAATTTCCTGCAGAGGAACAATAGGGATTCTAAGTGGTTTGAGGCACTGGCTTCTGACCATTCGTTCGTGATGGGACCGAGCTCGAGTCCCGAGTGAGGCATGAGTATTATACACACACAGACACACACACACACACACACACACACACACACATCGCGGTCATTAAACACTGAAAGAAAAACAAAAGAGCAATCACGAAAAAAACGCCTCATAACTTGAAAGATAACTTATTATAATTAATTTGATTTAAAGACAAGAATGATACCACCGAAAATTTCGGGTGTTATAAGAATTCTTAATGTGAAGCAAATTTTGAAAGCTTCAAAATATCACACAATCGCTATGGAACTTCTACAGCAGCAGAGATCTCAGTCGTGCTACCTCTCTGTCCCGTCGGAAAATAGTTTTTTAGTCTCTCTTTTGAAAACAGAGGTGTCGTAACGAATACACTATGACCCTTGTTGAGAAAATTCAGCACACAAGAAGCTGAAAATGTATGGGAGGTCTTGGGTATGTGTCCTGTACGCGATAGGAAAGGCATTTCTACATTCCGATTTCAGGAAGAAAACTGCACAAAACCAAAAGCAATGAACACACAGATAGACAAGAGTAAGTGACAAGTTATGTTTGGCAAATACACTGGCGGAAAGTGAAAAAAGAACACCAAGAAGGAATTGGTGGACGATCATGAAATTTACATATGTTAATGGGGTCGAGTTTACGTAGGTGTGATGTTAATTTCGGGACCAACCGGTGAGCGCTAACACAACAGCATGGCATAATATGCAAATTATCGTCGGTGGTATTTAAGGAGTACAGCGAAGTGAATGTAATCAGTCGTCGGCGTACGGACACGCGCGAAGACCCTGAAAAAGCTGCAATGCCTGGACATGGAAGACGTGTACGATTTCAGCAGTTATCGGACTTTGAGCGAGGTCGTCTAGTCCGACTCCGCGAGACCGGGTGGTCGAATCGTCGTATTGCGGAGCGAATTGAACGGGAAGTATCGTTGGTGATACGATGGTGGCGTAGATGGTCCGAGGAACATTCCCACACGAGAAGACGTGGAACCGGGAGTCACAGACGGACTGTTGAGTGGATCGATCGACGCATAAGAAGAGCGGCGTTGTCAAGCAGAACATCCACTGCGATGCAAATCCGAGCTGCCATTGCACTTGAGGTGACTGTGCGAACAATCCGCAACCATCTACTGGATGCAGGACTACGTGCACGTGTGCCTCTGGCATGTCTACCTCTGACTCCAGCCCACCGTCAGGAACGGCTGCAGTGGTGTCGCCAACGTCTGCACTGGAGAACGCAATGGCGATCTGTTGCGTTCAGCGATTAAAGCAGATTCTGCTTGGGAGCCTCCGATGGCCGTATGCGTGTTCGCAGACGCACAGGGGAGCGTCTCTACCCTTCTTGCATCCGCCAGAGACACACAGGGCCTACACCTGGTCTCCTGGTGTGGGGAGCGATCAGCTATCACTCCCGTACACAACTAGTGTTTGTACCGGGTACGTTAAACAGCACCTCCTAAATCAACAACATCATTCAGCCCGTTGTTTTGCCATTTGTAAGTTCGGTCCATCGTGGTGTTTTCCAGCATGATAACGCACGCCCACACACGGTACGTGCAACGCAACATGCACTTTAGGGTGTGAGACAACTTCTATGGCCTTGCACGTTTACCGGATTTGTCCCCCATTGAGCACGTGTGGGATTTTATGGGACAGAGACTTATCCAGTCTTCACGGCCAGTCACGACCATCCCCGATTTACGCGTCCAAGTTGAGGAATGCTTGGAACTCAATACCCCAAACTTACATCCAACATCTGTACGACAGACTCCATGCCAGAATTGCACAGTGTGACGCAGTTCATGGCGGTTCAACCTCGTACTAACCATGTCACATGGAAATGTTATTTTTCAGTTTACCAACAAATACAGCTGTATTTTGCCATAATGTTTTGATCACGTTATCCTCTGTATTCCGTTATTATGATGTATAAATTTCGTTGGTATCAGACGTCTCCTTCTTGGTGTTCTTTTTTCACTTTCCGCCAGTGTATATAAATATTACATGTTCCGAAAACTTGGGTGCGAATTATCCTGCTTATCTTTGTGACATACTGCTGTTGTTCGTGTTTATTGAAAACGAAGTTCACAAGTGACCCGCTGCAAAGTATAGAGGGTGTCTTCCTGTAACAAACAAAACATCAACCGCCGTCTATCTTCAGTCTGAAGTTAGAATCTCCGCACACGATTTCGGTCAGCAATGGCATGATCACGAACATGCTGCTCTTAGTGATCTCATCACATCCAAGAATAAAGAGTAACTGTTGTTTATAAAGTGAAATAACTGACATTCAATGCGTCGAGTTTCAGTAGACTTTGCCGAATTCTACTTTTCTGATGATGTAGTTTGAAAAGCTACACATTAGTAAGCAGTGAGCATGCCCACCATGTGGATTAAAAAGATTGCGTCTATCGCAACATAAATTTTTATGACTGCGTGAAGTAGGTATAACCTTGTGAATTGCATTTTTTTTTCTTGTCCATTTTCAAGCTTTTATTGAATTTTAATTTTTTCTTTTCCAGATTGCACTGCTCGTCGCTTTGGTAGCTGTTATAGCTACAGCATATCCTAGTGGCTTGGGAGGTAGCTACGGCGGGTATGGAGGATACGGCAAAGGCGGTGGCAGTGGTTACGGTGGTTACGGAAGCTATGGCGGGTATGGAGGATACGGTAAAGGCGGCGGCTACGGTGGATATGGAAGAGGAGGCTACAGCGGAGGATCTGGAGGCTACGGAGGATTATCTGGAGGCTACGGCGGAGGATCTGGAGGCTACGGTGGTGGATACAGAGGCTACGGTGGATCTGGAGGCTATGGTGGTGGAAAGGGTGGCTCTGGAGGATATGGAGGATACGGAGGTTATGGAGGCTACGGCGGAGGAAAGGGAGCCTACGGAGGATACGGTGGTTACGGAGGAGGACTTGGTGGAGGTTACGGAGGAGGACTTGGTGGAGGTTACGGTGGCTATGGTAAAGGTGGATACGGAGGTGGCTACGGAAAAGGATGGTGAAAATAACAAACGCTTGAACTCGACATATCTTGGAGGTAAGTGATGTTTATTTGTATAATTACAGTATTTCTTTACTCTATTTTACATCATTAAAAATTGACTCTATAATTCTTAATAAGTGAATGGTTTCAGATTACTAAGCCCAGAAAAACCATTGTTGCCATGACCCCCCCCCCCCCCCCCGAGACTAAAGTTATGTTTGTACAATCATGGTATCTGGCTCGTCAGACAAAAAATTTGGGTAACGGGAGGTGATTTTGGACTTTCGAAACACTTGGAATCTAACCCTGGATTGAAACGTCCATCCCCTTTTCTTTACTAATCCCTGGTGTAGTTCAGAACTTTAATGTACTATTTACCCTCTGTAATGGCTAAGTTTTCCAGAAAATTGGCCAATATTTTTGGTTTATTTCGTGGTTATCTTTGAAAAAACTTATAATATGGTATTTCCCCTTTCCTTCTTTCTTAAAATCTTTTATTTATTTATTTATTTATTGTATCTGAATAATCTGTTTTTTGCCATTTCCTCAAAACAACATTTGGTAAAACTGTTTCAACTCATCTTTGAAAACAGGTAATACTAAGTAAGCCATGAAAGTATGGATAGGTTTTGTCTATGTGGATTTCACACAAGTTTCATCAATTAATAAATCATCAGTTTCTTCGTCGTTCATAAGTTTCCTACATCCTTTTTTATGTAACTGGATTTATCAGTGCCTAGTATGTTATGGTTCAGCCTCACCAGAAATTGTTTTTTTCTATTTGTTCTACTGAAAAGGATGCATTACCAGAGACGTAACTAGGCATTCCTGCGTTCGAAGCGAAGCTCCAAATAGTGCGCCCCCATCTATCTTATCATTATCATTGGCAACGTTTATCAATCCATAACTGGATGAAGGGCTCCCCAAGTTTCTTCCATAACGGTCTGTTTTGAGACAGTCTCCTCCATGTCACTCCGGCATGTTTTCGAATTTCATCCACTTATCTCTCATGTGGTCTTCTGGGTCTTTTTCTGTCCCTTAGTATCCAGTCAAATATTTCAACTGTCTATCAGTCATTTCTGTCCAGCCCATTGCTAGTTTAGGGATTTTACTCTGATCATGATGTCTTCCACTGCTGTCGTTTTCCTGATCCACGAGTTCCTCTTCTTATATTCCCTGGTTACACTAAGCATGCATCTCTCCATAGTTCTTTGTTGTCTGCTGCCACTGTATGACTTTTAAAGTCATTGTCTGTGTTCCGTTAGTAAGAACTGGAAGAATGCACTGATTAAACTCTTTTAAGACATTACGGTATACTGCTCTTTGAATTGTACTTTTTCTCCCAAATGTTCTCCAACCAAGTTTTATACGCCGACTAATTTCCTCAGCAATGTGAGTCACGCTTTATATTTGTAGCCTAAGGTAAATGTAAGTATTGATTACCTCCAAATTCCTCCATCAGTCGATAAATCTTCATTTCTTGTAAAAGCATTGCACATCGATTTTGTTTTCTGAAAGTTAATTTTAATGTCAGTTATTTACCTTTGTCAACAAGTTCCTGAATCATGCTCTGCAGCTCTGAAGCGGTATTTGCAAAAGTGACTGTGTCGTCATATCTATATATCCTCATCATTGTCAACCATTATCAATCCACTGCTGGATGAAGATTTCCCCAGGTTTCTTCCACAACTGTCCGTCTTGAGCCTGTATCCTGTATGTAACACCAGCATGCTTCCGAATTTCATCCATCCATCTCCCATGTGCTCTTCTCCCGTCCCTTAGAATCCAGTATAAAATTTCAGTTGTCCATCGGTGGTCCGTTATTCTGGCAACATGTCCAGCCCATTGCCATTTCAGGAATTTTACTGTGATTATGATGTCTTCCACTCTTGTCATTTTCCTTATCCACGAGTTCCTCTTCTTATCTTTCCTGGTTACATCAAGCATGCATGTCTCCATGGTTCTTTCAGTTGTCTGCAGTCTTTGTGTGCCATTTTTAGTAAAGGTCCAAGTCCTTGCTTCATATATAAGAATATAAGAACTGGAAGGATGCATTGATTAAACACTTTTCTTTAAGACATAACGTCATATTGTTCTTGAAAATTGTACTATTTCTTCCAAAAGCTTTCCATCCCAGTTTTATATGCCGACTAATTTCCTCAACAAGACCCTTGCTTGATGTCTGTTGTCCAAGGTAAAATAAAAGGAACGGCCCCGTTACTTGGTAAAGGAACGGCACCGTTACTTGGTAAATAATATGTGAACGGCACCGTTACTTGGTAAATAATATGTGAACGGCACCGTTACTTTGCACATTACCGCACCTTCATTTTTGAATGTGAGCAACTAACATTCACTGAACATTTTAAGGAAGAAATGTGAAATTTAAGTTGTTAAGGCTGCCGATACTGGTGAAACATATAATACTATAAACAAACCCTGTAAATGGGCAAACAACAGAGTGTGGCGCAAAAAAACTCTGCTTGAAACTGGAGCAAAAGCTTCATTTCCATTTTTAACAAGATTGTAAGTAGTAATTTTTGCGCCCTCTCTTGAGTTACGCTGCCCCGCCCTAGTTACGTCTCTGTGTATTACTTGACTGGCGTATAAAGGGGTGATACGTTTTTATAGATTTAAAATTGTGTGCGAGCAAAAGGCAACTAAACCATTGTTATTTCTCTCAGCCATTTTGTTGATCTAACGCAACATTACTTGATCTAGTGAAGAAAACATTATCATTTAATAGCTGTTTTGCATTTCTTCCACTTTTCTATGCTGCAATTTCATTTTTTTAATCACATGATATTTTTTTCCAGTTCGCTTTCAAATGTTTCCTTTTTTTAACTCTTAGCAGATTTGTATTTCAACAGTGCTATTTCCGAGATGTGTGTTTGTGATCATAGAAACCTAAAATTTCAAACTTCGGTGTCTTGGAAGAACATGATGTTAATTTAAATAGAAGCCTTTCAAAGATTACACGTAAATGTATTGAATGTGAAATCAGCAGATTTCTTCGATGGTTCTCAGAACGAATGAGAGAATGAATTCACTGGTATTTTCTTGATCTGCATTTCTTTCGGTGATTCTGATAACCGGTAATGATGTTTGAATAAGCATCACCTGTAAAGGTTAGACGTTTTTTTCCATCATGAATTACATTTTTTTTGTTTGGCAACTAACCATGTTAACAAACTTCGATTCTGTACAATGTTCCTACACGACAGCACGTTTTCCAGAAACATTAGAAATTTCTTTCGCAATCAAAGGGCTATGTTGATCGATACATTTATGTACTTAAAAAGCAGACGCTCATTCATTCGCGCTTTTCTGGTTATAGCGGCAGTTTAGAACACAACGTCATCAGGTATTATTAAGTGCTTATTCTCTTACTCCAAATGTCAGAACATCCACAATAAAAGCAAAACGCACAGAGAATCAGAGAGAGGTTTAGAAAGAGCACGCTTTGTCAATTTAGATATGTATATCACTTCAGCATGTGGGAGATAAAAGAAGAGTCACAAAATGAAGCGGCGATGTGGTTCGAAATCTTGATGTGACATGTCTTCCGTCTCCTGTTGTCTTAGCCTTTCTGGCATGTGTTTAAAAACTTCATGCTCACCCATTCCACGCTCGCACCTGGTGGAAAGGGGGGAGGAAAGAAAGAACGTAATAATAAGTACTTCCACTTACTGCCAAAGCAACCAAGATTCTGTTTCTTCTTATCACATGTTTCTGCCTCTTCTTACTGAGGAGTGTATCTTTTCTTTTTTTTTTTTTAAAGAGGAGCCTGGCTAGTTAAGTTTCGGTTTGCATATAAATATAAATCTAGAAATCACACTCTTTAGTTGTCAGTTGAAAGACAGTAACTGCGAGTCAGTGGATCCTTTGTTCATCATTTAGAGGAATAACTTATTATTATCAGATCATTTCGTATCTTTAAATTGTGGCACCATGAAAGCAAAAACATGCACTCAGTTGTAAACTTTGCATGTCGTGACAGCTTTCAATTTTCCAAACCTTCTAAAGGCATTGCAGCAATAATAACTTGCTAGCAACGAAGAACTCAATGAACCCTGGAGTCAGCATAGACATAATCGGAGGAATCACGTTTCCATCAAATTACTCCCCCCCCCCTCAACTATCTGACTTTTTTTTTTTTTTTCGCAGTGTGTCTTTTCCGAAATATGATTCGACGCCGCGGTCTTAAAGTACAACATGAGTTAAGAGCATGTCGTGAATGGTGGACCCTCAAGGCATCATTTTTAAAACTACTTGGGAAAATGTTTTGGGCTCTTCCGGCAGATTTCGGGAGGCAGCGATACAAAAAATACGGGTTCAGGTCTTTAGCCATTTTCTATCGTCAGAAACAAATAAATAGTGCTTCAACTGTTAGTTACTACATTTTTGAAAACCAGAAGCGTAACTAAGAAAGAACAGGTGAGGCGGTTGCCCCTAGCGCAGCTCAAGAGGGGACTTACAATCTGATTACAATAAGGATTGAAACTTTTGCAACAGTTTCTAGTAATTTTTTCTCGCCATTCTTTGTTATTTGTCCTTTTATAGAATTTGCTTACCATATGTCTCGCCAGTTTCGGTAGCATTGGCAACTTAAAATTCCCATTTCTTTCGCCAAATGTTCAAGAGCTGGTGGCTGACATTCAGTTGGTGAACGTTGGTGGCTGACATTCAGAAGCGAAGTCGTGGTGCTAACATTCGGAAAGAACGTGTTCAACTAAAGAAAACCATGCTTTTTGTTGATAATAATGAGGCCTGCTGTTTTTCTTTAGTTGAGTGGATTATTCGTACGAAGGAAGATAAGGACGTAGTTTACGTTGTTGGAGATTCTCTGAAGCTACCATTACCGCAGCTGCGATCTACGACTGCCAGCTGCATTCGGTTCGTTTGATGTGGTATCGGAGGTCCAAAGTCCGAAGCAGTTTGGAAAAGCTGAGCAAACGGTCAAAATTTGATTCTGCCTTAATTTTATTTTGTTGAGCAGTGTGTGTGTGTGTGTGTGTGTGTGTACTCTCTGAGTTTCTTCCACAACTTTCTGGCTCGAGCCAGTCTCCTCCGTGTCACTTTGACATGCTTTCGCATTTCATCCACTCATCTCCCAATATACTGTATATGTAAGATAGAAAGACAGACGGGGGTAAGGTATTTTGTATTTTGCCCAGGATGCAGAAAAGCCTACCTACGTCTCTGCTGAAGACGGTAATTAATATAAAATGCATAAATGTCTCTCCGCGGGAATATTAAGATTAAAAGATTTTACATGCAATGCATTTTAATGTGGTAATAATTACTAAATTTGTGTTATCAACTAAAAAATATGTACTGTTAAAAATTATGTGCTTTGAAAGTTCGTCTGTAGTCAAAGACACGCACACCAGCTCAAAAGAAATCTTGCTTATAATAATAAAATTGCTCTTATTGCATTTCAACACATTTTTGTAAGGACACAGCACCAGCAGGCAGAATTCTTCAGTTGGAATTAGCACTGCACGACTGAGTGCACGTGACAGAATGCACAAAGGAAGAAAGAAGGGTTCAGTGCACAGCACCAGATACATACTGACCAAGTATGAAATATAGATGTAGTCTTCTTTTCAAATTGACACCATTCTCCAGTAAATAATGGTGCAACTTTACAAAATTCTAGTGTTTAAGAGAAATTCACCAAAGCAGTGACGCCTCGACTATAGAAGAATAATATAATAAAAATAATATAATAAAATATAATAAAATAACTGTATGCCAATAAATGCTCTACGGGAATACAAATATTACTATTTAAGAACTTTCGATGTTAAAAGTGTATCCAATTAAAAAAAGCATTATAGAAATAACCTCAATATAATGCGACTACTCCTCTGAATTACGCACTTTTTAATTCAAATAAGTAATTATTTTCTCCAAACCTTGACAAAAACACAAAGAAAACAGCGAAGAACAAAATGTGCTATTACACATTTCAGAAAGGTATACCACGGAACAACAGAACATTACTTGAAGAAACTAACTATTCTGTATGCTGAATTATGAAGAACTGCTAAAGTGTTCGAATTCATTTATTATAACTGTACTATTTTATTCGGCTAAAGACTTTCTCACCCAACTGACGAAACTGAAACATATCATTATATACGAACGCTAGACTGTACAGAAAAATTATTCAAATAGAAGCATCTTTCTTTTGCCACCATTTCATGTACAAAGATGGAAGTAGTTTACCAATACAACCTGTAAAATAAAAAACGAAACTCCAGCCTTTAAGTTCCTATAAGTCGCTGATGTAAATTTTGAAAAATTACACAAAGCGTTATGAGTTTCATTCACTGGAGTTCCTATATATATATCATCATCATCATCATCATCATTGTCAACCATTATCAATCCACTGCTGGACGAAGGTCTCCCCAAGTTTCCTCCACAACGGTCTGTCTTGTGCCAGTCTCCTCCATGTCACCCCTGCATACTTTCGAATTTCATCCACCCATCTCCCATGTGGTCTTCTTCTGGGTCTTTTCCTGTCCCTTGGAATCCAATCTAAAATTTCGGCTGTCCATCGATGATCTGTCCTTCTGGCAGTATGTCCAGCCCATTGCCATTTCAGGGATTTAACTCTGATCATGATGTCTTCCACTCTTGTCATTTTTCGGATCCACGAGTTCCTCTTCTTATCTCTCCTGGTTACACCAAGTATGCACCTCTCCATGCTACTTTGAGTTGTCTGCAGCCTTTGTATGTCTCTTTTAGTTAGGGTCCACGTCTCTGCACCATACGTAAGCACTGGAAGGATGCATTGATCAAACACTTTTCTTTTAAGACATAATGGCATATTGCTCTTGAAAATTATGCTGTTTCTTCCAAAAGCTCTCCAGGCAAGTTTTGTACGCCGATTAATTTCTTCATCAATGTGACCCTCACTTGATATCTGCTGTCCAAGATAAACGTACGTGTCTGTTATCTCCAGCTTTTCTCCATCAATCGATAAATCTTCATTTCTTGTAAAAGCATTGAACATCAATTTTGTCTTCTGAAAGTTCATTTTTAATCCCACTTCTTTACTCTTGTCAGCAAGTTCCTGGATCATACTCTGCAGCTCTGATGGGCTAGTTGCAAAAATGACTACGTCATCAGCAAAACGAAGGTGGGTTAGATAATCTCCATTAATCTTTATCCCCTTGTTTTCCCAGCTCAGTGACTGAAAAACACCCTCCAATGTGGCATTAAAGAGCTTCGGAGATATGGTGTCACCTTGTCTCACTCCCTTTCCAATTTTTATGTGTGTTGTATTTTCAAACAGCCTAATCTTTGCACTTGCATTTTCATAGATGTTATTAATAATATAAATGTATGCATCTTCAATACCGCAGGTTTTCAGAGCCATTGTAACTGCTGATGGTTTCACCGAATCAAAGGCTTTTTCATAATCGATAAAAGCCATGCACAATGGAAGTTCATATTCCCTCGCTCTTTCAATTAGTTCTCTCAGCACATGGATATGATCTATTGTGCTGTAGCCACTCCTGAATCCAGCTTGTTCTCTCGGTTGAGCCATGTCCAGTGTTACCTTCAAGCGGTGTGAAAGAACTTTAGTGAAGATTTTATAAACTACTGATAGGAGGCTGATAGGTCTGTAGTTTCCGAGATCCTCAATGTCACCTTTCTTATGTAGCAGGATCATTGTAGCGGTGTTCCAATCCTCAGGAATCTTTCCTTCATTAAGGCATCGAGTGAAAATTTGGGCGAGTACTGTTTCGATTTCTCCACTTGCTTCTTGTATGATGTCTACAGTAATTCCATCTTCTCCTGGAGCTTTTCCCCGCGTCATGTTCTTGATTGCATGTGCAACTTCTGCTGGAAGGACTGGAGGAACTCTGGTACTGGTATCTTTCATGATGTCTGGAGTGTATGTATCATCCCTTTCATATAATTTGGAGTAGAAATCTTTCACTCTTGTCAAAATTTCGCCTCTATTTCTTGTTACAGAACCATCTTCTTTTCTCAGTGCCATAATCTGTTTTCTTCCCTTACTGAGATGTCCCTTTGCTATCTTTAGGCTTTGGTTGTTTTCAATTGCTTTCCTCACTAGTTCACAGTTGAATTTTCTTACGTCTTCAGTGATACTTTTTCGTACTGTCTTCCATAGCTCTATATATTCCACTTTGGAAGTCACATCTTCTTTAGTTGTCCTCATCTCTCTTCTTTTTTGCATCAACATTTTCGTTTTTCCTGATAATTTATTTACATGCAACTTGTTCTTAGACCCAGCTAATTTTGTTGCTGTTTCCATAAGAGCTTTGGTTACTTTTTCTGTTAACTTCAGAGATGTCCACTTCTTCCGATGTTAGGCCTTCTAAAGCAGAGAACCTGTTCTTCAGTTCCAACTTGAAGGTATTATGGTGTTTTTTAAGGTTGGTTATGTCAATAGATTTTGTTTGTCTTATGAGCTTGCCACGTTCAAGTTTAGTGTTGAGGTGCATCTTACATCTCACCAATCTATGGTCACTACCTGTGTTGAACTTGTTTAGCACACTGCAGTCTTCTATGACGAATTTTTTGTTACACATAATAAAATCAATTTCACTTGTCGTCCCATTTGGATGTCTCCATGTCCATTTCCTGTGTGGCTTTTTCTTGAAGAAGGAGTTCAAGATGAAAAACCCTTCTGCCTCTGCAAACTCAACGAGAGTATTTCCACGCTGGTTTCTGTTGCCGTGACCGAATTTACCTACTGAAGTTTCATTCTGTTGCCGTTGCCCTATTTTTTTGCATTGAAATCTCCCATAATTATTTTCAAGTGCTGCTTACCTTTATTATTTAGATGACAAATTTCCTCATAAAATTTCTTCAATTTCTTCTTCAGGATGACTTGTGGTGGGTGCATAAGTTTGAATAATCTGAGCCTGGTATCTTCTAGATAGTTGGATAACGAGTCGTGCAGCTCTGTCAGAGGAACTTTCAACTTCTACCACTTTATCCTTCAGTTTCTTGTTTATTATAAATCCAACACCACTAGTTCTGCCAGTATCTGTCCCACGATAGTAGAAGAGATGTCCACTTTTCAGTTCAATGAGATCTTCTCCTTTTCTCCTTACCTCACTTAGCCCGACGATGTCCCACTTGATCCTTTGTAGTTCCTCTTCCAGTTCAAGAAGCCTTGAATCAGAAGATAGGGAGCGTCCATTGTACGTTGCCAAGGTCAGCATCAGATGGCAGCCTAGTCCGGTCCTCCGGGGATTCTTAGCACCCTCTGCCTTCATGTCGCACTGGCCGCTGCCTTGGCCAGGTACATTCCAGCTGCCGGAGACTGAGGGCCAAGATTTAAGTTGTTAAGTCATTTTGGAGGGGTTTGGCCATAACTCACCACGCTGGCCAAGCGGGTTGGTGAGTGTGGGATAGAATTTCCTCTAATCCCGATGGTATAGTTATACCGCTATGGGCGGTCGTCAGAGCCCCTTTAGTGGGAACAGGATGCACCACGAGAAGGCGGGGGTTGACATTTGTCAAGGAGAGGCTGTGATGTTACGCATCACCTGACCTTACATCCCATATATATATATATATATATATATATATATATATATAGGGAATATGAAGTCCCATTATGTATGGTTTTCATTGATTATGAAAAGGCCTTTGACTCGTGAAACCATCCGCAGTTACAATGGCTTTGAAATTGTGCGGTATAGAAGATGAATATATTAATAACATCTAATTATGAAAATGCAAGTGCAAAGGTTCCGCTCTTTGAAGATGCAGCACCAACAAAAATTGGAAAGGGAGTGAGACAAGGTGACACCATGTCTCTCAAACTCTTTAATGCCACGTTGGAAAAGTCTTTTAATCATTCACAAAGAGATAAAGATTAATGGAGATTATTTAACTCTCCTTCGTTTCGCTGATGACGACGTCATTTTTGCAACCACCCCTTCAGAGCTGCAGAGTATGTTCCAGGAGCTTTCTGATAAAACTAAAGAAGTGGGATTAAAAATTAACTTTTAGAACACAAAACTTATGTACAACGCTTTCACAATAAATGAAGATTTATCAATTGGTAGGGGAAAGCTGGAGATAACCGATTCCTACATTTACCTTGGGCAGCAGATATCAAGCGAAAGTCACATTGATGAAGAAATTAATCGGCTTATAAAACTTGGCTGGAGAGCTTTTGGGAGAAACAGTAAAATTTTTAAGAGCAATATGGTATTATACCTTAAAAGAAAAGTGTTTAATCAGTGAATCCTTCCAGTGCTTACATACGGAGCAGGGACGTTGACCTTAACTAAAAAAGACATACAAAGACTGCTGACAACTGAAAGAAGCATAGAGAGATTCATACTAGGTGTAACCAAGAAAGATAAGAAGAGGAACTCGTGGATAAGGAAAATGACAAGAGTGGAAGACATGGTCAGAGTAAAAAACCTGAAATGGCAATGGGCTGGACATGTTACCAGAAGAACGGACCCCCGATGGACAACCAAAATTTTAGACTAGATTCCAAGTGACGGGAAAAGATTCATAAGAAGACCTTGTGTGAGATGGGTGGATGAAATTCGAAAGTATGTGGGAATGGCATGCAGGAGACTGGCTCAAGACAGACTTTTGTGGAAGAAACTGCGGAAGACCTTCATCCAGCAGTGGATTGATAATGGTTGACAATTGCAGAATTTCCTACTGCTATTAGCAGAGTTTATTTTTTTGACAGACTTTTTTTGTTTTGGTTCTTTGACGTAGTTTAAAAAAGTTTTTAATATTAACCAGTCTGTAGTCAAAACGTTCCTGCGGGTTGACATTGTTGATGGTGAGTTTGTCACTTTTCAAAATCATGTTAAGTTAGCAAAGGAACTAGGAAATACTGGAGAACAAATATAAGACAAAATTGAAGAGGGAGGAAGAAGCAAATTATCAGAAACTGTTTAAACCAAATGTGCAAACTTATTTGTCGATTAAAACAGAAAATCCAGTGATTATTTTCAATATTTTGAAAGCTTCAAACTGTTCTATAGAGTGAGAACTTTCATACTATATGATACAATGAGAATAACAATGAATTCATTTAGAACACATATTAATAACCAACACGGTACATAATATATTCGATTAACTCGCGCACTGAATATTTTCTGTAACTGAATTTTAAAGGTTCCGAGAGAATACCTGGTATTTTTTATCAGCACCAAATAAAATGTTCCCTTAAATTAAAGAGCCTTAAGCTGTTCCTCTTGACCTTTACTTCACTGCGCATAAATTCTGGCTTATTTCAATGGCATGATGAAGTGGAAAACAGCATTTAAGAAATTATATAAAAAAAAACATGAATGAAATGCAGAAATTTGAAAGAAGTTAAATCCCTGATGTCTCATATACTAGAATAGTTTGATTTTCAAAAGTTAAGCACATTCTAGTCATCTTTGGAGCAGAAGCGAAACTTTGTAAAACATTAACAATTACAACGCAGTCTGGAATGATTTCCAGAAATGTCATAGGCACAACATCAGGCAACAGTAGAAAACAAAATAATGTGATTAGCAGAGTTCACAAATAGATGTGCATGCACATAGTTAAGAACTTAATTATCAGCTACATTGTATACTTCGTAAATAGCTCTAAAACTAAGTTTACCATTTGCCACACATTAAAATGTGCAGGAAATATATTTAAATTAAATCCACTCATTAAATTCAATGCAAATGTTAAATTCAGTTATAGCTATGTACAAAGTTCAAGCATGAAACACTCTATTTATTCTTTCAAAGTAGTATGTATTTCTATCGACATATCTTTTTCTTTCAGGTGAATGGAAGGCAAAGTGGGACATCATTCAAAATTCAGAATGTGAAGAAGAATGTACATTTTCTTATGAGGCACATTTTTCAAATTGTAAAATAAAGAGGTTTTTTTATTTTTTACAAACACTTTTATGTGTCATATTTATTGATTTTTAAAATTTTTGTGTAATCAAAATACTTATCATACAAACAGAAAGTAAGATTTGAGACAATTAAAATTGACATAATTATGAAGAAAAATCTGTTGTTGCTCTCAGTTAGAACAGACAAACGAACGTTGTAGAAAATCGTACTAAAACTCATAGTACATGAATTCTGATCTAGTTGTTTTGGATAACCTTATGAGAAAAAGTTCAAGCTGCCAATGAATGAAGCAGAAATACCAGTAATTTATCAAACAATAACTAAATCTTGTTTAACTGATAAAAATTTATTAGCAGGAAAACATAATTCTATGTGATCATGCAGTTTTTGGCTACAAATACTAACAGATGACTTTCAGAATTCAGGCAAAGAAAACTTTCTGCTTCTTTCGGTTTTCTTTTGAACAAAATTTTTGCAGAAGAATGGTTGATAAGTTGCTTTGGCCAGGCACTACTAACTGTGGAACGCCTGGTTATCATATCGCAAAGACGTTATAAATGGTATTCACATGGAATCTCCCTTGATGTTCCTATAGCGGTATCTGTAACACATATTTGTTCATTTAGGCACGTACAAGTTATTATTACAAAAAAAAAATGCAAGTGAAAACCGGCTTAGATCCTGGCAGTTATTGGAACGGTGAGCTAGAAAAATAACATTACATTCTTCTTTTCTTGCCCCTTTGTCTTGAATTCCGATGCGCCTCCAAAATAATGAATGGACGGCCATTTCTTTCGAAGGCCTGAATTGCAATGGATTCAATTTTTAGAGTGCAGCAGTCTAAGAATGCTGAAAGATCGTCTAACATTGGTTACTTATAAAAAAACAAAATTTGAAAGAACGCCCTTGAAAATACATAATTTTCGGACAGTACACAGGTGTGGCTTAAAATGATTTAAAAGAAAGAGCAACACAGGGGAAATAGAGACCAGAAGCACATGGCGAAACATCGCAGTACAGCGAACGCAGAGCAACGCTTTGCTCATTTAAAAGCCACACACTTTCTCCGAGTCAGCAAAAATATCCACCTCCGAACTGTGTCTGTTGCCGAATCATAATGTAAAATAAAAGACAAAAATGAGCAGGTTCACGACAAAAACGATTCATACAAAGAACGTGTACAACAGTTAAAATTGCATTCAGGCTCGGCCTTGGAACGTTAGTGGCCCTAAGCAAAGATTGACTCCAAGTCAATCTCTGTCAAATTTTTCCATCGAAAATCTTTATCAAGAGCATTTTCGCCTGAAAAACGTTTTTCCATCGAAATTTCCATCAAGAGCATTTTCGCCTGAAAAAACGTGCATTAATCGTTCAAATTTCAGTTTCCAATCAGGTTTAAGTGACACACTTGGCCTCACTGACAGGAAACTAAAATTAAAGAAAAGGCATATAAGTTGTTGAATATAGAACTTAAGGCTAACTTGTGTTCTGGAATTCTCCGAATGCTGCCTGCCGAATGTTTAGTTAAAAATGTCATTGTACATTGCTTTCGATTAGCATTGCATAAAGTTTATACAATCCTTTAACAAGGAAGATTTTTTCATTTACTTTAGGCAAACGATCTACTGTAGCCTGAAGTTAAAGGTGTTGGAACTGTATTTCTGTTAAATTAGCAAATATCTGAGGCTTTCTGCTTTTCATTCAACGCAGAAAACTGTGACATGCCGTTTAGTTCATTGAATACATTCTTCCTTTGTTATCGTTTTACTTATAAGCCGGAAGGGAAGATATTAGTCTTCACTGCAAAGCAGAATGAAGAATAGAAGCTGCTTTCATATATCTTCACTTAACGGCATCCTACAAAAATACGTAAATAAAAGTACATTAGTGAGAAAAGTAAAAGCGAAATGGCGACATGACATCGACTATTTATCTTAGGTAATTTTATTACTTTTTTTTTTTTTAAAAGATGATGCATATTAAAAATTGGATGATAATAAAAATAAACACATAATTCAAATCCGCTCTCCCCAGAAATGATGGTTTTAGGCAGCCACATTGTAGATGCATACCGTGCATGCTATAGGGCAGCCCTGAGTGCATTGCACATCCTGCATACTGGGGTAATGTCACAATGTAAATGACCGTGAGTGAAACGACAATCCCCATTGTGGAGATCTTTGGGTATAATTTCTTCCGGGCGATTTTTACGATGGTTTGAGAACTAGGATTCAAGTATTGCTTTGATGCGACGCAGCTTGTTTCTTGTGCGTTGGTACCAAAAAGCTTGCCACTATAAATGCTTAATGATGCAGCGGGATGACAGCTCGAAGGTATATAGCAGCAACATATGCCAACTGGTACACTGGCAAGCCCAAGGCAATGACCACCAAAGAGGAAACAGACCTAGCAGCAGCACATGTCGACTCATTTTCCTGGATCCCAACACAGCTGGCAGATGGAATCCACTCTGCCGCCCCGGCCCGGTGGCGCAGTGGTCTAAGCGATGGCCTCTGATCATTCGTCCGTAAGGGGTCCGGGTTCGAATCTCGGTGAGGCATCGATGTTGTGTTTCTCTTACGGCACTGGCTCTCTCCCTTCCCTGGAACCAGTGACCCTACATTAGGGACGGGCGACTGCTTATAGCCTACTGAGTTGCTTACGGTGGTCATTAAAACTCCAATCATAAAGAACAAATGGAATCCACTCAGCACAGTATCGTCAATACATGCATCTGAGATCTCCTGATGCTCTCTCCCTTCCCTGGAACCAGTGACCCTACATTAGGGACGGGCGACTGCTTATAGCCTACTGAGTTGCTTACGGTGGTCATTAAAACTCCAATCATAAAGAACAAATGGAATCCACTCAGCACAGTATCGTCAATACATGCATCTGAGATCTCCTGATGCACTCGATTTCGAGCCGCTTGTAAAATTATATATAAAATCGGGTTGGAGGAAACGGTGCTCCTCAGCATACAGCTGCTATTGCACTGACATTGAGGCAGAGTTCTACTGCTAAGAGATCTAAGATGCGTCAACTTGAACTTAATAGACCAAGAAAACTCCTGAAATTCTGCGGTCAGGCTGATCAAAGACAAGTTAAGTACTGCAACTTGCGTAGTGACAGACATCCGAATTCCAAAAGTGGAAACGCACGATATCTAGTACGTTTTGTTTGTTTGTTTGTTTCGGAGTTTAACGACCACCACGAGGAATTGTAAGGGCGATAAGCAGTCGCACGTCCTAATCTAGAGCCACTGGTTCCAGAGAAGGAGCATAGCCGGTGCCGTAAGATATGTACACTACCAATGCCTTATCCGAGACTCGAACCCAAGTCCACTCGGACGAAAGTCATAGTTCTTTTCCTTTCCTAGAACCAGTGGCCTTAAATTAGAGATGGGAGACTCATTACAGCCCATGGAGGTCGTTAACCTCCCCAAACAATAAAATGCTGCATGTTAAAAACTGTAGTACAATGAATGATTTCAACTTCAAATAGAATTGCAGTGGGAGCTATAGACGTCGCGTATCCAGTAGAGGTTCTTCGATTTGTCGTGTAATTTATTTGCTGATAACATAGGGAAAGGATTCATACTGGTGATGGGTCGGAAATCACGTAACTGTTACTTTGTTACCGTTACTGAAAAATCACTGCCACCTTACGACAAGTGACAAAAAGTAACAGTTCCAAAGTCACTGATAAGAATGTCACCGTTAGTCGTGTCCGAGCAATGCTTAAGGTCCAAGGTTACCAGGCCACCATGTCGTTTTTGTTGAAATATCATAGAGGTCGCTAGTGATGCCAGATTTCTTCAGAAGAAACCGGTTTTTCGTGATCGTCTCTTCACGAGGAGCCTTCAGGAATGGACGTGAACGATAATGAAATGTTAATGCTGTTCAGCGTTCAACATAATAGAATACCTGACGCCAAACGTAGAAAAACCAGTGAGATGTGAAATTCCTGTATTCCACCATCATTGATGAACATTTTGCTTCGTGTGATATTTGTAAGCAAAACCTTTCTTACAAAAGTTCGACTCGCAGTTCCGTTACTGCTCGGTCACCCCTGTCGTAAACAGTGATTTTTTTCACTGATACTAGTGAGACGACGACTCGCCATCCCGTTACAGCCCCGTCATCGCTATCGTAAATTGTGATTTTCTCACTGTTTAAAGTCACCGTTACTTCCGTAGAACTGTCACCATTGCCACTGAGATAGGAAAGCCACTGTTAAGCTCACCTCTAATCCACATATAAACGCAGTGCTTGATGCTGCATTCTGTGCACAGTCTTCATCACCGACTGCGTGGCCGAGAAGAACACCCCACAACCGTAACCAAGTTTCAATTAAACGACAGAACAGGAGCACTGATACACTGCCGGAAAGAGAAAAAAAGAGCACCATTAAACATTTCAGCTGCATCTACGACATTAACAACTTGTTAAGAAAGGAAAGTGATCACACGTGTGAATCCATGTTTATTTTACTTTTTAATGCGTATTACAGTGTACAGAAGGTGCTTTTTAATAACCTCCAGCAGCAATACAAGCTTCCAATTTGGCACGCAATCGGTTGTACAAATGCTGGATATCGCACTGGGAAATAGCATTCCATGCGCTTTCAACTTGGAAGCGTAATTCAGAGATAATCGCTACCTGCCGGGGTCATCGGAAGAGACTTTGTCTGATCCTGTCCCAGACATGCTCGATTGGAGACAAGTTCGGAGAGCTTGCTGGCCAAGAGAGTTGATGCACAGCGTGAAGAGCATATTCAGTTGCCCGGGAGGAGTGTGGGTGGGCGTTATCCTGCTAACATATCGCATTTGGGAACGCGCACAAAAATGGCAAAATAACCGGCTGCACGATATCGCTGACGTATGTACTGCTATTCAGTGAACCCCGTACAAACACCAAACTCGTACGAGAGTCATAGCTAATTGCTCCCCACATCATGATGCCCGGCGTGGGGCCTGTGTGTCGTTGGCGGATGTACCATGGCAAAAGCCGCTCACCTTGTCGCCTTCGGACGCGTACACGACCGTCAGACGTTCTCAAAAAGAATTGTATTTCATCACTCAAGAGCACAGACCGCCATTCTTTCTTCCAATGAACTCGTTCTTGACATCACCGCAAACGTGCTCGACGGTGACCAGGGGTCAGTGGTAACCGTGCGAGCGGCACACGTGCCCGTAGTCCTGCTTCCAACAAACGATTCAGTATCGTTCTAGTAGACACCCTTGATATGACAGAGGATTGAATGTGTGACGCCGTAGCCGTCCGCTCTGCCAACGCCGCCCTCCTAATACGCCGATCCTCTCATGCGTTCGTAACTCTGTGCTGTCCGAAACCACGTCTGCGGGTGGGTGTGCGAATGCTCCTCTGACCACCGACTCTACCATTTACCGAGGCCGATACCTCTCGTCCCACTAGGTCCGCAATTTGACGGAAGGACCAACCTCCTTCCCGCATACCCACATACGGACTAGCTCGAACTCCGATAGCTGAACAAATGTTGCACGCCTGTGTCGTCCAGGATTGGTAGCTTCTTCAACGAGCACAGAACAACACGACACCAAAGGAATGACCGCGTTCCGATCCGATCCGATCATATGTAGAGGATTTTAGAAAGGGAGTGTCTGACACCAGGTCTTAAACAACCCTTAGAAATAGGAAGCTAGGAGATTCGGGCTAGAGCGCCCGATAGGAAAGTGACACGGAAGCGAAGTAGAAAGAGGGAGGAAGACGCCCTTATTTATTACCGGGGAGCCAGTGCCCGGGGTCCGACGGCTTAACGTGCCTATCCGACGCACGGCGGATATTTGGTGGATCCAGCGTTCGTACCTGCCTGGGATCAAACCTGAGGTCCTTTCCGTGGCAGTCACGAACGTTGCCCACTAGGCCACCCGCGGCCCATTACTGCGTTCTGCACGCCCTAGTTCTTAAATGCGCGCTACGTACATTTGCATGCTGTGGTCCGTAGTGACATCATTATTTCATCCAGTGACATTCCAACTTGGATCACAGTTTCTGCTGCCTTAAACAATTAACATATTGTGATAGGATGTTCCTACAGGCATTCCTTCTAGGTGTTCGTTTTTCACTTTCTGGGAGTGTACTTGTCTGCTCCCCAGGCATCGAAAGTTAGGGCCCAGTCAAAGGTAAGTTCCGAGAACTTTGTATCTGGCAAAGCTGCCATGACTGCAGAACACAATAGCAAATCAGGGTTTCAATGAAGTTTCCGTCTGGGACAGAAACGTGTGCAAGGATGATTTTTGTTCTCTGTGATCACAACAAAATCAGTATTTATTGCCCCAAATAAGGTCTTATTAATTACAGACCAAGTTCCGTACAATGTGATTCACACTTGACAACGAACCAAAGAGATTAATATGATCAACGTAAAGGAATCTAGACGAGGCGCGAAGAAGTTGGCGGCTCTTATGATGCATGCGTCAGATGAACAATGTAAAAGATAAGATGCAACCTTGAGGGGAAAGGTGTAGATAGCATCTTATCAGATGCAAATGAAAGACGCGATAGTTCAGGAAACCTGTAAGCTATCTCCTTGGCGCAGTGGTCTGAGTTCTGGCTTCTGCCCATTCATTTGACAGGGGTCCGGGTTCGGATCCCGGTGAGACACGAATGCTGTGTTTGTCTTACGGCAGTGGCTCTCTCCCTTCCCTGGAGTCAGTGACCTTAATAGGGACGGGCGACTGCTTACAGCCTATTAAGTTGCTCATGGTGGTCGCTAAACCCCAAATAAAAAAAATTCTCACGGTGATCGTTAAAGCCTCAAACAAACAAACCAAAACGTAAGAGGGGTCGGCAGATTCCTTATTTCCGCGTGACGTCATATGTCTACTCGACATCAAAGACAGATACCAGATATTATCCTATTACAAACGAGCACTGAATGGTCGCTTCGTGGAGGCGCAGGTGATTCATGAAGTAGGTGATGACGACGGAAGTCGATTTGCAAAGGTGACGGGACGTGGTGACTATCCAAAAAGCAAATGGGGTTTGAACCATACGTTCAATTGCTTTACAGAGACAATATTTTCTGATCAGCAAAATAATTGGTTGAGGTGGAGTAGCATGAGGGATGCATTGAATCTTTGTGCGACTTTGGTAATGGAATATTCCAGCTAGATCCTCTTGAAAAGGATCTGGCAGGAACATCATTCTGGAAATGACAGTGACAGTGCTTTAGCATATCATAGTGAATATCATCAGGTTCGACAAACTAATGTGCAGAGCTGTCTTCAATTCCAACATCATGAAGGGTGTGTTACTCTCAATCAAGGTAAATGGCACAATAAATGAGTGGATGTAAGTAACTGGTACCACGTTTACTTCTAGCTTCGAAGAAAGTTAGAAATAGTCTTTACTTTTTTGTATTTCCTTCTCCTGTCTACTTTGGAAAAATATGGGAAAAGTAGGCGTAGTTCCGTTTACACTTAACTAATTCAGCTGGGTAAAATTCCAGGTTCATGTTCGGATTCAATCTAAATGACCATTTCTTTCGGCATGATGATTAAAAACGGAATGACCAAAAACTTAACATCTACGAAAACTGTACAGGACTTGGTAGATATAGGCGTACTTTGCATTTCAGATATTCCGCTTCGATCTTCGCAGGGAGTTACAGGGTCTTGAATGGGATTTCTCAATGGTATCAACCATGCGCGACGCTACGGAATCAACCATGGTATTAATTCAATGGTATCAATCATGCGCGACGCTTCAACCATCTAATATTTTAGGGAATTTCGATAAACCTACGTGAATATTTCGAATTTACAGAAATTTTGTTATATAAAACGTATTTTTTGTTAATTTAGTGTTTGTACTTCTAGGAAATGGAGGAAGTCCTCTGAGCGAATATCTAAGAAAGTAGTAGGAAGACACCATGCCGCCCCAGTGATCTAAGCGATGGCTGGTGACCATTCGTCCGAGATGGGTCCGGGTTCGAATCCCGGTGAGGCATGGATGTTGTGTTTGTCTTATGGCACTGGTTCTCTCCCTTCCCTGGAGTCAGAGGCCATAAATTAGGGACTGGCGACTGCTTAAAGCCCATTGAGTTGCTTACGGTGGTCATAAAACTTCCAATCAAATAAAAAAAAAACATTTTTGTAATTACAGTTTAAAACGTTGATATATATATATATATATATATATATATATATTATGGGATGTAAGGTCAGGTGATGCGTAACATCACAGCCTCTCCTTGACAAATGTCAACCCCGCCTTCTCGTGGTGCATCCTGTTCCCACTAAAGGGGCTCTGACGACCGCCCATAGCGGTATAACTATACCATCGGGATTAGAGGAAATTCTATCCCACACTCACCAACCCGCTTGGCCAGCGTGGTGAGTTATGGCCAAACCCCTCCAAAATGATTCCACAACTTAAATCTTGGCCCTCAGTCTCCGGCAGCTGGAATGTACCTGGCCAAGGCAGCGGCCAGTGCGACATGAAGGCAGAGGGTGCTAAGAATCCCCGGAGGACCGGACTAGGCTGCCATCTGATGCTGACCTTGGCTACTTACAATGGACGCTCCCTATCTTCTGATTCAAGGCTTCTTGAATTGGAAGAGGAACTACAAAGGATCAAGTGGGACATCGTGGGGCTAAGTGAGGTAAGGAGAAAAGGAGAAGATCTCATCGAACTGAAAAGTGGACATCTCTTCTACTATCGTGGGACAGATACTGGCAGAACTAGTGGTGTTGGATTTATAATAAACAAGAAACTGAAGGATAAAGTTGTAGAAGTTGAAAGTTCCTCTGACAGAGCTGCGCGACTTGTTATCCAACTCTCGAAAAGATACCAGGCTCAGATTATTCAAACTTATGCACCCACCACAAGTCATCCTGAAGAAGAAATTGAAGAATTTTATGAGGAAATTTGTCATCTAAATAATAAAGGTAAGCAGCACTTGAAAATAATTATGGGAGATTTCAATGCAAAAATAGGGCAACGGCAACAGAATGAAACTTCAGTAGGTAAATTCGGTCATGGCAACAGAAACCAGCGTGGAAATACTCTCGTTGAGTTTGCAGAGGCAGAAGGGTTTTTCATCTTGAACTCCTTCTTCAAGAAAAAGCCACACAGGAAATGGACATGGAGACATCCAAATGGGACGACAAGTGAAATTGATTTTATTATGTGTAACAAAAAATTCGTCATAGAAGACTGCAGTGTGCTAAACAAGTTCAACACAGGTAGTGACCATAGATTGGTGCGATGTAAGATGCACCTCAACACTAAACTTGAACGTGGCAAGCTCATAGGACAAACAAAATCTATTGACATAACCAACCTTAAAAAACACCATAATACCTTTAAGTTAGAACTGAAGAACAGGTTCTCTGCTTTAGAAGGCCTAACATCGGAAGAAGTGGACATCTCTGAAGTTAACAGAAAAGTAACCAAAGCTCTTATGGAAACAGCAACAAAATTAGCTGGGTCTAAGAACAAGTTGCATGTGAACAAATTATCAGGAAAAACCAAAATGTTGATGCAAAAAAGAAGAGAGATGAGGACAACTAAAGAAGATGTGACTTCCAAAGTGGAATATATAGAGCTATGCAAGACAGTAAAGAAAAGTATCACTGAAGACGTAAAGAAATTCAACTGTGAACTAGTGAGGAAAGCAATTGAAAACAACCAAAGCCTAAAGATAGCAAAGGGACATCTCAGTAAGGGAAGAAAACAAATTATGGCACTGAGAAAAGAAGATGGTACTGTAACAAGAAATAGAGGCGAAATTTTGACAAGAGTGAAAGATTTCTACTCCAAATTATATGAAAGGGATGATATATGCACTCCAGACATCATGAAAGATACCAGTACCAGAGTTCCTCCAGTCCTTCCAGCAGAAGTTGCACATGCAATCAAGAACATGAAGCGGGGAAAAGCTCCAGGAGAAGATGGAATTACTGTAGACATCATACAAGAAGCAAGTGGAGAAATCGAAACAGTACTCGCCCAAATTTTCACTCGATGCCTTAATGAAGGAAAGATTCCTGAGGATTGGAACACCGCTACAATGATCCTGCTACATAAGAAAGGTGACATTGAGGATCTCGGAAACTACAGACCTATCAGCCTCCTATCAGTAGTTTATAAAATCTTCACTAAAGTTCTTTCACACCGCTTGAAGGTAACACTGGACATGGCTCAACCGAGAGAACAAGCTGGATTCAGGAGTGGCTACAGCACAATAGATCATATCCACGTGCTGAGAGAACTAATTGAAAGAGCGAGGGAATATGAACTTCCATTGTGCATGGCTTTTATCGATTATGAAAAAGCCTTTGATTCGGTGAAACCATCAGCAGTTACAATGGCTCTGAAAACCTGCGGTATTGAAGATGCATACATTAATATTATTAATAACATCTATGAAAATGCAAGTGCAAAGATTAGGCTGTTTGAAAATACAACACACGTAAAAATTGGAAAGGGAGTGAGACAAGGTGACACCATATCTCCGAAGCTCTTTAATGCCACATTGGAGGGTGTTTTTCAGTCGCTGAGCTGGGAAAACAAGGGGATAAAGATTAATGGAGATTATCTAACCCACCTTCGTTTTGCTGATGACGTAGTCATTTTTGCAACTACCCCATCAGAGCTGCAGAGTATGATCCAGCAACTTGCTGACAAGAGTAAAAAAGTGGGATTAAAAATGAACTTTCAGAAGACAAAAGTGATGTTCAATGCTTTTACAAGAAATGAAGATTTATCGATTGATGGAGAAAAGCTGGAGATAACAGACACGTACGTTTATCTTGGACAGCAGATATCAAGTGAGGGTCACATTGATGAAGAAATTAATCGGCGTACAAAACTTGCCTGGAGAGCTTTTGGAAGAAACAGCATAATTTTCAAGAGCAATATGCCATTATGTCTTAAAAGAAAAGTGTTTGATCAATGCATCCTTCCAGTGCTTACGTATGGTGCAGAGACGTGGACCTTAACTAAAAGAGACATACAAAGGCTGCAGACAACTCAAAGAAGCATGGAGAGGTGCATGCTTGGTGTAACCAGGAGAGATAAGAAGAGGAACTCGTGGATCCGAAAAATGACAAGAGTGGAAGACATCATGATCAGAGTTAAATCCCTGAAATGGCAATGGGCTGGACATACTGCCAGAAGGACAGATCGTCGATGGACAGCCGAAATTTTAGATTGGATTCCAAGGGACAGGAAAAGACCCAGAAGAAGACCACGTGGGAGATGGGTGGATGAAATTCGAAAGTATGCAGGGGTGACATGGAGGAGACTGGCACAAGACAGACCGTTGTGGAGGAAACTTGGGGAGACCTTCGTCCAGCAGTGGATTGATAATGGTTGACAATGATGATGATGATGATGATATATATTATTGGAGGTTAATGACCATGGTGAGCAACTCAATGGGCTATAAACGGTCGTTGGTCCCTAATTTGGTTCCAGGGAAGCGAGAGAGCCAGCACCGTAAGACAAACACAACAAAGCATGCCTTACCGGGATTCGATCCCAGTCCCATCTCGGCCGGATGATCAGGAGCCATCGCTTAGACCACTGCGAGAGAGAGAGATTCCATATCAGGTTACAAACTAAAACTCAAAAACAGCCTTATGGCAAAAACAAAACAAAAAAGAAAAGACGCAAATAAGCTAAAATTAGGAAGAAATAATAACTTGCCTTGGAGATTTGTATCCATAGAACCCAGTGCAGCGAACACTGAATAAACACTACTTACAGCATAGCATGCACCTGAAAACTTAGTTTTTATTTTGTACTGGGGATAACATCATCAGCGTCGGGTAAAATCCACATGAACGGATTTTTTTGCCAAAATTTCTGCGAAGCCCTTCAAAATTTTGTAATTACAGTGCCCATCCCCTTCCCCATCATGTTTTGCCTTCCTGATAGCCCATCCAGTTCTGATCGGTTGGCGTCGCCACTGCTATGAACAACCAGTAGCGACGCCAGTCCGCTAAAAACTAGTTACAGAAGTTCTGCAAAATATCTTCCGAAAAGTCAATTAGATTTCTTTTAGGGAGTAATCCTTTGAAGGACTTTAAGTTATTGTGTGAAAACAGCGTAGCGGAGATATCTCCGAAATCGCTGGTCATAATTAAAAATTCGCTGCGTGTAGAGCAAAACGTTTCGCTGAACAGATAAGCACAACGGAATTTCTGAATCTATCTGTAATCGCTGGCTATTATTCCTTTAAGTGCCTTGTTGATAGAAATGGGGACACTTTGCTGAGGGATCAGTTTCTTTTGTAAAGTGGACGATGAGGAGCTTTGGTGCTGCTGCAGAAACGGCAAATACAATCAACCTCCGAAGATCTGAGTGAATATAACCACTGAAAATCGTACAAACGTACATTAACTGTCCATTGCCATTATAAATACCTAGCTTCCGGATAGGAATAAAGCAGAATATTATAGTCACCACAATGGTGGAAAAGAATTCTCACGCAAACGACCTACCGACCCTACTTTGACTACCCGTTAAGAACGGGGCAAGACTGACCTATCGCTACCCCGTGCAGACGCAGAAGTGAGGGTTTGTCGCAGACATAGCTAGTTGACTGAAGTCCAGAACATTTAGCCGTAGACCTGTCGCCAGCGGCATCGTCCCACAGCCATTTGATTGTCGACCGCTGGTTAAGTTGTATGAAGCGTTGGCTTCTAATCATTCATCCAAGATAGGTCCGGGTTCGAGTCCCGGGTGAAGCATGGATAGTGTGTTTGCCTTGCGACACTTGCTCTCTCCCTTCCCTGAAAAGCTCATGGTGATAGTTTTAACCCTTTCCCCCAAAAAACAAAAAAAATCGGCTATAAGCAGTGCCCGTCCCCATTTAGGGCTACTGGTTCCAGGGAATAGTGTGGTGGCTTAGCGAAAAGATCGTGACATGCTGGATTAAAGCGCCAATTTTTGCACAGTTCTTATATACCCTCAGTACTATCAATCCAAAAGGGGGTGCCCGATTTCAGTGTTCGCCATCTTGAAATATGACGCCATCTTTGTTTTCTTTGGACTGTACCGGTAAACTTTCCACTTTTCATTGGCTTTTGCTAAATATATCCCCCACGGTACCATTTTTACAGGAAAAATGGTATGATATCTTTTAATTTAAACTAAATTTGCTACAATTTAAGAGAATAACCGTTTTTGTAACTTTAATATTTTGCGAGATACAAGCTTTAAACGTTTTGGACTGTTTTCAGGTTATTACGAAAATCTCTATTTTTTGTTGGTTTTTGCTCATTATCTTCCCAACCGTTGGGTTTACAGCAAAAACTATTTTAATAAATTTTAATTAAAACGTAATTTTCTACAATTTGAAACTAGAACCGCTTTTGTAACTTAAATATTTTGCGAGAAAAAAGCGTCCGAATTTTTGTACTTTTCTCAGGTTATTACGAAAATCTCTAATTTTTTATCAGTTTTTGTTGAATATCTCCAATGCTGTTAGGTTTACAGCAAAAATGTTTTGAATAATGTTTAAGAAGAATAAATAGGCTACAATGTGAGTAAAGAATGACATTTATACAATCACAATTTGCTGAGATAATGTATTTGACCATGTTACAAACATTTTAATAGAACAATATTACACAATAACTACTGTAGTAAAACAATTTCTAAGATGTTAACTGTTCACAATTGCCTTTGCAATGACAAAGAGCTGTACAAGCAAGTGCAGCCTTTTTACAAACGCAACTCTTAGAGCACAGGGGTTCATCCTTACATTCGCACTTGATTAATTCCCTACAACTTTTGCTGGCTTCGGATATAGACATTCAAATCGGTTGCCATGTCTCTTTGTTTCTTTTCCAACCAAAGTTAGCCGGAGCAGGTGTATTTTGGAGTGGTTTCAAACTGGTTAACCAGATGCTGGATTGATGGATGCAGCGATTAGTGTGTTGAATGAGGGCATCCTGTGTGGGTGGTAGACTTTGCATCATCTTTACTTGTTTTCCTTGTGTGAAGATATCTCTGAGCTTGTTTACGCTGTCAAGTTCCGTTGTGCCATCGTACAGGATGCAGGTGAATCGTTCGATAAGTTCAAATGCCTTTGTTTTAGCATCTACTGGCTGAAATGGATGTTTTGCAGAGAAGAGAAATCCTTCAGTTCCTGGCGGATATGCTTTCCTTGTCTTCCATGCGGACTTTTTCCCCCTACTAGAAAATTGTGATGCGGTGTCTGAACCCGTGAAAGCATGGAAAAGGGACAATGCTTGCGACATATTATCTCCGAGCTCTTGGCAGATGGCGTTGCTATGATAATGTCGGAAGTGTGTACCCTTATCAAATGCAATCCATACTTGAATATTAGGTTTGTAAGTTTGTAGCTCGGAAAAAATGCCTAGTAGTACCACAAAAACATCTGTGTCAACTGTGCTTATGAGTATGGTAGTTGCACCCTTTATATGAAGACACATTCTCGTATCAGCTTCTTCTTGGTCAGTTTCGGGAATCGGTGCACTGTTGTTTTTGGAAATAACAGATTTACCATAGGTGATGTATATTTCTTTACCTTCTTGTACGTTAAGAGCTGCGATTGCATCACTTAGTAGGTTAAACAGTCCTGTCTTGTTGTCTGAATTCTGCAAGAATGTAACAAAGTTTTTGAGGAGTATGGTTTCCCTTGTAACTTTTCTCCGTTCTCCCTTCACTCTCTTCGCGCGTGTAGTTTCTTTCAAACTGTATGGCTTTTATATGTCCCATACAACATCGATTCTTGGGCAATCCTGAAGTTGGCTCTTGATCCATGGTAAGAAGATCATATCACTATATTCTCCAAATGTACATGCATCTTATTTAGGAAGTGCATGTACAATGACAGGCCCATCAAATATTTTGGCATCAAAGCTTGGTACATCGTGGTCTTTAATTGGAGATAGGCAGGAAAGTAAATCTGATTTATTGCTAGTCAGTCGTATCCCCGTGTTTACTTAAAGACGGAGGCCTAGCATGGTTCTCGTGGGAAAAGAACTCTGAAGGATCGCCTTGACGCACTTGACATGCTATGAAAAGTTCGCCGAAGAGTCCATAGTCACTTTTTAGCTCATCCTTGTGATCAAATTTACTACTTCGAGTCCTATGTTCAGGTCGCTGGAAGAGTAGCACACGATTTTTTTCAATGGACTATTTATAGGAATTGTCCTATCTATTAGAATATCCTTTACATATGATGTTATAACGTAAATGTCTTTCGTTACTGAGCTTTTATCGCTCTTCTTACGTTATTTTAAAAACATAACCATACGATGAAATAGTTCCTAAATTAAACCTTAACGGCCAGACGAAACATTTAAAACCGAAGTCAAACTTACGGAAATTGGCTTTATTTCTCCAGCACTTCAGGATAGTATAGAAATCACATAACATCCAATATATGAAGACACACTCCACATTCCACACTCACACTCCGCTCCACACTCCACATTCCACACGAGCAACTGTTGTCTTGTAGTTTATATCTCTCGTTCTTATCTCATAACAGGCATACGTCACGTTCATTCTGCCTCAATTGTGTTGCCAACAGTATTCGTTTGAGAGAGAAGATATCTCGTTAAGTGTGAAGTATAACTGAGAACAAAATCAAGATTTACATAGGGAAAGAAACTAAAAAGGAAAGTTTATTTAGAATTACGTCACAATGTGTATCGGTTTGTTGTCATTGTTTCCATTGTGCGCATTGCACTCACCACTGGCTCTCCAGCACAGTCATGACTGGAAATGTTGATTAGTTCGTCACACTCCAGAAAGGGATTAAACTTCGATAAGATAGTTTCCACTAAATTATTGACTTGATCTTTGAATGTTTTCTGGGTAGAAAAACCTTGGTCATGGATTATGTTATCGCCATTGGAAACTTCAGCTAGGTTGTGAAATTCATCCAGGCCGCCCCGGTGGCGCAGTGGTCTAAGCGATGGCCTCTGATCATTCGTCCGAACGGGGTCCGGGTTCGAATCCCGGTGAGGCATGGATGTTGTGTTTGTCTTACGGCACTGGCTCTCTCTATTCCCTGGAACCAGTGATCCTAAATTAGGGACGGGCGACTGCTTATAGTCCATTGAGTTGCTCACGGTGGTTGTTAAAACTCCAATAAAAAAAAAAAAATCCCTGTTACGTTGACAGGCAGCTGTTGTGAGGGTTCTACGTCAATTCGTCGCGTGCGTCAATTCGTCGACCGCGTCAATTCGTCGACTGCGACGATTCGTCGCGCGTCAATTCGTCGCCTACGTCAATTCGTCGCGCGTCAATTCGTCGACTGCGTCAATTCGTCGCGCGTTAATTCGTCGCGCGTCAATTCGTCGACTGCGTCAATTCGTCGCGGACAAATTCGTCGACTACGTCAATTCGTCGACTACGTCAATTCGTTGCGTTTACAGATTTTGGTTACATACAAAACGAATGCAGGAAAACGTACGATTTCGAACGTCTCGCTCCCTGATCAAATTTATAAAGTTTGGACACGCAGACAGGATAGGAATATTACGTTTTTCTTTGGCACTAAAAATATTAGACGGTAAACGGTTTTTAGAACGGGGCAGGGCCCGGTTGGTCAGAGCCCCCCATATACAAAATTTTCGTAAAATCTACAGTTTTCAATTCAGAACCACCAAATCTGGTATACTATCTCGTGGTATTCTAACTTAGACTGTAGACGGTTTTGGGAAGCGGTTGCAGAGAGAGGGGGGTGTTAGAGCCCTCCCCCCTACAGAATTGCCGTAAGATATAGTTTTCAATTTAGAACTACCAAATTTGGTATATTATCTCATGGTACTCTAACTTAGACGGTTTTTGGAACCGGTCAGGGGCCCGGTTGGTCAGAGCCCCCCACACACAAAATATTCGATCTACAGTTTTCAATTCAGAACCACCAAATCAGGTATCCTATCTCATAGTACTCTAACTTAGACGGTTGTCGGTTTTTGGAACGGGTCAAGGCTCGGGGAGTCAGAGCACCCCCCCCCCTACATACAAAATTTTCGTAAAATCTAGTTTTCATTTCAGAACCATCAAATTTGGTATCATGAAACTCTAACTTAGACGCTAGACGGTTTTTGGAAGGGGTTGGAGCCCACGGGGTCGGAGCCCCCCCCCTTATAAAAAATTTCGTAAAATCGACAGTTTTTATCTTAGAACCACTAAATTTGGTATACTATCTTATGGTACTCCAACTTAGACGGCAGACCGTTTTTGGAACGGGTCAAGGCCCGGGGGTGAGAACCCCCCACATACAAAATTTTCTTAAAAACTACAGTTTTCAATTCAGAACCACCTAATCTGGTATACTATCTCATGAAACTCTAACTTAGACGCTAGACGGTTTTTGGAAGAGGTTGGAGCCCGCGGGGTCGGAGCCTCCCCCCCTTATAAAAAATTTCGTAAAATCGACAGTTTTCATTTCAGAACCATCAAATTTGGTATCATGAAACTCTAACTTAGACGCTAGACGGTTTTTGGAAGGGGTTGGAGCCCGCGGGGTCGGAGCCCCCCCCCCTTATAAAAAATTTCGTAAAATCGACAGTTTTTATCTTAGAACCACTAAATTTGGTATACTATCTTATGGTACTCCAACTTAGACGGCAGACCGTTTTTGGAACGGGTCAAGGCCCGGGGGTGAGAACCCCCCCACATACAAAATTTTCTTAAAAACTACAGTTTTCAATTCAGAACCACCAAATTTGGTATACTATCTCATGGTACTCTAACTTAGACGCTAGACGGTTTTTGGAAGGGGTTGGAGCCCCCCTCATAAAAAATTTCGTAAAATCTACAGTTTTCATCTTAGAACCACCAAATTTGGTATACTATCTTATGGTACTCTAACTTAGACGGCAGACCGTTTTTGGAACATGTCAAGGCACGGGGGTCAGAGCCCCCCACATACAAAATTTTCTTAAAAACTACAGTTTTCAATTCAGAACCACCTAATCTGGTATACTATCTCATGGTACTCTAACTTAGACGCTAGACGGTTTTTGGAAGGGGGTTGGAACCCGGGGGTCAGACCCCCCCGAATAGACACTTTTTCGTAAAATCTACAGTTTTCAATTTAGAACCACCAATTTTGGTATACTATCTCATGGTACTCTAACTTAGACGCTAGACGGTTTTTGGAAGGGGTTGGAGCCCGCGGGGTCGGAGCTCCCCCCATCATAAAAAATTTCGTAAAATCTACAGTTTTCATCTTAGAACCACCAAATTTGGTATACTATCTTATGGTACTCTAACTTAGACGGCAGACCGTTTTTGGAACGGGTCAAGTCCCGGGGGTCAGAGCCCCCACATACAAAATTTTCTTAAAAACTACAGTTTTCAATTCAGAACCATCTAATCTGGTATACTATGTCATGGTACTCTAACTTAGACGCTCGACGATTTTTTGAAGGGGTTGCAGCCCGGGGGTAAGGGCCCCCCTCATATAAAAATTCGCAAAATCTACAGTTTTCAATTTAGAACCACCAAATTTGGTATACTATCTCATGGTGCTCTAACTTAGACGCTAGACGGTTTTTGGAAGGGGTTGGAGCCCGGGGGTCAGACAAACCCCGAATTTTTTTTTTTTTTTGTAAAATCTACAGTTTTCAATTTAGAACCACCAACTTTGGTATACTATCTCATGGTACTCTAACTTAGACAGTAGACCGTTTTTGGAACGGATCAAGGCCCGGGGGGGTCAGAGCCCCTACATACAAAATTTTCTTAAAAACTGCAGTTTTCAATTCAGAACCACCAAATCTGGTATACTATCGATTGGTACTCTAACTTAGACGCTCGACGATTTTTTGAAGGGGTTGCATCCCGGGGGGTAAGGGCCCCCCTCATTTAAAAATTCGCAAAATCTACAGTTTTCAATTTAGAACCACCAAATTTGGTATACTATCTCATGGTACTCTAACTTAGACGCTAGACGGTTTTTGGAAGGGGTTGGAGCCCGGGGGTAAGAGCCCCCCCATTAAAATGCAGCGTAAAATCTACAGTTTTCAATTTAGAACCACCAAATTTGGTATACTATCTCATGGTACTTTAACTTAGACGGTCGACGGTTTTTGCGACGGGTCAAGGCACTGGGGGTCGGAGCCCCCCCCCGCACACACGCACAGACATACAACATTTTCTTAAAAACTACAGTTTTCAATTCAGAACCACCAAATTTGGTATCATGAAACTCTAACTTAGACGCTAGACGGTTTTTGGAAGGGGCTGGAACCCCGGGGTGAGAGCCCCTCCCCTCCTCATAAAAATTTCGTAAAATCTACAGTTTTCAATTTAGTACAACCAGATTTGGTATACTACTTATGGTTATCTAACTTAGACGGTAGACGGTTTTTGGAAGGGGTCGGGGCCCGGGTCAAGGTAGCCCCATGCAAAATTTTCGTAAAAAGTTCCGTTTTTTACTCTTAAGAATACCCTATTTACGTTCTAAGGCGCTCTTTGGCCCTTTGAGGGCCTTGCACCATAAACCATCAACCAACCAACCAACTAACCAACCTACGGTCTAAGTTAGGGACTGTAGATAACAATAAAGTGCAAAAATATGCGTTTAATGGTGTATTAAAAACACAAATCTATATAGTTTAGCTTTCACTACCAACGAACGGCTTATCAGAAAGAAATATAATGTAATGTAAACAGAGAGTTCCAGATATTCAAAATTCAAAACGGTAAGAAAAAGATGATCAATGCCAATGTGAAGTCGTATGCATGCGACATCACATAGGTACATTGCATTTCTGTGTCGCGGGATTCACAGAAGCACACGCCAGATGTACGGCAGTTCTATAGATGTCTCCTAGAAGGTAAGTATTCCCATTCCTTTTTCTTTCTTTTTTGTTTCGCAAAATTAAATTAACTAAATCAAAAAATTTAAAATAAGTTTACTGGAAAATTGCAGGAATATCTTTTTCATTCATTAACTTTCACCCGCTGAACTTGGTGATTCCACAAATAGTAATATGTACCTGGCAAATAACTGGTATCCCTGCTAGTACAAATTATATTAATGATTTATTTGCGTCCAGTTCAATCTAGTATGTCCATAAGAGCGTTTGGGGCCGTATGAAAAATACATTTCAACGTGTGCCGCTACGGCGGCGGAGTGATCTAGGCGCTGGCTTCTGACCACTTGTCGAGAAGGATCCTGGTTCAAATCTCGGTGAATCATGGACGTTGTGCTTGACTTCTGGCACTGGCTGTCCCCCTTCCCAGGAACCAGTGGCCCAAAATTGGGAATGTCAGACTGCTTATAGCACACTGAATTGATCACGGTGGTCGTTAACCCCCCCCCCCCTGCCTCCCTAAGATTGCGACGTGTCCATTGCTATTTGTTGTGGACCGTACAAAAAGTATGTTTTTGATATCAAAGTGTCCACTTCCATGTAGGCTGGCCATAAAATGTTAGGGGACCGTACAAAATTGCACTTTTGTTTTCACCTTGTCAGCGCTTCGGTATATGGTTGAAGTATACGTACATATAGTTGGGCCATTTCAGCACGTAGTTTGGTTTATATAGAAAATCAAGATAATGTTACATTTTTACTCAGCTACAACACATTAATCCCAAAGGCTATTTGTTGAAATCTTTAATCCGCCGTGCTCATATTCACAACGTTAACATAACATGTCAAGTTATTAATGTTGCAGTTTTACCCTGTCACAAAACTTTAGTTACAAGACCTTAGGCGTAAACTTTTTTAGGAATTTTTAGTCCGACGTATTCATAAGGTTTCGATAACATGCCAAGGTTATGGTACTGCGTTTTGACTGAGGCACAAAAATTAATAAACAGGCCTTAAGCCTTTTTATCAGTTTTCAATCAACCGTGCTCATATACATAAAATTTTCAGAGAAAGTCAAGTTTACTGTGTTGCGCGTACAAAACTATAAACAGCCATTAACTTTCACCCGCTGAACTTGGTGATTCCTCAATTCATCCATTAACAAGTCTTTTAAGTGATTGTATGCTATGGTCATATTGATAATGTTTGATGACAAGTCAGGTTAATGATGTTGCACTTATTAAAGACTTAAAAAGGTGTAGAGGCTAGTAATTATTATTTGAAGTCTAAGTAAAAGCTCATTTTTAACTTGACTCGTCATGAAATCCTTGTGAATATGGCATTTATTTTATTTTGTACATTTTACAAAGCGTATGCATTTTTTTTGGCATTTGTTTTATTTTGTGTTGTACTTGTTACATAGCGTTTCGCATTTTTGTAATGCTTGTGACTTGTGATTGCATTTTGAATTTTTATTTGTTTCACATTTTGAATTTTTATATGTTTCACATTTTGGATTACTTTTTGACATTTTATGTTTTTGACATGCTATTTTGAAAATTTTGACTTTTTTAATTTTGCGTTGTGTTTTACATTCTTGCATCTTCTGCGGAATTACATTCTTGAAAAATTCAAATACAAGTTAGTAAAAGGTATAATTCAATTAGTGAGAAATACCAGCACATTTTAGTAAAGGGTAGAATTATATGAAATTCCTCTTAAAATGTCCAGCATGTTAACATTGTCTCTGTGCACCAAAGAAGTTCGAATTCCTTTTTATCTTGCCAGCGTTTCTCTTCTGGGTGGATTTGTTGGAATCTGTGCTATCACTCTTTCGATTTTAGCCATAGTTGTTCTCTGCTCTTTCGCAATTTCACTGATTATTTCATACAGTCACAGTTTTTTCTCTCCCAGAATTGTATTCCAGCGTCTGTCTAATCTTTCAAGTTCGTTTTGTATTCTGGGAAAGCCAAATAAATTGTTTTCACTAACTGACCAAATTGTTGGCGGGAACAGCGGAGGGCTTCTGCTTGGATTGTTTCTTCTGCTTCCACGAAATTTTCCAAGAACATAATTTTCCTCAAACCACTGAACTACAGAATCTGCATATTCTAGTAAAATTGATTTCACTTCTTCAAAAGCAGCTGGAATTTCATCAGATGAAAAAAATGCGAGTGCTTGCAAATGTCTGACTTTGAGAGCAAACTCACTGTTTTCCTTATATTCCAAGGCTATGCCAGAGGATGGATATTCCTCAGCACATTTTTTTCCGAGATGAAACCCACAACATTTGTGTGTGCTGCTTCCAAATTCCTTTTTAGCAGCATTATTAACGGTAGCTATTTCAAAATCTATTATTATGCGTATATTGTGGTGCAAGCTGAATATCATAGTCGATGCATAGTCATGTAAATCCTACAAAAATACTTTATAATAGTATTATATTATTTATACTTGCTGGAAAGTAACCCATAAACTAGTGGGACAAGTCTGTGCATAACTGGATTCGTTTCAACCATAGCATGAATGGAACATAATTGCCTAAAAAGGGTTGGCCAAGTTTCAAATGTCCCATCCATAATCCAGAGGGGTGCTTCTTTAAGCTTTCGTAAATTATTCTCTGTTAAAAATAAAATAATTCTTTGATGTCCAAATGCGCTATCTCTGCCAAGAAATTTTGCACCATCTTCTCCTGTAAATTTATTGGGGCATCGATCCGTTCTGAAGTCGTAGGCTCCGCAGGCATGTCTTGGCATGTCATCTCTTTTTTACAACTTGCCTTAGTGCATCCATATTAGGTATGTAAGCTGCATTTACTGTAGCCATTGACGTTGTCACAGTTTGAATAATTTGTGCAGGGGGCTTCGTCCGTATTTCTCGCTCGTTCTTTTATTTGCGCTCTTGCAACAGCAACATCACTTTTCTCCGGTCTTGGAGCATGATTATGTGGTTTCTCATTGCGCATCCTGTGTTCATCTCCAATAAGAATAGTACTAGCAAAGCCAGTACAATTTCCATAATTTCTTTCAATACAGTGACAATACCGTAAATCACCTCGCACTCTGTTATGGCAAAATAAATACCCTTTCCATTTCAGCAAATCATTTTCTTTTTGTGAGTTTACTATTTATGTTGCATTCTTCATCTGCATAGTGCCTTCGGAAAACAATGCACTTTCTCTTTCCAAAATATTTAGAATGATATATTTCCACTATTATCACTTGACAACGCACAACAAAGGTTTCAACAAGCACGTTCTCTGTTCTCCAGTCAACTGCGAACTAATGAGCAACCATTCAATAAAACACTCAGAATACAGACAATCACGTGAAGCTTGTTCCTCCAGTTAGGGTTTAAGCGAAGTTCAAGATTTTCGTACCTGCGGTCACAAGAAGTGGTTAATTTTAAGGATCGGCATCTTATCTTTTGTTTTTCCAAAACGCAGAGGTACATGTATTTTACAGCTGGGACGCTCCAGGCGGGGATCAACAGATGCGAAGAACCCGGGAGCCAGGTTCCGGTGGCGGCAGCAGGCGCGGACTGGGCAGCTGTACTCTGGGCCGGTAGGCGTCATGCTAATTCTCAAAAATAAATTCAATTTTTTTGTGTTGCACCATGCGTATGAAAGAAAATTGTTATACTGAAAAGACAATTTGTTTACCCCGTAACATATTAAACGAAACCTACGTCCCTACGTGCCAAATGATCTGCAAGCCAAACACAGTTTTTCATGCAACACCTTCTCCCGACTTTCTAAGTTCAGATCTGTCTCGTTCGACTTATTTCCTGTACCGCCCCTCTCTTTCGCTAATTGCAGTTAATTGCCGTGAAATTGGTGTTTTACGTTGGGGTGTATTGCCGCCTGTCCTGAAGACTATAGTGAAATCGGTGAACCCCAGGGGAAAAGTATTCCATCAAAAGCAACAGAAATCCAATGCGAGAGCAAAACTTTGTTCGTTGGCATTACATCCAAGCAATTTAGGCGAAGTAGGAAGTGTGTTTTTCTACTACGACACCAGAAGATTGTCGCGAATGCTCAGGCAATTACGATACAGATGTGTCCTTAAAACTTCTCTTTCAAGACGTCCAAAGGCCGGCACTAGGGGATGGGGAGGGATACAGTGCGGATGCTCTTTTTTGTTGCAGTTGGAAATTCTTAAGCTCATTCTTCCTAAAAACTTTGCCTGGTTACCAGTAAGTACTGTCTCATGCCTCAACCATTGCACAGATTTGTTGTTTTTGTTTTCATTCTTTGAGTTAACAGCGGGAAAATATCTGAACTGCGTTGTTTCAGTTGGAAATATTTTTTTACTTCAGCAACAGGGCTTCACGTATAATTGCAAAATACTTCGATAGAATAAACATACCTTACATAAAGAGTTTGCACGAGAAAATAGATTAATAATAATAAAAATATTCTAAAACCAAAAAAGAAATTGCGGAACAGAAAAAGCTAGGTAGAGGAAACAAAAGGCTCTAAGAAAACGTTCATATTTAAAGAAACCTGTAGTCGCTTAATGAGTAAGTGGTATAACTCAATACAAAATCATGTGCTGTATTTGAAAAAAAAATTAGAAGCAAGTAGGCATCGTGACTGTCCCCAGTTTCCCCTTTTCATCCTGTCGACATTACAACTACCACAGAAAAGAAAATAACAAAAACATGACAAAAACACCCATGCAAAGTAAAATGCCCAAAACATAAAAAGAAGTAACCACACAAAATGAAATGCCCAAAACATTAAAAAAACTGCAACCACACGAAACAAAATACCCAAAACATGGTAAGAAATTCTGTTGAAAGCACAATGAAGGTATACGATAGGAGAAATATATGTTTTTAAAACTTAATACAAGTGTCAAAACTGAAATAAAAAGAAAGAAAAAAGAAATATTCCAAATTTCATTGTTACTTTAGATATTTTGACCTGTTGACATTTCGTAAATTGTACTTGCACTCGGTCAAAAAATATTACTTACAAGGACTGTTTAGTAACTTTTAATCGCTGTGGTCGTATTTATAAGGTTTGCATAACAAATCAAGTTAATAATGTTGCGCTTTCACTTACCGTCTCCCGCTAAGTTAGAGTTTCATGACACAAAATTTGGTGGTTCTGAATTGAAAAATAAAATTTTTAAGAAAATTTTGTATGTGGGGGGGGGTCTTATCCCCGGGCCTTGATCCATTCCAAAAACCTTCTACCGTCTAAGTTAGAGTACCATGAGATAATATACAAAATTTGGTGGTTCTAAATTGAAAACTATAGATTTTACGAAAGTTTGTGTGTAGGGGGAAGGGTAACCGCCCTTGCCCCGACCCGTTCTGAAAACCGTCTACCGTTTAATTTAGAACACCATTATATAGTATACCAAATTCGGTAGCTCTAAATTGAAAACTTTAGTTTTTACGAAAAATATTTATGGGCGGAGGGACTCTGACCCCGTGCCCGACCCGTTCCAAAAACCATCTACCGTCTAAGTTAGAGTACCATGAGAGAGTATGCCAAATTTGGTGGTTCTAAATTGAAAACTGTAGATTTTACGCGGGATTTTTATGGGGTAGGGGGGCTTTACCCCCGGGCTCCAACTCCTTCCAAAAACGGTCTACTGTCTAAGTTAGAGTACCATGAAATAGTATACCAAATTTGGTGGTTCTAAATTGAAAACTAGATTTTACGAAAAAAATTTTATTCGGAGGGGTGGTCTGACCCCCCGGGCTCCAACGCATTCCAAAACCCGTCTGGCGTCTAAGTTAGAGTACCATGAGATAGTATACCAGATTAGTTGGTTCTGAATTGAAAACTGTAGTTTTTAAGAAAATTTTGTATGTGGGGGGCTCTGACCCCCTGGCCTTGACCCGTTCCAAAAACGGTCTGCCATCTAAGTTAGAGTACCATAAGATAGTATACCAAATTTGGTGGTTCTAAGATGAAAACTGTAGATTTTACGAAATTTTTATGAAGGGGGTCTGACCCCCGGGCTCCAACCCCTTCTAAAAACCGTCTAGCGTCTAAGTTAGAGTACCATGAGATAGTATACCAGATTAGGTGGTTCTGAATTGAAAACTGTAGTTTTTAAGAAAATTTTATATGTGGGGGGGGGGGGCTCTGACCCCCGGGCCTTGACCCGTTCCAAAAACGGTCTGCCGTCTAAGTTAGAGTACCATAAGATAGTATACCAAATTTGGTGGTTCTAATACGAAATTTTTATGAGGGGGGCCGACCCCCCGGGCTGCAACCCCTTCAAAAAACCTTCTAGCGTCTAAGATAGAGTACCATGAGATAGTATACCAAATTTGGTGGTTCTAAATTGAAAACTGTAGTATTTACGAAAAAGTTTTTATTCGGGGGGTCTGACCCCCCGGGCTCCAACCCCTTCCAAAAAACCGTCTAGCGTCTGAGTTAGAGTACCATGAGATAGTATACCAGATTAGGTGGTTCTGAATTGAAAACTGTAGTTTTTAAAAAAAAATATTATGCGGGGGGCTCTGACCCCCGGGCCTTGACCCGTTCCAAAAACGGTCTGCCGACTAAGTTAGAGTACCATAAGATAGTATACCAAATTTGGTGGTTCTAAGATAAAAACTGTAGATTTTACGAAATTTTCATGATGGGGGGGACCCCCGGGCTCCAACCCCTTCCAAAAACCGTCTAGCGTCTAAGTTAGAGTACCATGAGATAGTATACCAAATTTGGTGGTTCTAAATTGAAAACTGTAGATTTTACGAAAAAGTTTTTATTCGGGGGGTCTGACCCCCCGGGCTCCAACCCCTTCCAAAACCGTCTAGCGTCTAAGTTAGAGTACCATGAGATAGTATACCAGATTAGGTGGTTCTGAATTGAAAACTGTAGTTTTTAAGAAAATTTTGCATGTGGGGGGCTCTGACCCACCCGGGCCTTGACCCGTTCCAAAAACGGTCTGCCGACTAAGTTAGAGTACCATAAGATAGTATACCAAATTTGGTGGTTCTAAGATAAAAACTGTAGATTTTACGAAATTTTTTATGAGGGGGGGGGGGACCCCGCGGGCTCCAACCCCTTCCAAAAGCCGTCTAGCGTCTAAGTTAGAGTTTCATGATACCAAATTTGATGGTTCTAAAATGAAAACTAGATTTTACTAAAATTTTGTATGTACGAGGAAGGGGGGGGGGCTCTGACTCCCGGGCCTTGACCCGTTCCAAAAACTGACAACCGTCTAAGTTAGAGTACTATGAGATAGGATACCTGATTTGGTGGTTCTGAGGTGAAAACTGTAGATCTTACGAATATTTTGTGTATGGGGGCTCTCACGAACCGGGCCCCTGACCCGTTCCAAAAACTGTCTACCGTCTAAGTTAGAGTACCATGAGATAATATACCAAATTTGGTAGTTCTAAATTGAAAACTATATCTTACGGCAATTCTGTAGGGGAGGGGCTCTACCCCCCCCTCTCCAACCGCTTCCCCAAACCGTCTACAGTCTAAGTTAGAATACCACGAGATAGTATACCAGATTTGGTGGTTCTGAATTGAAAACTGTAGATTTTACGAAAATTTTGTATATGGGGGGCTCTGACCAACCGGGCCCTGCCCCGTTCCAAAAACCGTTAACCGTCTAATATTTTTGGTGCCAAAGAAAAACGTAATATTCCTATCCTGTCTGCGTGTCCAAACTTTATAAATTTGATCAGGGAGCGAGACGTTCGAAATCGTACGTTTTCCTGCATTCGTTTTGTATGTAACCAAAATCTGTAAACGCGACGAATTGACGTAGTCGACGAATTGAGTAGTCAACGAATTTGTCAGCGACGAATTGACGCACGACGAATCGTCGTGGTCGACGAATTGACGCGCGACGAATTGACGCATGCGACGAATTGACGCGCGACGAATTGTCGTAGTCGACGAATTGACGCGCGACGAATTGACGCAGGCGACGAATTGACGCAGGCGACGAATTGACGTAGTCGACGAATTGACGCACGCGACGAATTGTCGTGACACCGTTGTGAGCCAGTCCTCTACTTCTAGCACCCGGTCGTAGCTCACACTAATCCCACGCTCATGAAGTTCCGTCACCAATGCCTTGCTTCTTGTGTGGGCATGATCAAAGATTCTTAGAAATAGCGGTAGTGGAGGTTTTTCAGATTTTGTGTGGCGCATATTTGTTGTAGATGTGAAAATTCTCGTTTTGTAGTTGAAAACTATCAACTGGCAAATGATGAGGCATGCTTTGGTATTTTAAACACTCTGTTCCTTTATGTTCGGGCCATAGAGCAGCATGGATACCATAGTTTTCAGGATCGCTGGTACTAATTGCTCTTCACAGTCTGACACAAAGTTACCAGAGAATTGAGGAACAACTGCATCCGAAATTTCTTTTCGCAGAAATTTTGAAACCCGAGCCATTGATAGAGCTTCTTGGTCGAAATCACGTAATTGCATAGCCTCTGTCAGCAGTTTCTGGAGACCCTTATTGAATACCAACAGTACCTGCTCTTGACAATCGCCAAGAAAGTGTTCGAGTAGCTTTTTCTTAAGTCTCGATTTGTTGATTATTTTTGAAAATCCCAAAATCCCAAGCCGCTTTTCATACAAACTATTGTATGTAAATCAAAAAGTTTGAATAAATAATTTCCTCCTCGACGGACAATTCTATGTGCATAACAAGTTCCACAAACACACGAGATTCTTACATTTTCTCACTACTGTTATTTTTTTTTTTTTTTTGATTGGAGGTTTAATGACCACCGTGAGCAACTCAATGGGCTATAAGCAGTCGCCCGTCCCTAATTTAGGGTCACTGGTTCCAGGGAAGGGAGAGAGCCAGTGCCGTAAGACAAACACAACATCCATGCCTGACCGGGATTCGAAACCGGACACCTTACGGACGAATGATCAGAGGCCAGCGCCTTAGACCACTGCGCCACCGGGGCGGCACTACTGTTATCAAATGATAATGCATCTTTCTTTCTCTCCATACTTCTATGACGATTCTTGTAAGCTGTCAAACATGTGTTGTGATATTTTGCTTCGATGGCTATCAAATCTCCACCAGCGATTCGTGCTAAGAGTTCTGTATCTTGTAATACACTAGCCATATCTCTCAGAGTATTGTCTAGCGTTAATGTTGAGTAATTATGAAGCAGTCCTTGTGTGTCCATACAGAATATGCATCGTTCGTCCCACGTACTTGTAGATGCTATATTGCTTGATTGACGAGCAGACTTTCGGCCACCCTCATTTGATTCACATTTACGTTTCTTCTTTTGTCGCTCTCTGGTTCGATACAGTTTTGACCGAGAAAACTTAAGTCGACACTGTTTGTGCCACATGGCATGGTTTTCCAATAAATGAGTTGCATTTCCACATTCACTAAACTCAACTGGCAAACAATCAAGTTGCCTGAACTCCTCTACAATGTGTAGAAACTCATCATAGCTTTTACATGCGTCGTTAGGAGGTCTATCTGCTGGGGACCTCAAATATCCACCATCAGTATGGCAAATAATACACTTTTCCCAATTTATGATTTCTTTCCATAAATTCTTACTATTCTTATTTATGATAACTTCTTATTATTCAGCAATGTGTAAACAAAGGAACAAACAAAAACAATTAAAGAAATTAAAAAAACAAAACAAAAAAAAAAGAAAAGAAAAGTCGAAAAATTACAGGTACAGTCTAAGAAAACAAAGATGGCGTCGTATTTCAAGATGGCGGACACTGAAATCGGGCACCCCTTCTGAACTGATAGTACTGAGGGTATATAAGAACTGAGCAAAATTTGGCGCTTTAATCCAGCACGTCACGATTCTGCCTATTATTTGCTTTAAGCTACCACACTAGACGAGAGAGAGAAAGCCAGTGCCGTAAGACAAACATAACATCCATGCATCAACGAGATTCGAACATACACCCTTCTCGGACAAATGGTCAGAAAAGCCAGAGCTCGGACCACTGCGCCACCAGGGTGGCGTACAGAGGCTATAAGATACGATTTAAAATGTATCCAAAGATTTAAGCGTTCGAGACATTTTCTCCAAAATAGCCTCTTATTTTCCCTAATTGAATCCTTGTATGAATTCAATTTTATTTCAGAACTCATTCATCTTTTATAAATTACGCAGTTCTCGTGAATGAGTTAGCGATCTCATTAAGGTTGTGGGATTTTGCTCAGTTCTTATACATGAGTTAGCCCTCTGGCATCTTAAACTCTATCTACACTGAAGAGCAATTGAATTAGAGACAGCTGGCGTTATGCAAATGTGGCGCTGTGGGCGGCCCTGTAGACGGAAACGACATAACGTATGCAGCGATCAGACAATACAAGGAGTGATGCGACGGGAATCAGTAAGAGTCGGACGCAGTATGGGTAAGACGAAGGATCTAAGCGCACTTGATCGTAGGTAAATTGTCAGGGCCCGACGAATGGGTCACTCCATTTCGGAAGTCGTGCAGGCACTGGGATTTTCACGAGCCACTGTGTCACGGGTGAACCTTGAGTACAGCGAATCCGGTAAAACCATCCCTACAAGGGCCAACTGCCGTGGACAACGTCTTGTGGATGAGCGGGGTCATCGTCGGCTAGCTCTCATTGCAACAGCGGATAGACGGGCCACAATCCAAGAAATCACTGGGCAATTTAACGCTGGTGCACAAAAACGTGTAAGTAGCCACACCTTCCAGAACCATCTCCTCGCTATGGGGTACAGAAGACATCGTCCCACGAGGATACCGCTGCTGACCGCACATCACAGGGTGCAAAGTTTAGCATGGGCGCGGGAACATCGCCACTGGACCCTAGACATGTGGAAAAATGTTGCCTGGACTGATGAGTCGAGATTCGTGTTGGTACATGCGGATGGCAGGATACGAGTACGGCGCAAACCACATGAAGCGATGATCGATCCTTCTTTTCAAGCTGGTGGGGGTGGCATTCTCGTCTGAGGACTGTTTACGTGGACTGAAATGGGACCCCTGGTACGTGTGACATCGTCTCTCACAGGTCAACGTTACCGGGATTTCCTGGACGACCATTTGCTCCCGTTTGTGCGTCTTCAACATCCCACTGGGGACCTCATCCTGCAACAAGACAATGCATCGTGCCATCGCTCCCGAATTGTATTCGAATGGTTGGATGAACACTCCACCGACGTGACCTCGCTTCCTCGGCCAGCTAGGTCACCTGACCTCAATCCCATCGAGCACATCTGGGATGCCATTGAGAGAGATGTTCGAGGCTCTGACCCCCCTCCATAAAATCTTCGTGAACTGTGGGAGCTTGTTCAGGGGTCGTGGATCCGTATGGCTTCCCAACGCTTCCGGTGTCTTGTCGAGTCCATGCCAAGACGAATCGCCGCCGTCATCAGGGCGAAAGGTGGTGCTACACGTTACTAGACAGGTATCTCTAATTCAATTGCTCTTCAGTGTATTCTTAAAAGAGCATCGTTCTCGTGAATGAGTTAGCCCTCTTGCATTTTCAGAGGGGCTTGCTAACTTCTGATGTCGGAGTCAGGTATCTCATTGTTTGAATTTGACCAATAGGAAATTTCCTTTTGTTACATTGGTCCTTTTATCATAATAGTGAATGTACGCTCTTTGGTTAAGCGGTGAATTTTTGATGTTCGCTTTTTTAACGAAATCTCTGTGATTCTTAGATTCTTCGCTATAATTTTGCATAATTATTAAACTAACAATATATACAAGAACTATCTTTTTGATTTTTTGATATTCATACCAGTTCTTGATATTTCGTTGGTTATTTTTTAGTAGGTGGAGTAATATGTACAGTGTACACTGAGTATATATACATCACGAGAAGACTGCTGTTGGTCATTTTGATCCTTCGTTTCGTTGTAAATATCCTGATTCCCGGATGCACATCATCTTGTACTGCAAAATTAGTTATAATTTGGATTGCTTCAACATTTGAGGAAATCAAGAAAAATATAGAAATAATGCATTCTTTTTACATTGGAATACTAACCTCACATGTCAAACTCTACGACATAATTTCCCTGAATTGGCCCTTGTTGTTTATTTCACTTATAGAATTTTCCCTCTTTCATGTTTTTTTTTCTTCAATTAGCCGCTCGTTCCGTCTATAAATGCATTGCTTCTCATAGTAAGTGCAGGCAACAGCCCACTTACTATCTTAGCTTACATTCCTATGTCTCAGTAAATCCGTTGCTGCCTCTTGGGAGGCCACCATTCCTTGGTGCTCAGCGGGGAGCATGAGGGAGAGTCATGGCCATTTGCTTTGGTTTTCAATGCCTTGCAAAACTGACGAGGTCGAAATTCTTAGATAGGTTTCTAGTAATTTTTGTTTGCGTTTTTAGGCTATCACAACTTTCATTTTTTAGAGACCTGAGCTCACTATGTAAAATTTCATTTTCTGTTGCAAAGAGCAGTTTTGCTAGATCCAACCTAAAACCTGCTTCATTTAAATTTATTTATTTATAGCATTTTTTTTTTTGTGGGACTTGAATAGGTTTCATTTTGGCAGGGCGGGGACCAGTATATTTATTTTATTTAAAGTTCATGTTATTATTAAATAGCAGAACTGATCAATACACCAAATATTTAAGACTGAAGTGATAATCCGTTTTATGGGCGTAAGAAGACAAAATTACAATCTGCGAAGCTTTCGCTTACGAACGGATTTTTTGTTCAAGGCTAATAGCGTAAAACAAACTAAAATACTAGAACAATTACAATTTAAATATGAGAACGGTTACACAAGACACATAAAGAATGATTAAATACGCTGCGTGTTCTGAATGTGAAGTCACGAGATGCGTTTAGCACGTGGCGGTTTTGAGGGAAGAAATCATTTAGGCACTGGATCCAAATTGCAGAAAGACCAAGGACACGCTACGCGAAATAGTCTGACCAGAAAGTAACAGCATTACGAAAATCTCTGGAAATTATCATCAGCCGCGAAGCCTGCAACGACAGCGTCTTCCTGAATTTGCCAAAAAATTTGGATCCAGTGCCTAAATGATTTTTCTCCTCAAAACCGCCACGTGGCAAATGTCGTGACTTCACATTCGGAACACCGTGCGCTGCTTATTTATTAATCCTTTACGTGTCTCGTGTAACCATTCTCATATGTAAATTATAATCGTTTTAGTATTTCAATTCGTTTTACGCCATTAGCCTTGAAAAAGCCAACCGTTGATGAGCGAAAGCTTCGCAAATTGTACTTTTGATTTCTCACGCCGATAAAACGGATTATCACTTCAGTCTTATTATTATTATTTGCAATTAGGAAGAGACCGAAGATACACTTGATTCGGTGGCAAAGTAGACTTATAACTTAACACAAAGACATCCCCTTTAGAGCTTACGGGTCACCGCACACTTAAGACATACACGTAGACGAAGTACACCTAGCCTGGTAAAATTAACATAAAACCAGTGAAACCCTGTAAAGAAGAGAAAAGAAAGAGAAGAGTAGTATAAAATGGCGGGTTCTGGCGCAAGGAGCAGCTCCTTCTAAAGAAGAAGCAAGGAGCGTGGCTTGCGGCAGAAGGATGGGGGCGTGGCTTGCGGCAGAAGGATGGGGGGCGTGGCGTGTGGCAGAAGGATGTGGGGGCGTGGCAGATGACGCTAGTGTGTGTAGGGTCGATGTGCTGCCCTAGCGGTGCTTTTTGGAACTTTTAATGGATCTTTGAGGGATGGCAACGACCGAGTCGGGGAAAGGAGATGTGCTGCCCCCTAGCGGTGCTTCTTGGAACTTTATTATTGTGTTAGATTTTTGTGTTTGAGTGATGGCAACGGCCGAGTGGGAGAAAGGGGGTGGATATAGGGGGATGTCAACTTGATGTGCTGCTCTCTAGCGGTGCTTTTTGGAACTTTTAATGGATCTTTGAAAGATGGCAACGACCGAGTCGGGGAAAGGAGATGTGCTGCCCCATAGCGGTGCTTCTTGGAACTTTATTATTGTGTTAGATTTTTGTGTTTGAGTGATGGCAACGGCCGAGTGGGAGAAAGGGGGTGGATATAGGGGGATGTCAACTTGATGTGCTTCTAGCGGTGCTTTTTGGAACTTTTAATGGATCTTTGAGAGATGGCAACGACCGAGTGGGGAAAGGAGATGTGCTGCCCCTAGCAGTGCTTCTTGGAACTTTCGATGTATCTTTGAGAGATGGCAACGACCGAGTGGGGGAAATGGGATGTGTACGTTGCCCTCTAGCGGTGCTTTTTCGAACTTTCCTCGGGAGATTTATTGGACGTTGACAGATTTTTAAGAAGTCTTTCCAATATTTATTTTTTTTATTTTCTCGGGAGATTTACTGGACTTCGTCAAATTTTTGAAGGAAGTTTTTTTGTCGTTTCCAATTTTTTTACTCGTATTTTTTTTGTCCTATTTTTTTCTCTCTAATTTATCTTATTAAATTTATATTTTCAGGAATTCCCTGAGGTATTATAATTTTTATAGACGTTGCATTATTTTTTTAATTTTCTCGGGAGATTTATTGGACGCTGACAAATTTTTGAAGGAAGTTTTTTCAATCGAAGCATTTCCTCAAATTTGTTTTATTAAATTTATATTTTTAGAACTCCGTGAGGTGTTATAATTTTTATAGACGTTGCGTTATTTTTTTAATTCTTATATTTTTCTTCCCTACAATTTTAATTTAGACGAGAAAAGGCTTTGTTTGAAAAGATTTCGTTCCTGTTGATTCATGTTCCGCTATCTTTTGTGAGCCATGTGTTTTGGGATGACTCACCATTTTCTCTTTGACTCAGAAAACTTTGTATGACACGTGTTTTGGGAAGAGTGACTATGATGTGTGACGCATGTCGTGATAGCAGATATGACATCAGCCAACGCCATTTCCTCCGCGGGGTCGGCGGTTGACGTCATTTGAGATTCTGTTAGACGCCTTAAGTTCCAAGACTGATTTTTTCAATAACTTGTTCATTTTACAACGAATTTATTCCTTATTTTCCCCCTAATTTCCCATTTTATATTCATAATTTTTTAACGTAACGATTTTTTTTATTTTCTTTGAGGAGACTTCACGCATTTTCAACGGACGTTCCAACATAAAGACGTTTTCCAAAGTTTTGTGCTGCAGACATAATCTCAAAACACGATTGTTTATTAACGTATTTACGTGTTCATGACATTTTCTGTTACATTTTTTTAACGTTGTACCTTTTTCCAACGTACAAAGCCACAATTTTTTATGCATAGTTAAAATATTTTATTTTTTCGTATTTCTTCATGATTAATCAGTGAAATGTACCTTTTAACGCATTATCTTAATCTTTTTGTTCTAAATGCTTGCGTACTCCTTAAACTTTTTGATGTACCAACATTATTTTATTTTCTAACTTTTCAAACTAAGAACTACTTTTATCGAGGCTTTATTTTTTCTGATTCAAACAAGCAAACGTTTCTTCATTATTATTTCCGTTACCTATACAAACAACTTTTCTTACTTGCTTTTAATGTATGACTTAATCTGGTTTTCTATATAGCTGTTTCATGTTTGTGCAAGAAATATACAGATCTATAGCAGCTATACATAACATTCGTTCGTAACAGTATCTTTTTTTTTTTCCAGATTTAAACCAACACACGCTTCTTAACGACTTGATATCGGTTTTCTGGGGTACTTTTCTTTTTCATTCATTCAATTTTATTCCAGATCATGAGACGAGGAAATGCTTCTTTAGAAACGATTTCGTTCCTGTTCGCAGTAATTATTGGATTTTGACAAATTTTTTGTGAAACGACTTCATGCTAATTCTGAGTAAGGCCTTTACAATATTATTTTCTCGTAATTTTTTCGTGTGTTCAAGAACTCTACAGGTCTTTCACAGTTAAAATTCTGGTAAAACTATATTTTCTTACTTTATTTAGCATATCATTATAGCTTCCCAATTTTCGCTATTTTACTTCATCTTTTTTGAAATTTAGTAAAACTTTTCAGTATGTCAATAATTTATTTCTTACTTGGCCAAACTTAAGACTCCTTTTATTTAGACTATTTTTTTTCATTTCATTTCAGCAAAATGATTATTTTAGATGTTGCAAATCATCAGGTTTTTTTTTGTTTCCTTATATATCATATTTTCCAACTTGCTTTTAAAGTATTTCTCAAAGCTTGCATGTATGTCAAATACGCATTTTTTTAATCCTTCCCTAGTTTGCTATACTTTTTCGTGGACTGCCCCAACAGGAAAGCATTCATTGTCAAGGCATGAAATCTAAAACCTTTTTTCTTACGATAAAATTTGTATTCTTTGGGACATATTTTCTGTATATTGTTCTGTCTCGTCCGAAAAAAAAACATTCATTCTGGAGGCAAAGCGAGTAATTCCGTTCTTCCACTAAACATCATTTTTTTACGTTTTACTAACTCACCACCCCCATAGCGAAAATAAAGAAATACTTACTCTGTTCTCTACATATCGACTCAATCTATTTTTTTTCGAAATGCTGATCATGGCATTTCAACTAAAATTTCATACTTTCACCAAAAATCATATTCTTAAACGAGCTATTTTTTACACAATTATTTCATGTATAACTAAATTTTTGTTGTTTACTCACCTCATAAAAGTCAATAAGAACACCCCTAATCTCATTCCTTTCCCTCATTTAGTTCGCTTAAATTGAGATGTTTCAAAATTTCGCGTATATTTCATTCCCTTAATGTCCAGTTCTCCCGTGTCTGCCCCTTCATTTTCAACTTCTGTGCATACTGCATTTTATCTTTAGACGTTTAGTTTCATTGACCTTTTCTTTCGTTTTAATTAGGTTTTCATTATCGTATTTTTTATTCATTGTCTCAGCAGAAAAATCTTTCATTCTGGAGACATAGCGACTAAGTCCGTACTTCCTCTAAACATTTTTTTCACATTTTACTATTTGTTCAGAAAAGCAGTTGTTTCCAAACTCCCATAGTGAAAATATCGTATTCCCTTTATAGTACTTATTATATTTTTCCTTCTGTTCAGTGTTGTATGATTCTTCAAACTTTGGTTTATTTTTATGAAACTTCTTTTTTTTCTTAGTTTTTTTTCTGATTCAAACTTTCAATCTTTTCCTATCGATTTAATTACTCTTATTTTCCCATTCGACTTTACTTTTGAACAGAAATGTATCTAAAATCTTCAGATGTATTTTAGTCTACAAGGCCGATTCTTCCCCTGTTTCAAATAAAGTCATTGTAGGATTTTAGTGTAAATGCTGCTAAATCTTTAGAACTTACTTTTCATAGTTAGATACAAATTCCTCGAGGTTTACATTAAAACATGAAAGAAGAGTGTTTTTACGCTCTCTCCAGTGTGTGAGCTTTCTCCAAGAAATTAACTTTGTCAGTTTCCGACAGAAACAGGGGGAATTCAATCTCCTGCGACTGTTTTCTTCGCGTCTCTTGCTTACAGGAAAACCTCATATGGCATGAAATCACTTTGCTTGGCAGATTAAACTAAATTCTGGTTTTGAACTTTGAATGCAAACTCAAGCTCGCAAAAGCATAGTTTTCTGAGCAAACTTAAACTGTCTAAGATGACAAAAATCTAAAACTACTGACTCAATGGGACAGAGCGTTTGAACTTTGCCGTTAATTCACCATTTAAGAGATCCGTCGTGAACCACTAGAAGGGAAGTAAGCAGAACCTGATTTAGTCCACTGTTTCCAAGGAAGGTAGAAAGCTAGTGTCGTAATTCAAAAGCTCTTAACTCAAGCCTCCCCAGGATTCAGTTTCGGACGAACGAATACTCAGATGTCCATGCTTAGACATTGAAAAATTGCTTCAGACAAATATTTTCTTACTTAAAGTGCTTCAATTCAGAATTTGTACTATTTAAGATTTTCCTTAGTCAATATTTTTTCTATCTTAAAAACTTCTAAAAGGTTGATTTTGAAAAAAACGAGTTCTCACAAAAATGTAAAATTTCCTCAGATTGTATGAGGAACCCAAAAAAAAAATTGATGAAGCTTGGACGTTAACCGTTCCAACCATTTCTTTCTCTTCATGTTTCATTCCATAAACTTTCTTCAAATTCCTATATGTCCAAGAATTTTGTTAAATGTCCAAGTTCGACTCCCCAGAAATTTTCTGAAAAATGATATTCTGGAATTTTTTTAAAAGAGAAACTAAGAATCCCTTCACTGAAACAAGAAATTCATATTCAAAGCATTACATCCCTCTTTCTTCTTCAAATACTCTATTTGTAAATCTAAGGAAGTTTTTTTGTTTTAATATTCATATATTTTCCCCTCTAACTTTAGAAGATATTGTCCCAAAATGTATGTACATATTACGATAGTAAAATATCTTACTACTTACTGCTTGATGTTCAATTCACTTCACACCGTCTTAAGGAAATTCATTCATTTTCTCATAACACATAGACATGTTATTTTTCTTTCCATTCACTTCAAAGCCTCAATTGAGATCAACCTAATGGAGTCCTTTGAGAAAAACTTTCATAGGAAAGCATAAATTTGCCTAAAAACTACATTAAAAATAAACAAATGTTGAAAGTTCCTGTACAAGAAGGACATTCTGTTGTAACTTCTAAACGAAAAAGACAAATTCTAAGAAAATATGTAAAAATGTTCGTTGATTCCATATTAAAAAAAATTAGTTGAAGAAAAGTGTCATTCTTTTTTTTTTTTTCGGAACAGTTCATTCTTTCCTAGGTTAAAAATGGAACACTTCATTTTTCTTAGTAGTCAATTTTGAGAAAACACATTTCATTAAAAGCAGGGAAATTCCCATAGAATACCATGGGAAAACTAGTATGCATAAAAAAGACTGTTTCGAAACGAGTAAAAATCTGTTGAAGTTCGTTTTCGAAAAAGTTGGAAATGGAATGAAGTAAAAACAGTCACAGCAAGTTCCTGAAAGTTGAAAATTGGATGTACTAAAAATGTCTAAGGAAAGAAATTTTTATAAAACACAGACTGTTTAGTTTTTCCAGGCTAGGGGGTCTTCAGTGAGAGCGCTTCTTTTTTTCAACTCAAAGAATAAGCGAGTCAGTTTGAAACATTTCAAACTCCCAGAAATTAAGCTGTGTACTCTGGTTTCGACTCAATACTGTAAAGCATTGCTCTCAGACCAGTCGGAATTCGCCCCGATTGGTTGCCTAATGGAAAACATCAGATCCCTTTACAATAACAATTCCCAAATATCCTTAAGAAAAGTCTAGCAAAAAGCACTATTTCACCATTAAAACAATTGGATTCATTCTGTTACTGTTTTAAACATTTCAAAAAAGAAGTTTACATTCTCACTTTTACTTTAAAAATCTTGAAAGCTTAAATTTTGACTCCATTTAAAAAAATTCACCTAAAATTTAATTTAAAAAGATAATAATTACTCTTTAAATTTATGTCTTAAAACTAAAAAATATTTACGCTTAATATTTCAATAAATAATAAATATTCACAAACTCACCTTCTACCTTGCCCATTTAAAAAATAATTCTGAATTTATATAATCGAAATCATTACTTCTCCAAATAGTTCTTTTCCCCTGATTGTAGAGAAGAACTCTTCTGAAATCTTCACTTTTCCACATGTG